>CM067842.1:165767776-167005544 GCA_034509565.1 Triticum monococcum | reverse complement strand
GTTCTATACTCAGTGATGCCGTTGGAGTTGATGGACTCACTTATCTTCCAAGCCTTCCGCTGTTATCGTTATTAGATGGCATTAAGCCATATTTATTGTAATAAGTTCTCTTTTGAGACACTCGATGTAATAAGTGTGTGATTGCTACTCTGCTATAAATCCTCCGAGTATTGTGTGGTGTCAGCATTACTGATCCAGGGATGACACCGGAGCATAGAGATCAGACTGTTTGAGGTCTGGTCACTACAGTGATGGTATCAGAGCACACGCTGATTGTAGGACACGACCACTAAGCTAAAGACCTAGAACACTATTCACTCTCTTCTCTTCTGACTTCTCATCTTTTCTACTCTTTAGGATGGCGGATGCAAGGAACAAGTTCACGCAACCGGATGAAGATACACCCTTTGGACGTCACTTGAAGGAAGTTACTAGATACCTGAACATAGGAGTACCAAGCTTCACCGGAACCTATAACGCCACTTTACCTGAAGAAGAGCGCTGGATGATTCAAGTTCAAGTTCCAAGAAGGACGTTCATGCCAGTCACTGAGCCCATAGAGTTTTCTTTTGATGCACCAACTTGGATTCTAGGAAAGAGCATGGCGGCTCACATCGCCATGGGATGCATTGGAGAAGTCTACCGCAAGGATCTCAAGGACACCATCTACCAGATTTGTGGGCGCCGAGATGAGCACTGGGAGATGATCAGCACCAAGAAGGATAGATCAATCGCAGCTTTTATCCAGGAGCTAAACCAGCACATTCAACGACAGGAGAACCAGATATGCGCCAACATGATAGATCTAAAGAAGGCTAAGACTAGAATCAAGGAACTGGAGGAAGAACTCAAGGCTACACGTGAAGATTATGAAGAGGAAATTGAAGTATTGGTGGATAAGAATGCCGACCTAACAAAGAAGATTGGAATATTTATGGGAGGTCCTACACCAGTAGATGAAGATGAAGAACCCAAGGAGATTATCCTGGAAGACTACATCATCATCGACGGCACCGACTCGGAAGTAGATAGTTGTGATGATGACTATGTTGATGAAGCAGGAGCAGATATTATGGAGTCTGCAACCGAAGAATATTTCTAGTAGACCACCACTTCAGTAGTAGTAATCCACCATGTAAATGTAGTAGTCCAAGCACTTTTGCGATAGATAGATTGATTGTATGCCTTGTTTGATTGAATGAAGTGAATTGTTTGCTTTTGCCACATGTGCATATGGGTAGTGTTTTCTCTTTAGACCCCCTCTATTCTTATATCTCATCTTTTCTAAACCCTCAGATGCCTCCGAGACGTGACCCCGGATTTACCTTTCCACCGGAGCTCACCCAGTTGATACAGCAACAGAACACATTAATGCAGTTGCTAGTCCAGAATCAGAATCAGGGGAACAACAACAACAACAACAACCCACCACCACCACCACCACCTGTTGACCACTTAGCCCGTTTTCTTAGGCTAAATCCGCCGGTGTTTTCCAGTAGCACCGAGCCGATAGTAGCAGATGATTGGCTCCGCAAGACAACTAGGGAGTTGACCACAGCAGGATGCACAGATGCGGAGAAGGTGAAGTTTGCCGCACATCAGCTAGAAGGACCGGCAACATCATGGTGGGAGAATTTCACAGCCACTTTCCCTGTAGACACTGTCACATGGGACCAGTTTCAGCAGGCTTTTCGTACTACCCATGTTTCAGCAGGAGCTATGGCCATGAAGAAGCATGAGTTTCACAACTTGTGCCAAGGAGGACGGACAGTTGGCCAGTACGTGGAGGAATTTAGTAAGTTAGCACGTTATGCCCCAGATGATGTCGCTACGGATGCAGCTAAGCAGGAGAAGTTTCTGGAAGGACTGAATGATGAGTTGAGCATGCAGTTGATGGTAGCCACCTTCAACAACTACCAGGAGTTGGTAGATCGTGCTCTTATGATTGAAGGGAAGCAGTAGCAAATTGAGAATCGCAAGAGGAAGTATGGACAAGGGAAGTACAATTCAGGCGCTCAGCAGAAGCCACGTTTTACCCTTAGACCGGGAGGAAATTTTCAGCATACCCATGGAGGAGGTATCTCGCACAATCACAATGGCACCAAGAATGGAAATGGCAATGGAGGAAGCAACAGCCAGAATCGCACCAACCCCTCAACCCCAGCCAAGAAGGACCTGAGCAAAGTCACTTGTTTTAAGTGTTCGAAGACCGGACATTATGCCAATGAATGTCCTGAAGGCCAAAATGGCAATGGAAGTTCTGGGAAGAAGCCGAACCCTTTCAACAGGGGACAGGTGAACCTCGTTAGCGTGGAGGAGGTTGAAGCTCAGCCCGATGCAGTAATAGGTAAGTTTTTGGTTAAGTCATTTACTGCACTCGTTCTTTTTGATACTGGCGCATCGCATTCATACATCTCAAGGGGATTTGTGGATAAGTATAACCTACCAACCCAAGCCCTTAGGTCACCCATGTTAGTAACCAAGCCTGGAGCAGAGTATGTGGCTAGTCTATGGTGTGATCGGTTACCATTAAGGATTGGTAACTATGTTTTTCCCTCAGACCTAATAGTATTAGAATCTCAAGGATTGGATGTGATATTAGGCATGGATTGGTTATCAAAGTATGAAGGGAATATTGAATGTGCTAGTAAGTCAATTTTGCTTACCACACCAGAAGGGAGAAGGATCAAGTATGTATCCCGACATGTGCCAAAGAGGACTCAAGTAAATTGCTTAACAGGAGTTGTGCAGGAGGAAGTACCAGTGGTAAGGGATTTTCCTGATGTATTTCTAGAGGGGTTGCTCGGCATGCCACCGGATATATGTATTGAGTTTTTGATTGAGCTATTGCCAGACACAGGGCCAATATCAAAGAGACCATATAGGATGCAAGCAAAGGATTTGGTGGAAATTAAGAAGCAGATTAAGGAGTTACTGGATAAGGGATATATTCGCCCAAGTTCTTCACCTTGGGGATCGCCAGTACTACTATTGGAGAAGAAGGATGGATCGTTAAGGATGGTTGTTGATTATCGAGGATTGAATGAAGTAACGATCAAGAACAAGTACCCACTACCAATGATCAACGATCTGTTTGATCGATTGCAAGGAGCTAAGGTATTTTCCAAGATCGATCTGCGATCAGGATACCACTAGTTGAAGATTCGAGAACAGGATATTCCTAAGACAACTTTTACCACCAGGTATGGGCTGTATGAGTATACCGTTATGTCATTTGGTCTGACTAACGCACCTGCCTATTTTATGAACATGATGAACAAAGTGTTTATGGAGTTTTTGGATAAGTTCGTCATAGTGTTCATTGATGATATCCTGGTTTATTCAAAGAATGAAGAGGAGCATAAGGAGCATTTGCGTTTGGTACTTGGAAAGCTCAGAGAACATCAATTATATGCCAAGTTCAGCAAATGTGAGTTTTGGTTGAAGGAAGTAGGATTCCTCGGACACATTATATCTGGAGAAGGTATAGCAGTTGATCCCACCAAAGTTGAAACCGTGACCAAGTGGGAAGCCCCAACAACAGTTGGAGAGATCCAGAGTTTTCTTGGACTCGCAGGATACTACCGGAGATTTATTGAGAATTTCTCAAAGATTGCGAAGCCTATGACGGAGTTGTTGAAGAAGGATACAAGTTCATATGGACAGAGGAATGTGAGGCTAGTTTTCAGGAGTTGAAGAAACACTTGGTTACCTCACCAGTGTTGATTTTGCCAGACCAGACCAAAGATTATGAGGTGTATTGCGACGCCTCATGTCGAGGACTTGGGGCAGTGCTTATGCAGGAAGGGAGAGTTGTTTCCTATGCCTCAAGACAACTGAAGCCTCATGAGTTGAATTATGCCATGCATGATTTGGAATTAGTAGCCGTAGTGCATGCTTTGAAAACATGGAGGCATTTCCTCATTGGAAATCATTATGAGGTGTACACGGATCATAAGAGTTTGAAGTACATTTTCACACAGAAGGAGTTGAATCTCAGACAAAGGAGATGGTTGGAGCTTATCAAGGATTATGATATGAAATTGCATTATCATCCTGGAAAGGCTAATGTAGTAGCTGACGCATTAAGCCGTAAGAGCCATGTCAATACGTTAAAGACGGGAGAAATACCCAAGGAGTTGGCAGAAAATCTTCATGAACTATGTTTGGAAATAGTTCCGAGAGGCTATGTAGCAGCATTGGAGATTCAGTCAACTTTGATGGATAGAATCAGGAAAGCTCAGAGGACCGACAAAGAAATTGCCGCTATAAAGGAGAAACTGAACAAAGGAAAAGCTAAAGGATTTCGTGAGGATGAGCACGGCACCCTATGGTTTGAAGACCGTGTTTACGTGCCCAATGACCCGGAGATCAGGAAGTTGATACTGCAAGAGGCACACGATTCACCATATTCGATTCACCTAGGAAATACCAAGATGTATTTGGATTTGAAGGATATTTTCTGGTGGACCGGAATGAAGAAGGATATTGCGGAGTACGTAGCAGTTTGTGATGTATGTCAGAGAGTAAAGGCAGAGCATCAGAAGCCAGCAGGATTGTTACAACCATTGCCGATACCCGAATGGAAGTGGGATAAGTTAGGCATGGATTTTATCACGGGATTACCCAGGACTCGTTTAGGCTATGACTCAATTTGGGTTGTAGTTGATCGATTGATGAAAATAGCTCATTTCATCCCAGTAAAGCCACTTACACCAGTGCTAAGTTGGCAAAGATATACATGACCAGGATCGTATGTCTGCATGGAGTCCCAAGGAGCATCGTATCGGATAGAGGAACCCAGTTTACCTCAAAGTTCTGGAAGCAGTTGCACGAAACTTTGGGTACCAGGCTAGAATTCAGTACAACTTTTCATCCACAGACAGATGGACAGACCAAGAGAGTCAATTAGATTTTGGAGGATATGCTGAGCGCTTGTGCGCTAGATTATGGATCTAGTTGGGACGATAATTTTCCATATGCAAAGTTCTCTTACAACAATAGTTACCAAACCAGTTTGAAGATGGCCCCTTTCGAAGCCTTGTACGGAAGGAGGTGCAGGACACCGTTATCGTGGGACGAAGTTGGAGACTGCCAGTTGTTTGGACCTGACTTGATTAAGGAGTCTGAACAAAAGGTGAAGTTGATTCGCGATAGGCTCAAGATAGCCCAGTCCAGACAGAAGAGTTATGCAGATTCTGAACGCAAGGAGACAGTTTACGAAGTCGAAGATAGAGCTTATCTTCGAGTATCTCCACTTCGAGGAACAAAGCGTTTTGGAGTTAAAGGGAAGTTAGCGCCACGATTTGTAGGACCATATCGAGTTTCGGAGCGTATGGGAGAAGTGGCCTACAAGTTGGAATTGCCCGAAGGATTGTCAGAGTACATGATGTGTTCCACGTTTCTCAGTTAAAGAAATGTCATGCGGAGATGGCTGACATACCATTGAGAGACACAGTGCCTTTGGAAACTATTCAGCTGGATAACAATTTGACCTACAAGGAGAAACCAGTTAAGATCCTCGAGTTTGCCAGCCGAGTTACCCGCAGCAAGGTTATCAAGTTTTTCAAAGTTCAGTGGAGCCACCACACGGAGGATGAAGCCACCTGGGAGTGAGAGGAATATTTGCTCAAGGACCACCCTCACCTATTTTCTAGCCAACCCGAATCTCGAGGGCGAGATTCATCTTAAGGGGGGTAGGTTTGTAACATCCCAAATTTTCAATTTGGAATATTATACATTAGATCATCAACGCATATCATATTTTATTTTGCATTTTGGTTGATCCTAGAAATTCTACGCAACTCAAGGACCCATGGAGAGAGTCGGGGATTTCGTTATTTTCATATTTGAGTTCTCTCAAATTTTGAGAATAGGATCGTTTGATTTTATTTATTTTATCATCAATTATTTCTATTACAAAAATATGAGAGAGGGAATAAAATGACTTTCCCAAAATAAAGAAATATTTAGGATTTAATACTAAAATCAAATAAGATTTTATTTCGGAGTTTTTCTGTGTTTTATTTGAATTTAGGAAAAAAGTGCGTTTTTCAAAATTGCATTTAGGGCCCAAATAAATGTTCACCTTGTGCGGCTTGATTTTAGAAGCCCGTGAAAATTTATTTTAGAATTTTTGGAGTCCGTTTAGTATGTCTTTTTATTTTTTTCCAAGCAGAATAATAAAAAAAACGAACCAACTTAACGGCCGTGTCCGACCTGGACACCGACCTGGGGGGGGGGGCTTTATAAGTCGAGGCAGCCCACCCCGAGGGAAACCCTAGCCAGCCGCCGCCCTAGCCGCCGCCACCGCCGCCGGATCGCACCGCCGAGGTTCGTCGCGCCTCGTTTCCCGTGCCGAAAAAAGAGAAAAATTTATCGGCGTTCGTCATTTTTCTTTTTCTCGGATTAAATCTGTGATTTTTCTGATCGCGATTCCTGATTCGATTTTCGTTTTAGTATAACTTTTCGCTCATTTATCGGAATCAGGCGATTCAAGCGCCTAGAGTTTCGTCTCGAAACCCTCTATTCGTTTAACCAACTTAAAAAAGTTTTTGCTACTGTAAAATTTGCCCTAGATACAGATTACTAGGACAAAGTTGTTTTCTTTTGCCGTTTGACTTTCGTTGCTTCGTTCGATTTGATTCTTTTTGCCAACCGGAGTTCTTAAGTTGAACCTTCTGGTTAGATCTCTTATTTGAGTTTTACCTGTGCATTAGATGAGTACTTATTGTATGCTTGTTTGTTTGTCTGCGATAGAATACCCGGAGTGCTCCGCCTATTACTTCGAATCATTAGGTTTCGCGGATCATCAGCAAGGCAAGTAACACTTTGATCATACCTTTTCTACTACCCAGTTTTATTGCATTAGATCAACCTTCACACATTGCATGGTTAGGATCTAATTAAATTATGGGATGGGAAGTAGATGAGGTAGTACCTATTACCTGTTTATTATCAAACCTTTGGGAGTTACTTCTACGTTTTCTTATTATGCCATGCTATGCTAGTAGACGTGGATTGGGTGAGTGATATCCATGACAGATGTGAGTTTTATTAATTAATGGTTTATCTAAGGTGGCAACTTAAACACACATCTGGGTGGATTGAGGCACCTGGGTATTCTAGGACTTGCCTGTTTTTCTTTTGGACCGCCACCCAGGCCCAAAGGGATCATGAGATTATTCATGCTAGAAACTTCCGTGTGCAGCCACAAGCTATTATGGGCTCTAGCATAGTTGACTAAGTCGTGCGAACTCTTACAGTGGTAGACTAGCAGATGTAGGGGATGTAGGTGGTACGGTCTACCCGATCGTAAGGTGCTAGCGCTTCTGAAAGACTATGTCTCGGTCATCCGTCTTCTCAAACACCATGTAGTGCGAGAAACCAAACGGAGGCGATCGAGTCTTGTGGGGAAAAGTGCGCAAACCTCTGCAGAGTGTAATAAACTAATCATGGTTAGCCGTGTCCCTGGTTATGGACATCTTGAGTATCTAGTACTTGGATTTTCATGTGAATCTCAACATGTTACTCTAAATTAATTTTGTTGGGTTATGTTTAATGATGATGCTTAATTGGTACTGAGAATGCTGTCAACCATTCTCAATGTTTAACAACCACCATTATATTTAAATAAAATTGGGAACAATTGGCTTTACGCAAAACTGTAACCATAGAGCTTTCCACTAGCCAAATATGCATATAGTATAGTTGTTTCATTTCATTACTCTCTACGTGTTACTTTGTCAGCATATTCCATGTGCTGACCTGTTTGTGGGCTGCAACGTTAATGTTGCAGACTTTTCAGACGATGATTAAGGAGTTTTTAGGTCGTGGTTCTATACTCAGTGATGCCGTTGGAGTTGATGGACTCACTTATCTTCCAAGCCTTCCGCTTTTATCGTTATTAGATGGCCTTAAGCCATATTTATTGTAATAAGTTCTCTTTTGAGACACTCGATGTAATAAGTGTATGATTGCTACTCTGCTATAAATCCTCCGAGTACTGTGTGGTGTCAGCATTACTGATCCAGGGATGACACCGGAGCATAGAGATCAGACTGTTTGAGGTCTGGTCGCTACATGTACTTTTTGCTGGAGTTGGATTTTTCTGTGGTACAACTGGTGCTATGGCAAATGAAATCGGTATACCTTTTGCTGGAGTGCAGGTCCTGTGTGGTGGGGCTAGTGGTGTGGCCAGTGAAGTATGGGTACAGTCTGCTGGAGTCGGTCCTACGTTTTGTGTCATTGGTTGTACAGCCAATATTAGTGGGGTGCTGTCTGATTTCTCCGGCACCACCTCGTTTTTCAAGGACTTTGCTGGTGCTCCTTCAGGTTCGGCAATCACTCTCTTTCTTTTTGTTGTCTGATGCACAAGAACATCACTTGAGTGGAAAAACATGGTATGATGATAGATGGAATATGTATTGATAATGGATGGGCACGACATCTCGACATATATGATGAGTAAACTAAGCAGATGGCGGTGCAACAAAGTAGAAGAAATACAAGACAACATATGCAAGATACCCGCAATCAATAAAACATTGCCAAATTAGAACAGGCACCTTGATGGGTGAACAGGACATGCCATCTGCCTTTGACTCCTCGAGGTTAGAATAGTCATTAGGATCATATTCTGAACAAGAATCAACATGTGGGGAGCATATGAGTTTCATTGCATCCAGAATGGCACTCAATGCCTTGGTGCCAATTTTGTAAGTCATTGAAGTGTTTAGCTTCAAGAGTGGATTGCTGCTAGTGCGACACAAAGCATCTCCACAGATCATAGTGTAGATATAACGGGAAAACCTTAAGCATCAGAGTAAAATCGGCAAAGTGGAACTTGCTGGAATATATGTGCTAGTATTGCCGGTACGGCTAGAAAGGCTTCGGATACCAGCTCTCTTCAAGTGAAGGTGCGGTACTGTTAATATCAGTGTAACTCTCAAAGGAGACATAGCTCCCCGCATTTTCTTGCTATTCTTATAGGATTCAAGTGGGAAAGCCACTACAAATCCTATTCCTATATTTACAAGATCCTACGAATCAAAGAGGCTCAAAGTGTCCATCACGACCGACCGTATAGACCTCTACACTGCAAATGTCCCTGCTCATCTTCAGTACAAGGAACATACTGTACTACTATCATACTCCCTCCATTCCAAAATATAAGTCTTGGTAGAGATTTCCACTATGGATCACATACAGATGTATCCAGATACATTTTAGAGTGTAGATTCACTCATTTTGCTCCATATGTAGTCCATGGTGGAATCTATACAAAGACTTGTATTTAGGAACACAGAGAGTACATATTAAAGAAGAACGGAAGAGGAACATGGTAAAGAAGAGCAAGCAGATTTTGGATAACAAAATGTTGGTTGCGCAGTGCCCACACATGATGAACCAGAGCGCATTAAGAATGCAACTCCCAGCTGTCTCTCGACCATTTCAGGTGGTTGGATGAAGATCCTACGTCTCCTAACCCTTCTTCTTCCTCGTCTCTGATTCTTCCCATATAGAACACCGCACGGGCCGCCGACCCCCACCGCATGTGTTCCTATGCCACCCCACCCCCACCACCACCCCAACCCCCACCTGTGTCGAGTTTTCTTCGTTCGGTGAGGCGCCACAACCACCCGAGCCCCTTCGATCGCACCGGCGAACTCCGGCGAGCTCTGAAAAATCGACTGACCCAATTTTGAAATTTAGTCTACTGTGATTTAACTAGTGTGGAATATAAAAGGGGGAAACCATAAGCATTGGGAGTATAGTGTTGAGCATGCCATGGCGGATCTGAAGGTGCAAAGCGGACAGTCAACTTCGCAGCCAAGACAAGAAATCAGAGTAAAGCAGTGGCGATCTATTTTCTTGCTGCGATAAATAAGTTGAGCAGATACAAAAGAGTACCGCCTCTGGTGCAGCACCGTGTATGCATCTGCTGAGAATTTGACAGTGCTGCGGTAGTGGTTACTGTCGGCAGCGTGGAAGCAGATCTAGGAGGGTAGACGGTGGCGGCGGGGCGCGGTGGACGAGACAGTCGTAGGAGCGGCGCCGGCAAGGTGGACGACGGCGGGGATGAAGCGAGAGGACGGGATGCAAGGATCCCGGTCTGAAGCCGTGGATGAGAAAGGTCGATCTCTTGTAATGGACGGTGGCGTCGGGGTATCAGCTCCGGCATGGTGGAGGAGGACAGCGGTGGATGGGGTGGCGGACGGCGGCGGACGGAGGAGGGTGGGTGGAGAGGGTGTTTTGGCGCCCACAGAGTACGAATGGGGAAAAGGGAGGTAGAGAGGAAGGGGGGAACCATGTATTCAGGGCGCACTTGTCTCAAATGTGAGGAAATTTACAAACTTAGCCCCGTTTCAAATTTCTACTACATCACAGCAACATTAGTCGGTTGGGGATAGGACGGTAATCTCGCATACACCGAATATTTGCCGACGAGAGTTTGTTTTTGACGCCCACCGTGTATGAATATGAATCGGGGAGGGAGTCGATTTCGGCCGAGGACACATTATGTTTTGGCGCCCATCGTGTATGAATCCGGGTGAGAGGCGGTTACGTCACATTTGGGTGAAATTACAAAACTACCCCTATCGAAACCTATAGAAATCCAGCAGATAGGCTTTGCGTGGCAGGGATAGGCAGTAGTGATTTCCATCTCGCAGATTTTGGTTTCAGGTGGTTACTGCGACTTTCCCCGCTTCGTTCAAATTTTGCAGAGTGCACGTTTACCGTGCCAACTCAATTCGAATCTTGTTTGTATTCTATTTTTTTCCGGGCGGGATCCATTTTCAATTGGAATTACATACTATATACATCATTTTTATATATACTTTCAAAAGCACAACAAAGAATTCTGCTCCTTTATATGTATAATATGATTACAAATACAACGATCTCGAAATCTTAAGGTTGAATTCGAAAAAATTTAACCAAATTATGTTCTACTAAAATGTATGGATCAGTAATATCTACATATTAAATAACATAGATGTGCGTGAATTCATATGAGTATGCATGTTTGATAGATCAATTTTGGTCCGAGTATGGATTACATGTATCATCATCTCGAATTCAAATATTTGAATCCCTTTTTGTTCACTCCTTTCACGCCCATCTCTCTCGCATGCATGCTCCTTCAGGTAGCTATCACTCTCTTTTCTCGAGCTCACCCGCATGCTCACTTCATGTTTCTCCTGTCCTCGCAAACATGGTCTCTCGACGTCTCCCTTGAGAAGTGTCACACTCTCCCTATCATTATACATTACACAGTTTTCATTATCTCTCACGTCTCTACTGTTCTCTGGTATCACTCGGTATCTAAGCTTTCTTTTTCATCGCCACACACACAGTCTCCACTCGTCTTTCACTTTGTCTTTCTCTCTATGGGATTCTCTCACACACCCTATATGTCTCTACATATGACTCATACCACTAAAATTACTCTCTCTCTCTCTCTCTCCTGTAGACACAACATTTGTTGCGGTCTCCTTTTCGTCTCCATCCCAGATTGACATTATTCATTTGTTTACCGATCAGACAACCCCGACTACCATCTCCTCTCTCTCTCACACAGACACACACACACACAACTCCTGCTTCCACTCCCCTTCCCGACTACCGTCTCTCTCTCTCACACACAAAACTCTCGCTTTCGCACCCCGACTCATATTTCTCTCACAAACATTTATCGACTAGCTAGCCTCTAGATAGGTTTATACACCCACACACTCGTGCTTCCACCATCGCATACATGTCTCTCTCCCGCTCCTTGTATCTATGTAGATTTTTCTTCCGTTCTTGAGACACGCCCTCTTGATCATGCACACACACACACACACTATCGCCTCATTTTAAGCTGATACCTATCGCACACACACTCCTTGTGTCTTTGTCACACATGCACTCCGTCCTCCTCCACTCTCCCTCTCTCTCACACACACATGGGCTTTTTGCAACAACTGATGCCCATGCGTTGCATGGAACATAAAGATGCATTTGTATGAGTAGTTTATCTTGTGGGGGAAAAGGATGAATGAGGGAAGGCCTTATTTGCAAATGTGGAGAGGGGTGTGTGTATCTTTTTGCAAAATTGCCATAGTTTCCTTCCTATCCGTCAGATATAGATCGAACGACCTATATTGCAGGATGGCAGGCACACGATCATCACCGACAATGCTTCTTATAAGAGTAGGGATAAAAAATAGAGTTGGTGATGATGGTGGGCCTGCCATCCTGCAATGTAGGTCGTCCGGTTCATATCTAACGGATAGGAAGGAAAATATGGCAATTTACCCACACTCTTCACCACATTTGCAGATAAGGCCTTCCCTCGTTCATCCTTTTCTCCCACAAGATCTTGATGTTCCGTGCAACGCACAGGCATCTTGCTAGTAAGAGTAGAAATTAGACATATACCACTTCTCGAATCTTGAAACCAACAACATTCCTCCCTTATCTCATCAAAACCGCCAAAGGAATATATTTTGAGTGAAACATAACATATTTTTAGTGATATACGTATTTCAAAACTAGACTCACACACACCCTCTCTCCCTAGAGATATCTTGCGTTCCCTCGTATGTCTCTCTAGCTATCACTCTCGTTGTGAAATATCTTTCTCTCTCGCAGACACAAAACTCCGTCTCTCTGGATCTCATTTCTCTCTGATATCTGTTTGTATGTGACTCACATGCACCCTCTCTCTATATCTCTCACACCCACACACATAACCCAGCCATCTGATCCACTCGACTCCTATCTCTAATGTGAAGGAAATATGCCCTAGAGGCAATAATAAAGTTATTATTTATTTCCTTATATCATGATAAATGTTTGTTATTCATGCTAGAATTGTATTAACCAGAAACATAATACATGTGTGAATACATAAACAAACTTAGTGTCACTAGTATCCTCTACTTGACTAGCTCGTTAATCAAAGATGGTTATGTTTCCTAACCATGAACAAGGTGTTGTTATTTGATTAATGAGGTCACATCATTGGTTGAATGATCTGATTGACATGACCCATTCCATTAGCTTAGCACCCGATCGTTTAGTATGTTGCTATTGCTTTCTTCATGACTTATACATGTTCCTATGACTATGAGATTATGCAACTCCCGTTTGCCGGAGGAACACTTTGGGTGCTACCAAACGTCACAATGTAACTGGGTGATTATAAAGGAGCATTACAGGTGTCTCGAAAGGTGGGTTGGCGTATTTCGAGATTAGGATTTGTCACTCCGATTGTCGGAGAGGTATCTCTGGGCCCTCTCGGTAATGCACATCACTTAAGCCTTGCAAGCATTGCAACTAATGAGTTAGTTGTGGGATGATGTATTACGGAACGAGTAAAGAGACTTGCCGGTAACGAGATTGAACTAGGTATTGGATACCGACGATTGAATCTGGGGCAAGTAACATACCGATGACAAAGGGAACAACATATGTTGTTATGCGGTCTGACCGATAAAGATCTTCGTAGAATATGTAGGAGCCAATATGGGCATCCAGGTCCCGCTATTGGTTATTGACCGGAGACGTGTCTCGGTCATGTCTACATTGTTCTCGAACCATAGGGTCCGCACGCTTAAGGTTTCGATGACAGTTATATTATAAGTTTATGCATTTTGATGTACCGAAGGTTGTTCGGAGTCCCGGATGTGATCACGGACATGACGAGGAGTCTTGAAATGGTCGAGACATAAAGATTGATATATTGGAAGCCTATATTTGGATATCGAAAGTGTTCCGGGTGAAATGGGATTTTACCGGAGTACCGTGAGGTTACCGGAACCCCCCGAGAACCATATGGGCCTTATTGGGCCTTAGTGGAAAGGTGAAAGGGGCAGCCCAAGGTGGGCTGCGCGCCTTCCCCCTCCCCTAGTCCTATTAGGACTAGGAGAGGTGGCCGGCCACCTCTCTCCCTCTCTTTTTCCTTGGGAGTCCTATTAGGAATAGGATTGGGGGGGGGGAGTCCTACTCCCGGTAGGAGTAGGACTCCTCCTGCGCCTCCATAGCTTGGCCGGCCAGCCCTCCCCCTGGCAACCTTTATATACGGGGGCAGGGGGCACCTCTAGACACACAAGTTGATCATTGAGATCGTTCCTTAGCCGTGTGCGGTGCCCCCTGCCACCAAATTCCACCTCGATCATACCGTTGTAGTGCTTAGGCGAAGCCCTGCGTCGGTAGTACATCAAGATCGTCACCACGCCGTCGTGCTGACGGAACTCCTCCCCGAAGCTTTGCTGGATCGGAGCCCGGGGATCGTCATCGAGCTGAACGTGTGCTAAGAACTCGGAGGTGCCGGAGTAACGGTGCTTGGATCGGTCGGATCGGGAAGAAGACATACGACTACTTGCTCTACGTTGTGTCAACGCTTCCGTTGCGATCTACAAGGGTACGTAGATCAGACTCTCCCCCTCGTTGCTATGCATCACCATGATCTTGCGTGTGCGTAGGAATTTTTTTGAAATTACTACGTTCCCCAACAGTGGCATCCGAGCCTAGGTTTTATGGTTTGATGTTATTCGCACGAGTAGAACACAAGTGAGTTGTGGGCGATACAAGTCATACTGCCTACCAGCATGTCATACTTTGGTTCGGCGGTATTGTTGGACGAGACGACCCGGACCAACCTTACGCGTACGCTTACGCGAGACCGGTTCCCTCGACGTGCTTTGCACATAGATGGCTTGCGGGCGACTGTCTCTCCAACTTTAGTTGAACCGAGTATGGCTACGCCCGGTCCTTGAGAAGGTTAAAACGGAGTCTATTTGACAAACTATCGTTGTGGTTTTGATGCGTAGGTAAGATGAGTTCTTGCTTAAGCCCGTAGCAGCCACGTAAAACTTGCAACAACAAAGTAGAGGATGTCTTACTTGTTTTTGCAGGGCATGTTGTGATGTGATATGGTCAAGGCATGATGCTGATTTTATTGTATGAGATGATCATGTTTTGTAACCAAGTTATCGGCAACTGGCAGGAGCCATATGGTTGTCACTTTATTGTATGCAATGCAATCGCGATGTAATGCTTTACTTTATTACTAAACGGTAGTGATAGTCGTGGAAGCATAAGATTGGCGAGACGACAACGATGCTAGGATGGAGATCAAGGTGTCGTGCCGGTGACGATGGTGATCATGACGGTGCTTTGGAGATGGAGATCACAAGCACAAGATGATGATGGCCATATCATATCACTTATATTGATTGCATGTGATGTTTATCCTTTTATGCATCTTATCTTGCTTTGATTGACGGTAGCATTATAAGATGATCTCTCACTAAATTATCAAGAAGTGTTCTCCCTGAGTATGCACCGTTGCCAAAGTTCGTCGTGCCCAGACACCACGTGATGATCGGGTGTGATAAGCTCTACGTCCATCTACAACGGGTGCAAGCCAGTTTTGCACACGCAGAATACTCAAGTTAAACTTGACGAGCCTAGCATATGCAGATATGGCCTTGGAACACAGAGACCGAAAGGTCGACCGTGAATCATATAGTAGATATAATCAACATAACGATGTTCACCATTGAAAACTACTCCATCTCACGTGATGATCGGTTATGGTTTAGTTGATTTGGATCACGTGATCACTTAGAGGATTAGAGGGATGTCTATATAAGTGGGAGTTCTTAAGTAATATGATTAAATTGAACTTAAATTTATCATGAACTTAGTCCTGGTAGTATTTTGCAAATTATGTTGTAGATCAATAGCTCGCGTTGTTGCTTCCCTGTATTTATTTTGATATGTTCCTAGAGAAAATTGTGTTGAAAGATGTTAGTAGCAATGATGCGGATTGGATCCGTGATCTGAGGTTTATCCTCATTGCTGCATAGAAGAATTATATCCTTGATGCACCGCTAGGTGATAGACCTATTGCAGGAGCAGATGCAGACGTTATGAACGTTTGGCTAGCTCAATATGATGACTACTTGATAGTTTAGTGCACCATGCTTAATGGCTTAGAATCGGGACTTCAAAGACGTTTTGAACGTCATGGACCATATGAGATGTTCCAGGAGTTGAAGTTAATATTTCAAGCAAATACCCGAGTTGAGAGATATGAAGTCTCCAACAAGTTCTATAGCTAAAAGATGGAGGAGAATCGCTCAACTAGTGAGCATGTACTCAGATTTTCTAGGTACTACAATCACTTGAATCAAGTGGGAGTTAATCTTCCAGATAAGATAGTGATTGACAGAATTCTCTAGTCACCATCACCAAGTTAGTAGAACTTCGTGATGAACTATAGTATGCAAGGGATAACGGAAATGATTCCCAAGCTCTTCGTGATGTTAAAATCGACGAAGGTAGAAATCAAGAAAAAACATCATGTGTTGATGGTAGACAAGACCACTAGTTTCAAGAAAAGGGCAAAAGGAAGAAGGGGAACTTCAAGAAGAACGGCAAGCAAGTTGCTGCTCAAGTGAAGAAGCCCAAGTCTGGTCCTAAGCCTGAGACTAAGTGCTTCTACTGCAAAGGGACTGGTCACTGGAAGCGGAACTTCCCCAAGTATTTGGCGGATAAGAAGGATGGCAAAGTGAACAAAAGTATATTTGATATATGTGTTATTGATGTGTACTTTACTAGTGTTTATAGCAACCCCTTAGTATTTGATACTGGATCAGTTGCTAAGAGTAGTAACTCGAAACATGAGTTGCAGAATAAACAGAGACTAGTTAAGGGTGAAGTGACGATGTGTGTTGGAAGTAGTTCCAAGATTGATATGATCATCATCGCACACTCCCCTATACTTTCGGAATTAGTGTTGAACCTAAATAAGTGTTATTTGGTTTTTGCGTTGAGCATGAATATGATTTGATCATGTTTATTGCAATACGGTTATTCATTAAAGTCAGAGAATAATTGTTGTTCTGTTTACATGAATAAAACCTTCGATGGTCATACACCCAATGAAACAAGTTCGTTGGATCTCGATCATAGTGATACACATATTCATAATATTGAAACCAAAAGATGCAAAGTTAATAATGATAGTGCAACTTATTTGTGGCACTTCCGTTTAAGTCATATAGGTGTAAAGCGCATGAAGAAACTCCATGCTGATGGGCTTTTGGAATCACTTGATTATGAATCACTTGATGCTTGCGAACCATGCCTTAGGGGCAAGATGACTAAAACGCCGTTCTCCGGAACAATGAAGCAAGCAACAGATTTGTTGGAAATCATACATATGGATGTATGTGGTCCGATGAATATTAAGGCTTGCAGCAGGTATCATTATTTTCTGATCTTCACAGATGATTTGAGCAGATATGGGGATATCTACTTGATGAAACATAAGTCTGAAACATTTGAACAGTTCAAAGAATTTCAGAGTGAAGTGGAAAATCATCGTGACAAGAAAATAAAAGTTTCTACGATATGATCGCAGAGGTAAAATATTTGAGTTACGAGTTTGGCCTTCAATTAAAATAATGTGAAATAGTTTCACTACTCACGCCACGTGGAACACCGTAGTGTAATGGTGTGTCCGAACGTCATAACCGTACTTTATTAGATATAGTGCGATCTATGATGTCTCTTACCGATCTACCACTATCGTTTTAGGGTTATGCATTAGAGACAGCTGCATTCACGTTAAATAGGGCACCATCTAAATCCGTTGAGACGACACTGTGTGAACTATGGTTTGGCAAGAAACCTAAGCTGTCGTTTCTTAAAGTTTGGAGTTGCGATGCTTATGTGAAAAAGTTTCATCTCGATAAGCTCAAACTCAAATCGGAGAAATATGTCTTCATAGGATACCCAAAGGAGACAGTTGGGTACACCTTCTATCACAGATCCGAAGGCAAGACATTCGTTGCTAAGAATGGATCCTTTCTAGAGAAGGAGTTTCTCTCCAAAGAAGTGAGTGGGAGGAAAGTAGAAAACTTGATAAGGTAATTGTACCTTCTCCCTTATTGGAAAATAGTTCATCACAGAAATCTGTTCCTGTGACTCCTACACCAATTAGTGAGGAAGCTAATGATGATGATCATGTAACTTCAGATCAAGTTACTACCGAATCTCGTAGGTAAACCAGAGTGAGATCCACACCAGAGTGGTACGATAATCCTATTCTGGAGGTCATGTTACTTGACCATGACGAACCTACGAACTATGAGGAAGCGATGATGAGACCAGATTCCGCAAAATGGCTTGAGGCCATGAAATCTGAGATGGGATTCATGTATGAAAACAAAGTATGGACTTTGGTTGACTTGCCCGATGATCGGCAAGCCATAGAAAATAAAAGGATCTTCAAGAGGAAGACGGACGTTGATAGTAGTGTTACTATCTACAAAGCTAGAATTGTCGCAAAAAGGTTTTCGACAAAGTTCAAGGTGTTGACTACGATGAGAGCTTCTCACTCGTATCTATGCTTGAGTCTGTCCAAATCATGTTAGTAATTGCCGCATTTTATGAAATCTGGCAAATGGATAAACAAAACTGCATTCCTTAATGGATTTATTGAAGAAGAGTTGTATATGATGCAATAGAAGGTTTTGTCAATCCGAAAGGTGCTAACAAAATGTGCAAGCTCCAGCGATCCATCTGTGGACTGGTGCAAGCATCTCAGAGTTGGAATATACGCTTTGATGAGTTGATCAAAGCATATAGCTTTATACAGACTTGCGGTGAAGCCTGTATTTACAAGAAAGTGAGTGGGAGCACTACAACATTTCTGATAAGTATATGTGAATGACATATTGTTGATCGGAAATAATGTAGAATTATTCTGTAAAGCATAAAGGAGTGTTTGAAAGGAGTTTTTCAAAGAAAGACTTCGGTGAAGCTGCTTACATATTGAGCTTCAAGATCTATAGATATAGATCAAGATGCTTGATAAGTTTTTTCAATGAGTACATACCTTGACAAGATTTTGAAGTAGTTCAAAATGGAGCAGTCAAAGAAAGTGTTCTTGCCTGTATTATAAGGTGTGAAGTTGAGTAAGACTCAAAGCCCGACCATGGCAGAAGACAGAAAGAGAATGAAAGTCATTCCCTATGCCTTGGCCATAGGTACTATAAAGTATGTCATGCTGTATACCAGATCTATTGTATACCCTGCACTGATTTGGCAAGGGAGTACAATAGTGATCTAGGAGTAGATCACTGGACAACGGTCAAAATTATCCTTAGTGAAATAAGGATATGTTTCTCGATTATGGACGTGACAAAAGGTTCGTCGTAAAGGGTTACGCCAATGCAAGTTTTGACACTAATCTAGATGACTCTAAGTCTCGGTCTAGATACATATTGAAAGTGGGAGCAATTAGCTAGAGTAGCTCCGTGCAGAGCATTGTTGACATAGAAATTTGCAAAATACATGTGGATCTGAATGTGGCAGACCCGTTGACTAAGATCCTCTCACAA
Organism: Triticum monococcum; assembly: GCA_034509565.1. Taxonomy (NCBI): domain Eukaryota; kingdom Viridiplantae; phylum Streptophyta; class Magnoliopsida; order Poales; family Poaceae; genus Triticum; species Triticum monococcum. The sequence continues at coordinate 166,986,138 of CM067842.1, read as the reverse complement.
GCAAAACATGATCACACCTTAGTACTCTTTGGGTGTTTATCACATAGCGATGTGAAATAGATTAATGAATCTAGTAAACCCTTTGGGTATTGGTCACATGGCGATGTGAACTATGGGTGTTAATCACATGATGATGTGAACTATCGATGTTAATGACATGGTGATGTGATCTAGATTATTGACTCTAGTGCAAGTGGGAGACTGAAGGAAATATGCCCTAGAGGCAATAATAAAGTTATTATTTATTTCCTTATATCATGATAAAAGTTTGTTATTCATGCTAGAATTGTATTAACCGGAAACATAATACATGTGTGAATACATAAACAAACTTAGTGTCACTAGTATCCTCTACTTGACTAGCTCGTTAATCAAAGATGGTTATGTTTCCTAACCATGAACAAGGTGTTGTTATTTGATTAACGAGGTCACATCATTGGTTGAATGATCTGATTGAGATGACCCATTCCATTAGCTTAGCACCCGATCATTTAGTATGTTGCTATTGCTTTCTTCATGACTTATACATGTTCTTATGACTATGAGATTATGCAACTCCCGTTTGCCGGAGGAACACTTTGGGTGCTACCAAACGTCACAACATAACTGGGTGATTATAAAGGAGCATTATAGGTGTCTCCAAAGGTAGATGTTGGGTTGGCGTATTTCGAGATTAGGATTTGTCACTCCGATTGTCGGAGAGGTATCTCTGGGCCCTCTCGGTAATGCACATCACTTAAGCCTTGCAAGCATTGAAACTAATGAGTTAGTTGTGGGATGATGTATTACGGAACGAGTAAAGAGACTTGCCGGTAACGAGATTGAACTAGGTATCGGATACCGACGATCGAATCTCGGGCAAGTAACATACCGATGACAAAGGGAACAACGTATGTTGTTATGCGGTCTGACCGATAAAGATCTTCATAGAATATGTAGGAGCCAATATGGGCATCCAGGTCCCGCTATTGGTTATTGACCGGAGATGTGTGTCGGTCATGTCTACATTGTTCTCGAACCGTAGGGTCCGCACGCTTAAGGTTTCGATGACAGTTATATTATGAGTTTATGCATTTTGATGTACCGAAGGTTGTTCGGAGTCCCGGATGTGATCACGGACATGACGAGGAGTCTCGAAATGGTCGAGACATAAAGATTGATATATTGGAAGCCTATATTTGGATATCGGAAGTGTTCCGGGTGAAATCGGGATTTTACCAGACTACCGGGAGGTTACCGGAACCCCCCGGGAACCATATGGGCCTTATTGGGCCTTAGTGGAAAGGTGAAAGGGGCAGCCCAAGGTGGGCTGCGCGCCTCCCCCTCCCCTAGTCCTATTAGGACTAGGAGAGGTGGCCGGCCACCTCTCTCCCTCTCTTTTTCCTTGGGAGTCCTATTAGGAATAGGATTGGGGGGGGGGAGTCCTACTCCCGGTAGGAGTAGGACTCCTCCTGCGCCTCCATAGCTTGGCCGGCCAGCCCTCCCCCTGGCAACCTTTATATACGGGGGCAGGGGGCACCTCTAGACACACAAGTTGATCATTGAGATCGTTCCTTAGCCGTGTGCGGTGCCCCCTGCCACCAAATTCCACCTCGATCATACCGTTGTAGTGCTTAGGCGAAGCCCTGCGTCGGTAGTACATCAAGATCGTCACCACGCCGTCGTGCTGACGGAACTCCTCCCCAAAGCTTTGCTGGATCGGAGCCCGGGGATCGTCATCGAGCTGAACGTGTGCTAAGAACTCGGAGGTGCCGGAGTAACGGTGCTTGGATCGGTCGGATCGGGAAGAATACGTACGACTACTTCCTCTACGTTGTGTCAACGCTTCCGTTGTGATCTACAAGGGTACGTAGATCAGACTCTCCCCCTCGTTGCTATGCATCACCATGATCTTGCGTGTGCGTAGGATTTTTTTTGAAATTACTACATTCCCCAACATAATGCACACTAGCTAGCATCTTTATCTTTCTATTTATCTATTTCTCCATCAACCTTCTTTCTCGCCCTCACTCTTGATTCCTATCACGCACACTACATATGTTTCTCTCTACATGCAGTCAAGTGCGCTCTCACACACATATATAACTTCACCCTTTGAACCACCTGACGGTCATCTCCAACACCCAAACTAGCGGATGTCCCTCTAGCTAGCATCTCCATCTCTGTATCTATCTGTAGTTGCTCCGTCAACATTTCTTTCTCGCACGGAGTCTTGCTTCCTATCACCCACACTATATATGTCTCTCCATACATATGCATTTATAGGTTGGTCCCTTTTGCACAATCGTTGCGCCTCACTCCCTCTGCTCGCCATAGATGCATGCTCCAGCCCACGCCACTATCTCTTAAAGACAAAAACACATGCTCAATTGTCGGGCCTTCTTCCCTGCATTCTCACATGCATTCATATTGTCATACCGATCCGTCTCTCCCATGTCATTGATCTTATGACTTATGTCTTCTTACTTTTATCTCGATCATGCGCGCGCGCACACACACACATCCCATGTATACATGTATACCTCTCACACATGCACGCTCAAGGTCTCTATGTCTCCATACGTAGTTAATTACCCTCAATCCTAATGCCACATCGAATCGTTCTCCTATTTTATGCACATAACTTCCGCATGGATGGGTAAAAACACACTCACACTTAACAATCTCCTTCTAGCTACCCCCCGCCTCTCACTCTTCCCCTATATCCCCTAAACCAATAAGACCATCCCTTTGTTTAATTCCCGCCTACATGCACCATCGATATATAGTAGTCTTCCTTGGTGTCTCTCGAACAAACACGTTCTCTCGATGTCGACTCCTCTCACGCGCACGCACCTTCTCTTCCCTCTCTACGGGCATTTTCTCTCTCGCACCCCATCGTTGGTGGCCTCTGCCATACACATCACCTCTCTATGATGAAGCCATGCACACTTAAATTACATCCGCCACAGAGGACCCCGCGACACACACACACACTAAGACTCCATCTCTCTCTCTCTCTCTCACACACACACACGCACGCACGCACGCACGCACCCCCCCACACACACTAAGACTCCATCTCTCTCTCTCTCTCACACACACAAACTAAGACTCCATCTCTCTCTCTCTCACACACACACCCCACACACACACTAAGACTCCATCTCACACACACATGCTCTAGGCGGAGCATTTGTTCCTACCACCCTTCATCCAACCTTACCCGTATGATAAACAATCACCTTTATTTACTTGCATAACATGGACAAATTCCACTTTACTTTAGTAGTCAGCAAACTTATCATATGTACCCTTATAAAAAACGAGTTGGCGGTGATCGTGTGCCTGCCATCTTGTAATACAGACTGTATGATCTATATCTAAGGATAGAAAGCAAACTATGATAATTTTACAAAAGATACCCGCACCTCTCTCCACATCATTATCTCTTGCAACCTCATTGCTCGGCAATAAAGGAATAAGTCTCTGGAACAATCTAGCATGCATGGTGGCCGCTGCCGCCTGCCGGCGCCGTCCATCCCCATGCCTCCGCCCATTCTGACCACCAGTCACCACAACGCTCCACTCCTCCTCGCCTTATCTCTCATCTTTCATTTTTTCGATGACATTCTCGAGATACCAGTTTTCCGATAAAATTCTCGAGATATCATTAGTTTTTACACATGGGGTTACTCCTGCATGGGTCAATCACAACAGGTGTTTTGTAAAAAATGCATATTGATGTTCCCTGCAATGCACGAGAATCTTGCTTGTAATTATATAACGCAAATCATGAGCAGGAAGTGACATTTTTTGACACAACCACGTTAACATGGCCACGTAAATCACTAGCTAAAGTAAATACCATTATACTTATATCCCGATGCAAAAGGTTGAGTACATGTCCGAAGAGTAGAGTCGCACACACGCACTCTGTTTCTCAGAATCTCTCTCTCTCTCACACACACACACCAGTTACGTGACGCCCACTTAAGTAGACACGTATGTTACAATTTGTGCACCCGCTGGTACACGTGATGCTGCACATTTATTTAAGCCGGAAGGCGAACCCAAACATTAGCTGCATTCATTCCCCTCCCGCCGCCTCTTCTCTGGTCGCCGTCGCCCAGTAGCCATGGGCCGGCCGAAGGTAACAACATACGCCATACACCCGCCGGAGCGGCGCTTTAATATGGAAATTTTAGTGGTCATGCATGCATCTTTTTGTGCTAGCACTCCTATATAAGGGTTGACCGATCGCTTCCCGCGGACGTGCGTGGGCGGTGGAAGAGGAAGGAGAAGGGAAGCGGGCTATGGAGTAACGTTTTTTTACCACAATTTCTTAGGAAACTGAGTGCAATAATTGAGTAGTTTTGCAAACTACTGGTACTACACCTGAAATGGTTCAAAACCTATACTCCCTTGCCAGCGCGTGCTTCCCGCGTGAAACGGTCAGCGTCGCCCTGGAGCATTAGTGCCGCATTAATGCCTGGCCAGAGCGGAGGCGACCTCTCACTGGCGCCGGCTTTGAAGTGGTGCGACGGCCGAGAGAGCGCCGCTTCCCGGTGCACGCAACTGCTCCGCGTCGAGACTGGCCATAGGCCCTGTTTGGATCCATGGGTTAGAGTTAGTTTGAGCTAGTTGGGGCTCAAATAGCCCTAAAGTATCCAAGCATGAGGGTTTAAATTGGAGCAAGTTGCACCGAACCCACCAAAAAAAACTATCCCACCCAAGAGGTGCTAACTAGAGATAGTTCTCATTGGGACCACTGAAAAATCACTTTTCTCTCTCCATGAAGTGCATTTATTGTCAATCTAACCCTGTCACCCAAACACCTCTTTGGCTACAGTTAGTTCAGGGTTAGTCATGAGTTAGTCTAACCTCTAACTAAGTTAGAGTATCAAATAGGAGCAGTATAGGACATGCAAGTTGCTCAAAGCATACAGGAAAATTCGTACGTGAAAGGATTTTTTATTTTTGAAAATGGAATGTGAAAGAATTTTTTTTAGAATGCTCTTGGCATGTCGCTAACATGTGATAGTTAACCGACCTCAATAGATGGCAGAAATGCCAGCCCGCCACACTTTGATAGAGACGAGGAGGGAGAAGCGATACAGGCTGCTGGATTACTAGAGATAGGTGTCGCACGGAAGCCAAGAAATATGGTGATAGCGTGGGTTAGCCATGTACTAGTATGATGTAACTACACTGGGCTGCCGTGTTTCGTACTCTTCCAGTCCACTGTGGAGATGATTGGTTAATTTTATATCGCTAAATAATATTAAATATTATGAGTGCAGACGCTCCACCACGAGGTTCCTTGCTCCTTCTCGGTCGTCCGGAATCTATGTTCTTCCACTCTATTTTTTTACGTGAGCTTTGTTCATCCTTTTGCCAACACGCGAGACATCTAGCATCAAGGTGCACGTGTTATGCAAGGATCGTTCCATCTATATGAAGAACACGTGGGACTGGAACTACGAGACGAACATGTACCCAGGAGTGGACGTCGAACCTGAGTAATGTAGCGCAGTAAGTGAAGTAGAAAGGCACAAATGGTATGAACATGCATGGCATATAGGGTGTGTTTGGTTGCGTTCTCGTCTCAGCATAGTTGTTCCCTCTTCATGTATGCTCAACTCAACACCCCTCTTCATGCATGCTCTCTTCATGCATGCTTCTAGTGTATTTGTGCTAAACTAATGTGGACTCATGCACCCTCCATACACTCTACCAAACACCCAAAAGTAGGCCGAGAAGGGAACTCTTGGGCGGCATTTGTCTCTTACTACATACTACCACTAAATGTGGTACGTGCAATGCACGGTGATGTTATGGAGTACATGCCTAAGTACTCTACTACTACTATATTAGTTGGAGGCACATATTAACTTTTATATTTGTTTACGTGTATGCCCCGAGACCTTCCAACTAGACGTGTCTTTCTCTCCAGGTTGCACTTTGTATCGTTCATACCACTAAGTACTACTACGTGTGGTCTCCGACCTAGAAGTGGAAGAAGTGGAGGCGCTCTACCACGCTGTTTTTTACACTGGGCTCTACCACGCTGTTCATGTCCCACTCCTTTCGCTGACGTGTGGGACATCCACCACGTGCCATGTTTGGCACCCTTCGTCGCAAGAGTTGAAACACTAGCATTCACCAGAAATAAAAAATAATTATAAATCGGCAGTGATACTATTTTTTTGCGAACCAATCAGCAGTGATACTATACTACGCGGTTTCCTTGCTCCTCGATATCGGAAAGAATACTTCCATTCGCCAACATGTGGGACGTCGACCATCCTGGTCCACTTGCCATGCACGCAGAACTCCAAGGGAGAGTCACCCAGGTCGTCGCGCCGCAGTAACAATGACTAATGAGCCGTCAAATCACAGGCCCACTTCCCACTTTGAAGTTGCTCGGACGAAGGAACCATCATGACTTCGTTGAATTCCGCTTCTTGAAGAAAACTACTGTACCAGTAGTACTGCTAGCTACAATAGTTACTCCAACAGAGGCCTCCTTTCGTTCATAGGATAAGAATATGAAAATCGTAGGAAGTGAGATGACATGCATCTCAATTCCTATTGAGAAAGAGATGCCATTTGATGCTTAGGATAGGAATTTTTCCATTTAGTCTAGGATAATGTACTGGTAATTTGCTCTAAAAACTACAATAGTAACTAGTAGTATTGGTACATGCTCGTACTCAGACACATGCACACACACTAACTACTAGTACTACTACTTCTCACATGCTGACCAGACGCCGTCGTTCTCCTTCCCGGCTTTGTCAGCGACACCCCACTGTGCCTGGATCTCTGCCGACCTCTCCGCAGCAGCGCGTGCGTCCTTTTCTTTCTTGCGGCGGCGGGCCTCTCTTTTCTTGAGTGCTTTCTGAATTTTCCGCTCCCTCTGTGCGGCTTTGGCCGCCTCTTGCTCTACCGCCCATTCAGCCTTGGCATCTTCAAATTCCTCCCACATAGTTGTGAGGTCGCGAGCAGCGATGAACTCGGCACGACGGGATGCCATCGCTTCCCTACCATTTTGTGTGCGGTCGTGGGTGGCGAGGAACTCGGCGCGACGGGATGCCACCGCTGCCTTACCGGTTAGTGTGTGGCGCGGTGGCATGAACGATGCTTGGTGAGAGCTCTGGGGTGGAGTGGCCGGACAACCGTATAGTGCATTGGTTTGTCAAGAGCTCAAGGACAGAAGACGAAGCAAATTTGGATTCACCTTCAATCCTGGTCATTTATTACCGAGTAAAATGCATTGGCGGTCATCGAACTTGTCTTGATAGCTCACTTTGATCATTGTATACGAGATATGGTGATTATACGGTCACTGGCTCAGCGTACAGCTCCGTATTTGTCTGGTTGACCAGTCAAACAGTCCGCATGTGCCTCATCAGCTCATGTTCTTTATCTATCTATGCGGGCCTACCTGTCAATGGAGAAAGAAATACTGTAAAAACCAAAATTATGCGTATGTGGGGAATCAAACCACGGACTCGTCGCTGCAACACACCCTCGTCAGCCAAATGAAAATGAAATACTCTGCATCAGACACTCACGCTCACGCTGTCAAATCATGCTAATGCATGCACGTCGCCCTCTAAATCAAAGTCCTGCTCATGGCGCAACGCAAACGGCGAGCCCATCACCTGCGCGCCTCGGCGGTGCCTGACATTACTGTTTAGATGTTTGATGGAGGCCTACGCGAACGCCGAGCATGTATTCACCTGGCTCAACACCAACGGTCATACTCGAACCACCTTCCTCATGTATATCATCCATCACAACGACAATCTATAAAACAGCCTAAGCTAGAGAGGGTACTATGGTAGTATGGTACGGAGTATGTACTATCATGAGCGACCGATCTTAGTGCCACTGCACACCAAAACCCCTTCCATCGCTAGCGCGCGCTTCCCGCCTGAAACGGTCACCGTCTCTCCAGAATGTCAATGCCGCATTCACCGGACTTAACTGCAGGTGCAATTGGTGTGTCACTGACATGCGGGCCAGATGCCCGTTGGGCCCACATGTCAGTAACCCAAACACATCTGCAGTTAAGTCACTGAAGCAGCGTCTGCATTCACGCCCGACGAACCTACTCCGGTGCCAGTTGTCCATCCGTCTGCCGCGGCTCATTGCCATTCGCCTGCTATATTAACTTGAGCCCCAACTCCAAGTCATAGCCAAAGACCCACACTTATTCTCCTCTGGTCCCTTCCTTCTGTCGGCACCACTTCAACCATGGCCTCCTAGCGCTCCGAAGCTCTCTTGGATGTACTGTCGCAGGAGCAGATGAGGGACATCGGCAGCTCCGCTCCGGGCGTGCTCCAAAGCTCTCTTCAACGTACAGTCGCAGGAGCAAACGAAGGAGCAGGCAGGCATCCCCCCCGGCCACCCTCCGCCGCCACGACCACGAAGCCGGCACGCGTGCGCGGGCGCAGCCTGCAGCGAGGAAGAGTAGTACACGGTAGGTCGCCGCCGCTCTGGTCCCGGGAAGGCCACCGCTACTCCACTCAGTCGACGCCAAGCTTGGTGGGGTAAACATCGGCGGCCAATTAGCCGCTTGACGGTGACGTGGAGGCGGAAATCTTCAGATCCTTGTGCTCCGGAGGAGGAGGTTATCGAGGCGGATGAGGAGGAGGCAAAGGCAATGGCCGCCTTTCTCGGGTTCATGGCCGGACATGGTGGTCGGGCGCCGACGATCGTTTAGATTAGGTTTACAGTAGGTTTTAGTACAGTTTGTGCGAAATATGTAATGAATTTCTTCAAGTTTGTAGGAAAAGTTTTTGAAATGTAATGAATTTCATCTGGTTAATTTGACATTTGCTTTGTTTGCACGGATTTCATCCGCTTAGTTCATATAGTTGTCGAAAGGTATGCGGGCAACATCGGATGGCATCCATCAGTGTCCTCAGATAGATGCCTGCGTAAATTTGTGGGCCAGCGCTGGAGATGCCCTAACTATCATGCTATAATCGCTAACAATCCTCCATTATTTGGCAGGGAACAGTTACCCCTCGATCAAAATCAGATCCGCGGTGTTTCGCACTCCTCCCACGTAAGAGTGTAAACTCTTGCTTACATAAAAATGGAGCAAGTGGACGACACTGTAGCACGTCATATCACTCGAACTAGCCCGCCTAACGAGCGGGAAAGCACCGCCCTCGTCATTTTGTTCTAGATTTCTATCGATCGATCGCACAAAAATGTTATGCTTCACAAGATCTAAAGGAAAAGGCGGCACACTTATGACTCATATGTGTCGCAACCCCGACAGTCCGGCTCGCACGCCGCTCACCAGAGGGGACACGCGTTGTCTTGCAATTTCACTGACATGTGGGACCGTAATTGAATAAATCGTCGATAGCTGAAATCTAATCGCTCGGTGGGCGTCGACTGAGAAGAGAGAAACGGGGGAGGGAGAAGAGATCGCCCGCCCGCCGCGCACGGACTCCAAGAAATATATGGTGATAATGTGAGGTGGGCCATGCTAGAGTCCGGACCGCTTCCGGAGCCCGCTCTCACTGCCCTGGCCCCTCAAGACGCCAGTTGCCTGCCGCATGCATGCATAGCAAGTAGTACTCCTTATGTGGAGGAGAGAGAGGCACTGACAAAGTCAAGGAGTGGGCTCTGCAAGAGCCCGTCTCTACACGTGCTCCTAGGTATAAAAAAATAATTCTAAAAAATGCATAAAAACAATTGTGTCTTCAAAAAAGAAAGGTAAAAAACATTTGAGAGGAAATAGATAGAAAGAAAGTGAGAAAAAGCTGTAACCTGGGCATTACATGAGGAAGGAGGGAGTGGTGCACATGCCAAGTTCACTGGGCTGCCGTGTTTCACACTCCTCCGTCGTAACAGTGGTGACAATAGCTTTCATAAAAAATAAACAATGAATACTCGTTGCTCGTCCTCTATATCAGAAAGAATACTTTCATTCGCCGACATGTGGGATGTCGACCATCCTGGTCCACCTGCCATGCACAAAATTATCCTGGTCTACCCCAGTCGTATCGTAGGCCCAACCTTTCCCACTGTAAGTTGTTCAGACGAAGGAACCATCATGACTTCGTTGAATTCCGCTTCTTCAAGAAAACTTACTGTACCCACAATACTGCTACCACACGCGAAGACTGGACGACACTGTACCACGTCATATCACTGAAACCCACTAGGCCAAACTAGCCCGCCTAGGTCATCTATTTTGGAACAGAGGGAGTACGTCTCTGCACTGCTATGATTTGTTGTTGCACGTTCTTTGTACTTTTGCTATGATTTTCCTACCCTATGAACCAAATGAGGCTTGAATGGATGTCGACTATTGTCTGATCGATCGCTAAGCCTACAATTTTAGGAGCTACGGCTATTAGTCGATCAACGAGGGATAAGTATAAGCGTACCACGAGCTCATCAGCCCCAACGTTTCTCTTCGGTGAGTGTTTTGCAAGTACTATAGCTCACACAGTAGCTAGCCTACTAACACCAAGAATCATCAAACAAGCCCTGCTGATATGATAAACAGTTCAAACTTACATCTAAGCATGCCATATATTACATCTAAAGCTGGTGAGGATACATCTGTTTCCATAACTCGGAGAGGGTTCGCATGATTCATCGCATGATTCACTATTAAACAAAAGTAGCAAGATCCGCCCACACAAGACAGTGCACTAGCCCTAAGATGGTTTGATAACACGCATTGTTCTGGTAATTAAACACAGGGCAATGCAAACTACCCTGAAGGATTAGCGCGACCAACTATTTCTTGTCATCGATCTCTCGGGCAATGACCACAGCACATATAGCGGCATGGGAATCGATTTCTAGGGCGATGTCCACAGGACTGACCGCGACATCGGAATCGATCTCTGGGGCGATGTCCACAGGATGGACAGCGGCATCGGAATTAATCTTCGGGGCGATGCCAACAGGATGGGCCACGACATCGGAATCATCAAGGACGTCCACCGGCACCTGCACAACCCTAACATATTAGCAAGCACATTGCAAATAATTAAAAACCACAACTATGGTAATAAGCCATTATTTTTTACCTTGTGCAGCTCACCGAGGGATCTCATCCCTCCGGGGGCCATCTCCTCGTCCTCGATGGGGGGCATCACCTTGCCAGGGGAATACTGCTTCTCAATAGCGACTATCTCCTCAAACTCGGTCTTGAGCCTCGCATAGGTGGCAATCAGAGTTCCTGGGGTAGGCACGGTGGGGCCCTTGCTGTTCTTCCAACTTTCTTTGAGGAGTTCGCCCGCCAACGTCCTCAACTCTTTGGCCAGTGCTTGTTTCTTGGAGTTCTTCGTCTCCATGGGTTGGCCCGCCAACATGGTCAACTCGTTGGTCGGTGCTCGCTTCCTGGAGATCGCTGTCTCCAGTGGGTTGTCCACCGGCAACTCTTTGCCTAGTGCTCCAGGATCCATCAATGAACTGACAAACAAAAAGCAATCAAAAGGAAACCACAATCGCAATGAAAACGGGCAAAGAATAGGATGTGAGAATCGGTCGGTGCTTCGCAAAAAGAAGATTCTTGGAATGAAAATATAGGAGCATAACTGATTCGCCCACCTTTCCTTCGTCGGTACAGAAGAAAAATGGCAGAAGTGAGTAGCCTGGAGTGAGGTTTTCTTCAAGAAAGGGAAGAAAGGGCTTGAACGAGCGTTCCAGTGAAATGATGGTTGCTTCGTCCAGTCCAACTTGGAGGCCACCTTACCACTACTAGTAAAGGTGTGGGTTTTGTGATATGACGGGTCATGACGGCCACACCGGGGTGACAGGTGAGTCTCGACTGTAGCACCTCGCTATGATTTGGTGGATGGCACACGGACCCGGATGCTTTGAAATGTCCTGCATGTGCATCGCGACCAAGGCGGAGAGGAAAACGATAGAACTATGTAATTAATGCAATAGTTTAATTAGGGTAGTTTTGTAAAGTATGAGATACATTCCTCCAATCGAAAAATGCCTTGGTTCATGAGATTTGAGATTTGAGCCCTATAAACCGGAAGGGAGGGAGTACTGCACACGGTGTAGTCTAGTCACTTGTTGAAATCTCTAGAAAGGAAAATACTCCTTTCCGGTTTACAGGGCTATACTACTCCCTCCGTCTAGGTGTGTAAGTCATCTTACGAAAACCAAATAGTCCCAAAACACTTAGGTGCGGTGCATTAACTTCTACCTTGTTTCTTGTTTCTTGACAGATCAACCAATAAGAGATGAGAGGTGTGCATGATTTTAATGACTTGCAATGGCTAGTTCATTGCATGCAATGCTATTAATTAGCAAATAAACATTGGTGACCCCAGGAGGAAACGGTGCTAAGCGCGTGGACCTATGTAGAATGAGTATCAACCAATGGATAATGGAGTTTAATTGTTAAACAATAGCAATTTTGTCTCATGCAAGAGCCTGGCTAGTACTCCAAGGAACCGCACCACGCGAGCGTTTGCAACTGCCATGTTCGGGTTGTGCTTGGCTCTTCGCCTCTTCGAGAAGACGAACAATGATGTTACTCCTACTTCTACAGTATCGAATCCACTGCTGCATGTCCGTCCACCTCGTGCGGGAGGGATAGCGTGTAGCGAAAGCTTCTATTTACTACTCCTACCTTTGCGTCTATGACAGGTGGGCCCAACAGGTGGTTGGCCCTTCTGTCATGCAGCCAAAGGCAGGTGCAGTTAAGGCACTGGAGCTCAGTCCGCGAGGGAGAGGGCGTTGTAGTAATCAAATTTCTCGGTCTTGTACGACTTGACGCGGCACATCAAAGCACTACACTCGATATAAGTCTTTTTACACATTTCAAATGGGCTACTTCGTATGTAGGAGTGGACATATTCTGCTTCGTATGTAGTCACTTGTTGCAATCTCTAAAAAGACATATATTTGGAAACAGAGGGAGTACAACGCATGCAGGCATGCCATGACTTTCCTTTTGATACTTGCATGTGTTGATTTGATGCACCTTGCCAAATTTTGACTATAAATTTAACTAACCAAATTTGCATGCATGTCACAAAAAATTACGGGGTTGTTTGGATTGTGACTATGTTTGTCTTATGTTGCCACATTATTTTTCCCACACTTGCCACACTTGCCTAACCTGAGTTGCTCAAATTGTTAGACACACTTTGGCTTGCCTAAGGGAATCTTGCCACAATTTTGTGTTTATGACATGTGGGGTTCACTTCTAATAAAAAAATTCTTGTCTTAGGTGTGGCTAATAAAAAAGATTTATATTTAGGAACGGAGGGAGTAGAAAATATAAATAATAATGCATGTTGGGGCAACCCATGTTTTCGCTAATTTTAGCCCTGGGCTTGTTCACAATTTTTACGAGGGGGTGGTTGTTCATTTAATGGAGGGACTTGTAGTACCAGACTTGAGCGATACAAAGTGCGACCTGGCACACCGTAACACCACTTGGAACAAGCGGGTAGCTACCTCAAAAAACAATCAACAACTAAAAAACCGTGACCTGGCATGTAGTAGTATACAATTTTAAACGACTGTTTTGATGGAGTGAAAAAGGAAAACTACCCCACTACGTATATATAGGCCGGAGCCTCCGCGCTTGCTTGCTAGGGTTGCTCTATTCACACACTCTCATCCTCTCCAGATCTAAACAAGATAGGGGTAGTAGCACTGTCTTTCTCCCTTCAAAAAACACTGGCTTTCTATCCTCACCGCGGGTTACAGATCCGGACGTATTCCCCTCCGCTGGTGAAGGGGAGGAGGGGCAGCGTTTAGGCCATCGTCGACAGCAAGGGAGGAGACCCACTGCCGGCCGCACCGTTATCTCTGGCCAAGCGCTGGCGCAGGAGGTCCTCCGATCCCTTGGTCGTTGCCTGTGGGAGGATCCGGCCTCCCGCCGCCCACCTATCCACATCCCGACGACCTTCAGGTATATCTTCGTTCGAAACTGCCTTAGCTCTACTTCCCCAGCTTGCTACGTCGCTTCATGTGCATCATTTTCTACCTCTTAGCCCCTCTCGATCGGATGGTCCAACGTCACATATTTTTTTCTTCTATTATTAGAGGTAAAGCTACTTCATGGAGTCTAATCTTGTACTCCCTCCATCCAAAAATACTTGTCATTGAAATGGATGTATCTAGATGTATTTTAGTTCTAGACACATCCATTTTGATGACAAGTAATTCTGGATGGAGGGAGTACTTGGTTCAAAGAAGAAATAAAGTGGGGGTGGGGGAATTTGGTACAGACTGGTCATCCAACCGGTCTCTTGGTCGAAAAGGGAAATATAGGGGTAACGTTGTACACAGTGATATGACCAGGACTAGATTTGCTATCCACACATAGGAGTAGGTGTCTAGAGTGAACAAAAATGGGACCAACCCAGATATGTTTCTTGGATGTTTGTTTCTCGGGGCAACATACTATGAATCACCACTTTATGCCCCTGTTTACATACATGGTGCTGGATTGCTAGTGCACCCACTGTCCCATGCCCTTATACCAAATACTTAGGCTCCGTTTGTAATAAAGGGGTAGAAAACATAGGTCTTGATGAAAATATAGGAATCGGAAAGGAATGTAGGTAAAAACTATGGAACAGCGAACCGGAGGAAACTCTCAAGAGAATGTGTTCGGATGGACTACGAAATGTACAGATTTGTTTTTTTAGAGTAGCATGCTTGGCAGTATGAGACGCTATCTGTTTATTCAGCTGCACAGTGACTACTCTTGTCCTCACCTCACGTACCACACATAGGTTGATTTTTTATTCCGGCAACACATCACAACAACCTGTCTAATGCATGGCAGTGAGCGCCTGCCTCGGGCTTCCGCCCAAAAAATGAGCAGCGTGTGGATGTTTCTAATCCTATGGAAGCAGTACTACCAGACCAGCTTTCCTATGAAACACTATTCACCTTTCCCGTGTTCCAAACGGTTGAAAGAATACCGTAGGAATTGTGTTCCTACAAAAATCCTGCACCAAACCTGTGAACCGAACGCAACCTTAGCTGTTCTTAAACTAATGTCCCTGGTAAAAATCAAGCCATGCCACTATTATAAGCCATGACAAGTTTAGCCAAATGTTTTTGCCTGTAATTGTTTGAGACTCTGACTGTTTCATCTATGCCATTTTGTGCAAACAGGGATATCCAATTCACCTGGTTGCTGTTGTGACCTTTTGGTGCACTGCACAAAACTCTTCTTAAAACAAGTGACTTTTGTGTTGTTTAACTGGAATGTCAGAATGGAACAGTTGGTTCATTTTGTTGGAACTGCACAAAGGGAGATCTGTGTTCCAATCCTCATCATCCATATTTGCGCCATAACCTTCCTTTAGGTAAGAATGATATTTAATGCATGTGTTCATCTCTATTTTCTGACTGCCATGAGAAAATAATGCTGTTTTTACTAGTACACTTGTACTCCCTCACGGACAAAACCAATTCTGAATTAGAAGGCCAATCATGTACTTGGTTTCACCAACTAGTGAGGAGAAAGAGAAACAGAGCATGAAGAGGAAGAAGAAGAAGAATAAACAGTGCCAAGGCGATCTTGCTGAAGCCAGAGGCCTCAGTCGAGGCCATTCAAGGGCTCCGGCAACGACTACCTTACATGTGAGACGATCCTCTAGGGAGCCCTTCCACTTCTGCTGTCTCACTTATTTAATTAGGAGTACTTAAGTACCACTAATTTATTACTGCCTAATTTTCCTGTTGGAGTTAAACAAATCTTTAGTAGGACCCTATGCTGAATCATGCACATGTGTATGTTTGTCTATGGAGGTGAATCATGTGGTGGAGCAGGGAGGGAATATTATTAGTGTCATGACATAATAGTGCTATTGTTTTGCATGTCAATTTATTGCCATTGGTTCAATGAGGCAATGTTTTGCGTATTGTCCATCATGAATTTGATGCTACTGTTTGAGTAATATGCTAATGTCTCCCTATCCTTTCTCACTAAGCTAATGAAGGTTTCACCTTGTTCCTACTTGTGCAAACAGGGATCATGTTGTGCCAATCATACATTTTAGTGGAACTACAAAAGACAATACAATGAACTGCATCCCAGCCAGTGCTTTAACTCTGCTGGAAGTTCTTGATAATCTTTCGATATAATCTCAGCACTGGTAAACAAGAGTGATTTCAACCATTTGAAGTGCACAAAAATATATACTATTGTGTGATTCCATTGAGTGCTTTATCATCTCTTATGGGACTACATGAATAAGCTTTTTTTCTCAGGTTGGTATGGGCCTAAGGCCTTCATCCATATTAGTTTGCTGTGATCTCTATTTGTATCGTGCTACTATCATGAGAAACTCCTTTATCTTTGCACGTTAAAGTTTTGCAACCTATGATAATTGGCAATGCTTTGAGTGTTGAGTTGAGCTAATTGGCACTGATTAAATAAACTAATACCTCTTTTTAAGAAATACTACTATGTTGCTAACTTTACCCATTAAGATAATGAGGGTGCTTCTATTTGTTAGTGTATGTTTCATCAACTAGTCCCACTATTATAGTAATCTCACTCTCTCAATATATGTGCCAACAGGGATGCTTGATTTTGTTGGAACTGCACAAAAACTTTGGGTGCTTCATTGCCTCGACAACTTCCATCCTTTCCTGTCAGCCGCTAATCTCGGCTTGCTTTATTCCTTTGCTATCAGTTGCTTGGCTTATCTCAGCTTCCAGTCAAAGGAAATAGTAATTGATATGCTACCTCACACAGGTTGGTACTGGTCTTTATCTTGATTATTGTGCCTGTCATATGTATTGCTAATTTGGTATTGTGCTACTGTTTGACGATTTCATAAAGGAGTAATTTGGAGCCTAAACTCCCAGGCAAATCATTACATTGGGTGATTTCAGTAGAACTGCACAAAATGATTAGATGGACAGGTACTTATGCTGCTGCTATGTACTCCAAAGTTCACTCAGACAAGCATCGATGTTGACAAGAAGTGCCTCTATTCATTCGAGTATCAACCGGCATCAACCAATTGTCAAACTCCAAGTATTAGGAGAGTGAACGCTAAAAATATTGCTTGGTGCATAGCCCAGAAAAACGCAGTCCAGTCTTTGGTCCCAACTTGTGCCTTTTGGTTATCGACAAATATGGTAGCGAACTATATGACATGGAGTCTAAAGATTCCAGAGAAGTTGGTTGACGCGTATATTCATCTGGCACTTAATCAGTCTGCACGCCAAGGATGCTCCATTTCAGTTGAACTGCACAAAAAATTTGGGTGGTTCATTTTCTCAACCGCGTCCTTTCTCGTCTGCAATGTAGAATTTTGGCGAGATACAGGACCAAGGTGAGCCAGTAAACTAGTTGGATGAAAGTAGTGGCCAAGTTGCTCAAACCTCCCTCGGCAAGAGGCCACTATTTGAGGATAAACCTACAAGCAAAGTTCAGATTGTCTATGCTGCCTCTTATGTACTCGAAAGTTTAATCGTACAAGAACTAATTTTAGCAAGAAGTACCTCCGATTGAACACCATTTACCAGTCTGTACCCTAGGTAATTAAAGCTCGTCCATGGATCATATTGGCTGTGATCTCAATCATTTGGATGCATAAGCGTACTGAATATGTGTATATCTCAATCTTTTTGTGAATTATGTATGAATATTGTCGTGTGATCTATCAATCATTTGGATGCATAGATATGCTGAGCTTGTGTATATATGAATCTTTTGAGTTGTTGATAGCGAATGTTGGCTATGAATATGAACGTGTCCTGTGAACCTGAGTTTGATATGAACGTTTACCTTTTCTGTTGTATTTGTGTGTGAACTTGTTAGTATGCCTACTGTGGGGTATGAAACGCAGGTCTCTTACAAAAGTAATTATGTGTCCAATTTATGTTTTCCCTTCTAACTACATTATATATACTAGCAAAAGGGCCCGTGCATTGTAACGGGGAAAAAATATGGCACACACTTACGTTCTATTCTTCTTTACCGGGTCTGTCATTACATGTGCTCCGGTGTAATAACATCATAAATTACCAAACTGCCTTAGGAGTTTTTGTCTCAGGCATCACAGTGAGAATGATTGACAATATGAGCATCACCAGCCTGAAGAAAGTTGTTGTTGTTATGACCGGCATGGCCAAGAGGATATATGATGTGCACTGACATCCAACAACAACATTTCTCATGGTTTCAGTTTTTTTTCCTGAACCAGTGCTATATTTGATTATTTGGCACAAAAAAGTTGTAATTCTTTCACTCCAACTACGGCCAACATGGCTCGTCATTCTTCCAAAATATGTCCCTTATGATATTTTTTCAGAAAAAATGAGTGCATTATCTCCTTGCTATCGTCTAACTGAAGGAAACTGAATGTGAAAATTTAAGTGTATATAGAGTGACCCACTCGGAGTGCATACAAAAATATTTTTATCCAAGTCGTCAGTGCCAACACTGTACCTCCAATGTCCATCTGCATCTACACGGCTAGGTCTAATCTTAAGAAAGAATGAAACTACCAAGCAAACTGAGATAACAGCATGTAGCCGACCCCGGGCAGCAGGTGGTCAGGGATCATCAGCAGAGAAACACGAAGTCGGCTAACGACCGCCGAGCATGGCCAGGCCCATCTCGCTCTCGTGGCTACCGTGGTGGCTCCCGTGCCTCTCCGTGGCTCCTCCACTCTGAGTCCATAGCCCGACCTCGGCATTCCGCCTCCATCCTCCTCCGCCCTCTGTCCCGCATGCTCCTCCACACCTCCCTCTCCAAGCCGACGGATCCGACCTTCCCCTCGCTAGATACGGTCCACCACGAGCCTCAAGCCACCCTGCCGCCGTGCTCGTGTCCATGTCGTGCGTGGTGTAGAGGTGGCCGGCGTGTAGAACAGGCTGCATCGCAGGCGTATGCATGCTGCGCCTCCACTTCCTCACCCCGGCGAGCGCCGGACTGAACAGCCTCGCGTCAGACTGCCGTTTTGTTGTACAATTTCCCTTCGTTCTCATTCTGTGTTTGTTGATTCAAGAGGCTCGTTGTTGATATGCCATTTTCCTAGTTATATAAACTGGTAGACTTTCATGTAAGCAATCGAGGTGGGATTACTCCGAGTACATGTGTGAAAATCAGGTAAGGTACAGATACAGAAGCGTGCATGCAGGCCGAAACATGCGTGCAGGCCCAATAAGAGAATGTGGACATGGACCAATTGGATGGACAAATTTTTTAGTACCGCCTCGCAGCAATTGGACGGACTGTCCATCAAAACTAACGGAAAAAACTAAAAGCGTAAATTCAGGGAAAGAAGCATATTGTGACGGTGAACCCGAAGAGTTAATCCGTGCTTTATTATTAGGGAAAGATCTATATTATTACTATTATCGTATATTTTATAGAGACTTATATATACATTATAAAAACATCCACGTGTTATTAACTTATAAAAGTAAATGTTTAACGGAAGTTGGCAAGGAAAATCCTGGTTGTTTTTGACTCACACGCAAGGAAAATCTTGGTGATTGCGTACAGAAGCTTGCGAAGATTTTAAGGACCAATTAAATAATAACACGCTCATTTTTATTTTGAGCAATAACTCGCTAATTTCTTAATTATATATATAAAAAATGTGCCTCTCCGGTTTATTCTTTGATATTAATTGCTCCTTCTAACATAACATTATATATATAACGAGCCCACCTAATACGTGTATTTCAAGGAAGTGCAAATGGGCTGGGATTCCTTAGAAAATATAAATGGGCCTGATTGACGCGAAATTATTTGTTCACCCAGCCTAGCAAATGGACTGTACATTCTAGAAAACATGGGTTAAATATATGCCACATTTTTGCAGGCTGACATGTGGGCCAATAGGTCGAAGCCTACGCAGGGCGTTGTCAACTTGGTCAACAAATGATTATGTCATCCACAGCTATTGGATTTATATCCAATGGCCGGCATGCACCTTCAATCTCTCATCTTCTTCCTCCAGCGTCGCCGGGACCGCCTGGTCCGTCCTCCAGCGGCTAGCGGCTCTGCTTAGCACGCATCGCTGCGAAGCGCTACCCCACCGTCGGCCAGGCTATCCCTCCACCCCTCGACACCTCCTGTTATTCTCCACAGACTATAGCCCCACGCCACAACAAAACCAGTTATAACCCTTCTCCTCCTCTGGGGCCTCGCCGTCGTCCACCAACTCGCTGCATTCGGTGTGGCGTGGTCAACAAACGAAAGTCATTGGAAGAGGACTGTACGTGGAGAGCTTGACGGCTGGGACCCACGAGGTCCATGGTCGCACGCAAGGAAAGTTCCTCCTTATTGAGCTAAAAAATGTTTCCTCCACCTGATAGCTGGGACCCACCAGCTGTATCTTCGCACGGAAGGAAGTGCCCCCTTGTTTTGCGAAAAAAATTATTCATCCCGTTGACAGCTGGGACTCGTCATATTTGGTGACTGACTTGTGGGCCTACTAAGCGGACGTGTACGCATGGCTTTGTCAACTTAATCAAGAAATGATTCTAGCAGCTGGACCGTTGGATGTTAATCCAACAGCCGTGCTCCTTCTTCAACCTCTGTTCTTGCTCCTGTCTCCCGTGGGCGGCACCGCGGCTATGCTGCTGTACACCCGAACCAGTGAAGTTTCCCACTCCTCTCCATTTGCGACTCCACTGCCCCGTCTTCCCCATCTCCGGGTCGTTCCAGTCTGGGTGCGCTCGGCACGGTGTGGTTAACGTGGTCAACTACCGAGAGTCATCGGAAGATGACTGTACGTGAGAGGCTGATAGTGGGGATGCACAACGCCCATGGACGTATGTATGCAATGGAACGCGGCGAGGTCAACATGGTCAAGGAACGACTTCCATCGAAAGTATACTGTATGTGGAGAGTCTCAGCTGGGTCCACGGCCGCAACAAGGAAGTGCCTCCTTATTACACGGAAAATAATGATTCCTCCAACTGACAGCAGGGACGCACTGGACGGGCCACCGTATTTTGCGAAAAAACGTTCTCCCCCGACTGCTGGGACCCACCTGACGGGCCACCGTATTTCGTGAAAAAACGTTCCCCCCGCTGTCAGCTCGGACCCACCGGAAGTGCCTCCTTATTATGCACAAAAAATGAATACTCCCCCGGCTAGCTGGGACCCACCTTGGTGGGAGGCTGACTTGTGGGCCTACTAAGTTGACGGGGACGAAGGGCTTTGTCAACTTAGTCAATATGAATGATTCTAGCTCCAGTGACTGTACGATGTCCATCCAACGGCCGTAGTGCTTCATCAACCTCTGGTCTTCTTGCTCCAGCCGCCCAAAGCAGCGCCGGTCGTGCCGCATGCTCCTGCCCCCCGTGGCCGGCTGTGCTGCCGTAGAGGCCTCACCGCCCCTACTATTCCCACCGCTGGCCAGGCCCTCTGGCGACGGCAGCCTCACACCGCAGCCGAACCAGTGAACCCTCGTACTCCTCTCCGCGCGGGCTTCCACTGCCGCGTCTTCCCCAGCTCCGCGTCGTCCCCTTCCTGGGCCTCGCCATCGTCCACCGCCGTGGTGCTATCCGCATGGCATGGTCAACATGGTCAAGGAACGACTTCCATCGGAAGAGTACTGCACATGGAGAGGCTGACAGTTGGGTCCACGGCCACAGCCCAGTTTTTTTGCGATTTGCCAAGTAAGTCGCTTTGTCAGGCCTGTTGGGCTGCAAATCTTTCAAGACGAGGAGAGCTTTCATTCGGCTGGCGGAGAAAATGGACCATCAGTAATGAGAAATGGGTTGTACATTTTTAAAACACATCAAACCGATAATTAGTTTCAAATATCTTTTTTTCATTTTGAGATTTTAAATTACATTAATTTTTTATGCGTGGAGAATTTGTTGGATTTTATATTGATATACATTTATTTTTAAAATCAGTTTGAATGTGAGTCAAAATTTCGGGATTAAAAACAGTTCGGACCGCACCGAAATATGCAAAATTTTGTATCATTTTTTAACTGTGGCCACAATATGGGCTGTAATGGTAACAAAAAGAATATGGGCTCCAAAAAAACCTTAAGAATTAGCAAATGGGCTGTAAATTATTAGAAATAATGGCAGATGGGCTGTACGCTGTTTTCCACAGATTTGAGGCTTTCCTAAAAAAAGGTTGACGCACAAGCAGTGACTGTTGGATGTCCATCGAACGGCCGTCGTGCTTCTTCAATCTCTGCTCTTCCTGCTCCAGCCGCTCAAACAAGTGCCGGCGGGACTGCCTGCTCCCTCCTCCCCGCGGCCGGCTGTGCTGTCGCGTAGGCCTCACCGCCCCACCGTACTCCCATCGCTGGCCTAGCCATCCCTCTACTCACCCACACCTGCTGTTATTCTCCGGCGATGGAAGATGAACCAGTAAACCCTTGTACAGTCGTACTCCCCTCTGCGTGGGAAACAACTGCCGAGTCTTCCCTACCTCCGCGTCGTTCCCTTCCTAGGCCTCGCCGTCGTCCACCGCCCTGGTGCTCTCGCGTGGCCTGGTCAACGTGGTCAATGACCGACATGCATCTGAAGTGGACTATACGTGGAGAGGCCGACAGCTAGGTCCACGGCCGCACGCAAGTAAATGCCTCCTTATTACACGCTAAATAATGATTCCTCCAGCTGACATCAGGGACCCACCGAAAGGGCCTCTGTATTTTGCAAAAAAAAACGTTACCGCCGCTGACATCTCGGACCCACCAGCTATATCTTTGCACGCAAGGAAGTGCCTCCTTATTACGCACAAAAAAATGAATACTCCCCCTGTTAGTTGGGACCCAGTATAGTGGCAGGCTGACTTGTGGGCCTACTAAGTTGACGGGGACGGAGGGCTTTGTCAACTTAGTCAATATGCACGATTCTAGCTCTAATGACCGTACGATGTCCATCCAACGGTCGTAGTGCTTCTTCAACCTCTGGTCTTCTTGCTCCAGCCACCCAAACCAGCGCCGGTCGTGCCTCGTGCTCCTGCCTCCCGTGGCCGGCTGAGATGCGGCGGAGGCCTCACCGCCCCTACTACTCCCATCGCTGGCCAGGCCATCCCTCTACTCACCCATACCCCCTGTTATTCTGCGGCGACAGCAGCCTCACACCGCAGGGAACCAGTGAACCCTCGTACTCCTCTACGCGTGGGCATCCACTCCCGCGTCTTCCCCGGCTCCGTGTTGTACCCTTCCTAGGCCTCGCCGTCGTCCACCGCCCTGGTGCTCTCGACACGGCATGGTCAACGTGGTCAAGGAACGGCTTCCATCGGACATGGACTGTACGTGGAGAGGCTGACAGCTGGGTCCACAGCTGCAGCAAGGAAGTGCCTCCTTATTACGTGCAAAATAAATATTCCTCCACCTGATAGCGGGGACCCACCGGACGGGCCACCGTATTTCACGAAAAAAACATTTGCCCCTGACTACTGGGACCCACCAGCTACATCTTCGCACGCAAGAAAGTGCGTCCGGGCAAAAAAAATGATTCGCCCCCTGACTGCTGGGACCCACCAGCTACATCTTCGCAGGCAAGGAAGTGCGTGACAGTCGAGACCCACCTGGTCGAAGCATACGTAGCGTTGTCATTCTGGTCGCGAACGTGTACGTACATATATACTGGTGGATGTAGAGGCGCTCACGTGTCGTAGTAGAGGCGCGTACATGTCGTAGTAGAGGCGTGCATATAGCATGTACACGTACGTACAACGGCCAGGGTGCAAGAAAGAAAATACGGCCACGTATGTGTACATATGGGCGGGGTCTCGAACGCCTACTCGCGCATACGTACGGCCAGGGCTTGTGTACATGGCTGGGTCGGAACGGAGAAATAGCGTCGTCGTCGTGTTCATGGGGAGGCAACGGAATGCGTCATGTTCATCGGGAGGCAACGGAACGCGTGGCAGCCAACCGGCTGGGTCGAAACGAATGCGTGGTCGTGTTCATCAGGAGGGCTTGGACGGAACAGGCGATGGAAACGAGGCCTGGCGTACTGCACAACGGAGGAAACGGACCTCCTACGTTCGGAACAGGGTCCTATTGATCGGGAGGGGTCTGGCGTACCGCAAAACGGAGGAAACAGACCTCCTACGGTCGAAACGGGGGTCCTGTTGATCAGGAGGGGTGTGGCGTACCGCAAAACGGACGAAACGGACCTCCTACGGTCGAAACGGGGGTCCTGTTGATCGGGAGGGGTGTGGCGTAACGCAAAACGGACGAAACGGACCTCCTACGGTCGAAACGGGGGTCCTGTTCATCGGGAGGGGTGTGGCGTACCACAAAACGGGACTCCACGGGATACTATTCATCTCCACCGTCGACCTCCTCTAGCCTCCATGGGCTCCTGTTCATCCAGCCTCCACCGCACGCTACTCCACCGGCTACTGTTCAACCACCCCTCCACGGGCACCCCTCCACCGTCTACTGTTCATCCAGCCCTCCACACCACGGGGTCCTGTTCAACCACTCCTCCACAAAGCACCCCTCCACCGTCTATTGTTCATCCATCCCTCCACCACACCACGGGGTCCTGTTCATCCAGAGGCAACGCCACCACTCACTGTTCATCCACCCCCCCCCCCCCCCGCGCAATGCTCACTATTCATCCCAGAGGCAACATCGATCGGCTTCAGTTAGCAGCAGCAGCGAAGGAATCGCTCGATCGGGTTCAGTTAACAGCTATCGATCGATTGCTCGGGTTCAGTAACACGTAGTCTGCAGTGCAATCGCTCGGGTTTAGTTAGAGCCCAAGGCCTCGCTCGGGTTCTGTTAGCGCCAACGCCTCGCACACACACGCGTACGTGTACGAGAGAAACACGCATCGCTCGACCCCGACCTCCCACCGTAACCGGGAACTCCCCGAAATTTTCCTCGCCCTCGCTTCTACCACGGGTTTTTCCGTCATGGACGGCCCAAAGAATGTCATGCAGCTGCGTCTCTGGCCCGCCCAGGACGAAAAGACCATTTTCTCTCATGATTTTTTGTCACAGAAGTAGGAGCCAACCACATCTATGATGATACCGGGTTTTGTCACAATTATCGTCATAGAAGTGTCATATGTATGACTGGAAAATTTTTCGTTCGGCCCAAAATGTCACAGATGTGTCTTTTTTTGTAGTGTGATGAACCAATTGCTAGTGAGTTGAGTGCACTAGATTATCTTTATAAAGTTTTTCTTGAGATTCGTGAATCTGAAAATTGTGATGAAGAAATTTATGAAGCGGTCATGATAGCTCCTTGAATGAAAAGCATGATTGCAATGATTTTACTATAAATTCTATTAATGTCAATTGTGCTAATAATATGCAAAACCCCAAGATTGGGGATGCTAATTTTGATATGTCCACTACTTATTGCAATGATCATGATTGGGGTGATTCTTCTTACGATCTTGAAATTTTATTTAAGCGTCATGATAAATATGTTTGCAATAATATTTAAAGTGGGTTTGGAAGAGTGTCAACTCTAGGTAAAAATAACCCCACATATTTGGAGAATGTTCAATCTTATGAAATTTTTGGTAAAAGTGGGCTTGGAGAGGAAAAGGTCATGACTTTATTTAATGATAATCCCACTATTTTGGAAGAGTGCCAACTTTGCATGCATGTGGATCATGAAGAGAGCATTTTATGTGATAGTTATATTGTTGAATTTGATTATGATCCTACATGTATTTATTATGAGAGAGTAAAATATTGTTATAGAAATTTTAATGTTACTAAATTACCTCTCGATATGTCGAGATTGCTATTGTTTCTTTCTTCTTCCTTTCATATGCTAGTTTTGCTGGTATTGATAATTTGTTTGCTTATAAAATCCCTATACATAGGAAGTATGTTAGACTTAAGTACGTTTTTCACATGTTTTATGATGCTCTCTTTAAGTTTCAATTATTATCTTTCATGTAAGCATTTTTTAATCCCAAGCCTAGCTAAGGGCGTAAAACTATAGCGCTTGTTGGGAGGCAACCCAATGAATAAAATTTACTTTTGCTTTTTTCTTTCCATTCTTGAGTGTTTGCACAATTATGCTACTGTTATTGTTGTTTTTTGTGTTTTAATTAGTTATTTTGCCAAGTAAAGCCTTTAGGATCTTCTTGGGTGATAGTTGTTTGATCTTGCTGAAAAAACAGAAACTTTTGAGCTCACGAAAAAATTCTCATTCTTAACCAGAGAGCGATAAAATACCCATTCCTTTTGCAGTAGATCAATATACAAATTTATAAGGTCCTCCAAATATTTCAGAATTTTTGGAGTTCAGAAATATTTGAAATAGTTAGATTGCTACAGACTGTTCTGTTTTTGATAGATTCTGTTTTCTTTGCGTTGTGTACTTATTTTGATGGCTCTATGGTTTTCTTTGATGAGTTTTTGCCATAGAAAAGTTGGAATACAGTAGGTATAATGCAAGAACAAAATATGAATTGGTTTTGAAGGAAATATGCCCTAGAGAAAATAATAAAGTAGTTAGTTGCATTTCCTTATATCATGATAAATGTTTATTATTCATGCTAGAATTGTATTAACTGGAAGCTTAGTACATGTGTGGATACATAGACAAACAGAGTGTCCCTAGTATGCCTCTACTTGACTAGCTCGTTGATCAAAGATGGTTAAGTTTCCTAGCCATAGACATGTGTTGTCATTTGATGAACGGGATCACATCATTAGAGAATGATGTGATGGACAAGACCCATCCGTTAGCTTAGCATAATGATCGTCTAGTTTTTCTGCTATTGCTTTCTTCATGACTTATACATGTTCCTCAGACTATGCGATTATGCAACCCCCGAATACCGTAGGAACACCTTGTGTGCTATCAAATGTCACAATGTAACTGGGTGATTATAAAGATGCTCTACAGGTGTCTCCGATGGTGTTTGTTCAGTTGGCACAGATCGAGATTAAGATTTGTCACTCCGTGTATCGAAGAGGTATCTATGGGCCCTCTCGATAATGCACATCACTATGAGCCTTGCAAGCAATGTGACTAATGAGTTAGTCACGAGATGATGCATTACAGAACGAGTAAAGAGACTTGCCAGTGATGAGATTGAACTAGGTATGATGATACCGACGATCGAATCTCGGGCAAGTAACATACCGATGACAAAGGGAACAACGTATGTTGTCATGCGGTTTGACCGATAAAGATCTTTGTAGAATATGTAGGAACCAATATGAGCATCTAGGTTCCGCTATTGGTTATTGACCGGAGATGTGTCTCGGTCATGTCTACATAGCTCTTGAATCCATAGGGTCCGCATGCTAAACATTTGATGACGATTTGTATTATGAGTTATGTGATTTGATGAACCGAAGTTTGTTCGGAGTCCCGGAAGAGATCATGGACATAGCGAGGAGTATCGAAATGGTCGAGAGGTAAACATTCATATATTGGAAGGTTACATTCAGACACCGGAATGCTTCGGGTCGTATCGGATGATTTTCGAAGTACCGGGGGTTACCGGAACCCCCCGGGAAGTTAATGGGCCATACATGGGCCTTAGTGGAGGAGAGAGGGCCGGCCAGGGAGGTGTCACGTGCCCCCCTTGCCTAGCCCTAATTGGACAAGGGGCGGGGGCGCCCCCTTTCCCTCTCCTACTTCTCCTTTCTTTCACTCTTTGCTATTCCGAAAAAGGAAAAAGGAGAGGGGAATCCTACTTGGACTAGGGAGTCCTAGTAGGAGTCCCCACACCTGGTGTGTCCCCCTTGGGCCGGCCACCTTTCCTCCCCCCTTTATATACATGGGAGGGGGGCACCCCAAAGACAGACCAAGTCTTCTCTTAGCCGTGTGCAGTGCCCCCTCCATAGTTACACACCTCGGTCATATCTTCGTAGTGCTTAGGCGAAGCCCTGCGCTGGTAACTTCATCATCACCGTCACCATGCCGTTGTGCTGACGGAACTCTCCCTTGGCCTCAACTGGATCAAGAGTTCGAGGGACGTCATCGAGCTGAATGTGTGCTAATCACGGAGGTGCCATACGTTCGGTGCTAGGATCGGTTGGATCGTGAAGACGTTCGACTACATCAACCGCATTACTAAACGCTTCTGCTTTTGGTCTATGAGGGTACGTGGACACACTCTCCCCGCTCGTTGCTATGCATCTCCTAGATAGATCTTGCGTGATCGTAGGTAATTTTTTTGAAATACTACGTTCCCCAACAGTGGCATCTGAGCCAGGTCTATCCGTAGATGTTATATGCACGAGTAGAACACAATGAGTTGTGGGCGATAATAGTCATACTGCTTACCAGCAATGTCTTACTTTGATTCAATTCTATTGTTGGATGAAGCAGCCCGGACCGTCATTACATGACCGCGTTCATGAGACTAGTTCTACCGACGTGCTTCGCACACAGGTGGCTAGCGGGTGTCTGTTTCTCCAACTTTAGTTGAATCGAGTTTGACAACACCCGGTCCTTGTTGAAGGTTAAAACAGCACACTTGACGAAAAATCGTTGTGGTTTTGATGCGTAGGTAAGAACGGTTCTTGCTAGAAGCCCGTAGCAGCCACGTAAAACTTGCAACAACAAAGTAGAGGACGTCTAACTTGTTTTTGCAGGGCTTGTTGTGATGTGATATGGTTAAGACGTGATGATATATAAATTGTTGTATGAGATGATCATGTTTTGTAATAGTTATCGGCAACTGGCAGGAGCCATATGGTTGTCGCTTTATTATATGAAATGCAATCGCCATGTAATTGCTTTACTTTATCACTAAACAGTAGCGATAGTTGTAGAAGCAATAGTTGGCGAGACGACAACGATGTTACGATGGCGATCAAGGTGTCAAGCCGGTGATGATGCTGATCATGACGGTGCTTTGGAGATGGAGATCAAAGGCACAAGATGATGATGGCCATATCATCTCACTTATTTTGATTGCATGTGATGTTTATCCTTTATGCATCTTATTTTGCTTAGTTCGGCGGTAGCATTATAAGATGATCTCTCACTAAATTGCATGGTATAAGTGTTCTCCCTGAGTATGCAACGTTGCTATAGTTCGTCGTGCCGAGACACCATGTGATGATCGGGTGTGATAAGCTCTATGTTCACATACAATGGGTGCATGCCAATTTTGCACATGCGGAATACTCAGGTTAAACTTGATGAGCCTAGCATATGCATATATGGCCTCGGAACACTCAGACCGAAAGGTCGAACATGAATTATATAGTAGATATGATCAACATATATAATGATGTTCACCATTGAAAGCTACTCCATCTCACGTGATGATCGGACATGGTTTAGTTGATATGGATCACGTGATCATTTAGATGACTAGAGAGATGTCTATCTAAGTGGGAGTCCTTAAGTAATATGATTAATTGAACTTTAATTTATCATGAACTTAGTACCTGATAGTATTTTGCATGTCTATGTTTTTGTAGATCAATGGCCCGTGCTACTGTACCTTTGAATTTTAATGCGTTCCTAGAGAAAGCTAAGTTGAAAGATGATGATAGAAATTACATGGACTGGGTCCGTAACTTGAGGATTATCCTCATTGCCGCACAGAAGAATTACATCCTGGAAGCACTGCTAGGTGCAAAGCCCGCTGTAGGAGCAACTCTAGATGTTATGAACATCTGGCAGAGCAAAGCTGATGACTACTCGATAGTTCAGTGTGCCATGCTTTACGGCTTAGAATCGGGACTTCAACGATGTTTTGAAAATCATGGCGCATATGAGATGTTCCAGGAGTTGAAGATAATATTTCAAGCAAATGCCCGGATTGAGAGATATGAAATCTCCAATAAGTTCTACAACTGCAAAATGCAGGAGAATAGTTTTGTCAGTGAACATATACTCAGAATGTCTGGGTACCACAACCACCTACTGATAGTGTCATTGACATATTTCTTCAATCACTGCCACCAAGCTACAAAAGCTTCATGATGAACTATAATATGCAAGGGATGGATAATACAATTCCCAAGCTCTTCGCGATGCTAAAAGCTGCTGCTACCTCATGAGCTTGTGTTGGTTTTCCCTTGAAGAGGAAAAGGTGATGCGGCAAAGTAGCGTAAGTATTTCCCTCGGTTTTGAGAACCAAGGTATCAATCTAGTAGGAGGTAACACACAAGTCCCCTAGTACCTGCACAAACAAACAAGAACCTCGCAACCAACGCGATAAAGGGGTTGTCGATCCCTTCATGGTCACTTACGAAAGAGAGATATGATAGAGATAATAAGATAAATATTTTTGGTATTTTTATTATATAGATTGGAAAATAAAGATTGCAAAATAGAAATAGCAAATTGATAGGAAAATAATATGATGGAAGATAGACCCGGGGGCCATAGGTTTCACTACTGGCTTCTCTCAAGATAGAAAATTCTACGGTGGGTGAACAAATTACTGTCGAGCAATTGGTAGAAAAGCGCATAGTTATGAGAATTTCTAGGCATGATCATGTATATAGGCATCACGTCCGCGACAAGTAGACCGAAACGATTCTGCATCTACTACTATTACTCCACACATCGACCGCTATCCAACATGCATCTAGAGTATTAAGTTCACAAGAACAGAGTAATGCATTAAGCAAGATGACATGATGTAGAGGGATAAACTCAAGCAATATGATATAAACCCCATCTTTTTGTCCTCGATGGCAACAATACAATACATGCCTTGCTTCCCCTACTGTCACTTGGAAATGACACCAAAACATTGAACCCAAAGCTAAGCACTTCTCCCATTGCAAGAAAGATCAATCTAGTAGGCAAAACCAAACTGATAATTCGAAGAGACTTTCAAAGATATTTAAATCATACATCAGAGATTTCAGAGAAGAATCAAATATTGTTCATAGATAATCTTGATCATAAACCCACAATTCATCGGATCACGACAAACACACCACAAAAAGAATTACATCGAATAGATCTCCAAGAGAATCGAGGAGAACTTTGTATTGAGATCCAAAGAGAGAGAAGAAGCCATCTAGCTAATAACTATGGACCCGAAGGTCTGCGGTAAACTACTCACACATCATCGGAGAGGCTATGTTGTTGATGTAGAAGCCCTCCGTGATTGATTCCCCCTCTGGCGGAACGCCGGAAAAGGCCCCAAGATGGGATCTCACAGGTATAGAAGGTTGCGGCGGTGGAAATAGGGTTCCGTGGTTCTCCTGGATGTTTTCGGGGTATATGGGTATATATAGGAGGAAGAAGTACGTCGGTGGAGCTGCGAGGGGCCCACGAGGGTGGGGGCGCGCCTGCCCCCCTAGGCGCGCCCCCTGCCTCGTGGCTTCCTCGCTTCTGTCTTGACGGCCACTCCAAGTCTCCTGGATCACGTTTGTTCCAAAATCAACTCTCCCAAAGGTTTCATTCCGTTTGATATTCCTTTTATGCGAAACACTGAAATAGGCAAAAAAACAGCAATTTGCATTGGGCCTTTGGTTAGTAGGTTAGTCTCAAAAATAATATAAATAGGTATATTGAAGCCCATTAAAAATCCAAAACACATAATATATTAGCATGGAACAACCAAAAATTATAGATACGTTGGAGACGTATCAAGCATCCCCAAGCTTAATTCCTGGTCGTCCTCGAGTAGGTAAATGATAAAAACAAAATTTTTGATGTGGAATGCTACCTAGCATAACTCTTAATGTAATTTTCTTTATTGTGGCATGAATTTTCAGATCCAAAAGATTCAAGACAAAAGTTTAATATTGACATAAAAATAATGATACTTCGAGCATACTAGCAAAGCAATCATGTCTTCTCAAAATAACATCGCCAAAGAAAGTTATCCCTACAAAATCATATAGTCTGGCTAGTCTCTATCTTCACCACATAAAATATTTAAATCATGCACAACCCCGATGACAAGTAAAGCAATTCTTTCATACTTTTGATGTTCTCAAACTTTTGCAATCTTCACGCAATACATGAGCGTGAGCCATGGATATAGCACTATAGGTGGAATAGAATGGTGGTTGTGGAGAAGACAAAAAGGAGAAGATAGTCTCACATCAACTAGGCATATCAACGGGCTATGGAGATGCCCATCAATATATATCAATGTGAGTGAGTAGGGATTGCCATGCAACGGATGCACTAGAGCTATAAGTGTATGAAAGCTCAACAAAAGAAACTAAGTGGGTGTGCATCCAACTCGCTTGCTCACGAAGACCTAGGGCATTTTGAGGAATCCCATCATCGGAATATACAAGCCAAGTTCTATAATGTAAAATTCCCACTAGTATATGAAAGTGACAACACATGAGACTCTCTATCATGAAGATCATGGTGCTACTTTGAAGCACAAGTGTGGTAAAAGGATAGTAACATTGTCCCTTCTCTCTTTTTCTCTCATTTTTTATTTGGGCATTTTTCTCTTGTTTTTTATGGCCTCTTTTATTTTATTTTATTTTTCGTCCGGAGTCTCATCCCGACTTGTGGGGGAATCATAATCTCCATCATCCTTTCCTCACTTGGGACAATGCTCTAATAATGATGATCATCACACTTTTATTTACTTACAACTCGAAAAATTACAACTCGATACTTAGAACAAAATATGACTCTATGTGAATGCCTTCGGCAGTGTACCGGGATGTGCAATGACTCATGAGTGACATGTATGAAAGAATTATGAATGGTGGCTTTGCCACAAATACTATGTCAACTACATGATCATGCAAAGCAATATGACAATGATGAAGCATGTCATATCAAAAAGAACGGTGGTAAGTTGCATGGAATTATATCTCGGAATGGGTATGGAAATGCCATGATAGGTAGGTATGGGCTGTTTTGAGGAAGTTATATGGTGGGTTTATGGTACTGGCGAAAGTTGCGCGGTACTAGAGAGGCTAGCAATGGTGGAAGGGTGAGAGTGCGTATAATCCATGGACTCAACATTAGCCATAAAGAACTCACATACTTATTGCAAAAGTCTATTAGTTATCAAAAGAATGTACTATGTGCATGCTCCTAGGGGGATAGATTGGTAGGAAAAGACCATCGCTCGTCCCCGACCGCCACTCATAAGGAAGACAATCAATAAATAAATCATGCTCCGACTTCATCACATAACGGTTCACCATACGTGCATGCTACGGGAATCACAAACTTTAACACAAGTATCTGTCAAATTCACAACTACTCAACTAGCATGACTCTAATATCACCATCTTCATATCTCAAAACAATCATCAAATATCAAACTTCTCATAGTATTCAATGCACTTTTTATGATAGTTTTTATTATACCAAACTTGGATGCCTATCATAGTAGGACTAATTTTATAGCCAAAGAAAATTACCATGTTGTTCTAAAAGACTCTAAAAATAATATAAGTGAATCATGAGAGATCAATAATTTCTATAAAATAAAACCACCACCGTGCTCTTGAAGATATAAGTGAAGCACTAGAGCAAAATTTTCTAGCTCAAAAGATATAAGTGAAGCACATAGAGTATTCTAATAAATTCCGATTCATGTGTCTCTCCAAAAGGTGTGTATAGAAAGGATGATTGTGTTAAACTAAAAAGCAAAGACTCAAATCATACAAGACGCTCCAAGCAAAACACATATCATGCGGTGAATAAAAATATAGCATCAAGTAAAGTTACCGATGGAAGAAGACGAAAGAGGGGATGCCTTCCGTGCCATCCCAAGATTAGGCTTTTGGTTGTCCTTGAATTTTACCTTGGGGTCCTTGGGAATCCCCAAGCTTAGGCTCTTTCCACTCATTGTTCCAAAATCCATCAAATCTTTACCCAAAACTTGAAAACTTCACGACACAAAACTCAACAGAAAATCTCGTGAGCTCCGTTAGTATAAGAAAACAAACCACCACTTCAAGGAACTTTAATGAACTCATTATTTACTTATATTGGTTTTAAAACTACTGCATTCCAAATTTTCTATGGTTCATACCCCCCGATACTAGCCATAGATTCATCAAAATAAGCAAACAACACAAAAAAACAGAATCTGTCAAAAACAGAACAGTCTGTAGTAATTTGGAGGTTTTGAATACTTCTGTAGCCCCAAAAATTCTGAAATAAATTGGTGGACGTGATTAATTTGTCTATCAATCATCTTCAAAAGGAATCATACTAATCTCACTCTCCAGTAAAAAATGGCAGCAAATCTCGTGAGCGCTAAAGTTTCTGTTTTTTACAGCAAGATCGCAAAGACTTCCCCCAAGTCTTCCCAAAGGTTCTACTTGGCACAAACACTAATTAAAAGCATAAAAACACATCTAAACAGAAGCTAGATGAATTATTTATTACTAAACAGGAACAAAAAACAAGAAACAAAAATAAAATTGGGTTGCCTCCCAACAAGCGCTATCGTTTAACGCCCCTAGCTAGGCATAAAAAGAAGAATAGATCTAGGTATTGTCATCTTTGGTGGGCAATTCTTCAATAAAACACTTATAACCCTTAGGAGTTTCCTTATTTTTTATTAATGATCAAACTCCTAGGCAAAAAGTCAAGAAATTCATTCTTAGCATAAGGTTCCTTAATGATAGCGAAAAAGTTGGGGTGAACACTTATTGATTTGAGATCCACATTTTCCTTACTAGAAGATTCAGCCTTTTTAATTTTAGGCACATACATAAGCTTGGCAACTCTAGTAGTAGGAGGATTTGGAGTATTTTTCACGGAAGAAAAGGCAGACCCTAAGTTGGTAATAATATCCTCAAGCTTATCAATTCTTGTGGAATCTTGATCTATCTTTTCGTTAACTATGGTTCTTTTTCTTTCAAATATTTCAGAGTAACTCCTACCTTAGATCCATATTGGGTAATCTGGTTGTGGATCTTTTTATCCAAATTCTCAATCAACTCTATAGTGGCAACTTTATTTTCAATAATTTCAAGCCTTTCCATCACATGTTCCAAAGTTAAAATAGTTCCATTAACCAAGAGAGATGGTTGCCCAAACAAATCTATCATATCATTATAAGAATCAAAAGTATGGCTACCCAAAAAATTCCCTCCGGTAATGGTATCAAGAATATATCTATTCCAAGGGGTCATGCCTACATAAAAATTGCGAAGAAGAACGAAAGTGGATTGCTTCCTAGTGGATCTATTTTGAGCATTGCAAATTCTATACCAAGCATCTTTTAAATATTCTCCCTCCCTTTGATTAAAATTGAGAACTTCATGATCGGGAGTACTAACAACGATAGAAGGACTAGCCATAATAGCAAGCCACACGGACACACAAGAAGCAAGCAAAAAGAGGCAAACAGAAAAGAGGGTGAATAAAATGGAAAGAGTGAAGTGGGGGAGAGGACGAGAGGCAAATGGCAAATAATGTAATGCGAGACTTGGTATCGGCGCAAGAAATCCGCACGTTGGAGGGAGATCAAAGCTTGACTTGACTTGGTGTAAACCTCACCGGCAACGGCACCAGAAATCCTTCTTGCTACCTCTTGAGCTTGTGTTGGTTTTCCCTTGAAGAGGACATGATGATGCAGAAAAGTAGCGTACGTATTTCCCTTAGTTTTGAGAACCAAGGTATCAATCCAGTAGGAGGTAACACACAAGTCCCCTAGTACATGCACAAACAAACAAGAACCTCGCAACCAACACAATAAACGGGTTGTCAATCCCTTCACAGTCACTTACAAAAGTGAGATCTGATAGAGATAATAAGATAAATATTTTTGGTATTTTTATTATATAGATTGGAAAATAAAGATTGCAAAATAGAAAGAGCAAATTGATAGGAAAGTAATATGATGGAAGATAGACCCGAGGGCCATAGGTTTCACTAGTGGCTTCTCTCAAGATAGCAAATTCTACGGTGGGCGAACAAATTACTGTCGAGCAATTGATAGAAAAGTGCATAGTTATGAGAATATCTAGGCATGATCATGTATATAGGCATCACGTCCGCGACAAGTAGACCAAAACGATTCTGCATCTACTACTGTTACTCCACACATCGACCGCTATCCAGCATGCATCTAGAGTATTAAGTTCATAAGAATAGAGTAGCACATTAAGCAAGATGACATGATGTAGAGGGATAAACTCAAGCAAGATGATATAAACCCCATCTTTTTTATCCTCGATGGCTACAATACAATACGTGCCTTGCCGCCCCTGCTGTTACTGGGAAAGGACACCGCAAGATTGAACCCAAAGCTAAGCACTTCTCCCATTGCAAGAAAGATCAATCTAGTATGCCAAACCAAACTGATAATTCGAAGAGACTTGCAAAGATATTTAAATCATGCATAAGAGATTTTAGAGAAGAATCAAATATTGTTCATAGATAATCTTGATCATAAGCCCACAATTCATCAGATCTCGACAAACACACCAAAAAAAGAATTACATCAAATAGATCTCCAAGAGAATCAAGGAGAACTTTGTATTGAGATCCAAAGAGAGAGAAGAAGCAATCTAGCTAATAACTATGGACCCGAAGGTCTACAGTAAACTACTCACACATCATCAGAGAGGCTATGGTGTTGATGTAGAAGCCCTCTGTGATCGATTCCCCCTCCGGCAGAGCGCCGGAAAAGGCCCCAAGATGGGATCTCATGGGTACAGAAGGTTGCGTCGGTGGAAATAGGGTTTCGTGGTGCTCCTGGATGTTTTCGGGGTATATGGGTATATATAGGAGGAAGAAGTACGTCGGTGGAGCTGTGAGGGGCCCACAAGGGTGGGGGCGCGCCCCCCAGCCTCGTGGCCTCCTCGCTTGTTTCTTGACAGCCACTCCAGGTCTCTTGGATCACGTTTGTTCCAAAAATAACTCTCCCGGAGGTTTCATTCCGTTTGGATTCCATTTGATATTCCTTTTCTGCGAAACACTGAAATAGGCAAAAAAAATAGCAATTTGCACGGGCCTTTGGTTAGTAGTTAGTCCCAAAAATAATATAAAAAGGTATATTAAAGCCCATTAAACATCCAAAACAGATAATATAATAGCATGGAATAATCAGAAAATATAGATACATTGGAGACGTATCAGCTGCGGAGGTAGAAATCAAGAAGGAGCATCAAATGATGATGGTTAACAAGACCACTAGTTTAAAAAAAAGGCAAAGGGAAGAAAAGGAACTTCAAGAAGAACAGCAAGTAAGTTGCTGCTCAAGTGAAGAAGCCCAAGTCTGGACCTAAGCCTGAGACTGAGTGCTTCTACTGCAAAGGGACTGGTCACTAGAACCGGAACTGCCCCAAGTATTTGGCGGATAAGAAGGATGGCAAAGTGAAAGGTAAATTTGATATACATGTTATTGATGTCTACCTTACTAATGCTCGTAGTAGCGTCTGAGTGTTTGATACTGGTCCTACTGCTCATATTTGCAACTCGAAACAGGGGCTACGGATTAAACGAAGATTGGCTAAGGACGAGGTGACGATGCACGTGGGAAATGGTTCCAAAGTCAATGTGATTGCCGTCGGCATGCTACCTCTATATCTACCTTCGGGATTAGTTTTAGACCTAAATAATTGTTATTTGGTGCCGGCGTTAAGCATGAACATTATATCTGGATCTTGTTTGATGCAAGACGATTATTCATTTAAATCATACAATAATGGTTGTTCTATTTATATGAGTAATATCTTTTATGGTCATGAACCCTTGATGAGTGGTCTATTTTTGTTGAATCTCGATAGTAGTGATACACATATTCATAGTATTGAAACCAAAAGATACAAGTTTAATAATGATAGTGCAACTTATTTGTGGCATTGCCGTTTAGGTCATATTGGTGTAAAGCGCATGAAGAAACTCCATGCTGATGGGCTTTTGGAATCCCTTGATTATGAATCACTTGATGCTTGCGAACCATGCCTCATGGGCAAGATGACTAAGACTCCGTTTTCTGGAACAATGGAGTGAGCAATAGACTTATTGGAAATAATACATACTGATGTATGCGGTCCGATAAGTGTTGATGCTCATGGCGGGTATCGTTATTTTCTGACCTTCACAGATGATTTGAGCAGATATGGGTATATCTACTTAATGAAACATAAGTCTGAAACATTTGAAAAGTTCAAAGAATTTTAGAGTTAAGTGGAAAATCATCGTAAGAAGAAAATAAAGTTTCTATGATCTGATTGTGGAGGTGAATATTTGAGTTATGAGTTTGGTCTTCATTTGAAACAATGCGGAATAATTTCGCAACTCACGCCACCTGGAACACCACAGCGTAATGGTGTGTCTGAATGTCGTAACCACACTTTATTAGAGATGGTGCGATCTATGATGTCTCTTACTAATTTAACACTATCGTTTTGGGGTTTTGCTTTAGAGACGGCTGCATTCACATTAAATAGGGCACCATCTAAATCCGTTGAGACGACACCATATGAACTATGGTTTGCCAAGAAACCCAAGTTGTCATTTCTTAAAATTTTGGGCTGCGAGGCTTATGTGAAAAAACTTCAACCTGATAAGCTCGAACCCAAATTGGAGAAATGAGTCTTCATAGGAT
Source organism: Triticum monococcum (assembly GCA_034509565.1). Lineage (NCBI taxonomy): Eukaryota > Viridiplantae > Streptophyta > Magnoliopsida > Poales > Poaceae > Triticum > Triticum monococcum. The sequence continues at coordinate 166,947,759 of CM067842.1, read as the reverse complement.
ACCCAAAGGATATTGTTGGGTACACCTTCTATCACAGATCCGAAGGCAAGATATTCGTTGCTAAGAATGGATCCTTTCTAGAGAAGGAGTTTCTCTGGAAAGAAGTGAGTGGGAGGAAAGTAGAACTTGATGAGGTAATTGTACCTTCTCCCTTATTGGAAAGTAGTTCATCACAGAAATTAGTTCTAGTGATTCCTACACCAATTAGTGAGGAAGCTAATGATGATGATCATGAAACTTCTGATCAAGTTACTACCGAACCTCGTAGGGGTCAACCAGAGTAAGATCCGCACCAGAGTGGTATGGTAATCCTGTTCTGGAGGTCATGTTACTTGACCATGACGAACCTACGAACTATGAGGAAGCGATGATGAGCCCAGATTCCGCGATATGGCTTGAGGCCATGAAATCTGAGATGGAATACATGTATGAGAACGAAGTGTGGACTTTGGTTGACTTGACCGATGATCGGCAAGCCATAGAGAATAAATGGATCTTCAAGAAGAAGACTGACACTGACAGTAATGTTACTGTCTAAAAAGCTCAACTTGTTGCAAAAGGTTTTTGACAAGTTCAAGGAGTTGACTACGATGAGACCTTCTCACCTGTAGCGATGGTTATGTCTGTCCAAATCATGTTAGCAATTGCCGCATTTTATGATTATGAAATTAGGCAAATGGATGTCAAAACTGCATTCCTTAATGGATATCTGAAAGAAGAGTTCTATATGATGCAACCAGAAGGTTTGTCGATCCAAAAGGTGCTAACAAAGTGTGCAAGCGCCAACGATCCGTTTATGGACTGGTGCAAGCCTCTCGGAGTTGGAATATACGCTTTGATAGTGTGATCAAAGCATATGGTTTTATACAGACTTTTCGAGAAGCCTGTATTTACAACAAAGTGAGTGGGAGCTCTGTAGCATATCTGATATTATATGTGGATGACATATTGTTGATCAGAAATGATACTGAATTTCTGAATAGCATAAAAGTATACTTGAATAAGAATTTTTCAATGAAAGACCTCAGTGAAGCTTCTTATATATTGGGCATCAAGATCTATAGAGATAGATCAAGACACTTAATTGGGCTTTCACAAAGCACATACCTTGATAAAGTTTTGAAGAAGTTCAAAATGGATCAGTCAAAGAAAGGGTTCTTGCCTGTATTACAAGGTGTGAAGTTGAGTCAGACTCAATGCCCGACCACTGCAGAAGATAGGGAGAAAATGAAAGTCATTCCCTATGCCTCAGCCATAGGTTCTATCATGTATGCAATGTTGTGTACTAGACCTGATGTGTGCCTTGCTATTAGTTTAGCAGGGAGGTACCAAAGTAATCCAGGAGTGGATCACTAGACAGCGGTCAAGAACATCCTGAAATACCTAAAAAGGACTAAGGATATGTTTCACGTTTATGAAGGTGACAAAGAGCTCATCGTAAACGCTTACGTCGAAGCAAGCTTTGACACTGATCCGAATGACTCTAAGTCACAAACCGGATATGTATTTATATTGAATGGTGGAGCTGTCAATTGGTGCAGTTCTAAGCAGAGCGTCGTGGCGGGATCTACGTGTGAAGCTGAGTACATAGCTGCTTCGAAAGCTGCAAATGAAGGAGTTCATATCCGATCTAGGTGTAATCCCTAGTGCATCGGGTCCAATGAAAATCTTTTGTGACAATACTGGTGCAATTGCCTTGGCAAAGGAATCCTGATTTCACAAGAGAACCAAGCACATCAAGAGATACTTCAATTCCATCCGCGATCAAGTCAAGGAGGGAGACATAGAGATTTGCAAGATGCATACGGATCTGAATGTTGCAGACCCGTTGACTAAGCCTCTCTCATGAGTAAAACATGATCAGTACCAAGACTCCATGGGTGTTAGAATCATTACTATGTAATCTAGATTATTAACTCTAGTGCAAGTGGGAGACTGAAGGAAATATGCCCTAGAGGCAATAATAAATTTGTCATTTATATTTCCTTATAACACGATAAATTTTTATTATTCATGCTAGAATTGTATTAACTGGAAACTTAGTACATGTGTGGATACATAGACAAATAGAGTGTCCCTAGTATGCCTCTGCTTGATTAGCTCGTTAATCAAAGAAGGTAAGTTTCCTAGCCATAAACGGGATCACATCATTAGAGAATGATGTGATGGACAAGACCCATCCATTAGCTTAGCATAATGATCGTTTAGTTTTTCTTCTATTGCTTTCTTCATGACTTATGCATGTCCCTCAGACTATGAGATTATGCAACTCCTGAATAGCGGAGGAACACCTTGTGTGCTATCAAACGTCACAACATAACTGGCTGATTATAAAGATGCTCTATAGGTGTCTATTATGGTGTTTGTTGAGTTGGCATAGATCGAGATTGGGATTTGTCACTCCATGTATCGGAGAGGTATCTCTGGGCCCTCTCGGTAATGCACATCACTATGAGCCTTGCAAGCAATGTGACTAATGAGTTAGTCACGGGATGATGCATTATAGAACGAGTAAAGAGACTTGCTGGTGATCAGATTAAACTTGGTATGATGATACCCACGACCGTATCTCGGGCAAGTAACATATCGATGACAAAGGGAACAATGTATGTTGTCACGTGGTTTGACCAATAAAGATCTTCGTAGAATATGTAGGAACCAATATTATCATCCTGGTTCCGCTATTGGTTATTGATGGGAGATGTGTCTCGGTCATGTCTACATAGTTCTCGAACCCGTAGGGTCCGCACGCTTAACGTTCGATGACAATTTGTATTATGAGTTATGTGATTTGATGAACTGAAGTTTGTTCGGAGTCCCGGATGTGATCACGGACATGACGGGGAGTCTCAAAATAGTTGAGAGGTAAAGATTCATATATTGGAAGGTTACATTCGGACACTGGAATGGTTCGGGTCGTATCGGATGAGTTTCAGAGTACCAGGGGTTACCGAACCCCCCGGGAAGTTAATGGGCCATACATGGGCCTTAGTGGAGGATAGAGGGCCGGCCAGGGAGGTGGCGCACCCCCCTTGCCCAGTCTGAATTGGACAAGGGGTGGAGGCAGCGCCCCACCCCCTTTCCCTCTCCTACTTCTCCTTTCTTTCCTTCTTTGCTATTCCCAAAAAGGAAAAGGAGAGGGGAATCCTACTTGGTCTAGGGAGTCCTAGTAGGACTCCCCAGACCTGGCGCCCCCCCTTGGGTCGGCCACCTTTCCTCCCTCCCCCCTTTATATAGGTGGGAGGGGGCACCCCAAAGACAGACCAAGTCTTCTCTTAGCCGTGTGCGGTGCCCCCCCTCCACAGGTGCACACCACGGTCAGATCGTCGTAGTACTTAGGCGAAGCCCTATGCCGGTAACTTCATCACCGTCACCACGCCATCATGCTGATGACTACTCGATAGTTTAGTGTGCCATGCTTTATGTCTTAGAATCGGGACTTCAGCGACGTTTTGAACGTCATGGAGTATATGAGATGTTCCAGTAGTTGAAGATAATATTTCAAGCAAATGCCCGGATTGAGAGATATGAAGTCTCCAATAAGTTCTACAACTGCAAAATGGAGGAGAATAGTTCTGTGAGTGAACATATACTCAGAATGTCTGGGTACCACAACCACTTGACTCAACTGGGAGTTAATCTTCCTGCTGATAGTGTCATTGACAGAGTGTAACGCCCGGATAATTGAGCTACAGTGAACCTATGCTAATGATGCCACGTCACCTCTGTTACTATCGCCAATCTCGCATTAGTTCAAAACGATTAGAATTCAAATTTGAATTAATGGCAAAAAACCAAACTTGTCAAAAACAAAAATGTTCAGTTTGTGCCAAATATTGCACACGTAATAATAGTGGAGAAAACACATTTTTAGAAAATGCTAACATGCTCTAAAATAAACTAACCAGAAAAGGGAAAATAAATAAAAGAAAAAGAAAATACAAAACAAAAAAAATACAATAAAACAGAACCCCCCACTAGGCCTTGGCTTCAGCTGGCCAACTGGCCCACTTCCCCCATCGGGTCGCCCCCTCCCTTCCTGTTCCCCTATCCCGACCGCTAAAGGGCACGGGCTCCGCCCGCCCGCCTCGCCGGCGTTGAGCAAGGGGATAAGGATCCCCTCCCTGGCGCCTCGGTCTTCCCCCTCGCCCCACTCACTCCCCTGCCGCTCCCCATTCCACTCTCCCTCCCTGCGCTCTTGTAACACCCACGATGCGACAATATCTCCCACGTGTCGGGGCATGACTTAGAGGCATAACCGCATGGTAGGCATGTCGCAAGAGGGGTAATCTTTACACATCCCATGTACTGAATAAGATAGGGATAAAGAATCGGCTTACAATCGCCACTTCACACAATACATAAATAGATCATACATCATCCAGAATACAATCAAGGTCCGACTACGGAACCAAAATAAAGAAAGACAACCCCAAATGCTAGATCCGCGATCGCCCCAACTGGGCTCCTCTACCAATCATCCGGAAAAGACACATAGTAACGGCCCGAATCCTCGTTGAACTCCCACTTGAGTTCGGTAGCGTCCCATGGACTAGCATCATCGGCACCTGCATCTGTTTGGAAGTATCTGTGAGTCACGGGGACTCAGCAATCTCACACCCTCGTGATCAAAACTATTTAAGCTTAAGGGTAGGAAAGGGTAGTGAGGTGGAGCTGCAGCAAGCACTAGTATATATGGTGGCTAACTTACGCAAAAGAGAGCGAGAAGAGGAGCAAAGCATGGGCGAGAAGCTAATAATGATCAAGAAGTGATCCTGAAGCTACTTACGTTCAAGCATAACACGAGACCGTGTTCTCTTCCCGGACTCCGCCGAAAAGAGACCATCACGGCTATACACGCGGTTGATTCATTTTAATTAAGTTAAGTTTCAAGTTTTCTACAACCGGATTTAACAAATTCCCATCTGCCCATAACCATGGGTACAACTTTCGAAAGTTCAAACCCTGCAGGGTTGTCCCAACTTAGCCCATCACAAGCTCTCACGGTCAATGAAGGATATTCCTTCTCCTAGGACGACCCGATCAAGCTCGGAATCCCAGTTACAAGACATTTTGACAATGGTAAAACAAGACCAGCAAAGCCGCTGATGACCCACAAGTATAGGGGATCTATCGCAGTCCTTTCGATAAGTAAGAGTGCAGAACCCAACAAGGAGCAGAAGGAAATGATAAGCGGTTTTCAACAGGGTATTCTCTGCAAGCACTGAAATAATAGGTAACCGATAGTTTTGTGATAGGATAATTTGTAACGAGTAACAAGTAACAAAAGTAAATAAAGTGCAGCAAGGTGGCCCAATCCCTTTTGTAGGAAAGGACAAGCCCGGACAAATTCTTATATAGAGAAAAGCTCTCCCGAGGACACATGGGAATATCGTCAAGCTAGGTTTCATCATGATCATATAATTCGCGTTCGGTACTTTGACAATTTGGTATGTGGGTGGACCGGTGCTTGGGTGCTGTCCTTACTTGGACAAGCATCCCACTTATGATTAACCCCCATTGCAAGCATCCGCAACTACAACAGAAGTATTACGGTAAACCTAACCATAGCATGAAACATATGGATCCAAATCAGCCCCTTACGAAGCAACGCATAAACTAGGGTTTAAGCTTCTGTCACTCTAGCAACCCATCATCTACTTATTACTTCCCAATGCCTCCCTGTTGGCCCAAACAATGGTGAAGTGTCATGTAGTCGACGTTCACATGACACCACTAGAGGAGAGACAACATACATCTCATCAAAATATGGAACGAATACCAAATTCACATGACTACTAATAGCAAGACTTCTCCCATGTCCTCAGGAACAAACGTAACTACTCACAAAGCATATTCATGTTCATAATCAGAGGGGTATTAATATGCAAATAGGATCTGAACATACGATCTTCCACCAAATAAACCAACTAGAATCAACTACAAGGAGTAATTAACACTACTAGCAACCCACAGGTACCAATCCCGGACTTGGAGACAAGAATTGGATACAAGAGATGAACTAGGGTTTTGAGAGGAGATGGCGCTGGTGAAGATGTTGATGGAGATTGCCCTCTCCCGATGAGAGGAGCGTTGGTGATGACGATGGCGATGATTTCCCCCTCCCGGAGGGAAGTTTCCCCGGCAGAACAGCTCCGCCGGAGCCCTAGATTGGTTCCGCCAAGGTTCCGCCTCGTGGCGGCGGAGTCTCGTCCGAAAAGATGGCCTATGATTTTTTTTCTCATCAAAAGACTCCATATAGCAGAAGATGTCCACCGGAGGGCCACCAAGGGGCCCACGAGGTAGGGGGCGCGCCCAGGGGGGTACGGCACGCCCCCACCCTCGTGGGCAGGGTGTGGCCCCCTGGTGAACTTCTTGCGCTTAGTATTTTTTTATATATTCTGAAAATTACTTCCGTGAAGTTTCAGGACTTTTGGAGCTGCGCATAATAGGTCTCTAATATTTGCTCCTTTTCTAGCCCATAATCCAGCTGCCGACATTCTCCCTCTTTATGTAAACCTTGTAAAATAAGAGAGAATAGGCATAAGTATTGTGACATAATGTGTAATAACAGCCCATAATGCAATAAATATCGATATAAAAGCATGATGCAAAATGGACGTATCAACTCCCCCAAGCTTAGACCTCGCTTGTCCTCAAACGAAAGCCGAAATCGAAAAATATGTCCACATGTTTTGAGAAAGAGGTGTCGATAAAAATAAAATACGGACATGAGGGCATCATGATCATTCTTAGAACAAAAACTTATATAATTCTTGTCATATGATCTCTTATGCTAGAGTAACAATTCAATCACAATTTCGAGTATGAATCATAAACTTCATTGAAAACCAACAAACTATAATCTCAGTCATTGAAGCAATTGCAATTTGTCATAACATAGGAAAGAGTCAATATATAAGAGCTTTTCAGCAAGTCCACATACTCAACTATCATATAGTCTTTCACAATTGCAAACACTCACGCAATACTTATGGGTATGGAGTTTTAATCGGACACAGAGAAAGATAGGGGCTTATAGTTTTGCCTCCCAACGTTTTACCTCAAGGGTAATGTCAACAATAATAGTTCATGAAAACTCACATCCAATTAGCCATATATACCAGGATCTTTCCAACATGTTGTGCTTGCCAAAAGATAAAATTTAAAAAGGAAGGGTGAAGATCACCATGACTCTTATGTAGGGTAGGAGATAAAGATAAAAGATAGGCCCTTCGCAGAGGGAAGCAGAGGTTGTCATGCGCTTTTACGGTTGGATGCACAAAATCTTAATGCGAAAGAAAGTCACTTTATATTGCCACTTGCACTACAAAAAATACACTTCCGTGATGATACGTGTTTGTCACAGTAGGTCGCTTTTTTTGTCATGCATGTACATCCATGACAAATTTATGACAGAATCAAGATAGTCATACCTGTGCTATCGTAGAAGTGTTCCATGACATTACCAAAATTATCATCACGGAAGTGTCCACTTCCATGACGATAAATCGCGCGTCACAAAAGTGATTTCGTCAAGGGTCACAGAAGTGCTTTTATGGTTGGATGCACAAAATCTTAATGCGAAAGAACGTCACTTTATATTGCCACTTGTGATATGGACCTTTATTATGCAGTCCGTCGCTTTTATTTCTTCCATATCACACGATCGTATAAAGCTTATTTTCTCTCACACTAATAAGTCATACATATTTAGAGAGCAATTTTTATTGCTTGCACCGATGATAACTTACTTGGAGGATCTTACTCAATCCATAGGTAGGTATGGTGGACTCTCATGGCAAAATTGGGTTTAGGGATATTTGGAAGCACATGTAGTATCTCTACTTGGTGCAAAGAATTGGCTAGCATGAGAGGGAAAGGCAAGCTCAACCATGTTGGATGATCCATGGCAATATAATTTATCTCAGATGTAAGAAAACATAACCCATTACATTGTCTTCCTTGTCCAATGTCAACTCTTTAGCATGTCATATTTTAATGAGTGCTCACAATCATAAAAGATGTCCAAGATAGTATATTTATATGTGAAGACCTCTCTTTCTTCATTACTTCTTATTAATTGCAACGCTGACCAAAACTATGGTTGTCAACTCTCAACAATGTTTATTCATCATACCTTTTATATGTGAGCTCATTACTCGCCATAGGATCCATATGATCTCTTTTATTTCTTTTTATTCTTTCTCTTTTCTTTTAATCACTCAAGATCATGGCAAAATAGTCAAGCCCTTGACTCAACACTAACCTTTATTATATATAGCTCACGGACTCGATTACAAAGGAGGATCATAAAGCAAAACTCACAACTAAATCATACTAAAACTTTATTCTACTAGATCAAGATATTATCAAAAGGATCGAACTAAGAAAAGCGGTAAAGATAAAAGTGATGGTGATACAATACCGGGGCACTCCCCCAAGCTTGGTAGTTGCCAAGGGGAGTGCCCATACCCATGTGGTTATGTCTCCTTTGTTGGTGAAGAAGATGGAGTTGTTGATGATGGATAGTCGCACATCGAGCGTAGGAGGTCTTCTAACTTGCGGATAATGCCTTTGAGTGCGATGATATGCTCCTTCAACAAAATATTTTCACATGTGATATACTTATTTTGTTGTGGCGCCCCTGATTTAATCGTACACTAATCATACACGCAAACGTGTATGATCAAGATCAGGGACTCATGGGAAGATATCACAACACAACTCTACAAATAAAATAAGTCATACAAGCATCATATTACAAGCCAGGGGCCTCGAGGGCTCGAATACAAGAGCTCGATCATAGACGAGTCAACGGAAGCAACAATATCTGAGTACAGACATAAGTTAAACAAGTTGCCATAAGATGGCTAACACAAACTGGGATACAGATCGAAAGAGGCGCAGGCCTCCTGCCTGGGATCCTCCTAACTACTCCTGGTCGTCGTCAGCGGGCAACACGTAGTAGTAGGCACCTCCAGTGTAGTAGGAGTCGTCGTCAACGGTGGCGTCTGGCTCCTGGGGTCCAACATCTGGTTGCAACAACCAGGTAGAAGGGATAGAGGGAAAAGAAGGAGAAAGCAACCGTGAGTACTCATCCAAAGTACTCGCAAGCAAGGAGCTACACTACATATGCATGGGTATCAAATGGAATAAGGGTATCATATGTGGACTGAACTGCAGAATGCCGGAATAAGAGGGGGATAGCTAGTCTTATCGAAGACTATGCTTCTGGCAGCCTCCGTCTTGCAGCATGTAGAAGAGAGTGGACTGAAGTCCTCCAAGTAGCATCGCATAGCATAACCCTAACCGATGATCCTCCCCTCGTCGCCCTGTGAGAGAGCTATCACTGGTTGTATCTGGCACTTGGAAGGGTGTGTTTTATTAAGTATCCAGTTCTAGTTGTCATAAGGTCAAGGTACAACTCCAAGTCGTCCTGTTACCGAAGATCACGGCTATTCGAATAGATTAACTTCCCTGCAGGGGTGCACCACATATCCCAACACGCTCGATCCCATTTCGCCGGACACACTTTCCTGGGTCATGCCCGGCCTCGGAAGATCAACACGTCGTAGCCCTACCTTGGCACAACAGAGAGGTCAGCACGCCGGTCTAAATCCTATGGCGCAGGGGTCTGGGCCCATCGCCCATTGCACACCTGCATGTTGCGTACGCGGCCGGAAGCAGAACTAGCCCCCTTAATACAAGAGCAGGCTTACTGTCCAATCCGGCGCGCGCCACTAAGTCGCTGACGTCACGAAGGCTTCGGCTGATACCACGACGTCGAGTGCCCATAACTGTCCCCGCGTAGATGGTTAGTGCGTATAGGCCAGTAGCCAGACTCAGATCAAATACCAAGATCTCGTTAAACGTGTTAAGTATCCGCGAACACCGACCAGGGCTAGGCCCACCTCTATCCTAGGTGGTCTCAACCTGCCCTGTTGCTCCGCCACAAAGTAACAGTTGGGGACCGTCGGGAACCCAGGCCCACCTCTACCGGGATGGAGCCACCTACCCCTTCAGCCCCCAACTCCGAACAGTACCACAGGTAATGTAACTGTGTAAAGTATATAGTATATGCCCGTGATCACCTCCCGAAGTGATCACGACCCAGTAGTATAGCATGGCAGACGGACAAGAGTGTAGGGCCACTGATGGAACACTAGCATCCTATACTAAGCAGTAGGATAGCAGGTAATGGTAACAACAGTAGTAGCAAGGACAGGCTATGCAACAGGATAGGATTAACGGAAAGCAGTAACATGCTACACTACTCTAATGCAAGCAGTAGAGAGAAGAGTAGGCGATATCTGGTGATCAAAGGGGGGGCTTGCCTGGTTGCTTTGGCAAGAGAGAGTGGTCGTCAACACCGTAGTCGTACTGGGTAGCAGCAGCGTCGGTCTCTGTGTCTAGCGAGAGAAGAGGGGGAAGAAACAATAAATATTAAGCAAACATATGCATAGCGATGCATGTCATGACAAGTAGCGGTGCTAGGGGTGCCCTAACGCGGTATAAGGTGGTATCGGCGAAGGGGGGAAACACCCGGGAAAATATCCCCGGTGTTTCGCGTTTTCGGACAGATGAACCGGAGGGGGAAAGTTGCGAGTTTGCTATGCTAGGAATGCGTGGCGGATGGGCGGGCTGCGTATCCGGATTCGTCTCGTCGTTCTGAGCAACTTTCATGTACAAAGTTTTTCCATCCGAGCTACGATTTATTTTATATTAATTTATCAAAGTTTTATGCATTTTTGCAATTTATTTACTTATTTAAATCGAACATTATCCAGAACTGTGAAAGGTGATGTCAGCATGACATCACCATGACGTCAGCAGGTCAATACCAGCTGACCAGAGTCAAACCTGGCCTGTGGGTCCAGTGGGACCCACCTGTCATAGACTAAGGCTAACTAAACAGGTTTAATTAGTTTAGTTAATTGATTAGGTTAATTAAACAAGATTAATTAAGTTAATTAATTAATTAATATTTTAATTATTGTTTATTTATTTATTTTTAAAAAAATTTAACAAACATTCTGGGGCCATGGGCCCCACTTGTCATAGGGCCAGGGGAGTTATGCGGGTTATGGTTGCTGGGGGACGGGCGTGCGGGTGCTGGGCCGTTTGGGCGCACGCCCAGGCTACCAGGCGAGGCGCCGGCCACGGCGGGGCGCCGGCCACAGTAGGGCGCCGGAGCAGCGGGCGACGCCAGCAAAGGCAGGCGCGAGAGGAGGGGGCGATGCCTGCGGGCGCACACGGGGAAGGTCGTAGTGGGGCGGGCGAGCGGCCATGAGTGTGGCGGATGCGGCGGCCATGGGTAGTCGTGGTCGGGGCCATGACGGAGCTAGGTGCGCGCCGGGGCGCCGTTCAGGCCCAGCGTGGGGAGGAGGAGAGGTGCTCATGGGGAGGGGCGCGTAGGGTCTAGGCAGTGGGGGATGAGGAAGAGGGCGGAGACGACGGCATCGAGGAGGCAGTCCGGCGACGCGGTCCTCGTGCGACGGGGGCGAGGTAGCTCCGGGCGGGGTCCCGCGTCAGCGCGGTCGTGGACGAGTGGCGAGGGAGGCCGGATCCACGGCAGGGCCCCCGGGATCCGTCCCCTCTCCGGCAAGGAGGCGGCTTGGCGATGGCGGAGCGATGGTGGCGACGACCGCCAGGGGCGGCGGGGTCTGGCAAGGGGGGGCCGTTGCGTCCCGATCTAGTTCGGGGGGAGCGAGAGGAGCGAGGGTGAGGGGAGAGTGGGGATCGATCCCGATCCAGGGGAATCGGGGGAGGGAGTGGAGCGAGTGGGGGGTTAGGGTTTCGGTTTAGTGGGGTTATGGGGGAGTGGGGGCCGGTCTGGGCCAGTGGGCTGGTCCAGTTGGGCCACGGCCCATGGAGGGGGGTCTTTCATTTTTTTCTATTAGCTTTAGGTTTTAGTTTTTCTCTTTTGTTTTGTTTTCTGTTTTATTTAGTTTTGTGCATTTATTTATTTTATAAAAATGTGGCTTTTCCACCATTACTACTTATGCATTATTTGGCTCACTCCGAACATTTTAGTGTTAATATTTGAAAACTTTTATTGTTTGCCTGATTTTGAATTTGAATTTGAATCGGTTTCGAACTAACCCAAGATTAGCAACTATAATCGAGGTTACGTGGCATCATTAGCAGAGGATCACTGTAGCTTAATTACCCGGGCGTCACAATTTTCCTCCACTACAAGAAATCTCGTCCCAAGATTTAAGAGGTGGAATAAGGGGGAAAGATCTGGTTACGAAATCCTAATGAATCTTCTCGGCCTTGGTTGCTCTTCTCGAGGTGGTCGATCCATAGCGCTGATGTCTTCATTCCTCTGCTTCAGGTCATCATGATGAAGTTGTCGCCCTTTCTTCGGGGGTCTCATCGTACTTATGAAAAATGATAAGGGGTATCTTCAGAAGAACTGACCTCTACAAGGTCATGTATCTGGTAGAGAACAGCTGGGAGGGTGACGGATAGTAACTCTTGAATTGAAACTTAAGAAATTATCGAGAGCAAAGTAAGGAGGTGCAATATGGAAGTTTCAAACGCTTAGGCAATCATTCGTTGCCTAAAAAGAAGTGTGAAAGAGGGTTTAGATCAATGGGAATAAGTATTGCGTCTGATACCATAATAGATCACTAGGCAGGTGGCCCGTGAATTACATACGAAGTCAAGCGCGAGGAATAGCTTTGACAATAGGTTGTACAGGAGAGTCAGGTTTCGATCCTGTGAAACTGTGGGTTATGGGTTCACCATGTGGGTTAAAAGCAGGAAGGGCGACGACGTCTTGCATGATAATGTAAGCAAGGCAGGTTAGAGGATAGCCTGTCGATTATGTCGGCAACAAGGTCAGTACCAAGGGCGAGGGACGAAGAGAACCATTTTCCTGCTCGTTGAACGAGGCAGACCAATAGGCAAAGTTCTCGTCCATCGGTGGCTACCGCAATGTCATCAACAATAGTAACAGGGTCTTGCTGACAGAATTGTACACCAAGGTGTTTACATAAGCAGGAGAATATTACTGCTTAGATCATATAGATCACCAGTAAGGTTAAACAAAACAATGGAAAGGAAAAGGTGACCATCAGATTAAAATAGAACAATGAAAAGGAAAATGTGTTTAAACACATATTTCAGGGATATATCCTTCCCAAGGATAAACAGAGCATGATATCCAAGACAGAATATAATTGTAGAAAACCCTTTAGGTATGGGGAGAGGAGTTTTCATGACATTACTCATACAATGGTGTTTGGATAATTGATAAAGAAACATTTAGCATTGGGCTTTAAATGTACTTGTTGAAAATCGGAGTACCATAGACATGCTTCAAGATAGCATTGACATGGTATTCAAGCAAAGGTCAGACTTTGGGATACACAAAGGATCCATCAGGAACAACTTATAGAATAAGTCTTTCAATTTCCTCATGGAAGAATGGATAACCTTGCTAAAAAGAAAACTATAATAGTAGGTCCTCCTGCCAGGTGTGCCGGGCATGACATCACCTTACCGGGTCATAAAAGAACATTGTTATTACCCTTGCAAATATATTCCAACCATCATATCTGACCGGGATTCAGATCTGGCCGGTGTTAGGATACCTCAGACTCAGGGTGCCTGAGCAGAAAAGGTGTAACACACATTGACGAGATGATAATGTAAGATTCTTGGAAATGAACTATGGAAGCGAGTTCCAAAACAAGGGTTCATCATTTAACCAAGGAAGGAACGAGGAGGTGGCTGATGGACTCAGTGACAATTCCTCGAGATTTCCACAAGGATGGATTCCCACAACTATGTGAATAAGGAGATAACATTTGTCAGATCAGATGACATAATGAGGTAAGCTCGAGGAAGACATACTCAATTAAACATGGGTTGAAAGGTGCACCCGAAATATGGGCTGGGTTGCACGACCAACATCGGAATGGTGATTCAATAATCAATAGTCAAACAATGAATGGCCGACCATTAACTTCAAAGCAATAGGATTGCTAGAAGGGCAGAATCCAAACAGCACCGTTCACTTGTTGGTACCCCGTTTGGAGTCAACTCGAGGGCCAAGAAAGAATGATGATGGGGAGAAGTATCACTATACCAAGAATTCTTGAGAGGTGGAGCAATCCTCACAACATCCTTGACATAAAGGACAGTACTACTTCAAGGTAGAACAAAATACAAGCTGGAAAGCAAATTGCATCCATAACATGATCAAGTTGGTGATGAAAGGGATTAAGGATGTTGTCGGTGGCAACTCAAATTACCAAGGGACGAGGATGGTACTCATCATCATGAATTCGATCGATATCCTGAAAGGATTCAAATGTTGATGATGATCACGACAAATTTTGTCGAGAGATTTCATGAGGATGTAATCGATCGGCAATGACATCGAGTCAACGGAATGATGAAGCAAGTTATTGGAACCACGAGTACGTCACAAACTCTGAATCCAGCTTGTTGTTCAAGGCAAAAGGATATGACGAGGAAGATCGATTGTAAGATTAGCTCACCGTCGAAATTTGTGCTCCGAGAAGAAGGACCCGGTAGCACAGTTAAAATTTAGCACGATAATGATATAGCCAATCAGACTAGGAATGGCGTGATCGGGTACAAACTCGTACTTAAAGAAGATTATCAAGAGTTGTTGAACCATAGTGTAGACTCGATTCAGTTATCGGTGTCTTTGAGTGTTTAATAACTCAGAGCCCTTGAAAAACTGTAATAAGTGAGAATGTAGTACTTGATGAAGAACTTATAAGAAGTTATGCAGTTCCAAGATAATCTCGAGATACCAGGGGGTAATACTCGATGATAGATCAAAGTAGAGGTTGGACTTGGGTATTGCTCTATAGAAGACAAGTGCTTACAGTTGCATCAAAAATGTATTTAAAGGAGAACATGGTCGGAACCACGGTTGTAAAAGGCCAGATCCTAGATATAAGATGAACTTATACCAAGGGAATAATTAATTTTATAAGAAGCTTCGATGAGAAGATGTACACCATGTCCATGGGCATGAACACAAAGTTCAAGGTCAACTCCCACTTCTCCAATGCACAACCTTTCATTCACTTCTCGCGTTCGATGAAGTTGTAGTGTTGAAATTTTATCTGGCAAAATACCAGAAGAATATGACTCGTGAAAACTCTTGGATTCCCACAGATTAAGGAAGGCATAGGTTCAACCCTTAGGGGCATCTTGGAACTTATACCACAAGCTTCAATAGTAAATAACGCAAGCTCGATAGTAGAGCATGGGTGACAAAACGAGAGGATACAATCCATCGAAGGCATTATGTATTAGGGAAAGAACTTCTCGAGGTTTTTTGTATATGAAGCACACTGTCGGATAAAGTCCATTAAAGGATCTACCGGTCCATAACAGAGCTGACGTGAGCATCGGCACACACCCAGAGGAAGTAACAATGCAAAGGCATTGGATTATGGAAACAACTGACTAATCTAGAGCGCAAATGCAAAGGAATTATGATTTTCAAATCAAGGGATCAGAAGCAATGTTCTGATTAGGGACGAATAAGTTAAATAGCCTTAGGGGTACAATCAACGACAATTGGATTTGTTGAGAACCAGCTCATGTTTAAAATGACGTCTGAGCCGGAAAGATAATTTAGAAGGATCAACTGATGATTGCGTGCATTCGCACTAATGTTGAATCAAAGGGATCAAAATGACGATGTCTAAGGATACTAACGAATATTGCGAGACATATGGAAAGCATCCATCATGCAAGCAGGCAAGTATTGCAGAGCAATAAGCTACTAAGGATTTTTGGAGGATCGAATAGTATTTCAATGACCATTGTGAAACACATGAACAACTAATGAGCGGATACTCGATAAGTGTGAGAATTATTCGTAGGGGTATTCAGGTGACAAAGAACAGCAAGGCAGTAAGCTCAAAGGATTATCAAAACAACGACGAGTATTTTGGGGTATCTTGTAATAACAAGACCAACTGGGAATAAAAGTAAGAACGACAGGTGTAAGTATTTATCCATAGGGATTTTTCGGTGGTAGGGAATTGCAAAAGCAATGGCACAAAGTTTCGGGAGAACATCAGAGAGTATTATGAGAATCTTCTGTTGAAGCAGTCGATCATCTGTAATGAAGGGCTCTCCGGGAGAAAGTGATAACGAGATCCTAATGTTAGATTTAGCAAAATTCATTTAATCCGAATAGAAGAGAGTTCAGAGTCCCAGAGTAAGGATCGAGGAGTAAAAGATCCTAATACCACCCAGATGGCGACGTGGGCCCGTAAGCCGCACAACCATGTTAGTAAAAGTTTTTCAATGACTAGACTCGACTTCGGCCAAGGAGTTGGAAAGGGGGATTCCTACAGGCAGTCGGCTCTGATACCAACTTGTGGTGCCCCCGATTTAATCGTACACTAATCATACACGCAAACGTGTACGATCAAGATTAGGGACTCACGGGAAGATATCACAACACAACTCTACAAATAAAATAAGTCATACAAGCATCATATTACAAGCCAGGGGCCTCGAGGGCTCGAATACAAGAGCTCGATCATAGACGAGTCAACGGAAGCAACAATATCTGAGTACAGACATAAGTTAAACAAGTTGCCATAAGATGGCTAACACAAACTGGGATACAGATCGAAAGAGGCGCAGGCCTCCTGCCTGGGAGCCTCCTAACTACTCCCGGTCATCGTCAGCGAGTAGCACGTAGTAGTAGGCACCTCCGGTGTAGTAGGAGTCGTCGTCGATGGTGGCGTCTGGCTCCTGGGCTCCAACATCTGGTTGCGACAACCAGGTAGAAGGGATAGAGGGAAAAGAAGGAGAAAGCAATCGTGAGTACTCATCCAAAGTACTCGCAAGCAAGGAGCTACACTACATATGCATGGGTATCAAATGGAATAAGGGTATCATATGTGGACTGAACTGCAGAATGCCGGAATAAGAGGGGGATAGCTAGTCTTATTGAAGACTACGCTTCTGGCAGCCTCCGTCTTGCAGCATGTAGAAGAGAGTAGACTGAAGTCCTCCAAGTAGCATCGCATAGCATAACCCTAACCGATGATCCTCCACTCGTCGCCCTGTGAGAGAGCGATCACCGGTTGTATCTGGCACTTGGAAGGGTGTGTTTTATTAATTATCCGGTTCTAGTTGTCATAAGGTCAAGGTACAACTCCAAGTCGTCCTGTTATCGAAGATCATGGCTATTCGAATAGATTAACTTCCCTGCAGGGGTGCACCACATATTCCAACACGCTCGATCCCATTTGGCCGGACACACTTTCCTGGGTCATGCCCGGCCTCGGAAGATCAACACATCGCAGCCCTACCTTGGCACAATAGAGAGGTCAGCACACCGGTCTAAATCCTATGGCGCAGGGGTCTAGGCACATTGCCCATTGCACACCTGCACGTTGCGTACGCGGCCGGAAGCAGAACTAGCCCCCTTAATACAAGAGCAGGCTTACGGTCCAATCCGGCGCACGCCACTCAGTCACTGACGTCACGAAGGCTTCGGCTGATACCACGACGTCGAGTGCCCATAACTGTCCCCGCGTAGATGGTTAGTGCGTATAGGCCAGTAGCCAGACTCAGATCAAATACCAAGATCTCGTTAAACATGTTAAGTATCCGTGAACACCGACCAGGGCCAGGCCCACCTCTCTCCTAGGTGATCTCAACCTGCCCTGTTGCTCCGCCACAAAGTAATAGTCGGGGACTGTCGGGAACCCAGGCCCACCTCTACCGGGATGGAGCCACCTGCCCCTTCAGCCCCTAACTCTGAACAGTACCACAGGTAATGTAACTGTGTAAAGTATATAGTATGTGCCCCGTGATCACCTCCCGAAGTGATCACGGCCCAGTAGTATAGCATGGCAGACGGACAAGAGTGTAGGGCCACTGATGGAACACTAGCATCCTATAGTAAGCAGTAGGATATCAGGTAATGGTAACAACAGTAGTAGCAAGGACATGCTATGCAACATGACAGGATTAACAGAAAGCAGTAACATGCTACACTACTCTAATGCAAGCAGTAGAGAGAAGAGTAGGCGGTATCTGGTGATCAAAGGGGGGGCTTGCCTGGTTGCTCTGGCAAGAGAGAGTGGCCGTCAACACCGTAGTCGTACTGGGTAGCAGCGGCGTCGGTCTCGGTGTCTAGCGAGAGAAGAGGGGGAAGAAACAATAAATATTAAGCAAACATATGCATAGCGATGCATGTCATGACAAGTAGCGGTGCTAGGGGTGCCCTAACGCGGTATAAGGTGGTACCGGCGAAGGGGGGAAACATCTGGGGAAATATCCCCGGTGTTTCACTTCTTCGGACAAATGAACCAGAGGGGGAAAGTTGCGAGTTTGCTGTGCTAGGAATGCGTGGCGGACGGGCGGGCTGCGTATCCAGATTCGTCTCGTCGTTCTGAGCAACTTTCATGTAGAAAGTTTTTCCATTAGAGCTACGAGTTATTTTATATTAATTTATCAAAGTTTTATGCATTTTGGCAATTTATTTACTTATTTAAATCGAACATTATCCAGAACAGTGAAAGCTGATGCCAGCATGACATCACCATGATGTCAGCAGGTCAAACCCAGCTGACCAGAGTCAAACCTGGCATGTGGGTCCAGTGGGACCCACCTGTCATAGACTAAGGCTAACTAAACAGGTTTAATTAGTTTAGTTAATTGATTAGGTTAATTAAACAAGATTAATTAAGTTAATTAATTAATTAATTAATATTTTAAATAATATTTATTTATTTATTTTTATTTTTTTAACAAACATTCTGGGGGCGTGGGCCCCACTTGTCATAGGGCCAGGGGAGTTATGCGGGTTACGGTTGCTGGGGGACGGGAGTGCGGGCGCTGGGCCGTTTGGGCGCACGCCCAGGCTACCAGGGGGCGCCGGCCACGGCAGGGCGCCGGAGCAGCGGGCAGCACCAGCAAAGGCAGGCGCGAGAGGAGGGGGCGGCGCCTGCGGGCGCACACGGGGAAGGTCGGAGTGGGGCGGGCGAGCGACCATGAGTGTGGCGGACGCGGCAGCCGTGGGTAGTCGCGGTCGGGGCCGTGACGGAGCTAGGCGTGCGCCGCGGCGACATTCAGGCACAACGCGGGGAGGAGGAGAGGTGCTCACGGGGAGGGGCGCGTAGGGTCTAGGTAGTGGGGGATGAGGAAGAGGGCGGAGACGACGGCGTCGAGGAGGCAGTCCGGCGACGCGGTCCTCGTGCGACGGGGGCGAGGTAGCTCCGGGCGGGGTCCCGCATCAGCGTGGTCGTGGACGGGTGGCGAGGGAGGTCGGATCCGCGGCAGGGCCCCCGGGATCCGTCCCCTCTCCGGCAAGGAGGCGGCTTGGCGATGGCGGAGCGGTGGTGGCGACGAGCGCCAGGGGCGGCGAGGTCTGGCAAGGGGGGCCGTTGCGTCCTGATCTAGTTCGGGGGGAGCGAGAGGAGCAAGGGCGAGGGGAGAGTGGGGATCGATCCCGATCCAGGGGAATCGGGGGAGGGAGTGGAGCGAGTGGGGGGTTAGGGTTTCGGTTTAGTGGGGTTATGGGGGAGTGGGGGCCGGTCTGGGCCAGTGGGCTGGTCCAGTTGGGCCACGGCCCAGGGAGGGGGGTCTTTCATTTTTTTTGTTAGCTTTAGGTTTTAGTTTTTCTCTTTTGTATTTTCTCTTTTGTTTTGTTTTCTGTTTTATTTAGTTTAGTGCATTTAATTATTTTATAAAAATGTGGCTTTTCCACCATTACTACTTATGCATTATTTGGCTCACTCCGAACATTTTAGTGTTAATATTTGAAAACTTTTATTGTTTGCCTGATTTTGAATTTGAATTTGAATCGGTTTCGAACTAACTCGAGATTAGCAACTATAATCGAGGTGACGTGGCATCATTAGCAGAGGATCACTGTAGCTTAATTACCCGGCGTCACAATACGAGCTAACTCAATCATCTTGAAAGCTTAGATCTCAGTTGGGGTAAGAAGATTGTGATCAAGCTGAAGGATGTCTTCTGTTTCCGGAACTTGGTCCTCCGTGGCCTTCTTGATCCCTTCGTCCTTGTTCATCTCCATGGGTTCTTCTCTCTTCAGCTCTATCTTCATTAGCCAATCATCATTGCCCTCATTGTTGGAGGAGGAGGGAGACGACATGATGCTTGGCTTTGACAACCCTGGCAGAAAACAGCTCGAAACAAGAACAGGAGATTTTTGCGTGATACGGTGGTCTAAACCATCGGGAGGTTATATAATGAATTTTTTACCGACCAAAATACTTTCATGTAACAAAATGGAGTCTGGAGAGCACACGAGGTGCCCACGAGGTAGGGGGCGCGCCCAGGGGGTAGGGCGCGCCCCCACCCTCATGGAGCCCTCGTGTCCTTTCTGGACTGCTTCTTATTTTTCTATTTTTCTAAATATTACAAAACGGAGGAAAATTGCCATTAGAACTGTTTTGGAGTCGGTTTACTTACCATACCACATACCTATTTCTTTTCGGAGTCTGAAATGTTCCGGAAAGTGTCCCTTATGTAGTCCTCCGGGGTTACAGTTTCAATAACATTGGTTTCAACATTTATAGGATTACCTGAGATATAATGCTTAATTCTTTGACCATTCACCACCTTCGGATTTGTGCCTTCGAAGTTGTTGATTTTTATGGCACTGGAATGATAGACCTCCCCGATAGCATAAGGACCTTCCCATTTAGAGAGAAGTTTTCCTGCAAAAAATCTTAAACAAGAGTTGTATAGCAATACATAATCACCTACATTAAACTCATGCTTTTGTATTCTTTTGTCATGCCATTTTTAACTTTTTATTTAAATAATTTGGCATTCTCATAGGCTTGGGTTCTCCATTCATCAAGTGAGCTAATGTTAAATAACCTCTTTTCACCGGCAAGTTTGAAATCATAATTGAGCTCTTTAATAGCCCAACAAGCCTTATGTTCTAGTTCGAGAGGTAAGTGACATGCTTTTCCATAAACCATTTTATATGGAGACATGCCCATAGGATTTTTATATGCAGTTCTATAGGCCCATAGTGCATCATCAAGTTTCTTGGACCAATTCTTTCTAAATCTATTGAAAGTCTTTTGCAGAATTAATTTGAGTTCTCTATTGCTCAATTCTACTTGACCACTAGACTGTGGGTGATAAGGAGATGCAATTCTATGTTTAACATCATATTTAGCAAGCATTTTACGGAAAGCACCATTTATAAAATGTGAACCACCATCAGTCATTAAATATCTAGGGACTCCAAACCTTGGAAAAATAACTTCTTTAAGCATCTTAATATTGGTGTTATGATCAGCACTACTAGTTGGAATAGCTTCTACCCACTTAGTAACGTAATCAACAACAACTAAAATATGTGTGTGACCATTAAAGGCAGGAAAAGGTCCCATATAATCAAAGCCCCAAACATCAAATGGTTCAATAACAAGTGAATAATTCATAGGCATTTCTTGATGTCTACTAATATTACAATTCTTTGACATTCATCACAAGACAAGACAAACTTACGGGCATCCTTGAAGAGAGTAGGCCAATAAAAAGTGGATTGCAATACCTTATGCGCAGTTCTATCTCCAGTGGTGTCCTCCATAAGCCTCGGAATGACACTTGTGTAGGATCTGTTCCTGTTCATGCTCAGGTACACAACATCTAATAACACCATCTACTCCTTTACAAAGATGTGGGTCATCCCAAAAGTAATGTCTCAAATCATAGAAGAACTTTTTCTTTGGCTGATATGTGAAACTAGGTGGTATAAACTTAGCAACAATATAATTAGCATAATAAGCATACCATGGAGTAGTACGAGAAGCATTTATGACATTAATTGTTCATCAGGAAAGCTATCATCAATAGGTAGTGGGTGATCAAGCACATTTTCTAACCTAGACAGGTTGTCTACAACGGGGTTCTCAGCTCCCTTTCTATCAACAATATGCAAATCAAATTCTTGTAGCAGGAGAACCCATCTAATAAGTCTAGGTTTAGCATCTTTCTTTTCCATAAGGTATTTAATAGCAGCATGATCTGTGTGAATAGTTACTTTAGAATCAACAATATAAGGTCTGAACTTATCACAAGCAAATACAACTGCTAAGAATTCCTTTTCAGTAGTAGCATAATTTCTCTGAGCATTGTCTAAAGTTTTACTAGCATATTGAATAACATTTAATTTCTTATCAACTCTTTGCCCTAGAACAGCACCTACAACATAATCACTAGCATCACACATAATTTCAAAGGGTAAATTCCAATCAGGTGGCTGAACAATAGGTGCAGAGATCAATGTTTTCTTAAGTATTTCAAATGCTTCTAAGCAATCATCATCAAAAACAAATGGTATATCTTTTTGTAATAAATCAGTCAGAGGCCGAGAAATTTTTGAGAAGTCCTTAATGAACCTCCTATAAAAACTAGCATGACCAAGGAAACTTCTTATACCTTTGATGTCCTTGGGACATGGCATCTTTTCAATAGCATCAAACTTAGCTTTATCAACTTCAATACCTCTTTCAGAAACTTTCTGCCCCAAGACAATAGCTTCATTAACCATAAAGTGACACTTTTCCTAATTCAAGACAAGATTAGTTTCTTCACATCTCTGTCAAACTCGATCAAGGTTGCTTAAGCAATCATCAAAAGAGGATCCATAAACGGAGAAATCGTCCATGAAAACCTCACAAATCTTTTCAAAAAAGTCAGAGAATATAGCCATCATGCATCTTTGAAAGGTAGCAGGTGCATTACATAAACCAAAAGGCATACGTCTATAAGCAAAAGTACCAAAAGGGCAAGTGAAAGTAGTCTTTGATTGATCATTGGCTGACACAGGTATTCGAGAGAAACCAGAATAACCATCTAGAAAGCAAAAATGTGTATGTTTGGATAATCTTTCTAGCATTTGATCGATAAAAGGTAAGGGCTAATGATCCTTTTTAGTAGCCTTATTTAATTTGCAGAAATCAATTACCATCCTATAACCTGTAATAATTCTTTGCGGAATCAATTCATCTTTATCATTAGGAACGACAGTAATACCTCCCTTCTTAGGGACACAATGGACAGGGCTTACCCGCTTACTATCAGCAACGAGATAAATTATACCTGCCTCAAGAAGCTTTAATATTTCCTTTCTTACCACTTCCTTCATCTTAGGATTCAGCCGTTGTTGATGATCACGAATTAGTTTGGCATCTTCCTCCAAATTTATTTTGTGTTGACATAGAGTGGGACTAATGCCTTTAAGATCATCAAGAGTATATCCAATAGCAGCGCGGTGCTTCCTCAGAGTTTTCATAATCTCTCTTCTTCATGCTCTGAAAGGTTAGCACTAATAATAACAAGATATATCTTCTTTTCATCAAGATAAGCATATTTAAGAGTATCAGGTAACGGTTTAAGCTCAAACATGGGATCACCCTTGGGTGGAGGAGGATCCCCTAGGATTTCAACAGGCAAATTGTGTTTCAGGATGGGTTCCTATTTAAAGAATACTTCATCTATTTCCCTTCTTTCATTCATAAACATATCATTTTCATGGTCTAGCAAATATTGTTCTAAAGGATCACTAGGAGGTACGACAATAGAAGCAAGACCAATAATTTCATCTTTACTAGGAAATTCCTCTTCACGATGTTGTCTACGAAATTTAGAGAAATTAAACTCATGAGACATATCACCCAAACCAATAGTAACAATATCCTTTTTGCAATCTATCTTAGCATTAACTGTGTTCAAGAAGGGTCTACCAAATATAATGGGACAAAAGCTATCTTGTGGGCAACAAAGAACAAGAAAATCAGCAGGATATTTAGTTTTCCCACACAAGACTTCGACATCTCTAACAATTCCCATTGGTGAAATAGTATCTCTATTGGCAAGTTTAATTGTGACATCAATATCTTCTAACTCAGCGGGTGCAATGTCATGCATAATTTCTTTGTATAAGTCAAAAGGTATTGCACTAGCACTAGCACCCATATCACATAAGCCATGATAACAATGATCTCCTATTTTAACACAAATAACAGGTATGGCTACCACAGGTCTATGTTTATCTTTAGCACAAGGTTTGGCAATTCTAGTGGTTTCATTACAGAAATGAATAGCATGCCCATCAATATTATCAGCCAAGAGATCTTTAACAATAGCAATATTAGGTTCAACTTTAATTTGCGCAGGAGGTGTATAAGTTCTAATATTGCTTTTACGAACCAAAGTTGAAGCTTTAGCATGATCCTTTATCCTAACAGGAAAAGGTGGTTTCTCAACATAAGCAGTAGGAATAATAGGATCATTAAAAGTGACAGTCTTTTCTTCAACTTTAATAGATGCAGCTACTTTTACTTCTATGGGAGGATGATATTTAAACCACTTCTCCTTAGGGAGATCGATATGAGCAGCAAAAGATTCACAGAAAGAAGCTACTATCTCAGAGTCAAGTCCATATTTAGTGCTAAATTAACGGAAAACTTCGGTATCCATAAAAGATTTAACACAATCAAACTTAGGTGTCATACCTAACTCCTTACCTTTGTCGAGGTCCCAATCTTCAGAGTTGCGTTTCATTCTTTCCAATAAATCCCATTTGAATTCAATAGTCTTCATCATAAAAGAGCCAGCACAAGAAGTATCGAGCATGGTGCGATTGTAATCAGAAAGCCGAGCATAAATTTTTTGAATAATCATTTCTCTTGAGAGCTCATGATTAGGGCATGAATATAACATTGATTTAAGCCTCCCCCAAGCTTGAGCGACGCTTTCTCCTTCGCGAGGCCAGAAATTATATATATAATTGCGATCATGATGAACAAGATGCATAGGATAAAACTTCTGATGAAATTCCAATTTCAATCATTTGTAGTTCCATGACCCCGCATCATCACATAGCCTATACCATGTCAATACATATCCCTTCTGTCGGTGTACAAAAAGGGGGGGGGTACACTTTTTGTACCCCTATAACTGTGCACGGGCAGTCTAAGCCACGGGCACCACCACACCAAGCAAGGCAAGGGAGGTGAGCCAGGGTAAGACCGAAGCTCAAGAGAACTAGAACGACGCGAAGGCCAAGACCACAAAGAGCAAAGGGGATGAAGCGGACTCCCCCGGCAAGATCCTTGCCGGGAGACAATTCTAGCAGCCCCGGGAAGACCCTTGCCATGGCGACTCATCCCGCGCCTACGGAGCAAATCACCCTTGAGTCCACTGCCCCCAAAGGGCAAGGATTCGGGAGACATCCCTGTGGCGACATTCAAGATCAGATACGCACTAAGGAGACGACAACCCTTGGCGGGATCCTAGCTGAGGAAGACCACAAGGCCCCTGGCAAGCGCTTTGCCTGGGATGACAACAGACGCCTCGGCAAAACCCTTGCCGGGGCCCCGGCAAGGCCCTTGCCGAGGACACCCACAGGGCCACCATCAGGCCCACACCGACTAAACCTCCACCACCGCATGCATGCAGCTGCCGACCCAACCAGCTGGGCAGGCACCTACGCGGCGGCATGCAGATCTTCGTGAAGACCCACCACTGCGCCACCTCAGCTGCCTGCCTACCTATGTGGCATCTCATGCATCGCTGGCCAGGGCGCGTGTCGACACAAGAAGGAGCTCCGACGGACGAGACATATCTCTCCCACGTCCCCGATAAAGCAAGGACACCTAAGCAAGACGCATTAAATGCGCCTTGTCATGTAATGCGAGGGATAACCTCGCATCACTGTACCTTTTCCACCTCATGTGTGCCACTGTGGCCACCCCTTTTTATATAAAAGGAGGCCCGAGGCGACCAGGAGAAGGATTCGGCTTTTTGGAGCTCCTCACGCCCCATAGCTAGCTCAAGAACACATATATACAATCCACCAAAGCAGGAGTAGGGTTTTACGCATCCTTGCGGCCCGAACCTGGATAAACGAACCGTGTGCTACCTGCTTGATCCGCTCTTCTCACGACCCCGCGCCCCGCTAACCGTAGTAGGGATTCTCGTGATCCCATAGGTGTCATTCCCACCGACATCTTTGGCGCGCCAGGTAGGGGGTGCAGTTGTGAGAATCGGCTTTAGCAGTTAGTTCGGCGTTTCTTCATCATCGTGGCGCCCAAGAAGAAGATGACGGTGGCGGTTGGCCAGTCGGACACCGGACTGCCCGTCCCGATGCGAGCGAGCAGCGGACCGGTCGCAGAAAGGACCCGGGGCGCTGCTCGCGAACACCACCACCATCCCAGCAGCCGGAGTTTGGGAGGCGGCGATGTTTGTGCGCCTGGTAACGGGCCACACGTCGCCAAATACAAAGGCGGAGCCAAGTCCTTCGCGGGTGGAGCGGGGCCTTCCAAGGTCATCACCGCCCCGCCCAAAGGCGACGCAAGGGCCTCCAAGATTCCCATGCCGGCGTCAACAGCGTGCTCCTCCCAGGTAGCGCACGACGAACGGCGTAATCACGCGGAAGATCCCGGGCGTCGCCGCGGGAAGAGCCCCGAGTGCCACTCCCGGGACGTAGAAGACCTGCCCACTCACCGAGGCGCTGGTGAAAACGGCATGCGATCGCGGGGTCGTGATAGAGCTCCTTCTGACATGGTCAAAAGTCGAAGTGTGTCGCGATCCATGCAGGTTTCGCCGCCACCTACGCCAGCAGAGGCCCTGGCGCGCACGCAGTTGCTCCTCGACTTTCCTCCCACTACGGGGAAACTCGACGAATGGAGAGCCACTATCCGAAGCCTTGTTGCGGTGGCCAACAAAGACGAACCAAGTCCGGTGGGGCTCCCGGGTCGACGTTCCGATGGAATCCCGCGGACCAGTGGTGGAAAAGCCGGCGGCGCCGTGACCACGGTGCATTCACCTCTCCCCCATCCGGTACCGCGGACGCCGGCTCGTCGCGACATCGCGGGCGACGCCATCTCCATAGCATCGTCTGACCCGCGGACCCACTATGACCAGCGCCAAGTTCTTCGGGAACGAGCCCATTAAGACGCTCGAACCACTATCGAGCGTCGACACGGAGCACGCCACCAGTCAGACAGGCGAGCAGGGCCTGCTGTGAACCACCCGGCCCCGGAGAGCCCTGGAGGCCTACCTTATGAGGTAGGCTGTCCGGCTTTTACCTGTGAGCTGCGGCAGTTCCAGTGGCCCACTCACCGCACCTTCAAACCTGACGTTGGCGAAAAGTACAGCGGCAAGACTCACCCGTCTGAGTTCCTCAGCATCTACACCATCGCGATGCAAGCCGCCGGAGCCCGCGACGATAAGGTGCTTGCGAATTACTTTCCGTTGGCTCTTAAACCCAACACCATGTCGTGGTTGATGCACTTGCCGGTAGACTCTATTTCCTCCTAGTCGGATTTGTGCCATGAGTTTGTGGGCGCCTTTACTGGAGGTCACCAAGCCCATGGCCAAGCAAGCGACCTGCATGTCATTCCCCAGAAGGGAGGCGAGAGTCTGCGCAAGTATATACAGAGGTTCAGCCGGGTACAGTACAATATCCCTGATGTTCACCCTGCCACCATCATCAGTGCGTTCCATCAGAACGTGCGTAACCGCAAGATGCGCGAAGAACTGGCAATGAACAAGGTGAAAGATGTGGAAGAACTCTATGTTCTTGCTGACAGATGTGCCCGAGCTGAAGAGGGAAGGAAGTACCCTGGCGAAGATGCCGGCGTGGAAACCGACTCCTCAGATGAGGATACTGCCGCCCCGGCGAAGAAAGGCCGGCGCCGCAACAGGAAGCGCAAAGGTAAAGCTGTGCTTGCCATTGAGGGATCTGGCGACTCCAGCTCTGCCAAGAAAACCAAGGCATATGACCCCGGCAAGGAAATTGCCGGATGTGTCGCCTGCCGGGCCTTGGCGGCTGCCGAGAAGCCAGGAAACTCCGACAAGCAATCTTGCAAGATCCATCGCACCAAAGGCCATGATCTCCAGAACTGCCGACAGGTTGAGCTCCTTGCTGAGAAGCAGAGGGCTGAATATGAGAGGCGGGACAAGGAGAAAGGCCAGGACAGTGCTGAGGGGTCCGGCAAGAAGCGTGACGGCCAGGTGGGCCGTCGTGGCAAAGATAAACAGCGGGAGAGGCCCTCCCGGGGCCGTGACAAAAAGCCAGAAGACTATGATCACGAAGAGGACGATGAGTCTGGTGACCAAGGATTTCAGAAAGCTACAGAGGCCATGTGCGTCGATGGTGGCGCCTCGCTGCATACCTCTCACTGCTAGCTTAAACAGTGGGCGCGTGAGATCACAGCGGCGGAACCGTCGTTTGATGCCCAAAGGCCGCTGAAGTGGTCCAGCACACCTATCATTTTTGACACTGAGGATCACCCTGATCGCACTACTGCAGTCGGGTGCTTGCCATTGTTGGTTTCACCAACAATACGCAACCTCAAGGTGACAAAGATGCTAGTCGATGGCGGGGCCGGTCTGAACTTAATCTCGCCTGCCGTGATCGAGAAATTGCAGATTCCTGATGAAGACCTCGAAGAGACGGGCACGTTTCAGGGGGTCAACCCAGGAAGAAGTCAACCTAAGGGAAAGGTCACATTGCCCGTGACTTTTGGGAGTGATCTGAACTACATGACAGAAAGGATTGTGTTCGACGTTGCCAAGATCCCCTTGCCTTACAATGGGATCCTTGGCCGCCCAGCGCTGGCCAAGTTCATGGCGGCGTCACATTACGCCTACAACACCCTGAAGATGCCGGGGCCTGTGAAGATCATCACCGTCCCATCAGACAAGAAGGATGCGCTAATTTGCGCTGACCAACTCTACCAACAAGCAGTTGCAGCAGCCGCCACTGCTAAGGCGCTTGCTCCTGCCGCTGGAGCCCCGGGAAGGCAAAAGGAGAAGACCGGTGAGACCTCAGGCACCCACTCCGGCAAGCGCACCTCTTCGGAGTGTAGCGCTCCCGTCGAGGACGTGCCAGAGAGCTCCGCCAACAGAAACAAGATGTCCAGGGCCACACCGCCGGGAACCAAGAAGGTTTCTGTCAAGGAGGACGGCACGGGAGGAGCTTTTACCATAAGCTCCACCCTTGACAACCAATAGGAACGCGCGCTCGTCACCTTCCTGCAGGCGAATGTCGATGTGTTTGCATGGCGAGCATCCGACATCCCCGGCGTTCCCAGGAAGGTGATTGAGCACCACCTTGCTGTCTATCCTCGTGCGCGGCCCGTCAAGCAGAAGGTCAGAAAGCAAGCTTTGGAATGACAAGAGTTCATCACAGGGGAGATCCGGAAACTGGAAGCAGCGGGTTTGGTAAGAGGAGTGCTCCATCCAACTTGGTTGGCCAATCCGGTGGTAGTGCGCAAGGCAAATGGGAAGTGGAGGCTGTGTATTGATTGCACAGATATTAATAAGGCTTGTCCCAAAGACCCCTTCCCGTTGCCGCGCATCGGCCAGATTGTTGACTCCACAGCTGGGTGTGATCTGTTGTCATTCCTCGATGCCTACTCCGGCTACCACTAGATCTTCATGACAAGGGAAGATGAAGAGAAAACGGCATTCATCACCCCATGTGGTACATTTTGCTTTGTACGGATGCCTTTCGGGTTGAAGAGTGCTGGTTCAACGTTTGCAAGGGCGGTCCAGATTGGTTTTGAACCCCAGCTCCATTGAAATATGGAAGCTTATATGGATGATATAGTGGTCAAAACCAAGGACAGGGCAACCCTCATATCAGATTTACAAGAAACGTTTGCAAACCTACGCAAGATCAATCTCAAGCTGAACCCTGAGAAGTGCGTCTTCGGCATCCCGTCTGGCAAGCTTCTCGGGTTCTTTGTGTCACAGTGTGGGATAGAGGCCAATCCGAACAAGATCAAAGCTATAGAGTAGATTGAAGCGCCCAAGCGAGTCAAGGATGTGCGTCAGCTTGCTGGTTGCGTTGCCGCCATGAGCAGGTCCATTTCCAAGTCCGCCGAGCGCGCCCTTCCTTTTTTTAAGATTTTGAAAAAGGCAGGACCGATGGAGTGGACGCCAGAAGCCGAAGCAGCCTTGCAAGATTTGAAGAGGTACCTCTCCTCCGCGCCAATACTAGTACCGCTGCTGCTGTACCTAGCGGCAATGAACCAGGTGGTTAGTGCCGCACTAGTGGCGCAGAGAGAAATTGATGATGAGGTAATAGCAGCGACGGAGCCCGATGCCACCAATGCCGAGACGACGCAGCCAATTGAAGTGCCGCCGAAGAAGAAAATGATGCAGCACCCGGTCTACTTTGTTAGTCCCCTCCTGCAGGGGGCTAGATCGAGGTACTCCAGTGTGCAGAAACTGCTCTTCGGCCTTCTTATGGCCTCGAGGAAGTTGCGTCACTACTTCCAGGTGCACGGAATCACTATAATCACTTGCCTCCCTCTGCAACGGATATTGCACAATCCAGACACAACGGGAAGGATCATAGAGTGGGCACTGGAACTGTCCAGCTTTGGCCTCAAGTTTGAGAGTACCTCGGCGATTCAAAGCCAGGTCCTGGCGGAGTTCGTTGCAGAATGGACCGCGACGCCTGGCGTAGAAACCCAAGAGACTACTCTCCCCGGCAAAGAGGCAAGTTGCGACTGGATCATGTACTTTGATGGAGCTTTCTCCTTACAGGGCGCCGAGGCTGGCGTACTGCTTGTTGCGCCTACCGAAGAGCACCTCAAGTACGTGATCCAAATGCACTTCCCCAGGGAGGTGTCAACAAACAATATGGCTGAGTACGAAGGGCTGCTTGCCGGTCTTAGGATCGCGGCGGACCTCGGAATCAAGAAACTCGTCGTCAGAGGCAACTCGCAACTTGTCGTCAAGCAAGTCAACAAGGATGTGATAGCCTGGCTTATTAGGGATGATAGACTACTCATATCAATAAGGAATTCCTTCTTTTCCGGGAGCCCATCCGAAAAGAACTCCAAAGTTAAGCGTGCTCAGCTTGGAGTAGCATCAGGATGGGTGACCGACCGGGAAGTTGCTCTTGGGTGCGCATGAGTGAGGACAAAGTGCGCAGAAAAGGCTAGTATTGATCTGTGGGGCCAGTCTAGATCCCGCCAGGAGTAACGACCACCGGCGGGTGTGTCCGGGGTGTTACAAAGGATTACCAGAGCCCATTGATGAAGGCCTACGTCGATGAAGTGAGAAAGCTGGAAGAGCGTTTTGACGGTATACAGGCAGAATACGTTCCCCGAGCGGAGAATGATATCGCCGATTACCTGTCAAAACGTGCTGCCCTCAAGCTACCTGTGGAACCAGGTACCTTTGTGCTTCAGCTAACTCAGCCATCCATTGATCCATCAACAGAGCAAAACAAGAGGAGGAAATCGGGGCCCGGCAAGTACTTCCCCACCGAGCTCCCCGGAGCCGCCGGCAAGGATGTTGCCGGAGATACTGAGCCCGCCACAGGACAACTAGCTCCGGCGAAGCATCAAGCTCTTGCCGTTGAGACAGCCGCTCCTGTAGCGGAGGAAACGCCTTTAGTCCTCGCCGTCGAGCCCCAGGCTCTAGCGTGGGCACAACATACCGTCTGATTCCTCCAAACAGGGGAACTTCCCGAGGAGCAGGAAGAAGCGGAAAAAGTAGCCCGTCGCTCTACTATGTACCAGTTTGTCGATGACGTCCTGTACAGAAAGAGGCCGAATGGCGTGAAATTGAAGTGTATCCCTCGAGAGGAAGGACTGGGGCTGTTGGCGGAGATACATGGAGGCATATGTGGATCCACATCGGGTCAAGGGGCCTTGCCGGCAAAGCGTTTCGGCAAGGCTTTTTCTGGCCCACCGCCCTCCAGGATGCGACGACACTAGTCACCAGGTGTGAAGCGTGTCAGTTCCATTCAAAGAAGCTTCATCAGCCAGCTCAAGCCCTTCAAACCATTCCTCTCTCCTGGCCTTTCTCGGTTTGGGGGCTCGACATACTGGGCACTTTCCCCCGCGCTGTCGGGGGCTTTGAGTACTTGTACGTTGCAATCGACAAGTTCACAAAGTGGCCAGAAGTGGAAGCAGTGAGGAAGGTCACAACACAGTCGCTCGTCAAGTTCTTCAAAGGACTGGTGTGCCGTTTTGGTGTACCCAATAGGGTTATCACCGACAACGGCACGCAGTTCACAAGCCACACCTTCATGCAATATATTCAAGACCTCGGCAGCAAGGACTGTTTCGGTTCCGTTGCTCACCCACGAAGCAATTGTCAAGCTGAGAGGGCAAATGCTGAAGTACTGAATGGCCTGAGGACAA
The DNA here is from genome assembly GCA_034509565.1 of Triticum monococcum. Lineage (NCBI taxonomy): Eukaryota > Viridiplantae > Streptophyta > Magnoliopsida > Poales > Poaceae > Triticum > Triticum monococcum. The sequence goes on along the minus strand of CM067842.1, from coordinate 166,915,567 downwards.
AGACCTTTGACAGACTTCACAAGAGTGGAAGGCACTGGATTGATGAATTGCCGGCGGTTCTTTGGTCAATCAGAACGACACCAAATCGAGCCACCAGCCAGACACGCTTTGCCCTGGTATACAGGGCAGAATCAGTTCTCCCCATGAAACTCATATATGGGTCACCTCGAGTACTCGCTTATGACGAGCTTGATCAAGAGCAATTGCGGCAAGATGACGCAATGCTCCTTGAGGAAGATCGTCTTCAGGCGGCTGTGAGAGCAGCGCGCTACCAGCAAGCCTTGCACCGCTAAGGTTCATGCCCGAAGCTTTGAGGAAGGCGAGCTTGTTCTTCGGCGTGTTCAATCAGCCAAGAATTCCAACAAGTTGACGCTAAAGTGGGAAGGCCCTTATCGGGTAATACGAGTCACCAGGCCCGGCGCAGTCAGCCTGGAGACCGAAGATGCCATTCCGGTGAGTAACTCCTGGAACATTGAGCATCTTCGCAAGTTTTACCCGTGAGGCGCGGCTTGCTGGGCCCCCCCGGCAAGCCACCTTTTGTACGAGCATTGCCGATGACGCATGTAACCCTTTGTACAAAGCCAGGCGCAGACCCTGAGCATAAGTAAATGAAGCGCTGCTGCCCTGAGTTATAGCATGCATGCTAGGTCGAGTCTCGTCCTTGGTTAGGGTTGATAGTGCTTAGCAGCGACTAACCCCTGGCTTGGAGGTCGAGTGTGCGTCTCTTTGTCTTTCTTTTGTCTTCTTTGGTTCACAGGACACACGGATATCCGTGCCAAACCACTAGGGGAGGAAAAAAAGAGGAACATACCAGCATCTAGCCCCCGGCAAGCCAGTATTGCCGGGGGCTGCAAGAGCAAAGATTCACCCACGGCGAACCAGGGTTGCCAGGGACTGCAGCTTCAGATAAGTTCTTCATCCCTTATCATGCATTCCATTATGGACTGAGGTATGTGAAACCTCATTTTCCCCTAAGCTACCGTGCTCCCATAACTCTAGGCCCTAGGGCTCGTTCCTGGGGCCAAGTTTGGTCGTAGTCGCGGCAGCGAAAGGATGAAACAAGGAGCCTGAACCCGCCTCATCCCTGCCTCCGCCAAAGGCATGAGGAAGGTCAAGTGAAGTGGGGAGACGTCAAGGCCTGTTGCCGGGCAAGGAAATGTTTATCTTGAAGATATCAAGGATTTACTCCTTGTCGTGGGTTCCACCTGCAAACAAATGACCCGGCAAGCATCCCTTTTTCATTAAAAACATTCCACTCAGGTACAGTCCATAGGGAATGAAAAACATGAATGATGGGATTACAAGTTTTAAATTTAACAAAGGCCCGAAGGCTTACAAACTAAAAAGAGATAAGGTGCCCGTAATCCCTTTCTTGTCCCTCTCCTCAGGAGGCAGGTCAAGGAGGCAAAAGGGACAAAAGGAGCGCCTAGGCGAGCTACGGGTGGCAGAGGACACCAAGAGAACATCTTGGTGGCTGTCCAAAGGCTGGATGGTGATGGCAGCGCCGGAAGCAGAGCTCGAACACGAGGCGGTAGGACGTCAGCACGCGTCGAAGGCGTCGGTGCCCGCATACTCCGACTTAAAGGCCTTGCCGCCCGCCCTCTTCCTCTTCTACAGCCTCCCAATGCCAGCCGCCCAAGGAGACGACCCCGAGAAGTTCAGGGAGCCATCGACGTGGATGATGGGGTCGCCGGTGCCGCACGGAGCAGCACCCGACACCTAATCGGACCCGTCATCCTACCTCCTACTACCCTCGTCATCGCTGCCACTGTCCTCCTCGTCACTCCCGCCCGAGGAGGAGTCTTCACTATCAGAAGAGCTCTCCACGCAGCACGTTGCACGGGTCCCAAAGCACCTGAAGACCTTGACGGAGAGAAGGCCACCCTCCATCAGCTTAAAATGGAGAGTGAGCCCGTCCATCAAGCGGTGGATATGAGCAAACGTCTTCCATCCCCGACAAAGATACATCACATGAGGGGCGGGGAAGTCGATGCGCACCCGTGTGCCACTGATCCCGCAGCCCCTCATGTGGAGCCGCAACGATTCCGGCGGATCCAGCTCCATCTCCTGCGCAAATGGAGTCGGGAGACGAAGGCGACGGCGTGGCGGCCGGCGTAGCCTAACGAAGAACTCACTAGGGTCATCCCCAACATGGCCCTCCATTGGAGGAGGAGCTGCTGGCGGAGGCGAGACCGGCACGCCGCCCTGTCCTCCTCTTCCCCGAGCGCCCCGGCCTCACCCACGGCCTCGCCCCCTCCCCCTTCCCCTCGCGGCTGGCTCTGCCACCGCAGGCGCAGGAGAAGGAGGGACGCGTTGTCGAGCGGCGACCCTCGCCGCCACTGTTGAAGGACCAGGATTCCCTCTCTCCATGACGGATGGAAGGGAGGAGCAGAATCTGAAGGAAGAAGAAGAAAGAATGTGGGACGCTATCCCCCCCTCCCGCTCTTTATAAAGGATCGGGGTTGGGGCTCGGTCGCCCCGCTCGGCCAATCAAGATACGGAAGGCGCAGGGAGCCAGGACCGACCCGCCACCCAACCAGCGACGGCCCGGTTTCCCGCCTCCACCGTTTGCCGCCCCAGGCGCATGGGAGACACGTGGCGGACGTGCAGAACCGAGGGGACGGGTGAGACGACCACTCCCCACCCCGTGATCGTGGGGAGTGGGCACCTTGAAGACCGCGCCTCAGCCCCATTCAGTAAATGGGCCACGCCTCCACGCCTCCGTCCATTTATGGGGAAGGCGCGAACTGCCCCTTTACTATGATGTGACGCATGCCTGCGGGAACCAACCCCACGCATGCTACCCACGCCACACGCACCTCCCCACGCTGCACCACGCGTGGGAGTCATGGGAAGCGCAGCGCGCGAAGAATCTTACCGCGGTAAAAACCGCCCCGCCTGCCCGCGCACCGTTTTTGGGCCGAGCCCAACAACGTGTTGTGCTTATGTGTGGCCCAGGCCCGGGGGCTCCTATCGGTGTACAAAAAGGGGGGTACACTTTTTGTACCCCTATAACTGGGCACAGGCAGTCTGAGCCACGGGCACCACCACACCAAGCAAGGCAAGGGAGGTGAGCCAGGGTAAGACCAAAGCTAAAGAGAACTAGAACGACGCCAAGGCCAAGACCACGAAGAGAAAAGGGGACGAAGCAGACTCCCCCGGCAAGATCCTTGCCGGGAGACAGTTCTAGCAGCCCCGGCAAGACCCTTGCCGCGGCGACTCGTCCCGCGTCTACGGAGCAAATCACCCTTGAGTCCAGTGCCCCCAAAGGGCAAGGATTCAGGAGACATCCCTGTGGCGACATGCAGATCTTTGTGAAGACATTCAAGATCAGATACACACTAAGGAGACGACAACCCTTGGCGGGATCCCAGCCGAGGAAGACCACAAGGCCCCCGGCAAGCGCTTTGCCGGGGATGACAGCAGACGCCTCGGCAAAACCCTTGCCGGGGCCCCGGCAAAGCCCTTGCCGAGGACACCCACAGGGCCACCATCAGGTCCACGCCGACTAAACCTCCACCACCGCATGCATGCAGCTGCCGACCCAACCAGCTGGGCAGGCACCTGCATGGCGGCATGCAGATCTTCGTGAAGACCCACCACTGCGCCACCTCAGCTACCTGCCTACCTACGTGGCATCTCAGGCATCGCTGGCCAGGGCGCGTGTCGACACAAGCAGGAGTGGCGACAGATGAGACAAATCTCTCCCCCGTCCCCGATAAAGCAAGGACACCTAAGCAAGACGCATTAAATGCGCCTTGTCATGTAATGCGAGGGATAACCTCGCATCACTGTACCCTTTCCACCTCCTGTGTGCCACTGTGGCCACCCCTTTTTTATGGAAGGAGACCCGAGGCGACCAGGAGAAGGACCAGGAGTAGGGTTTTATGCATCCTTGCGGCCCGAACCTGGATAAACGAACCGTGTGCTACCTGCTTGATCCGCTCTTCTCACGACCCCGCGCTCCGCTAACCGTAGTAGGGATTCTCGTGATCCCATAGGTGTCGTTCCCACCGACACCTTCAAAGATAAAGGGAAGACCTTTTTCTTAATAACATCTCCGTGCACACCTGCAAGCTTAAATAGTCCACAAACTTCATCCACATATATTAGGTGCTCATCAGGATGCTTTGTTCCATCTCCCGCAAAAGGATTAGCTAGCAGTTTTTCTAACATACCCGAAGGAATTTGAAAGCAGACATTTTCATTTTCAGTAGGTTCAGTAGATTGAGGAGCAACTCTTTGCTCTACTGGTCGGGGTGAAGATACCCCGAACAAGCCCCTCGGAGGATTACTTTCCATAGTAACAAGTGACAGTAAATATCAACACACTATATAAATTTTTCCTTACCAAATTCCACCTACCAAAGGCGCTTCACTCCCCGGCAACGGCGCCAGAAAAGAGTCTTGATGACCCACAAGTATAGGGGATCTATCACAGTCCTTTCGATAAGTAAGAGTGTCGAACCCAACGAGGAGCAGAAGGAAATTATAAGTGGTTTTCAGCAAGGTATTCTCTGCAAGCACTGAAATAATAGGTAACAGATAGTTTTGTGATAGGATAATTTGTAACGAGTAACAAGTAACAAAAGTAAAAAAGTGCAGAAAGGTGGCCCAATCCCTTTTGTAGCAAAGGACAAGCCTAGACAAATTCTTATATAGAGAAAAGCGCTCCTGAGGACACATGGGAATATCGTCAAGCTAGGTTTCATCACGATCATATGATTCACGTTCGGTACTTTGATAAGTTGGTATGTGGGTGGACCGGTGCTTGGGTGCTGTCCTTACTTGGACAAGCATCCCACTTATGATTAACCCCCATTGCTAGCATCGGCAACTACAACATAAGTATTAAGGTAAACCTAACCATAGCATGAAACATATGGATGCAAATCAGCCCCTTACGAAGCAACGCATAAACTAGGGTTTAAGCTTCTGTCACTCTAGCAACCCATCATCTACTTATTACTTCCTAATGCCTCCCTCTAGGCCCAAAAAATGGTGAAGTGTCATGTAGTCGGCGTTCACATGACACCACTAGAGGAGAGACACCATACATCTCATCAAAATATCGAGCGAATACCTAATTCACATGACTACTAATAGCAAGACTTCTCCCATGTCCTCAGGAACAAACGTAACTACTCACAAAGCATATTCATGTTCATAATCAGAGGGATATTAATATGCATATAGGATCTGAACATATGATCTTCCACCAAATAAACCAACTAGCATCAACTACAAGGAGTAATTAACACTACTAGCAACCCACAGGTACCAATCCCGGACTTGGAGACAAGAATTGGATACAAGAGATGAACTAGGGTTTTGAGAGGAGATGGTGCTGGTGAAGATGTTGATGGAGATTGCCCTCTCCCGATGAGAGGAGCTTTGGTGATGACGATGGCGATGATTTCCCCCTCCCGGAGGGAAGTTTCCCCGGAAGAACAGCTCCACAGGGCCCTAGATTGGTTCCGCCTCGCGGTGGTGGAGTCTCGTCTGGAAAGATGGCTTATGATTTTTTTCTCATCAAAAGACTCCATATAGTAGAAGATGGCCACCGAAGGGCCACCAGGGGGCCCACGAGGTAGGGGGGCACACTCCCCACCCTCGTGGGCAGGGTGTGCCCCCCTGGTGAACTTCTTGCACTCATTATTTTTAATATATTCCGAAAATGACTTCCGTGAAGTTTCAGGACTTTTGGAGCTGTGCAGAATAGGTCTCTAATATTTGCTCCTTTTCCAGCCCAGAATCCAGCTGCCGGCATTCTCCTTCTTTATGTAAACCTTGTAAAATAAGAGAGAATAGGCATAAGTATTGTGACATAATGTGTAATATCAGCCCATAATGCAATAAATATCGATATAAAAGCATGATGCAAAATGGACGTATCAGCCGCCCGAATGTGCCGACAAATCCCGATAGGAGCTGACATATCTCGTTCTCAGGGCACACTGGATGGGCATGACGCCGGGTTGGCATAAACCCTGGTTGCCCAGGGGGCGCTGGACATCGCTCAGTTTGGACCAACACTTAGAGAAGCACTGGCCCGGGGGGGGGGGGGGGGGGTTAAAATAAAGATGACCCTCGGGCTCGCGAAAACCCTAGGGAAGGTTATAGGTTGTTGGGCAAATGTAAAACCAAGGTTGGGCCTTGCTGGAGGAGTTTTATTCAAAGCAAACTGTCAAGGGGTTCCCATAACACCCAAACGCGTAAGGAACGAAAATCAAGGAACATAACACCGGTATGACGGAAACTAGGGCGGCAAGAGTGGAACAAAACACCAGGTAGGTATCGCGACATAGCAATAGAGCGAACAACTAGCAAGCAAAGATAGAAGTGATTTCAAGGGTATTGTCATCTTGCGTGCAAAGTTCTCAGGGTTGACGAAAGATTGATCCTCGTTAGCGTACTCAACAGGTTCCTCGATCATGTACTCATCTCCCGGCTCTACCCAAAGCAAGAACACAAGCAAAGGAAACAACAATCAACCACGGTGCAATGCGCAAGCAACATGATGCAAACATGGCATGATATGCGAGATGTGATATGCAATGCATATGCGTGCACCGGAAGGAAAAGATTGATCAAGGCATCAACTTGGCAAACCAAGTGTGCCGCTGGAAAGATGAGATGATTTTGGACGAAAACGATATAAAGATCACTGGAATCGGATGCATGGTTTGCAAATGGCAAGCAAAACAAGAATGGCACAATTCTATGATTAACAGCACAATGCCATCTAGAATGCAACAAAAAACTAAGCTACCGCACTCCAACATAGCAACAAAGCAAATGGCAGTGATCTACACAAGATGCTTGACAAAACATGAACACTGAGCTACGGCTAAATCACACAAGAGCAGGTTCAAACAAGCATGGAAAAAGTGCAAAAGATATCAGGTCCACGGACTTAGTGAAAATACTAACATGCAAGAAATTAACATCAGGAAGCCAGGTTTAGAGCAAGCAAAGAACTTGCTATAGGAACAGATCATAGCAAACAAAGGCACTACATGAATCTAATAAATGCGTAGATCAAAAGTCTCTTACTGACCATGAGCCAAAAAGGCACAGAAGATATGATGGCACCCATGTAAACATAGCAAGTTTCGTTAACAGATTCAGACTTAGCAGAAAAGAGAGCATGGCATAAACAGAATTATGAAGGCCTCTGTGCGAGCTCGATTCACTCAACACAAGGCATTGCATGACAAGATAAGGATACTACCAGCAAGAAGACATGTTCATGAAGCTAACCATGGCAAGAGCAAGTTCATAGAATGCATGGATCAACTACAACAACCATGGCAAAATTGATTAACACGTAAACAATCTGCCAGGAACATTTTATAGCAAAAGTAGAGCAAGATTAAGACATGCTAGGGCACTCCATAATTGCAAACAGGGGCATGGATGGATAGAGCATAACCATATGTCAAAATCATCCTTACTGAAGCAACTCAAAACAAGCATGGAACTCACTTTAGCATCATGTTTACATGGCATAAAAATAACAGCAGAACAATGACTTGGTAAAATCCCAAGTCCCTGAAATCAGCAATATCATGAAGGTTACTTTGCATGCTTGTGCTAGTCACCACAAAGATCAAAAAAATACATCGCAAGCACCCCTGTAAAGATGGCATGGCATAGATCAAAACACATGTAAAGCTCATGCCCATATGCAGCATACAACAAATGTAGCAAAAATGACAAATCCTCAAACTCTGATAAGAATCAGCACCTAACAATTTATAGCACTATTGCGTCAACGATTTGGGCATCAAGATGGACTCAAACAAGCATGTCACAATGGAACAAAATGAAAAGCACATCATGATGAACATATCGGTATTTGCACGCACAAAAGGGAGCTACATGCAAGAAGTTATGGCATCACAAACAGGGCATCAGAATGCAAAAAATAAATGACTTAGAGGGAAAAGGGGACAACCTCAGACCAGATCTAGGGTTAGGGCATGACTCCCGAGGTCGGCCGGTCCTCGCTGGAGCGGACGGGGACGGTGGCGGATCTGGAGAGGACGGCCAGAGCGGCGAGGAGGAAGGTGGCCGGAGCACCTTACCGAAGGAGGAGGCGGCGACGGAGTGGCGCGGGCGTCGACGGAGGAGCGCCGACGAGCGGGGGCGGCGGCGTGCGCCGGCGGGCGAGGCGGCAAAGGGCGGTGGGGCAAGCGGGCGTGGGCGGCGAGCGGCGCTCGGGAGCGCGGGTCGGGAGGGCCCCGCGCGGGCCTGGCGGGCCGCCGACGGTGCACGGTGGCAGAGGCCATGTGGCGCCCTCTGGAAGGCCGCGGGCAGCGGCGGGTTTCGTCCGGCGAGGGGCGGAGACGTCCGGTGGCGGCGGGGGATGAAATTTAGGGTTTGGGACCTGAATTTGAGGAGGGGTGCACATATTTATACCTAGGAGGAGGTAGGAGTGTCCAAATGGAGTGTAGTTTTCGCCCATGCGATCGTGATCCGACGGCGGAGGACATGGAAGGGTATTGGATGGGTTATTGGGCCATTTTGGAGGGGTGTTGGGCTGGCCTTTGCGGTTCCCCGGTTAACCGTTGGAGTATCAAATGGACTCCAAATGGCACGAAATTTGACAGGCGGTCTACCGGTGGTGTACCAAGGCCGCTTGGCAAATCTCGGTCCATTCCGAGAATGTTTAACACCCGCACATGAAAAGAGACAAAAGGGGCCCACCGGTGCACATAGGAGTGTCGGAATGCAAAATGGACAACAGGGAAAATGCTCAGATGCAAGAGACGAACATGTATGCAACAGAGATGCCCATGATGACATGATATGAAATGCATGACATGAACAAAATGCAAAACAAAAGACAAAACCCAACCATGAAGGGAAAATCATATCGCATCTCCGGAAAAGGCAAGAGTCAGAGTTACAAATATCGAAAGTTGTATCTGGGGCGTTACAGCTCTCCCCCTTCCCCGGATCCAATTCTCCCACCTCTCCTGAACGCCCCGCCGCTATGGTCGTCTTCTTCCTCATGCTCACCGTCGCCCCCGCCGCCTGAGAGCTCGCCAGAAGCCTGCCATCGACCTCCTCTCTACCTCGACCATGCGCGCGAGGTGGGGAGCCCCCCCCAGTGCCGCCGTGTCACCTTCTTCTTCCTCGTCGGCTTGGCACCTCCTCCGTCGACCTCCAGCGCTCTGTAGCTACTAACCCTGTCACCAGGCCTCCTTGTGCCCTCCCGGTGAGCCTCGTGCCCCCTCTCTCCATGTGCTTCGTTTCCCCCTTGAAGCTAGCCTCCCCGCTGCATCGCGAGCTCACCGCTACTGCCCGTCGATGCACCGCTCAACCTCGGCCTCCCTTGTGCCTGCGACCATCTCCACTCGACGCGCGTTGTCGTGAGCATTTGAACGCACCCAGCCCCGCGACGAACCGTGCCCCGCAGCCCCACCTGTCGGAGTCAAAACTGGCAGATCTCGGGTAGGGGGTCCCGAAATGTGCGTCTAAGGATTGATGGTAACAGGAGACAGGGGACACGATGTTTACCCAGGTTCGGGCCCTCTTGATGGAGGTAATACCCTACTTCCTGCTTGATTGACTTTGATGAGTATAGGGGTTACAAGAGTTGATCTACCTCGAGATCGTATGTTGTGGTCTAAACCCTACAGGTATGATGAGTAATGTCGTAATAATCTACCGACTAGCCTGGCCTCGGCTTCTACAATGTACCAGAGGCCTAGGATAACAAGAGTCCTAGTCGAATAGCCGGTGGAGAGGAGTCCTTGTCTTGATCACCAAGTCTTGCAGAATCTTCCTTGTGTATACATCGGTTGTCCGAACTGGCCCATGAGCATACGGCCATGGGGATCCTCAGCCCAATCCAACTGATTGGGAGACGACGTGGTGAGTACCCCCTAGTCCAGGACACCGTTAGTAGCCCCCTGAACCGGTCTTCAAGTTGGGGACGCTACTCAATTCTTCCGAACTGTTCACCATCTTCGGTCATCGGTCTTGAAAACTGGTTCAATAAATCTTCCCATCTTCTATTTGGAGGGTTGCCGAAGTAAATCCGAAGAATTTACACGTCGGGTATCTGATGAGCCCCTTTAAGTTCTCGGCCTTTATCAATGCCTTGTTATTTTTATGCCACACCTCGTGTTTGAAGTTGTTCCCGGGCGGCAGCATCCTCTTGCGTCTGAGCTCAAACGCCAGACTGCATTCGAGTTATCTTTTGCAGCCGACCACCAACGTTGGACCGCTTCTGAGCTCCAACGCCGGAATGTATCCGAGCTCCAACGCTGGACTATGTCCAAGCTCCAATGTCGGACTGTATCCGAGCTCCAACGCCTGACTATATCCGAGGTGTCATAAATCACCTTGGTTCAAAAAAGTTGAAGGAGTTTAGCCGAGCTTAATGCCGGAAATGCCCTCTATGGAGCCAGCCACCAGCGCCCGAGCTTTATGCCGGACTGCTTCCGAGGCGGTGCACCACCCCGACTGCGGGCCAATTTTTTGTCAATATTTTTGATTGGTGCAATTTATTCTCTACCGAGATATATAGCCAGTAGCCCTCAAGGTGTGTATCGGTCTAAAACCCGAGATGCACCTGAAGGATGACATAAGACCGCTGATGCTAGTAGCCCCTGAGACTCAGGTTGATTCACAAAATCGGCCTGAGGATCAACTCCTAGCTCGGCAGAATACTTCTGGACACAAAAAGTGGTCTGCAAATTCCTCGAGACTCGGGTTGGGTGCGGCCGACCAACTTGAGGATCATAATCTACTCGAAAGCTATATTGCACTTTAAATTTTCTGCATTGGATTGTCAATGCAGTAGCCCCCGAGACACTGGTCGGGTGGCAACACCAGATCAGGGGATCGATACGCCCCTTTCAATATTAATGAATGATAAGCCCAAAGCCCAGTAGCCCCCAAGCCTTAATGTGTGCACGGGTGGCTAAAATTAAGGATCGATAACCAGAGTAAAACCACAAATTATGTGTAATGATTCTACGTATCCAAGTACTTTACATCATTAATGCTCGGATCCGCATTGTACAAAACTTTGTTGACCGACCATCGGCTTCAACCTCCTCGGCCAGAAGCCGAGGAGTGTTTGTCCTACTTTATAAAGATGTTATAAGGGCAAAGATTTATGTAAAACAAGGCAATCCGGCCATACGGTTTTATAAACAAAGGTACGCGGAGAGATATGTTATATTACTTAATGTAAGAATCATCTTCCAAGGAAAATAGTCCCGCTATCGGTTCCTTTCGTTGGGCCGTCGAGCTTATCATGATCATGAAACCTCACCTCCGATCAATGTGGGAGGAAAATATTGAGGATTTAGTTCGAGGAAAGTTCCCGGACTCTGTGGTATTAATGAACCAAAATTTTTTACTTCTGTCGTTGCCGACCAATGTGATCCTTTAAGATCGCTAGCTTTCGGCTTCACCCAGTCTGAGGTACTAACTCGGATGACCTGGTAGTAACAACCATAGAGGTGCTCCCTTTACAGCCTAGCCGAACAATCGGGAACGTAGGGGTAAGCACAGGAGCCAGGCAACCCAGCTTGGCAAAAATATTAAGTCAAATTGATGCATATTTATGACTTTATAACGATGATTACGGAAGGCAGCCCTTGTATATTAAATACAAATGACGATGATATGTTTATTTTGACTCCGTTGCGACCGTTTATCAGTTGAAAGCGGGCCACCGTCGGCTTCCACCCCTTTGTAGATACTACGCAGGGTGTCTCCGCAATAACAAGACAACCCTTAGTCGACATCTCGGTGCCCGAAGGCGGTTGTGTTAGCAGAAACGAGGCAATCCAATATGCAGGCTTTATAGCTTTCACTTAGTCATAGGAGCTTTAAACTGGGGAAGCTAGCTATGAGCCCTCAGATAGTGTTCGGCGACATCTGAGGTTAAGCCGTAAACACTTCGGCCAATGTTATGAATGGCCCGTCATTGAACATAGTCATCGGATCGTTGACCAGTTTACACTTATTGTGATAGTCAGTTTTTGGCTTTCTCTACTGAGGTGCTTAACCATGCGAGCTGGAAGCACATTCGCAGTGGTTCTCCCTTTGCACACCTAGCCCAACAAAGCGGAATGTAAGAGGCAAGCACAAGAGCCGGGCAACCCAATTATTGACCAAAGACACAATTTGAAACCGATGCATATTTAGCAATATCCGAGAATGTTTTTGTCGAATCTCTAAAGGTGTACGACGTTGCACTGTGAGACTTGTGCTGAAAACACACAAATAGTTTAAAAGTGCCATAAGCTTGGAAAACCAAAAAAATGTCAGTAAAAACTTGACGTCCGAACAAGATCAAGTGTTCGGTGCCAATCCAAAATTTTGAAAAAAATGTGCATCTGTCGTGCTTTAACATGACACACCCGATCTCAACACTTTAAGTGGGCCAGCCTATGGCTTCGAGCTCCTTATCCCAAAGGCGGAGTACTTCTTTGAGGCCAGTTTAGCGAACTAAACTCGAGCGGCTTTTTAGAGAGAAGACAGGCTATCCGGCTATTGACCATACACTCGAGTCGAAAAAGGAGCGGTAGAAAAATACTTTGCAACGACCAAGAAGAAAACACATTTACTATAAAACAGCTCGTATAAATTTTAAGAGCCCCCAAGTGACTTGGGTAAATAATGATTGTATGTACCGATGTACTTATATCATATTTGTGTTCACCCGAACTTTAAACGCGTCTTAACCGACCATCGGCTTCTCCCTCTTCGGTCAAGGACCGAAAAGTGTCATGTACTTCACCTGTCGAAAGCATCAACAGTGTTTCCGATAACCAGGCAATCATGCCATAAGGTTGTAACAGACAAAGCGCCCTCAGAGAACTTATGCTATATTACTGATGAAGTGTAAGAAGCATCTTCGAAGAAAATAGTACCTCCACCGATACCTTTTTGCGGTTGCTCATTGTTACTATGAGACCTGTGCAATAGATTTTTTGTACTCATGAGATCCGTTGTGTGCCGACCATTATTGAAAACAATAAGAGCGCTAGCTATCGGCTTCACCCAGTCTGAGGTACTAACTCAGATGACCCGGTAGTAACAATCGCAGAGGTGCTCCCTTTACCGCCTAGCTGAACAATCGGGAATGTAGTGGTAAGCACAGGAGCCAGGCAACCCAGCTTGCGAAACACTTAAGTCAACATGGTGCATATTGTGGCATAATACACGAACAAGGAACGAAGCCGTACAACTATAATCATATGCAAGAGGAAAGGCTTCATAAAGGAAGCCCCCAAGTAAACGGGGTATTTGAATTTTCTTGCAACAAACAAGGTTTTGACAAAGAAAGTTTTTCGCAAATGACTTTTTGTCAAAAAAGAATAATGCTTGGCCGAACCAAACAAAATTTAAAACCGAAGGTATTTAAGCATGGAAGCGACTTAGCTGGTTAATGTGCTCGGTGTCGATGCACGGCCCGAGCTTACAACGAGACAAGGTCCCAGTCGCCAAGCCAGTTCCGAGGTGGCGGAGCGAAGAGCTCGGCACTCCGAAGTGGCAACATAGCACGGCCAATGCAGGCCGGCAGCGTGACGCCGAAGTCCCCGGCATGGCTTAATGAAGTAATGACGAAGCCCTCGGTCCAGCCGAGGTGATGTGGTACGTCGGTACGCCGAGGTGACAACGCTGCCCGACCCGGATCCTTTACCTATGCATAGAAAATAGTGCAAGCCGGAGATAATAGGAATAATAATAATAAAAAAAATGTTGCATAATTAACAATTTACGCAAAGTGAGTAATAAAAGAAATATGGCCCGTGTGCTGAACACTCGATGAGTTAGAGCTCTCTCAGCGATGCCGAAGTCCCCGAGGCAACCGAACATGTCGGTATGGCGATTCGACCAACAAGGTGATCACGCAAGCCGATTGGGACAACGATGTCGGCTTGCCAAAGTGACCGCGTGACGCAGTCAAAGTCGATCACATATACACATAAAATAGTGTGGTCCAAAAAGGATAATTGTTTTTCGCAAAAATAATTTATTGAAAGAGATGTGGCATGGCGCCAAACTCATGTCGATGCAGAGCGTCAGCGTGACACAGTGAAGGCGTGGCCAAGCCTGAGTTCGCAGGCCGGTCTAAGTTCCGGATGCGGCATTCGCTGAACTGTATACGGAAAATGACCGAACCACCACGCGACCGTTGTTAATGCGGCCACCATTTGATAGACCTGTGTACAGATGATGAAACAAACTAGAGTAATAATTCCTTGGGAAAAATAAAACCAAGCAAGAAAAAATACTAGGATTAATAGCACCCGGTTTATCTGTTGTAGCAATCTGAAGAAAGGTTACTCACAAAATTGCGACTCGATCCGTGCACCCATTGCCTGCTAGGCGATAAAGCGACGGCATGGCGATGCTGGCAAAGGTGGGCTCGACAAGGCAAAGCCCCCGGTCCAGCTAACGTGACGAAACTGGTCGGCTGGTGACGCCAAAGTCACCGGAGTATGTTGATGAAGAAATAGCAAAGTCCCCAGTCTAGCCGAGATGACGAAGCAGGTCCGTAAGGAGACGTTGCAGCTGCCATGTCAGCCGAGGTGTTGAAGCAGCTCGGCGTGATGGACATCGGCTTGAAAAAGCAACAGTGCGGCCATGCCGATGCTGGTCATAACTTGTGACGCGGTCAATGCCAGATTGATGAAGTGACCGAGCTGCGATGTCGGTGCACCTGACCCGTGCAATCCATGGGGCGATGGTGTTGGTGATGATTTATCCTTCGTGATGCCAAACTCTTGTTCGTCTTGCCGAGCTGATGATCCGATAAGGTTAGGCTCGGCTTGATGAAGCGATGATCTGTCTAGCGCAGGTTGGCAGACGTGGAGCAATGTTACCGGACTGGTGTGACACCAGTGCGATGGTGAAGATTGCCTCAAAGAAGGCTTAATATTTTATGCGCACGTGTTAAAAACAACGCGCAATACCATAGAAGAAAATCCCTTTAAAAGGTTGTCCCATATCACGTTTATAAAGAAACATGAATTCTGGTCGGATCCGTATTCGCGCAGAAAACATGTCCGAAAAGTGATGCACTAATCGGAAGGTTCCCGGAGTTTGGACGGTCGGATCAAGCTGAAATTTTGAGGGTTGGTAGATATAGGAATTCTGCAGCCAATCAACAGTTGGATCTTCCAAAGGATGTCCGAGCTAGGTGCACGAGACCAATCCCTAAACTCGTCCAGATTTGGCAGGGTTCTGGTATATCGTAGATTGCCTGAGATTCCTTGATAGGAACTCGACGAAATTTTGCATGGTTGTTGTAGACTCAATTCCGCACAATTCCACCAAAGGAATCGTCAAAGCGATGCTTGAGGAGGTGGTGGCAGCGGATACAAGTTCGCTCTCCAGAAAAACAGCACAGTCGCCCGAGGGCAATGTTGACGTTGAGCCCCCAGGCTCCATGGATGATTCCTCCGTGATCTTGATAGAGATCGGAGTTGATGTTGATGAAGGACACCGTCCGAATATGACAATCGGAGATGGAGCCCGGTCCTCAGTCGAGCCAAGGTGACCAGTCGAACCAGTGACGAAGATGCCGGCATCGTAGTTGATCTGCGGGCGAGCCATTGATCCTTTGCCGATCACACAACGGAACTCTCAATGAAAGCACCATTGTCGGTGTCAAAACCGGCAGATCTCGGGTAGGGGGTCCCGAACGGTGCGTCTAAGGATCGATGGTAACAGGAGACAGGGGACACGATGTTTACCTAGGTTTGGGCCCTCTTGATGGAGGTAATACCCTACTTCCTGCTTGATTGACTTTGATGAGTATAGGCCTTAAAAGAGTTGATCTACCTCGAGATCATATCTTGTGATCTAAACCCTACAGGCATGATGAGTAATGTCGTAATAATCTATCGACTAGCCTGGCCTCGGCTTATATAATGTACCAGAGGCCTAGGATAACAACAGTCCTAGTCGAATACGCCGGTGGAGAGGAGTCCTTGTCTTGATCACCAAGTCTTGCGGAATCTTCCTCGTGTATACATCGGCTGTCCGAACTGGCCCATGAGCATACAGTCATGGGGGTCCTCGGCCCAATCCAACTGATTGGGAGAGGATGTGGTGAGTACCCCATAGTACAGGACACCATCACCACCTTCGAACTTGCCCGAGCCTCGGCGTCCGCCTCGCTCGTCGCCGGTGATGCTGCGGCCCTCCTCTGGCCAAGCCATCGCCTCCGCTCAATGCGCCACGGCGCTGGCGTTCGAAATAGCCCACCCGCGCCCCCTTACTTGCACCATGGCGTGATTCCGGCGAGGTCCATGCCCCTCCGCCGCATTTTCGGTCGCCGGCGGTGAACCTCCACCACCCACCGATGTGGCATGCCGCTCGGGCCCATCTGGGTCACTGGCTCGTGGCCCCAAGGGCCCGGCTAGCCTAGTTGACCATGGTCAACTTGCTGACTGGGCCGGTACCAGCAGCTGACCAGTGGCCTCCACCCTTTAAACTAATTAAATGGGTTAATTTAATAAATATAGACTAATTAGTCACTGACTAGCGGGCCCAGTTGCTTAACTAGCTAAAATTTGATTAGTTTGAACTCTGAGTAGTCCATTGTGTATGACAGGTGGGACCCACCCATCAGGTTTGACCTGGGCTGGCTGGGTTGATTGCGGACATCCTAATGAAGTTAGGCTGATGCAATAAATTCATTTTTCAAATTAAAATAGTTTTAGGAAATGAATTAAAACTTTAAAAATTAATATAAAAGTCCATAACTCGGATGAAAATACTTTATGCATGAAAGTTGCTTAGAACGAGGAGACGAATCTGAATACACAGTTCGTTCATCCACCACACGTCCCTAGCACAGAGAACATGCCTAACCTTCCCCCTCCGGTCCATCTATCCGAAAATGCCTAACATTGGGAAAACTTTCCCGGATGTTTTCCCTTCCGCCAGTAGCACCTAATACCGCGTTAGGGAACGCATAGCGCCGTCATATGTCATGTCATGCATCAATATGCATCTGTTTGCATTGTATTCATTGTTTCTTCCCCCTCTTCTCTCCGGTAGACTACGAGGTTGACGCCACTGTTGGTGCCCTGATCGACTATGTTGTTGACGACCCCTCCTTGCCAGAGCAACCAGGCAATCCCCCCCTTGATCACCAGATATCGCCTATTCTTCTCTCTACTGCTTGCATTAGAGTAGTGTAGCATGTTACTACTTTCCGTTAATCCAATCCTGATGCATAGCATATCTTTGCTACTAGTGTTGTTACCTTTACCTGCAATCCTAAATGCTTAGTATAGGATGCTAGTATTTCATCAGTGGCCCTACATTCTTGTTCGTCTGCCATGCTATACTATCGGGCCGTGATCACTCGGGAGGTGATCACGGGTACATACCCAGATACATAATATGTGATACCTGTGGTGACTAAAGTCGGGTTGGCTCGTAGAGTACCCGCAAGTGATTCACGGATTGGGACCGAAATGACGTTTGTCCTGATGGCCCTCTGAGTGGACCTTTGTGGCGGAGCGATAGGGCAGGTTGAGACCATCCTAGGAGAGAGGTCGGCCTAGCCCTGGTCGGCGTCCGTGGTAAATTCAATTAGCACATTTAACGAGATCTTGGTATTTGATCTGAGTCTGGCCACTGGCCTATACGCACTAACCAACTACGTGGGAACAGTTATGGGCACTCGACATCGTGGTATCAGCCGAAGCCTTCTTGACGTCAGCGACTGAGCGGCGCACACCGGATTGGACTGGAACACCTTATCTTGTATTAGGGAGGCTAGGTCTGCTTCTGGCCGCCCTCTCAACGTGCAGGTGTGCAATGGGCGATGGGCCCAGACCCCTGCGCGCTTAGGACTTAGACCGGCATGCTGACCTCTCTGTTGTGCCTAGGTGGGGTTGTGACATGTTGATCTTTCGAGGCCGGGCATGACCCAGGAAAGTGTGTCCGGCCAAAGGGGATCGAGCGTGTTGGGTTATGTGGTGCACCCATGGAGGGAAGTTTATTTATTCGGATAGCCATGTCCCTCGGTAAAAGGATGACCCGGAGTTGTACCTTGACCTTATGACAACTAGAACCAGATACTTAATAAAATACACCCTTCCAAGTGCTAGATACAACCCGGTGATCGCTCTCTCACAGGGCGGCGAGGGGAGGATCGCCGGGTAGGATTATGCTATGCGATGATACTTGGTTAACTTACCATCTACTCTCTTCTACTACTTCAAGATGGAGGCTGCCAGAAGTGTAGTCTTCATAGGACTAGCTATCCTCCTCTTATTCTGGCATTCTGCAGTTCAGTCCACATATACTACCCCTTCCATTGATAACAATGCATATGTAGTGTAGCTCCTTGCTTGCGAGTACTTTGGATGAGTACTCACAGTTGCTTTGCTTCCCCCTTTCCCCCTTTCTATACCTGGTTGTTGCGACCAGATGTTGGAGCCCAGGAGCCAGACACCACCATCGATGACGACTCCTACTACACTGGAGGTTCCTACTACTACGTGCAGGCCGCCGCCGACGACCAGGAGTAGTTTAGGAGGATCCCAGGCAGGAGGCATGCGCCTCATTCGATCTATATCCCAGTTTGTGCTAGCCATCTTATGGAAACTTATTTAACTTATGCATGTACTCAGATATTGTTGCTTCCCCTGACTCGTCTGTGATCGAGCTCTTGTATTCGAGCCCTCGGGGCCCCTGGCTTGTAATATGATGCGTGTATGACTTATTTTTTTAGAGTTGTGTTGAGATATCTTCGTGTGAGTCCTTGATCTTGATCGTACACATTTGCGTGTATGATTAGTGTACGATTGAATCGGGGGTGTCACACAGAGTTCTTCAATCAGTGCCACCAAGCTACAAAAGCTTCGTGATGAACTATAATATGCAAGGGATGGATAAGACAATTCCCGAGCTCTTCGCGATGCTAAAAGCTGCGGAGGTTGAAATCAAGGAGCATCAAGCAGTGTTGATGGTTAACAAGACCACTAGTTTCAAAAAAAGGGCAAAGGGAAGTAAGGGAAATTCAAGAAGAACAGCAAGCAAGTTGATGCTCAAGTGAAGAAGCCCATGTCTGGACCTAAGCCTGAGACTGAGTGCTTCTACTGCAAAGGGACTGGTCACTAGAAGCGGAACTGCCCCAAGTATTTGGCGGATAAGAAGGATGGCAAAGTGAAAGGTATATTTTATATACATGTTATTGATGTGTACCTTACTAATGCTCGTAGTAGCGCCTGGGTATTTGATACTGGTTCCATTGCTCATATTTGCAACTCGAAACAGGGGCTACAGATTAAATGAAGATTGGCTAAGGACGAGGTGACGATGCACGTAGGAAATGGTTCCAAAGTCAATGTGATCGCCGTCGGCACGCTACCTCTACATCTACCTTTGGGATTAGTTTTAGACCTTAATAATTGTTATTTGGTGCCAGCGTTAAGCATGAACATTATATCTGGATCTTGTTTGATGCGAGACGGTAATTCATTTAAATCAGAGAATAATGGTTTTTTTATTTATATGAGTAATATGTTTTATGGTCATGCACCCTTGATGAGTGGTCTATTTTTGTTGAATCTCGATAGTAGTGATACACATATTCATAGTATTGAAGCCAAAAGATACAAGTTTAATAATGATAGTGCAACATATTTGTGGCACTGCCATTAAGTCATACTGGTGTAAAGCGCATGAAGAAACTACATGCCGATGGGCTTTTGGAATAACTTGATGCTTGCGAACCATGCCTCATGGGCAAGATGACTAAGACTCCGTTCTCCAGAACAATGGAGCGAGCAACAGACTTGTTGGAAATAATACATACTGATGTATGCGGTCCGATGAGTGTTGATGCTCACGGCGGGTATCGTTATTTTCTTGCCTTCACAGATGATTTGAGCATATATGGGTATATCTACTTGATGAAACATAAGTCTAAAACATTTGAAAAGTTCAAATAATTTCGGAGTGAAGTGGAAAATCATCATAACAAGAAAATTAAGTTTCTATGATCTGATCGTGGAGGTTAATATTTGAGTTATGAGTTTTATACAGACTTTTGGAGAAGCCTATATTTACAAGAAAGTGAGTGGGAGCTCTGTAGAATTTCTAATATTATATGTGGATGACATATTGTTGATCGTAAATGATACTGAATTTCTGAATAGCATAAGAGGATACTTGAATAAGAATTTTTCAATGAATGACTTCTACCTCTTGAGCATGCATTTGGTTTTCCCTTGAAGAGGAAAGGGTGATGCAGCAAAGTAGAGTATGTATTTCCCTTAGTTTTTGAGAACCACGGTATCAATCCAGCAGGAGACTACATGCAAGTCGCCTAGTACCTGCACAAACAATCGAGACCCTTGCAACCAACGCGATAAAGGGGTTGTCAATCCCTTCACGGCCACTTGCAAAAGTGAGGTCTGATAAAGATAATAAGATAAATATTTTTGGTATTTTTGTTGTACAGATTGAAAAGTAAAGATTGCAAAATAAATAGTAAACTAGAATTATAGATCGGAAACTTATATGATGTAAAGTAGACCCAGGGAACATAGGTTTCACTAGTGGCTTCTCTCAAGATAGCATATATTACGGTGGGTGAACAAATTACTACCGAGCAATTGATAGAAAAGCGCACAGTTATGAGAATATCTAGGCATGATCATGAACATAGGCATCACGTCCGTGTCAAGTAGACCGAAATGATTCTGCATCTACTACTAGTACTCCACACATCGATCGCTATCCAGAATGCATCTAGAGTATTAAGTTCATAAGAACAGAGTAATGCATTAGGCAAGATGACATGATGTAGAGGGATAAACTCAAGCAATATGATATAAACCCCATCTTT
This sequence comes from Triticum monococcum, assembly GCA_034509565.1. Lineage (NCBI taxonomy): Eukaryota > Viridiplantae > Streptophyta > Magnoliopsida > Poales > Poaceae > Triticum > Triticum monococcum. Next base: position 166,894,710 of record CM067842.1, on the reverse strand, counting down.
TTATCCTTGATGGCAACAATACAATATGTGTCGGTTCCCTTTCTGTCACGGCGATCGAGCACCGCAAGATTGAACCCAAAGCTAAGCACTTCTCCCATTGCAAGAAAGATAAATCTAGTAGGCCAAACCAAACTGATAATTCGAAGAGACTTGCAAAGATATCAAATCATGCATATAAGAATTCAGAGAAGAATCCAATATTGTTCATAGATAGTCTTAATCATAAACCCACAATTCATCGGATCTCGATGAACACACCGCAAAAGAATTACATCGAATAGATCTCCAAGAACATCGAGGAGAACTTTGTATTGAGATCCAAAGAGAGAGAAGAAGTCATCTAGCTAATAACTATTGAGACGAAGGTCTGTGGTAAACTACTCACACATCATCGGAGAGGCTATGGTGTTGATGTAGAAGCCCTCCGTGATCGAATCCCCCTCCGACAGATCGCCGGAAAAGGCCCCAAGATGGGATCTCATGGGTACAGAACATTGTGGCGGTGGAAAAGTGGTTTCGTGGCTCCCCTAGATGTTTTCAGGGTATAAGAGTATATATAGGTGAAGGAAGTAGGTCGGTGGAGCTACGAGGGGCCCACGAGGGGAGGGGGCTACCCCCCTAGGCACGCTGTCCTACCTTGTGGCCGCCTTGTTGCTTCCTTGACCTCCACTCCAAGTCTCCTGGATTGTGTTTGTTCCTAAAAAGATCCTCGCGAAGGTTTCGTTCCGTTTGGATTCCATTTGATATTCCTTTTCTGTGAAACAGTGAAATAGGAAAAAAAACAGCAACTGGCACCGAGCCTTCGGTTAATAGGTTAGTCCCAAAAATAATATAAAAGTGCATATTAAAGCCCATTAAACATCCAAAATAGATAATATAATAGCATGGAACAATCAAAAATTATAGATACGTTGGAGACGTATCAACATCCCCAAGCTTAATTCCTGCTCGTCCTCGAGTAGGTAAATGATAAAAATAGAATTTTTGATGTGGAATCCTAGCTAACATAATTTTCAATGTAATTCTCTTTATTGTGGCATGAATGTTTAGATCCAAAACATTCTAGACAGAAGTTTAATATTGAAGTAAAAATAATAATACTTCAAGCATGCTAACCAAGCAATTATGTCTTGTCAAAATAACATAGCCAAAGAAAGCTTATCCCTACAAAATCATATAGTTTGGCCATGCTTCATTTTCGTCACACAAAATGCTCCCATCATGCACAACCCCGATGACAAGCCAAGCAATTGTTTCATACTTAGCCTTTTCAAACTCTTTCAACTTTTACACAATATAGGAGCACGAGCCATGGACATAGCACCATGGGTGGAATAGAATATGATGATGGAGGTTGTGCGAGAAAAAAGGAGAAAGTCCCACATTGACGCGGCTAATCAATGGGCTATGGGGGTGCCCATCGATTGATGTCAATGCAAGGAGTAGGGATTGCCATGAAACGGATGCGCTAGAGCTATAAATGTATGAAAGCTCAACAAAAGAAACTAATTAAGTGGGTGTGTAGCCAACTTTCTTGCTCACGAAGACCTAGGGCATTTTGAGGAAGCCCACCATTGGAATATACAAGCCAAGTTCTATAATGAAAAATTCCCACTAGTATATGAAAGTGACAAAATAAGAGACTCTCTATCATGAAGATCATGGTGCTACTTTGAAGCACAAGTGTGGAAAAAGGATAGTAGCATTGCCCCTTCTCTCTTTTTCTCTCATTTTCATATTTTCCTTTTTTCTTTGGGCCTTTTTTCTCTTTTTTATGGCCTGTTTTTTTTGTCCGGAATCTCATTCCAACTTGTGGGGGAATCATAGTCTCCATCATCCTTTCCTCACATGGGATAATGATCTAATAATGAAAATCATCACACTTTTATTTACTTACAACTCAAGAATTACAACTCGATACTTATAACAAAATATGACTCTATGTTAATGCCTTCGGCGGTGTACCGCGATGTGCAATGAATCAAGAGTGCCATGTATGAAAGAATTATGAAGGTGGCTTTTCCACAAATACGATGTCAACTTCATGATCATGCAAAGCGATATGACAATGATGGAGCGTGTCATAATAAACAGAACGGTGGAAAGTTGCATGGCAATATATCTTGGAATGGCTATGGAAATGCCATAATAGGTAGTTATGGTGGCTGTTTTGAGGAAGACATAAGGAGGCTTATGTGTGATAGAGCATATCATATCACGGGGTTTGGATGCACCGGCGAAGTTTGCACCAACTCTCGAGGTTTGAAAGGGCAATGCACGGTGCTAAAGAGGCTAGCAATGATGGAAGGATGAGAGTGCGTATAATCCACGGACTCAACATTACATACTTATTGCAAAAATCTACAAGTCATCAAAACCAAGCACTACGCGCATGCACCTAGGGGGATAGATTGGTAGGAAAAGACCATCGCTCGTCCCCGACCACCACTCATAAGGAAAGCAATCAAAGAACACCTCATGGTTCAAATTTGTCACACAACGTTTACCATACGTGCATGATACGGGATTTCCAAACTTCAACACAAGTATTTCTCAATTCCACAATTACTCAACTAGCACAAATCTAATATTACCATATTTATATCTCAAAACAACTATCAAGTGTCAAACTTCTCATAGTATTTAAAGCACTCTATATGAAAGTTTTTATTATACCCATCCTGGATGCCTATCATATTAAGAATAATTTTATAGGGAAAGCAAATTAACATGCTGTTCTAAAAGACTCTCAAAATAATATAAGTGAAGCATGAGAGATCAATAATTTCTATAAAATAAAACCACCACCGTGCTCTAAACAGATATAAGTGAAGCACTAGACCAAAATTATCTAGCTCAAAAGATATAAGTGAAGCACATAGAGTATTCTAATAAATTCCGATTCATGTGTGTCTCTCCCAAAAGGTGTGTACAACAAGGATGATTGTGGTAAACTAAAAAGCAAAAACTCAAATCATACAAGACACTCCAAGCAAAACACATATCATGTGGTGAATAAAAATATAGCCTCAAGTAAAGTTACCGATAGACGAAGACGAAAGAGGGGATGCCTTCTGGGGCATCCCCAAGCATAGGCTTTTGTTTGTCCTTGAATTTTACCTTGGGGTTCCTTGGTCATCCCCAAGCTTAAGCTCTTGCCACTCCTTGTTCCAAAATCCATCAAATCTTTACCCAAAAACTTGAAAATTTCACAACACAAAACTCAACAAAAATCTCATGAGCTCCGTTAGTATAAGAAAACAAACCACCACTTCAAGGTACTGTAATGAACTCATTATTTATTTATATTGGTGTTACACCTACTGTATTACAACTCCTCTATGGTTCATACCCCCCGATACTAGATAGATTCATCAAAATAAGCAAACAACACACGAAAAACAGAATCTGTCAAAAATAGAACAGTCCGTAGCAGTCTGTAGGTTTCGAATACTTATGTAACTCCAAAATTCTGAAAAATTTGGATGTCCTATATAATTTGTATATTGATCTACTTTAGTTGGAATTGGTATTATATCGCTCTCTGGTAAAAAATGAAAATTATTCTCGTGAGCGCATACTTTCTGTTTTTTTCCAGCAAGATCAAATAACAATCAGCCAAGAAGATCCTAAAGGCTTTACTTGGCACAAACACTAACTAAAATATAAAAAACAATCATAACAGAGGATAGATGATTTATCTATTACTAAACAGGAACAAAAAGCAAGGAACAAAAATAAAATTGGGTTGCCTCCCAACAAGCGCTATCATTTAACGCCCCTAGCTAGGCAACAAAACAAGAATAGATCTAGGTATTGTCATCTTTGGTATTTGGAAAGAAAAGAGAAAATTTCTTATCTATAGAATTTATCTTTCTATTTTGAGAAAGCACATGGCTATTAATGGTGGAAGAAAGATTAAGCACGCTACAGAAATTTTCATCTAAGCTAGCTTTCATCTCTTTGATAATTTCATTTTGATAAAAGCACAAAAGAGAGGTGGATTGAACCATCTCACTCATGGGGTGCCCAAATATATTTTTCATCTTTTCATAGGTATCTATAGCATCCCCCTCAAGAAAACCTTCTTCAAAAATGGAATCTAAAACTTGCTTGAACGAAGAGGGTAAGCCAACATAAAGCTTTTTAGGTATATCTCAATTTGCTATTGGGGTACATAGCTGGCTTAGATCCTTAATAGCCTATCCCAAGCACCTTTCAAAGACTCATCAAGTAAATAACGAAAAACTCCGGGATCATCTTCATCAAAATTATTCAAACTCTAATTGATAACCCCGGTAGGTGTTTCCATAGTATCATTATTTATGAGCTTAGAAAGGACAGAGGGACTATCCAAAGTACTAGAACCCGGGAGAGAACCCTTACCCCTTTTCCATTCGGCCATGGTTAAAGAAAGGCAAATGGGAAAGAGGCAAAGAAAAGGCAAAGGTGAAGTGGGGGAGAGGAAAACGAGAGGCAAATGGAAAACAATGTAATGCAAGGGATAAGAGTTTGTGATGGGTACTTGGTATGTCTTGACTTGAGCGTAGATCTCCCCGGCAACGGCGCCAGAAATCCTTATTGATACCTCTTGAGCATGCGTTGGTTTTCCCTTGAAGAGGAAAGGGTGATGCAGCAAAGTAGCGTAAGTATTTCCCTCAGTTTTTGAGAACCAAGGTATCAATCCAGTAGGAGCCTACACGCAAGTCGCCTAGTACCTGCACAAACAATCAAGAACCTTGCAACCAATGGGATAAAGGGGTTGTCAATCCCTTCACGACCACTTGCAAAAGTGAGATCTGATAAATACAATATGATAAATATTTTTGGTATTTTTGTTGTATAGATTGAAAAAGTAAAGATTGCAAAATAAATAGTAAACTAGAATTATAGATTGGAAACTTATATGATGTAAAGTAGACCCGCGGGCCATAGGTTTCACTAGTGGCTTCTCTCAAGATAGCATATATTACGGTGGGTGAAAAAATTACTGCCGAGCAATTGATAGAAAAGCGCATAGTTATGAGAATATCTAGGTGTTGGAAATATGCCCTAGCGGCAATAACAAAGTGGTTGTTATTACATTTCCTTGTTCATGATAATTGTCTATTGTTCATGCTATAATTGTTTTATCCGGAAATCGTAATACATGTGTGAATACATAGACCACAACATGTCCCTAGTGAGCCTCTAGTTGACTAGCTCGTTGAACAATAGATGGTTACGATTTCCTGACCATGGACATTGGATGTCGTTGATAACGGGATCACATCATTGGGATAATGATGTGATGGACAAGACCCAATCTTAAGCATAGCACAAGATCGTGTAGTTCGTTTGCTAAAGCTTTTCAAATGTCAAGTATCATTTCCTTATACCATGAGATTGTGCAACTCCCGGATACCGTAGGAATGCTTTGGGTGTACTAAACATCAAAACGTGACTGGGTGGCTATAAAGGTACACTACAGGTATCTCCGAAAGTGTCTGTTGGGTTGGCACGAATCGGGACTGGGATTTGTTACTTCGTATGACGGAGAGGTATCTCTGGGCCCACTCGGTAATGCATCATCAAATGAGCTCAATGTGACTAAGGAGTTGGTCACGGGATCATGCATTACGGAACGAGTAAAGTGACTTGCCAGTAATGAGATTTAATGAGGTTTTGGGATACCGACGATCGAATCTCGGGAAAGTAACATATCGACAGACAAAGGGAATTGTATACGGGATTGATTGAATCCTCGACATCGTGGTTCATCCGATGAGATCATCATGGAACATGTGGGATTCAACATGGGTATCCAGATCCCGCTGTTGGTTATTGGCTGGAGAGATGTCTCGGTCATGTCTACATGGTTCCCGAACCCGTAGGGTCTACACACTTAAGGTTCGGTGACCCTAGAGTTGTTATGGGAATTAGTATGTGGTTACTGAATGTTGTTTGGAGTCTCAGATGAGATCCTGGACGTCAGGAGGAGTTCCGGAATGGTCCGGAGGTGAAGATTTATATATGGGAAGTCCTCATACGGTCACCGGAAGTATTCGGGGGTTTGCCGGTATTGTACCAGGACCACCGAAGAGGTTTCGGGGGTCCACCTGCCCCGGAGGGCCCTATGGGCTGTATGTGAAAGGGAACCAGCCCCTAAGTGGGCTGGGCACCATCCCCCCCTAGGGCCCATGCGCCTAGGGTTTGGGGGAAACCCTAAAGCCCCCCTTGGCTTGGGGGGCAAGCCCCCTCCCCTTGGCCGCCGCCCCCCTCTAGATCTCATCTAGAGGGGCCATCCCCCTTCCCCCTTCGCCCTATAAATAGAGGGGAGGAGGGAGGGCAGCAGCACCTCATCCAAGGCACAACCCTCCCCCTCTCCAACACCCCTCCTCCTCCGTTGAGCTTGGCGAAGCCCTGCCGGGGAACTGCAAGCTCCACCACCACGTCGTCGTGCTGCCGGAGTTCTTCCCCAACTTCTCCTTCCCCCTTCTTGGATCAAGAAGGAGGAGACGTCCCCATGTTGCACGTGTGTTGAACGTGGAGGCGCCATTGTTCTGCACTTAGATCGGAATCAACCGCGATCTGAATCGCTACGAGTACGACTCCTTCATCCGCGTTCTTGTAATGCTTCCGTATCGCAATCTTCAAGGGTATGAAGATACACTCCCCTCTCTCTCATTGCTAGTATCTCCATAGATTGATCTTGGTGATGCGTAGAAAATTTTAATTTCTTCAACGATCCCCAACAGTGGCATCATGAGCTAGGTCCATGCGTAGTTTCTATGCACGAGTAGAACACAAGTTGTTGTGGGCGTCAATTTTTTCAATTTACTTGTCGTTAGTAGTCTTATCTTGATTCGGCGGCATCGTGGGATGAAGCGGCCCAGACCGACCTTACACGTACGCTTACGTGAGACAGGTCCCACCGACTAACATGCACTAGTTGCATAAGGTGGCTAGCGGGTGTGTGTCTCTCCCACTTTAGTTGGATCGGATTCGATGAAAAGGGTCCTTATGAAGGGTAAATAGAAATTGGCATATCACGTTGTGGTTTTGGCATAGGTAATAAATGTTCTTGCTAGAAACCTATAGCAGCCACGTAAAAACTTGCAACAACAATTAGAGGACGTCTAACTTGTTCTTGCAGCATATGCCGTGTGATGTGATATGGCCAAAAGGATGTGATGAATGATATATGTGATGAATGATATATGTGATGTATGAGATTGATCATGTTCTTGTAATAGGAATCACGACTTGCATGTCGATGAGTATGACAACCGGCAGGAGCCATAGGAGTTGTCTTAATTTATTGTATGACCTGCGTGTCAATGAAAACACCATGTAATTACTTTACTTTATTGCTAACCGTTAGCCATAGTAGTAGAAGTAACAGTTGGCGAGACAACTTCATGAAGACACGATGATGGAGATCATGGTGTCATGCCGGTGACGATGATGATCATGGCGCCCCGAAGATGGAGATCAAAAGGAGCAAAATGATATTGGCCATATCATGTCACTATTTGATTGCATGTGATGTTTATCATGTTTTTACTGTCGGATTTCGGGTTCCGGCAGATCCTTAAGGTTCGAACACTAGGGTGTGCGCGAAAATCTCACCTTCAACCTCTCCGTCTCGATGGGATCTAAACTACTAAAGGAAACACACAAGAGACACAAGATTTATACTGGTTCGGTCCACCGTTGTGGTGTAATACCCTACTCCAGTGTGTGGTGGATGGATTGCCTCCTGGGGCTGGTGTGGATGAACAATACAAGGAAGAACAGCCTCACGAGGGTCTGTTCTTGGCTGTGGAGATGAACTGCTATGAAGAGTTCAGTCTCCTTCCCTCTCTCTCTCTACTGGCGAACCGAATGAACCCCAACCCCCTTGCTATGTGGGTGGCTAGTCCTATTTATAGAGGCCCTGGTCCTCTCCCCAAATATTCAGCGGGAAGGGATCCAACAATGCGGGCTAATTTGAATGGGGACAACAAGTACATCTATCCTGACAAAAGCAGTCTTCGCCTGACAAAGGCTCTAGTGATGACGCCGCGCTGGGCTCCATGGTGACCTCCGTCTCGTAGTCCTCCTGGTCTTGGTCTCGTTGCACCGAAGTGGCAACCTTTGCCTGATGCCTCGGTACTCCGCTGATACACTTGCCCCCTTTGCACCAAAGAGGAAAGAGGGACGCTGCGTGCGCTGGCACCAGCCTGGTGCCCCGTGTCGTCATGGCTTGCGTCATGGGCACCTCGCGAGGTCCCCCGCCTTGAACTCTCCGCCTCCTCGCGAGCTAGCCTGACGAGGCTATGCCTGAGGATGCGCCGTATCGTCCGCCTCGCGAGGCTTGGCCCCTCGCGAGGGTCTTGAGCCTCGTGTTGATGAAGATGGGCCGCGCTGGGCCCCCACTTGAGCCACGCCGCAGGCCGCAGGCAGGCAGGTCTGGGGACCCCCGTTCCCAGAATGCTGACAGTAGCCCCCGAGCCCAAGGTGCGCATGGGCTTGGTCGTGCCGAGAGGCGAAAGGGCAAGGGCAAAGCGCCGCGGGCCCTAACAGCCCGCAGCCTCGGACGCCGCATGGCGGTTGATTGGACGTGGCGCCTTAGCGACTGCGCGGGTTGGCAAGGGAGAGGCATCTTCCCAGACTTTGCCCTTGCTTTCTTCGGTTGCTGCTCAGATCCCCTTTCTTGCGCCTCCCCTTTCTTCCTCCAAACTTCCAGATCTACTCCGGTTGCGCGACCTAGGAAGCCATGGCGCCTCGCAAGCCTCCGGCCGAAGCTTGGTATTCCCCCGCTTTGGACCCGCCGACTGTGTCCAAGGCCACCTTTGCCCGGCTATGCCGGATGGCGGTGGCGCAGGGCGTCGTCGGGACGGAGGTGTTCAAGGTCGGCTCCGCCTCCCCTGAAGGTCGAGGGAGCACCTATTACCCTTTCTTTGTGAGCGCCATCGCAGCGGGCTTGGTGCCTCCCTTCTCCGAGTTCTTCTTCTCTGTCCTCCGCCACTACAACTTGCTGGCTCTGCATCTCCACCCCAACTCTGTCCTTCTCCTGGCGATCTTCGCTTACTACTGCGAGGCCCATGTAGGGGTGCAGCCCTCGGTGGCTTTGCTGCGCCACTACTTCTACCTCCGGACTACTGGCAGTTCTCCTTCCGCGTGCGCGAGCTTCGTCGCGCATGGCAGCACCATTACCATCTCGAGTCCTGGGAAGAGGGCTGATGGCTTCCGGAGCAAGTGGGTCTTGGTCGACGCCGGGCGCGTCCACCCTCGGCTAATCCCGCCCACGGAGCAGGCCGTGAGCGCCAGTGACTGGTGCCGGGCGGAGCTCACGGATCCCCGCGCGAAGCCGGTGTTGGAGAAGATGGATGCGGACTTGAGGCCAGCCAACATGGCTACGGCAAAGTTGACTGGTGCGTCACTGTTGAGGGAGTTCTTGGAGCTGCAGCTGGCTCCACTCCGGCAGTACTCTTCTCCGATGTGGAGGCCTCATCTGAGCCCCGTGCCTGTGGACAAAGAGGACGTGAACGCGGTTCTTCAATCTCTGGTCGGGGGCATGGTGGCAAGGTTGGAGGGCGCTCCCGAGCCCTTGTTTCTTCGCAGCGACTGGGAGCAGGTGGTGAAGTCCATGCCCGTTTTCAACGGGGTCGGGCTCGTGCCCGTGGCGCCTTCTGAAGGACTGGTGGACGTGCCCTCCGGTGACTCCAGCAAGGAAGAGGACGGAGAGGAGCCGGGAGAGGGGCCTGACTCCGGGGCGACTAATGGAGAGTCGACGGCTCCCCTCCCTCGGCGCTCGCCCCGCACTCTCCGCCTATCGCCGAGCGATGATGATGATGATGATGACGATGTGCTGGGTGGCGGGAGCTCGCCCCCGATCCCGAAGAAGGACAGGACCGGGCTGGTCCCCCGCCGGCCTGCCCCTACCCCGGGGCAGTCCGCTGCCGCGCCTTCTGCTCCCAAGGTCGACCCTTCCAGCCGGCTGTTTGGCTTGAAGTTAGGCCGAAAGCTGCCCAAGCTCACCGGCGATGACACGTAAGCGCTTGATCCTTGTTCTCTTGTTTCTCATTCTGCCGACGAGGCTTGATGATTGCTTCTCTTGAGTAGGCGGGCGCCTACGGTGAAGAAACCGAAGCGGGCTCCTGAGGCTCCATCCGCGGCAGCGCCCCCGCCTGTGAAAGGGGGCGATCGCAGTGCGTGGGCTTCTCCTGGTCGGTCGCCCTCAGGAGGTCTGGCCATGCTGGCGGGGGCGAGCTCAGCCCCCATGGCCCAGGTGACTCCTGAAGTGTCCTCGTCTGGCGCCACTGCCACGGCTGGGGAGACGCAGCGAATGCTGGCTCGGGATTCGGCGGCCTTGCCGCCACCACCTTCTCCTCCTGTTTTGCTGGCCACTGCTCCCTCAGCCCCTCCTGTCGTCCTGGAGCGCGCCGAGGCTCCTCCGTCTTGGAGCATGCTGCTGCTCAACTGGACCGGCTGCGCCAGGACCTTCTCCGCGCCGACCCTCGCCTGGTGGCCGGGCGTCTGGAACTGGCTTCGGGGTGGATCCGCTCTGATGCTTCGATCCGGGCGGCACTGGTTCAGGCCTCGACGGCCTGCGACAAGGAGCAGCGGGCCGTCCTTGAGGCGAAGATCGCTCGCGACGCGGCCCTGGGGGAAGCGGTCAAGGCCCACGATCGCTGCAAGGCGCTGGAGGACGAGCTGCAAGGCCTGCGGGGCCAACTTGCGGAGGAGGTTCGCCTTCGCCAAGAGCAGGAGAAGGGGGCGAAGGCGCGTGAGGCGGCGCTCAAGGACTCGGAGGCCAAGCTCAAGAAGCGCCGCGAGCGTCTAGAGGCGACGAAGACTGAGCTGGACGCCAAGGCTCAGGTCCTCGCCGAAGATCGCGTGGCCTTCGCGGACATGGAGAAGGACGCCCGCACTTCGCTGAAGATGCTTTATGAGAGCGGCTTGGACAGCCCGCTTGTTGGTGACGAGGATGGCCCCGCCAAGCTGCTTCCCTTCCTGGTCAAGGCTCTTGGGGACGTCGTCCTGGGCATTGGCCCCGCGGCCGAGGCCGAGGCGCACGTCATGTCTTCTGCCGCGCTGACACGGGTCTTCGCCCACGTCTACCTCCGCAATCCCAACACCGACCTCGACGCGCTGCTGGAACCGGTGAGCGGCGAGGGTGCTGCTGCCGCCGTCGAAGCCGTGAAGGGGCGCGCGGAGGCACTGATGGAGAAGTTCCAGGCCTTCAGCACCAGGCCGAAGCCAGGCACTGCCGACCCTGCCATTCCACAAGGCGAAACCAGCGCCGATGAGTGACTCCATCCCATCCCTGCTCTTCTTTAGGTTCCTGCACATGCATCACGCCTCGGGGAGGCATTTAAACTTGCATTTGCCTTGATATTGATAGTATGGACTGTAATATTTGCTTTTAAGTTCCTTGGATTTTATGCTTTTCTTCCCTACTTGCTTGTGTTCTACGCCGGCAGGACCCGGCCCCGCGCATGCCCCACCCAGCATCAGCCCCGACCGGAAACCAGGACGGGACCAAAGGAGTGAGGGGCCACGTGACAAGTTAGGCTCCTGAGTCGCGATGCTCAGGAGTCCCCTTTGGCGCTCGAACAACAAGTAGGGAAGCGTGATGTAGGCGTGTTTTCCGTTCTATGTCTGCAGAGCCCGACCCCGTGCGTACCTCACCCAGTATAGCCTTTCGGAACTAAGGAGTGAGGGGCTACGGAGCCAGTTAGGCTCCTAAGTCGCGATGCTCAGGAGTCCCCCTTGACACGCGAACAGCGGGTGATGAGGCGAGATGTAAGCGTGGCTACCGTTCTACGTCCACAGAGCCCGGGCCCGCGCGTACCTCACCCAGCATAGCCTTTCGGAACTAAGGAGTGAGGGGCTACGGGACCAGTTAGGCCCCTGGGTCGCGATGCCCAGGGGTCCCCCTTGACGCGCAAACGGCCTTCATACCTTGGCTCCGCTCGGGGAGAGACGCGCGGTGAACCAGGCCCGAGGGGCCTGGCAAGGCGGCGTACGTCTAGGCGTGACCCAGCCGTAGCCCCCGTGCCCAGCCCCCTCGCGTGGCGCTCCCGAGGGGAGGCGTTGCGATGAGGCTAGCTGTCGGTGTAATGGGACACGGATACCCCGAAGACGGCGAGATGATATTTCAAGACATCGAGGCTAGCAAAGCCCCTCGGTCCGACTGCCCAGCCGCTCCTGCCGGCTCCCCGTCCGACTGCACTACCCGGCCGGCTGCCGACTGCCGGCCGCCGACTACGCCAACCAGTCGGCTGCCGACTGCAGCCCGACTCGACATCGACGAGACAACCGTACTGCGGTGCCATCATCTACAGTGTACCGTGTCCCCTGGGTACTGATTTATAAAGTACCCCAGGGGACATGCATGAGATGTGCCATGCCACTATACCATGCCTACATGGCTTGGCATGTAAGCTACCCCAGGTAGCTTACATCCAACGCCACTACCCATGCCACTAGCTAGCTAGCTAGCTACCATGCCTACATGGCTTCATCCTAAGCCAACTCCCACTATATATATGAGATCCATCCATCCATCCAGGAGGATGGACACTCACGCACACACAAGCTAGCAAGCAAGCTAGCTTTCCATCCATCCATCCATATGAGCATGTATGCACATGGCCATGAGCATGGCCGGAGACTAGCACGCCTCACACAGGCATACAGCCAGATGCCTACGACACTGAGTTGAGATACAGCTCTAGGAGCGACCCTGTACCAGATATACCAGATATACTCAGACATGCAGGAGTAGGGGTATTATCTCTCCGGAGAGCCCCGAACCTGGGTAAACCACCGCGTGCTACTCGCATACCCGCTCCCGGTCCTATCAGCAGCAGTCCTACCCACACACTAAGCCCTTGTGGCATCTGTCGACTCGCAAGCACCCCGTGAGAAATACCACGACAGTTGGCGCCCACCGTGGGGCGGTACTACGCTACCGCGCTGCTGCTGGTTTCGCTGTCCGGGCGGGACCATCTTCGTCATCTCCGCCGCGGCGTCGCGCCGTCTCTCCGGTAGCGCTCGGGGGCTCGACGTCAACCCGCCCCCGGAGCGGCCGTGAGGGGTGGCGCGTCCTCGCCATCGGCCCCTTCGCCCCCGCCGCGGCGTGACCTCGCCGTCGGCCTCGCCTTCTTCACCACCACCGTCGCGACGGAGGCCGTCCATTCGTGCGCGCGCTGCGCGCGGTGCCTCGCTTCGGTCGGCCGCATCCGTGCGCGCGTCGTGCCGCGTCGCTCGTGTCCGCTTCCCTCCACGTTGTGCCCTGCCCCGGCCAACACGCATTAAACCATAGCCACACACTAGCGATACACAAGCCAGATAATACTCGTACGCTGTCAATACACATCCCAGACATTAGTCAAACCACGGCCGCAATCATGCAGTTGGCCACGCCGCCGTAGTGCTCGAGCTCAAGCGCGAGCCCTCCCTTGAGGCGCCAACGCGCGCGCTCCTCTCCTCCCGCGTGCGCCGGCCTCGCGCAGCGCTGGGTTCCAGGCCGCGTCCGCCTGCCTCCGCACCGCGGCGAGCGGGCCGCCCCGTGCCGGCTGCACCATCTCTGCTCCGGCCAGGCTGCTGCCCGCCCGTGGCCGCCTGCTCCGCCTCCGCGCCCGGCCGCTGGTTCCAACTCGTTCAGCCGCCGGGTCTGCCTTGCCTAGCCGGCTTCTCCGCCCCTCCACGCTCTGCCAGCTCCTCGCACGCGTGCCGGCTCGGCCTCCCCGCGCCGGCTGCCCCGGGCCGGCTCTGCCCGTCGCCGGCTCCCCTGCGCCGGCCTCCCGCGCACCCGGACGCCGACTCCCGTGCCTGGCTGCTCCATCCGCCCGCCCGCCTCGCCCTTGGACGGTTGCCTCCTCCCCGCCGGCTTCGCCCCCGCGGCCTCCTCCGCCGCCTCCAGCCTCCTCCGCGCCGGCTTCGCCCCCGCGGCCGACTCCGTCGCCTCCGGCCTCCTCCGCGCCGGCTTCGCCCCCGCGGCCAACTCCGCCGCCTCATCCCGCCCCGCGGCCGGCTTCCCCCGCTTCCGCGCGCTCTGCCTGTACCGGCTCTGGGTCGCCCGCGCTCCCCCACCGGCTCCGCCCGTAGGCTGGCCCCGCCGCCTCGCGTGACCCCGGCCGGTCGGCTATGCCTCGGCCCATGGCCGGGTTGTCCGCCCTGCGCCCCGTTGTCGTCTCCACCAAACGGATCCGTCGCGGCCTCCACGCCCCGTGCTGGCTTCCGAGCCACCTGCGTCCGGCTCCCCGATGCTGCCCCTGCTTGGCCGGGCCCAGCTCGCCCCGCTTCCCGGCCTCCCGCCTGCTGCTCCTGCCAACTCGGCCGGGTCCGGCTTCACCCCAGCCAGTCGGCCCGCGCGTCCGGCATCGACTCCGCCCACCGCCGGGTTTCCTCGCCGCTGCGCCCGGCCGACTCCCGCAGCACCTGACTGACGGGTCGCTGACGCCTCGCCTCCACTCCCCCGCCTGGCGCCGCCTCCCCTTGCCGGCTCCGCCGCCCAGCCGCCGGCTCCCGGCCTGCTGACTTCGCCCGCGCCGGCTTCGCCCCCGCAACCCGGCCGGCCCTGCCGCCTTCCTCCTTTGCGCGTGTCCGGGCCGATGTCTACTTCTCTGCAGTTGTTGCCGGCTGAGAAGGAAAAGTCAGCCCCTCGTGCTAAAAAAGGGGGGCGTGTGTCCAACTGCCCTGGTCGGTTGGCAAAAAAAAGAGAGGGAGCGGCTGTCCAAGAAAAAGCCGGGTGCCCACGGCCGGCTTGAAAAAAAAAGAAAGAGTGTGAGATGCCAGCTAGAGAAAAAGTCAGGTCGGCTTACTCCAGAGAAGAAAGAAAAACCCGTCCGGATGACCCGTCCGCCTGCTTCGCCACTCGGACGGTCAGTCGTGACCCTCGCTGCCGGCTGTGCCAGCCGGCTGGACTGCCTCCTACTCCGACGACACACCCAGCGGGTGCACTGACGCGCCCCCGCGAGTGAAGAAGACAAAGTAGTTGCCGGAAGATCCGGCCCGACTGCTCAGCAGTCGGCCCGAATCTCGGGGGCTACACCCAACGGGTGCGCTGACGCGCCCCCGCGAGAGAAGAAGAACGCAAGGTAGTTGCCGGAAGATCCGGCCCGACTGCTCAGCAGTCGGCCCGAATCTCGGGGGCTACACCCAGCGGGTGCGCTGACGCGCCCTCGCGAGAGAAGAAGACAAAGTAGTTGCCGGAAGATCCGGCCCGACTGCTCAGCAGTCGGCCCGAATCTCGGGGGCTACACCCAGCGGGTGCGCTGACGCGCCCCCGCGAGAGAAGAAGAACGCAAGGTAGTTGCCGGAAGATCCGGCCCGACTGCTCAGCAGTCGGCCCGAATCTCGGGGGCTACACCCAGCGGGTGCGCTGACGCGCCCCCGCGAGAAAGAAGACAAAATAGCTGCCGGAAGATCCGGCCCGACTGCTCAGCAGTCGGCCCTACACCCAGCGGGTGCGCCGGCGCACTCCGCGAGCGCCGAGTCGCGCCGGCTATCTTCGACGACCGCGACTACACGAAAATCAATGTGAGCTCCTCACCCGCATGTTTTTGCACTATGCAAGCACGGATAACCCCGAGCGTTGCTCGGGGGCTGCCTCCGCATTTTATTACAGTAGCATCACTGTTTGCCCCGGCGCCAGCCAGAGTTGGCCCGGGGGCTGGCCGCTTGGCCTGAGACGTTAGTTCCCACAGACGGCTTAGTACCGTGCACGGTACCAAAGGCCCACTCTTAGTCACAGACCGCAGAGCGGCTGCCGACTAGCAAGAGTGAACGCTGGAGGCCACCCACGCGAAAAACGTCCGGGAAGAAAAACGTTCGGGCGACCCGACCGTTTTCCTTTTACAAGTATCTACTCGGTTGAATCTGCTCCCAGACTCTGAGTACTGTACACTCCACTTCGCGGCCCACTCTCAGCCACAGATCGCAGAGCGGCTGTCCGGCAAGCAAGAGCACAAGTCAAAAAGCGGAGGGAACACGAAAAAGATTAAGGGGGCTCGGACGAAACCGAGTCGGCACCCTCCGCATAAAACTTGCAATGATAAAAGCAAGCATTCGATATATCTGCATAGACTAACTCTGTCCCTTTTTTATGATTATTTTCATGAACATTTGCCAAAAAACCTCCGCCCAACTTTGCCAAGTTGCCCGGAGGCTCGAGGGCTACTGTCGGTGTAATGGGACACGGATACCCCGAAGACGGCGAGATGATATTTCAAGACATCGGGGCTAGCAAAGCCCCTCGGTCCGACTGCCCAGCCGCTCCTGCCGGCTCCCCGTCCGACTGCACTACCCGGCCGGCTGCCGACTGCCGGCCGCCGACTACGCCAACCAGTCGGCTGCCGACTGCAGCCCGACCCGACATCGACGAGACAACCGTACTGCGGTGCCATCATCTACAGTGTACCGTGTCCCCTGGGTACTGATTTATAAAGTACCCCAGGGGACATGCATGAGATGTGCCATGCCACTATACCATGCCTACATGGCTTGGCATGTAAGCTACCCCAGGTAGCTTACATCCAACGCCACTACCCATGCCACTAGCTAGCTAGCTAGCTACCATGCCTACATGGCTTACATCCTAAGCCAACTCCCACTATATATATGAGATCCATCCATCCATCCAGGAGGATGGACACTCACGCACACACAAGCTAGCAAGCAAGCTAGCTTTCCATCCATCCATCCATATGAGCATGTATGCACACGGCCATGAGCATAGCCGGAGACTAGCACGCCTCACACAGGCATATATACAGCCAGATGCCTACGACACTGAGCTGAGATACAGCTCTAGGAGCGACCCTGTACCAGATATACTAGATATACTCAGACATGCAGGAGTAGGGGTATTATCTCTCCGGAGAGCCCCGAACCTGGGTAAACCACCGCGTGCTACTCGCATACCCGCTCCCGGTCCTATCAGCAGCAGTGCTACCCACACACTAAGCCCTTGTGGCATCTGTCGACTCGCAAGCACCCCGTGAGAAATACCACGACACTAGCCACTGAGCTCTGGGCTCCCTGAGGTTAATGCGGCCCGGAGGCCACCCTCAGTTGTTTATCACCAGCGCGGAGCATAGCGCTTCCGTATGTGTACGGGCATAGCCGCTCCTTGGCAGTGTCGTCAGCCAGCGCGGAGCATGGTGCTTCCACTAGTACGTGGGAGGGGGCTCCCCTCCGGGAGAAGCCCCCGGGGCGTATACAGCCCCGCCCTGACACGTGACCGGCACGGTAGAGCTGGGTGAGGTGTACCTGGGCAGCCGTGAGCCAGTGCGGGACTCACGAGGCCCTACCTCTGGGCGGGTTGTGCCCGGCACTAGGCCATATCTTGAGATGTGTCCCTGCAAAATTTGGTTAGATGCCGGTACTCTACGTCCTCGGGTCCCGGTCCTCGAGCTTGTCTCAGCCGTCGCTGGTATGCCAGGTCGCGATGCCATGGACAAGGCCAGAGGGTGAGGGCTGGAGAGCCGGTAAGAGCCCTGAGCCGTGATGCTCAGGCACCCCCTTTAACGTGCAAGTGGCCGACATGGGAAGAGAAGATGCCGCGGACGGGCACCATGCAGCTAAGCGTGATGGGCAATGCATAGTTGGAAATAAACGCTAGGGGGATACACGTCGCTGGGTCTGGCCCGAACGGCTTGGGGATGATGCAGCCTGAGGGGCGCCCCCAACAAGGCAAACTAACGATGGAAAGGTAAATGCAGATACATGCCGCGGGGACGGACACACGCAGCCTGGGAGTGATGCAACCCTGGGAGGGTGCTCCCAGCTGAGAACGGAACTTGAAAGATGTCACCTGAGGATGTCATCGGCGTAGTGGCGTTGGTGCAGCAGACTTGACAGGCTGCAGAAGCCGATCCTCATGAGCCCCCAGGCCCCGGGGCCTCGGGAGGCTCCGGAGGCACGGGTGACTCCTCGCGAGCTGTCTCCACCTCCGCCAAGGCTGCGGAATGCCTGTCTTCCTGAGCCTCCACGATGCCCCTCATGAGGCGCTGGTACGCCGCAGCCATGCTCGGCAGGCCGTAAGGCATGCGAACATAGCTGTGGAGTGGACCTCCGCAGCGCCCCACTTGCGAGGGCCAGAGGCGCTCCGTTGTGGCGATCTGATTGAGCCCTGGTACGTCGACGCAGACCCGCAGCCCACCATCCTCGCCTGGATGTGGGGCCATGGCTGGCAAGCGGCGGGAACCTCTCATGATCCTTGTCTCCTGTAGCTCTTGAATGGCCTCGTCAACGAACTCTTGCTGGTCTGATCTTCCTCGCCTGGCTCCCTCCTGAGGGAAACGTGCTGCGAAGCATGCCTCCACATGGTGCCCAAGCGCCTCCCTCACGACCCTGGCTAGGTCGGTGGCCCTCCAGGTGAGAGCCCCCGAGCCCTGCCTGAGGAGGGCGCCGGGCGCGCTTTCCTATGCGATGGACGGAGGGCCCTCCTGAGGAGGCACGGGCCCTGAGGGGCCTGCCTCCTAAGGGGCTGAGCCTGACGACGTCTTCTTCTTCTTGGGGATGGTCTCAGGAAGCCTCCTGCTTCCGCGATCTGGGTCTTCTAGCGACGCGGCCTGAAAGGCTCGCTCCAGGGAACACACTGCATCTCTCTCTTCACAGGGCACCGTGATGACGCCGCCACTTCCTCGCATCTTGAGGACGTTTTAGCCGTGGTGGGTCACGGCCATGAACTTGGCCAGTGATGGGTACCCGAGGATGGCGTTGTACGACAGGCGGATGTGGGCGACGTCGAAGTCGATGAGCTCGGTGCGGTAGTTGCTGCGGGCCCCGAAGGTGACAGGGAGGCGGACCTGCCCGATCGGGACTGTGGAACCGTCGGTGATCCCGGAGAAAGGCCTGGTTGGCTGAAGCTGGTCATAGGGCACTTGGAGGTTGTTGAATGTTTCCACGGACAAGACACTGAGCCCTGCCCCGCCATCGATGAGGGTCTTGGTGACCTGCACGTTGCTGATGTCTGGGGAGCAGAGCATCGGGAGGACCCCTGCAGTGGCCGCGCACTTGAGCTGGTCTGCCGAGCTGAACGTGATGGGGCACACCGACCACCTGAGGGGGCGCGTTGCTTCGAGCTTGGGGAGGACTGCATTCACTTCGCGTGCAAACTGCTTGAAGATACGTTGGGAGGCTGGGGCTTGAGCCCCACCCAGGATGCAGGCGATCGCGCGCGGCTCCTGGACGCCCCCAGCCCCCTTGTCTTGATGGCGGTCTTCGTTCCTTCTTGGTGGAGGCGGCAGCGGAGGTAGGCCTGCGTTGCCATGAGGGCGGTCCTCACGAGGCTAGTCCCTCCAGTCCCCCTCGCGAGGCAGGTCCCGCCAGCGGTCCTCGCAAGACTGGTCGCGCCACCCTTGGCGCGGGCCGCGGTCTTCCCAGCGCCCTGGGTTTCTTCCTCATCCCCGACCGTACCCCCGGTCAGCACGGTCAGGGCGACGGCCGATCCTTCGTTCTCGCACAGCGCAGAGCTCTTGACATTCGTTGGTGTTGTGGGTGTGGAGGTCATGGTACACACAATACCGGCTGCCTCTGGAGGGTTCGGGCAGATCCTTGCCCCGCTTGGTGTCTGGTTCGGCTGCGAGCACGGCAGCCCCCTTGCGCTTCACGTCCTTGGCCTTGGGCTTCTTCTCTTCTGGGTCCGCGGCAGGCAGCTCGAGGAGGGAGAGACGCCCCTCCTCAGCCCTGGCGCACTTGTTCGCCAAGTTGAACAGCTCCAGGGAGGTGCAGAGGTCTTTGTGCATCGCCAGCTCCTCCTTCATCTTGATGTCACGCACGCCGTCAGAGAAGGCGGAGATGATGGCCTCCTCTGACACCCTGGGGATCTTGAGGCGCGCGCTGTTGAATCGTTGGATGTACTTTTGCAGGGTCTCTCCGGGTTGTTGCTTGATGCGACGCATGTCGCTCACGGCAGGCGGCCGGTCGCGAGTACCTTGGAAGTTGGCGATGAAGTGGGCGCGCATCTGGTCCCAGGAGGAGATCGTGCCTGGAGCCAGATTCAGGAGCCAGGTTCACGCCCCTTCCTTCAGCGCCATGGGGAACCAGTTCGCCATGACCTTTTCATCCCCGTCGGCAGCCTCGATGCCCAGCTCATAGAGCTGGAGGAACTCTGCGGGATCGGTTGTGCCGTCGTAGCGAGGAGGCAGGTCGGGCTTGAACTTGTCGGGCCACGCGACGCTGCGCAGCTCAGTGGTGTAGGCGTGGCAGCCCGCGGTGGCCACGAAAGGCCTCGGTTGATGGAGAGCTTGGTCTTGAGGGTCCCCACGCGCTGCAGCTAGGAGCAGGGCGGGGTCTTGACGTGCCGGAGCTGGAGCAGGGTCGCGGCGTGCCGGAGCAGGGAGTGCCCTGGCAGCCCCCTGCGGGCAAGGGATTTCTTGGTAGCTTCGCTCTTATTGCGATGGCGCCTGGCGGAGCGGGGTCCGCCCAGGGGCTAGTCGCCTTGGAGCCACGGCATCTTCTTGGAGGGGAGGCGGCTGGTGCGCCTCTGGAGCTTCATTGCCCACGCGGGGCGGAGTGCGGCGCAGAGGGACGGACGGCGCGGAAGAGCCCCCTGCAGCACGGACAAGCTCGGCAACGCGGTCGATCCATTCTTCGTAGACGTCGTCGACGGGACGGTAGCGCAGGAGCTCGTTTGCCGCGAGGAGCGCAGCTCGAGCCTCCAAGGGTGCGCGGAGCGCGCGGGATGAAGAGCCAGCTGGTGCAAGCGACGGAGTGGCGGTGCGGTCGTCTTGCCGCACGGACGGGTGCTGAGACGATGCCTGCTGCTCGCCCCCGCCGGGCCGGTGGCGGCATTGACGGCGGGCGACGGGGAACGATGAGGACGCCCACCGACGGGGGCCGTCTGGGCGACGCGAGAAGCGATGGCGGCCCGGCGCTCGGCGCGGGCCCGACGAGCGTCAGACATGGATGCGGCGGTCGGAGGAGAGCGGAGCGGTGGAAGACGAATTCCGGCACATCCCTACTTGGCGCCCCAAATGTCGGATTTCGGGTTCCGGCAGACCCTTAAGGTTCGAACACTGGGGTGCGCGCGGAAATCTCACCTTCAACCTCTCCGTCTCGATGGGATCTAAACTACTAAAGGAAACACACAAGAGACACAAGATTTATACTGGTTCGGGCCACTGTTGTGGTGTAATACCCTACTCCAGTGTGTGGTGGATGGATTGCCTCCTAGGGCTGGTGTGGATGAACAATACATGGAAGAACAGCCTCGCGAGGGTCTGTTCTTGGCTGTGGAGATGAACTGCTATGAAGAGTTCAGTCTCCTTCCCTCTCCCTCTCTCTACTGGCGAACCGAACGAACCCCAACCCCCTTGCTATGTGGGTGGCTAGTCCTATTTATAGAGGCCCTGGTCCTCTCCCCAAATATTGAGCGGGAAGGGATCCAACAATGGCGGGCTAATTTGAAGGGGGACAACGAGTACATCTATCCTGACAAAAGCAGTCTTCGCCTGCCAAAGGCTCTAGTGATGACGCCGCGCTGGGCTCCATGGTGACCTCCGTCTCGTAGTCCTCCTGGTCTTGGTCTCGTTGCACCGAAGTGGCAACCATTGCCTGATGCCTCGATACTCCGTTGATACGCTTGCCCCCTTTGCACCAAAGAGGAAAGAGGGACGCTGCGCGCGCTGGCACCCGCCTGGTGCCCCGTGTCGTCATGGCTTGCGTCATGGGCACCTCGCGAGGTACCCCGCCTTGAACTCTCCGCCTCCTCGCGAGCCAGCCTGACGAGGCTGTGCCTGAGGATGTGCCGTGTTGTCCGCCTTGCGAGGCTTGGCCCCTCGCGAGGGTCTTGAGCCTCGTGTTGATGAGGATGGGCCGCGCTGGGCCCCCACTTGAGCCACGCCGCAGGCAGGCAGGTCTGGGGACCCGCGTTCCCAGAACGCCGACATTTACATCTTATTTGCTTAGAACGATGGTAGCATAAATAAGATGATCCCTCACTAAAATTTCAAGAAAGTGTTCCCCCTAACTGTGCACCGTTGAGAAGGTTCGTTGTTTCGAAGCACCATGTGATGATCGGGTGTGATAGATTCTAACGTTCGAATACAACGGGTGTAATCCAGATTTACACATGCAAAACACTTAGGTTGACTTGCCGAGCCTAGCATGTACAGACATGGACTTGGAACATGAGAGACCGAAAGGTCGAACATGAGTCGTATAGTAGATACGATCAACATGGAGATGTTCACCGTTGATGACTAGTCCGTCTCACCTGATGATTGGACACGGCCTAGTCGATTCGGATCATGTATCACTTAGATGACTAGAGGGATGTCTATCTGAGTGGGAGTTCATTAAATAATTTGATTAGATGAACTTAATTATCGTGAACTTAGTCTAAAAATCTTTACAATATGTCTTGTAGATCAAATGGCCCATGCTAATGTTGCCCTCAACTTCAACGCATTCCTAGAGAAAACCAAGCTGAAAGACGATGGTAGCAACTATACGGACTGGGTCCGTAAATTGAGGATCATCCTCATAGCTGCGAAGAAGGCATATGTCCTTGAAGCACCGCTAGGTGAAGCACCCATTTTCCCAGCAACTCAAAACGTTATGAACGCCTGGTAGTCGCGTAGTGATGATTACTCCCTAGTTCAGTGCGGCATGCTTTATAGCTTCGAATCAGGGATCCAAAAGTGTTTTGAGCAACACGGAGCATATGAGATGTTCCAAGAGCTGAAAATGGTTTTCCAAGCTCATGCCCGGGTCGAGAGATATGAAGTCTCCAACAAGTTCTACAGTTGTAAGATGGAGGAAAACAGTTCTGTCAGCGAGCATATACTCAAAATGTCTGGGTTGCACAACCGCTTGTCTCAGCTGGGAGTTAATCTTCCAGATGACTCGGTCATTGACAGGATCCTCCAGTCGCTTCCACCTAGCTATAAGAGCTTTGTGATGAACTACAATATGCAAGGGATGGAGAAGTCCATTCCCGAGTTATTTTCAATGCTGAAATCAGCGGAGGTGGGAATCACAAAGGAACATCAAGTGTTGATGGTGAATAAAACCACTAGTTTCAAGAAAGGCAAGGGTAAGAAGAACTTCAAGAAGGAAGGCAAGGGAGTTGCCGCGCCCGGTAAATCAGTTGCCGGGAAGAAGCCAAAGAATGGACCCAAGCCCGAGACTCGGTGCTTTTATTGTAAGGGAAATGGTCACTGGAAGCGGAACTGCCCCAAGTACTTAGCGGATAAGAAGGCCGGCAACGCCAAAGGTATATGTGATATACATGTTATTGATGTGTACCTTACCTGCGCTCCTAGTAGCTCCTGGGTATTTGATACCGGTGCGGTTGCTCATATTTGTAACTCAAAACAGGAGCTATGGAATAAGCGGAGACTAGCAAAGGACGAGGTGATGATGCGCGTCGGGAATGGTTCCAAGGTCGATGTGATCGCCGTCGGCATGCTCCCTCTGCATCTACCTACGGGATTAGTTTTAAAACTCAATAATTGTTATTTAGTACCAGCTTTGAGCATGAACATTGTAGCGGGATCTCATTTAATGCGAGATGGCTACTCATTTAAATCCGAGAATAATGGTTGTTCCATTTATATGAGAGATATGTTTTATGGTCATGCCCCGCTGGTCAATGGTTTATTCTTGTTTAATCTCGAATGTGATGTTACACATATTCATAGTGTGAATGCCAAGAAGTGTAAGGTTGATAATGATAGTCCCACATACTTGTGGCACTGCCGCGTTGGTCACATTGGTGTCAAACACATGAAGAAACTCCATGCAGATGGACTTTTTGAGTCTCTTGATTATGAATCATTTGACACGTGCGAACCATGCCTTATGGGAAAAATGACCAAGACTCCGTTCTCCGGAACAATGGAGCGAGCAACCAACTTATTGGAAATCATACATACCGATGTGTGCGATGCAATGAGCGTTGAGGCTCGTGGTGGCTATCGTTATGTTCTCACCCTCACTGATGACTTAAGTAGATATGGGTATCTCTACTTAATGAAACACAAGTCCGAGACCTTTGAAAAGTTAAAGGAATTTCAGAGTGGGGTAGAGAATCAACGTGACAAGAAAATAAAGTTCTTATGATCAGATCGTGGAGGAGAATACTTGAGTCACGAGTTTGGCACACACTTAAGGAAATGTGGAATTGTTTCACAACTCACGCCGCCTGGAACACCTCAGCGAAATGGTGTGTCCGAACGTTGTAATCGCACTCTATTGGATATGGTGCAATCTATGATGTCTCTTACCGATCTACCGCTATCATTTTGGGGTTATGCTTTAGAGACTGCCGCATTCACTTTAAATAGGGCTCTGTCAAAATCCGTTGAGATGTCACCATATGAATTATAGTTTGGAAAGAAACCTAAGCTGTCGTTTCTGAAAGTTTGGGGATGCGATGCTTATGTCAAGAAACTTCAACCTAAAAAGCTCGAACCCAAGTTGGAAAAATGCGTCTTCATAGGATACCCTAAGGAAACTATTGGGTATACCTTCTACCGCAGATCCGAAGGCAAGATCTTTGTTGCCACGAATGGATCCTTTCTAGAGAAAGAGTTTCTCTCAAAAGAAGTAAGTGGGAGGAAAGTAGAAGTTGATGAGGTACTACCTCTTGAACTAGAGAGTAGCGCAGCTCAAGAAGATGTTTCTGTGGTGCTTGCACCGACTAGAGAGGAAGTTAATGATGATGATCATGAAACTTCGGATCAAGTTGCTACTGAACTTCGTAGGTCCACAAGGACACATTCCGCACCAGAGTGGTACGGCAACCCTGTCCTGGAAATCATGTTGTTAGACAATGGTGAACCTTCGAACTATGAAGAAGCAATGGCGAGCTCGGATTCCAACAAATGGCTTTAAGCCATGAAATCTGAGATAGGATCCGTGTATGAAAACGAAGTATGGACTTTGATAGACTTGCCCGATGATCGGCAATCCATAGAGAATAAATGGATCTTTAAGAAGAAGACTGACGCGGATGGTAATCTGACCATCTATAAGGCTCGGCTTGTCGCTAAGGGTTATCGACAAGTTCAAGGGGTTGACTACGATGAGACCTTCTCACCCGTAGCGAAGCTGAAGTCCGTCCGAATCATGTTAGCAATTTCCGCATTCTATGACTATGAAATATGGAAAATGTACGTCAAAACGGCATTCCTTAATGGTTTCCTTAAGGAAGAATTGTATATGATGTAGCCGGAAGGTTTTGTCGATCCTAAGAATGCTGACAAGGTATGCAAGCTCCAGCGCTCAATCTATGGGCTGGTGCAAGCATCTCGGAGTTGGAACAGTCGCTTTGATGAGATGATCAAAGTGTTTGGGTTTACACAGACTTATGGAGAAGCGTGTGTTTACAAGAAAGTGAGTGGGAGCTCTGTAGCATTTCTCATATTATATGTGGATGACATACTATTGATGGGAGATGATATAGAATTTTTGGAAAGCATAAAGGCCTACTTGAATAAGTGTTTTTCAATGAAGGACCATGGAGAAGCTGCTTACATATTAGGCAGATCTATAGAGATAGATCGAGACGCCTTATTGGTCTTTCACAAAGCACATACCTTGACAAGATATTGAAGAAGTTCAATATGGATTAGTACAAGAAGGGGTTCTTGCCTGTATTGCAAGGTATGAAATTGAGCACGGCTCAATGCCCGACCTCGGCAGAAGATAAAGAAAAGATGAGTGTCATCCCCTATGCCTCAGCCATAGGGTCTATTATGTATGCCATGCTGTGTACCAGACCTGATTTGAACCTTGCCGTAAGTTTGGTAGGAAGGTACCAAAGTAATCCCGACATGGAACACTGGACAGTGGTCAAGAATATCCTGAAGTACCTGAAAATGACTAAGGATACGTTTCTCGTTTATGGAGGTGACGAAGAGCTCGTTGTAAAGGGTTACGTCGATGCTAGCTTCGACACGGATCTGGATGACTCCAAGTCACAAACCGGATACATGTATATTTTGAATGATGGGGCAGTCAGCTGGTGCAGTTGCAAGCAAAGCATCGTGGTGGGATCTACATGTGAAGCTGAGTACAAAGCAGCCTTGGAGGCAGCACAGGAAGCGGCCTGGATGCAGGAGTTCATCACCGACCTAGGAGTAATTCCCAATGCGTCGGGCCCGATGACTCTCGTCTGTAACACTGGAGCTATTGCCCTTGCCAAGGAGCCCAGGTTTACAAGAAGACCACGCATATCAAGCGTCGCTTCAACTCCATTCGTGAATATATTCAAGATGGAGACATAGATATTTGTAAAGTGCATACAGATCTGAATGTCGTAGATCCGTTGACTAAACCTCTTCCACAAGCAAAATATTATCAACACCAGAACTACATGGGTGTTCGATTCATCACAATGTAACTAGATTATTGACTCTAGTGCAAGTGGGAGACTGTTGGAAATATGCCCTAGAGGCAATAATAAAGTGGTTGTTATTATATTTCCTTGTTCATGATAATTGTCTATTGTTCATGCTATAATTCTGTTATCCAGAAATCATAATACATGTGTGAATACATATACCACAACATGTCCCTAGTGAGTGATGTCTACTACACAACCTTCTTCTTGTAGACGTTGTTGGGCCTCCAAGTGCAGAGGTTTGTAGGACAGTAGCAAATTTTCCTCAAGTGGATGACCTAAGGTTTATCAATCCGTAGGAGGCGTAGGATGAACATGATCTCTCTCAAGCAACCCTACAACCAAATAACTAAGAGTCTCTTGTGTCCCCAACACACCCAATACAATGGTAAATTGTATAGGTGCACTAGTTCAGCGAAGAGATGGTGATACAAGTGGTATATGGATGGTAGATAAAGGTTTTTGTAATATGAAAATATAAAAACAGCAAGGTAACTAATGATAAAAGTGAGCACAAACGGTATTGCAATGCGTTGAAACAAAGCCTAAGGTTCATACTTTCACTAGTGCAAGTTCTCTCAACAATAATAACATAGTTGGATCATATAACTATCCCTCAACATGCAACAAAGAGTCGCTCCAAAGTCACTAATAGCGGAGAACAAACGAAGAGATTATGGTAGGGTATGAAACCACCTCAAAGTTATCCTTTCTGATCGATATATTCAAGAGTCCGTAGTAAAATAACACAAAGCTATTCTTTCCGTTCAATCTATCATAGAGTTCATACTAGAATAATACCTTAAGACAAAAATCAACTAAAACCCTAATGTCACCTATATACTCCAATGTAACCTCAAGTATCTATGGGTATGATTATACGATATGCATCACACAATCTCAGATTCATCTATTCAAACCAACACAAAGTATTTCAAAGAGTGCCCCAAAGATTCTACCGGGGAGTCAAGACGAAAATGTGTGCCAACCCCTATGCATAGGTTCATGAGCAAAACCCGCAAATTGATCACCAAAACGTACATCAAGTGGATCACGTGATATCCCAATGTCACCACAGATAAGCACGCGCAAGACATACATCAAGTGTTCTCAAATCCATAAAGACTCAATCCGATAAGATAACTTCAAGGGGGAAACTCAATCCATAACAAGAGAGTAGAGGGGGAGAAACATCATAAGATCCAACTATAATAGCAAAGCTCGCGATACATCAAGATCGTACCACCTCAAGAACACGAGAGAGAGAGAGAGAGAGATCAAACACATAGCTACTAGTACATACCCTCAGCCCCGAGGGAGAACTACTCCCTCCTCGTCATGCAGAGCGCCGGGATGATGAAGGTGGCCATCGGAGAGGGATTCCCCCCTCCGACAGGGTGCCGGAACGGGTCTAGATTGGTTTTTGGTGGCTACGGAGGCTTCCGGCGGCGGAACTCCCGATCTTTTCTCCTCCCTGAAGTTTTTAGGGTATATGGGTACATATAGGAGGAAGAAGTATGTCGGTGGATCTCCGGGCTGTCCACGAGGGAGGGGCACGCCCAGGGGGGTGGGCGCGCCCCCACCCTCGTGGGCAGCCCGGGACTCTTCTGGTCCATCTTCGATACTCCGTGGGCTTCTTCTGGTCGAAAAATAAGTTCCGTGAAGTTTCAGGTTAATTGGACTCCGTTTGATTTTCCTTTTCTGCGATACTCTAAAACAAGGAAAAAACAGAAACTGGCATTGGGCTCTAGATTAATAGGTTAGTCCAAAAAATCATATAAAATAGCATATAAATTCATATTAAACATCCAAGGTTGATAATATAATAGCATGGAACAATAAAAAATTATAGATACGTTGGAGATGTATCACCATCCCCAAGCTTAATTCCTGCTCGTCCTCGAGGAGGTAAATGATAAAAACAGAATTTTTGATGTGGAATGCTACCTAACATATTTATCCATGTAGTTCTCTTTATTGTAGCAAGAATATTCAGATCCATAATATTCAAGACAAAAGTTTAATATCGACATAAAAACACTAATACTTCAAGCATACTAACAAAGCAATCATGTCTTCTCAAAATAACATGGCCAAAGAAAGCTATCCCTACAAAATCATATAGTCGGGCTATGCTCTATCTTCACCACACGAAATATTTAAATCATGCACAACCCCGATGACAAGCCAAGCAATTGTTTCATACTTTTGATGTTCTCAAACTTTTTCAATCTTCATGCAATATATTTGCGTGAGCCATGGATATAGCACTATATGTGGAATAGAAGGGTGGTTGTGGAGAAGACAAAAAAGGAGAAGATAGTCTCACATCAACTAGGCGTATCTACGGGCTATGGAGATGCCCATCAATAGATATCAATGTGAGTAAGTGGGGATAGCCATGCAACGGATGCACTAGAGCTATAAGTGTCTGAAAGCTCAACAAAAGAACTAAGTGGGTGTGCATCCAACTTGCTTCCTCATGAAGACCTAGGGCAATTTTGAGGAAGCCCATCATTGGAATATACAAGCCAAGTTCTATAATGAAAGATTCCCACTAGTATATGAAAGTGACAACATAGGAGACTCTCCATCATCAAGATCATGGTGCTACTTTGAAGCACAAGTGTGGTAAAAGGATAGTAGCATTGCCCCTTCTCTCGTTTTCTCTCATTTTTTTGTTTTCTTTTTGTTTTATTTTTTCGGCCTTCTCTTTTTTGGCCTCTTTTTTTTATTTTTTGTCCGGAGTCTCATCCCGACTTGTGGGGGAATCATAGTCTCCATCATCCTTTCCTCACTAGGACAATGCTCTAATAATGATGATCATCACACTTTTATTTACATACAACTCAAGAATTACAACTCGATACTTAGAACAAAATATGACTCTATATGAATGCCTCTGGCGGTGTACCGGGATGTGCAATGCCTCATGAGTGACATGTATGAAAGAATTATGAATGGTGGCTTTGCCACAAATACAATGTCAACTACATGATCATGCAAAGCAATATGACAATGATGGAGCATGTCATAATAAACGGAACGGTGGAAAGTTGCATGGCAATATATCTCGGAATGGCTATGGAAATGCCATAATAGGTAGGTATGGTGGCTGTTTTGAGGAAGGTATATGGTGGGTTTAAGGTACCAGCGAAAGTTGCACGGTACTAGAGAGGCTAGCAATGGTGGAAGGGTGAGAGTGCGTATAATCCATGGACTCAACATTAGTCATAAAGAACTCACATACTTATTGCAAAAATCTATTAGTTATCGAAACAAAGTACTATGCGCATGCTCCTAGGGGGATAGATTGGTAGGAAAAGACCATCGCTCGTCCCCGACCGCCACTCATAAGGAAGACAATCAATAAATAAATCATGCTCTGACTTCATCACATAACGGTTCACCATACGTGCATGCTACGGGAATCACAAACTTTAACAAGTATCTATCAAATTCACAACTACTCAACTAGCATGACTCTAATATCACCATCTTCATATCTCAAAACAATCATCAAGTATCAAACTTCCCATAGTATTCAATGCACTCTATATGAAAGTTTTTATTATACCCCTCTTGGATGCCCATCATATTAGGAATAGTTTCATAACCAAAGCAAACTACCATGCTGTTATAAAGACTCTCAAAATAATATAAGTGAAGCATGATAGTTCATCTATTTCTATAAAATAAAACTACCATCGTGCTCTAAAAAGATATAAGTGAAGCACTAGAGCAAATGACAAACTACTCCAAAAGATATAAGTGAAGATCAATGAGTAGTCGAATAATTATGAAACTATGTGAAGACTCTCTAACATTTAATAATTTCATATCTTGGTATTTTATTAAAACATCAAGAAAAATAAAATAAAATAAAATGACGCTCCAAGCAAAACACATATCATGTGGTGAATAAAAATATAGCTCCAAGTAAAGTTACCGTTGAACGAAGACAAAAGAAGGGATGCCTTCCGAGGCATCCCCAAGCTTAGGATTTTGGTTCTCCTTGAATATTACCTTGAGGTGCCTTGGTAATCCCCAATCTTAGGTTCTTTCCACTCCTTATTCCATAGTCCATCGAATCTTTACCCAAAACTTGAAAACTTCACAACACAAAACTTAACAGAAAACATGTAAGCTCTGTTAGCGAAAGAAAACAAAACACCACTTCAAGGTACTGTAATGAACTCATTATTTATTTATATTGGTGTTAAACCTAATTTATTCCAACTTCTCTATGGTTTATAAACTCTTTTACTAGCCATAGATTCATCACAATAAGCAAACAACACACGGAAAACAGAATCTGTCAAAAACATAACAGTCTGTAGTAATCTGTAACTAACACAAACTTCTGGAACCCCAAAAATTCTAAAATAAATTGCTGGAAGTGAAGAATTTATCTATTAATCATCTGAAAAAATAATTAACTAAATATAACTCTCCAATAAAAAATGGAAGCAATTCTTGTGAGAGCTAAAGTTTCTGTTTTTTACAGCAAGATAAAAAAGACTTTGCCCAAGTCTTCCCAACGGTTGTACTTGGCACAAACACTAATTAAACACAAAAGACACAACCAAAACAGAGGCTATATAAATTTTTCATTACTAAACAGGAGCAAAAGGCAAGGAATAAAAATAAAGTTGGGTTGCCTCCCAACAAGCGCTATCGTTTAACGCCCCTAGCTAGGCATGATGATTTTAATGATGCTTACATAAAAGATAAGAATTGAAATATAAAGAGAGCATCATGAAGAATATGACTAGCACATTTAAGTCTAACCCACTTCCTATGCATAGGGATTTTGTGAGCAAACAACTTATGGGAACAAGAATCAACTTGCATAGGAAGGTAAAACAAGCATAACTTGATAATTTTAAGCACATAGAGAGGAAACTTGATATTATTGCAATTCCTACAGGCATATATTCCTCCCTCATAATAATTTTCAGTAGCATCATGAATTAATTAAACAATATAACCATCACATAGAGCATTCTTTTCATGATCTACAAGGATAGAAAATTTACCACTCTCCACATAAGCAAAATTCTTCTCATTCGGAATAGTGGGAGTATCATAAGAGACTTGAATACTATAAATTGTTTCCACATTAAAAGAGTAATGTTCATAAAAGGGGTAATCATAATCATGAAAAGTTTTATAAATATAATCATCACTACTTTTTATAGCATATGTAACATCACAATAATCATCATAGGTAGAAACTTTGTTCTCATCATAATCGATTGAAACCTCTTCCAGGATAGTGGAATCATTACTAAATAGAGTCATGACCTCTCCAAATCCGCTTTCATAATTATCACAGTAAGATTCAACATCCTCCAAAATAGTGGGATTACTACTTCCTAAAGTTGACACTCTTCCAAACCCACTTTCATCAATATAATCATCATAAGTAGGAGGCACACTATCATCATAACAAATTTGCATATCAAAACTTGGGAGCCTCAAAATATCATCTTCATTAAACATAGCATCCCCAAGCTTGGGACAAACATTAATTGCAGAAAATATATTCTCAAAAATGTCATTATCATCAAACATAGCATCCCCAAGCTTGGGCCTTTTCATATCATAAGCATAATCACTCTCATCATTAATAGTATGGATAGCACCAATAGTATAGCAATTATCATCATCACAATGAGTAATAGGAGCAACATTATTTGGGAGAGATACCTTTCTACCTTTGCTTCTCCATCTTTTCTTTTTCTTCTTCACATCATGTGTGGGTTCAACCCTCTTTTTGGAGCTCCTTATTAATGAGATTGGTTGAATAGAAGGCTCCTCCTCGTTACCTGATTCATCATAAGAAATAATAGGAGGATATTGGGAAGTTTCTTCCCTTTCATTAGTATTCTCTTCATCCTCTATTTCTTTTCTTTTCTTTATGTAATTGTCAATATAAGGATTTTCAATGCAATTCACTGCACAGTACATATAAATTTCCTCTAGATCAAAATCAATAAGTTTATCACCGGCAAATACTGGAAGATAGTTAGTTATACATTTCATTTCTTTATAACCAATAAGCAACTAATTCATTATGATGTGCAAGGGAAATAAAGTCATCACGATTTTTGGAAACGATTAGAACATGAACAATTTGCATCGGATGGTTAAATGACCACGTTTATTGCAAAGTTCACAAGTATGGCTAAGAAAATTTAAATTTTCAGCACAAACATCTAGCCTTTCTTGCAACCATTTAGTTTCTAAGTACTTATGCCTCTTGCAAAATCTATCGTCCCTAATTGGTGTGTACTTGCAAACTGTATGCACTCCACAAAATTCGACATGCTTATAAGAGACATTCTCATCATGACTAGTGCAATCATCATTAGTACTATGGATATTCAAAGAGTTCATACTAATAACATTGCAATCATGCTAATCATTCAAAGATTTAGTGCCAAACATTTTAATGCATTCTTCTTCTAACACTTTGGCACAATTTTCCTTTCCATCATACTCACGAAAGATATTAAAAAGATGAAGCGTATGAGGCAAACTCAATTCCATATTTTTTTGTAGTTTTCTTTTATAAACTAAACTGGTGCTAAAACAAGAAACAAAAAGATTCGATTGCAAGATCTAAAGATATACCTTCAAGTGCTAACCTCCCCGGCAACGGCGCCAGAAAAGAGCTTGATGTCTACTACACAACCTTCTTCTTGTAGACGTTGTTGGGCCTCCAAGTGCAGAGGTCTGTAGGACAGTAGCAAATTTCCCTCAAGTGGATGACCTAAGGTTTATCAATCCGTAGGAGGCGTAGGGTGAAGATGGTCTCTCTCAAGCAACCCTGCAACCAAATAACAAAGAGTCTCTTGTGTCCCCAACACACCCAATACAATGGTAAATTGTATAAGCGCACTAGTTCGGCGAAGAGATGGTGATACAAGTGGTAAATGGATGGTAGATAAAGGTTTTTGTAATCTGAAAATATAAAACAGCAAGGTAACTAATGATAAAAGTGAGGACAAACAGTATTGCAATGCGTTGAAACAAGGCCTAGGGTTCACACTTTCACTAGTGCACGTTCTCTCAACAATAATAACATAGTTGGATCATATAACTATCCCTCAACATGCAACAAAGAGTCACTCCAAAGTCACTAATAGCAGAGAAAAAACGAAGAGATTATGGTAGGGTATGAAACCACCTCAAGTTATCCTTTCTGTTCGATCTATTCAAGAGTCCGTAGTAAAATAACACAAAGCTATTCTTTTCGTTCAATCTATCATAGAGTTTGTACTAGAATAACACCTTAAGACACAAATCAACCAAAACCCTAATGTCACCTAGATACTCCAATGTCACCTCAAGTATCCGTGGGTATGATTATACGATATGCATCACACAATCTCAGATTCATCTATTCAAACCAACACAAAGTACTTCAAAGATTGCCCCAAAGATTCTACCGGAGAGTCAAGACGATAACGTGTGCCAACCCCTATGCATAGGTTCATGAGCGGAACCCGCAAATTGATCACCAAAACATACATCGAGTGGATCACCTGATATCCCATTGTCACCAAAACATACATACCGGAGAGCCCTCGTCACCACAGATAAGCACGTGCAAGACATACATCAAGTGTTCTCAAATTCTTAAAGACTCAATCCGATAAGATTACTTCAAAGGGGAAACTCAATCCATTACAAGAGAGTAGAGGGGGAGAAACATCATAAGATTCTACTATAATAGCAAATCTCGTGATACATCAAGATCGTACCACCTCAAGAACACGAGAGAGAGAGAGAGATCAAACACATAGGTACTAGTACATACCCTCAGCCCCAATTGAGAACTACTCCCTCCGAGTCATGGAGAGCACCGGGATGATGAAGGTGGCCACCGGAGAGGGATTCCCCCTCCGACATGGTGCCGAAATGGGTCTAGATTGGTTTTTGGTGGCTACGGAGGCTTCTGGCGGCGGAACTCGCGATCTATTCTCCTCCCCGAAGTTTTTAGTGTATATGGGTATATATAGGAGGAAGAAGTATGTCGGTGGATCTCTGGGCTGTCCACGAGGCAGGGGGCGCGCCCAGGGGGGTTGGGCGCGCCCCCACCCTCATGGGCAGCTCGAGACTCTTCTGGTCCATCTCCGATACTCTGTGGGCTTCTCCTGGTCCAAAAATAAGTTCCATGAAGTTTCAGTGTAATTGGACTCCATTTGATTTTCCTTTTCTGCGATAATCTAAAACAAGGAAAAAATAGAAACTGGAACTGGAACTGGGCTCTAGGTTAATAAGCTAGTCCCAAAAATCATATAAAATAGCATATAAATGCATATAAAACATCCAAGGTTGATAATATAATAGCATGGAACAATAAAAAATTATAGATATGTTGAAGACGTATCAGTGATCCTCTAGTTGACTAGCTCGTTGATCAACAGATGGTTACGGTTTCCTGACCATGGACATTGGATGTCGTTGATAACGGGATCACATCATTGGGAGAATGATGTGATGGATAAGACCCAATCTTAAGCATAGCACAAGATTGTGTAGTTCATTTGCTAAAGCTTATCTAATGTCATGTCGGGTGGTAGGTGCGACATATGCCAACGGGTGGCTTATCATTGTGGGAGCCAGTAAAACATCGCCAGTGCCTGGAAACGGGATGAGGCGAAGACATGCACGCTGTCGAATCTTACCCAGCTTCAGGGCTCTCCATGGAGATAACACCCCTACTGCTGCTCTGCGGGGTCTCCGCATGATCACTAGATGAACAAGTGGCTACACGATGCTCCTAGAGCTGTTTGGTGAGAGGAGGAAGAAGGGCACGGCTCGCTTGCTTCTTCTCCTTGTGTGGTGTCTAGAACTAGCTGGGATCAACCCTTTGCATGGGTGCCCCGGGGGGTTTATATAGGCCTACCCCCCAGGGGTACAATGGTAATCCAACTAGGGACGGGGCCCAGCCGTGTGTGACTGCGCTCGCCGGCTTCTACGCTGACTGCTGGGGGCCGCCAGCTGGTGGGTCCCGCCGGCTAGTTACTGTTGCTCAATCCTGGTGACGAGGGCGTCATCGAGGTAGGCGTGGCTACAGTGCCGCCGTCCGGCAGGTGGTCACTGTAGCCTCACCGCGTCTTGTCTCCTTAAGGGGGCGTCTGGCCGGCTATGGAGAGCCGGCTTTGTCTTGGGCCAACTAGGGGATGCACGGCCGCCTCCGGGCGTCACTCTGCCCGAAGGGGCCCACCGCCCGTGGGCCGTACTGGTAGTCCATCGTGGATGACATCAGGGTCAACATGGCAACAGTGCCGCACCGGACGGGTCATGGCCACCCGTACGGCGCACTGTGCCAGTCGTGCTTCTGGATTCGGGGGTGGCAGGCTTCACTGTAGCCACGCCCAGTCACATCGCCGTTAAGGGGATGCAAACTTTGAGGGTACGGTCTTGATCACTTTGCGGGAGCCGGCTTCCTGGAGTCGACCTTCTTGCGGCCGGCTTCTCGAAGCTGGCCCTCCTGTGGCTTTCTTCACGAGGGCCAAAGTCGGGCCGCCTTACGATAGCCGGCTTGGGAGACAGCCGGCAAGGGGAAGGCGGCCCACGTCCTGGATCCTTGTGAGCCGGATGGGCTCGTAATTTTTTCAGAAGGGCCACGGGAAGCCGGCTAGGCTACCCATGGCTATTTACTCCGACATGTCAAGTATCATTTCCTTAGACCATGAGATTGTGCAACTCCCGGATACCATAGGAATGCTTTGGGTGTACTAAACATCACAACGTAACTGGGTGGCTATAAAGGTACACTACAAGTATCTCCGAAAGTGTCTGTTGGGTTGGCACGAATCAAGACTGGGATTTGTCACTCCGTATGACAGAGAGGTATCTTTGGGCCCACTCGGTAATGCATCATCGTAATGAGCTCAATGTGACTGAGTTGGGCACATGAGCATGCATTACGGAACGAGTAAAGTGACTTGCCGGTAACGAGATTGTACGAGGTATTGGGATACCGACGATCGAATCTCGGGCTAGTAACATATCGATGGACAAAGGGAATTGTATATGGGATTGATTGAATCCTCGACATCGTGGTTCATCCGATGAGATCATCGTGGAACATGTGGGAGAAAACATGGGTATCCAGATCCCGCTGTTGGTTATTGGCCGGAGAGATGTCTCGGTCATGTCTACGTGGTTCCTGAACCCGTAGGGTCTACACACTTAAGGTTCGGTGACGCTAGAGTTGTTATGGGAATTGGTATGCGGTTACTGAATGTTGTTCAGAGTCCCGGATGATATCCCGGACATCATGAGGAGTTCCGGAATGGTCCGGAGGTGAATATTTATATATGGGAAGTCATCATACAGTCACCGGAAGTATTCAAGGGTTTGCCGGTATTGTACCGGGACCACCGAAGGGGTTCCAGGGGTCCATCGGGAGGGTCCACCTTCCCCGGAGGGCCCTATGGGTTGTATGTGGAAGGGAACCAGCCCCTAAGTGGGCTGGGCGCCATCCTCCCTAGGGCCCATGCGCCTAGGGTTTGGGGGAAACCCTAAAGGGGGCGCCCCCCTTGGCTTGGGGGGCAAGCCCCCTCCCCTTGGTTGTCGCCCCCCTCTAAATCTCATCTAGAGGGGCCGGCCCCCTTCCCCCTCCGCCCTATAAATAGAGGGGAGGAGGGAGGGCAGCAGCACCTCATCCACGGCGCAGCCCTCCCCCTCTCCAAGACCCCCTCCTCCTTCGGTGAGCTTGGCGAAGCCCTGCCAAAGAACTGCAAGCTCCACCACCACGCCGTCGAGCTACCGGAGTTCTTCCCCAACTTCACCTTCCCCCTTGCAGGATCATGAAGGAGGAGACGTCCCCGTGCTACATGTGTGTTGAACGCAGAGGCACCGTTGTTCGGCGCTTAGATCATAATCAACCATGATCTGAATCGCTGCGAGTACGACTCCTTCATCCGCGCTCTTGTAACGCTTCCGCATCGCGATCTTCAAGGGTATGAATATACACTCCCCTCTCTCTCGTTGCTAGTCTCTCCATAGATTGATCTTGGTGATGCATAGAAAATTTTAATTTTTGCAACGATCCCCCACACTACGCATGATCATGAACATAGGCATCACGTCCATTTTGTTTTCTTTCTTATCCTGCATAGAAATAGAAAGTAATGTAGGGCCCTGCGGGGGCGTGTTAGAACTGCTGCTGTTTAACCATCGTGTTGTTTCCGCTATCTCTGCGCTATGTTTCCGCGCCACGCACCCATGTGCGGGAACTATTTTAGCTCGGTGGGGCTTGGCGCGGTCCTCGCCTCCCGAGGCCATGGCCTCGTCATGCGCTTCGTCCCCTGCAAGGATCAGTAGGAGGGGTAGCTTACGGTCTTGGTTGTGGGGGTGGTCGGCCTAGGACCTCCGCGTTGGCCCGCTCGGCCTGCCCGTTGCTCCGGGGGTGTGCTACCGAAGCGTAGCATATCTGCGTTCCAAGGTTAGCACAGTACATTTTGAAGAGATTACTAGTGAATTGTGAACCGTTGTCGGTGATGATGTGGTTCGGCACCCCAAATCGGCTCATGAGGCCCTTGATGAATTTGACCGTTGAGCCTGCCGAGATTGTGCGGACGGCTTCCACCTCATCCCACTTGGTGAATTTGTCCACGACGACGTAGAGGTAGCGATAGCCCCCTGGCGCCTGAGGAAACGGGCCCAGAATGTCCAGCCCCCTAACTGCGAATGGCCATGAGAGGGGTATAGTCTGTAGACCCCCGCAGGCTGATGGATCTTCTTAGCGTGAAACTGGCAGGCCTCGCAAGCCTTCACAGGCTCAACGGCATCGTTGAGCGCTGTGGGTCAATAGAATCCACTGCGGAACGCCTTGCCGACAAGGTTCCGTGACGACGAGTGGTGCCCACAGTCTCCGCCGTGTATGTCTGCCAGTAGCTCCTTCCCTTGCTCTCGGGAGATGCAACGTAGGGACGCGTCATTTGGTCGCTTCCTGTAGAGCTCTCCATCCCTGATGCAATAAGTCGTGGCCTGCCGCGCCACACGCTCCGCTTCCTCCTCATTCTCTGGCAGAGTCCCTTGCATGAGGTAGTTCTTGAGCTCCGGGATCCAACACCCTTCCTGAGGGCTCTAATGCCAGGAGCAGGCATGCCCCTGAGGCTGGGCCGTAGACCGGGGCTCCTGAGGCAGGCGGCTGAGGGAGTTCCTCCCTTGGTTGCGCCATGCTCGAAAGTGATGGCACCGCCGAGGGTTTGAAGAGTCGATCCTCAAAGACGCCAGGCTCCTAAGGCAGCCGCCTAGATGCCCTCTTGGCAATGTCATCGGCATCCTGATTGGTGTCGCGAGGCACATGCTGCAACTCCAGCCGCCAGAACTATTTCTCCAACTTGCGAACCTCAGCGAGGTAGGCTTCCATGTGCTCGTCCTTTGGCTCGTATATCTTGTTGGAGAAGTTGACGAGGAGCTGCGAATCGCCCTTGATGATGAGGCGCTTCACCCCTAAGGCAGTTGCGGCCTTCAAGCCTGCTATTAGGCCTTCGTACTCCGCTATGTTGTTGGAGACCTTTTCTCCGTGCTGGAAACAAAGTTGTACAGCGTATTAGAGTTTGTCTTGGGTAGGGGATACGAGCACTGTGCCAGCTCCCGCACCGTGTCGGGAGAACTCCCCATCAAAGTACATGACCCAGCCATCCGATGCTTCACTTCCCGGGGAAAGTGATCGGTCTTCGCCTGCCTCGAGACCCGGCGCTTCTGCCCATTCTGCCACGAAATCCACAAGTGCGGCTCCCTTGATGACTCTGGTCGTACTGAATTCTAGCTGAAATGCCTGTAGCTCGATGTTCCATTCAGCAACCCTTCCAGCTGAGTTGGGGCTCCTGAGCACTCTTTCCAAGGGGTATGCTGAGACGACTTTGATGGGATGTCCTTGGAAGTAGTGGTGCAGCTTGCGTGAGGCCACTAGTAGCGCGAGGAGGAGTTTTTGAGGCATAGGATGCTGTGGCCTTGCGTCCCGTAGCACCGTGCTGACGAAGTACATGGGATGCTCGACGAGGTTGAGGGTGCTGGCGCTGCTTGCGTCCTCCAGAGGTCGAGGCATCTCTTGAGACGACGGAGCTCCCAGTGCTTGGTCGCCTGAAGAGGCCTCTCCCGCTCCGGGTGCGTTCCCCTGCTGCGGCTGTTCCTTTCCGGCTGCGGTTGCAGCCTTCGTGAGGCCCTCCTGGCTCTGCTTTGCTTCAGTTTGGACGGTCGATGCGGCCTTGGCACAGCGCTCCTCCCTGACCGCTACCAGGGCTGCGCTAGCGGAGTAGGGGGTGGCCGCAAGGTAGAGCACCAGGGGCTCCCGAGGACGCAGAGCTACCATCACTGGTGGACTGGTAAGGTACATCCTGAGGTCTTGGAATGCCTTGTCAGCCTCTTCAGTCCATTCGAAGGGACCCTTTTTCTTCATCAGCTTGAAGAAGGGCAGCGCTCGTTCCCCCAGCTTGGAGATGAAACGCCCCAACGCTGTTACACGCCCGGTGAGCTTCTGCATTTCCTGAGGGTCCTTGGCGGGCTCATGTCTTCGACTACCTTGACCTTCTCCGGGTTGGCCTCGATGCCCCTGTGGGATACGAGGAAACCCAGGAGCTTGCCCGAGGGGACTCCAAACACGCACTTCTTCGGGTTGAGCCGTAGGTCCACTTCGTTGAGGCTCGCGAAGGTTTCTTCCAGGTGCTGTATCAGGGTTCTTGCCTCACGGGACTTCACCACAATGTCATCGACGTAAGCTTCAGTGTTCCTCCCGAGCTGCCGGCCTAAGGTGATGTGCATCAGCCGCTGAAAGGTCGTGCCTGCGTTGCGCAACCCAAACAGCATGCACGTATAGCAGTACACTACACACGGGGTCAGGAAAGCCATCTTCTCCATGTCTTCTACCGCCATCTTGATCTGGTGATAGCCCGAGAAGGCATCTAGGAAGCACAATAGGTCACACTCTGCGGTGGAGTCGACTATCTGGTCAATGCGGGGGAGCAGAAATGGATCCTGCGGGCAGGCCTTGTTGAGGTTGGTGAAGTCGACGCACATGCGCTCCTTTCCTCCCTTTCTCGGCACAATGACTGTATTAGCCAGCCAATCAGGGTAGCAGACCTCGCGGATAACTCCTGCCGCCTCTAGCTTCCGGGTCTCTTGAACGATGAAAGCATGTTTCTTAGTAGACTGCCGCATTGCCTTCTGCTTCACGGGGCGCACATTGGGGCACACGTTGAGGTGATGGTCAATCACTTCCCTTGGGACCCCTGCTAACTGATCAGGTTCCCACGCGAACACCTTGTTCGCACGCAGGAACCTGATCAGGGCTTTCTCCTGCTCGGGCTCGAGGTTGGCCCCTATGGTGAAGGTGGCGCTAGCGGACCCGTCCTCGTCGACTGGTACCTGCTTGGTTTCCTGTAACATCCCAAATTTTCAATTTGGAATGTTATACACTAGATCATCATGCATATCATATTTTCTTGCATTTCGTCGATCGTAGAAAATTTCACGCAACTCAAGGACCCTCGGAGAGAGTTGGAGATTTCGTCATTTTCATATTTGAGTTTTTCTCAAAGTTCGAAAAGAGGATCATTGGTTTTGTCGGAGTTTCATTTTCCTTTTATTTGGATAGGGGAAAATGCGCGTTTTCAAAATTGCATTCTAGGTCCCGCGAAAAGTTCATTTTGTTCGACTCATTTTTAGGAGTCGGGGAAAATTTACTTTAAAAGTTTTGGAGTTCGTTTAGATTTCTTTTCTTTTGTTTTTCTGCGCGAGAAACTGATTTTTTTTTAAAAAAAACCGCAGCGCGCCTGGGCCAAGGCCCAAGCCGCCGGCCGGGCCTCTCCCTCCCGCGCGCCGCGCGCCTGGCGTAAGCAGGCCACCGCCGCCGCCCCAAGTAGGATTCCTACTTGGACTCCGTTTCCCTCTTTCTTTCCCTCTCCTTCTGTTTTACTTGCCCCCTCCCCCAAGCAAACCCTCTCCCCTCACCTATATAAATACCAACACCCCCCCCCTCTAAAATCCAAACCACCAAGCCCCAAAGCCCGCGCCGCGCCCTCACCCCGCGCCATAGCCGCGCCGCCCTTGCACCCCGCGCCCAAGCGCCACGCCACCCTAGCGCCGCGCCGCCGCCGCCTCACATCGCCGCCGTTCGCCGGAGTCCCTCGCCGGAGGTAGCCCCGTGCCGCGCCTCTTCTTTATCCCCTCGGTTCGGTTTTTCTTATAAACCTTTCCGGTTTTCTAGATCGGTTTTTCGTTCGGTTTTCTTTTCTCGAAACCCTAGATCGGATTCGTCTTCTTTTCTGGTTTAGTTGCCTCGAGACCGTTCGCCGGACCGTTCGTCCTAACAAACGTGATCACCGGATTATTGCCGGCTAACGAACGTCCGTTCATTGAACCGTTCTTCTTTTTCTTTTCGTCGGATTTATTCCGCGATCGCGATCTCAGATCTGATCTTCGTTCTAGTTTATCTTCTCGCTCGTTTATCGGAATCAGGTGATTCAAGCACCTGGAGTTTCGTTTCGAAACCGCCGTTCCGACTAATCAACTTAAACAAGTTTTTGCTACGGTAAAATTTGACCTAGTTTCAACTTGCTAGAACCGAGTTGTTTTCTTCCGCCGTTTGTTTTCAGTTTCTTTGTTCGGTTCTTTCTCTCTTTGCAACCGGAGTTCTTAAGTTGAACTTTCTGGTTAGATCTCTTGTTCGAGTTTTACCTGTGCATTAGATGAGTACTTATTGTATGCTTGTTGTTCGTCTGCGATAGATTACCCGGATTGCGCCGCCCGTTACTTCGAATATCTAGGACTCGCGGATCATCAGCAAGGCAAGTAACACTTTGATCATACCTTTTCTACAACCTAGTTTTATTGCATTAGATCATCCCTCACACATTGCATGATTAGGATCTAATTAAATTGTGGGATGGGAAGTAGATGAGGTAGTACCTATTACCTGTTTATTATGAAACCTTTGGGAGTTACTTCTACATTTGCTTATTATGCCATGCTATGCTAGTAGACGTGGATTGGGTGAGTGATATCCATGACAGATGTGAGCGTGATAATTTTAAGGGTTTATCTAAGGTGGCAACTTAAACACACATCTGGGTGGATTGAGGCACCTGATGTCTATCAGGACTTGCCTGTTTTATTTTGGACTGCCACCCAGGCTCAAAGGGATCATAAGATCTTTCATGCTAGAAACTTATGTGTGCAGCCACAAGCCATTATGGGCTCTGGCATAGTTGACTAAGTCGTGCGAACTCTTACAGGGTAGACTAGCAGATGTAGGGGAAAGTAGGTGTACCGGTCTATCCATCGTAAGGTGCTAGCGCTTCTGAAAGACTGTGTCTCGGTCATCCGTTTCTCAAACACCAGTAGTGCGAGAAATCCAACGGAGGCGATCGAGTCTTGCGGGGAAAAGTGCGCAAACCTCTGCAGAGTGTAATAAACTAATCATGATTAGCCATGTCCCCGGTTATGGACATCTTGAGTATCTAGTACTTGAATATCATGTGAATCTCATCATGTTACTTCTAATTAATATTGTTGGGTTTTAATTGTTCACTTAATTGGGATTGAGAATGCTGTCAACCATTCTCAATGTTTAACAACCACCATGATAGTTAAATAAATTTATATCTTTGCAGTAGGGAAAAACTGGCTTTACGCAAAACAGTAACCATAGAGCTTTCCACCAGCCAAATATGCATATAGTATAGCTGTTTCATTCCATTATTCTCTATGTGTTACCTTGCCAGCATATTCCATGTGCTGACCCGTTTCGGGCTGCAACGTTAATGTTGCAGACTTTTCAGACGACGATTAAGGTGCTTTTAGGTCGTGGTTCTATACTCAGTGATGCCGTTGGAGTTAATGGACCCATTTATCTTCCAAGTCTTCCGCTGTTATCAATATTAGATGGCCTTAAGCCATATTATTGTAATAAGTACTCTTTTGAGACATCGTTGTAATAAGTGTGTGATTGCCACTCTGCTATAAATCCTTCGAAGTACTGTGTGGTGTCAGCATTACTGATCCAGGGATGACACCGGAGCACAGTAGACTTGATCCATTCGGGCCGGGTCGCTACAGAGATGGTATCAGAGCACACGCTGACTGTAGGACACGACCACTAAATTAAAGCCATAGATCACTATTCTCTCCTCATTTTCTAACTCCTCATCTTTTCTACTCTTTAGGATGAAGGACGCGAAGATTAAGTACGCTCAACCGGATGAAGGCACACCTTTTGGATTTGACTTGAAGGAAGTCACCAAGTACCTAAACATTGGATTACCAAGTTTCACGGGAACCTTCAACGCCACTTTGCCTGAAGAGGAGCGCTGGAAGATTCAAGCTCACGTTCCGGGAAGGACATTCGCGCCAATC
Organism: Triticum monococcum; assembly: GCA_034509565.1. NCBI lineage: Eukaryota > Viridiplantae > Streptophyta > Magnoliopsida > Poales > Poaceae > Triticum > Triticum monococcum. The sequence goes on along the minus strand of CM067842.1, from coordinate 166,850,993 downwards.
ACGAAGCCCATAGATAGTGTTTTCAATGCACCAACTTGGAGTCTAGGAAGGAGCATGGCAGCCCATATCACCATAGGACGCATTGGAGAAGTTTATCAAGAAGACCTCAAGGACACTATCTACCAGATTTGCGGACGCCGAGATGAACAATGGGAGTTAGTCAGCACCAAGAAGGATAGATCCATTGCAGCATTCATCCAGGAGTTAAATCAGCACATTCGATGCCACGAGAACCAGATGTGGAATGATATGATAGAGTTGAAGAATGCGAAGACAAGGATCATCGAGCTAGAAGGAGAACTGAAGGCTACACGCAAGGACTACATGGACGAGATCATAGCTCTAGCAAGACACAACGTCGATCTTAAGCAAGAGATTGAAAGACTCAAGAGGGAGTTAGCATCCAGGAAGGAAGACATGTACGTCGCATGTCCGGAAAACTACATCATCATCGACGACACCGATTCGGTTCCAAGTGAACCCGACTTTGAAGACGAAGCTGGAGCGGACATCATGGAGTCTTCCACCGGTTCAAATTTTTAGATGACCACCAAATATTAGTAGTATTCCCCCCCATGTATACAGTATAGTTCGAGCACTTTTGCGATAGCTAGATCGATTGTAAGCCCTTGTTTGAATTGAATGAAGTGATTTAGTATGAATTTGCTCATGTGCATTGGGGTAGTGTTTTCCCTTTAAACCTCATTCTATTCTTATATCTCTTCTTTTCTAAACCCTCAAATGCCTCCGAAACATGACCCCGGGTTACCATTAAGGATTGGTAACTATGTTTTTCTCTCAGACCTAATAGTATTGGAATCTCAAGGATTGGATGTGATATTAGGCATGGATTGGTTATCAAAGTATGAAGGGAACATCGATTGTGCTAGTAAGACAATTTTGCTTACAACGCCAGAAGGAAGAAGGATCAAGTATGTATCCCGGCATGTGCCAAATAGGACACAAGTAAATTGCCTGACAGGAGTCGTGCAGGAGGAAGTACCAGTGGTAAAGGATTTTCCTGATGTATTTCCGGAAGAGTTGCCAGGCATGCCACTGGATAGAGACATTGAGTTTTTGATTGAGTTATTGCCAGGTACAGGCCCAATATCAAAGAGACCGTACAGGATGCCTGCAAAGGATTTGTTAGAAATAAAGAATCAGATTAAGGAGTTACTAGAGAAAGGTTACATACGCCCAGGTTCTTCGCCTTGGGGATCACCCGTACTTCTAGTGGAGAAGAAGGATGGATCATTATGGATGGTTGTTGATTATCGTGGATTGAATGAAGTAACCATCAAGAACAAGTACCCACTGCCAATGATTAATGATCTGTTTGATCGTTTGCAAGGAGCTAAAGTGTTTTCCAAGATCGATTTGTGATCAGGGTACCACCAGTTGAAGATTCGAGAGCAGGACATACCTAAGACAACATTCAACACAAGATATGGACTGTATGAGTATACCGTTATGTCATTTGGATTGACTAACGCACCTGCCTATTTTATGAACCTGATGAACAAAGTGTTTATGGAGTTTTTGGATAAGTTCGTCGTAGTGTTCATTGATGATATCCTGATTTATTCAAAGAATGAAGAGGAGCATAAGGAACATTTGCGTTTGGTTTTGGAGAAACTAAGGGAACATCAGTTATATGCCAAATTCAGCAAATGTGAGTTTTGGTTGAAGGAAGTAGGATTCCTCGGACACGTTATATCCGGAGAAGGGATAGCAGTTGACCCCGCAAAGGTTGAGACCGTAACCGAATGGGAAGCACCAACGACAGTTGGAGAGATCCGGAGTTTTCTTGGACTCGCAGGATACTACCGAAGATTCATTGAGAACTTTTCAAAGATTGCGAAGCCTATGACGGAGTTGTTGAAGAAGGATACCAAGTTCAATTGGACTGAGGAGTTTGAGGCTAGTTTCCAGGAGTTGAAGAAATGATTGGTTACCTCACCAGTGTTGATTTTGCCAGATCAGACCAAGGATTATGAGGTGTATTGCGACGCTTCACGTCGAGGACTTGGAGCAGTGCTTATGCAGGAAGGAAGAGTTGTTTCGTATGCTTCACGACAACCGAAGCCTCACGAATTGAATTATGCCACCCATGATTTGGAGTTAGCAGCCGTAGTGCATGCATTGAAGACATGGAGACATTTCCTCATTGGAAGTCATTGTGAGGTGTACACGTATCATAAGAGTTTGAAGTAGATTTTCACACAAAAGGAGTTGAATCTCAGACAAAGGAGATGGTTGGAGCTCATCAAGGATTATGACATGAGATTGCATTACCATCCCGGTAAAGCTAATGTAGTAGCTGACGCATTGAGCCACAAGAGCCATGTCAATACGTTGATGACGGGAGAAATACCCAAGGAGTTATCAGAAAACCTTCGTGGACTAAGTGTAGAGATAGTTCCGAAAGGCTATGTGGCAGCATTGGAGATTCAGTCAACATTGATGGATAAAATCAGAGAAGCTCAGAAATCTGACAAGGAGATTGCTTCTATAAAGAAGAAAATGAGTGAAGGAAAAGCAAAGGGATTTCGTGAGGATGAGCACGATACCCTATGGTTTGAGGACCGTGTTTATGTGCCAAATGACCCGGAGATCAGGAAGTTGATTCTACAAGAGGCACATGATTCACCCTATTCGATTCACCCAGGAAATACCAAGATGTATTTGGATTTGAAGGAGACATTCTGGTGGACCGGAATGAAGAAGGATATTGCAGCATATGTAGCAGTTTGTGACATATGTCATAGAGTAAAGGTAGAACATCAGAAGCCAGCCGGATTGTTGCAACCATTGCCGATACCCGAATGGAAGTGGGATAAGATAGGCATGGATTGTATCACAGGACTACCCAGGACGAAAGCAGGATATGACTCGATATGGGTAGTAGTTGATCGTTTGACGAAGGTAGCACATTTCATTCCAGTTAAGACCACTTACACCAGTGCTAAGTTGGCAAAGATATACATGACGAGGATCATTTGTTTGCATGGAGTTCCGAGGAGTATTGTATCAGACAGAGGAACCCAATTTACCTCAAAGTTTTGGAATCAGTTGCATGAAACTTTGGGAACCAGGATAGAGTTCAGCACCGCTTTTCATCCGCAGACAGATGGACAGGCCGAGAGAGTCAATCAGATTTTGGAAGATATGCTGAGAGCTTGTGCACTAGATTATGGATCTAGTTGGGACGATAATTTGCCGTATGCGTAGTTTTCTTATAACAACAGTTACCAAACCAGTTTGAAGATGGCACCTTTCAAAGCTTTATACGGAAGGAGGTGCAGGACATCGTTGTCATGGGACGAAGTTAGAGACCGTCAATTCTTTGGACCAGATTTGATTAAGGAGTCTGAACAGAAGGTGAAGTTGATTCGCGATAGGCTCAAGGTAGCCCAGTCCAGGCAGAAGAGCTACACAGATTCTAAACGCAAGGAGACAGTTTACGAAACCGGAGACAGGGTGTATCTCTGAGTATCCCCACTACGAGGAGTTAAGCGATTTGGAGTTAAGGGAAAATTAGCACCGCGTTTTGTTGGACCGTATAAGATCTTGCAACGTATGGGAGAAGTCGCGTATAAGTTGGAATTACTAGAGGGACTGTCAGGAGTTCATGATGTATTCCATGTTTCTCAGCTGAAGAAATGTCACGCCGAGATGGCGGAGGTACCGTTAAGAGATACAGTACCGCTAGAAGCGATTCAGTTGAAGGACAACTTAACGTATGAAGAGAAAGTAGTCAAGATTCTCGATTATGCCAGTAGAGTTACCCGCAGCAAGGTTATCAAGTTTTGCAAAGTTCAGTGGAACCACCACTCAGAGGATGAAGCCACCTGGGAGAGAGAAGAAGATTTGCTCTAGAACCACCCTCACCTATTTTCTAGCCAACCCAAATCTCGAGGGCGAGATTCATATTAAGGGGGGTAGGTTTGTAACATCCCAAATTTTCAATTTGGAATGTTATACACTAGATCATCATGCATATCATATTTTCTTGCATTTTGTCGATCCTAGAAATTTCACGCAACTCAAGGACCCTCGGAGAGAGTTGGAGATTTCGTCATTTTCATATTTGAGTTTTTCTCAAAGTTCGAAAAGAGGATCATTGGTTTTGTCGGAGTTTCATTTGCCTTTTATTTGGATAGGGAAAATCCGTGTTTTCAAAATTGCATTCTAGGTCCCGAGAAAAGTTCATTTTGTTCGACTCATTTTTAGGAGTCGGGGAAAATTTACTTTAAAAGTTTTGGAGTTCGTTTAGATTTATTTTCTTTAGTTTTTCTGCACGCGAAACCGATTTTTTAAAAAAAATCCCGCAGCGCGCCTGGGCCAAGGCCCAAGCCGCCAGCCGGGCCTCTCCGTCCCGCGCACCGCGCGCCTGGCGCAGGCAGGCCACCGCCGCCGCCCCAAGTAGGAGTCCTACTTGGACTCCGTTTCCCTCTTTCTTTCCCTCTCCTTCTCTTTTTCTTGCCCCCTCCCCCAAGCAAACCCTCTCCCCTCACCTATATAAATACCAACACCCCCCCCTCTAAAATCCACACCACCAAGCCCCAAAGCCCGCGCCGCGCCCTCACCCCGCGCCATAGCCACGCTGCCCTTGCACCCCGCGCCCAAGCCGCCCTAGCGCCGCGCCACCCTAGCGCAGCCGCCGCCCATAGCGCCGCGCCGCCGCCGCCTCACATCGCCGCCGTTCGCCGGAGTCCCTTGCCGGAGGTAGCCCCGCGCCGCGCCTCTTCTTTATCCCCTCGGTTCGGTTTTTCTTATAAACCGTTCCGGTTTTCTAGATCGGTTTTTCATTCGGGTTTCTTTTCTCGAAACCCTAGATCGGATTCGTCTTCTTTTCCGGTTTAGTTGCCTCGAGACCATTCGCCGGACCGTTCGTCCTAACGAACGTGATCACCGGATTATTCCCGGCTAACAAATGTACGTTCGTTTAACCGTTCTTCTTTTTCTTTTCGTCGGATTTATTCCGCGATCGCGATCTCAGATCCGATCTTCGTTCTAGTTTATCTTCTCGCTCGTTTATCGGAATCAGGTGATTCAAGCACCTGGAGTTTCGTTTCGAAACCGCCGTTCCGACTAATCAACTTAAACAAGTTTTTGCTACGGTAAAATTTGACCTAGTTTCAACTTGCTAGAACCGAGTTGTTTTCTTCCGCCGTTTGTTTTCGGTTTCTTTGTTCGGTTCTTTCTCTCTTTGCAACCGGAGTTCTTAAGTTGAACTTTCTGGTTCGATCTCTTGTTCGAGTTTTACCTGTGCATTAGATGAGTACTTATTGTATGCTTGTTGTTTGTCTGCAATAGATTACCCGGATTGCGCCGCCTGTTACTTCGAATCTCTAGACTCGCGGATCATCAGCAAGGCAAGTAACACTTTGATCATACCTTTTCTACAACCCAGTTTTATTGCATTAGATCAATCCTCACACATTGCATGATTAGGATCTAATTAAATTGTGGGATGGGAAGTAGATGAGGTAGTACCTATTACCTGTTTATTATGAAACCTTTGGGAGTTACTTCTACGTTTTCTTATTATGCCATGCTATGCTAGTAGACGTGGATTGGGTGAGTGATATCCATGACAGATGTGAGTGTGATAATTTTAAGGGTTTATCTAAGGTGGCAACTTAAACACACATCTGGGTGGATTGAGGCACCTGATGTCTATCAGGACTTGCCTGTTTTATTTTGGACCGCCACCCAGGCTCAAAGGGATCATAAGATCTTTCATGCTAGAAACTTACGTGTGCAGCCACAAGCCATTATGGGCTCTGTTATAGTTGACTAAGTCATGCGAACTCTTACAGGGTAGACTAGCAGATGTAGGGGAAAGTAGGTGTACCGGTCTATCCATCGTAAGGTGCCAGCGCTTCTGAAGGACTGTGTCTCGGTCATCCGTTTCTCAAACACCAGTAGTGCGAGAAATCCAACGGAGGCGATCGAGTCTTGTGGGGAAAAGTGCGCAAACCTCTGCAGAGTGTAATAAACTAATCATGATTAGCCATGTCCCCGGTTATGAACATCTTGAGTATCTAGTACTTCAATATCATGTGAATCTCATCATGTTACTTCTAATTAATATTGTTGGGTTTTAATTGTTCACTTAATTGGGATTGAGAATGCTATCAACCATTCTCTATGTTTAACAACCACCATGATAGTTAAAAAAATTTATTCCTTTGCAGTAGGGAAAAACTGGCTTTACGCAAAACAGTAACCATAGAGCTTTCCACTAGCCAAATATGCATATAGTATAGCTGTTTCATTCCATTATTCTCTATGTGTTACCTTGCCAGCATATTCCATGTGCTGACCCGTTTCGGGCTGCAACATTAATGTTGCAGACTTTTCAGACGATGATTAAGGTGCTTTTTGGTCATGGTTCTATACTCAGTGATGCCGTTGGAGTTGATGGACCCATTTATCTTCCAAGTCTTCCGCTGTTATCAATATTAGATGGCCTTAAGCCATATTATTGCAATAAGTTCTCTTTTGAGACATCGTTGTAATAAGTGTGTGATTGCCACTCTGCTATAAATCCTTCGAAGTACTGTGTGGTGTCAGCATTACTGATCCAGGGATGACACCAGAGCACAGTAGACTTGATCCATTCGGGTCGGGTTGCTACATTTCCGCCTTGTCTTGGATGAACAAATGCTTCTTTTTAGCCGGCGCAGTCCCCTTGGGCTCAAGGGCGTCGGTGCCAGTGGGCTGCGCCACCGCGGCCGCCCTGAAAACAAGCTGGAGCACCTGCAGCGCATCCCTTGTGTCTCCTGACACGGTGAGGACGCCGCTGCTCCCAGGCATCTTCATGAGGTTGTACGCCGGGTGAGTTGCTGCCATGAACCGAGCCAAGGCCGGATAGCCGAGGATGGCGTCGTAGGGGAGGCCAATGGGGGCGATGTCGAAGTCAATCAGCTCCGTGCGGAAGTTGTCGCAGGTGCCGAAGGTCACTGGGAGGCGGATCTGTCCCGAGGCGGTGGAACCAGCTCCGACGCCCGAGAAAGGCCTGCTGGGTTGGAGCCGCTCTAGCGGTACGCGGAGGTGGCTGAAGGCCTCCACCGAGAGCACGTTGAGGCCGGCACCACCGTTGATGAGGGTCCTGGTGACGGCCACTTGGCAGATGGTGGGGGTGCACAGCATCGGGAGCGCGCCCGAACCAATGGGGTTGAAGGGGTGGTCCTCCAAGTCGAAGGTTATATCGGCCTCGGGCGCCACCTAGCCCGGGAGGCTTCTCGGCACTTGGAGGTGGTGCTAATCCGGCGGGTGAACGGCTTGACGTGATGGCTCGAGGGCGGTGCCTGGGAGCCACCCAGGAGAGCTGCGACGACGGGCGGCGCTGGTGCGGCGAAACGGGCGAGGAAGAGGTCGCACAGCTCCTCCCAGGAGATGACAGAGGCCGTCAGCAGGTGGAGGAGCCACGCGCGCGGGACGCCTATGAGGGCCATGGGTAACCAGTTGGCCATCACCCGGTCATCACCCCGGCTCTGAGGATGGCCTCCTCGTACGCCAGCAGGAAAGTCATCGGGTCCGTCGCGCCATCGTAGCGCGGCGGCGTCTTGGGCCGGGACTTGCGCGGCCACTGCAGATGTCGCAAGGCGGGGCCAAGGCCTGGAGCCCCTGGCCCCAGTGTCGACATCCGTTGCTGGAGCGGGCGGCGCATTGTCCGCCATGAGGGCAGGATGCGTTGTTGGGGGAGAGTGGGTCGTCAGGAGGGAGGACTCCGGCGCACCCCTACCTGGCACGCCAAATGTCGGATTTTGGGTTTCGGCAGACCCTTTAGGTTCGAACACTGGGGTGCGCGCGGAGATCTCTCCCCTACCGATCTACGTCCGATCTCCTCGCGTGATCTAAGTTGGAAACAACGAACAACACAAGGGACGCGATGTTTATACTGGTTCGGGCCACCGTTGTGGTGTAATACCCTACTCCAGTGTGTGGTGTGGTGGATTGCCTTAGGGGGCTGATGACGAACAGTACAAGGGAAGAACAGCCTTGCGAGAGGTGTTCTTGAGCTGGTGCGATGAACTTCTAGGGTGAGTTCAGTCGCCTCTCTCTCTCTCTGCTAGGGCTCTACCAGATTTCTGGATGTCCCCCTACTCTATGGTGGCTAGCCCTATTTATAGAGGCCCTGGGCCTCTCCCCAAATAATGAGCGGGAAGGGCGCCAACACTTGTCCATTTTGAAGGGGAACATATAGTACAAGTTATCCTGACCAAAGGTAGTCTTCAGCTGCCAAAAGTACTGGTGATGACGCCGTCTTGGGCTCCATGGTGACCTCCCTCCTGCCACTCTGCTGGTCTTGGTCTCGTTGCACCGGAATGGTAACCTTTGCCCGATGCCTTGGCCTGCGCTTGCCCCCTTTGCACCAAAGGGGAAACAATGATACTGCACAGGCCGGTGCCCGCCTGGCGCCCGCCTGGCCTCGATCGTCATGGCTTGCGTCACGGGTTCCTCGCGAGGTACCCCTGCCTTGATCTCTCCGCCTCCTCGCGAGCCTGCCGGATGAGGCCGCCTCTGAGGAAGCTTCCTGTCGTCCGCCCCGCGAAGCTTGGCCCCTCGCGAGGGTCTTGAGCTTGAGCTAATGAAGATGGGCCGCACTGGGCCCCCACTTGAGCCACACCGCAGGCCGTAGGCAGGCAAGTCTGGGGACCCCCGTTCCCAGAACGCCGACAACCGTGAAGAAGAATTACCTAGTAAGGATGAAATTATTGGTCTTGCTTCTATTGCCGTATCTCCTAGTGATCCTTTAGAACAATATTTGCTAGACCATGAAAATGATATGCTTATGAATGAAAGAAGGGAATTAAATGAAGTATTCTTTAAACAGGAACCTATTCTGAAAAACAATTTACCTATTGAAATCTTAGGGGATCCTCCTCCACCCAAGGGTGATCCCGTGTTTGAGCTTAAACCGTTACCTGATACTCTTAAATATGATTATCTTGATGAGAAAAGGATATACCCTGTTATTATTAGTGCTAACCTTTCAGAGCATGAGGAAGAGAGATTATTGAAAACTCTGAAGAAGCACCGCGCTGCTATTGGGTATACTCTTGATGATCTTAAGGGCATTAGTCCCACTCTATGTCAACATAAAATTAATTTGGAAGAAGATGCTAAACCAGTTCACGATCATCAATGCTGTCTGAATCCTAAAATGAAAGAGGTGGTAAGAAAGGAGATACTAATGCTCCTTGAGGCAGGTATAATTAATCCCGTTGCTGATAGTAAGTGGGTAAGTCCTGTCCATTGTGTGCCTAAGAAGGGAGGTATTACTGTTGTTCCTAATGATAGAGATGAATTGATCCCTCAAAGAATTATTACTAGTTATAGGATGGTAATTGATTTCCGCAAATTAAATAAGGCTACTAAAAAAGATCATTACCCCTTACCTTTTATCGATCAAATGCTAGAAAGATTATCCAAACATACACATTTTTGCTTTCTAGATGGTTATTCTGGTTTCTCTCAAATACCTGTGTTAGCCAAAGATCAATCAAAGACTACTTTTACATGCCCTTTTGGTACTTTTGCTTATAGACGTATGCCTTTTGGTCTATGTAATGCACCTGCTACCTTTCAAAGATGCATGATGGCTATATTCTCTGACTTTTGTGAAAAGATTTGTGAGGTTTTCATGGATGACTTTTCTGTCTATGGATCTTCTTTTGATGATTGCTTGAGCAACCTTGATCGAGTTTGGCAGAGATGTGAAGAAACTAATCTTGTCTTGAATTAGGAAAAGTGCCACTTTATGGTTAATGAAGGTATTGTCTTGGGGCATAAAGTTTCCGAAAGAGGTATTGAAGTTGATAAAGCCAAGATTGATGCTATTGAAAAGATGCCATGTCCCAAGGACATCAAAGGTATAAGAAGTTTCCTTGGTCATGCCGGTTTTTATAGGAGGTTCATCAAGGACTTCTCAAAAATCTCTCGGCCTCTGACTAATTTATTACAAAAAGATATACCATTTGTCTTTGATGATGATTGTGTAGAAGCATTAGAAATACTTAAGAAAGCATTGATCTCTGCACCCATTGTTCAGCCACCTAATTGGAATTTACCCTTTGAAATTATGTGTGATGCTAGTGATTATGATGTAGGTGTTGTTCTAGGACAAAGAGTTGATGAGAAACTAAATGTTATTCAATATGCTAGTAAAACTCTATACAATGCTCAAAGAAGTTATGCTACTACTGAAAAAGAATTCCTAGCAGTTGTATTTGCTTGTGATAAGTTTAGACCTTATATTGTTGATTCTAAAGTAACTATTCACACTGATCATGCTGCTATTAAGTATCTTATGGAAAATAAAGATGCTAAAACTAGACTTATTAGATGGGTTCTCTTGCTACAAGAATTTGATTTACATATTGTTGATAGAAAAGGAGCGGAGAACCCCGTTGCAGACAACTTGTCTAGGTTAGAAAATGTGCTTGATGACACACTACCTATTGATGATAGCTTTCCTGATGAGCAATTAAATGTCATAAATACTTCTCATACTGCTCCATGGTATGCTGATTATGCTAATTACATTGTTGCTAAGTTTATACCACCTAGTTTCACATACCAGCAAAAGAAAAAGTTCTTTCATGAATTGAGGCATTACTTTTGGGATGACCCACATCTTTATAAAGAAGGAGTAGATGGTGTTATTAGACGTTGTGTACCTGAGCATGAACTGGAACAGATCCTACGCAAGTGTCACTCCGAAGCTTATGGAGGACACCATGCTGGAGATAGAACTACACATAAGGTACTGCAATTTGGTTTTTATTGGCCTACTCTCTTCAAGGATGCCCGTAAGTTTGTCTTATCTTGTGATGAATGTCAAAGAATGTTGGGGAACGTAGTAATTTCCAAAAAATCCTACGCACACGCAAGATCATGGTGATGCATAGCAATGAGAGGGGAGAGTATGATCGACGTACCCTTGTAGACTGACAGCGGAAGCGTTAGCACAACGCGGTTGATGTAGTCGTACGTCTTCACGGCCCGACCGATCAAGCACCGAAACTACGGCACCTCCGAGTTCTAGCACACGTTCAGCTCGATGACGATCCCCGAACTCCGATCCAGCAAAGTGTCAGGGAAGAGTTTCGTCAGCACGACGGCGTGCTGACGATCTTGATGTACTACCGTCGCAGGGCTTCGCCTAAGCACCGCTACAATATTATCGACGATTATGGTGGAAGGGGGCACCGCACACAGCTAAGAATATGATCACGTGGATCAACTTGTGTGTCTAGAGGTGCCCCCTGCCCCCGTATATAAAGGATCAAGGGGGGGTGCGGCCGGCCAGGAGGAGGGCGCGCCAGGAGGAGTCCTACTCCCACCGGGAGTAGGATTCCCCCCCCCTTCGTAGTTGGAATAGGATACGTGAGGGGGAAAGAGGAGAGAGAGAAGGAAGGGGGGCGCCGCCCCCCTCTCCTTGTCCTATTCGGACTAGGGGGGAGGGGCGCGTGGCCCAGCCCTGGCCACCTCTCCGCTCTTCCACCAAAGCCCACTAAGGCCCATATACCTCCCGGGGGGTTCTGGTAACCTCCCGGTACTCCGGTAAAATCCCGATTTCATCCGGAACACTTCCGATATCCAAATATAGGCTTCCAATATATCAATCTTTATGTCTCGACCATTTCGAGACTCCTCGTCATGTCCGTGATCACATCCGGGACTCCGAACAAACTTCGGTACATCAAAATGCATAAACTCATAATATAACTATCATCGAAACCTTAAGCATGCGGACCCTATGAGTTCGAGGACAATGTAGACATGATCGAGACACGTCTCCAGTCAATAACCAATAGCGGAACCTGGATGCTCATATTGGCTCCTACATATTCTACGAAGATCTTTATCGGCCAGACCACATAACAACATACATTGTTCCCTTTGTCATCGGTATGTTACTTGCCCGAGATTCCATCGTCGGTATCTCAATACCTAGTTCAATCTCATTACCGGCAAGTCTCTTTACTCATTTCGTAATACATCATCTCACAACTAACTCATTAGTTGCAATGCTTGCAAGGCTTATGTGATGTGCATTACCGAGAGGGCCCAGAGATACCTCTCCGACAATCGGAGTGACAAATCCTAATCTCGAAATACGCCAACCCAACATGTACCTTTGGAGACACCTATAGAGCTCCTTTATAATCACCCAGTTACATTGTGATGTTTGGTAGCACACAAAGTGTTCCACCGGTAAACGGGAGTTGCATAATCTCATAGTCATAGGAACATGTATAAGTCATGAAGAAAGCAATAGCAACATACTAAACGATCAGGTGCTAAGCTAATGGAATGGGTCATGTCAATCACATCATTCTCCTAATGATGTGATCCCATTAATCAAATGACAACACATGTCTATGGTTAGGAAACATAACCATCTTCGATTAATGAGCTAGTCAAGTAGAGGCATACTAGTGACGTTTGGTTTGTCTATGTATTCACACAAGTATTATGTTTCCGGATAATACAATTCTAGCATGAATAATAAACATTTATCATGATATAAGGAAATAAACTAATAACAATATTATTGCCTCTAGGGCATATTTCCTTCAGTCTCCCACTTGCACTAGAGTCAATAATCTAGATTACACAGTAATGATTCTAACACCCATGGAGCTTTGGTGCTGTCATGTTTTGCTCGTGGAAGAGGCTTAGTCAACGGGTCTGCTATGTTCAGATCCGTATGTATCTTGCAAATCTCTATGTCTCCCACCTGGACTAGATCCCGGATGGAATTGAAGCGTCTCTTGATGTGCTTGGTTCTCTTGTGAAATCTGGATTCCTTTGCCAAGGCAATTGCACCAGTATTGTCACAAAAGATTTTCATTGGACCCGATGCACTAGGTATGACACCTAGATCGGATATGAACTCCTTCATCCAGACTCCTTCGTTTGCTGCTTCCGAAGCAGCTATGTACTCCGCTTCACATGTAGATCCCGCCACAACGCTTTGTTTAGAACTGCACCAACTGACAGCTCCACCGTTTAATGTAAACACATATCCGGTTTGCGATTTAGAATCGTCCGGATCAGTGTCAAAGCTTGCATCAACATAACCATTTACGATGAGCTCTTTGTCACCTCCATATACGAGAAACATATCCTTGGTTCTTTTCAGGTACTTCAGGATGTTCTTGACCGCTGTCCAGTGATCCACTCCTGGATTACTTTGGTACCTCCCTGCTAGACTTATAGCAAGACACACATCAGGTCTGGTACACAACATTGCATACATGATAGAGCCTATGGCTGAAGCATAGTGAACATCTTTCATTTTCTCTCTATCTTCTGCACTGGCCGGGGATTGGGTCTTACTCAATTTCACACCTTGTAACACAGGCAAGAATCCTTTCTTTGCTTGATCCATTTTGAACTTCTTCAAAACTTTGTCAAGGTATGTGCTTTGTGAAAGTCCAATTAAGCATCTTGATCTATCTCTATAGATCTTAATGCCCAATATGTAAGCAGCTTCACCGAGGTCTTTCATTGAAAAACTCTTATTCAAGTATCCCTTTATGCTATCCAGAAATTCTATATCATTTCTGATCAATAATATGTCATCCACATATAATATCAGAAATGCTACAGAGCTCCCACTCACTTTCTTGTAATTACAGGCTTCTCCAAAAGTCTGTACAAAACCAAATGCTTTGATCACACTATCAAAGCGTTATTCCAACTCCGAGACGCTTGCACCAGTCCATAAATGGATCGCTGGAGCTTGCACACTTTGTTAGCTCCCTTTGGATCGACAAAACCTTCCGGCTGCATCATATACAACTCTTCTTGCAGAAATCCATTCAGGAATGCAGTTTTGACATCCATTTGCCAAATTTCATAATCATAAAATGTGGCAATTGCTAACATGATTCGGACAGACTTAAGCATCATTATGGGTGAGAAGGTCTCATCATAGTCAATCCCATGAACTTGCCGAAAACCTTTTGCGACAAGTCGAGCTTTGTAGACAGTAATATCACCGTCAGCGTAAGTCTTCTTCTTGAAGATCCATTTATTCTCAATTGCTTGCCGATCATTGGGCAAGTCAACCAAAGTCCATACTTTGTTCTCATACATGGATCCCATCTCAGATTTCATGGCTTCAAGCCATTTTGCGGAATCTGGGCTCACCATCGCTTCTTCATAGTTCGTAGGTTCATCATGATCTAGTAGCATGACTTCCAGAATAGGATTACCGTACCACTCTGGCGCGGATCTTACTCTAGTTGATCTACGAGGCTTAGTAGTATCTTGTTCTGAAGTTTCATGATCATTATCATTGGCTTCCTCACTAATTGGTGTAGGTGTCATGGAAATAGGTTTCTGTGATGTACTACTTTCCAATAAGGGAGCAGGTACAGTTACCTCGTCAAGTTCTAGTTTCCTCCCACTCACTTCTTTCGAGAGAAACTCCTTCTCCAGAAAGTTTCCGAATTTAGCAACAAAAGTCTTGCCTTCGTATTTGTGATAGAAGGTGTATCCAATAGTTTCCTTTGGATATCCTATGAAGACACATTTCTCCGATTTGGGTTCAAGCTAATCAGGTTAAAGCTTTTTCACATAACCATCACAGCCCCAAACTTTTAGAAACGACAACTTTGGTTTCTTGCCAAACCAAAATTCATAAGGCATCGTCTCAACGGATTTTGATGGTGCCCTATTTAATGTGAATGCGGCCGTCTCTAGAGCATATCCCCAAAACGATAGCGGTAAATCAGTAAGAGACATCATAGATCGCACCATATCTAGTAAAGTACGATTACGACGTTCGGACACACCATTACGCTGTGGGGTTCCGGGTGGCGTGAGTTGCGAAACTATTCCACATTGTTTCAAATGTACACCAAACTCGTAACTCAAATACTCTACTCCACAATCAAATTGTAGGAATTTTATTTTCTTGTTACGATGATTTTCAACTTCACTCTAAAATTCTTTGAACTTTTCAAACGTTTCAGACTTATGTTTCATTAAGTAGATATACCCATATCTGCTTAAGTCATTTGTGAAGGTGAGAAAATAACGATATCCGCCACGAGCCTCAACAGTCATCGGACCACATACATCTGTATGTATGATTTCCAATAAATCTGTTGCTCTCTCCATAGTACCGGAGAATGGTGTTTTTGTCATCTTACCCATAAGGCACGGTTCGCAAGTACCAAGTGATTCATAATCAAGTGGTTCCAAAAGCCCATCAGTACGGAGTTTCTTCATGCGCTTTATACCGATATGACCCAAACGGCAGTGCCACAAATAAGTTGCACTATCATTATCAACTCTGCATCTTTTGGCTTCAATACTATGAATATGTGTGTCACTACTATCGAGATTTAATAAGAATAGACCACTCTTTAAGGCTGCATGACCATAAAATATATTACTCATGTAAATAGAACAACCATTATTCTCTGATTTAAATGAATAACCGTCTCGCATCAAACAAGATCCAGATATAATGTTCATGCTTAACGCTGGCACCAAATAGCAATTATTTAGGTCTAATACTAATCCCGAAGGTAGATGTAGAGGTAGTGTGCCGACTGCGATCACATCGACTTTGGAACCATTTCCCACGCGCATCGTCACCTCGTCCTTAGCCAATCTTCGCTTAATCCGTAGTCCCTGTTTCGAGTTGCAAATATTAGCAACAGAACCAGTATCGAATACCCAGGTGCTACTGCGAGCATTAGTAAGGTACACATCAATAACATGTATATCACATATACCTTTGTTCACCTTGCCATCCTTCTTATCCGCCAAATACTTGGGGTAGTTCCGCTTCCAGTGACCAGTCTGCTTGCAGTAGAAGCACTTAGTTTCAGGCTTAGGTCCAGGTTTGGGTTTCTTCTCTTGAGTAGCAACTTGCTTGCTGTTCTTTTTGAAGTTCACCTTCTTCTTCCCTTTGCCCTTTTTCTTGAAACTAGTGGTCTTGTTGACCATCAACACTTGATGCTCCTTCTTCATTTCTACCTCCGCAGCTTTCAGCATTGCGAAGAGCTCGGGAATATTCTTATTCATCCCTTGCATATTATAGTTCATCACGAAGCTCTTGTAGCATGGTGGCAGTGATTGGAGAATTCTGTCAATGACGCAATCATCTGGAAGATTAACTCCCAATTGAATCAAGTGATTATTATACCCAGATATTTTGAGTATATGCTCACTAACAGAATTGTTCTCCTCCATCTTGCAGCTATAGAACTTATTGGAGACTTCATATCTCTCAATCCGGGCATTTGCTTGAAATATTAACTTCAACTCCTGGAACATCTCATATGCTCCATGACGTTCAAAACGTCGTTGAAGTCCCGATTCTAAGCCGTAAAGCATCGCAAACTGAACTATCGAGTAGTCATCAGCTTTGCTCTGCCAGACGTTCATAACATCTGGTGTTGCTCCAACAGCAGGCCTGGCACCCAGCGGTGCTTCTAGGACGTAATTCTTCTATGCAGCAATGAGGATAATCCTCAAGTTACGGACCCAGTCCGTGTAATTGCTACCATCATCTTTCAACTTTGCTTTCTCAAGGAATGCATTAAAATTCAACGAAACAACAGCACGGGCCATCTATCTACAATCGAACATAAACAAGCAAGATACTATCAGGTACTAAGTTCATGATAAATTTAGGTTCAATTAATCATATTACTTAAAGAACTCCCACTTAGATAGACATCCCTCTAATCCTCTAAGTGATTACATGATCCAAATCAACTAAACCATGTCCGATCATCACGTGAGATGGAGTAGTTTCATTGGTGAACATCACTATCTTGATCATATGTACTATATGATTCACGCTCGAACTTTCGATCTCCGTGTTCCGAGGCCATATCTGTATATGCTTGGCTCGTCAAGTATAACCTGAGTATTCCGCTCGTGCAACTGTTTTGCACCCGTTGTATTTGAACGTAGAGCCTATCACACCCGATCATCACGTGGTGTCTCAGCACGAAGAACTTTCGCAACAGTGCATACTCAGGGAGAACACTTCTTGATAATTAGTGAGAGATCATCTTATAATGCTACCGTCAATCAAAGCAAGACAAGATGCATAAAAGATAAACATCACATGCAATCAATATAAGTGATATGATATGGACATCATCATCTTGTGCTTGTGATCTCCATCTTCGAAGCACCGTCGTGATCACCATCGTCACCGGTGCGACACCTAGATCTCCATCGTAGCATCGTTGCCGTCTCGCCAATCTTATGCTTCCATGACTATCGCTACCGCTTAGTGATAAAGTAAAGCATTACAGCGCGATTGCATTGCATACAATAAAGGGACAACCATATGGCTCCTGCCAGTTGCCGATAACTCGGTTACAAAACATGATCATCTCATACAATAAAATTTAGTATCATGTCTTGACCATATCACATCACAACATGCCCTGCAAAAACAAGTTAGACGTCCTCTACATTGTTGTTGCAAGTTTTATGTGGCTGCTACGGGCTTAAACAAGAACCAATCTTACCTACGCATCAAAACCACAACGATAGTTTGTCAAGTTGGTGTTGTTTTAACCTTCGCAAGGACCGGGCGTAGCCACACTCGGTTCAACCAAAGTTGGAGAAATTGTCACCCGCTAGCCACCTTTGTGCAAAGCCCGTCGGGAGAACCGGTCTCGTGTAAGCGTACGCGTAATGTCGGTCCGGGCCGCTTCGTCCAACAATACCGCCGAACCAAAGTATGACATGCTGGTAAGCAGTATGACTTATATCGCCCACAACTCACTTGTGTTTTACTCGTGCATATAACATCAACACATAAAACCTAGGCTCGGATGCCACTGTTGGGGAACGTGGTAATTTCAAAAAAAATTCCTACGCACACGCAAGATCATGGTGACGGATAGCAATGAGAGGGGAGAGTGTGATCTACGTACCCTTGTAGACCGACAGCGGAAGCATTAGCACAACGCGGTTGATGTAGTCGTACGTCTTCACGGCCCGACCGATCAAGCACCGAAACTACGGCACCTCCGAGTTCTAGCACACGTTCAGCTCGATGACGATCCCCGGACTCCGATCCAGCAAAGTGTCGGGGAAGAGTTCCGTCAGCACGACAGCGTGGTGACGATCTTGATGTACTACCGTCGCAGGGCTTCGCCTAAGCACCGCTACCATATTATCGAGGATTATGGTGGAAGGGGGCACCGCACACGGCTAAGAATATGATCACGTGGATCAACTTGTGTGTCTAGAGGTGCCCCCTGCCCCTATATATAAAGGATCAAGGGGGGGTGCGGCCGACCAGGAGGAGGGCGCGCCAGGAGGAGTCCTACACCCACCGGGAGTAGGATCCCCCTTTCCTAGTTGGAATAGGATTCATGAGGGGGAAAGAGGAGAGAGAGAAGGAAGGGTGGCGCCGCCCCCCTCCCCTTGTCCTATTCGGACTAGGGGGGAGGGGCGCACAGCCCAGCCCTGGCCACCTCTCCTCTCTTCCACTAAAGCCCACTAAGGCCCATATACCTCCCGGGGGGTTCCGGTAACCTCCCGGTACTCCGGTAAAATCTCGATTTCATCCGGAACACTTCCGATATCCAAATATAGGCTTCCAATATATCAATCTTTATGTCTCGACCATTTCGAGACTCCTCGGCATGTCCGTGATCACATCCGGGACTCCGAACAAACTTCGGTACATCAAAATGCATAAACTCATAATATAACTGTCATCGAAACCTTAAGCGTGCGGACCCTACGGGTTCGAGAACAATGTAGACATGACCGAGACACGTCTCCGGTCAATAACCAATAGCGGAACCTGGATGCTCATATTGGCTCCTACATATTCTACGAAGATCTTTATCGGTCAGACCACATAACAACATACATTGTTCCCTTTGTCATCAGTATGTTACTTGCCCGAGATTCGATCGTCGGTATCTCAATACCTAGTTCAATCTCGTTACCGGCAAGTCTCTGTACTCATTTCGTAATACATCATCTCACAACTAACTCGTTAGTTGCAATGCTTGCAAGGCTTATGTGATGTGCATTACCGAGCGGGCCCAGAGATACCACTCCGACAATCGGAGTGACAAATCCTAATCTCGAAATACGCCAACCCAACATGTACCTTTGGAGACACCTGTAGAGCTCCTTTATAATCACCCAGTTACGTTGTGACGTTTGGTAGCACACAAAGTGTTCCTCCGGTAAACGGGAGTTGCATAATCTCATAGTCATAGGAACGTGTATAAGTCATGAAGAAAGCAATAGCAACATACTAAACGATCGGGTGCTAAGCTAATGGAATGGGTCATGTCAATCACATCATTCTCCTAATGATGTGATCCCATTAATCAAATGACAACACATGTCTATGGTTAGGAAACATAACCATCTTCGATTAACGAGCTAGTCAAGTAGAGGCATACTAGTGACATTTGGTTTGTCTATGTATTCACACAAGTATTATGTTTTCGGATAATACAATTCTAGCATGAATAATAAACATTTATCATGATATAAGGAAATAAAATAATAACAATATTATTGCCTCTAGGGCATATTTCCTTCAAAGAATTGGTAATATTAGTAGACGTCAAGAAATGCCTATGAATTATTCACTTGTTATTGAACCATTTGATGTTTGGGGCTTTGACTATATGGGACCTTTTCCTTCCTCTAATGGTTATACACATATTTTAGTTGCTGTTGATTACGTTACTAAGTGGGTAGAAGCTATTCCAACTAGTAGTGTTGATCATAACACTTCTATTAAAATGCTTAAAGAAGTTATTTTCCAATGTTTGGAGTCCCTAGATATTTAATGACTGATGGTGGCTCACATTTTATTCATGGTGCTTTCCGTAAAATGCTTGCTAAATATGATGTTAATCATAGAATTGCATCTCCTTATCACCCTCAGTCTAGTGGTCAAGTAGAATTGAGTAATAGAGAGCTCAAATTAATTTTGCAAAAGACTGTTAATAGGTCCAGAAAGAATTGGTCCAAGAAACTTGATGATGCATTATGGGCCTATAGAACTGCATATAAAAATCCTATGGGTATGTCTCCGTACAAAATGGTCTATGGAAAAGCATGTCACCTACCTCTCGAACTAGAACACAAGGCTTATTGGGCTATTAAAGAGATTAATTATGATTTTAAACTTGCTGGTGAGAAGAGGTTATTTGATATTAGCTCACTTCATGAATGGAGAACTCAAGCCTATGAAAATGCCAAGTTGTTTAAAGAAAAAGTTAAAAGATGGCATGACAAAAGGATACAAAAGCGTGAGTTTAATGTAGGTGATTATGTATTGCTATACAGCTCTCATTTAAGATTTTTTGTAGGAAAACTTCTCTCTAAATGGGAAGGTCCTTACGTTATCGAGGAGTCTAACATTCTGGTGCCATAAAAATCAACAACTTCGAAGGCACAAATCCGAAGGTGGTGAACGGTCAAAGAATCAAACATTATATCTCAAGTAATCTCATAAATGTTGAAAGCAATGTTATAGAAACCATAACCCCGGAGGAATACATAAGGGACACTTTCCAGAATGTTTCAGACTCCGAAAAGGACTAGGTATGTTGTACGGTAAGTAAACCGACTCCAAAATAGTTTTTAAGGCAATATTTCTCCGTTTTGGAATATTTAGAAAAATAGAAAAATAAGCAGCAGTCCGGAAAGTACACGAGGGCTCCACGAGGGTGGAGGGCGCGCCCCCTACCTCGTGGGCACCTCCTGTGCTCTCCGGACTCTGTTTTCTTACATGACATGTATTTTGGTCGGTAAAAAATCGTTATATAACCTGCCCGGGGTTTTGACTCCCGTATCACGCAAAAATCTCCTGTCTTTGTTTTGAGCTGTTTTCTGTTAGGGTTCTCAAGGCCAGGCACTATGTTGTCTCCCTCCTCCTCCAACCGTGAGGGCAATGATGCTTGGCTAATGAAGATAGAGCTGAAGAGAGAAGAACCTATGGAGATCAACAAGGACGAAGGGATCAAGAAGGCCATGGAAGACCAAGTTCCAGCAACAGAGGACACCCTTCAACTGGATCACAATCTTCTTACGCCAACAAAAATCGAAGCTTTCAAGATGATTTAGTTGGCTCGTATACAAAATAAGTATTTCACACGTGAAAATATTTTGTTGAAGGAGCATATCATCGCACTCAAGGGCATTATCCGCAAGCTAGAAGACCTCCTATGCTCGATGTGCGACTATCCATCATCAACAACTCCACCTTCACCAACAAAGAAGAATTGAGTATCTGGTATGGGCACTCCACTTGGCAACTGCCAAGCTTGGGGGAGTGCCACGGTATCATATCACCGTCACTTTTATCTTTACCATTTTTCTTAGTTCGATCATTTTGATAATATCTTGATCTAGTAGAATAAAAGTTTTTAGTATGATCTAGTTGTGAGTTTTGCCTTATTATCCTTCTATGTAATCGAGTCCGTGAGCTATGTAATAAAGATTAGTGTTGAGTCAAGGGCTTGATTATTTTTCCATGATCCTAAGTGAACAAACGAAAAGAGAAAGAAATAAAAAGAAACAAAGAGATCATGTGAATCTTATGGAGAGTAATGAGCTCACGTAGAAAGAGTATGATGAATAAAAGTTGTTGAGAGTTGACAAACATAGTTTTGGTCATCGTTGCAATTAATAGGAAGTAATAAAGAAAGAGAGGTCTTCGCATATAAATCTACTATCTTGGACATCTTTTATGGTTGTGAGCACTCATTAAAATATGACATGGTAAAGAGTTGACATTGGACAAGGAAGACAACGTAATGGGTTATGTTTTCTTACATCTGAGATAA
Source organism: Triticum monococcum (assembly GCA_034509565.1). Taxonomy (NCBI): domain Eukaryota; kingdom Viridiplantae; phylum Streptophyta; class Magnoliopsida; order Poales; family Poaceae; genus Triticum; species Triticum monococcum. The sequence goes on along the minus strand of CM067842.1, from coordinate 166,829,151 downwards.
ATTATATTGTCTTGGATCCTCTAACATGTTGAGCTTGCCTTTCCCCCTCATGCTAGCCAAATTCATTGCACCAAGTAGAGATACTACTTGTACTTCCAAATACCCTTAAACCAGTTTTTCCATGAGTGTCCACCATACCTACCTATGGGTTGAGTAAGATCCATCAAGTAAGTTGTCATCGCTTCAAGCAATAAAAATTGCTCTCTAAATATGTATGATTGATTGGTGTGATAGAAATAAGCTTTATACAATCGTGTGATATGGAAGTAATAAAAGCGACAGACTGCATAATAAAGGTCCATATCACAAGTGGCAATATAAAGTGACGTTCTTTCGCATTAGGATTTTGTGCATCCAACCATAAAAACGCATGACAACCTCTGCTTCCCTCTGCGAAGGGCGTATCTTTTACTTTTATCTCCTATACTGCAATAGAGTCATGGTGATCTTCACCGTTCCTTTTTACATTTTATCCTTTGGCAAGCACAATATGTTGGAAAGATCTTGGTATATATGGCTAATTGGATGTGAGTTTTCTTGAACTATTACTGTTGATATTACCCTTGAGGTAAAACATTGGGAGACAAAACTATAAGCCCCTATCTTTCTCTGTGTCCGATTAAAACTCCATACCCATAAGTATTGCGTGAGTGTCAGCAATTGTGAAAGATTATATGATAGTTGAGTATGTGGACTTGCTGAAAAGCTCTTAAACATTGACTCTTTCCTATGTTATGATAAATTGCAATTGCTTCAATGACTGAGATTATAGTTTGTTAGTTTTCAATGAAGTTTATGATTCATACTTGATATTGTGATTGAATTATTACTCTAGCATAAGAAATCATATGACAAGAATTATATAAGTTGTTGTTCTAAGAATGATCATGATGCCCTCATGTCCATATTTTATTTTTATCGACACCATCATCTCTAAACATGTGGGCATATTTTTTGATTTCGGCTTTTCGCTTGAGGACAAGCGAGGTCTAAGCTTGGGGGAGTTGATACGTCCATTTTGCATCATGCTTTTATATCAATATTTGTTGCATTATGGGCTGTTATTACACATTATGTCACAATACTTATGCCTATTCTCTCTTATTTGACAAGGTTTACATACAGAGGGAGAATGCCGGCAGCTGGGATTCTGGCTGGAAAAGGAGCAAATATTAGAGACCTATTATGCACAGCTCCAAAAGTCCTGAAACTTCACGGGTGATGTTTTCCAAATATATAAAAAACATTAAGCGCAAGAACTTCACCAGGGGGGGCCACACCCTGCCCACGAGGGTGGGGGCACGCCCTACCCCCCTGGTGGCCCTTCGGTGACCATCTTCTGCTATATGGACTCTTTCGATGGGAAAATAATGATAAGCCATCTTGTCGGTGTCAAAACCGGTGGATCTCGGGTAGAGGGTCCCGAACTGTCCGTCTAGGCGGGTGGTAACAGGAGGCAGAGGACACGATGTTTTACCAAGGTTCGGGCCCTCTTGATGGAGGTAATACCCTACGTCCTGCTTGATTGTTCTTGATAATATGAGTAGTACAAGAGTATATCTACCACGAGATCAGAGAGGCTAAACCCTAGAAGCTAGCCTATGCTATGATTGTTGTTGTTTGTCCTACGGACTAAACCCTCCGGTTTATATAGACACCGGAGGGGGCTAGGGTTACAAAGAGTCGGTTACAAGGAAGGAGATATACATATCCGTATTGCCAAGCTTGCCTTCCACGCCAAGGAGAGTCCCATCCGAACACGGGACGAAGTCTTCAATATTGTATCTTCATTGTCCAACAATCCGGCGAAATGATATTATCTGGCTGTCCGGATACCCCCTAATCCAGGACTCCCTCAGTAGCCCCTGAACCAGGCTTCAATGATGACGAGTCCGGCGCACAGATTGTCTTCGGCATTGCAAGGCGAGTTCCTCCTCCGAATACTTCATAGAAGATTTTGAACACGAGGATCGTGTCCGGCTCTCCAAAACAAGTTCCACATACCACCATTAGAATAATATTTCCACAAATCTAATCTGCTGACGTACCCCGTAGCATGACATCACACCACAACCAGGTCTTTATTCGAATCATTTTTCATAACCTATCTCAACGTGTTTTGCGAGGCGGTTTCCTTGGCACGTCTTGTCGAAGCAGAGATCGTGTCCCCTTATTACGGGATTCCCATCAATACGGACATGGATAACCCAACCTCGCCATCAATTACGGTGCTTGGGGGATAAGCGAGTTTTACCATGCTGGTGGGGGCACATAGTTTTGTCCGCCCTTATAAAGGGGTAAGGTTTCACCTTTTTCTACCCACGCCTTCTTCCTCCTTGCTCATCCATTCTCGCGCACTCGAGCTCCAGCGCCCAAGTCCACATCCTTCTCCTCAACTCTCTCCAAACATGTCCAGAGCGGGAGGCAAGTGGATGGTCTCCTCCATAACGAAGGGACACATCAAAAAACTACGTGGGGCCGGATACTTATCCACGGATATCGCGCACCGGTTGCCAGCTGCGGGGCAGACCGTCCCTACCCCGGAACCTTACGAAAGGGTGGTTTTCCTCCCTCACTTCGTCCGCGGACTGGGGTTTCCCCTCCATCCATTCGTCCGCGACCTTATGTTCTATTATTGGCTGGACTTTCATGATCTGGCCCCAATTTCATCCTCAACATCTCGGCGTTCATCGTTGTGTGCGAGGCTTTCCTTCGCATCTGGCCCCACTTCGGCCTGTGGCTGAAGACCTTCAATATCATGCCGAAGGTACTAGGCGGCCAACAAGCGGAATGCGGCGGAGCCATGGTGGGAAAAATTCCCAACGTTACATGGATCGAGGGCTCCTTCGTGGAGACCATAAAGGGGTGGCAATCGGGGTGGTTCTACATCACCGAGCCGTGCGACACCAACTCGGTGGCGGCCCCCGAGTTTCGATCCGGAATCCCCACACGGCTCACTTCCTGGAAGGAGAAGGGCCTGTCCTGCGGCTCATCGGTGGAGCTGGACAGACTCCAGAAGTGTATCCGGTACATGATAAGCAAGAAACTTAAGCTTGTCAGCATAGTCCAGGTCATGCTCTTCCGCCGGATCCTCCCGTGTCAACAACGGGATTTCAACTTTTGGGAGTTCAACCCGGCCCAGCACCAGACTCTACGCGAGCTCTTCGACACCATGCATAAGGACGTCTGGAAGGTGCTGTTCAAGGGCGCCAAGGTCCCCCCTTTTCTTACCGAGGACCGCGGGCTAAGCGCGAAGCGTCCTGCGAATCCATTAAGTTCTGTACATCTGGTAGGGTATTTATTTCCCATAGCTTAACCATGTGCAGGGTCTGAGCTCCCATGCCGTTGACAGGACTCGGTGGAGACATCGGAGCAGATTAACTGTCCGGCCCCTCTGCCCGAAGACCCTACAGACTCTCTCCTGACGGAGATGCGGACTCCGGCTCCTTATGAGGTACCGGAGAAGACCAAGAAGAAGGCCACGGGAACCCAAAAGAGTTCCCGGCACCAGGTGGTATTGGACACATCATCCGATAACTCCGAGACGCACTCCTCCTGTGAAAACGTGGAGGAGGAAGATGAAGATTCTCCCCCTCTAGCCGGGGGAGACAAGAAAAGGAAGGCCACCCCAACCGGGGAGGCCGAAGGGTCCAAGAAGGGAAGGACTCTCCTTCCGGGCTTTTCCACCACCGCCGCCGACGGCGAAGACGAGTGGCTACTCAGGGCCAAGCCCCTGGCAAAGTCGCAAGTATTCGGATACCCGAGTAACTCATAGCATACTTTTGTTGCATTGCTTCTCCTAACATCGAATATGATTATGTAGTCCGCCCCGAGCCCGTATCGACGTATCCTCGTCGGACGGTTCCTTGGACTCATCGGATATGGATAGTGATACACTTCCAACCGCCTCCTCTCCTTGCCCTACGGACAATGTCGAGGTATTGTCTCAAGGGGCACCGAGCCAGGGGGAGATAGTCCCGGAGGCGCCTCAAGGCGACCTTCCGGACTCCAGGCGCAAAGGGAGCAAGACTCCCAAGGGATCCAAGTTCGGCCCTCAACCGAACACCGCGCCGGAACCTCCAGTGGTTCTGGACTCCGGCAGGCGGCCCCCTTCCAAGAGGGGCAAGCCGCCCGTGCCGGTGACCTCTGTCCATCTAGAGGCATCGGACAACCTGTTGGGAGCGCTTCGCGGCGCTTCCATTGACGAAGAGCACCGCACTATTATGAGTGCGGTGATCAAGAAGTTTCAGTCCGCCAAGAGCGGACTGACTGAAGCCTGTGCCAGCCTTCTAACAGGCTTTGAGGTAAGAATTTAAAATATAGGAAAATATTACCGCATAGACAGTAGCCCCTGATGCTCTGTTTGGTGTTCACAAAGAAAAGCCGAATAGAGGATCAAATTATATCTGCAGGAGTCTAATATAAGTATGTCTGTATGCATATGCAGGCTTCGCTGCTGACCTCAACCGCACTGACTGCGGAGGTCGTCGCACTGAATTAGAACCTCGAGCGGTCCGAGAAAGAGCTCGGCCTTGCCAAGAGGCAGCTCGAGGAGAACAAAGGTAAGTAATACCTAGTACGTGTTCTCCTGAAGTTCTTTCATATAAAGATGTGGTTGCAAAATGACAGGATCATCATGGATGTGCCAGGGTCCACGACAGAAGTGGCGACCCTGAAGCAAGTGTTGTCCGAGGCCGAAAATAGAGCGGCCAAGGAGCGCACCGAGCGGGAGAAACAAGAGGCACGGGTGGGCGAGGTGCAGCAAGAGCTCCAGGCTCTCGTGAAGAAGCACGAGACTTTGGAGCTTGACTCGAAGATGCGAGAGTCCGAGCTTTCCACGGCCCTCGAGAGCACCAAGCATGCCAAGGCTGAAGCCCAAAAGGCCCTCCAGGAAATTGAGGCGATGAGGAAGATAGCGGCAGGTAAGGCATTCAATATGCAAAGCAAGCATGTGAAAGTAAATTACTTGTTACTTACGTGAGTCCGGAGCTCTCCAGGAGCATTCACAGATTTGCCCCGTAGCGTGTCGGATGACGCGAAGTATTACCATGCCGAGGAGGGAAGCTCGACGGATAAGTTGTTCTGGTCTCAGTATACTGGGACCGAACACCCGATGCCTGTGAGCGACTAGCTTAAGCAACTGGTCGAGCTGCACAAGGCGGCCGAACAGGCCATGAGGGGCCTTATAGTCCGGATGTGGCCTGGCGAATCCCTTCCCAACAGCTACTTCGGCCTGGTGAGGCGGCTTCTGGATGCCTGCCCATGGCTGGAAGTCATAAAGCGGTCCGTCTGCATCGAAGGTGCATGTCGGGATTTTGCCCGTGCGAAGGTGCACTGGGCCAAGATGGACGCCGAGAAGCTGGTGAAGGAGGGGCGGCCACGGGGCAAGGAGCATCGCCACCCCGAAATGTATTATGAGGGTGTCCGGAAGGGTGCCCGTCTTGTGGCAGACGAGTGTGCGAAGGATGTAATTTTTGAATGAACTTGCTCGTGTGATCCTGTATTATGAAAACTTGTTCATATGCGCTATGCAACGCTTGTTTGAATTTAAAATATTACCTTCTGTGCGGCTGTTTATGAAATCTGAGAGATGGCCAGTCGTCGGCTTCTGCCCCCATGCCACGAGTGCTGGGGTGTTCGGGATAAATCTGAGCACTCTTTTTCCCATTGTTGGGTCCTTCGAGGGAGGTGCTTAGCACAACGAACAAGGCAATCAGACTATAATGCTTTATCACTCTCACTTAGCCATAGAAGTCTACAATTTTAAATTTTGGCAAAGCCCCTAGTATTCGGAAGGCCGAATTCGGGGCGCTATACACGCCTTAAGCCGGACAAAGCTGACTCCTCACTCTAAGGGGCATAAGTCTTTAGGGACTCGAGACCTCTCGAATAGCGACCAGCTCTCGCCTTATCATGCCAGTCAGTTTTAGCTTTCTCTACTGAGGTGCTTGCCCAGATGAACCAGGGCACAATCGCAATAGTTCTCCTAGTGCTACCTTAGCCGATATAGCGGAACGTAAGGTACGAAAACATGGGAGCTGGGCAAACCCAACTATTGACCCAAGACATGATTCAGAGCTGATGCATATAATGCTATAAGTTCGGGGTGCCGCACTGTCAAAAGTGTTCGGACTTCTCACGCCGTATTATGGGGTATGCTTAAGCCCCTGGCGTATTGGCCATACCAGAGTGTAGGGGTGCTGAATGTCATGAATGAACATGTATATACATATATATAAGAGAATAGAGAATGTGGTAATAGTCTAGTGCTATGCATTGTTTATTTAAAAAGGTGCATCGAAGCAGAATGATGCAAGTAGTGCAATAAGCAAAAAGTAGGACTATTTGACATGTCCCCTCCAAGGGCAAGCTGATGAATGGTATTTAAAGCAAGTATTTCACTCGTCATCAGAGACCACCAGGGAGTTCCATGGGGCGACACAGCTTTCTGCCTCCTTGGTTGTTGCATCGTGTGTCCGACAATCGTACTACCGGACGGGGTTTCCAGAGAGTAAAGTCCTGAAAGAGAGACAAATAACGGAGCGAGAAGCCTAGTGCGGTTGAGCCGCGTCTTGGGGCCTGCCGTAGTCATGCCCCCTCCCCACCTATGCCCATGGTATTTTCAATGCGTAATTATGTACGTGTGGCACGGATTTCACCGTTTGGCTGGGACTAGGGTGGGGGCGCATTGCTATGCGAGCTCGGAACGTGCCAGGCCGTCTTTTTGCCGATTACTCCGGGCATGCTTGAAGGTGTCCAGGTGTTTAATCGCCGAACTGGTGGATTGCCTTAAGAGGCTGCTTTGTGCTTCTGCTGCGAGGGCTGCAGTGTGCTCCTCCGTGCAGAGAGAGCACTCTGTGTTTCTATTGACTGTGATGACCCCCCGAGGTCCTGGCATCTTGAGCTTGAGGTATGCATAATGTGCTAGCGCATTGAATCTCGCAAATGCGGTTCGCCCGAGCAGTGCATGATAGCCACTGTGGAACAAGACTATATCAAAGATTAACTCCTCGCTTCGGAAGTTATCTGGGGATCCGAAGACCACTTCTAGTGTGACTGAGCCTGTGCAATGGGCCTCTACACCTGGTATGAGGCCTTTGAAGGTTGTTTTTGTGGGTTTGATCCTTGAGGGGTCTATACCCATTTTGCGCACTGTGTCCTGATAAAGCAGGTTCAGGCTGCTGCCGCCGTCCATAAGGACTCGAGTGAGGTGAAATCTGTCGATGATTGGGTCTAGGACCAGTGCGGCGAATCCACCATGATGGATACTAGTGGGGTGGTCCCTGCGATCGAAGGTGATTGGACAGGAGGACCATGGGTTGAACTTTGGGGCGACTGGCTCCAACGCCTATATGTCCCTTAGCGTACGCTTCCGCTCCCTCTTGGGGATGTGGGTTGCGTATATCATGTTCACCGTCCGCACTTGTGGGGGGAACCTCTTCTGTTCTCCGGTGTTCGGCAGCCGGGGCTCTTCCTCGTCATCTCTGTGTGGCCCCTTATCTTTGTTTTCAGCATTTAACTTGCCGGCCTGCTTGAACACCCAACATTCCCTATTGGTGTGGTTGGCTGGCTTGTCGGGGGTGTCGTGTATTTGACACGGGCGATCGAGTATACGGTCCAAACTGGACGGGCTCGGAGAGCTTATTTTGAATGGCTTTTTCTGCTGATAGGGTTTAGAGCCTCTGAATCCGGCATTGACTGCAGTATCCTCGTTATTGTCGTTGTTGACGCGGTGCTTATGTTTGTTGCGACATGACCTGCCATTGCTATCCATGGTATCTGAAGTACCATTGTTCTTTGATATTTTATTGCTGCGAGCCAGCCAGCTGTCCTCTCCCGCACAAAATCAGGTCATGAGTGTCGTGAGGGCTGCCATAGATTTCGGCTTTTCCTGGCCAAGGTGCCGGGTGAGCCACTCGTCGCCGATGTTGTGCTTAAAAGCTGCTAGGGCATCTGCATCCGGACAGTCAACAATTTGATTTTTCTTTGTCAGGAACCGTGTCCAGAATTGCCTGGCCGATTCCTCTGGCTGCTGAATTATGTGGCTCAAGTCATCGGCATCTGGTGGACGCACATAAGTTCCCTGGAAGTTGTCAAGGAATGCGGCTTCCAGATCTTTCCAACAACCAATGGATTCTGTTGACAGGCTGTTGAGCCAATGCCGAGCTGGTCCTTTGAGTTTAAGTGGGAGGTATTTGATGGCGTGTAGATCATCACCGCGGGCCATGTGGATGTGCAGGAGGAAGTCCTAGATCCATACCGCAGGATCTGTTATGCCGTCGTATGATTCGATATTTACGGGTTTGAAACCCTCTAGGATTTGGTGATCCATTACTTCACCTGTGAAGCATAGGGGCTGTGCGGAGCCTCTGTACTGGGCTATGTCGTGACGCAGCTCAAATGAGTCTTGTCCGCTGTGTTCGGCCCGGCTAGATGTACTTTTATTATATCTGACATGACGGTTATCGTCTCGCATAGTGGCGCGCCCTCGTGATTCGTAGATCGATCTTGTGTGTTTTGCTTTGTCCTCAAATACGTCTCGCAGGTGTAGCGTATTTCCCCGTGCCATGATATTTTTATTTGAGTGGCATCAGGGTGCGGGCTGAGCTTTTGGCTGAAATGCCTCTCTGTCGCAGCCACAAGGTGGCCGATCAGCCGTGTCATACGCTGGAGATGTAGATTTTAATGCTTCCTCCTCCAGTCGGGGTAGCAACCTGCGCTTTGGGTATCTCTTGGAGGGGCGTTCGAGTTCATATTCCTCGGCCACAAGGACTTCAGTCCATCTGTCAGCTAGCAAATCTTGATCAGCTTGAAGCTGTTGTTGCTTTTTCTTAAGGCTATTTGTCGTGGCTATAAGCCGGCGCTTGAAGTGCTCTTGCTCGACGGGATACTCAGGCACGACAAATTCGTCATCGTCAAGGCTTGCCTCGTCTTCGGAGGGAGGCATGTAATTATCATCCTCCGCCTCTCCATCTGCCGCTCTCTCGGGAGGGCTGGCTTCTCCATCCTCCTGCTCTAATTCTTGCTGGAGGGGATTGTTGTCTTCTTCGGCACTGTCCAAAGTGCTATTATCTCCTGTGCCGGTATCACCGCTTTTGCTTTGGTGAGACTTAGAGCGGCGCCGCTGATGTCGGCGCTTGGGTTGCTTCTTGGAGGGGTCATCCTCCGCTGTCCCGTTGCCATTGCCTTCTTTGGGTGTGTCCACCATGTATATATCATATGATGAGGTGGCTGTCTAGTGCCCTGTGGGCAGTGGTTCCTGTTTGTCTCCTGCATCATCGTCCATACCGTCGATGTCTTCGGAGTCGAAGTCGAGCGTGTCGGTCAAATCGTCGACAATGGCTACTAAGTGGGTGGTGGGTGGGCGGCGAATTTCTTTGTCATCCGTATCCCAATCCTGCCGGACATAGTTCGGCCAGGACTCTCCTAACAAGGAGAGAGACCTTAATGAGTTCTGTATGTCGCCGAAGGGCGAGTGCTGAAAGATAGCCGCGGAGGTGAACTCCATGATCGGCGCCCATTCGGATTCGATAGGCACGGGCGCAGGCGGTTCGGAGTCCGTGGCTGGGGAAGAATCCGGTAGTTCAGCGTCACGGCTCCCGTGAAGGGTAAGGTCGATACTCGGCTCGATCGCCGCTGAGGATGCAGCCTCTGTGGCAGGGTCTATCCACCCGTCCATGGATGGGGCGATTGGCTCCGAATTGAGGGTCGGAGCGGTTGCCGGTGCGATCTCCTGAACACTGTCCGATGGTAGAGCTAAATCATGCTCATCGTGATCGTGTGGCGCACTCGGCAGGGGCTCGAATCCATCGAAGATCAAGTCTCCACGGATATCGGTCGTGTAGTTGAAGCTTCCAAATCTGACCTGGTGGCCAGTGTCGGATTCCAGGCTCCGCAAAACCCTTAAGATTCGAACACAGGGGCGTGACGAAGATCTCTCCCACTACATGTCTACCTAGCGCATCGCTCTTCTCCTGGTGGTGGGAATGGAATGCAAGCAAGCAAGCAAAAAAGTAGAGCACACAAGAGTTTACTCAGGTTCAGGCCACCTTGCGGTGTAAAACCCTACGTCCTGCTTTAGTGGATAGGCCTCGCGAGGGCTCGAGTATGAACAAGTACAGTGGTTTCCTGAGCTCAGGAGGCGAGCTCGAGAGGGGTGAGGAAGCGGATGTTCTTGATCCTTTGCTATGCTAAGTCCCAATGGGTTGGTCCCTCCCCTATGCTAGGAACCCTAGCTACTTATATAAACGGCCAGAGTCCTCTTGCCCTGAAATGTTTAGGCGGGAAGGGAATCCCACAACGGCCATTTGAGCAGGAACACAAGGACGCTCCTATCCTGACAAAAGGTGGTCTTCGCCTGCAAAGAGGGCAGGCGGTGACGCGGTGGTGGGCTCGGCGATGACATCCTTCCTGCCGTCCTTGCGGTCTTCGGTCTTGTTGCACCAAAAGGGAAACCTTTGTCTCGCCCCTCGGAAACATGCGCTTGCGCGGTCTCCTTTGCACCAATATGGAAACTGCGCCCGCTGGCGCGCGCTGGCGCCCGCTGGCATGGTTCGTCATGGCTTGCATCACTGCCTCCTCCTGAGGCAGCCCTTGCCTTGAGATCTCCGCCCTCCCGAAGCAGCCTAGCTGAGGCCACTCTTGGGAGAGGTCTTGGTTGCCCCTCTGGAGCAGCCTAGGTGAGACCGCTCCCTGAGGAGGTCTTGGTCATTCTCCTTGCTAGGGCTGGCCCCCTCGTGAGGGTCTTGAGCAGCTGGTCGATCAGCTGGGCCCTATCGGGCCATACCAGGGATGCGATGTGGGCCACAGATAGGCAAGTCTGGGTACCCTGGTTCCCAGTACGCCGACAGTAGCCCCCGGGCCCAAGGGGCGTGTGGAGTTGGCTTCTGGGTGAAGCCTGGCCGAAGATGAAGAGACAAAAGAGACTGTCTTCGCCACACAGGGGTTATTGCCCCCCTTCCTTCTTGCTCAGATCCCCTTCTCCTCCACCTCCAATCTTCTCGGATCCCTTACCTTCCATGACACATTCGGCAAAGTCTGCGGGCCAGGCTGGCGCGTGACAGTTGGATGGGACGTGACGCCTCCACTCCCCACACAGCTTTGGTAACCGCATGGCTTGACAAAAGAGACTGTCTTCGCCACACAGGGGTTATTGCCCCCCTTCCTTCTTGCTCAGATCCCCTTCTCCTCCACCTCCAATCTTCTTGGATCCCTTACCTTCCATGACACATTCGGCAATGGCGAAGGAGGGCAAGGGTGCCGCGCAAGCGTCCGGGCCTGGTTCCTCTCCTGTGGCGGCGCTCGAGGAGTATTCTGTCACCGCGAAGGGGGACTATGCGGAAGTCCAGTCCTTCCTGTCAAGCAAGCACAACAAGCATGGCCCGACAAAGATCCTGGTCGGGTCGGCTACTACGCCGGCCTTGACAATGACCTGCTACACCTTCTTCCTCCACATCATCTTCGTTGGCCTTGTGCCACCCTTCTCTGAATTCTTCTACGCAATCTTGGACCATTACCAGGTGCATGCCCTTCATATCTAGCCTCGCTCCCTCCTCGTCTTGTCGCTATTCGCCTTCTATTGCGAGGCGTTCGTGGGGGTGAGGCCGATTGTCGCCCTCTTCCGCCACCTCTTCGCCATCCGGCTGTACAAGGAGGGCCCGTGCTCAGCGTGCATCTCCTTCGTATTTCAGCGCAAGGGCTGCCGGTTGATGAAGGCAAGGAAGAAGATAGACACCCATCGAAAGAGATGGGTCTATCTGGATGCTCAGCGCATGCACCTGTTGCTGGCGCTGCCTATCGCCCGTCCGCGGAAGCGCGCCTGCTGGAGCCATGTGAAGATTACTGATCCCGAGACTGGGCCCGTCTTGGTGAGGATTGAGGCCGATATGGCCTCGAGGCTCGAGGGGGGACAGATTGTGAAGGAGTTCCTGAGGCAGCGCCTGGCACCACTCCAGGCGCACTCGCGTCCCATGTTGGAGCTGATGGGGGATGACGACAAGCTCTGACTACGCTCGGGGATGCTGCCCTCTTCTGATTTGGACCTCACCTCAAGCATTCTCCTAGAGACGATGCCTGCAGACCTTCCGGTGGCCCACCTGCCATTGTACCGTCATCCTGACAAGGCTGAGCAGTTGGAAGCCGTGTTGGGCTATGTCGAGGTGGCCGCGCCTGCTCCGGCCACGGTTGATGTGTCTTCTGGTGGCGAAGAGGAGAGCGAGGAGGAGGAAGACTCTGAGAAAGCCCTTGGGGACCTGGACCTAAATCTTGATGACGCCTCCTCCGTGGAATCCTTTGAGGAGCTGCCGCCGAGGGCTGGAGTCGCTGGGCAGCCCAAGGCCGTCACCCCGCGTCGATCTGGATGCTCTTCATCCGGAGGGGGCGACGCAGTGACTCCAGGCGGAGCTCTGCCCCGGCAAGGCCAGCGGCCACTATTGTGCCCAAATCTTTGGCCTCGCGTCTCGCCAATGTTCGGGGCAGCGGCATGCCCCCGGCGAAGGAAGTCGCCGTCGATCTGCTGGCGAAGAGGAGGGCGCGCCAGGCCTCTAACGCGTGAGTGCAGGTTCTTCCGTTATTCTATTGCCCGTTGCGCTTCTGACGCGCATTTCTTGATGCAGTAGCATTGGCGGCGTGCTGAAGAAGATGAAGGGAGGGGCCACTTCTTGAAGTCCCGCCCCTCCTGCTGCTGCTGCCGCTGCCGCTGTGGTGCCACACGCCTCATCCAGCCAAACTGCTAAGCGCGTGGTGGCGACGCCTCCAGTGGACTCCGCCATAGCTCCTCGCGAGGGCCAGGTGACCTCTACTCCCGCCGTGCCAGCGAAGGGACCGGGAGCCCCCAAGCCCTCAGCCGAGCGGGCGGTCATGGTGGTGCTCCCTCGTCAGTAGGTGAGGTCTGGTCCCGAGGCCTTGGAGGCGGCCTTCGCTACCCTGAACCAGCTCCGCGTTGTCTTTTGGGACGGTGATGACCGTGCGGTGGACGCCCACTTGGGCCTACTCTCGGGGTGGCTGCAAGCGGAGGAGTTTGTGTAGGCCACCTGGAGTCAGGCTTCGGCGGCCATCGCCGAGGGTCGGGAGGAGGCTGCCTTGGCTGCACGGGCGCGGGAGACTGCGGAAGCCTAGGCATCGTCCTCCGAGAAGCGTTGTCAGGAGGCAGAAGACGAACTTAAGACCCTCCATGAGGAGAGCGTGAAGCACGCCTTGGAGCTTGAGAGGTTGGAGAAGGAGCTCTAGGGCGAGAAGGCCGAGACATCGCGGTTGCAGGAGGAGCAGCTCGCGAGCCTGGAGAAGCTAAAGATAGAGGCCAAGGAAGCCAAGGCATCCCAAGCCAAGCGCGAGGGCGAGCTGAAGGCCAGGGAGGACGCCCTTGCAGCCTCGGAGAAGACGGCGACGGTGGGCCGTGAGGCCCTCGCCGCCTTCGAGCTCGAGGCCCGCAGGCTGCTGCAGATCGCCTACGGGGAGGTCTTCGAACAGCTGCTGGCCACCCCAGAGGATGGCGCCTGAGGGAGTCCTAGATTAGGGGGTCTCCGGACAGCCGGACTATATCCTTTGGCCGGACTGTTGGACTATGAAGATACAAGATTGAAGACTTCGTCTCGTGTCCGGATGGGACTCTACTTGGCATGGAAGGCAAGCTAGGCAGTACGGATATGGATATCTCCTCCTTTGTAACCAACCTTGTGTAACCCTAGCCCCCTCCGGTGTCTATATAAATCGGAGGGTTTTAGTCCATAGGACAACATACAATCATACCATAGGCTAGCTTCTAGGGTTTAGCCTCTCTGATCTCGTGGTAGATCAACTCTTGTAATACCCATATCATCAAGAATAAATCAAGCAGGACGTAGGGTTTTACCTCCATCAAGAGGGCCCGGACCTGGGTAAAACATCATGTCCCCTGCCTCCTATTACCATCTGCCTTAGATGCACAGTTCGGGACCCCCTACCCGAGATCCGCCGGTTTTGACACCGACATTGGTGCTTTCGTTGAGAGTTCCTCTGTGCCGTCGCCGTTAGGCTTGATGGCTCCTACTATCATCAATAGCGAAGTAGTCCAGGGTGAGACTTTTCTCCCCGGACAGATCTTTGTGTTCGGCAACTTTGCACTACGGGCCAACTTGCTTGGCCATCTGGAGAAGATCGAAAGTTACGCCCCTGGCCACCAGGTCAGGTTTGGAAGCTTAAATTACACGGCCGATATCCGCGGAGACTTGATCTTCGACGGATTCGAGCCCCTGCCTTGTGCGCCATGCGGTCACGATGAGTATGATTTAGCTCTACCATCGGACCGTATTCGGGAGATCGCACCCGCAGCCGCTCCGAGCCTCAATTCGGAGCCAGTTGCGCCATCCATGGACGGGTGGATAGACCCCATCACGGAGGTCGTATCCTCAGCGGCGATCGAGCAGAATACCGACCTTACCCTTCACGAGAGCCGTGTCGCCAAACTGCCGGATCCTTCTCCGGCCACGGACTCCGAACCGCCTGTGCCCACTCCTATCGAATCCAATTGGGCGCCGATCATGGAGTTTAACTTCGTGGATATTTTTCAGCACTCGCCCTTCGGCTACATACTGAACTCATTAAGGTCTCTCTCCTTGTCAGGAGGATCCTGGCCGAACTATGTCCGGCAGGATTGGGATGCGGATGACAAAGAAATTCGCCACCCACCCACCACCCACTTAGTAGCCACTGTTGATGACTTAACCAACATGCTCGACTTCGACTCCGAAGACATCGACGGTATGGACGATGATGTGGGAGACGAAGAGGAACCACTGCCCACAGGGCACTAGACAACCACCTCATCATACGATATATACATGGTGGACACACCCAAAGAAGGCAATGGCGACGAGACAATGAAGGATGACCCCTGCAAGAAGCAACCCAAGCGCCGGCATCAACGGCGCCCCTCTAAGTCCCACCAATGCAAAAGTGGTGATACCGGCACCGGAGATAATAGCACTCCGGATAGTGCTGGAGAGAACAACAGTCCCCTCTAGCAAGATTGAGAGTAGGAGGATGGAGGAGCCAGCCCTCCTGAGAGAGCAGAAGATGGAGAGGTGGAGGATGATAATTACATGCCTCCCTCTGAAGACGAGGCAAGCCTCGACGATGACGAATTCGTCGTGCCAGAGGATCCCGTCGAACAAGAGCTCTTCAAGCGTCGGCTTATAGCCATGGCAAATAGCCTTAAGAAAAAGCAGTAGCAGCTTCAAGCTGATCAAGATTTGCTAGCTAATAGATGGACTAAAGTCCTGGCGGCCAAGGAATATAAACTCGAACGCCCCTCCAAGAGTTACCCAAAGTGCAGGTTGCTACCCCGACTGGAGGAGGAAGCACCGAAACCTACATCCCCAGCGTATGACGCGGCTGATCGGCCACCTCATGGACGAGACAGAGAGGCATTCCAGCCAAAAGCTCAGCCCGCACCCCGACGCCATTCAAATAAAAAGGCATGGGGAAATACGCCAGACCTGCGAGATGTATTGGAGGACAAAGCAAAACATGCAAGATCGATCTATGGATCACGAGGGTGCGCCACTATGCAAGATGATAAGCGTCACGCCAGATACAGTAAAAGTAAGTCCGACCGGGCCGAACACAGCGGGCAAGACTCATTTGAGCTGCGTCGTGATATAGCCCAGTACAGAGGCGCTGCACACCCCTTATGCTTCACAGACGAAATAATGGATCATCAAATCCCAGAGGGTTTCAAACCCGTAAATATAGAATCATACGGCGGCATAACAGATCCTGCGGTATGAATCGAGGATTTCCTCCTGCACATCCACATGGCCCGCGGTGATGACCTACACACCATCAAATACCAACCACTCAAACTCAAAGGACCAGCTCGGCATTGGCTCAACAGCTTGCCAGCAGAGTCCATTGGCTGTTGGGAAGATCTGGAAGCCGCATTCCTCGACAACTTTCAGGGCACTTATGTACGACCACCAGATGCCGATGACTTGAGCCACATAATTCAGCAGTCAGAGGAATCGGCCAGGCAATTCTGGACACGGTTCCTAACAAAGAAAAATCAAATCATCGATTGTCCGGATGCAGAGGCCCTAGCAGCTTTTAAGCACAACATCCACGACGAGTGGCTCGCCCGGCACCTTGGTCAGGAAAAGACGAAATCTATGCCAGCCCTCACGACACTCATGACCCGCTTTTGTGCGGGAGAAGATAGTTGGCTGGGTCGCAGCAATAACATATCAAAGAACCATGGTACTTTCGGATACCAAGGATGGCAATGGCAGGCCACGTCGCAACAAACATAAGCGCCACATTAACAGCGACAATACCGAGGATACGGTAGTCAATCCCGGATTCAAAGGCTCTAAACCCAGTCAGCGGAAAAAGCCATTCAAAAGAAGCACTCCGGGCCCGTCCAGTTTGGACCGTATACTCGATCGCTCGTGCCAAATACACGGCACCCCGACAAGCCAGCCAACCACACCAACAGGGATTGTTGGGTGGTCAAGTAGGCCGGCAAGATAAATGCCGAAAACAAAGATAAGGGGTCCCATAGCAATGACGAGGAGGAGCCCCGGCAGCCGAACACCGAAGGACAGAAGTGGTTCCCCCCTCAAGTGCGGATGGTGAACATGATATACACAACCCACATCCCCAAGAGGGAGCGGAAGCGTGCGCTCAGGGACGTATATGCGTTGGAGCCAATCGCCCCAAAGTTCAACCCATGGTCTTCCTGTCCGATCACCTTCGACCGCAGGGACCACCCCACTAGTATCCGTCATGGTGGATTCACCGCATTGGTCCTAGACTCAATCATTGACGGATTTCACCTCACTCGAGTTCTTATGGATGGCGGCAGCACCCTGAACCTGCTTTATCAGGACACAGTGCACAAAATGGGTATAGACCCCTCCAGGATCAAACCCGCACAAACGACCTTTAAAGGCGTCATACTAGGTGTAGAGGCCCATTGCATAGGCTGAGTAACACTGGAAGTGGTCTTCGGATCCCCGGATAACTTCCGAGGCGAAGAGTTAATCTTCGACATAGTCCCGTTCCGTAGTGGCTACCATGCACTGCTCGGGCGAACCGCATTTGCAAGATTCAATGCGGTACCACATTATGCATATCTCAAGCTCAAGATGCCAGGACCTTGGGGGGTCATCACAGTCAATGGAAACACAGAGCGCTCTCTCTGCACGGAGGAGCACACTGCGACCCTCGCACCAGAAGCGCAAAGCAGCCTCTTAAGGCAATCCACTAGTTCGGCGATTAAGGACCCGGACACCTTCAAGCGCGCCCGGAGTAACCGGCAACAGGACCGCCTGACACGTTCCGAGCTCGCATAGCAATGCGGCCCCCACCCCGGTCCCAGACAAACAATGAAATCTGTGCCACGCATACATAATTATGCATTAAAAATACCATGGGCACAGGCCGGGAGGGGGGCACGACTGCAGCACGCTCCAAGTCACGGCTTAAACCGCACTAGGGGCTTCCCGCTTTGTTATTTTTCTCTTTCAGGACTTTAATATTTGGAAACCCTGTCCGGCAGCATGATTGCCGAACACATGATGCAGCAACCAAGGAGGCAGAAAGCTACGTCACACCATAGAACTCCCAGGTGGATTACGATAACGAGTGAAATATTTGCTTTAATACTATTCCTCAGACTATACCTCAGCTTGCCCTTGGAAGGTATGAAGGAAATATGCCCTAGAGGCAATAATAAAGTTATTATTTATTTCCTTATATCATGATAAATGTTTATTATTCATGCTAGAATTGTATTAACCGGAAACATAATACATGTGTGAATACATAGACAAACAGAGTGTCACTAGTATGCCTCTACTTGACTAGCTCGTTGATCGAAGATGGTTATGTTTCCTAACCATAGACATGAGTTGTCATTTGATTAACAGGATGACATCATTAGGAGAATGATGTGATTGACTTGACCCATTCCGTTAGCTTAGCACTTGATCGTTTTGTTTTGTTGCTATTGCTTTCTTCATAACTTATATAGGTTCCTATGACTATGAGATTATGCAACTCCCGTTTACCGGAGGAACACTTTGTGTTCTAGCAAACGTCACAACATAACTGGGTGATTACAAAGGCGCTCTAAAGGTGTCTCTGAAGGTATTTGTTGGGTTGGCGTATTTCGAGATTAGGATTTGTCACTCCGATTGTCGGAGAGGTATCTCTGGGCCCTCTTGGTAATGCACATCACTCAAGCCTTGCAAGCATTGCAACTAATAAGTTAATTGCAGGATGATGTATTATGGAATGACTAAAGAGACTTGCCGGTAACGACATTGAACTAGGTATTGAGATACCGACGATCGAATCTCGGGCAAGTAACATACCGATGACAAAGGGAACAACGTATATTGTTATGCGGTCTGACCGATAAAGATCTTCGTAGAATATGTAGGAGCCAATATGAGAATCCAGGTTCCGCTATCGGTTATTGACCGGAGACGTGTCTCGGTCATGTCTACATAGTTCTCGAACCCGTAGGGTCCGCACGCTTAAAGTTCGGTGACGATCGTAATTAGGGTTTTTGTGTTTTGATGTACTGAAGGTTGTTCGGTGTCCCGGATGTGATCACGGACATGAAGAGGAGTCTCGAAATGGGCGAGACATAAAGATTGATATATAGGAAGCCTATATTTGGATATCGGAAACGTTCCGGGTGAAATCGGGATTTTACCGGAGTACCGGGGGGTTACCGGAACCCCCCGGGGGTTATTGGGCCTACATGGGCACTAAGGGAGAAGAGGAGGGCCGGCCAGTGCAGGCCGCGCGCCCCCTCCCCCTAGTCCGAATAGGACAAGGAAGGGGGGCGGCGCCCCCCTTTCCTCTTTCTCCCTTCCCCCTTCCTTCTCCAACAAGGCAAGAGGGGGGAGTCCTACTCCCAGTGGGAGTAGGACTTCTCCAGGCGCACCCCTTGGGCCGGCCGCACCTCCCCCTCTCCCTCCTTTATATACGGGGGCAAGGGGGCACCCCATGACACACAAGTTGATCTTCGTGATCATCCCTTAGCCGTGTGCGGTGCCCCCTTCCACCATATTCCACCTCGGTCATATCGTAGCGGTGCTTAGGCGAAGCCCTGCGTCGGTATAACACCATCACCGTCATCACGCCATCGTGCTGACGAAACTCTCCCTCAACATTCGGCTGGATCAAAGCTCGAGGGACATCACCGAGTTGAACGTGTGCAGAACACGGAGATGCCGTACGTTAGGTAATTGGATCGGTCGGATCAGGAAGACGTACGACTACTTCCTAAAGCTTCCATTGCCAGACTACGAGGGTACATAGACAACACTCTCCCCTCTCGTTGCTATGCATCACCATGACCTTGCGTGTGCGTAGGAATTTTTTTGAAATTACTACGTTCCCCAGCAGTGGCATCCGATCCTAGGTTTTATGCGTTGATGTTATATGCATGAGTAGAACACAAGTGAGTTGTGGGCGATATAAGTCATACTGCTTACCAGCATGTCATACTTTGGTTCGGCGGTATTGTTGGATGAAGCGGCCCGGACCGACATTACGCGTACGCTTACGCGAGACTGGTTCTACCGACGTGCTTTGCACACAGGTGGCTGGCAGGTGTCAGTTTCTCCAACTTTAGTTGAACCAAGTGTGGCTACGACCGGTCCTTGCGAAGGTTAAAACAGCACCAACTTGACAAACTATTGCTGTGGTTTTGATGCGTAGGTAAGAACGGTTCTTGCTAAGCCCGTAGCAGCCACGTAAAACTTGCAACAACAAAGTAGAGGACGTCTAACTTGTTTTTGCAGGGCATGTTGTGATGTCATATGGTCAAGACATGATGGTTGTTGCTTTATTGTATGAGATGATCATGTTTTGTAACCGAGTTATCGGCAACTCGCAGGAGCCATATGGTTGTTGCTTTATTGTATGCAATGCAATCGCGCTGTAATGCTTTACTTTATCACTAAGCGGTAGCGATAGTCGTGGAAGCATAAGATTGGCGAGACGACAACGATGCTACGATGGAGATCAAGGTGTCGAGCTGGTGACGATGGTGATCATGACGGTACTTCGGAGATGGAGATCACAAGTACAAGATGATGATGGCCATATCATATCACTTATATTGATTGCATGTGATGTTTATCTTTTATGCATCTTATCTTGCTTTGATTAACGGTAGCATTATAAGATGATCCCTCACTAAATTATCAAAGTATAAAGTGTTCTCCCTGAGTATGCACCGTTGCGAAAGTTCTTCGTGCTGAGACACCACATGATGATCGGGTGTGATAGGCTCTACGTTCAAATACAACGGGTGCAAAACAGTTGCACACGCGGAATACTCAGGTTAAACTTGACGAGCCTAGCATATAACAGATATGGCCTCGGAACACGGAGACCGAAAGGTCGAGCGTGAATCATATAGTAAATATGATCAACATAATGATGTTCCCCATTGATACTACTCCATCTCACGTGATGATCGGACATGGTTTAGTTGATTTGGATCACGTGATCACTTAGAAGATTAGAGGGATATCTTTCTAAGTGGGAGTTCTTAAGTAATATGATTAATTGAACTTAAATTTATCATGAACTTAGTACCTGATAGTATCTTGCTTGTCTATGTTTGACTGTAGATAGATGGCTCGTGCTGTTGTTCCGTTGAATTTTAATGCGTTCCTTGAGAAAGCAAAGTTGAAAGATGATGGTAGCAATTACACGGACTGGGTTCGTAACTTGAGGATTATCCTCATTGCTGCATAGA
The DNA here is from genome assembly GCA_034509565.1 of Triticum monococcum. Classification (NCBI taxonomy): domain Eukaryota; kingdom Viridiplantae; phylum Streptophyta; class Magnoliopsida; order Poales; family Poaceae; genus Triticum; species Triticum monococcum. The sequence continues at coordinate 166,808,393 of CM067842.1, read as the reverse complement.
AGAATTACATCCTGGAAGCACCGCTAAGTGTCAAGCCTGCTGCGGGAGCAACACCAGATGTTATGAACATCTGGCAGAGCAAAGCTGATGACTACTCGATAGTTCAGTGTGCAATGCTTTACGGCTTAGAACCGGTTCTTCAACGACGTTTTCAACGTCATGGAGCATATGAGATGTTCCAGGAGTTGAAGTTAATATTTCAAGCAAATGCCCGGATTGAGAGATATGAAGTCTCCAATAAGTTCTATAGCTGCAAGATGAAGGAGAATAGTTCTGTCAGTGAACATATACTTAAAATGTCTGGGTATCATAATCATTTGACTCAATTGGGGGTTAATCTTCCTGTTGATAGTGTCATTGACAGAGTTCTTCAATCACTCCCACCAAGCTACAAAAGCTTCGTGATGAACTATAATATGCAAGGGATGAATAAGACTATTCCCGAGATCTTCGCAATGCTAAAAGCCGCGGAGGTAGAAATCAAGAAGGAGCATCAAGTGTTGATGGTCAATAAGACCACCAGTTTCAAGAAAAAGGGCAAAGGGAAGAAGAAGGGGAACTTCAAGAAGAACAGCAAACAAGTTGCTGCTCAGGAGAAGAAACCCAAGTCTGGACCTAAGCGTGAGACTGAGTGCTTCTACTACAAGCAGACTGGTCAATGGAAACGGAACTGCCCCAAGTATTTGGCGGATAAGAAGGATGGCAAAGTGAACAAAGGTATATGTGATATACATGTTATTGATGTGTACCTTACTAATGCTCGTAGTAGCACCTGGGTATTTGATACTGGTTCTGTTGCTAACATTTGCAACTTGAAACAGGGGCTACGGATTAAGCGAAGATTGGCAAGGGACGAGGTGACGATGCGCGTGGGAAATGGATCAAAGTCGATGTGATCGCGGTCGGCATGCTACCTCTACATCTACCTTCGGGATTAGTATTAGACCTAAATAATTGTTATTTTGTGCCAGCGTTGAGCATGAACATTATATCTGGATCTTGTTTGATGTGAGACGGTTATTCATTTAAATCAGAGAATAATGGTTGTTCTATTTATATGAGTAATATCTTTTATGGTCATGCACCCTTGAAGAGTGGTCTATTTTTTGATGAATCTCGTGGTAGTGATACACATATTCATAATGTTGAAATCAAAAGATGCAGAGTTGATAATGATAGTGCAACTTATTTGTGGCACTGCCGTTTAGGTCATATCAGTGTAAAGCGCATGAAGAAACTCCATACTGATGGACTTTTGGAACAACTTGATTATGAATCACTTGGTACTTGCGAACCGTGCCTCATGCGTAAGATGACTAAAACGCCGTTCTCCGGTACTATGGAGAGAGCAACGGATTTGTTGGAAATCATACATACAGATGTATGTGGTCCAATGAATGTTGAGGCTCGTGGCGGATATCGTTATTTTCTCACCTTCACAGATGATTCAAGCAGAGATGGGTATATCTACTTAATGAAACATAAGTCTGAAACATTTGAAAAGTTCAAAGAATTTCAGAGTGAAGTTGAAAATCATCGTAACAAGAAAATAAAGTTTCTACAATCTGATCGTGGAGGAGAATATTTGAGTTACGAGTTTGGTCTACATTTGAAACAATGCGGAATAGTTTCACAACTCACACCACCCAGAACACCACAGCGTAATGGTGTGTCCGAACGTCGTAATCGTACTTTATTAGATATGGTGCGATCTATGATGTCTGTTGCTGATTTACCGCTATCGTGTTGGGGTTATGCTTTAGAGATAGCTGCATTCACATTAAATAGGGCACCATCGAAATCCATTGAGACGACGCCTTATGAACTGTGGTTTGGCAAGAAACCAAAGTTGTCGTTTCTGAAAGTTTGGGGCTGCGATGCTTATGTGAAAAAGCTTCAACCTGATAAGCTCGAACCCAAATCGGAGAAATGTGTCTTCATAGGATACCCAAAGGAGACTTTTGGGTACACCTTCTATCACAGATCCGAAGGCAAGACTTTTGTTGCTAAATTTGGAGTTTTTCTAGAGAAGGAGTTTCTCTCGAAAGAAGTGAGTGGGAGGAAAGTAGAGCTTGATGAGGTAACTGTACCTTCTCCCTTATTGGAAAGTAGTACATCACAGAAACCGGTTTCTGTGACACCAATTAGTGAGGAAGCTAATGATAATGATCATGAAACTTCAGATCAAGTTACTACCGAACCTCGTAGATCAACCAGAGTAAGATCCGCACGAGAGTGGTATGGTAATCCTGTTCTGGAAGTCATGCTACTAGATCATGATGAACCTACGAACTATGAAGAAGCGATGGTGAGCCCAGATTTCGCAAAATGGCTAGAAGCCATGAAATCTGAGATGGGATCCATGTATGAGAACAAAGTGTGGACTTTGGTTGACTTGCCCGTTGATCGGCAATCAATTGAGAATAAATGGATCTTCAAGAAGAAGACAGACGCTGAAAGTAATGTTACAGTCTACAAAGCTCGACTTGTTGCGTAAGGTTTTCGACAAGTTCAAGGGATTGACTACGATGCGACCTTCTCACCCGTAGCGATGCTTAAGTCTGTCCGAATCATGTGAGCAATTGCCGCATTTATGATTATGAAATTTGGCAAATGGATGTCAAAACTGCATTCCTGAATGGATTTCTGGAAGAAGAGTTGTATATGATGCAACCAGAAGGTTTTGTCGATCCAAAGGGAGCTAACAAAGTGTGCAAGCTCCAGCGATCCATTTATGGGCTGGTGCAAGCCTCTCGGAGTTGGAATAACGCTTTGATAGTGTGATCAAAGCATTTGGTTTTGTACAGACTTTTGGAGAAGCCTGTAATTACAAGAAAGTGAGTGGGAGCTCTGTAGCATTTCTAATATTATATGTGGATGACATATTATTGATCAAAAATGATATAGAATTTCTGGATAGCATAAAGGGATACTTGAATAAGAGTTTTTCAATGAAAGACCTCGGTGAAGCTGCTTACATATTGGGCATTAAGATCTATAGAGATAGATCAAGATGCTTAATTGGACTTTCACAAAGCACATACCTTGACAAAGTTTTGAAGAAGTTCAAAATGGATCAAGCAAAGAAAGGATTCTTGCCTGTGTTACAAGGTGTGAAATTGAGTAAGACCCAATCCCCGGCCAGTGCAGAAGATAGAGAGAAAATGAAAGATGTTCACTATGCTTCAGCCATAGGCTCTATCATGTATGCAATGCTGTGTACCAGACCTGATGTGTGTCTTGCTATAAGTCTAGCAGGGAGGTACCAAAATAATCCAGGAGTGGATCACTGGACAGCGGTCAAGAACATACTGAAGTACCTGAAAAGAACTAAGGATATGTTTCTCGTATATGGAGGTGACAAAGAGCTCATAGTAAATGGTTATGTTGATGCAAGCTTTGACACTGATCCGGACGATTCTAAATCGCAAACCGGATACGTGTTTTCATTAAATGGTGGAGCTGTCAGTTGGTGGAGTTCTAAACAAAGCGTCATGGCGGGATCTACATGTGAAGCGGAGTACATAGCTGCTTCGGAAGTTCATCGGGTCCAATGACAATCTCTTGTGACAATACTGGTGCAATTGCCTTGGCAAAGGAATCCAGATTTCACAAGAGAACCAAGCACATCAAGAGACGCTTCAATTACATTCGGGATTTAGTCCAAGTGGGAGACATAGAAATTTGCAAGATACATACGGATCTGAATGTTGCAGACCCGCTGACTAAGCCTCTTCCACGAGCAAAACATGATCAGCACCAAGGCTCCATGGGTGTTAGAATCATTACTGTGTAATCTAGATTATTGACTCTAGTGCAAGTGGGAGACTGAAGGAAATATGCCCTAGAGGCAATAATAAAGTTATTATTTATTTCCTTATATCATGATAAATGTTTATTATTCATGCTAGAATTGTATTAACCGGAAACATAATACATGTGTGAATACATAGACAAACAGAGTGTCACTAGTATGCCTCTACTTGACTAGCTCGTTGATCGAAGATGGTTATGTTTCCTAACCATAGACATGAGTTGTCATTTGATTAATGGGATCACATCATTAGGAGAATGATGTGATTGACTTGACCCATTCCGTTAGCTTAGCACTTCATCGTTTAGTTTGTTGCTATTAGCTTCTTCATAACATATACATGTTCCTATGACTATGAGATTATGCAACTCCCGTTTACCGGAGGAACACTTTGTGTGCTACCAAACATCACAACGTAACTGGGTGATTATAAAGGTGCTCTACAGGTGTCTACGAAGGTATTTGTTGGGTTGGCGTATTTCGAGATTAGGATTTGTCACTCCGATTGTCGGAGAGGTATCTCCAGGCCCTCTCGGTAATGCACATCACTCAAGCCTTGCAAGCATTGCAACTAATAAGTTAGTTGAGGGATGGTGTATTACGGAATGAGTAAAGAGACTTTCCAGTAACGAGATTGAACTAGGTATTGAGATACCGATGACCGAATCTCGGGCAAGTAACATACCGATGACAAAGGGAACAACATATATTGTTATGCGGTCTGACCGATAAAGATCTTCGTAGAATATGTAGGAGCCAATATGAGCATCCAGGTTCCGCTATTGGTTATTGACCGGAGACGTTTCTCGGTCATGTCTACATAGTTCTCGAACCCGTAGGGTCCGCACGCTTAAAGTTCGGTGACGATCGTAATTAGGGTTTTTGTGTTTTGATGTACCAAAGGTTGTTCGGTGTCTCGGATGTGATCACGGACATGACGAGGAGTCTCGAAATGGTCGAGACATAAATATTGATATATATAGGAAGCCTATATTTGGATATCGGAAACGTTCTGGGTGAAATCAGGATTTTACCGGAGTACCGGGGGGTTACCGGAACCCCCCCGGGGGTTATTGGGCCTACATGGGCCCTAAGGGAGAAGAGGAGGGACGGCCGGGGCAGGCCGCGCGCCCCCTCCCCCTAGTCCGAATAGGACAAGGAAGGGGGGGTGGCGCCCCCCTTTCCTCTTTCTCCCTTCCCCCTTCCTTCTCCAACAAGGCAAGAGGGGGTGTCCTACTCCCGGTGGGAGTAGGACTCCTCCAGGCGCACCCCTTGGGCCGGCCGCACCTCCCCCTCTCCCTCCTTTATATACGGGGGCAAGGGGGCACTCCATGACACACAAGTTGATCTTCATGATCGTTCCTTAGCCGTGTGCAGTGCCCCCTTCCACCATATTCCACCTCGGTCATATCATAGTGGTGCTTAGGCGAAGCCTTGCGTCGGTAGAACATCATCACCGTCATCACGCCGTCGTGCTGACGAAACTCTCCCTCAACACTTGACTGGATCGGAGCTTGAGGGACGTCACCGAGTTGAACGTGTGCAAAACTCGGAGGTGCCATACGTTCGGTACTTGGATCGGTCGGATCGGGAAGACGTACGACTACTTCCTCTACGTTGTGTCAAAGCTTCCGTTGCCGGACTACGAGGGTACATAGACAACACTCTCCCCTCTTGTTGCTATGCATCACCATGATCTTGCGTGTGCGTAGGAAGTTTTTTGAAATTACTACGTTCCCCGACAAGGGACATGTCAAACAGTCCTACTTTTTTCTTATCGCACTACTTGTATCATTCTGCTCTAACGCACCTTTTTGAATAAAACAATGCATAGCATTAAGACTATTATTACATTCTTCCTTTACATATATATGTTCATTCATGACATCTAGCACCCGTACACTCTGGTACGGCCAGTACGCCAGGGGCTTAAGCATACCCCATAATGCGGCGTGAGAAGTCTGAACACTTTCGACAGTGTGGCACCCCGAACTTATAGCATTATATGCATCAGCTCCGAATCATGTCTTGGGTCAATAGTTGGGTTTGCCCGGCTCCCATGTTTTGGTACCTTACATTCCGCTATATCGGCTAAGGTAGCACTGGAGAACTACTGCGATTGTGCCCCGGTTCTGCTGGGCTAAGCACATCAGTAGAGAAATCTAAAACTGACTATCATGATAGGCGAGAGACTGGTCGCTGTTCGAGAGGTTTCAAGTCCTTAAAGACTTATGCTGCTTAGAGCGAGGAGTCGGCCCTGTCCGGCTTAAGGCGTGTATCGCGCCACGAATTCGGCCTTCCGAATACTAGGGGCTTCGCCGAAATTTAAAATTATAGAATTCTATGGCTAAGTGAGAGTGATAACGCATTATAGTCCGATTGCCTTGTTCGTTCTGCTGAGCACCTCCCTAGAAGGACCCAACAATGGGAACAAGAGTGCTCAGGTTTATCCTGAACACCCCAGCACTCGTGGCGTGGGGGCAGAAGCCGATGACTAGCCATCTCCCAGATTTGATAAACAGCCGAACATAAGGAAATATTTTAAATTCAAACAAGCGTTGCATAGCGCATATGAACAAGTTTTCATAATATAGGATTACACGATCAAGTTTACTCAAATATTACATATTCCACACACGCGTCCGCTACAAGACGGGCACCCTTGAGGACACCATCATAGTACATCTCGGGTTGGCGATGCTCCTTGCCCTGCGGCGGCCCTTCCTTCACCAGCTTCACGGCGTCCATCTTGGCCCAATGCACCTTCGCACGGGCGAAAGCCCGGCGTGCACCTTCGATGCAGACGGACCGCTTGATGACTTCCAACTGTGGGCAGGCATCCACAAGCCGCCTCACCAGGCCGAAGTAGCTATTGGGAAGGGCGTCGCCAGGCCACATCCGAAATATAAAGCACTTCATGGCTAGTTCGGCCGCCTTGTGTAGCTTGACCAGTTGCTTCAGCTGGTCGCTCAGATGCATCGGGTGTTCGATCCCAGTATACTGAGACCAGAACAGCTTCTCCGTTGAGCTTTCCTCCTCGGCCTGGTAAAACTGTGCGGCATCCGACACGCTGCGGGGCAAATCTGCGAATGCTAGCTCCTGGAGAGCTCCGGATTCGGGTAAGTAACAAGTAATTTACTTTCACATGCTTGCTTTGCATATAGAATGCCTTACCCGCCGCTATCTTCTTCATCGCATCAATCTCTTGGAGGGCCTTTTGGGCTTCGGCCTTGGCACTCTTTGCACTCTCAAGGGTCGCGGCAACCTCGGACTCTCGTGTCTTCAAGTCAAGCTCCAACGCCTCGTGCTTCGTCACGAGAGCATGGAGCTCTTGCTACACCTCGCCCACCCGTGCCTCTTGTTTTTCCCGCTTGGTGCACTCCTGGGCCGCTTTGTTTTCGGCCTCAAATTGCGCTTGCTTTAGGGTTGCCACTTTGGTCATGGCCCCTGGCAAACCACAGATAATCCTGTCATTTTGCAATCGCATCCCTTTTATATATATACATATCTACGTACTAGGTATTACTTACCTTTGTTCTCCTCGGCCTGCCTCTTGGCAAGGCCGAGCTCTTTCTTGGACCCTTCGAGGTGCTGCTTCAGTGCAGCGCCCTCCGCGGTCAGTGCGGCAGAGGCCAGCAGCGAAGCCTGCGTACGCATATAGACATACTTATATTAGACTCCTGCGATATTGTTTGATCCTCTATTCCGCTTTTCTTTGTGAACACCGAACAGAGCATCAGGGGCTACTGTCTATGCGGTAATATTTTTCCTATATTTCAAATACTTACCACAAAGCCTGTTAGAAGGCTCGCACAGGCTTCAGTCAGTCCGCTCTTGATGGACTGAACCTTTTGGATCACTGCACTCATAATAGTGCGGTGCTCTTCGTCGATGGAAGCACTGCGAAGCGCTCCCAGTAGATTGTCCGGTGCCCCTGGATGGGCAGAGGTCACCGGCATAGGCGTCTTGCCCCTTTTGGAAGGAGGCCGCCTGCCCGAGTCCGGAACCACTGGAGGTTCCGGCGCGGTGTTCGGCTGAGAGCTGAACTCGGAGCCCTCGGGAGCCTTACTCCCTCTGCTCCTGGAGTCTGGAAGGTCGCCTTGAGGCGCCTCCGGGATTGTATCCCCTAGACCCGGTGCCTCTTGAGACAATACATTGGCATTGTCCGTAGGGCAAGGGAAGGTGGCGGTCGGAAGTGGATCGCTATCCATATCCGACGAGTCCAAGGAGCCGCCCGACGAAGATACGTCGATACAGGCTTGGGGCGGCCTGCATAACCATATTCGGCGTTAGGGGAAGAAGTGCGACAAAGGTATGCTATGAGTTACTCTGGTATCCGAATACTTACGACTTCGCTAGGGGCTTGGCCCTGAGCAGCCACTCGTCTTCGCCTTCGGCGGTGGTGGAGTAGTCCGGAAGGAGGGTCCTCCCCTTCTTGGACCCTTCGCCCCCCCCCCGGTCGGGGCGCCTTCCTTTTCTTGTCTCCCCCGACTGAAGCGGGAGCATCTTCATCTTCCTCCTCGTCTTCGGGGGAGGAGTGCGTCGTGGAGTTATCGGACGTTGAGTCTGATACCACCTGGAGTCAGGAACTCTTTCGGGTTCCCTTGGCCTTCTTGGTCTTCTCCAGCACTTTGTAAGGAGCCGGAGTCAGCATCTCCGCCAGGAGAGCGTCCGCAGTGTCTTCGGGCAGAGGAGCCGGACAGTTAATCTACCCTGACATCTCCACCCAGTCCTGTCATAGGCATGGAGCTCAGACCCCGCACATGGTTAAGCTAGGGGAAATAAATATCCTACCGGATGTATAGAACTCACCGAATGCGCTAGGCGCTTCGCACTTAGCCCGCGGTCCTCGGTGAGAGAGGGAGGGACCTCGGCACCCTTGAATAGCACCCTCCAGACGTCCTTGCGCGTCGTGTCGAAGAGCTCGCTCAGAGTCTGGTGCTGGGCCGGGTCGAACTGCCACAAGTTGAAATCCCGTTGTTGACACGGGAGGATCCGGTGGAAGAGCATGACCTGGACTATGTTGACAAGCTTGAGCTTCTTGCTTGCCATATTCCGGATACATTTCTGGAGTCCGTCCAGCTCCACCGATGAACCCCAGGATAGGCCCTTCTCTTTCCAGGAGGTGAGTCGCCTGGGGATTCCGGATCGAAACTCAAGGGCCGCCACCCAGTTGGTGTCGCGCGGCTCGGTGATGTAGAACCACGCCGATTGCCACCCCTTTATGATCTCCACGAAGGATCCTTCAAGCCATATAACATTGGGCATCTTGCCCACCATGGCTCTGCCACATTCTGCTTGTTGGCCTCCCACCACCTTCGGCTTGATATTGAAGGTCTTCAGCCATAGGCCGAAGTGGGGCCGGACGCGGAGGAAGGCCTCACACACGACGATGAACGCTGAAATGTTGAGGATGAAGTTTGGGGCTAGATCATGAAAGTCCATCCCGTAGTAGAACATAAGACCACGGACGAATGGATGGAGGGGAAACCCCAGTCTGCGGAGGAAGTGGTGGAGGAAAACTACCCTCTCGTGAGGTTTCGGGGTAGGGATGATCTGCCCCGCAGCGGGCAGCCGATGCGCAATATTCGCGGCTAAGTATCCGGCCCTGCGCAACTTTTTGTTGTGTCCCTCCGTGACGGAGGAAGCCATCCACTTGCCTCTCGCTCCGGACATGTTTGGAGAAGGTTCAGGAGAAGGATGTGGACTTGGGCGTTGGAGCTCGAGTGCGCAAGAATGGATGAGCAAGGGGGAAGAAGGCGTGGGTAGAAAAAGGTTAAACCTTATCCCCTTATAAGGGCGGCCAAAACTATGCGCCCCCACTAGCCTGTAAAACTCGCTTATCCCCCAAGCACCGTAATTGATGGCGCGGTTGGGCTAAGCACACCCGTATTGATGAGAATCACGTAATAAGGGGGACACGATCTCTGCTTTGAGAAGATGTGTCAAGAAACTGCCTCGCGTTATGTGCAGGGCTAGTTAAAGAAAATGGTTCAAATAATCACCGGGCCATGGCATAATGTCATGTTGCCAAAACGTGTCAGCAGATTAGATTTGTGGAAATATTATTCTCTCTACGATGGTATGTGGAACTTATTTTGCAGGGTCGGCCACTATCCTTGTATTCAAAATTTTCTATGGTGTATTCGGAGGAGGAACCCGCCTTGCAATGCCGAAGACGACACTGCGCGTCGGACTCATCGTCATTGAAGCCTGGTTCAGGGGCTACTGAGGAAGTCCTGGATTAGGGGGTCTCCGAACAGCCGGACTATATCCTTTGGCCGGACTGTTGGACTATGAAGATACAAGATTGAAGACTTCGTCTCATGTCCGAATGGGACTCTACTTGGCGTGGAAGGCAAGCTAGGAAATACGGATATGGATATCTCCTCCTTTGTAACCGAACTTGTGTAACCCTAGCCCCCTCTGGTGTCTATATAAACCGGAGGGTTTTAGTCCGTAGGACAACATACAATCATACCATAGGCTAGCTTCTAGGGTTTAGCCTCTCCGATCTCGTGGTAGATCAACTCTTGTAATACCCATATCATCAAGAATAAATCAAGCAGGACGTAGGGTTTTACCTCCATCAAGAGGGCCTGAACCTGGGTAAAACATCATGTCCCCTGCCTCCTGTTACCATCTGCCTTAGACGCACAGTTCGGGACCCCCTAGCCGAGATCCGCCGGTTTTGACACCGACAGCGCCACCGGGCTCCTAGCTGCGCTCATGAAGGACCTGGGTGACGTGGCATCTGCAATCGGTCAGTTAGCTGATACCGAGGGTCGTTCGCTTCTTACCTCTGCCTTGGCGTAGGTGTGCGGCCATCTCTTCCTTCATGACCCCAGCTTCGACCTGGCCACGCTATCCCAGCCGCTGGCCGCGAGCCTAGGGGGCGCAGCTGCTGAGTGTGTGGCGGAGAAGGTCAAAGAGCTGGTGGAGGTGTTCCTTCCGGCTGCTGTTGATGCGTCTGAAGAGGCGGAAGCTGATGCCGACGCGTCCAGCGATGCCTAACCTGTTCCTGCTGAGGAGAATGCAAGTGCCTCGGGGAGGCGTGAGACTTGTTTGAGTTCGATGAACTTGTGCTTATTGTAATAGCTAGGCTTTGAATTCTGTGATTTTCATGCTTGCTTCCATTCATGTTTGCTTAAGTGCTCTGCGTCGGCAGGGCCCAGCCCCGCGCATACCTCGATCGCCATTGAGCCCTTCGGGTCACCAGGGCAGGCTCAAGGAATGAGGGGCTACGTGACTAGTGAGGCCCCTGGGTCGCGATGCCCAGGGGTCCTTCTTAACGCTCAAGCGACCCATTTGTGTTCTACATCGGTAGGGCCCAGCCCCGCGCATACCTCGACCGCCGTTGAGCACCGGGCCCAAGAAGTGAGGGGCTACATTGTTGGATTTCGGGTTCCGGTAGACCCTTAAGGTTCGAACTCTGGGGTGCGCACGGAGATCTTTCCACTACCGACTCGTGCTTCTATGGCTCGCAAGAAATCTAGGCTGGAAATAAGAACACACAGAGGACACGAGGTTTATACTGGTTCGGGCCACCGATCTGGTGTAATACCCTACTCCAGTGTGTGTTGTGGTGGATTGCCTCAGGGGCTAATGATGAACAATACAGGGGAAGAACGGCCTCGCGAGAGGTGTTCTTGAGTTGGTGTGGTATGTTCTACTTGGTCCAGGATCCCCTTCCCTCTATGGTGGCTAGTCCTACTTATAGAGGCCCTGGTCCTCTTCCCAAAATGTGAGCGGGAAGGGCGCCAACAATTGGCCATTCTGAAGGGGAACATCTAGTACAAGTTATCCTGACCAAAGGTGGCCTTTAGACGCCAAAAGCACTGGTGATGACGCCGTCTTGGGCTCCACGATGACCTCCGTCCTGCCGCTCTGCTGGTCTTGGCCTCGTTGCACCGGAATGGTAACCTTTGCCCGATGCCTTCGACTGTGCTTGTTCCTTTTGCACCGAAGGGGAAACAAGGACACTGCACAGGTCGGTGCCCGCCTGGCACCCGCCTGATCTCGATCGTCATGGCTTGCGTCACGGGCTCCTCGCGAGGTGTCCCTACCTTGATCTCTCCACCTCCTCGCAAGCCTGCCTGATGAGGCTACTCCCGAGGAAGCTTCATGTCATCCGCCCCGCAGGGCCTGGCCCCTCGCGAGGGTCTGGAGTTTGAGCTGATGAAGCTGGGCCGCACTGGGGCCCCACTCGAGCCATGCCACAGGCCGTAGGCAGGCAAGTCTGGGGACCCCCGTTCCCAGAACCCCGACAGTAGCCCCAGGCCCGAGGCGCGCCCGGGCTGGGCCAGCAGAGAAGCGAAGGGGCAAGCGCGAAGCGCCGCGGGCCCCAATAGCCTGCGGCCTTGGGCGCCGCATGGCGATAGATTGGTCGTGGCTTCGGCAACTGCACGACTTAGCAAGTCCCTGCATGCAGAGAAATGGGTCATGATTACTTGCGATCATGGTGGTCGGCGGTTTGCCTTCTCCAGCTATAAGTATGGGACTGTGCGAGCCTCGTTAGCGTATCCCTTCCTGCTACAACTTTTCTTCTTCCTGGCTACTCGCCATTCCCATGGCTTCGCCGAAGAGATTCTCGGCCACAGAGAAAGGAAAATCTCGTCCGGCAGGGCCAGACTCCCCACCGACCAAGCGCAGCCGGGGCCGCCCTCGCAAGCACCCCGCGGTCCCTGTAGTGGCTTCTCATGGCCATGGAGGCGGTTCCCTGCACGGTGGTGAGCGCTCGGTTGCCGATGGGAGGCATGTCGTGGCCGCGAGGCCCCCCAGGCCGTGCTTTCACTTGGCGGAGGTGCTGCCGGAGTTCGTCGTGTGGTTGGCGGACTCGACCAGCACCTGGCTCCAGCTCCCCCGTTTCTTCATAGGTGAACCTTCGGCCGGCGCTCGGGGCGGCCTCTGGCTTCAGGCGGATGGTTGCTGCAGTAGGGCCTCCTGGGCTTTGCTGGAGGTCTCCGCTTCTGGGGATGCGGTCCTGACCCGCGGCTGGCAAACGTTTGCCCGTGCGCGCGGTCTGAGCCGGCGGTGCACCATGCACTTCAATTTCGATGGTGATGTCACCCTCTACGTGAGGGTGTTCGGGGAAGATGGTCACTGCGTTGGGTGCTGCCCCGAAGATGATGACCGCGGCCGCCTGCCCAGCCCCGGTGCTGGCCAGGATGAAGACGACGCGAGGCGTGTAGGCGGCGGCGCTTGGGGCTCGCCAAGCTTTGGCGACTCCTTCTCAGGCAACAGCTCCTCCAGCGGTGGCCGCGACCAGCCCCCGCGCCGTCGCGCCCGCCTGGGTGAAGGTAGCGGGTCAGCCCGCCGTCATGCCCCGGTGAAGCGAGAGGAGGGATCTGCCTGAGCCCCCAGAGGCAGCTCGAGCTTTCGCCGCAAGTTGGTGCCGAGCAAGTCGTGCCCATTTTTTTTTCTTTCCCTGCGTAGAAAAAGAAGGTAGTATAGGGCCCTACGGGGGCATGTTAGAACTGTTGCTGTTAATCATTGTGCTGCTTCCGCTATTTCTGTGTTATGTTTCCGCGCCGCGTGCCCATGTGCGGGGATTATTTAGCTCAGTGGGGCTTGACGCGGTCCTCGCCTCCCGAGGCTGATGCCTCGCCGCGCGCTTCATGTCCTGCAAGGATTAGCAGGAGGAGTAGCCTTTGGTCTGGTTGCGAGGGCTGTCAGCCCAGGTCCCGCGCTCATGTCACGATGCCCGTGGGTTACGGACTGGGAGGGGTGCTCCCGCAGCGGACCCGGACAGGAAAGCTTCAAACGATCGGGGCAGAAAACACTCGCGAGGGCGCCTGTGAACCTCCCTCGCGAGATTTGTGAGAGAAAACGAGGCAAGTGAGTGAAAAGGACAAAGAATCACAAGCCTGGGACGGCAACAGCTCCAGTAAAACTTCAAACAGGATCGAACAAGCCAATTGCAGAAAGCAAATGAAAAAGCCGCGTCCGGCACCTATTCTAGTCTTCGACGTCTTCTCACTAGTGCGGAGCTAAGTGCTGCCACTGGGCATGGGTGGGAGCCCCCGAGGCCCGAGGGCGGCACTCCGGAGACTCCGGGGCATGTACAACCCCACTCATTATTACGTGAGAGTGTCACGGGCGGCGAGCTTCACAGGCATTAGCCTTCTTCACAGGCACCAGGCCTTTCCCAAAACACGGCAGCTTCACAGGCATTGGCCTTCTTCATAGGCGCCAAGCCTTTCCCAAAATGCGGCAGCTTCACAGGCATTGGCCATCTTCACAGGCACCGAGCCTTTCCCAAAACGCGGCAGCTTCACAGGCATTGGCCTTCTTCACAGGCACCGGGCCTTTCCCAAAATGCGGCAGCTTCACAGGCATTGGCCATCTTCAAAGGCACCAGGCCTTTCCATAGGCGCTAGGCCTCGCTCAGGGATAGAACCTCCGGAGATGTTGAATGTTCCACGCGTTCTGGACGGGTACCCCCTCCGTGGTCTCCAAGCGCGTGGAGCCAGGCCTGGAAACATGAACAACCTTGAATGGGCCCTCCCACATGGGAGAGGGCTTGTGCAGCCCCTCCCTTGAGAGAAGCCATTTGAGCACGAGGTCCCCTACCTCAAGAGTTCTGGGGCGAATGTTGCGGCAGTGGTATCGCCGCAGCGCCTGTTGATACCTTGCCGCTCGTAGCGCGGCTTCTCGACGGTGTTCCTCCCCCAGCACGAGATCCGTCCCCCGCATGGCGTCCTGCTGCGTCTCATCGAACGCTAGGACCCACGCGGAGCGACGCCTGACCTCGTGAGGGAGGACAGCTTCTGCTCCGTAGACGAGGAAGAACGGTGTCTCGCCAGTCGGCTTGGCCGCGGTTGTGCAGATAGACCACAGCACGGACTGGAGCTCGTCGTACCAGCCCCTGCCGCAAGCCTCCAGCTTCTTCTTGAAGGTCCTGGCTTTGAGGCCCCTTAGGACCTCCGCGTTGGCTCGCTCGGCCTGGCCGTTGCTCCAGGGGTGCGCCACCGAGGGGTAGCATATCTGCGTTCCATGGTTAGCAAAGTAAGTTTTGAAGAGATTAATGGTGAATTGCGAACTGTTGTCGGTGATGATGCGGTTAGGCACCCCAAACCGGCTCACGAGACCCTTGATGAACTTGACTGCAGAGCCTGCTGGGATGGTGCGGACAGCTTCAACCTCAGCCCACTTGGTGAACTTGTCCACAACGACGTAGAGGTAGCGATAGCCCCCTGGCGCCCGAGGAACGGGCCCAGAATGTCTAGCCCCAAAACTGCGAACGGCCACGAGAGGGGTGTAGTCTGTAGACCCCCCGCCGGCTGATGCATCTGCCTAGCGTGGAACTGGCAGGCCTCGCAAGCCTTCACTAGCTCAACGGCGGCGCTGAGTGTTGTGGGCCAGTAGAATCCACTGCGGAACACCTTGCCGACAAGGGTTCGCGATGATGAGTGGTGCCCATAGTCTCCGTCGTGTATGTCCACCAGCAGCTCCTTCCCTTGCTCTCTGGAGATGCACCGTTGGGACATTTCATTTGGTCGCTTCCGGTAGAGCTCCCCATCCTTGACGCAGTAAGCCGTGGCCTGCCGCGCTACATGCTCTTCCTCCTCCTTGCTCTCCGGTAGGGTCCCTTGCATCAAGTAGTTCTTGAGCTCTGTGATCCAACACCATTCCTGAGGCTCTAATGCCAGGAGCAAGCGTGCCCCTAAAGCCGGACCGCAGGCCGGAGCTCCTGTGGTAGGCGGCTGAGGGACCTCCTCCCTTGGTTGCGCCGTGCTCAATAGTGACGGTGCCGCCGAGGGTTTGAAGAGCCGCTCCTCGAAGACGCCAAGATCCTGAGGTAGCCGCCTGGATGCCCTCTTGGCAATGTCATCAGCCTCTTGATTGGTGCCGCGAGGCACATGCTGCAACTCCAGCCCCCAGAACTGCTTCTCCATCTTGCGAACCTCAACAAGGTAGGCTTCCATGTGCTCATCCTTTGGTTCGTATATCTTGTTGGAGAAGTTGCGAGGAGCTGCGAATCGCCCTTGATGATGAGGCGCTTTACCCCTAAGGCGATTGTGGCTTTCAAGCCTGCTATCAGGCCTTCGTACTCTGCTATGTTGTTGGAGACCTTTTCTCCGTGCTGGAAACAGAGTTGCACGACGTAGTAGAGTTTGTCCTGAGTGGGGGATATGAGCACTGCGCCAGCTCCCGCGCCTGTCGGGAGAATGCCCCATCGAAGTACATGACCCAGCCGTCTGGTGCCTCACTTCCCGGGGAAAGCGATCGGTCCTGGCCTGCCTCGAGACCCGGTGCTTCTGCCCATTCTGCCACAAAATCCGCAAGTGCGGCTCCCTTGATGACTCTGGTCGTACTGAATTCTAGCTGAAATGCCTGTAGTTTGATGTTCCATTCAGCAACTCTTCCAGCTGAGTTGGGGCTCCTAAGTACCCTTTCCAAGGGGTATGCTGAGACGACTTTGATGGGATGGCCTTGGAAATTTTGTCGCAGCTTGCGTGAGGCCACTAATAGTGCGAGGAGGAGTTTTTAGGCATGGGGTACCGCGCCCTTGCATCCCGTAGCACCATGCTGACGAAGTACACGGGATGCTCGGCAAGGTTGAGGGTGCTGGCGCAGCTTGCTTCCTCCAGAGGTCGAGGCGTCTCCTGAGATGGTGGAGCCCCTAGTGCTTGGTCGCTTGAAGAGGCCTCTCCTGCCCCGGGTGCGTTCTCCTGCTGCGGCTGTTCCACTCCAGCTATGGTCGTCGTCCTCGTGAGGCCCTCTTGGCTTTGCTTTGCTTTAGCCCGGACGGTGGATGCGGCCTTGGTCCGGCGCTCCTCCCTGACCGCCACCAGGGCTGCGCTAGTGGAGTAGGGGGTGGCCGCAAGGTAGAGCACCATGGGCTCCCGTGGACGCGGAGCTACCATCACTGGTGGGCTGGTAAGGTACCTCTTGAGATCTTGGAATGCCTTATCGGCCTCTTTAGTCCATTTGAAGGGGCCCTTCTTCTTCATCAACTTGAAGAAGGGCAGTGCTCATTCCCCCAGCTTGGAGATGAAGCGCCCTAGCGCGGTTACACGCCCGGTGAGCTTCTGCATCTCTCTGAGGGTCCTTTGCGGGCTCATGTCTTTGACTGCTTTGACCTTCTCTGGGTTGGCCTCGATGCCCCTGTGGGACACGAGAAAACCCAGGAGCTTGCCCGAGGGGACCCCAAACACGCACTTCTCTGGGTTGAGCCGTAGGTCCACTTCGTTGAGGCTCGCAAAGTTTTCTTACAGGGCTTGTATCAAGGTTTTTGCCTCCTGGGACTTCACCACAATGTCGTCGACGTTAGCTTCAGCGTTCCTCCCGAGCTGCCGGCCTAAGGCGATGTGCATCAGCCTCTGAAAGGTTGCACCTATGTTGCGCAACCCAAATGGCATGCACATGTAGTAAGTACACTCCACATGGGGTTAGGAAAGCCGTTTTTTCCACGTCTTCTACCGCCATCTTGATCTGTTGATAGCCTGAGAAGGCATCTAGGAAGCACAATAGGTCACACTCTGCGGTAGAGTCGACTATCTGGTCAATGCGGGGGGCAGAAATGGATCATGTGGGCAGGCTTTGTTGAGGTTGGTGAAGTCGACACACATGCGTTCCTTTCCTCCCTTTTTGGGCACAACGACCAGATTAGCAAGCCAATCTGGGTAACGGACCTCACGGATAACTCCTGCCGTTTCTAGCTTCTGGGTCTCCTGAACAATGAAAGCTTGTTTCTCAGTGGACTGTCGCCTCGCCTTCTGCTTCACGGGGCGCACGTTGGGGCACACGTTAAGGTGATGCTCAATCACACCCCTCGAGACCCCTGCTAACTGATTAGGTTCCCATGCGAACACCTTCTTGTTCGCACGCAGGAACCTCACCAGGGCCTTCTCCTGCTCGGGCTCGAGGTTGGCTCCTATGGTGAAGGTAGCGTCAGTGGACCCATCCTTGTTGACCGGCACCTGCTTGGTTTCTGCCTTGTCTTGGGTGAACAACTGCTTCTTTTTAGCCGGCGCAGCCCCCTTGGGCTCAAGGGTGTCGGTGCTGGTGCAACTACCTCTTCTTCTTCTTCCTCCTCATCTTCCATGATGGAAGCTTTGCCAAGCACTCTGGCTACAGTTTTCTTCACCCTTTCTTTCCTCTTCTTGCCTTCAGCAGCAACTGGCTCAATGGGAGTGGGCTTCTCAGTTGAAGCTCTAGCCTTTGACATAGGCTGCCTGCCTGGTGGCCTTTTGAACTTCAACCCTGGCTTTATATCTTGTGCTGGCTCAACTCTCTTGGAGGTTGCTTCCTCTTCTGCCACATAATCCTCATCTTCTGAATCTGAGGTTCTCTTCTTTCTCTGTCTCGTGGCAGCTTTAGGCAGATTGCTAGGGGTGCTCCTGCTGCCATCATGTGAGGAACTTGAGGGACTAGTGCCCTCACTCAGCTGCACTTGCTGCTCTGACATGTTCTGGCTATCACTTTGGTCTGACATGATGCAAACTCTGACTGCTGACCCTGTGAATAGGTTGTAGATGAGATAGAGTGGATGAGCATCACAAAATGCAGAGATTTTTGCAAAAGAATAATTCAAAAACTTAGTTTTAGTTTCCCATTGAAAGCATCTCGGATCTACCGATTTCTAAACTCGGTGATACCGAAGCAGTTTTGGAACCTAAACTGGTGAACTCGGTCAGACCGAGTCACAGTTAGGTGGCACCGAGACTGCTAGGGTTTCACAGAATTCCAAAATCGGTCACACCGATAAGTAATTCTCGGTCAGACCGAGTCTCACTTGTGCAATGGCATAAGCCAAATCGGTGGGATCGAGTTTTTCAACTCGGTGGGTCCGAGATGGTTTCGGCGGAAACCTAACCCTAAAATTTTCGAATTAAACCTAATCTACGAGTTCATTGACTGGATAGGAGTTTATCAAACGTGGCAAGAATTATGATGATCACAATGTGCTAGGAATCGGATTGGAGAATAGCACAAAGATCGAGTCCATACCCTAGTTCGGCGGAGACTCACTACGGCGGCAACGGCGGGGTAGAATTCCTGTTGACGGCGACAGAGACCAGCGACTGGAGGCGGCTGGCGGCGAGGAGACGATCCGGAGACCAAGTTGGCAAAACAGGCTATCGCGCGGGCGAAGGGGTTCGGAGAAATTTCCAAAAAATTTCCCGTGACTATATATAGCCCGACCCTGTCGGTGTGACCGAGTGGAACAACTCGATGGCACCGAGATGCATAACTGCGAGCAGTTACTGCAACTCGGTGTGACCGAAAAGTTCAAATCGGTTGCACCGAGATCGAAAACCTAGATCAACTTAATGATCTTGGTAGGACCGAAAGTAGGGAATCGGTCAGACTGAGAATCACAAAGAGGTTTTGGAAGTTTAAGTCTATGACGAATCGGGGACTCCGAGTGCTCCTCACACAGAGTGGTTCGAATCTGACTTGATCAAATTTTGTGATGCAGCATGAATAGAGTTTGAGACGAGAAAAGCATAGATAGCTAGAGGAGGTTCTTAGGCATTCTTGTCCATCCACTTGGCAAAAGGAAATAAAACCAAACAACCAAAACAACAAGTGGATGTCCTCGAATGAGTAAAATATGCAACCAACATGCTCACACAATAAGATGTCAAACGAAATATGTGACAAAGCGTGCACAACCAATTCTAGCATCTATCAAGCAATTTGCGATGACTAGGTCATCTATATATGAGTATATTGACTTAGGAGTCAAGTGAGAACACTTGATCATATGTCATACTCATCGTTTAAGCTCAAGTGGGGTTACCACTTTTACATAAAGCATTGTTGTGTCCACATCTTTAGAGTTGCTTTAGCTCAAGTCTTAGAGTAAAGCTCCCCCTAGATGTGATATCCCCCCTAAGAGGGATGAACTAACCTTGGGTTTTGTCGATGATGACTTCATGTAGATGTTGAAGATGTGGATGCTCAATGTTGATGTAGATCACTTGGAGCTATCCATTTGAGTGAATTGCACTTTCAATACCTACATGGGTTAGTCTCACAAGGAACAAACAAGGATATCCATAGACATAGAGTGATGCACACACAAGATGATGTCCATGAAAACTTTTAGATTACCTTGTCCCTTGTCTTACCAACAAGAGGGTTTGTGACTCCTTGAACTAGTGCAAGATGTGGAAGTTGATTGCACTTGTTCTTGCCAAAATGATAAGAGTGAAGTATGTTGGCGGAGTCACCCTCAGGAACTCTCTAGTTCTTCTTCTTTTGAATCCACACCATCTTGATGGGAATCCTTGGAGTTGTAGTCGTACTTGATGAAGTGGAACTTGAAGTAGTCTTGGGAATCCACTTGACTAAGGTCTTAGGAGCTTCTTCAAATGCATAAATTTCCTCTTGAAGCTTGTCCTTGCCTTTTTGCTTGTAGTCTTGCGGTGGAAGATCATCTTGAGCTTGTATCCCCTTGAAGGAAGTATCATACTTCTCTTGTTGAGGAACAAACTTTGTCTTGGGGTATTGATCTTCTTCCCACTCAACTCCATTGGCATTGAACTTTTGTTCAAAACCAACACCTTGATTCTTCCGGTGCATTCCTTGCTTGCGCACAATTTCCTCGAATTGCTTACTCCTAGCAAGGCTTTTGTACACTCCTTTCTCTATAATTCCCTTCAATAAGCTATTTTCTTGCTCAAGTGTAACTTGGCTAAGAGAATCATTAGTGGAATCAAGAGAACTACTAGAAGCAACAATATTGGATTTATCATGATCATTGTTACTACTAGAGGAAGAATCTATCTTGTTCTTGTTACTAGACTTGACTTGAGGCACGTAAGTGGATAAGAGTAAATGCTTGGCAATGTAAGAAGAACTTTTCTTGCGGAGATCATCATTGATTGCTTTTAAAAACTCATGATCTTGCTCAAGATTGAGCTTTTCAAAGCGTAACTTCTCATGAGCTCTTAAAAGTTCTCGATGATCTTCGAAGATAGTTTCATGAGCTAACTTAAGAGTGTTTAGTTCTTTAGTTAGAGCCTCAATCTTCTCCTTATCATTGTCATTTGTTTTATCTTGATTAGCATGATTAATTGACGTTTCATCATAGTATTCATCACTAGAGTTGTCAACAAGCAAATCATCATCACCTAACAAGTCATCTTCATCACTATTGAAATCAACATACTCGGGGTGTGTTACCTTAGGACCTTTGGCCATGAAGCATCTTCCAATTCCTTCATTTGGTGAATCAAATATGTCGTAGGAGTTGGATGACACAAGTGCTAGACTGGCAACACCTTCATCTTGAGTATCTTCGGAGTCGGAGTGATAACTTCTCTCGGAGTGGCTGTCGGAGTCGGATACCCATTCACCAACATGAGCTTGATGTCTTCGTTTTGTGTAGCTCCTTGATGATTTTTCCTTCCTTTCCGAATCCTTGCTTCTCCGTGAGTATCTTTGTTCATAACGATCATCTCTACTCCTTCTCTCTCTTGGTGGTGAATCTTTGCTTCTTCTTTTTGGAGAATCTTCTCTTCTCTTGTAGGGAGCCGTACACTCATTGGAATAGTGTCCGGGTCTTCCACAATTGTAGCAATTTTGCTCTCGACTAGAAGATCTTTTGTCATTGTAGGTTCTTCACTTGAAGCTTCTATCTTTGTTTCTACTCTTGTAGAACTTGTTGAAGTTCTTCACCATTAAGCTCAATTCTTCGTTGAAGTTTTGTTTCTCACTTGATGATGTAGGGGCTTCACATGAGGCTTTGTAGGCACCGCTTGATTTGTTGTGAAGTTCCTCTTTATCCTTAAGTGACATCTCATGAGCGACAATTCTTCCAATCACTTCTGTTGGCTTGAGATCTTTGTAATTGGGCATCATTTGGATCAATGTGCACATGGTATCATATTTTCCATCCAAGGCTCTTAGAATCTTCTTGATGATGAATCTATCGGTCATCTCTTCACTTCCTAAGCCGGCAATCTCATTTGTGATGAGAGCAAGCCTAGAGTACATTTCAGTGACACCTTCACCATCCTTCATTTTGAACTTGTCAAGTTGACTTTGAAGCACATCCAACTTGGATTCCTTGACGGAGTTGGTACCTTCATGCATATCAATCAAAGTATCCCAAATTTCCTTTGCATTCTCAAGACGGCTGATTTTGTTGAATTACTCGGGGCATAATCCGTTGAAGAGAATATCACAAGCTTGAGCATTGTATTGCAACATCTTCAACTCATCCGCGGTAGCTTCACAGTTTGGTTCTTTCCCATCAAAGAAGTCACCTTGCAAACCAACACACGCAATAGCCCAAACGGCGGGGTTATGTCCAAGAATATGCATTTTCATTTTATGCTTCCAACTAGCAAAATTAGTACCATCAAAGTAAGGACCTCTACGGTGATAATTTCCCCTGCTAGACGCCATACTCTCCTAGGTTGTGAAACCAAGGTTATGACCACCAAAAGCTATGGAGATCAAAGCAAATGGAGACCAAAGCTCTGATACCACTTGTAGAATCGAAAGTATGTCTAGAGGGGGGGTGATTAGACTACTTGACCAAATAAAAACTTAACCTTTTCCCAATTTTAGTTCTTGGCTGATTTTAGCTATTTTAGGACAAGTCAAGCAATCATCACATAATTCAAGCAAGCATGCAAAGAGTACATTGGCAGCGGAAAGTAAAGCATGCAACTTGCAAGAATGTAAAGGGAAGGGTTTAGAGAATTCAAACGCTATTGGAGACACGAATATGTTTCCCGTGGTTCGGATAGGTGGTGCTATCCTATATCCACGTTGATGGAGACTTCAACCCACGAAGGGTAATGGTTGCGCGAGTCCATGGAGGGCTCCACCCACGAAGGGTCCACGAAGTAGCAACCTTGTCTATCCCACCATGGCCATCGCCCATGAAGGACTTGCCTCACTAGCGGTAGATCTTCACGAAGTAGGCGATCTCCTTGCCCTTACAAACTCCTTGGTTCAACTCCACAATCTTGTCGGAGGCTCCCAAGTGACACCTACCCAATCTAGGAGACACCACTCTTCAAGAAGTAACAAATGGTGTGTTGATGATGAACTCCTTGCTCTTGTGCTTCAAATTATAGTCTCCCCAACACTCAACTCTCTCTCATAGGATTTGGATCTAGTGGAAAGAAGATTTGAGTG
This sequence comes from Triticum monococcum, assembly GCA_034509565.1. Lineage (NCBI taxonomy): Eukaryota > Viridiplantae > Streptophyta > Magnoliopsida > Poales > Poaceae > Triticum > Triticum monococcum. The sequence continues at coordinate 166,785,472 of CM067842.1, read as the reverse complement.
GAAAGAAACTTGGGGAAGGCTAGAGATCAAGATTCATATGGTAGGAATGGAATATCTTGGTCTCAACACATGATTAGGTGGTTCTCTCTCAGAACATATGAGTTGGAATTGTGTATGTGTTCTGATGGCTCTCTCCACAAATGAAGAGGAGGTGGAGGGGTATATATAGCCTCCACACAAAATCCAACCGTTACACACAATCTACCAATCTCGGTGGGACCGAATCAATAAACTCAGTCCGACCGAACCTAGTGACCATTAGAGATTTTCGGTGGGACTGACATGCAACTCGGTAGGACCGATTCTGTTAGGGTTTGGGCATAACATAGTCTCAGTGGGACCGATTACACAAACTCGGTGAGACCGAGTTTGGTAATAAGCTAACCAGAGAGTTGGTCAGGCAAACTCGGTGGGACCGATTTGCTCTTTCGGTGAGACCGAAAAGTTACAAAAGGGAAACACAGAGTTTACATTGCAATCTCGGTGGGACCGATTCGCTCTTTCGGTGAGACCGAAAAGTTATGAAAGGGAAACAGAGATTTTGCAACCCCATCTCGGTGAGACCGAGATCCCTATCAGTAGGACCGAATTGCTACGGTTTGGCAGTGGCTTATGACAAGTAAAACTCGGTGGCGCCGGATAGAAAGAATCGGTATGACCGAGTTTGGCTTAGGGTTTAGGTCATTTGTGGATATGGGAAAGTAGCTGAGGATTTTGGAGTATATCATTAAGCACATGAAGCAAGAGGCTCATTAAGCAACACCTCATCCCTCCTTGATAGTATTGGCTTTTCCTAAAGAATCAATGTGATCTTGGATCACTAAAATATAAAATGAAGAGTCTTGAGCTTTTGAGCTTGAGCCAATCCTTTGTCCTTAGCATTTTGAGGGTTCCACTTTCACCATCCATGCCATGCCAATCATTGAGCTTTCCTGAAATAATCATCTTGGAATAGCATTAGCTCAATGAGCTATATGTTGTTATGAATTACCAAAACCACCTAGAGATAGTTGCACTTTCAGCATAGCATCGGGAGCGCGCCCGAACCGATGGGGTTGATGGGGTGATCATCCGAGTCGAAGGTTAGATCGGCCTCGGGCGCCACCCAGACCGGGGGGCTTCTCGATGCTTGGAGGCGGTGCTGATCCGGCGGGTGAACAGCTTGACGTGGCGGCTCGAGGGTGGTGCCTGTGAGCCACCCAGGAGAGCTGCGATGACGGGCGGCACTGGTGCGGCATAATGGGCGAGGAAGAGGTCACGCAGCTCCTCCCGGGAGGTCCCAGAAGCCGTCGGCAGTGGAGGAGCCATGCGTGCGGGTCACCGGTGAGGGCCATGGGGAACCAGTGGGCCATCACTCGGTCGTCGCCCCTGGCTTTGAGGACGGCCTCCTCATACACCAGCAGGAAAACCAGCGGATCCGTCACGCCGCTGTAGTGCGGCGGCATCTTAGGCTTGAATTTGTGCAGCCACTGCACCTGTCGCAAGGTGGGGGCCAAGGCTTGGAGCCCCCGGGCCCCAGTGCCAGCATCAGTTGCAGGAGCGGGCGGCGCGTTGTCCGCCATGGGGGCGAAACACGATGTTGATGGAGAGCGGGTCATCGAGAGGGGGAACTCCGGCACACCCCTACCTGGTGCGCCAAATGTCGGATTTCGGGTTCCGGCAGACCCTTAAGGTTCAAAGTCTGGGGTGCGCACGGAGATCTTTCCACTACCGACTCACGCTTCTATGGCTCGCAAAAAATCTGGGCTGGAAAGAAGAACACACAGAGGACACGAGGTTTATACTAGTTTGGGCCACCGATGTGGTGTAATACCCTACTCCAGTGTGTGGTGTGGTGGATTGCCTCAGGGGCTGATGATGAACAATACAGGGGGAAGAACGGCCTCGCGAGAGGTGTTCTTGAGCTGGTGTGGTATGTTCTACTTGGTCTAGGATCCCCTTCCCTCTATGGTGGCTAGTCCTACTTATGGGGGCCCTGGTCCTCTTCCCAAAATGTGAGCGGGAAGGGCGCCAACAATTGGCCATTTTGAAGGGGAACATATAGTACAAGTTATCCTGACCAAAGGTGGTCTTCGGCTGCCAAAAGCACTAGTGATGACGCCGTCTTGGGCTCCACGATGACCTCCATCCTGCCGCTCTGCTGGTCTTGGTCTCGTTGCACCGGAATGGTAACCTTTGCCCGATGCCTTGGACTGTGCTTGTCCCCTTTGCACCGATGGGGAAACAAGGACACTGCACAGGTCGGTGCCCGCCTGGCACCCGCCCGATCTCGATTGTCATGGCTTGCGTCACGGGCTCCTCGTGAGGTTCCCCTGCCTTGATCTCTCCGCCTCCTCGCGAGCCTGCCTGATGAGGCTGCTCCTGAGGAAGCTTCCTGTCGTCCGCCCTGCAAGGCATGGCCCCTCGCGACGGTCTTGAGTTTGAGTTGATGAAGCTAGGCCGCACTGGGCCCCCACTCGAGCCACGCCGCAGGCCGCAGGCAGGCAAGTCTGGGGACCCCCATTCCCAGAACGCCGACATACGTGACTAGTGAGGCCCCTCGGTCGTGATGCCCAGGGGTCCCCCCTTGATGTACGAACGGCTCTCATGAGGGAGAACGAGCACCATACCTTGCTCATGAGCCTTCGCCTAGGATGGGGACGCGAGAAAGCCAGGTGTCTGGGCACCTAGTAGGGTGGCGTCTGCCAGGCGTGACCTGAGCATAGCCCCCGCGCCTAGCCCCCCTCGCGATACCCTTCCAAGGAGAAGCTGTGAGTGTCGTGAGATGAAAAGCTCCCTGGGGTTGGTGCGACTGCTGGGGGCCGCCCTCAGTTGTTTATAACTAGTGCGGAACATAGAGCTACCACACTTGCGCGGAGTGTGGGCATAACCGCTCCTCGGTTGTATCGGCCAGCGCGGAGCTTGGTGTTTCCACTGGTTCATGGGCACAACCGCTCCTCAGTCTTGCCAGAGCGGAGCTAAGCACTTCCACAGAGACTGCCGGGCATGTACAGCCTGTCCGGACACGTGGCTTGCACGGCAGGACAGCCAGGGTGTATATGGGCCCTCCTTAGGACGAGCTGAACGACTCTGAGGAAGTTCTCGTGAGCTTACCATCACTCATGAGACCCTACCCTGAGGCGGGTTGCGCCTAAGTCTTCTTCCGCAAAATGTGAAAAGAGATGGGTTGCCTAGACCTGCGCCGAATGCATCTCCAGAGGGCATTGCATGAGAAGGCCGCGGCACCAACGACCCCAGGAGGTGACGTTAGCGGGACCGGCCCATAAGACAGAGCTCAGCCGCTGGATTTATCGACGCTACAGGGACGGACCCGAGCACAGACACCGTTCCCAGTCTTCTCATGCTATAGTCCAAAAGATAAACAACCGGCGCGCGGTTCCCGCGAGAGCGTGGCACCTGCCACTGGCCCCTACTTACCCACCAACGATTAGCCCATGAGAGAACAAGGCACCAAGGACCACGGGAGGTGACGTCATGGGAATGGCTCGCAAGACAGAGCTCAGCCCTTGGGTTTAGTGACACTGCAGGGACGGACCCGAGCACAGACGCCGTGCCAGTCCTTAATCATGGGGCGGTCGCGGGTGGGCTCACAAGGGCTCATGACCTTAGTGGCGGTGAGGCTGCCAAGTATATAGATAATGTGAAAGGAAGCAACCAGTTCTGATTCATGCGCAAAAAGAGATAGCTGTGGGGGTAAGCCCCCAGTAGCTCGAGGATGATGCAGCCCGATGGGCGCCCTCGACGGAATACCCGAGACATCACCTGGTACTTGCTGCTGAAGAGGAGTTGGGGTAGCTGGAGACGCGAGCCATGCAGGTTGCTCCTGAGGAGAGCCGAGCTCCCAAGGCCTATGGGCTCCGGAGGCCCTCGGCGATCGCGGGGTTCCTGGTCCTGCTCCGTCAGGACCGCCTGCCGCTGAGCCTCCTGAGCCCCCACGGCCTATTGTACGAAGTGCTGGTATGTGGCGGCCGCGTTGCAGAGGCCAGAGGGGAAGGCCCTCCTCCAGCCGACCGCCATTGGCTGGAAGAGGCCCTGGGAGGCAGCCCTGTTGAGGCTCGGGATGTCGATGCAGACGCGAAACTGGTTGCTTGGGTCTTGAGTAGGTGGGTAAGGTTCCTTGGTAGCTTGGTCGATGGGGTCCTGAGCCCCCAGGATTATGAGGGTCACGGTGGGCTCATGACGATGCACGGCGGGGCGCGCTCGCGAGTGGTGCCCGGGCACCTCCCTCACGACCAGGTCCGGGGTCCCCCTGAGTGGAGCCCCCAAGCCCGTCCTGAGAGGGGCGCCGGGCACGCCTCCCTATGCGAGGGCGAAAGGCGCCTCGTCAGTAGGCGCAGAGCTTGAGGTGGTGCCGTCGGGAGCCCCCGAGTCCTGAGAGTCGGGTAGTTGCTTCTTCTTCTTGGGGGCGGTCATCAGGGCGAAGACAGCTCCGTCTCCGTCGGAGCTCTTGATCACCGCAGTCTGGTAGGCGTGCTCCAGAGAACGTACTGCTGCCTTCTCGTCGCAGGCGATCGTGATGACTCCGCCGCTTCCAGTCATCTTGAGGATGTTGTAGCCATGATGGGTCGCCGCCATAAACATGGAGAGGGCCGGATACCCTAGGATGGCGTTGGACGGGAGGTTGATGTTGGCGACGTCGAAGTCGATGAGCTCGCTGTGGTAGTTGTCGCGGTCGCCGAAGGTGACGGGGAGGCGGACCTGCCCCATCGGGAGGGTGGAGCCATCTGTGACTTCGTAAAATGGCTTGGTCGGGTCCAGCTGATCGTAGGGTACTTGAAGAGTCTAGAAGATCTGAATGGAGAGGATGTTGAGCCCTGCCCCACTGTCGATCAGGGTCTTGGTCACGCGGACGTTACTGATGGTCGGGGAGCAGAGCATCGGGAGAGTGCCTGGCGCGGCGGTGCACCTGAGCTGATCCTTGGGGTCAAAGGCGATGATCTGCTTGGCCCACCTGAGGTTGCGCGCGGCGCCAGGCCTGGGGAGCGTCGCGTTCACCTCACGAGCGAACTGCTTGAAGATGCGGTGAGAAGCCGGAGCGTGGGCTCCTCCCAGGATGCACGCGACCCCGTGTGGCTCCTGCAAGCCCCCCGCTTCGTCTCCCTGGCGGTCATCGTCGTTCCTTCTTGGCAGTGGTGGCCGCGGAGGCAGGCCCGCGTTGCCTTGAGGTCGACCCTCGCGAGGCTGGTCGCGCCAGGGGGTGTCATGAGGCTGCTCCTGCCAGCAGTCTTCACGAGGCTGATCATGCCATCCTTGGCGCGAGTTCCTGTCATCCGAGCGTCCTCTGCCACGGCCTCCACCACGGCCGTAGCCACGGTTGTCACGCTCAGGGCGCTGCCCGCCGCGCCCGCCGCGCATCGCCTTGAGCTCTTGGCAGTCATTGGTGTTATTGGTATGGACATCATGGAAGACGCAATACGGACGGTTGTCTCTTGGAGGGTCGTTGTAGCCGCAGCCGCGCTTCACTTCTGGCTCCACGGCCAGCATGGCTGGTCCCTTGCGCTTTTCTTCATTAGCCTTGGTCTTCTTGTCGTCGGCCTCCGCCTCAGGCAGTTCCAGGAGGGAGAGGCGGCCTTCCTCTGCCCTGGCGCACTTCGCCGCAAGATTCAACATCTCGAGGGCCGTGCACAGGTCCTCGTGGATGGCAAGCTCCTCCTTCATCCTGACGCCGCGGACACCGTCAGAGAACGCCAAGATGATGGACTCGTCGGAGACCCTGGCGATCTTGAGGCGCACGGTGTTGAAGCATTGTATGTACTTCTACAGGGTCTCCCCAGGCTGTTGCTTCACGCGGCGCAGGTCTGCAGCCGCTGGAGCTCGGTCGCGGGTACCTTGAAAGTTGGCGATGAAGCGCTCACGAAGCTCCTCCCAAGAAGAGATGGATCCTGGAGGAAGGTTCAGGAGCCAGGAGCACGCACCGTCCTTGACGGCCATGGGGAACCAGTTCGCCATGACCTGCTCGGTATTGTTCGCCGCCTCGATGCTGAGCTCGTAGAGCGGGAGGAGCTCTGCCAGGTCGGCGGTGCCGTCGTAATGCGGAGGCAGGTCCGGCTTGAACTTGCCGGGCCAGACGAGGCACCGTAGCTCAGGAGCTAGGGCGCGACATCCAGCCACGCTCATGATTGCTGGCGCCCCCTGCGCCTGCGGTGCTGGATCTTGGGGTGCGGGCGCCACCACCTCCTGTGGGGCGCTGTTCTGGTGCTGCTGAGCGGGGAGCACGCGCGCTTCTGCCTGGGGGCGCGGGACCACCTGCAGCTCTCCTTGCACGCGCGGGGGCCCTGCGGGGCTGTTCGCACCATGGAGCCTCGCGCCTGAGCCCCTGGCCGGTGCCGCGCGATAGAGGTGGAGGCGGAGCGCCGTGGTCCTCGTTCCCTGCCATCGGCGACGGAGGGCGAGAGGAATGGGTCGGTGCGGCCGCCTCCCCGGTGGCGTTGATGAGCTCGGTGATGCGGTGGAGCCACTTGTCGTAGAGGTCGTCCACCGGACGGTAGCGTAGGAGCTCCCGCGCCATCAGTAGCGGAGGCTGCTGGTAGACCGGCCCGCGGCGGACCAGCGAGGACGACGCCCCGGCCGGCGAAGGTGGCGGGGTCACCATGCGGCCTTCACACCGCACAGACAGCGACAACGACAAGTCCTGCTGCTCGTGAACGGCTGGGTCCGTGGCCGCGTTGGCGACCAATGAGTTGGGGCAGAGTGGTGCGCCGTTACCCGCAGGCGCCGTCTGAGCGACGTTAGCGGCGCGGCGGGCGGCGCGTGCTCGGCAAGTGTCCACCATGGCGGTGAAACGAGGTCGACGGAGAAGAGCAGAGCGAGGTCGTCGAAGAAGCGAGATTTCGACACGCCCCCTACCTGGCGCGCCAAATGTTGGATTCCAGGCTCCGCAAAACCCTTAAGATTCGAACACAGGGGCGTGATGATGATCTCTTCCACTACACGTCTACCTAGCACCTCGCTCTTCTCCTAGTGGTGCGAATGGAATGCAAGCAAGCAAACAAGTAGAGCACACAAGAGTTTACCCAGGTTCAGGCCACCTTGCGGTGTAAAACCCTACGTCCTGCTTTAGTGGATTGGCCTTGCGAGCGCTCAAGTATGAACAAGTACAGTGGTTTCCTGAGCTCAGGAGGCGAGCTCGAGAGAGGTGAGGAAGCGGATGTTCTTGCTCCTTTGCTATGCTAAGTCCCAATGGTTTGGTCCCCCCCCCCTATGCTAGGAACCCTAGCTACTTATATAGACGGCCAGGGTCATCTACCCCCGAAATGTTTAGGCGGGAAGGGAATCCCACAACGGCCATTTGAGCAGGAACACAAGGACGCTCCTATCCTGACAAAAGGTGGTCTTCGCTTGCAAAGAGGGAAGGTCATTACGCGGTGGTGGGTTCGGCAATGACATCCTTCCTGTCGTCCTTGCGGTCTTCAGTCTTGTTGCACCCAAGGGGAAACCTTTGTCTCGCCCCTCGGGAACCTGCGCCTGCACGGTCTCCTTTGCACCAATATGGAAACTGCACCCGCTGGCGTGCGCTGGCGCCCGCTGGCATGGTTCGTCATGGCTTGCGTCACTGCGTCCTCCTGAGGCTGCCCTTGCCTTGAGATCTCCGCCCTCCCGAAGCAGCCTAGCTGAGGCCACTCCTGGGAGAGGTCTTGGTTGCCCCTCTGGAGTAGCCTAGGTGAGGCCGCTCCCTGAGGAGGTCTTGGTCATTCTCCTCGCTAGGGCTGGCCCTCTCGCAAGGGTCTTGAGCAGCCGGTCGATCAGCTGGGCCCTACCGGGCCGTACCAGGGACGCGACATGGGCCATAGACTGGCAAGTATGGGTACCCTGGTTCCCAGTACGCCGACAGCCAGGGGCGTAACTCTCGATCTGCTCCAGATGGCCAAGCGAGTTGGCCCGCAGTGCGAAGCCGCTGAATACAAAGATCTGTCCAGGGAGAAAAGTCTTACCCTAGACTGCATCGCTATCGATGATTGAAGGAGCCATCAAGTCTAATGATGATGACACAGAGGTACTCTCAATGAAAGCACCAATGTCGGTGTCAAAACCGGCGGATCTCGGGTAGGGGGTCCCGAACTGTGCGTCTAGGCAAATGGTAATAGGAGGCAGGGGACACGATGTTTTACCCAGGTTCGGGCCCTCTTGATGGAGGTAATACCCTACGTCCTGCTTGATTGTTCTTGATAATATGAGTAGTACAAGAGTAGATCTAGCACGAGATCAGAGAGGCTAAACCCTAGAAGCTAGCCTATGGTATGATTGTTGTTGTTTGTCCTATGGACTAAACCCTCCAGTTTATATAGACACCGGAGGGGGCTAGGGTTACACAGAGTTGGTTACAAGGAAGGAGATCTACATATCCGTATTGCCAAGCTTGCCCTCCACGCCAAGGAGAGTCCCATCCGGACACGGGACGAAGTCTTCAATCTTGTATCTTCATAGTCCAATAGTCCGGCCAAAGGATATAATCCGGCTGTCCGGATACCCCCTAATCCAGGACTCCCTCACATCTTCTCGGACGAAACTCCGCCGCCACGAGGCGGATACTTGGCGGAATCAATCTAGGTCTCTGGCAGAGCTGTTCTGCCAGGGAAACTTCCCTCCCAGAGGGGGAAATAATCGCCATCGTCATCACCAACGCTCCTCTCATCGGGAGAGGGCAATCTCCATCAACATCTTCATCAGCACAATCTCATCTCAAAACCCTAGTTCATCTCTTGTATCCAATTCTTGTCTCCAAGTCCGGGATTAGTGCTAGTAGGTTGCTAGTAGTGTCAATTACTCCTTGTAGTTGATGCTAGTTGGTTTAATTGGTGGAAGATCATATGTTTAGATCCTATATGCACATTAATACCCCTCTAATTATGAACATGTTTATGCTTTGTGAGTAGTTACTTTTGTTCCTGAGGACATGGGAGAAGTCTTGCTATTAGTAGTCATGTGAATTTGGTATTCGTTCGATATTTTGATGAGATGTATGTTGTCTCTCCTCTAGTGGTGTTATGTGATCGTCGACTACATGGCACTTCACCATTGTTTGGGCCTAGAGGAAGGCATTGGGAAGTAATAAGTAGATGATGGGTTGCTAGAGTGACAGAAGCTTAAACCCTAGTTTATGCGTTGCTTCGTAAGGGGCTGATTTGTATCCATATGTTTCATGCTATGGTTAGGCTTACCTTAATACTTTTGTTGTATTTGCGGATGCTTGCAATAGAGGTTAATCATAAGTGGGATTCTTGTCCAAGTAAGGGCAGCACCCGAGCACCGGTCCACCCACATACCAAATTATCAAAGTACCAAACGCGAATCATATGAACGTGATGAAACCTAGCTTGACGATATTCCCATGTGTCCTCGGGAGCGCTTTACATCATATAAGAGTTTGTCCAGGCTTGTCCTTTGCTACAAAAGGATTAGGCTACCTTGATACACTTTATTTACTTTTGTTACTTGTTGCTCATTACAAACTATCCTATCACAAAACTATCTGTTACCACTTATTTCAGTACTTGCAGAGAATACCTTGCTGGAAACCGCTTATCATTTCCTTCTGCTCCTCGTTGGGTTCGACACTCTTACTTATCGAAAGGACTATGATAGATCCCCTATACTTCTGGGTCATCACCCTGCTATTATCCAAAATTGAGCAAGCAACTAAGCTTGGGGATGCCCCCGAGTGGCATCCCCTCTTTCTTCTAACGACCATCGGTATTTTACTCAAAGATATATTCTTATTCGTCACATACTATGTGTTTCGCTTGGAGTGTCTTGTATGATATGAGTCTTTGGTTGTTTTATTTTGTGTTTTAAGTCTTGATTCCTTGCTGGACACACCTATTTGAGAGAGCCAAAATTATGTCATGACATGTTAGAATTGCTCTTTATGCTTCACTTAAATCTTTTATGTGCTATGGACTTGCTCTAGTGCTCCACTTATATCTTTTTGAGCACGGTTTCCTTTATTATTTTTTAAGAAATGCTCTCTTGCTTCACTTAGATTTATTTGAGAGTTGTTAAAATTTTCAAGAAATTCTCTCTTGCTTCACTTAAATTAATTTGAGAGAAAGAAAATTTTATGCTCATGATCTTCACTTATATTTTTTTGAGCTTATCAAAAGCAACATATGAAAATTAGTTCCAAAGTGATATATATCCAAGAAGGATATAATAAAAACTTTCATGAAGATCATTGGACAAAATAAACTTGATTCTTAGTAATAGTTTTGAGATAGATGTGATATGTGAGTTATGTTGATGAGTAATTATGCTTTAGTAAGAATATTGGTGTTAAGGTTTGTGATTCCCTATGCAAGCATGAAAGTCAATAATTATGGAGTGAAATTATATCCTACTTGTGGTGCATTATTCGGTGTTAATTATACTTAATGCTCACTTATGAGATTATTCGTTTCTTGGTTGGTTGCTTGTCGATCTTTTGCTAGCCTTCATTTTGCACGAAGTATGATCTCTAGTTGTGCATCCAAAAACCTTTTAAACAGTTTTGCCACATGAGTCCACTATATCTACCTATATGCGGTATTCTTTTGTCGTTCTAAGTAAATTTGTATGTGCCATATCTAATTTTCAAAACAAACTTCTCTTTTGTGTGTTCGTTCCGCTCGCGGAGCGGTGAGGGTGGCTAATATTTTCCATGCTAGATGTGCTATTCTCACAATGAGTGTTTATTCACTTGTCATTGCACGAGAGTAAGGCAAAGGTATTAGGGATGCCCAGTCCCGAAATGAAAGATGAATTTATGTTATGTTGTCAAATAATAAATTCCTTGGAAAGTGTTGGTATGGAAGGCACCCGTGGATACGGTTAACCATGGAAAGTGAAAGTATGGTGGAAAATGGAATAAACTTTATTTTCTGTTTGGGAACCGCCTATGATATATCTAGCATGGAAAGTGTTGGGAACTCTAAGTCGTTTTCGTTGGTGGGATGGATAAACCTCCCAAAATGTTTTTATCTTTGAGCTCTATCACCTCTACAAATCCCTACTTCCCTCTGCGAAGGGCCATTCTTTTACTTTATGCAATTTTTATTTTGAATTTGAGTCTACATCTTCCCTTACAAAAGCACCAACTAGGAGGCAATATGATCGTACTTGAGTATTGAGTGTAGCTAATATGCGAGTGTGTTTCATGAATGGATCAATGATTGAGCATGATGGGCTAGGGATAACTTATTTTAGAATTGATATTTTGAAAGACGTGGTTGCTTGTTGATATGATTGAGTATTTAAGTTATCATGTCAAAACTAGACTATTGCTTTGAATCACATAAAAGTCCAAATGTCCATGCTATACAGAAAAGAATATGATATATGTTAGGCAGCATTCCACATCAAAATTCTGTTTTTTATCACTTACCTACTCGAGGACGAGTAGGAGTTAAGCTTGGGGATGCTGATACGTCTCCAACGTATGTATAATTTTTTATTGTTCCATGCTGTTATATTATCAGTCTTGGATGTTTTATAATCATTTTATATCATTTTTGGTACTAACCTATTGACATAGTGCCAAGTGCCAGTTGCTGTTTTTTGCATGTTTTTTACATCAGAGAAAATCAATACCAAACGGAGTCCAAATGCCACGAAACTTTACAGAGATTTTTTATGGACCAGAAGACACCTAATGGGCCCTGGCTGCGCCTGGGGGTTCTCCGAGGAGAGCACAACCCACCAGGGCGCGCCAGGAGGCCCAGGCTTGCCCTGGTGGGTTGTGCCCACCTTGGATGCCCCCCGGAATGCCTCTTTGCTCTATAAATACCCCAATAATCCCCAAACCGTAGGGGAGTCAACGAAATATTGATCCAGCCGCCATAGAGTCCAGAACTACCAGATCCAATCTAGACACCATCTCGGATGGGGTTCACCACCTCCATTGGTGCCTCTCCGATGATGCGTGAGTAGTTCTTTGTAGACCTTCGGGTCCATAGTTAGTAGCTAGATGGCCTCCTCTCTCTCGTTTGATTCTCAATACAATGGTATCTTGGAGATCCATATGACATAACTCTTTTTACGGTGTGTTTGTTGGGATTAGATAAACTTTGAGTCTATGATCAGATCTATCTTTTTATATCCATGAAAGTATTTGAGTTTATTTGATATCTTTTATGCATGATTGCTTATAGCCTCATATTTCTTCTCCGATATTTGGGTTTTGTTTGGCCAACTTGATCTATTTATCTTGCAATGGGAAGAGGTTCTTTGTAGTGAGTTCGATCTTACGGTGCTTGACCCCAGTGACAGAAGGGGAACCGACACGTATGTATCGTTGCTACTAAGGATAAAATGATGGGGTCTATCTCTACATAGATACATCTTGTCTACATCATGTCATCATTCTTACTTCATTACTCTGTTTCCCCATGAACTTAATACACTAGATGCATGCTGGATAGCGGTCGATGTGTGGAGTAATAGTAGTAGATGCATGCAGTAGTCGGTCTACTAATCTTGGACGTGATGCCTATATAATGATCATTTCCTGGATATCGTCATGATTATTTGAATTTCTATCAATTTCCCAATAGTAATTTGTTTACCCACCATTTGCTATTTTTCTTGAGAGAAGCCACTAGTGAATCCTACGGCCCCCGGGTCTCTTTCTCATATTATTTGCCTTCACGATCTATTTTATTTGCCATTTATTTTCAGATCCATTAAACCAAAAATACAAAAATACTTTGCTTCACTTTATTTTATTTGCGATCTATTTATTCAATCTATTACAACTTTCTCCCGTCCACGCACCAATTTCTGGCGCCGTTACCCGGAAGGGATTGACAACCCCTTTAACACGTCGGGTTGCGAGTGGTTGTTATTTGTGTGCAGGGGTTGTTTACATTGTGTTGCTTGGTTCTCCTACTGGTTCGATAACCTTGGTTTCATCATTGAGGCAAATACCTATCGTCGATGTGCTGCATCATCCCTTCCTCTTTGGGGAAATACCGACGTAGTCCTGGCCGACATCAAAGCTCAAGAAGTAGCATGAGTCCATGGAGGGCTCTACCCACGAAGGGTCCATGAAGAAGCAACCTTGTCTATTCCATCATGGCTTACGTCCATGAAGGACTAGCCTCACTCGGGTAGATCTTCACAAAGTAGGCGATCTCCTTGCCCTTACAAACTTCTTGGTTCAACTCCATAAGATCTTGGAGGCTCCCAAGTGACATCAAACAAATCTAGGAGATACCACACTCCAAAAGGTAATAAATGGTGTTGTTAATGATGAACTCCTTGCTCTTGTTCTTCAAATGGTAGCCTCCCCAACACTCAATCACTCCCTCACATATTTGGCTTTGGTAGGAGAGGGGATTGAATGTAAAGCAACTTGGGAAGGCTAGAAATCAAGGTTCAAATGGTTGAAATGAAGTGGCTTGATCTCAACATATGAGTAGGTGGTTCTCTCTCAGAAAATGAGTAGTGGAAGTAGTGTTTCGTTTTGATGGCTCTCTTTGAGAGTAAGTGGGGGTGGAGGGGTATATATAGGCTTCACGCATAAATCCAGCCTTTATAAGCTTTTGACCCAACTCAGTGACACTAGACCAAAATCTCGATGAGACCAACTAGTGTAAAAGATTTGAACGTTGGAGGTTTCACTGAGACCGATCAGAACATCTTGGAGCGACCAAAGTGCAATGGCTAGGGCAAGACCTAGTTTTGGTAGTTCCGATCATTTCATCTCAGTAATTCCAAAATGAAGCAACTTCATCGCAAAAACTTGGTCACGTTATCTTGGTGAGACCGAGATCCATATCGATAAAACTGAAATGGTAGGGTTTGGCTTAGGCAGTGTGTGTGATCAACTTGGTGAGTCCGGGATAGAGTATTTTGGTGGGACCGAGATGACACTTTAGGGTTTTGGACAGATGTGATGTGAAGAAGTATTTGAGGATTTTTGGAGTAATATCACTAAGCACTTGAGCAATTGAGTCATGATCAAAACCTTATCCCCTTTTAATAGTATTGTCTTTCCTATGGACTACATGTGATCATGGATCACTTAACCAAAAATGAAGTGTCTTGGAGCTTTGCCAATTCTTGTCCTTGGGATTTTGAAGGGGTCCACATCCTCATGTCCTTTTCATGCCACTGTTGTACTTATCTGAAATATACTAGATAAAGATGTTAGTCCAACAACATGTATGTTGAAATTAATTAACAAAACCACCAAGGGAGCAAATGTGCTTTCAATCTCCCCTTTTTAGTAATTGATGACAACTTACATCAAAGCTTCAAGTAGAAAATGCATCAATAGAAAAACATTAAAGCTTTGAAAGGAACATTTAACATGCATATGCTCCCCCTAGAAGTGTGCAACTGTTAAATGATGATAGCTTCTGGACTGTAGATGTACAACAATGAAGGGATTGTAACATGTCACATGTATCTTGGCTATATGCATCAGAGCAACATGATGAAAGTGAAGTACCCTCATGTCCATGATTCTTTCTTGCAAACAATATATGTAACAAGCAAGCGACCATCATGCATATACTTACCTTGAAATTCTTCATCAAGTTCCTGAAGAAATACACTTGAGAAAACAGGATTAGATAACACAATATAACTTCTCCAAGAGAAAGACACAAGACCATCAAGACTACTAAGATTGGGATGACATGTAGAGAAGAGAGTATCACTAGGTGAATACTTCTTTCTAATGCAACCATGTCCCCAAAAGACCAAATAAGATTTCCGATAGAGTTCCAAAAGAGATTTTTCTCCCCTAACATGAACTTCCTCTCCCCCTAAATCTAGCATTGGATATTGGGAGTAGGTAGGGTGAGCCAAAATCAGAGCAACACTCAAAATTAGAGCAATAAAAACATGTTTCTCCCCTCTCAGAAACATGTAGAATTCTCTCCTCTTATAAAATGCATCTCTCTCCCTTAGGGTATTCCTTTTGATATAAAAGAGATTGTAACAAGCTTTGATGTGCATCTCTCCCCCTTTGAGACCAATTTCCAAGAAGGGTCTAGCTTCAAGGTTATTGGCGAAGTGGGTGTGGTCCTGGAGAAGAACAACTAGGCATGATGTAATTTTAGAAGCAGGCAGAGGGGAAAATCATTGAGTGGAACTGGAAAGAAATAAGGATAATCTTGAGAAAAGATTCTTTTGGCAGTGAAATCAGTGACTCCGAGATGTATTGATCGATGAATCCGAGATAGGTACATCACAGAACGATCACATCAGTGGGTCCAAAATTTCCTGCTTCAGTTGTACCAATGAACCGATGTGTAGTGATAAATGCATTTTGGTGTATCCGATGTCTTTCAAGTCGATGGGACCGATTTCAATGCAGAAAGAAAAATTTGTCAACTCAGCTCACTAGATAATTGGCTCTCACAAAGATTTTAAAGGAATTTGAATAGGATATCGAAGGAATTGACTAGAAGAAAAACTAGCAGAAGAAAGAAAGTGAAAAGTGTCTAGATGATGTTTCTTTGAAAAGGGAAACAAAACATCCAAATGAAACAAGAGAAGGAAACTAAGAAAGATACGAGGAACTTCATCTAGAAGGGGGTCGGTGACTAGGTCACCTATGTTAGAGTCTATTGACTTAGGATTCAAGTGAGGACACTTGATCATAGGCCATACTCATTGTTAAGCTCAAACTGGGGTTACCATTTTTCTTTTAAGAATTTCAATGTATTCACATCTTGTTGAGTTGCTTTGGCTCATGTCTTTGAGTAAAGCTTCTCTAATTTGTGAGGGCTTACATTGGGTTTTGGTATTGATGTCCATCATGTAGTTGAACTTGAGGTGGATGCTCATGGAATGAAGTTGGGAGCAATCCTTTCATTTGTAGTTCATTTTCCTACATGGGTTATTTTTGCAAGGAACAACATATGTATCCAAATTGACAAGAGTGAAACATAAAGTCATATGTTGTCAAAGGATACGTTTGAGTTGTGTTGTTCCTTGGGCACACCAAAGGTCTAGATACTTGGTCCAACTTTGTTTACTCTAAATGGGAGTTTGAGAGCAAACTTATGGAATGATATAATATCCAGGTACCTACAAGGGGTTAGATGAAATACAAGGGAGCAATGTATCTAAGATATCAAATGATCATCATAAGAGAATTATCAAGGATTAGTCATGAAAGCTCATGCCATTGGATGCATCCAAGTGAGTTTCTAGTTTACGTTGGAGGCATTAATGAAATTCAGCTCATTTCTCAAGTGACAAAATATCTTCTCATCAAGAGATTTAGTGAAGGTATCCACCAATTGTTTGTTGATCCGTGAAGGAAATATGCCCTAGAGGCAATAATAAAGTTTTTATTTTATATTTCCTTATTCATGGTAAAGGTTTATTATTCATGCTAGAATTGTATTGATCGTATACTTAAATACATGTGTGAATACATAAACAAATACCGTGTCCCTAGTGAGCCTCTACTAGACTAGCTCGTTGCTCAAAGATGGTTAAGGTTACCTAACCATAGACATGTGTTGTCATTTGATAACGGGATCACATCATTAGAAGAATGATGTGATGGACAAGACCCATCCGTTAGCTTAGCATGTTGATCGTTCAGTTTATTGCTATTGCTTTCTTAATGTCAAATACATACTCCTTCGACTATGAGATTATGCAACTCCCGGATACCGGAGGAATACCTTGTGTGCTATCAAATGTCACAACATAACTGGGTGATCATAAATATGCTCTACAGGTATCTCCGAAGGTGTTTGTTGAGTTGGCATAGATCAAGATTAGGATTTGTCACTCCGAGTATCGGAGATGTCTCTTTGGGCCCTCTCGGTAATACACATCATAAGAAGCCTTGCAAGCAAAGTGACTAATGAGTTAGTTGCAAGATTATGTATTACGGAACGAGTAAAGAGACTTGCCGGTAACGAGATTGAACTAGGTATGAAGATACCGATGATCGAATCTCAGGCAAGTAACATACGGATAGATAAAGGGAATTACGTATGTTGTCATAACGGTTCGACCGATAAAGATCTCCGTAGAATATGTTGGAACCAATATGGGCATCCAAGTTCCGCTATTGGTTATTGACCGGAGAGGTATCTCAATCATGTCTACATAGTTCTCGAACCCGTAGGGTCCGCACGCTTAATGTTCGTTGATGATACAGTGTTATATGAGTTATATGATTTGGTGACTGAATGTTGTTCAGAGTCCCGTTGAGATCACAGAAATGATGAGGAGTCTCAAAATGGTCGAGATGTAAATATTGATATATAGGACGATGGTATTCAGACACCGGAAGTATTCGGAGTGTACCAGGTAGTCATCGGAGTACCGGAGGGAGTACCGAACACCCCCGAGAGGTTAGTGGGCATATTGGGCCATTAGAGGGGAGCACACCAGCCCACAAGGGGCTGGCGCACCCCCCCCCCCTCGTGGCAGCATCCGAAGTGGAGGAAAGGAAAGGGGGAGGGCCCCCTTTCCTTTCCCCCTCTGACAAATATGGCAGGGGGCGCGGCCAAGGGTAGGAGCCCAAGTAGGATTCAGGCCTACTTGGGGCGCTCCTTGGCCTCTCCCCTATCCCTCGCACCTATATATATGTGAGAGGGGGCGCCTAGCACAACACAACATTGTCTTAGCCATGTGCGGCGCCCCCTCCACCGTTTACCCCCCGGTCATATTTTTGTAGTGTTTAGGCGAAGCCCTGCGGAGATAACTTCACCATCACCATCACTGCTACTTCTTGAGCTTGCATTGGTTTTTCCCTTGAAGACGAAATGGTGATGTAGCAAAGTAGAGATAAGTATTTCCCTCAGTTAGAGAACCAAGGTATCAATCCAGTAGGAGGTACAAGCAAGTCTCCAATCTATTCACCTACACAAACAATCAAACACTAGCACCCAACGCGATAAAGGGGTTGTCAATCCCTTCACGGTCAATTGCAATGGTGAGATCTGACAGAGATAGGTATAAAAGATTACTAAAACATAAAACTAAATAAATTGCAGCAAGGTATTTTTGGGTTTTTTGGTTTATAGATCTGAAAATATCTGATGGAAAATAGACACGGGCCATAGGTTTCACTAGAGGCTTCTCTCTTGAAGGCAAATAATATGGTGGGTGAACAAATTAATGTCGAGCAATTGATAGAAAAACGCAAAGTCATGACGATATCCAAGGCAATGATTATGCATATAGGCATCACGTCCGTGTCAAGTAGACCGAAACAATTCTGCATCTACTACTATTACTCCACACATCGACCGACTCCTGCTTGCATCTAGAGTATTAAGTTCAAGAGAACAGAGTAACACATTAAGTAAGATGGCATGATGTAGAGGGATAAACTCAAGCAATATGATGAAAACACCATCTTTTTATCCTTGATGGCAACAATACAATACGTGCCTCGCTACCCCTACTATGTCACAAGGTGAGGACACCACAAGATTGAACCCAAAACTAAGCACCTCTCCCACTGCAAGAAATACCAATCTAGTTGGCCAAACCAAACCAATAATTCAACGAGAAATACAAAGATATCAAATCATGCATATAAGAATTCAGAGAATATTCAAATAATATTCATAGATAATCTTATCATAAATCCACAATTCATCGGATCGCAATAAAGACACTTCAAAAGAAGATTACATCGGATAGATCTCCAAGAACATCAAGGAGAACATGGTATTGAGAATCAAAGAGAGAGAAGAAGCCATCTAGCTACTAGCAATGGACCCACAGGTCTGAGGTAAACTACGCACGCTTCATCGGAGAGGCAATGGTGTTGATGTAGAAGCCCTCCATGATCGAATCCCCCTCTGGCAGATCACCGGAAAAGGCCCCAAGATGAGATCTCATGGGAACAGAAGGTCACGGCGGCGGCAAAGTGTTTTCGTGGATGCCTCTGAGGGTTTGGGAATATTCGGGAATTTATAGGCCAAAGAATAGGGTTAGAGGATCTCTGAGGGACCCACAAAGCAGGGGCGCCCCCTTGGGCGCGCCCTACACCCTTGTCGTCGCCTCGGGACTCTTCTGACTTGGTTCTCAAGTCCTACGTGTGTCTTCTGGTCCAAGAAAAATCATTGTAAAGTTTTATTCCGTTTGGACTCCGTTTGATATTCCTTTTCTGTGAAACTTGAAAACAAGGAAAAAATAGAAACTGGCACTGGGCTATGGGTTAATAAGTTAATAATATAAAATAGCACATTAATGCATATAAAACGTCCAAAATAGATAATATAATAGCATGGAACAATCAAAAGTTATAGATGCGTTGGAGATGTATCAGCCACGACGCCATCATGCTGCCGGAACTCATCCACTACCTCGTCGTCTTGCTGGATCAAGAAGGCGGAGGACGTCACCGAGCTGAACATGTGCTGAACGCGGAGGTGTCGTACATTCGGTACTCGGTCAATTGGATCGCGAAGAAGTTCGACTACATCAACCGCGTTACTGAACACTTCTTCTTACGGTCTACGAGGGTACATAGACATACTTTCCCCTCCCATTGTTATGCATCCCCATGGATAGATCTTGCGGGTGCATAGAATTTTTTTTGTTTTCCATGCAACGTTTCCCAACAATATGAACATGCTAGAGGTCAATGTCACCTTTAGCAACATGATCTCGAATGCAATGGTGACGAACTTCAATATGCTTAGTTTGAGAATGTTGCGTGGGATTGTGCGCAATCTTAATAGCACTCTCATTGTCACATAGTAGCGGCACATGTTTCACATGTATCCCATAATCTTTGAGAGTTTGTGTCATCCATAGTAACTGAGCACAACACGATTCCGCTGCAATGTATTCCACTTTGGCGGTGGATAGAGATACCGGATTTTGTTTCTTAGAGGACCAAGACACAAGAGATCTACCAAGAAATTTACATGTATCCAAAGTGGATTTTCTATCAACCTTGTTGTCGGTGTCAAAACCGGCGGATCTCGGGTAGGGGGTCCCGAACTGTGCGTCTACGGCTAATGGTAACAGGAGGCAGGGGACACAATGTTTACCCAGGTTCGGGCCCTCTCAATGGAGGTAATACCCTACTTCCTGCTTGATTAATCTTGATGATATGAGTATTACAAGAGTTGATCTACCACGAGATCGTAGAGGCTAAACCCTAGAAGCTAGCCTATGATTATGATTGTTTTTGTCCTACGGACTAAACCCTCCGGTTTATATAGACACCGGAGGGGGCTAGGGTTACACAGAGTTGGTTACAGAGAAGGAGATCTACATATCCGAATCGCCAAGCTTGCCTTCCATGCAAAGGAGAGTCCCACCCGAACACGGGATGAAGCCTTCAATCTTGTATCTTCATAGTCCAGGAGTCCGACTGAAGGTATAGTCTGGCCATCCGGACACCGCCTAATCCAGGACTCCCTCAGTAGCCCCTGAACCAGGTTTCAATGACGATGAGTTCGGCGTGCAGATTGTCTTCGGCATTGCAAGGTGGGTTCCTTCTCCTAATACTCCATAGAAGATTTTGGACACAAGGATTGTGTTCGGCTCTATAAAACAAATTCCACATATCACCGTAGAGAGTATAATATTCCACAAATCTAATTTGCTGACAACTTTTTACAACGCGACATCCTGCCGTGGTCCGGTCATTACGAACCGTTTTTCCCAGCCTGCCACTGCACGTGTTGTGAGGCGGTTTTATTGGCACGTCTTGTCGAAGCAGAGATCATGTTCCCCTTATCATGGGATTCTCATCAATACGGGTGTGGGTAACCCAATCGTGCTTGTTAGTATGACTCCTTGATTTTAGGCAAGTTCCAAATGGACAAGCGGGGAACGCTTGATATTCACCCTCTTTAAAAAGGGGCCAAGGCCTGTCCTTTTCTTCTCGCGCTCGATCCTTCCCTTCCCCCACCTCGAGTTCCAACGCCCAAGGCTCAAACTAAGCACTTCGGACCTTCAACCATGTCCATATCCAACCTTCAAGGTCGGTGGATGGCATCCTCTGTCACAAAGGAGGACATCAAGAAGCTAAGGCAAGCCAGGTATCTGACCGCCGAAATCCCGCACATGCTGCCTGCTCAAGGGCAGGTCATCCCCACTCCCGAACCCAACGAGGGTGTCGTATTTGTTTCCCACTTCCTCCGAGGGCTATGCTTTAGTCTTGATCCCTTTGTTAGAGGGCTTATGTTCTATTATGGGCTCGATTTCCACGATCTAGCTCCAGATTCTATCCTTCACATCTTGTCGTTTATCGTTGTGTGTGAGGCCTTCCTCCGCATCAGCCCACACTTAGGCTTATGGCTCAAGACCTTCAATGTGAATCCGAAGACGATCGATGGGCGACACGCAGAATGCGGAGGTGCCATAATAAGCAAAGGCACCTATGCTCTATGGCCAAAGGGTTCCTTCCCGGAGGTGTCCAACTTATGGCAGCGGGAGTGGTTTTACATCACAGCTCCCCAAGGCACAAAGTGGGCAGCTGCCCCCACCTTCCGCTTCGGGGGATCTTCTTCCGGAGATGATGGAGAGCGAAACGCCTTCCCCTGTCTTCCCGCCTCCTGGGGCGGATGACCCTGAAGTGTCATCACAGAGGATTCATCCTGATCCGCCAAGGCCAGAAGGTAACCCTTCGGCCACCCGAAGTCCAGAGTATTCGGCTCCTAAGGAGAGCAACAGAAAGAGTCCGGGACTGTCCGATGCACAACCGGACGCACTGATGGGTCTTTTGGAGCAAGCAGTTATCTCAGAGGCACGTCGTACTTTAATGGGTACGGTGTGTCGGCGTTCTGGGAACGGGGGTCCCCAGACTTGCCTGCCTGCGGCCTGCAGCGTGGCTCAAAGGGGGGCCCAGCGCGGCCCATCTTCACCAACACAAACCCAAGACCCTCCCGAGGGGCCAAGCCTCGTGCGGAGGACGACGCGAAGCTTCCTCAGGCACAGCCTCGTCAGGCTGGCTCACGAGGAGGCGGAGAGATCAAGGTGGGGTACCTCACGAGGTGCCCGTGATGCAAGCCATGACGACCGAGGGCGCCAGGCGGGTGCCAGCCCGCGTAGTGTCCTCCTTTCCTCTTTGGTGCAAAGGGGGCAAGCGCAGCCATGGAGTACCGAGGCATCAGGCAAAGGTTGCCATTTCGGTGCAACGAGACCAAGACCAGGAGGACTACGAGACGGAGGTCACCGTGGAGCCCAAGACGGCGTCATCACCAGAGCTTTGTGCAAGCGAAGACTACTTTTGTCAGGATAGCTGATACTTGTTGTCCCCCTTCAAATTAGCCCGCCATTGTTGGCTCCCTTCCCGCTCAATATTTGGGAAGAGGACCAGGGCCACTATAAATAGGACCAGCCACCCACAGAGCAAGAGGGTGGGAAGGAAAGAGAGGGAACGAAGGATAAAGAAGATCAGGTAGAGAGAGGGAGAAGGGTGACTGAGCTCCTCCCAGCAGTTCATCGCCCCAGCTAAGAACAGACCCTCGCGAGGCTGTTCATCCTTGTATTGTTCATCATCATCAGCCCAAGAGGCAATCCACCACACCACACACTGGAGTAGGGTATTACGCCACAACGGTGGCCCGAACCAGTATAAACCCTGTGTTTCTTGTGTTGTTCTTTCCATAGTTTAGATCCTAGCAAGGCGGAGGGGGTGCAGGTAGGTAGGAGGCGAAATATCCGCATGCACCCCAGTGTTCGAACCTCAAGGGTCTGCCGGAACCTGAAATCCGACATTTGGCGCGCCAGGTAGGGGTGCGCCGGAATTCACCTCCTACCGCTTCACGCCCCATCGCGTCGTCATCACCATGTCCGGCGACCAGGCAGGCAACCCAGATCTGTGGGCGGCGTGGCCCACCTGCGCAGAGCCGCTTGCCTCGGGCGACCCCGTGCCCCAGGTAGCTTGCGGTCCGCAGGGCACTGCGGGCCGCGGGCCACGTGGACAGGCTTCAACAGCTCTCACACCATGGCAGGCGCGGTCGGCAGCAAGGGCCTCCAATCATACCGTAACCACGACGTCGTACACCCGCAGGGAGCAAGTGAACTCGAGGGCCACGCTCACAGTGGCCCGAGAGCTGCTGTAGTGCAGGCTGCTGGAGGGCGGACGCGACGTGCTGCTGGAGCGAGTGGCAGAGCTCCTGGGCTTCACCGCCTCGGGGGCTCACCCCTTCTCCACCCAGCTCCCATCTCATGCCCAGGGCGGCCCGCGCGGGGGCTCCGCGCGCGCCCGCAGGCTCACAGGCTACTCCAACGCCAGCGAAGCTGTCAGCGCCGGACCGGTGGCGGCGCTGCCCCCGCTCCCGGTCCATGAAGAAGAAGGACTCGACGCGACCCGCGGCCCTAGGGGACAGCCGCGCTGCCACCCCACGGTAGGCGCGTCAGGAAGGACCGCGTGGCATGCGGGGCATTACGGCATGGCATTAGGGATGACGACGCCGGAGGAATACGTGCCCCTCATGATGGACCAAGGACACCCACACGAGAGCGAACAAGGCTCGCTCCTCAGCCCAAGCTAGGGGGACGAGGCGCTAGAAGCTGAGCCGTTCCGGGAGCCCCGGGACGGTCCCACTGGCCACGCTGGGGGCAGCGATTATCGGGTACCTCTAATTCTTCAGGAGCAGGCATATGCTAACCATGGATCGCAGGAGGTGCAGGTCGCCATGGCGAGCAGCTGCCCCGCTCCGACAGTCTCCTGCCCCTCGGGAGGAGGGCGCAGGGGGCTGTAGGAGAGGGGCCAGGATCCAACATCACCACCGCGGCGTTCGGAGCAAGGTGTTCTCAGGAGGTAGGCCCTCCGCTGGGGAGGTGGCCCAGGGCCTGCCCTCAGCGGAGGACCTGTGGTCGTCGGGGGAACCGCTGGTGACCGCTCTACCCCATCGGCGGCGTCCTGGTTTCCGGTCGTCGTTGATGGCACTAGAGTGTGGCGCAAGTCGGGGCCCTCATCTGGCGATATGAAGCAAGGCCAGTACCTGTGAAGAAGGCCCAGTGCCTGTGAAGCTCGCCGCCCCATGACACTCTCACGTAATAATGAGTGGGGTTGTACACGTCCCGGAGTCTCAGGGGTGCCGGCCTCACGCCCTGGGGCTCCCTCCCACGCCCAGTGGCAGCACTTAGCTCCGCGCTGGTGAGAAGACGTCCAAGACTAGACTAGGTGCCGGACGCGACCTTTTGTTTGCTTTCGTTGCTCTTCCCTTTGGTTGTCGCTTTCCCCCGCTGGATTCAAGTTGGATTCGAATTTGAGATTTGCGTGTGTTCGGGGAAGGGGTGCTTAGTCTCGTTCGAGCAGTTTCTCGCGTTTTGGTTACCACTTCGCCTCAGCTGCCTCCCCTCGTGAGCCCCTCGCGAGCCGGTTCAGGCCTAGCTTGCGCGCAGCCCAGACTGCCGCAGACGTGACCTCTCAGGAGGGTGTTTTACTGCAGATCCTACGAAGCCAATCAGGGAACACTCGAGACACCACAACCTCCCACGGGCTGCCTCAGGGCCAGCACGGGCCAAAGGTAAACCAGCCGACCAGCGCGTCGCTTGGGCCAACCACTTGGCGCGGGCGCATGGGCAATGTAGCGTCTACTAATACGATGAACGCGAGTTTTGCATGAGGGGCTCCCCCTCCAAAATGCTCTCACTGTAATCAGGCCAAAGCCTGAGTTCTATTCATGCAGGGTAAGGAAGTAGGAGCGATGCACGATCAGTTGGACGAATCCCCCAATGCGTTCTCAGGAGCACCACCCGAGCCGTTGCTGGCGTCGCTGAACTCACCATCGCTGTCCGTGTCGCCGCCAGCAGCGGCAGGGCCGTTCACCACGCCGCCCTCGTCAGCTGCCACGATCACGTCGTCGTTGTCTGAAGCCCAAGGCCAAGGATGTGAAGCGCAAGGGGGCTGTCGTGCTCGCGGCAGAACCAGACACCAAGCGGGGCAAAGATCAGCCCGAACCTCCCAAGGGCAGCTAGTACTGTGTGTACCACGACCTCCACACCCACAACACCAACGAATGTCAAGAACTCCGGGCCGTGCGAGAAGGAAGGATCGGCCGTCGCCCCGACCGCAGTGACCGGGGCTGCGGTCGAGGAGGAGGAAGGAACGTAGGACGCTGGGAAGACCGTGACCCGCGCCAAGGGTGGCGCGATCAACCTCGCGAGGATCGCTGGCAAGACCCACCTCACGAGGGAGACTAGAGGGATCAGCCTCGCGAGGATCGCCTGCAAGGCAACGCAGGCCTCCCACCGCTGCCGCCGCAGCCAAGGACAAACAAGGACCGCCACCAGGACGAAGCGGCTGGGGGTTTCCAGGAGCCGCGCGCGATCGCCTGCATCCTGGGCGGGGCACAAGCCCCAGCCTCTCAGCGCATCTTCAAGCAGTTCGCCCGCGACCTCTGCCTCGGTCGCGAGGGTGCTGCAGCCGGCGTGCTGCAGCCAGAGCTCCAGGGGCACCGCCTGCGGGATGATGGAGGCGAAGAAGGGAGGAAGGCAGATCCAAGACTGAAGAGGAAAGGCGACGTGAAGCATGAACTCTCGGGAGGAGCCCTCGGTGTGGACCCCAGGGGGACGACCCACACCTTTGTGACCCACCAGCGCCGACGGTGGCGCCGCCCGTGGCGGTCAGCATCAGCTCCATCGGCGCCCTCCACGTGGGCGTACAATGGAAGCGGGAACCCCGGCGGCGCCCGCTCGCACCAAGGCCTCGACACCACCTGAAGGGCCCCCTTGTCCGGGTCACGGGGGACGGGCCGTTTCTTCGGCGGGAGTGGGTCTGGTTCCTCTCGGGGAGCCTTTCCCTTCTCTGCCGTCGAGAACCGGCGGATCGGAGCCATCACAGCAAGACGGAGCAAGGATCGGGAAGAAGGAGAAGCAAGGAGGGATGGACTGGAAGGGCGCGCGCTATTCCGTACTTATGGCCGGCGAAGGCCAACCGCCGGCCTCCACAATTGTAGGTAATCATGAGCCACTTTGCATGCAGGGACTTGTCCAATCCGTGCGGTTGCCGAGGCGCCATGGGGAAGTGGAGGCGCCCACGTCCCATCAACCGCCACGCGGTGCCCAAGGCCGCAGGCTGTTAGGGCCCGCGGCGCTTCACTCTTGCCCTTCCGCCTCCCTGCACGGCCAAGTCCGGGCGCGCCTTGGGCCCAGGGGCTACTATCAGCGTTCTGGGAATGGGGGTCCCCAGATTTGCCTGCATGCGGCCTGCAGCGTGGCTCAAAGGGGGGCCCAGCGCGGCCCATCTTCACCAACACAAACCCAAGACCCTCGCGAGGGGCCAAGCCTCGCGGGGCGGATGACGCGGAGCTTCCTCAGGCACGGCCTCGTCAGGCTGGCTCACGAGGAGGCGGAGAGATCAAGGCGGGGTACCTCACGAGGTGCCCGTGACGCAAGCCATGACGACCAAGGGCGCCAGGCGGGTGCCAGCCCGTGTAGTGTCCTCCTTTCCTCTTTGGTGCAAAGGGGGCAAGCGCAGCCACGGAGTACCGAGGCATCAGGCAAAGGTTGCCATTTCGGTGCAACGAGACCAAGACCAGGAGGACTACGAGACGGAGGTCACCGTGGAGCCCAAGACGGCGTCATCACCAGAGCTTTGTGCAAGCGAAGACTACTTTTGTCAGGATAGCTGATACTTGTTGTCCCCCTTCAAATTAGCCTGCCATTGTTGGCTCCCTTCCCGCTCAATATTTGGGAAGAGGACCAGGGCCACTATAAATAGGACCAGCCACCCACAGAGCAAGAGGGTGGGAAGGAAAGAGAGGGATCGAAGGATAAAGAAGATCAGGTAGAGAGAGAGGGAGAAGGGTGACTGAGCTCCTCCCAGCAGTTCATCGCCCCAGCCAAGAACAGACCCTCGCGAGGCTGTTCTTCCTTGTATTGTTCATCATCATCAGCCCAAGAGGCAATCCACCACACCACACACTGGAGTAGGGTATTACACCACAACGGTGGCCCGAACCAGTATAAACCCTGTGTCTCTTGTGTTGTTCTTTCCATAGTTTAGATCCTAGCAAGGCGGAGGGGTGCAGGTAGGTAGGAGGCGAAATCTCCGCGCGCACCCGAGTGTTCGAACCTGGAGGATCTGCCGGAACCCGAAATCTGACACGATGGTTGAGAGGATTTCATCCGCCAAAAGTGGGTTGCATGAAGCTTTTACGAGCCTGCTAAGAGGCTTTGAGGTATGCAAAGTAATATATATATATATATATATTGACGGTACCGCACACGCTAGGTGTGCTCTATACAGATAGTAGCCCCTGAGACTCTGGTTGCTTTCCAGAGGTGGCAAACAGAGGATCATAGTCCCAGGTAATGATCGCGCTGCTTTCATGTGCAGGCGGCTGAGGGTCCGGTGGCTGGCCGGGCTGCTGAGTTTGCCGGACTGAGGCGGCAGCTTGACGCGGCAGATGCCGACATTGCGCTTGTGAACAAGCGGCTTGACGAGGCACAGGGTATGTATTTTCAGGTGGTCAACAAGTATTAAGAGGAGCATGATGCTAGTATCTATAATATGTTGTGACTGCAGATGGAGTTGCCGCCGTGGAGACCCTTCGGGCAGAACTTGCCCGAGCCAAGGAACAAGCCAAGAGAAGTGATGCGGCCGCCCTAAAGGCGGCCAAAGAGTTAAGAGCCGAACAGGCTGCTCATCGCCAAAGCGAAGATAAAATAGCCAAGATGGCTATTGAGCTGAAAGATGCCACCGGCCGATATGAGCTTCTTGAAAAGGAAAGCCAAGCGAAAGTGTCTGACCTGGAGAAAGCCGTGGAAGCAGCCAAGGAAACCCGCTCTAAAATCAGAACGACGAAGGAGGAGCTCCGTCAAGCCGGAGATATCACGGCTGGGAAGCCCTTTTTGTTGCGGATGAAGTTCGGAGATCCGAGGTATGCCCCTCTGGATCAATTATGGAGTGCTGCAGATGCGTACTTGGACTTGGCAATGAGTGCTACTGATGCGACTGAGTTTTTCAAAGATCAGAAAGATCATGAAGTGTAAAGGTTGTTATGGTCGCAGTTCAGTGCTCCAACGCGTCCGCTGCTGTTAAATGAACAAATGGCCGAGTGGGCCGAGCTCCATAGGTTGTCGGACTTGCCATGAGGTCTATCGTGGATCATCTTTGGCCGAAAGGACCAAGGCCAAATAGTTATTTTGGTTTAGTGCAATGATTCCTTGGTGTTGTGCCGCATATCGACGTTGTAAAGGGGTCGGCGTGCATAGAGGGTGCGCGGATGGCTCTTTCCCGTGTTAAGGCATACTGGGCAGAGATGGAGGCCACCGCTATTGCAACCCAGGATCCGGCCATAGGCCAGGTCTCGGTTGAGCACTATTTTGAAGAAGTCCTAGAAGGTGCTCATTTAATAGAGGCTCAGTGCTCGAAGAGTATCATGTTCGAGTGACATGTATCCCAATTGTAAAAACAATGCTATTTGGATTATAAAGGTTGTGTTTATACTTTTGCCTGAAAGTATTATGATGCCTCCTGTGCGGCCGTTTATGTATGTATATAACCTGAAAGTTTGCAGCCGTTGGCTTCATCCCCCACGCATATAATGCGGGGGTGTTCAGAAAAGCGTGTATTTACACTTGACCCAATGTCTTGGTCCATTAAGGAGGTGATAGCGCGTCGAACAAGGCAATCGGTCTATATACCTTTAACACTTTCACTTAGCCATAGGAGTTTGACGGTGGGGCTACTATATAGCCCCTGGTACTTCCGCGCTCATCTAAATACGGTGCGCGTACATACATGACTGGGAAACCAGTTCTTCGTTAATGCGGAGGAATCGCGAAGGTTCCGCTGAGTCATCGAGTGGTTGACCAGTCTCGCGCTTTATCATGACAGTCAATTTTCGGCTTTCTCTACTGAGGTGCTCATCCAGATGAACCAGGGCACAATCGCAGTAGTTCTCCCGGTGCCACCTTAGCTGATAGAGCGGAACGTAAGGTAGCAAAACACGGGAGCCGGGCAAACCCAACTATTGACCAAAGACATGATTCGGAGCTGATCATATAAGGCCAAACTCGCGACGCCGAACACTCACTAAGTTATTCGGACTTTATAACATATATTGGGCTGAGTAATGCCCTCGATAATGAGCCCTGAATTTCTAGGTACTTGCATTAGTCTGACGTGATGAAATGCCAATAACGCTAGCATCCCTTTCGGTTGTGTTGAGTATCCGGAGGGAGTGAATCAACAAGAGATAGTAAAAAAGGTTTACACAGGGTCTTAATCTAAAAATAAGCCTTTGAGCGGGGCCTTGTTGCACGTGTGCGCATGTGTCTCCATTGTGCCGTATCCTGGCAGGGTGTAGCACGATGATCATCTATAAAAGAGAAAAAACCCAAGTGAAAGTCTTCGTGTGAAAAATTGGTTATTCTTAATCAACCATTAAAATGCAATCTAAATAGGGTCAAGCCGAAATGTAGCCCTTTTTACATGCGGGAAGCCCCTAGCACCACCTATGGGGGTATATCCATCGACCCAATCTCAGGTTTATCCGAGCTGTTACAGCTAGTGGTGCGCCGGACTCGTCTAACCGTGTCCACGGTCTTGACGACCGATCATTTATTCTGGTTGGAGAGGTCGTTCAGTGATTGGCTGCTAGAGCCACCACATATTCCTCCGTACGTAAGGAACACTCTGTGTTTCCGCAAACTATGATGATGCCACGTGGACCGGGCATCTTAAGCTTAAGATAAGCGTAATGCGGTACTGCATTAAAACGAGCGAAGGTTGTTCTTCCGAGTAGTGCATGATGGCCGCTTCGGAACGAAGCGATGTCGAAGGTTAATTCTTCGCTTCGGAAGTTGTTGGGAGAACCGAATACAACCTCTAGTACTAGAGAGCCCGTGCAGCAGGCCTATGGGCTTGGTATTACTCCTTTAAAGGTAGTATTGCTTTGGCTGATTCTTGTCGGATCTATCCCCATTTTGCGGACGGTGTCCTGATATATCAGATTAAGACTACTGCCACCTGACACGTCTCCAACATATCTATAATTTTTGATTGCTCCATGCTATATTATCTACTGTTTTGGGCAACATTGGGCTTTATTTTCCACTTTTATATTATTTTTGGGACTAACCTATTAACCGGAGGCCCAGCCCAGATTTGCTATTTTATGCCTATTTCAGTGTTTCGAGGAAAAGGAATATCAAACGGAGTCAAAACGGAATGAAATCAACTGGAGAAGTTATTTTTGGAAGGAAACCTACCGGATAGACTTGGACCCTACGTCAGAAGATGAAGGAGGAGCTCACGAGGGTAGGGGGCACGCCCACCCCCCTGGGGCGCGCCCCTGCCTCGTGGCCACCCCTTCGGTCCACCGACGTACTCCCTTCACCCATATATACCCACGTATCCTAAAACTTCCAGAACGGAGAATAGATCGGGAGTTCCGCCGCCAGAAGCCACCGAAAGCCAATCTAGACCCGTTCCGGCACCCTGCCGGAGGGGGCAATCCCTCTTCGGTGGCCATCTTCATCATCCCGGTGCTCTCCATGACGAGGAGGGAGTAGTTCTCCCTCAGGGCTGAGGGTATGTACCAGTAGCTATGTGTTTGATCTCTCTCTCTCTCTCTCGTGTTCTTGAGGTGATATGATCTTGATGTATCGCAAGCTTTGCTATTATATTTGGATCTCTCTTGTGTTCTTGAGGTGATATGATCTTGATGTATCGCGAGCTTTGCTATTATATTTGGATCCTATGATGTTTCTTCCCCCCTCTACTCTCTTGTAATGAATTGAGTTTCCCCTTTGAAGTTATCTTATCGGATTGAGTCTTTAAAGATTTGAGAACACTTGATGTATGTCTTGCCGTGGATATCTGTGGTGACAATGGATTTCACGTGATTCACTTGATGTATGTTTTGGTGACCAACTTGTGGGTTCCGCCCATGAACCTATGCATAGGGGTTGGCACACGTTCTCATCGCGATTCTCCGGTAGAACTTTGGGGCACTCTTTGAGGTCCTTTGTGTTGGTTGAATAGATGAATCTGAGATTGTGTGATGCATATCATATAATCATACCCACGGATACATGAGGTGACATTGGAGTATCTAGGTGACATTAGGGTTTTGGTTGATTTGTGTCTTAAGGTGTTATTCTAGTACGAACTCTAGGGCTGTTTGTGACACTTATAGGAATAGCCCACCGGATTGATTGGAAAGAATAACTTTGAGGTGGTTTCGTACCCTACCATAATCTCTTCGTTCGTTCTCCGCTATTAGTGACTTTGGAGTGACTCTTTATTGCATGTTGAGGGATAGTTTTATGATCCAATTATGTTATTATTGTTGAGAGGTCTTACACTAGTGAAAGTATGAACCCTAGGCCTTGTTTCCTAGCATTGCAATACTATTTACGCTCACTTTTATCACTTGCTACCTTGCTGTTTTTATTATTTCAGATTTCAAATACCTTTATCTACTATCCATATACCACTCGTTTCACAATCTCTTCGCCGAACTAGTGCACCTATACAATTTACCATTGTATTGGGTGTGTTGGGGACACAAGATACTCTTTGTTATTTGGTTGCAGGGTTGCTCGAGAGAGACCATCTTCATCCTATGCCTCCTACGGATTGATAAACCTTAGGTCATCCACTTGAGGGAAATTTGCTACTGTCCTACAAACCTCTGCACTTGGAGGCCCAACAACGTCTACAAGAAGAAGGTTGTGTAGTAGACATCAAGCTCTTTTCTGGCACCATTGCTGGGGAGGTGAGTGCTTGAAGGTATATCTTTAGATTTTGCAATCGAGTCTTTTAGTTTCTTGTTTTATCACTAGTTTAGTTTATAAAAGAAAACTATAAAAAATGGAATTGAGTTTGTCTCATACGCTTCATCTTTTTAATATCTTTCGTGAGTATGATGGAAAGGAAAATTGTGCTCAAGTACTAGAAGAAGAAATCTATAAAATGTTTGGCACTAAATCTTTGAATGATGAGCATGATTGCAATGTTGTTAGTATTAATTCTTTGAATACCCATGATGCTAATGATGATTGCACTAGTTATGATGAAAATGCCTCCTATAAACATGTCAATTTTTGTGGAGTGCATGTTTGCAAGTACACCCCAAATTGGGAAGATAGATATTGCAAGAGGCATAAGTACTTAAAAACTAAATTGTTGCAAGAAAGTCTTGATGATTGTGCTGAAAAATTCAATATTTTCCGCGCCCCTTGTGAACTTTGCAATGAACATGGTCATTTAAATCTCCAATGCAAATTGTTTCATGACCGAATCGTATCCAAAAATTGTGATAATTTGATTACCCTTGAGCATCATAAAGAGCTTAGTCTTCTTTTGGGGTATGAGGAAATGAAACGTATAGTTGAGGGTATTCCAAAGTTTAATCTTGATAAAGTTCTTCATTTTGATCTAGAGAAAATTTATATGTATTGTGCGGTGAATTGCATTGAAAATCCTTATATTGCCAACTACATAAAGAAAAGAAAAGAAATAGAAGATGAAGAGAATACTAATGAAGGGGAAGAGACTTCCCAATATCCTCCTATTATTTCTTATGATGAATCAGGTAACGAGGAGGAGCCTCCTATTCAACCAATCTCATTAATAAGGAGCTCCGAAAAGAGGATTGAACCCACACATGATGTGGTGAAGTAGACGAAAAGAAAAAGGAAGAGAGGTAAAAACATATCTCTCCCAAATAATGCTGCTCCTATTACTATTGTGCCTCATGAAAATATAATTGAGGAAGATAATGATACTTCTTATGATCTTGAAAATCTTTTTGGCACTTGCTTGGAAGAATATGATAATTGCTATACTATTGGTGCTATCTATACTATTAATGATGAGAGTGATTATGCTTATGATATGAAAAGTCCCAAGCTTGGGGATGTTATGTTTGATGAAGATGATGTTTTTGAGAATATATTTACTGCAATTAATGTTTGTCCCAAGCTTGGGGATGCTACGCTTAATGAAGATGATATTTTTAGACTCCCAAGTTTTGATATGCAAGTTTATAATGATGATAGCATGCCTCCTACTTATGATGATTATTGTGATGATACTTAGGCTATAAAAAGTAGTGATTATATTTATAAAACTTTTCATGCTTATGATTACCCCTTCTCTGTGTTGGGGAACGTAGTAATTTCAAAATTTTCCTACGCACACACAAGATCATGGTGATGCATAGCAACGAGGGGGAGAGTGTTATCTACGTACCAACGCAGACCGACTGCGGAAGCGATCACACAACGTAGAGGAACTAGTCGTACGTCTTCTTCCCGATCCGACCGATCCAAGCACCGTTACTCCGGCACCTCCGAGTTCTTAGCACACGTTCAGCTCGATGACGATCCTCGGGCTCCGATCCAGCAAAGCGTCGAGGAAGAGTTCCGTCAGCACGACGGCGTGGTGACGATCTTGATGTACTACTGACGTAGGGCTTCGCCTAAGCACTGTAACGGTATGATCGAGGTGGAATTTGGTGGCAGGGGGCACCGCACACGGCTAAGGAACGATCTCAAGGATCAACTTGTGTGTCTTGGGGTGTCCCCTGCCCCCGTATATAAAGGATGGAGGGAGGGAGGCTGGCCGGCCAAAGAGAGGGAGGCGCAGGAGGAGTCCTACTCCTACCGGGAGTAGGACTCCCCCTTCCAATCCTAGTCCAACTAGGAATCCTTAAAGGGGAGAGAGAGAGAGAGGTGGCCGGCCCCTCTCCTAGTCCTAATAGGACTAGGGAGAGGGGGGAGGCGCAGCCCTATGTGGGCTGCCCTCTCACCTTTCCACTAAGGCCCATGTTGGCCCATTTGGCTCCCGGGGGGTTCCGGTAACCCTCCCGGTAATCCGGTAAAATCCCGATTTCACCCGGAACACTTCCGGTGTCCAAACATAGGCTTCCAATATATCAATCTTTATGTCTCGACCATTTCGAGACTCCTCGTCATGTCCGTGATCACATCCGGGACTCCGAACAACCTTCGGTACATCAAAATGCATAAACTCATAATAACTGTCATCGTAACGTTAAGCGTGCGGACCCTACGGTTCGAGAACAATGTAGACATGACCGAGACACATCTCCGGTCAATAACCAATAGCGGGACCTGGATGCCCATATTGGCTCCTACATATTCTACGAAGATCTTTATCGGTCAGACCGCATAACAACATACGTTGTTCCCTTTGTCATCGGTATGTTACTTGCTCGAGATTCGATCGTCGGTATCCAATACCTAGTTCAATCTCATTACCGGCAAGTCTCTTTACTCGTTCTGTAATACATCATCCCACAACTAACTCATTAGTTGCAATGCTTGCAAGGCTTAAGTGATGTGCATTACCGAGAGGGCCCAGAGATACCTCTCCGATAATCGGAGTGACAAATCCTAATCTCGAAATACGCCAACCCAACATTTACCTTTGGAGACACCTGTAGTACTCCTTTATAATCACCCAGTTACGTTGTGACGTTTGGTAGCACCCAAAGTGTTCCTCCGGTAAACGGGAGTTGCATAATCTCATAGTCATAGGAACATGTATAAGTCATGAAGAAAAGCAATAGCAACATACTAAACGGTCGGGTGCTAAGCTAATGGAATGGGTCATGTCAATCAGATCATTCAACTAATGATGTGACCTCGTTAATCAAATAACAACTCTTTGTTCATGGTTAGGAAACATAACCATCTTTGATTAACGAGCTAGTCAAGTAGAGGCATACTAGTGACACTCTATTTGTCTATGTATTCACACATGTATTATGTTTCCGGTTAATACAATTCTAGCATGAATAATAAACATTTATCATGATATAAGGAAATAAATAATAACTTTATTATTGCCTCTAGGGCATATTTCCTTCAGTCTCCCACTTGCACTAGAGTCAATAATCTAGTTCACATCGCCATGTGATTTAGCAGCAATAGTTCACATCACCATGTGATTAACACCCATAGTTCACATCGTCATGTGACCAACACTCAAAGGGTTTACTAGAGTCAGTAATCTAGTTCACATCTCTATGTGATTAACACCCAAAGAGTACTAAGGTGTGATCATGTTTTGCTTGTGAGATAATTTTTGTCAACGGGTCTGTCACATTCAGATCCGTAAGTATTTTGCAAAATTCTTTGTCTATAATGCTCTGCAAGGAGCTACTCTAGCTAATTGCTCCCACTTTCAATATGTATCCAGATTGAGACTTTAGATTCATCTGGATCAGTGTCAAAAACTTGCATCGACGTAACCCTTTACGACGAACCTTTTTGTCACGTCCATAATCGAGAAACATTTCCTTATTTCACTAAGGATAATTCTGACCGCTGTCCAGTGATCTACTCCTAGATCACTATTGTACTCCCTTGCCAAATCAGTGCAGGGTATACAATAGATCCGGTACACAGCATGGCATACTTTATAGAACCTATGAATGAGGCATAGGGAATGACTTTCATTCTCTTTCTATCTTCTGCCGTGGTCGGGCTTTGAGTCTTTACTCAACTTCACACCTTGTAACACAGGCAAGAAACTTTTTCTTTGACTGTTCCATTTTGAACTACTTCAAAATCTTGTCAAGGTATGTACTTATTGAAAAACTTATCAAGCGTCTTGATCTATCTCTATAGATCTTGAAGCTCAATATGTAAGCAGCTTTACCGAAGTCTTTCTTTGAAAAACTCCTTTCAAACACTCCTTTTATGCTTTACAGAATAATTCTACATTATTTCTGATCAATAATATGTCATTCACATATACTTATCAAAAATGTTGTAGTGCTCCCACTCACTTTCTCGTAAATACAGGCTTCACCGCAAGTCTGTATAAAACTATATGCTTTGATCAAGTCATCAAAGCGTATATTCCAACCCCGAGATGCTTGCACCAGTCCACAGATAGATCGCTGGAGCTTGCATATTTAGTTAACACCTTTAGGATCGACAAAACCTTCTAGTTGCATCGTATACAACTCTTCTTTAGCAAATCCATTAAGGAATGCAGTTTTGTTTATCCCTTTGCCAGATTTCATAAAATGCGGCAATTGCTAACATGATTCGGACAGACTTAAGCATAGATACGAGTGAGAAAATCTCATCGTAGTCAACACCTTGAACTTGTCGAAAACCTTTTGCGACAATTCTAGCTTTGTAGATAGTAACACTACTATCAGCGTCTGTCTTCCTCTTGAAGATCCATTTATTTTCTATGGCTTGCCGATCAACGGGCAAGTCAACCAAAGTCCAAACTTTGTTCTCATACATGGATCCCATCTCAGATTTCATGGCTTCAAGCCACTTTGCGGAATCTGGGCTCACCATCGCTTCTTCATAGTTCGTAGGCTCATCATGGTCAAGTAACATGACCTCCAGAACAGGATTATCGTACCACTCTGGTGCGGTTCTCACTCTGGTTTACCTACGAGATTCGGTAGTAACTTGATCTGAAGTTACATGATCATCATCATTAGCTTCCTCACTAATTGGTGTAGTAGTCACAGGAACAGATTTCTGTGATGAACTACTTTCCAATAAGGGAGAAGGTACAATTACCTTATCAAGTTTTACTTTCTTCCCACTCACTTCTTTCGAGAGAAACTCCTTCTCCAGAAAGTTTCCGAATTTAGCAACAAAAGTCTTGCCTTCGGATCTGTGATAGAAGGTGTATCCAATAGTTTCCTTTGGATATCCTATGAAGATGCACTTCTCCGATTTGAGTTTTGAGCTTATCGGGATGAAACTTTTTCATATAAGCATCGCAACCCCAAACTTTAAGAAACGACAACTTTGGTTTCTTGCCAAACCATAGTTCATAAGGCGTCGTCTCGACGGATATAGATGGTGCCCCTTTTTAACGTGAATGCAGCTGTCTCTAATGCATGACCCCAAAAACAATAGTGGTAAATCGGTAAGAGACATCATAGATTGCACTATATCCAATAAAGTACGGTTATGACGTTCGGACACACCATTATGCTGTGGTGTTCCAGGTGGCGTGAGTAGTGAAACTATTTCACATTGTTTTTAACTGAAGGCCAAACTCGTAACTCAAATACTTTTCTCTATGATCAGATCATAGAAACTTTATTTTCTTGTTACGATGATTTTTCACTTCACTCTGAAATTCTTTGAACTTTTCAAATGTTTCAGACTTATGTTTCATCAAATAGATATACTCATATCTGCTCAAATCATCTGTGAAGATCAGAAAATAATGATACCTGTCGCGAGCCTCAATATTCATCGGACCACATACATCAGTATGTATGATTTCCAACAAATCTGTTGCTCGCTCCATTGTTCCGAAGAACAGAGTCTTAGTCATCTTGCCCATGAGGCATGGTTCGCAAGCATCAACTGATTCATAATCAAGTGATTCCGAAAGCCCATCAGCATGGAGTTTCTTCATGTGCTTTATCCCAATATGACCTAAACAGCAGTGCCACAAATAAGTTGCACTATCATTATTAACTTTGCATCTTTTGGTTTCAATATTATGAATATGTGTATTATTAAGATCGAGATCCAATGAACTATTTTCATTGGGTGTGTAACCATATAAGGTTTTATTCATGTAAACAGAACAACAATTTATTCTCTTACTAAAATGAATAACCGTATTACAATAAACATGATCAAATCATATTCATGCTCAACGCAAACACCAAATAACACTTATTTAGGTTCAACACTAATCCCGAAATTATGGGGAGTGTGCGATGATGATCATATCAATCTTGGAACCACTTCCAACACACATCGTCACTTTACCCTTAACTAGTCTCTGTTTATTCTGCAACTCCCGTTTCGAGTTACTAATCTTAGCAACTAAACTAGTATCAAATACTGAGGGTTTGCTATAAACACTAGTAAAGTACACATCGATAACATGTATATCAAATATACTTATGTTCACTCTGCCATCCTTCTTATCCACCAATCACTTGGGGTAATTCCACTTCCAGTGACCAGTCCCTTTGTAGTAGAAGCACTTAGTCTCAGGCTTAGGATCAGACTTGGGCTTCTTTACTTGAGCAGCAACTTGCTTGCCGTTCTTCTTGAAGTTCCCCTTCTTCCCTTTGCCCTTTTCTTGAAACTAGTGGTCTTGTCAACCATCAACACTTGATGTTTTTCTTGATTTCTACCTTCGTTGATTTCAGCATCACGAAGAGCTTAGGAATTACTTTTGTCATCCCTTGCATATTATAGTTCATCACGAAGTTCTACTAACTTGGTCATGGTGACTAGAGAATTCTGTCAATCACTATCTTATCTGGAAGATTAACTCCCACTTGATTCAAGCGATTGTAGTACCCAGACAATCTGAGAACATGCTCACTAGTTGTGCGATTCTCCTCCATCTTTTAGCTATAGAACTTGTTGGAGACTTCATATCTCTCAACTCGGGTATTTGCTTGAAATATTAACTTCAACTCTTGGAACATCTCATATGGTCCATGATGTTCAAAACATCTTTGAAGTCCCGATTCTAAGCCATTAAGCATGGTGCACTTAAACTATCAAGTAGTCATCATATTGAGCTAGCCAAACGTTCATAACATCTGCATCTGCTCCTGCAATAGGTCTGTCACCTAGCGGTGCATCAAGGACATAATTCTTCTGTGCAGCAATGAGGATAAACCTCAGATCACGGATCCAATCCGCATCATTGCTACTAACATCTTTCAACACAATTTTCTCTAGGAACATATCAAAAATAAACACAGGGAAGCAACAACGCGAGCTATTGATCTACAACATAATTTGCAAAATACTACCTGGACTAAGTTCATGATAAATTTAAGTTCAATTAATCATATTACTTAAGAACTCCCACTTAGATAGATATCCCTCTAATCCTCTAAGTGATCACGTGATCCAAATCAACTAAACCATAACCGATCATCACGTGAGATGGAGTAGTTTTCAATGGTGAACATCATTATGTTGATCATATATACTATATGATTCACGCTCGACCTTTCGGTCTCCGTGTTCCGAGGCCATATCTGCATATGCTAGGCTCGTCAAGTTTAACCTGAGTATTCTGCGTGTGCAACTGTTTTGCACCCATTGTATTTGAACGTAGAGCCTATCACACCCGATCATCACGTGATGTCTCAGCACGAAGAACTTTTGCAACGGTGCATACTCAGGGAGAACACTTCTTGATAATTTAGTGAGAGATCATCTTATAATGCTACCGTCAATCAAAGCAAGATAAGATGCATAAAAGGATAAACATCACATGCAATCAATATAAGTGATATGATATGGCCATCATCATCTTGTGCTTTGTGATCTCCATCTCCGAAGCACCGTCATGATCACCATTGTCACCGGCGCGACACCTTGATCTCCATCGTAGCATCGTTGTCGTCTCGCCAATCTTATGCTTCCACGACTATCACTACCGCTTAGCAATAAAGTAAAGCATTACATCGCGATTGCATTGCATACAA
The DNA here is from genome assembly GCA_034509565.1 of Triticum monococcum. NCBI lineage: Eukaryota > Viridiplantae > Streptophyta > Magnoliopsida > Poales > Poaceae > Triticum > Triticum monococcum. The sequence goes on along the minus strand of CM067842.1, from coordinate 166,746,152 downwards.
TAAAGCGACAACCATATGGCTCCTGCCAGTTGCCGATAACTCGGTTACAAAACATGATCATCTCATACAATAAAATTCAGCATCATGCTTTGACCATATCACATCACAACATGCCCTGCAAAAACAAGTTAGACGTCCTCTACTTTGTTGTTGCAAGTTTTACGTGGCTGCTACGGGCTTAAGTAAGAACTTATCTCACCTACGCATCAAAACCACAACGATAGTTCGTCAAATAGACTCCATTTTAACCTTCTCAAGGACCGGGCGTAGCCACACTTGGTTCAACTAAAGTTGGAGAGACAGTCTTCCGCAAGCCATCTATGTGCAAAGCACGTCGAGGGAACCGGTCTCGCGTAAGAGTACGCGTAAGGTTGGTCCGGATCGTCTCGTCCAACAATACCGCCGAACCAAAGTATGACATGCTGGTAGGCAGTATGACTTGTATCGCCCACAACTCACTTGTGTTCTACTCGTGCAAATAACATCAAACCATAAAACCTAGGCTCTGATACCACTGTTGGGGAACGTAGTAATTTCAAAATTTTCCAACGCACACACAAGATCATGGTGATGCATAGCAACGAGGGGGAGAGTGTTATCTACGTACCAACGCAGACCGACTGCGGAAGCGATCACACAACATAGAGGAAGTAGTCGTACGTCTTCTTCCCGATCCGACCGATCCAAGCACCGTTACTCCGGCACCTCCGAGTTCTTAGCACACGTTCAGCTCGATGACGATCCTCGGGCTCCGATCCAGCAAAGCGTCGAGGAAGAGTTCTGTCAGCACGACGGCGTGGTGACGATCTTGATGTACTACCGACGCAGGGCTTCGCCTAAGCACTGTAACGGTATGATCGAGGTGGAATTTGGTGGCAGGGGGCACCGCACACGGCTAAGGAACGATCTCAAGGATCAACTTGTGTGTCTTGGGGTGTCCCCTGCCCCCGTATATAAAGGATGGAGGGAGGGAGGCTGGCCGGCAAAAGAGAGGGAGGCGCAGGAGGAGTCCTACTCCTACCGGGAGTAGGACTCCCCCTTCCAATCCTAGTCCAACTAGGAATCCTTAAAGGGGAGAGAGAGAGAGGTGGCCGGAACCTCTCCTAGTCCTAATAGGACTAGGGAGAGGGGGGGAGGCGCAGCCCTATGTGGGCTGCCCTCTCACCTTTCCACTAAGGCCCATGTTGGCCCATTTGGCTCCCGGGGGGTTCCGGTAACCCTCCCGGTAATCCGGTAAAATCCCGATTTCACCCGGAACACTTCCGGTGTCCAAACATAGGCTTCCAATATATCAATCTTTATGTCTCGACCATTTCGAGACTCCTCGTCATGTCCGTGATCACATCCGGGACTCCGAACAACCTTCGGTACATCAAAATGCATAAACTCATAATAACTGTCATCGTAACGTTAAGCGTGCGGACCCTACGGTTCGAGAACAATGTAGACATGACCGAGACACGTCTCCGGTCAATAACCAATAGCGGGACCTGGATGCCCATATTGGCTCCTACATATTCTACGAAGATCTTTATCGGTCAGACCGCATAACAACATACGTTGTTCCCTTTGTCATCGGTATGTTACTTGCTCGAGATTCGATCGTCGGTATCCAATACCTAGTTCAATCTCGTTACCGGCAAGTCTCTTTACTCGTTCTGTAATACATCATCCCACAACTAACTCATTAGTTGCAATGCTTGCAAGGCTTAAGTGATGTGCATTACCGAGAGGGCCCAGAGATACCTCTCCGATAATCGGAGTGACAAATCCTAATCTCGAAATACGCCAACCCAACATTTACCTTTGGAGACACCTGTAGTACTCCTTTATAATCACCCAGTTACGTTGTGACGTTTGGTAGCACCCAAAGTGTTCCTCCGGTAAACGGGAGTTGCATAATCTCATAGTCATAGGAACATGTATAAGTCATGAAGAAAAGCAATAGCAACATACTAAACGATCGGGTGCTAAGCTAATGGAATGGGTCATGTCAATCAGATCATTCAACTAATGATGTGACCTCGTTAATCAAATAACAACTCTTTGTTCATGGTTAGGAAACATAACCATCTTTGATTAACGAGCTAGTCAAGTAGAGGCATACTAGTGACACTCTGTTTGTCTATGTATTCACACATGTATTATGTTTCCGGTTAATACAATTCTAGCATGAATAATAAACATTTATCATGATATAAGGAAATAAATAATAACTTTATTATTGCCTCTAGGGCATATTTCCTTCACTCTGAACATTACTCTTTTAATGTGGAAGCAATTTATAGTATTCGAGTCTCTTATGATACTCCCACTATTATCCATGAGAAGAATTTTGCTTATGTGGAGAGTAATAAAATTTCTATGCTTGTAGATCATGAAAAGAATGCTTTAGGTGCTGGTTATATTGTTGAATTCATTCATGATGCTACTGAAAATTATTATGAGGGAGGAATATATGCTTGTAGGAGTTGCAATAATATCAAGTTTCCTCTCTATGTGCTTAAAGTTTTGAAGTTATGCTTGTTTTACCTTCCTATGCAAGTTGATTCTTATTCCCATAAGTTGTTTGCTCACAAAATCCCTATGCATAGGAAGTGGGTTAGACTTAAATGTGCTAGTCATATTCTTCATGATGCTCTCTTTATATTTCAATTCTTATCTTTTATGTGAGCATCATTGAAATCATCATGCCTAGCTAGGGGCGTCAAACGATAGCGCTTGTTGGGAGGCAACCCAACTTTATTCTTGTTCTTTGCTTTTTTCTCCTGTTTAGTAATAAATAATTCATCTAGCCTCTGTTTAGATGTGGTTTTATGCTTTTAATTAGTGTTTGTGCCAAGTAGAACCTTTGGGAAGACTTTGGGAAAGTCTTGTTGATCATGCTGTAAAAAACAGAAACTTTAGCGCTCACGAGAATTGCTGCCATTTTTATTTGGAGAGTGCTATTTAGTTAATTATTTTTTCATATGATTAATAGATAAATTACTCAGGTCCATAAATTTATTTGGGAATTTTATGAGTTCCAGAAGTATATGTTTGATCCAGATTACTACAGACTGTTCTGTTTTTGACAGATTCTGTTTTTCGTGTGTTGTTCGCTTATTTTGATGAATTTATGGCTAGTAAAATAGTTTATAAACCATAGAGAAGTTGGAATACAGTAGGATTAACACCAATATAAATAAATAATGAGTTCATTACAGTACCTTGAAGTGGTCTTTTGTTTTCTTTCGCTAACGGAGCTTACGAGTTTTCTGTTAAGTTTTGTGTTGTGAAGTTTTCAAGTTTTGGGTAAGGATTCGATGGACTATGGAATAAGGAGTGGCAAGAGCCTAAGATTGGGGATGCCCAGGGAACCCCAAGGTAATATTCAAGGACAACCAATAGCCTAAGCTTGGGGATGCCCCGGAAGGCATCCCCTCTTTCGTCTTCGTTCATCGGTAACTTTACTTGGAGCTATATTTTTATTCGCCACATGATATGTGTTTTGCTTGGAGCGTCAATTTATTTTTTTATCATTTGCTTGCTTTTATTTAGGACAATGTTCTGCATCTTTTATTTCAATAAAAGTGGCATTGATAGCCTTTACTATGCCTATTTTAGAAGTCCACATATTGCTGTTTGAAAACAGAAAGTTTACCGCTGTTGCAATAATTCCCTAGAAAATTCAGAATGCGATAAAATGTTGAAACCTTTTTCATATTAAGATCTGATAAATTTACTACAGTGGGAATTTTATTTCATAATTTTTGGAGTTCGGGAAGTATGGATGTTGCAGCATTCTTTACAGACTATCCGATTTAGGCAGATTGCTGTTATGTTTGCATTGTTTGCATATGTTTGCTTCTTTAATGATTCTATTTGAGGATAGGACTATTAAATATGCAGAGGCATTTAGTATGCAATGTGGAATAATAATTTTAGTGATTTGCTACAGTAGAGTATGATAAGGTTTTTGCAATGGTTTATACTAACTTATCTCACGAGTCCTTGTTGAGTTTTGTGTGGATGGAGCTTTTGAGATTTAGGGAGACCGTGATATGAGAGGAATTAAGGAGACACAAAAGCTCAAGATTGGGGATGCCCAAGGCACCCCAAGATAATATTTCAAGAAGTCTCAAGCGTCTAAGCTTGGGGATGCCCCGGTTGGCATCCCACCTTTCTACTTCAACAACTATCGGTTAGTTTCGGTTGATCCTAAGTTTTTGCTTCTTCACATGATGTTTGCTATTATTAGATGTCATTTTATTTTGCTTTGCTTGCTGTTTGAATAGATTACCAAGATCTTAAATTATTAAATGTTAGAGAGCCTTCACATAGTTGCATAATTATTCGACTACTCATTGATCTTCACTTATATCTTTCGGAGTAGTTTGTCATTTGCTCTAGTGCTTCACTTATATCTTTTAGAGCATGGTCGTAGTTTTATTTTGAAGAAATAGATGAACTCTCATGCTTCACTTAGATTATTTTGAGAGTCTTAATAGCATGATGATTTTCTTAAAATCCTAATATGCTAGGTATACAAGATTAATAATAAAATTCTCTTATGAGTGTGTTGAATACTATGAGAAGTTTGATACATGATAATTGTTTTGAGATATGGAGATGGTGATATTAGAGTCATGCTAGTTGAGTAGTTGTGAATTTGAGAAATACTTGTGTTGAAGTTTGTGATTCTCGTAGCATGCACGTATGGTGAACCGTTATGTGATGAAGTCGGAGCATGGTTTATTTATTGATTGTCTTCCTTATGAGTGGTGGTCGGGGACGAGCGATGGTCTTTTCCTACCAATCTATCCCCCTAGGAGCATGCGTGTAATACTTTGCTTTGATAACTTGTAGATTTTTTCAATAAGTATATGAGTTCTTTATGACTAATGTTGAGTCCATGGATTATATGCACTCTCACCCTTCCACCATTGCTAGCCTCTCTAGTACCGCGCAACTTTTGCCGGTACCATAAACCCACCATATACCTTCCTCAAAACAGCCACCATACCTACCTATTATGGCATTTCCATAGCCATTCCGAGATATATTGCCATGCAACTTTCCACCGTTCCGTTTATTATGGCACGCTCCATCATTGTCATATTGCTAGCATGATCATGTAGATGACATTGTATTTGTGGCAAAGCCACCGTTCATAATTCTTTCATACATGTCACACATGAGTCGTTGCACATCCCGGTACACCGCCAGAGGCATTCATATAGAGTCATATTTTGTTCTAAGTATCGAGTTGTAAGTAAATAAAAGTGTGATGATCATCATTATTAGAGCATTGTCCCAGTGAGGAAAGGATGATGGAGACTATGATTCCCCCACAAGTCGGGATGAGACTCCGGACGAAAAATAAATAAAAGAGGCCAAAGAAGCCCAAATAAAAAAAGAGAAAAGAGGCCATAAAAAGAGAAGGCCCACATAAAAAATATAAAAAATGAGAGAAAAAGAGAGAAGGGACAATGCTACTATCCTTTTACCACACTTGTGCTTCAAAGTAGCACCATGATCTTCATGATAGAGAGTCTCCTATGTTGTCACTTTCATATACTAGTGGGAATCTTTCATTATAGAACTTGGCTTGTATATTCCAATGATGGGCTTCCTCAAAATGCTCTAGGTCTTCGTGAGCAAGCGAGTTGGATGCACACCCACTAGTTTCTTTTGTTGAGCTTTCATACACTTATAGATCTAGTGCATCCGTTGCATGGCAATCCCTACTCACTCACATTGATATCTATTGATGGGCATCTCCATAGCCCGTTGATACGCCTAGTTGATGTGAGACTATCTTCTCCCTTTTTGTCTTCTCCACAACCACCATTCTATTCCACCTATATTGCTATGTCCATGGCTCACGCTCATGTATTGCGTGAAGATTGAAAAAGTTTGAGAACATTAAAAGTATGAAACAATTGCTTGGCTTGTCATCGGGGTTGTGCATGATTTAAATATTTTGTGTGGTGAAGATATAGCATAGCCAGACTATATGATTTTGTAGGGATAACTTTCTTTGGCCATGTTATTTTGAGAAGACATGATTGCTTAGTTAGTATGCTTGAAGTATTATTATTTTTATGTCAAAATGAACTTTTGTCTTGAATCTTTCGGATCTGAATATTCATATCACAAGTAAGAAGAATTACATTTAAATTATGCCAACTAGCACTCCGCATCAAAAAATCTGTTTTTATCATTTACCTACTCGAGGACGAGCAGGAATTACGCTTGGGGATGCTGATACGTCTCCAACGTATCTATAATTTTTGATTGCTCCATGCTATATTATCTACTGTTTTGGGCAATATTGGGCTTTATTTTCCACTTTTATAATATTTTTGGGACTAACCTATTAACCGGAGGCCCAGCCCAGATTTGTTGTTTTATGCCTATTTCAGTGTTTTGAGGAAAAGGAATATCAAACGGAGTCGAAATGGAACAAAATCAACTGGAGAAGTTATTTTTGGAAGGAAACCTACCGAATAGACTTGGACCCTATGTCAGAAGATGAAGGAGGAGCTCACGAGGGTAGGGGCGCGCCCCCTGCCTCGTGGCCACCCCTTCGGTCCACCGACGTACTCCTTTCACCCATATATACCCACGTATCCAAAAACTTCCAGAACGGAGAATAGATCGGGAGTTCCACCGCCAGAAGCCACCGAAAGCCAATCTAGACCCGTTCCGGCACCCTGCCGGAGGGGGCAATCCCTCTCCGGTGGCCATCTTCATCATCCCGGTGCTCTCCATGACGAGGAGGGAGTAGTTCTCCCTCGGGGCTGAGGGTATGTACCAGTAGCTATGTGTTTGATCTCTCTCTCTCTATCTATCTCTCTCGTGTTCTTGAGGTGATATGATCTTGATGTATCGCAAGCTTTGCTATTATATTTGGATCTCTCTTGTGTTCTTGAGGTGATATGATCTTGATGTATCGCGAGCTTTGCTATTATATTTGGATCCTATGATGTTTCTTCCCCCCTCTACTCTCTTGTAATGAACTGAGTTTCCCCTTTGAAGTTATCTTATCGGATTGAGTCTTTAAAGATTTGAGAACACTTGATGTATGTCTTGCCGTGGATATCTGTGGTGACAATGGGATTTCACGTGATTCACTTGATGTATGTTTTGGTGACCAACTTGTGGGTTCCGCCCATGAACCTATGCATAGGGGTTGGCACACGTTCTCGTCGTGATTCTCCGGTAGAACTTTGGGGAACTCTTTGAGGTCCTTTGTGTTGGTTGAATAGATGAATCTGAGATTGTGTCATGCATATCGTATAATCATACCCACGGATACTTGAGGTGACATTGGACTATCTAGGTGACATTAGGGTTTTGGTTGATTTGTGTCTTAAGGTGTTATTCTAGTACGAACTCTAGGGCTGTTTGTGACACTTATAGGAATAGCCCACCGGATTTATTGGAAAGAATAACTTTGAGGTGGTTTCGTACCCTACCATAATCTCTTCGTTCATTCTCCGCTATTAGTGACTTTGGAGTGACTCTTCGTTGCATGTTGAGGGATAGTTTTATGATCCAATTATGTTATTATTGTTGAGAGGACTTACACTAGTGAAAGTATGAACCCTAGGCCTTGTTTCCTAGCATTGCAATACCGTTTACGCTCACTTTTATCACTTGCTACCTTGCTGTTTTTATTATTTCAGATTTCAAATACCTTTATCTACTATCCATATACCACTTGTTTCACCATCTCTTCGCCGAACTAGTGCACCTATACAATTTACCATTGTATTGGGTGTGTTGGGGACACAAGAGACTCTTTATTATTTGGTTGCAGGGTTGCTCAAGAGGGACCATCTTCATCCTACGCCTCCTACAGATTGATAAACCTTAGGTCATCCACTTGAGGGAAATTTGCTACTGTCCTACAAACCTCTGCACTTGGAGGCCCAACGACGTCTACAAGAAGAAGGTTGTGTAGTAGACACCACCGCCGTCCATAGGGACTGTGGTGAGATGGTATCCATCAATTATTTGGTCTAGCACCAAGGTAGCCGATCCTCTGTGTCAGATACTAGTCAGGTGATCCCTGCGATCAAAAGTGATCGGGCAGGCCGACCAAGGGTTGAACTTGGGGGTCACGGGCTCCACGGCGTATACGTCTCGGAGTGCGCGTTAGCACCTACTCTTCGGTATGTGAGTTGCGTAGATCATGTTCACTGTTTTGACCTCTGGTGGGAATTTTTTCTGTCCCCCAGTGTTAGGCTGGCGAGGCTCATCCTCGTCTTCGCTTGGTGTCTCCCTCCCCTCGTGTTCGGCATTTAGCTTGCCAGCCTGCTTGAAGACCCAGCATTCTCTGTTGGTGTGATTTGCAGGTTTGTCGGAGGTGCCATGAATCTGACATAATCTATGTAGAATCTTGTTTAGGCTGGACGGTCCATCTCTGCTGCCTTTAAATGGCTTTTTCCATTGACCGGGTTGAGAGCCCTTGAATCTGGCATTTACCGTCGTGTTCTCTAGGTTTTCTTCATTGTTTCGATGCTTGCTTTTATTGCGTCGCGGTTTCCCGTTGCCATCCCTGACTTCGGATGTGCCTGGGTTGCTGGTGCCGCTACGGGCCAGCCAACTATCTTCGCCCGTGCAAAAGTAGGTCATAAGGCTTGTTAGGGCTATCATTGTCCTCGGCTTTTCCTGGCCGAGGTGTCTGGCGAGCCATTCGTCCCAGACATTGTGCTTGAAAGCCGCTAAGGCTTCGACATCCGGGTAGTCGATGATTTGATTCTTTTTCGTGAGAAATCTGTTCCGAAGCTTTTGGTATGACTCTCTGGGCTGTTGAATTATGTGACTTAAATCGTCTGCGTCCGGAGGTCGGACATAGGTCCCTTGAAAATTGGCCCTAAAAGCATCCTCAAGCTCTTCCCAGCTTCCAATTGAGTTTCCGGGGAGGCTTTTCAGCCAGTGCCGAGGTGGTCCTTTCAACTTGAGGGGCAGGTATTTGATGGCGTGGAGATCATCTCCGCGAGCCATGTGGATGTGAAGGATAAAGTCCTCAATCCAGACCCAGGGCCCGTCGTTCCATCATATGCCTCTATGTTCACGGGTTTGAATCCCTCTGGAAATTCATGATCCAGCACCTCATCGGTGAAGCATAGGGGGTGCGCGGCACCCCTGTATTTGGATGTGTCATGGCATTCTTCTGACGGTTGTAGTGTTTGGTTTTGATTCCGAGTTGTTATTCAGTCAGTATAGTCGTTTGGGCGGCCCTGATTCTGTGCCTGAGCGCGCTTCCTAGATCCGTAGATGGACCTGGCCATACCGGCTTTTTTGTGCAGGTCTTCACGTAAATCGTGCGTTGACTTGTGTGCGATGTCATTAGCCACCCTGTCGTGGCCACGGGGTGGTCGATCCGGCTGATCGGCCGTTTTATTTTTCGGCTGAATGGTTTCTAAAACCTCATCGTCGAATTCAGGCAGCAACTTGCGCTTCGGATAGCTCTTTGTGTGGCGACTGTCGCCGTCCTTTTCTTCAGTGTCAAGCACTTTGTTCCATCTGTTGTCGAGCGTATTCTGTGCGGCCTTAAGCCTTTTCTTCTGCTTCTTCAGGCTCCTCGCGGTGGCAATAAGCCTTCTATGGAGGTTTTATTGTTCCAAGTGCCTTTCCAGGATGATGTGTGCATCGTCATCTGGACTGTTCTCCTCTCCGGAGACAGGTTGATGAGCTTTACCCTCGGCGTCGCCGTGATCAGGCAGCGGCTCCGTACTATGTTCGCCGTCCGCTGGCTCATCCTGCTCCATCGCTGGGTCCATGTGGTCGTCGTTTCCTTTGGAGTCGACCGGGGTACTATTCTTTCTTGCGTTGTTATCGCTGTTTTTGCTGAGGCGGGATTTGGAGCGGCGCCTACGTCGTCGCTTTGGTTGCTTCTCGAGGGGACTATCCTTCGCTGCATCCTTCCATTCCTTGTCATTGTTTTCTTTGGGTGTATCCACCATGTATATATCGTGTGATGAAGTGGCTGTCCACCGCCCTGTGGGCGGTGGTTCCTGTTCCTCTCCTGCATCTTCGTCCATACCGTCGATGTCTTCGGAGTCGAAATCAAGCATGTCGGTTAAGTCGTCGACAGTGGCTATTAAGTGGGTGGTGGATGGGGAACGAATTCCTTCGTCGTCTGCTTCCCACTCGAGCGAGACATAGTTCGGCCAAGGGTCTCCTGACAAGGAGAGAGACCTCAATGAATCTAGCACGTCGCCCAAGGGCGAGTGCTGAAAAATATCTGTGAAGGTAAACTCCATGACCGGTGCCCAATCAGATTGGATAGGCATGGACGCAGGCGGTTTGGAGCCTGTGGCCGGGGACGAATCCAAGGTTCCGGTAACACGGGTCTCATAGGATTTGAAGGCAGTATTCGGCTCTATCGCAGCTGAGTGTGCGGCCTTCGTGGCGGGGTCCATCCACCTGTCCTCGGATGGCACGATCTGCTCTGGATTGAGGGCCGGAGTAGCCGCAGGTGCGATCTCCCGAACACCATCCGATGGCAGAGCTAAGTCATGCTCGTCGTGACTATGCGGCGCGCCTGACATGAGCTCGAATTCGTCGAAGATCAAGTCTCCACGGATGTCGGCAGTGTAGTTCAAGCTTCCAAATCGGACCTGATGGCCAGGGGCATAGCTATCGATCTGCTCTAGATGCCCAAGCGAGTTGGCCCGCAGTACGAAGCCGTCGAATACGAAGATCTGTTCGGGGAGAAAAACCTCACCCTGGATCGCATCGTTGCCGATGATCGAAGGATCCATCAAGCCTTTATCATGACGGCACAGTGGAACTCTCAATGAAAGCACCAATGTCGGTGTCAAAACCGGCGGATCTCGGGTAGGGGGTCCCGAACTATGCGTCTAAGGCTGATGGTAACAGGAGGTGGGGGACACAATGTTTACCCGGGTTCGGGCCCTCTCGATGGAGGTAATACCCTACTTCCTGCTTGATTGATCTTGATGATATGAGTATTACAAGAGTTGATCTACCACGAGATCGTAGAGGCTAAACCCTATAAGCTAGCCTATGATTATGATTGTTTTTGTCCTACGGACTAAACCCTCCGGTTTATATAGACACCGGAGGGGGATAGGGTTACACAGAGTCAGTTACAGAGAAGGAGATCTACATATCCGAATCGCCAAGCTTGCCTTCCATGCAAAGGAGAGTCCCACCTGAACAAGGTACGAAGCTTTCAATCTTGTATCTTCATAGTCCAACAGTTCGGCCAAAGTATATAGTCCAACTGCCCGAGGACCCCCTAATCCAGGACTCCCTCACTTGTCTCCGGCATAGTCCGAGTCAGAAGAGCCAAAAAGTTTGAAAGAATATTCTTTCGAATACCAAATGCTAAAGTTTGGTGTATGTATCTGATACGTCTCCAACGTATCTATAATTTTTGATTGCTCCATGCTATATTATCTACTATTTTGGACTATATTGGGCTTTATTTTCCACTTTTATATTATTTTCGGGACTAACCTATTAACCGGAGGCCCAGCCCAGAATTGCTATTTTTCGCCTATTTCAGTGTTTCGGATAAATAGAATTCAAACGGAGTCCAAACGGAATAAAATCTTCGGGAACGTGATTTTCTCACCGAACGTGATCCAGGAGACTTGGACCCTGCTCCAAGGAACAAAAGAGGCGGTCACGAGGGTGGGGGCGCCCCCCCCCCCTAGGGCGCGCCCCCTGCCTCGTGGGCCCCTCGTTGCTCCTCCGGTGTACTTCTTCTTCCTCCTATATATACACACGTACGCCCAAACGGTCAAAACTGGAGCCAAAAACCTAATTCACCGCCGCAACTTTCTGTATCCACGAGATCCCATCTTGGGCCTGTTTCGGAGCTCCACCGGAAGAGGGCCGTCATCACGGAGGGCTTCTACATCATCATAGCCTCTCGGATGAAGTGTGAGTAGTTTACCTCAGACCTTCGGGTCCATAGTTAGTAGCTAGATGGCTTATTCTCTCTCCTTGAATCTCAATACAAAGTTCTCCCCCTCTCTTGTGGAGATCTATTCGATGTAATCTTCTTTTTGCGGTGTGTTTGTTGAGACCGATGAATTGTGGGTTTATGATCAAGTCTATCTATGAATAATATTTGAATCTTCTCTGAATTCTTTTATGTATGATTGGTTATCTTTGCAAGTCTCTTTGAATTATCCGTTTGGTTTGGCCAACTAGATTGGTAGTTCTTGCCATGGGAGAAGTGCTTAGCTTTGGGTTCGATCTTGCGGTGTCCTTACCCAGTGACAGAAGGGGCAGCAAGGCACGTATTGTATCGTTGCCATCGAGGATAACAAGATGGAGTTCATTTCATATTGCATGAATTTATCTCTCTACATCATGTCATCTTGCTTAAGGCGTTACTCTGTTTTTAACTTAATACTCTAGATGCATGCCGGATAGCGGTCGATGAGTGGAGTAATAGTAGTAGATGCAGAATCGTTTCGATCTACTTGTCACGGACGTGATGCCTATATACATGATCATGCCTAGATATTCTCATAACTATGCTCAATTCTGTCAATTGCTCAACAGTAATTTGTTCACCCACCATAGAATACTTATGCTCTTAAGAGAAGCCACTAGTGAAACCTATGGGCCCCGGGTCTATTCTCATCATATCAATCTCCATTACTTCAATCTTGCTTTGCTTTTTACTTTTCTTTTACTTTTTACTTTGCATCTTTATACCAAAAATATTATATCTATCAGATCTCACTCTCGTAAGTTATCGTGAAGGGCTTGACAACCCCTAATCGCGCTGGTTGCAAGTAGCTATCGCTTTGTGCAGGTACGAGGGACTTGAGCGTGGGCTCCTACTGGATTGATACCTTGGTTCTCAAGAACTGAGGGAAATACTTACGCTACTCTAATGCATCATCCCTTCCTCTTCGGGGAAACCAACGCAAGCTCAAGACGTAGCAAGAAGGATTTCTGGCGCCGTTGCCGGGGAGTCTATGCAAAAAGTCAACATACCAAGTACCCATCACAATCCCTATCTCTCGCATTACATTATTTGCCATTTGCCTCTCGTTTTCCTCTCCCCCAATTCACCCTTGCCGTTTTATTCGCCATCTCTCTCAATCCTCCCTCTCTATTTGCCTCTTTTTGCCCGTTTGCTTTTTGTTTGCTCGTGTGTTAGTTTGCTTGTTTGTTGCGATGGCTCAAGATACTACTAAATTGTGTGACTTCACCAATACCAATAATAATGATTTCCTTAGCACTCCGATTGCTCCTCTTACCGATGCTGAATCTTGTGAAATTAATACTGCTTTGTTGAATCTTGTTATGAAAGATCAATTCGCCGGCCTTCCTAGTGAAGATGCCGCTACTCATCTGAATAGCTTCGTTGATTTATGTGATATGCAAAAGAAAAAAGATGTCAATAGTGATGTCGTTAAATTGAAGCTATTCCTTTTTCGCTTAGAGATCGTGCTAAAGCTTGGTTTTCGTCTTTGCCTAAGAAGAGTATTGATTCATGGAACAAGTGCAAAGATGATTTTATCTCTAAGTATTTTCCTCCCGCTAAGATCATATCTCTTAGAAACGATATTATGAACTTTAAACAACTTGATCATGAACATGTTGCACAAGCTTGGGAGAGAATGAAATTAATGATACGTAATTGCCCTACTCATGGTTTGAATTTGTGGATGATTATACAAAACTTTTATGCCGGATTGAATTTTGCTTCTAGAAATCTTTTAGATTCGGCTGCGGGAGGCACTTTTATGGAAATCACTTTAGGAGATGCTACTAAACTCCTAGATAATATTATGGTTAATTATTCTCAATGGCATACTGAAAGATCTTCTAATAAAAAAGTGCATGTGATAGAAGAAATTAATGTGTTGAGTGGAAAGATGGATGAACTGATGAAATTATTTGCTACTAAGAGTGTTTCTTCTGATCCTAATGATATGCCTTTGTCTACTTTGATTGAGAATAACAATGAACCTAAGGATGTGAATTTTGTTGGTAGGAATAATTTTGGTAACAACGCTTATAGAGGGAATTTTAATCCTAGGCCATATCCTAGTAATCCTTCTAATAATTATGGGAATTCCTACAAGAACTCTTATGGAAATTATAATAAAATACCCTCTGATTTTGAATCTAATATTAAAGAATTTATTTCTTTGCAAAATAATTTTAATGCTATGATTGAATAAAAATTGCTTAAGATTGATGATTTGGCTAGGAGCGTTGATAGAATTGCTCTTGATGTTGATTATTTGAAACTTAGATCTATTCCACGTAAGCATGATATCAATGAGTCTCTAAAAGCTATGAGAATTTCAATTGATGAGTGTAAGGAAAGAACCGCTAGGATGCGTGCTTCCAAAGATGCCTTTATTAAAGCGTGTTCTTCCAATACCTATGAAAATCAAGATGAAGATCTAAAAGTTATTGATGTGTCCCCTATTAAATCTTTATTCTGCAATATGAATCTTGATGAAACTGAATATGATCTTCCTTTACCTAGAAGGCGTTCTAAAAATTTGGAGTGTTTAGATCTTTACAATGAAATTGATGAAAGTGGGATTGAAAGAAATAAAAATCTAGATGTTGCTAAACCCACTATATTGGACTTCAAGGAATTTAATTATGAAAGTTGCTCTTTAATTGATTATATTTCCTTGTTGCAATCCGTGCTAAATTCTCCACATGCTTATAGTCAAAATAAAGCCTTCACCCAACATATTGTTGATGCCTTGATGCAATCTTATGAAGAAAAACTTGAGTTGGAAGTTTCTATCCCTAGAAAACTCTATGATGAGTGGGAACCAACTATTAAAATTAAAATTGAAGATCATGAGTTTTATGCTTTGTGTGATTTGGGTGCTAGTGTCTCTACTATTCCCAAGACTTTGTGTGATCTACTAGATTTCCGTAACTTTGATGATTGCTCTCTAAACTTGCATCTTGCGGACTCCACTATTACGAAACCTATGGGAAGGATTAATGATCTTCTTATTGTTGCAAATAGGAATTATGTGCCCGTAGATTTCATTGTTCTTGATATAGATTGCAATCCTCCTTGCCCTATTATTCTTGGTAGACCTTTCCTTAGAACGGTTGGTGCGATTATTGATATGAAGGAAGGGAATATTAGATTTAAATTTCCATTAAAAAAAGGGCATCGAACACTTTCCAAGAAACAAAATAAAACTACCATATGAAACTATCATGAGAGAAACTTATGGATTGCCTACCAAAGATGGCAATACCTAGATCTATCCTCGCTTTTATGCCTAGCTAGGGGCGTTAAACGATAGCGCTTGTTGGGAGGCAACCCAATTTTATTTTTATTCCTTGCCTTTTGCTCCTGTTTAGTAATAAATAAATTATTTAGCCTCTGTTTTTGTTGTGTTTTTTTGTGTTTAATTAGTGTTTGTGCCAAGTAGAACCGTTGGGAAGACTTGGGGAAAGTCTTGTTGAACTTGCTGTAAAAAAACAGAAACTTTAGCGCTCATGAGAACTGCTGTCATTTTTGTTTGAAGAGTGCTATTTAGTTAATTCTTTTTGAAGATTATTAATAGATAAATTTCTCATGTCCAGAAATTTATTTTAGAATTTTTGGGGTTCCATATATTGCGCTAGCTACAGATTACTACAGACTGTTCTGTTTTTGACAGATTCTGTTTTTCGTGTGTTGTTTTCTTATTTTGATGAATCTATGGCTAGTAAAATAGTTTATAATCCATAGAGAAGTTGTAATACAGTAGGTTTAACACCAATATAAATAAAGAATGAGTTCATTACAGTACCTTGAAGTGGTCTTTTGTTTTGTTTCGCTAACGGAGCTCACAAGTTTTCTATTTTGAGTTTTGTGTTGTGAAGTTTTCAAGTTTTGGGTGAATTCTTTTGATGGATCATGGAACAAGGAGTGGCAAGAGCCTAAGCTTGGGGATTCCCATGGCACCCCCAAGATAATCCAAGGACACCAAGAAGTCAAAGCTTGGGGATGCCCCGGAAGGCATCCCCTCTTTCGTCCACTTCCATCGGTAATTTACTTGGAACTATATTTTTATTCACCAACATGATATGTGTTTTGCTTGGAGCGTCTTGTATTATTTGTGTCTTTGTGTCTTAGTATGCAACAATCATCCTTGCTGTACACACCTTTTGAGAGAGCCATATATGAATTAAAATTTGATAGAATACTCTATGTGCTTCACTTATATCTTTTGAGCTAAGTAGTTTTGCTCTATGTGCTTCACTTATATCTTTTGAGCGTTATAATTTTGCTCTATGTGCTTCACTTAGATCTTTTAGAGCACGGTGGTGGATTCGTTTTAAAGAAACTATTGATCTCTCATGCTTCACTTAAATTATTTTGAGAGTCTCTTAATAGCATGGTAATTTGCTTAATAATAATATGCTTGGTATTCAAGATTTGTGAAACTTTCTTTTGAGTGTGTTGAATACTAAGAAAAGATTCAAGCATGATAATTGTTTTGAGATATGGAGGTGATAATATTAAAGTCATGCTAGTTTAGTAGTTGTGAATTTAAAGAATACTTGTGTTAAGGTTTGTGATTCCCGTATCATGCACGTATGGTGAACCGTTATGTGATGAAGTCGGAGCATGCTTTATTTATTGATTGTCTTCCTTATGAGTGGCGGTCTTTTCCTACCAATCTATCCCCCTAGGAGCATGCGCGTAATACTTTGCTTTGATAACTTCTAGATTTTTGCAATAAGTATATGAGTTCTTTATGCCTAATGTTGAGTCCATGGATTATACGCACTCTCACCCTTCCAACTTTGCTAACCTCTCTAATACCGCGCACCTTTCGCCGGTATCATACACCTACCATATATCTTCCTCAAAACAGCCACCATACCTACCTATTATGGCATTTCCATAGCCATTCCGAGATATATTGCCATGCAACTTTCCACCATCTAGTTCATCATGACACATTCATCATTGTCATATTGCATATCCCGCTACACCGTCGGATGCATTCACATAGAGTCATATTTTGTTCTAAGTATCGAGTTGTAATGGTTGAGTTATAAGAAAAATAAAAGTGTGATGATCATCATTATTAGGGCATTGTCCCAGTGAGGAAAGAATGATGGAGACTATGATTCCCCCATAAGTCGGGATGAGACTCCGGACGAAAAATAAATAATAAAAAAGAGGCCAAAGAAGCCCAAATAAAAAGAGGCCATAAAAAAGAGAAAAGGCCCAAATAAAAAAATTAAAAAAATAATGAGAGAAAAAGAGAGAAGGGACAATGTTACTATCCTTTTTCCACACTTGTGCTTGAAAGTAGCACCACGATCTTCATAGTAGAGAGTCTCTCATGTTATCACTTTCATATACTAGTGGAAATTTTTCATTATAGAACTTGGCTTGTATATTCCAATGATGGGCTTCCTCAAAAATTGCCCTAGGTCTTCATGAGCAAGCAAGTTGGATGCACACCCACTTAGTTTCTTTTCAAGCTTTCATATACTTATTGTTGAGGATATAACCTCTGAGGGTAAACCGCCCAGGAGGGGTCGGTTCACCTTCAGCTATACTGAAGCCTAAGGAAACCCAGAAGATGGCGTTTTATGGATGAAGCTTAGAGGCCCAGAGCCCGCAGGCGATTTAGGGCCCATGATAGTAAACCGCCATGATTGTATAAACTTGCATTGTAAGATAGGAAAGAAGAGACCGAGGCGGACACTTGTATGAGCCAGCCTCGGGACTCTGTAGACCGACCGGGGTCCTCCCGAGTATATAAAGGGGTGACCCGGCGGCGGTTTAGGGACAGGAAACAACAACTCGAAGCCAGACAAAACGGATTCACTCCCTGGCCTTCGAAACCCCAGTAATACCAATCACAACTAGACGTAGGCTCTTACCTTCATCGAAGGGGCCGAACTAGTATAAAACTCTCGTGTCCCTTTGTCCGGTTTAACCCCTTCAAGCTAACCCGTAGTGATGGCTCCATGACTAAGTCCTTTCATGAGGACATCTGCCGTGACAATTCCACGACACTTATAGCTCTAGTGCATCCGGTGCATGGCAATCCCTACTCACTCACATTGACATCTATTGATGGGAATCTCCATAGCCCGTTGATACGCCTAGTTGATGTGAGAACATCTTCTCCTTTTTGTCTTCTCCACAACCACCATTCTATTCCACCTATAGTGCTATATCCATGGCTCACGCTCATGTATTGCATGAAGATTGAAAAAGTTAGAGTATGAAACAATTGCTTGGCTTGCCATCGGGGTTGTGCATGATTTAAATACTATGTGTGGTGAAGATGGAGCATAGCCAGACTATATGATTTTGTAGGGATAACTTTTTTTGGCCATGTTATTTTGAGAAGACATAATTGCTTTATTAGTATGTTTGAAGTATTATTATTTATTATGTCAATACAAACTTTTGTCTTGAATCTTTCTAATCTGAATATTCATACCACAATTAAGAAGATTTGCATTGAAATTATGCCAAGTAGCACTCCGCATCAAAAATTCTCTTTTTATCATTTACCTACTCGAGGACGAGCAGGAATTAAGCTTGGGGATGCCTGATATGTCTCCAACGTATCTATAATTTTTGATTGCTCCATGCTATATTATCTACTGTTTTGGACTATATTGGGCTTTATTTTCCACTTTTATATTATTTTGGGACTAACCTATTAACCGGAGGCCCAGCCCAGAATTGTTGTTTTTTGCCTATTTCAGTGTTTCGGATAAACGGAATATCAAACGGAGTCCAAACGGAATAAAATCTTCGGGAACGTAATTTTCTCACCGAACGTGATCCAGGAGACTTGGACCCTGCTCCAAGGAACAAAAGAGGCAGTCACGAGGGTGGGGGCGCGCCCCCTGCCTCGTGGGCCCCTCGTTGCTCCTCCGGCATACTTCTTCCTCCTATATATACACACGTTCCCCCAAACGATCAGAACAGGAGCCAAAAACCTAATTTCACCGCCGCAACTTTCTGTATCCACGAGATCCCATCTTGGGGCCTATTTCGGAGCTCCGCCGGAAGAGGGCCGTCATCACGGAGGGCTTCTACATCATCATAGCCTCTTCGATGAAGTGTGAGTATTTTACCTCAGACCTTCGGGTCCATAGTTAGTAGCTAGATGGCTTCTTCTCTCTCTTTGAATCTCAATACAAAGTTCTCCCACTCTCTTGTGGAGATCTATTCGATGTAATCTTCTTTTTGCAGTGTGTTTGTTGAGACCGATGAATTGTGGGTTTATGATCAAGTCTATCTATGAATAGTATTTGAATCTTCTCTGAATTCTTTTATGTATGATTGGTTATCTTCGCAAGTCTCTTCAAATTATCCGTTTGGTTTGGCCAACTAGATTGGTAGTTCTTGCCATGGGAGAAGTGCTTAGCTTTGGGTTCGATCTTGCGGTGTCCTTACCCAGTGACAGAAGGGGCAGCAAGGCACGTATTGTATCGTTGCCATCGAGGATAACAAGATGGGGTTTATTTCATATTGCATGAATTTATCTCTCTACATCATGTCATCTTGCTTAAGGCGTTACTCTGTTTTTAACTTAATACTCTAGATGCATGCTGGATAGCGGTCGATGAGTGGAGTAATAGTAGTAGATGCAGAATCGTTTCGATCTACTTGTCACGGACGTGATGCCTATATACATGATCATGCCTAGATATTATCATAACTATGCTCAATTCTGTCAATTGCTCAACAGTAATTTGTTCACCCACCGTAGAATACTTGTGCTCTTGAGAGAAGCCACTAGTGAAACCTATGGCCCCGGGGTCTATTCTCATCATATCAATCTCCATTACTTTAATCTTGCTTTGCTTTTTACTTTGCTTTTACTTTTTACTTTGCATCTTTATACCAAAAATATTATATCTATTAGATCTCACTCTCGGAAGTGACTGTGAAGGGCTTGACAACCCCTAATCGTGTTGGTTGCGAGTAGCTATCGCTTTGTGCAGGTACGAGGGACTTGAGCGTGGGCTCCTACTGGATTGATACCTTGGTTCTCAAAAACTGAGGGAAATACTTACGCTACTCTGCTGCATCATCCCTTCCTCTTTGGGGAAAACCAACGCAAGCTCAAGACGTAGCAGTATCAAGTATCTCACAATTCTTTTTCATGGCCTTAAGATGACATCTTTTGGTGTCGCTTGATATCGTGCACACATGCACACACTTAGCATAATTTCGTGACGGGAGGCACATAGATATAGCAATGAACTAATCATGGAACAATAAACCTTTTGATAAACTGGTTTGCCATCCTTGTCAAGTCAAGATATCCGGTGGTAGGCATGGGAGTTTTCATACCATTGCTTTCTTTCATGATGACCTTCTCGAATAAGTCCTTGGTATACTTTGTTTGAGAAACAAAAGTACCATCTCTAGTTTTCTTGATTTGCAAACCAAGCAAGAATTTGAGTTGACACATTATTGAAATCTCATATTTTTTCTGACATCAACCTTCCAAACTTTTCACTAAAGAAAGGGTCAGTAGAACCAAATATGATATCATCAACATATATTTGGCATACATATAGTTCACCATTAAATCTCTTAGTAAACAAGGTTGAATCAATTTTACCAATCTCAAAGCCTTTTCAAGAAGAAATTTTTTCAAGCATTTGCACCAAGCTCTAGGTGCTTGTTTGAGACCATAGAGAGCTTTATGAACTTTATAGAGATGGTTTGGTTTCTTGGGATTAACAAAGCTGGGAGGTTGTTTAACATAAACTTCCTACTCAATTTCACCATTGAAGAAAGCACTTTTAATGTCCATTTGGCAGAGGGTGATGTCATGGTGATTGGCATAAGCAAGAAAGATGCGAATGGGCTCAAGTCTAGCAACGGGGGCATAGGTCTCACCATAGTCCATACCGTCAACTTGTTTAACCTTGAGCTACAAGATGAGCTTTGTTGCATATGGCTTGTCCATCTTTATCTTGCTTGTTACAAAACACACATTTGGTTCTGATGATGTTTTGCTAATCCTTCGCCTTCTCAACCAATGTCAAAACTTGATTCCCCTCGAGGTTGTGTAGTTCATCGTGCATAGAATTCACCCAATCGGGGTCTTCAAAAGTTTCTATATGGTTTTGATCAAAGGTTTACAAAGCAAGTCATATCCCATTCCCAGCTAGCCATCGGATTCTTTATCAAACAGCTGGAGTAAAAATATGGACTCGTGAGCAAATTTAGTATAACATTACCAACTAGCCATGCCAGCACTAAGCACTTACCATATCAACAACACAATTCCAATCCGGGGCCAGAACAAATTGAACCAACCCAATAACAATCGAAACCTAGAGAGGAATTCCTCCTAAAACCATCAATAAAAAACCTAAATCTTGCACCGCCACCTCGACCGCCACTGATCAGTGATCAAACTTCTAGTAGCATCAACCTCACCCTCTTCGCATCCCGGGGCGGGCTCTCGTCCTCGTACCCGGCCACCGCCGGCGCCGGCAGGTTCTGGTCGAAGTCCCTCAGCAGCGACGTCGCCTTCGCCTTGGCAGCCTCCTTGTCCTTGCCGATCCCGTCAGCCACGGTGCCGCCCTCGTAGTGCAGGCGCTTGTGCCCGCCCAGCGCCGGTCCTGACAGGAATGTGCGGTGGCAGAGCATGCACTGGTGCACCTTGGCCTCCACGGGGGCGCCGCTGGACACCTCGTCGCCGCCCGCTGATGCTATTGGCCCCGTGGGCCGCTTCCTGTGGCTCTTCTTGTGGCCGCCCAGTGCTTGGTAGGACGCATAGATCTTGCCGCACACGGAGCACTCGTACCCCTGCGCCTTGGTTGGCGTCGTTCCCACGCCCTTGACGCCTCCGACGCTGCCGTCCTCAACCTCGCCGCGCGCCAACATGAGGAGAGAGAGTGCTAGGTACTCCTCCTCGGACTCGGCGCCGTCGACGGATCTGACGCTGCCGCTGCCGCGACGGCGCCTGGGGCGACGCCCTCCCCAAGCCCACGAGTCCATTGGCGGCAGGGGCGGCAGGGGCGGCGGCGGCACGGGCGACTTTCTAGACACGTCGTCAAGCGACATGGCTGGCGGAGATCAGCCCCGACGCAGGGTTGACCGGAGCAAAAAGGGAGGTGGACAAGTAGGAGAGTTGTGGGTGTTGAGCTGCGCGAGCGATTGAGATGGAGGTGTGGTTTGGGTTTGCCATATATAGTGGCGCTAGGGAAGCGAGGGTAGTGCGGATTGCGGGGTGTGGCACTGTGCTCTCCTCCGGTGGTTACACGATGGCAGGGAAGCGGGCCGGGGCGCACGTATGCGACCAAGAGGCCGTGTGTGCGTGCTTGTGTCTCACTTGGTGATCAAGTCATCATCGTGTCGATGGATGATCTGACGGTCGGGGTGTCATTGGGTTCTGTGTTGGTGTGATCTAGGGCCTTCATGAGGGATATGGGGTGTGTTTGTTACGGCGGATAAGTCTTCGTCAACGTACTTGGTCTTCGTGTGAAACATACGTACACCCCTCCAAAAATGCCAAAAAAGATATCTTGCATTTTTTGCCTAATACTATGTGTATTATAATAGTAGAATGACAAACTGGCATTTTTTATGATTATACTTGGCATTTTTGTTGCGAGTGAGAAGGTTGGCATCCTCTGTGGTCAGGATCTACATCTGCCACTGTTGCTTTCGGGATGATATGCATGCATTGATGGAGGACAAATATAAATCTTTGCATTTGAGATTATATATTCATGTACGCCTTCATCTTTCCATTTAATTCGGGATATGGTAGCCGTCAGCCGACTGAAGCTTAAAAAGTGGCGCTTCCTTAACCATTAGATTTTACTCAAGTCACAATCACGAGACAACCGGTTAAAACCCCGCATGCAATGTGTGTTATATGTTTTCTACATTTTGGCATTTTCCTTCACATTTTTGTGAAAAAGTTGTGAGGAGAATGTCAGAATATTTTCAACACTAGCACACAACAATAAAATGTAGGCATGAATGCAACAAATTTCCACTCATTGTAGCATGTATGTTTTCAAATGGATCGGCAAAGCATGAAAGATAAGTTAGGGCAGATATGTGTTCGTTAACATACTTAGGTCTTTGTGTGACACGTATGTGGTGCTTTCTGGGAAGATATGCGTGCATTGGTGGTGGACGGATTTAAATGTTTACCAGATTACAAAGATTTATGGATGCCTCATCTTGCCATTTTGTGAGGAACTAGTAAATGCGCACATGCAATGCACATTAATATTTAGGCAATATATTAATTGCACGCGGATATTTGGTATGTTATTATTTGTGTTTTAATTCTGTGATTCATGAAATATTTTGTATGCTATTAATTGCACGTTGAATGCTCGCCATTGGAGCAGTCTAGGTCATTGGATTGACTGAGTTTGATGGCCGAGATCAATTGGATATGCCCCTTTGGGTCTTTTTATATTGGTATAGATAGATATAGATACACGACATGAACAAAATATATGCATGCATGCAACACATTTCCATTTACTGCACGACATGCTTACATAACCTATTGCAACAAATGATCATGCAGAAACAATGTTTATATTTTAAAATGGATCATAACTATCACGGCATGAAAGACCATGCAGAAACAATAATGAATAAGTGCTTCAGACCTTCCCAACATGTGTTCATAACCTATTGCAACAAATCGGTCATTTGTGCACAACAAACACCATAAACATTTAAAGTGTGTTCAAAAGCGCAACTATCCCTGGGTGGTTTTGGTAATTCCTAACAACATATAGCTCACTGAGCTAATACTATTTCAAGATAAATATTTCAGGAAAGCTCAATGATTGGCATGGCATGGATTAGAAATGTGGACCCCTCAAAATGCTAAGGACAAAAGATTAGCTCAAGCTCTAAAGCTCAAGACTCTACATTTTACCTTTTAGTGATCCAAGATCACACTGAGTCCATAGGAAAAGCCAATACTATTAAAAGGGGATGAGGTGTTGCTTAATGGGTTACTTGCTCAAAATTCTTAGTGATATGCTCCAAAAACCCTCAACCACTTTCTCATATCCACATATGTCCCAAACCAAAAGTCAAACTCGGCCCCACCGAAACTTTCTATCCGGCGCCACTAAGTTCAGTTGACATAGCCACTGCCACAAAACCCTAGTCTTTTTGGTCTCACCGAGATGGGATTGTAAACTCTCTGTTTCCCTTCGTAAGTTTTTGTCCAACCAAAATGAGCGATCAGCCCCACCGAGTTCGCAATGCAAACTCTCCCTTGTGTAACGTTTCGGTCTCACCGAGATGAGCGAATCGGTCCCACCGAGTTTGCCTGACCAACTCTTTGGTTAGCTTATTACCAAAGTCGGTCTCACCAAGTTTGTGTAATCGGTCTCACCAAGATTACGTTATGCCCTAACCCTAATGAAATCAGTCTCACTGAGTTGACATGTAGGTCCCACCGAAAATCCTAACGTTCATATTTTGAACTAAATCGGTCCAACCGAGTTTCATTATTCGGTCCCACCGAGTTTGGTGATTTGTGTGTAACGGTTAGATTTTGTGTGGAGGCTATAAATACCCCTCCACCCACTCTTCATTCGTGAGGAGAGCCATCAGAACATGCCTACACTTCCATCATACATTTTCTGAGAGAGAACCACCTACTCATGTGTTGAGGTCAAGATATTCCATTCCAACCATATGAATCTTGATCTCTAGACTTCTCCAAGTTGCTTTCCACTCAAATCATCTTTCCACCAAATCCAAATCTGTGAGAGAGAGTTGAGTGTTGGAGAGACTATCATTTGAAGCACAAGAGCAAGGAGTTCATCATCAACACACCATCTATTATCTTTTGGAGAGTGGTGTCTCCTAGATTGGTTAGGTGTCACTTGGGAGCCTCTGTCAAGATTGTGGAGTTGAACCAAGAAGTTTGTATGGGCAAGGAGATCGCCTACTTCGTGAAGATCTACACTAGTGAGGCAAGTCCTTCGTGGGCGATGGCCATGGTGGGATAGACAAGGTTGCTTCTTCATGGACCCTTCATGGGTGGAGCCCTCCATGGACTCGCGCAACCGTTACCCTTCGCGGGTTGAAGTCTCCATCAATATGGATGTATGATAGCACCACCTATTGGAACCACGCCAAAACTCTCTGTGTCTACATTGCGTTTGCTCCCTCCAAACTCCTCCCTTTACCTTCATGTGCAATGTTTTACATTCTGTTGCTATACTCTTAGACTTGCATGTGTAGGTTGTTTACTTGACTTGTGCTAAGATGCTCTGCCAAGACTTAAAATTGGGAAAAGGCTAGATTTTTATTTGGTCAAGTAGTCTAATCACTCCCCTCTAGACATACTTTCTATCCTACAAGTGGTATCAGAGCTTTGGTCTCCATTTGCCTTGATTTCCATAGCTTTTGGTGATCATAGCCTTGGTTTCACAACCTAGGAGAGTATGGCGTCTAGCGAGGGAAATTACCACCATAGAGGTCCTTACTTTGATGGTACTAATTTTGCTAGTTGGAAGAATAAGATGAAAATGCATATTCTTGGACATAACCCTGCCGTTTGGGCTATTGTGTGTATTGGCTTGCAAGGTGAATTCTTTGATGGGAGAGAACCAAACCATGAAGCTAGCGCGGAAGAGTTGAAGATGCTGCAATACAATGCTCAAGCTTGTAATATTCTCTTCAATGGATTGTGCCCCGAATAACAAAATCAGCCGTCTTGAGAATGCAAAGGAAATTTGGGACACTTTGATTGATATGCACGAAGGTACCGACTCCGTCAAGGAATCCAAATTGGATGTGCTTCAAAGTCAACTTTACAAGTTCAAAATGAAGGATGGTGAAGGTGTCGCTGAAATGTACTCTAGGCTCGCTCTCATCACAAATGAGATTGCCGGCTTAGGAAGTAAAGAGATGACCGATAGATTCATCATCAAGAAGATCCTAAGAGCCTTGGATGGAAAATATGATACCATGTGCACATTGATCCTAATGATGCCCAATTACAAAGATCTCAAGCCAATGGAAGTCATTCGAAGAATTGTTGCTCATGAGATGTCACTTAAGGATAAGGAAGAGCTTCACAACAAGTCAAGTGGTGCTCACAAAGCCTTATGTGATGCTCCCACATCATCAAGTGAGAAACAAGCCTTCAATGAAGAATTGAGCCTAATGGGGAAGAACTTCAACAAGTTCTACAAGAGTAGAAGCAAGGAAAGAAGTTCCAAGTCAAGGTCCTACAATGGCAAAAGATCTTCAAGTCGTGAACGTAATTGCTACAATTGTGGAAGACCCGGACACTACTCCAATGAGTGTACGGCTCCCTACAAAAGAAGAGAAGATTCTCCCAAAATAAGAAGTAGAAGAGAATAATCACCACCAAGAGAGAGAAGGAGTAGAGATGAACGTTATGAATGAAGAACATCACGGAGAAGCAAGGATTCGGAAAGGAAGGACAAATCATCAAGGAGCTACACAAAAATAAGACATCAAGCTCATGTTGGTGAATGGGTATCCGGCTCCGACTCCGACAATCACTCCAAGAGAAGTTATCACTCCGACTCTGAATATACTCAAGATGAAGGTGTTGCCGGTCTAGCACATGTGTCAACCAACTCCTACGACATATTTGAGTCACCAAATGAAGGAATTGGAAGATGCTTCATGGATAAAGGCCCAAAGGTATCACACCCCGAGTATGTTGATTTCAATAGTGATGAAAATGATTTGCTAGGTGTTGATGATTCACTTGTTGACAATTCTAGCGATGAAAACTATGATGAACTTGCTATTAATCATGCTAATCAAGATAAAACGAATGACGATGATAAGAAGGAGATTGAGCGTCTGACTAAAGAACTAAACACTCTTAAGTTAGCTCATGAAACTACCTTGGAAAATCATCGAGAGCTTTTAAAGACTCATGAAAAGTTATGCTTTGAAAAGCTCAAGCTTGAGCAAGAGCATGGGTTCTTAAAAGCGATCAATGATGATCTTCGCAAGAAAAGTTCTTCTTACATTGCCAAGCGTTTACTCTTGTCTACTTACATGCCACAAGTTAAATCTAGCAACAAGAGTAAGAAAGATTCGTCTTCTAGTAGTAACAATAATCATGCCAAATCCAATGTTGTTGCTTCTAGTAGTTCTCTTGATTCCACTAATGATTCTCTTAGCCAAGTTACACTTGAGCAAGAAAATAGCTTATTGAAGGGAATTATAGAGAAAGGTGTTTACAAGAGCCTTGCCAGAAGTAAGCAATTTGAGGAAATTGCACACAAGGAAGGAAGGCACTGGAAGAATCAAGGAATTGGTTTTGAACGAAGGTTCAATGCCAATGGAGTCGAGTGGGAAGAAGATCAATACCCCAAGACGAAGTTTGTTCCTCAATAAGAGAAGTATGATCCTACTTCTTTCCAAGGAACACAAGCTCAAGATGATCTTCCACCACAAGACCAGAAGCAAAAAGGCAAGGACAAGCTTCAAGAGGAGATTGATGCATTTGAAGAAGCTCCCAAGGCCTTGGTAAAGTGGGTTCCCAAGACTACATCAAGTTCCACTTCATCAAGTACGACCACAACTCCAAGGATTCCCATCAAGATCGTGTGGATCCCGAAGAAAAAGAACTAGAGAGTTCTTGAGGGTGACTTTGTGCTACCTCTTGAGCACTGCGTTGGTTTTCCCTTGAAGAGGAAAGGGTGGTGCAGTAAGGCAGCGTAAGTATTTCCCTCAGTTTTTGAGAACCAATGTATCAATCCACTAGGAGACCACGTGCGAGTCACCTCATACCTACACAAACAAATAAGAACCTCGCAACCAACGCGATAAAGGGGTTGTCAATCCTTTCATAGCCACTTGCAAGAGTGAGATCTGATAGAGATGATAATAATAAGATAAATATTTTTGGTCTTTTTATGATATAGATAGATTAAAGTAAAAGATAGCAAAATAAAGTAGATTGGAAACTTGTATGATGGAATATAGACCCGGTGGCCATAGGTTTCACTAGTGGCTTCTCTCAAGATAGCATAAGTATTACTGTGGGTGAACAAATTACTGTCGAGCAATTGATAGAGAAGCGAATAATTATGAGAATATATAGGCATGATCATGTATATAGGCATCACGTCCGAGACAAGTAGACCGACTCCTGCCTGCATCTACTACTATTACTCCACACATCGACCGCTATCCATCATGCATCTAGAGTATTAAGTTCATAAGAACAGAATAACGCCTTAAGCAAGATGACATGATGTAGAGGGATAAACTCATGCAATATGATGTAAACCCCATCTTTTTATCCTCGATGGCAACAATACAATACGTGTCGGTTCCCTTTCTGTCACTGGGATCGAGCGCCGCAAGATTGAACCCAGAGCTAAGCACTTCTCCCATTGCAAGAAAGATCAATCTAGTAGGCCAAACCAAACCGATAATTCGAAGTGACTTGCAAAGATAAACCAATCATACATAAAAGAATTTAGAGAAGATTCAAATATTGTTCATAGATAAACTTGATCATAAACCCACAATTCATTAGATCTCGACAAACACACCGCAAAAGAAGATTACATCGAATAGATCTCCAAGAGAATCGAGGAGAACTTTGTATTGAGATCCAAAGAGAGTGAAGAAGCCATCTAGCTACTAGATATGGACCCGAAGGTCTGAAGTAAACTACTCACACATCACCGGAGAGGCCATGGAGTTGATGTGGAGGCCCTCCGTGATCAATGCCCCCTCCGGCGGAGCTCCGGAAAAGGCCCCAAGATGGGATCTCTTGGGTACAGAATGTTGTGACGGTGGAATTAGGTTTTCGTGGTGCTCCTGGATGTTTGCGGGGTATATGGATATATATATAGGAGGAAGAAGTAGGTCGGTGGAGCAACGACGGGCCCACAAGGGTGGAGGATGCGCCCAGGGGGGTGGGGGCGCCCCCTGCCTCGTGGCCTCCTTGATTGATTCTTGACGTCCACTCCAAGTCTCCTGGATCACGTTTGTTCCAAAAATAACGCTCCCGAAGGTTTCATCCCGTTTGGACTCCATTTGATATTCCTTTTCGGCGACACTGTAAAATAGGCAAAAAAACAGCAATTTGGGCCGAGCCTCCGGTTAAAAGATTAGTCCCAAAAATATATAAAAGTGTAAAAATAAGCCCATTAACATGCAAAATAGATAATGTAATATCATGGAGCAATCAAAAATTATAGATACGTTGGAGACGTATCAAGCATCCCCAAGCTTAATTCCTGCTCATCCTCGAGTCAGTAAATGATAAAAACAGAATTTTTGATGTGGAATGCTTCCTAACATATTTCTCAATGTATTTTTTTCTTTAATGTGGCATGAATGTTCAGATCCAAATGGTTCAAGATAAAAGTTTAATATTGACATAGAAATAATAACACTTCAAGTATACTAACTAAGCAATCGTGTCTTCTCAAAATAACATGGCCAACGAAAGTTATCCCTATAAAATCATATACTCTGGCTATGCTCTATCTTCATCACACAAAGTATTAAATCATGCACAACCCCGATGACAAGCCAAGCAATTGTTTCATACTTTGATGTTCTCAAACTTTTTCAATCTTCACGCAATATATGAGCGTGAGCCATGGATATAGCACTATGGTGGAATAGAATGGTGGTTGTGGAGAAGACAAGAAAGGAGAAGATAGTCTCACATCAACTAGGCATATCAACGGGCTATGGAGATGCCCATTAATAGATATCAATGTGAGAGAGTAGGGATTACCATGCAACGGATGCACTAGAGCTATAAGTGTATGAAAGCTCAACAAAATAAACTAAGTGGGTGTGCATCCAACTTGCTTGCTCACGAAGACCTAGGGTAATTTGAGGAAGCCCATCATTGGAATATACAAGCCAAGTTCTATAATGTAAAATTCCCACTAGTTTATGAAAGTGACAACATAGGACACTCTCTATCATGAAGATCATGGTGCTACTTTGAAGCACAAGTGTGGAAAAAGGATAGTAACATTGTCCCTTCTCTCTTTTTCTCTCTTTTCAATTTTTTATTTGGGCCTTCTTTTTTTGGCCTCTTTTCTTTCTTTCTTTTCGTCCGGAGTCTCATCCCGACTTATGGGGGAATCATAGTCTCCATCATCCTTTCCTCACTGGGACAATGCTCTAATAATGATGATCATCACACTTCTTTTTTCTTACAACTCAAGAATTACAACTCAATACTTAGAACAAAATATGACTCTATGTGAATGCCTCCGGTGGTGTACCGGGATATGCAATGAATCAAGAGTGACATGTATGAAAAAATTATGAACGATGGCTTTGCCACAAATACGATGTCAACTACATGATAATGCAAAGCAATATGACAACGATAAAGCGCGTCATAGCAAACGGAACAGTGGAAAGTTGCATGGCAATATATATCGGAATGGCTATGGAAATGCCATAATAGGTAGGTATGGTGGTTGTTTTGAGGAAGGTATATGGTGTGTTTATGGTACCGGCCAAAGTTGCACGGTACTAGAGAGGCTAGCAATTGTGGAAGGGTGAGGGTGCGTATAATCCATGGACTCAACATTAGTCATAAAAAACTCACATACTTATTGCAAACATCTATTAGTTATCGAAACAAAGTAATGTGTGCATGCTCCTAGGGGGATAGATTGGTAGGAAAAGACCATCGCTCGTCCCCGACTGCCACTCATAAGGAAGGCAATCAATAAATAAATCATGCTCCGACTTCATCACATAACGGTTCACCATACGTGCATGCTACATGAATCACAAACTTCAAGACAAGTATTTTTCTCAAATTCACAACTAGTCAACTAGCATGACTCTAATATCACCATCTCCATATCTCAAAACAATCATCAAGTATCAAACTTCTCTTAGTATTCAATAATATAAGTGAAGCATGAGAGATCAATTGTTTCTATAAAATAGAACCACCGCCGTGCTCTAAAAGATATAAGTGAAGAACTAGAGCAAAAACTATATAGCTCAAAAGATATAAGTGAAGCACATAGAGTATTCTAATAAATTCTAATTCATGTGTGTCTCTCTAAAAAGGTGTGTACAGCAAGGATTATTGTGGTAAACTAAAAATCAAAGACTCAAACCATACAAGATGCTCCAAGCAAAACACATATCATGTGGCGAATAAAAATATAGCTCCAAGTAAAGTTACCGATGAACGAAGACAAAAGAGGGGATGCCTTCCGGGGCATCCCCAAGCTTAGGCTTTTTGGTGTCCTTGTATTTTACCTTGGGGTGCCATGGGAATCCCCAAGCTTAGGTTCTTGCCACCCCTTTTTCCATAATCCATCAAATTTTACCCAAAACTTGAAAACTTCACAACACAAAACTTAACAAGAGAATCTCGTGAGCTCCGTTAGCGAAAGAAAACAAAACACCACTTCAAGGTACTGTAATGAACTCATTATTTATTTATATTGGTGTTAAACCTACTGTATTCCAACTTCTCTATGGTTTATAAACTCTTTTACTAGCCATAGATTCATCAAAATAAGCAAACAACACACGGAAAACAGAATATGTCAAAAACAGAACAGTCTGTAGTAATCTGTAACTAACACAAACTTATGGAACCCCAAAAATTCTAAAATAAATTGCTGGACGTGAGGAATTTATCTATTAATCATCTTCAAAAAATAATTAACTAAATAGAACTCTCCAATAAAAAATGGCAGCAATTCTCGTGAGCGCTAAAGTTTCTGTTTTTTACAGCAAGATCAAAAAGACTTTCCCCAAGTCTTCCCAACGGTTCTACTTGGCACAAACACTAAATAAACACAAAAGACACAACCAAAACAGAGGCTATACAAATTTTTCATTACTTAACAGTAGCAAAAGGCAAGGAATAAAAATAAAATTGGGTTGCCTCCCAACAAGCGCTATCGTTTAACGCCCTTAGCTAGGCATAAAAGCGAACATAGATCTAGGTATTGCCATCTTTGGTAGGCAATCCATAAGTGGCTCTCATAATAGAATCATATGGTAATTTAACTTTATTTCTAGGGAAGTTTTCCGTGCCTTTCCTTAATGGAAATTGGAATTTAATATTCCGTTCCTTCATATCAATAATTGCACCAATCGTTCTAAGGAAAGGTCTACCAAGAACAATAGGACACGAAGGATTGCAATCTATATCAAGAACAATGAAATCTACGGGTGCATAATTCCTATTTGCAACAATAAGAACATCATTAATCTTTCCCATAGGTTTCTTAATAGTGGAATCCGCAAGGTGCAAGTTTAGAGAACAATCATCAAATTCACGGAAACCTAGCAAATCACACAAAGTTTTTGGAATCGTGGAAACACTAGCACCAAAATCACACAAAGCATATCACTCATGATATTTAATTTTAATTTTAATTGTAGGTTCCCATTCATCATAAAGTTTTCTAGGGATAGAAACTTCCAACTCAAGCTTTTCTTCATAAGATTGCATCAAAGCATCAACGATATGTTTAGTAAAAGCTTTATTTTGACTATAAGCATGGGGAGAATTTAGCACGGATTGCAACAAGGAAATACAATATATCAAAGAGAAATTATCATAATTAAATTTCTTGAAATCCAAGATAGTGGTTTCGTTGCTATTTAAAGTTTTGACCTCCTCAATCCCACTTAAACAATTTTTGCATCAAGATCTAAAAACTCTGAATTTTTGGGACGCCTCCTAACTAAAGTTGACTCATCTCCAGTCCCATCATTATCAAGATTCATATTGAAAAACAAAGATTTAATAGGGGACACATCAATAACTTTTAGATCTTAATCCTTATTATCATGAAAACTAGAAGAATACGCTTTTACAAAGCAATGTTTCTTAGCATGCATCCTAGCGGTTCTTTCTTTGCACTCATCAATGGAAATTATCATAGCCTTGAGAGACTCATTGGTATCATGCTTAGGTGAAATAGATCTAAGTTTCAAAGAATCAACATCAATAGAAATTCTATCCACGTTCCTAGCACCCTCATCAATCTTAAGCAATTTTTCTTTAATCAAAGCATTGAAACTCTTTTGCGAAGTAATAAATTCTTTAATACTAGATTCAAAATCAGAGGGCATCTTATTATAATTTCCATCAGAATTGTTGTAGGAATTAACATAATTATTAGAGGAATTACTAGGAAACGGCCTAGAATTAAAATTACCTCTATACGCGTTGTTACCAAAATTGTTCCTTCCAACAAAATTTACATCCATAGATTCATTATTATTCTCAATCAAAGTAGACAAAGGCATATCATTAGGATCAGTAGGATCACTATTATTAGCAAACAATTTCATAAGTTCATCCATCTTTCCACTCAAAACATTAATCTCTTCAATTGCATGCACCTTTTTACTAGTGGATGTTTCAGTGTGCCATTGAGAATAATTAACCATAATATTATCTAGGAGTTTGGTGGCTTCTCCTAAAGTGATTTCCATAAAAGTGCCTCCCGCGGCCGAATCTAAAAGATTTCTAGAAGCAAAATTCAATCCGGCATAAAAAATTTGTATAATCATCCATAAATTCAATCCATGTGTAGGACAATTACGTATCATTAATTTCATCCTCTCCCAAGCTTGTGCAACATGTTCATGATCAAGTTTCTTAAAATTCATAATATTGTTTCTAAGAGAGATGATCTTAGCGGGAGGAAAATACTTAGAGATAAGAGCATCTTTGCACTTATTCCATGAATTGATACTATTTTTAGGCAAAGACGAAAACCAAGCTTTAGCACGATCTCTAAGAGAAAACGAAAATAGCTTAAGTTTAACAATATCATTATCCACATCTTTTTCTTTTGCATATCACACAAATCAAAAAAGTTGTTTAGATGGGAAGCGGCATCTTCACTAGGAAGGCTAGAAAACGGATCTTTCATGACAAGATTCAGCAAAGCAGTATTGATTTCACAAGATTCAGCATCGGTAAGAGGAGAAATCGGAGTGCTAATAAAATCATTATTGTTGGTATTGGTAAAGTCACACAATTTAGTATTATCTTGAGCCATCGTGACAAGCAAGCAATCCAACACACAAGCAAACAAGAAACGGGAAAAAGAGGCAAATTGAAAAAGAGAAGGGGAACGGAAAAAGAGAGGGTGAAAGAAAAAGAGGGTGAATAAAACGGCAAGGGTGAAGTGGGGGAGAGGAAAACGAGAGGCAAATGGCAAATAATGTAATGCGAATGATAAGAGTTGTGATGGGTACTTGGTATGTCTTAACTTGGCGTAGATATCCCCGGAAACGGTGCTAGAAATCTCATGTTGTTGGGAGATCAAATCTTGACTTGACTTTGCGTAAGCCTCCCCGGCAATGGCGCCAAAAATCCTTCTTGCTACCTCTTGAGCACTGTGTTGGTTTTCCCTTGAAGAGGAAAGGGTGGTGCAGTCAAGCAGCGTAAGTATTTCCCTCAGTTTTTGAGAACCAAGGTATCAATTCAGTAGGAGACCACGCGTGAGTCACCTCGTACCTACACAAACAAATAAGAACCTCGCAACCAACGCGATAAAGGGGTTGTCAATCCCTTCACGGCCACTTGCAAGAGTGAGATCTGATAGAGATGATAATAATAAGATAAATATTTTTGGTATTTTTATGATATAGATTGAAAGTAAAAGATAGCAAAATAAAGTATATTGGAAACTTGTATGACGGAAAATAGACCCGGGGGCCATAGGTTTCACTAGTGGCTTCTCTCAAGATAGCATAACTATTACGACGGGTGAACAAATTACTGTCGAGCAATTGATAGAAAAGCGAATAATTATGAGAATATCTAGGCATGATCGTGTATATAGGCATCATGTCCGAGACAAGTAGACCGACTCCTGCCTGCATCTACTACTATTACTCCACACATCGACCGCTATCCAGCATGCATCTAGAGTATTAAGTTCATAAGAACAGAGTAATGCCTTAAGCAAGATGACATGATGTAGAGGGATAAACTCATGCAATATGATGTAAACCCCATCTTTTTATCCTCGATGGCAGCAATACAATATGTGTCGGTCCCCTTTCTATCACTGGGATCGAGCACCGCAAGATTGAACCCAAAGCTAAGCACTTCTCCCATTGCAACAAAGATCAATCTAGTAGGCCAAACCAAACTGATAATTCGAAGAGACTTTCAAAGATAAACCAATCATACATAAAAGAATTCGGAGAACATTCAAATATCGTTCAGAGATAAACTTGATCATAAACCCACAATTCATCGGATCTCGACAAACACACCGCAAAAGAAGATTACATCGGATAGATCTCCAAGAGAATCGAGGAGAACTTTGTATTGAGATCCAAAGAGAGAGAAGAAGCCATCTAGCTACTAGCTATGGACCCGAAGGTCTGAAGTAAACTACTCACACATCACCGGAGAGGCCATGGAGTTGATGTAGAGGCCCTCTGTGATCAATGCTCCCTCCGACAGAGCTCCGAAAAAGGCCCCAAGATGGGATCTCTTGGGTACAGAAGGTTGCGGCGGTGGAATTAGGTTTTTGTGGTACTCCTGGTTGTTTGCGGGGTATATGGATATATATAGGAGGAAGAAGTAGGTTGGTGGAGCAACGAGGGGCCCACAAGGGTGGAGGGCACGCCCAGGGGAGTGGGCGCGCCCCCTGCCCCGTGGCCTCCTCGTTGATTCTTGACGTCCACTCCAAGTCTCCTGGATCACGTTTGTTCCAAAAATAACGCTCCCGAAGGTTTCATTCCATTTGGACTCCGTTTGATATTCCTTTTCGATGAAACTCTATAATCAGCAAAAAACAGCAATTTGGGCTGGGCCTCCGGTTAATAGGTTACTCCAAAAATAATATAAAAGTGTAAAAATAAGCCCATTAACATCCAAAATAGAAAATATAATAGCATGGAGGAATCAAAAATTATAGATACGTTGGAGACGTATCACTCCGCCAACAAACTTCACTCATATCTTTTGGCAAGGACATGTGAAAACAACTTCCATATCTTGCACTAGTTCAAGGAGTCAGAAACCCTCTTGTTGGTAAGACAAGGGACAAGGTGACCTAATGCTTTCATGGACATCATCTTATGTGAACATCACTCTATGTCTATGGACATCCTTGTTTGTTCCTTATGGGACTAACCCGTGTAGGTATTGAAAGTGCAACTCACTCCAATGGATTGCTCCAAATGATCTACATCAACATTGAGCATCTACATCTTCAACACCTACATGAAGTCATCATCGACAAAACCCAAGGTTAGTTCATCCCTCTTAGGGGGGATATCACATCTAGGGGGGGGCTTTACTCTAATCAATTGAGCTAAAGCAACTCTAATGGTGTGAACACAACAATGCTTTATGTAAAAGTGACAACCCCACTTGTGCTTAAACGATGAGTATGACCTACGATCAAATGTTCTCATTTGACTCCTCAGTCAATATACTCATATATAGATGACCTAGTCATCGCCAATTGCTTGATAGATGCTAGAGTGTTTGTGCATGCTTTGCCACATATTTCATTTGCCATTTTATTGTGTGAGCATGTTGGTTGCATATTTAACTCATTCGAGGACATCCACTTGTTGTTTTGATTGTTTGGCATTTTTCTCTTTTGCCAAGTGGATGGACAAGAATGCCTAAGAAGCCCCTCTAGCTATCTATGCTTTTCTCGTCTCAAACTCTATTCATGCTACATCACAAAGTTTGATCAAGTCAGATTCGAAACACTCTGTGTGAGGAGCACTCGGAGTCCCTGATTCGTCATAGACTTAAACTTCCAAAACCTCTTTGTGCATTTCAGTATGACCGAGTCATCCACTTCGGTCACACCGAGTTCACTATGTTGATCTAGGTTTTCCAGCTCGGTGCAACCGATATGAAATTTTTGGTCACACAGAGTTGCAGTAACCGCTTGTGATTCTGCATCTCGGTGCCACCGAGTTATTCCACTCGGTCACGCCGATAGGGTCGGGATATATATACCCACGGGTGAGATTTTGGAAATTTCTTCAAACTCCTCAGCCTGCGTGTGTGCCCTGCTCTGCCTCCTCAGGTCTCCAGATCGTCTCCTTGCCTCCAGCGACCTCTCGCCACTGGTTTCCGTTGCCATCAACGGATTTCTGCTCCACCATTGCCGCCGTAGCGAACCTCCATCGAACTAGGGTATGGGTTCGACTCTATGTGCTAATTCCTTAACTCTGATTCATAGCACATTTCTTTACCATGATCATGACCACGTATGCAAACAATCCATCCACTTAAACTTCTTTTAGGCTAGATTGGATTTGAAAATTTAGGGTTAGGTCTCCGCCGAACTCATCTCGGACCGACCGAATTGTAGAAATCGGTCTCACTGATTTGGCTTAGGCCATAGCACATGCATTTTTTGTCTGGCCGAAAATTGCAAATTGGTGTGACCGAGTTCGATTCTCTGTGAAACCCTAGCATTCTCGGTGCCACCGAACTGTGACTCAGTCTGACCGAGTGCACTAGTTCAGGTTCCAACAGCTGCTTCGGTATCACCGAGTTTATCAAATCGGTAGCTCCGAAATGCTTTTTGTTGAGAACTAAAACTAAGTTTTTGACTCATCTGTTTTACAAAAACTCTGCACTTTGTGATGCACATCCACTCTACCTCATCTACATCTATTCACAGGGTTTGCTGTCAGTGATTGCCAAGATGTCTGACCAGAGTGAAAATCAGAACAGGTCTGAAGAACATGTGCAATTGAGTGAGGGTTCAGATCCCTCAAGTAGCTATGATGAGGGTAGTAGAAGCACACCTAGTAACTTGCCCAAGGCAGCCACTAGAGTAAGGAAGAAGAAAACCTCAGACTCTGAGGATGAAGATTATGTGGCTGTTGAGGATGAGGCTACCTCAAAGAAGAAAGTCTTGAAGAAGGAGTATGGGTCAACTACTACAACAAAGCCAGGGATGCACAAGAAGGCACCTGCCAACAGAGTGCCAACATCCAAGCCTAGGAAAGCATCCTTGGAAGAAACTATGGAGTTCACTCTTGAAATCAAAGAGGCTGGAGAAGGCAAGAAGAGAAAAGAGAGGGTCAAAAATACCACTGTCAGAGTCCTAGGGAGATCATCCATGTTTAAGGATTCAACAGAAGAAGAAGATGCTCCAGCACCCAAAGCTCAGAAGCTTATGGGAGATGCTATCAAGTCAGGGGCTGCAACATCAAAGCCCAAGTCTGCTCCCAAAGCTCAAGCTCAGAAGTCAAAGCCCAAGAGAAACACTACAAGTATTCCTGCAAAAGAGAAGAACAAGTCCCCAGTGCCTCA
Source organism: Triticum monococcum (assembly GCA_034509565.1). Taxonomy (NCBI): domain Eukaryota; kingdom Viridiplantae; phylum Streptophyta; class Magnoliopsida; order Poales; family Poaceae; genus Triticum; species Triticum monococcum. The sequence continues at coordinate 166,707,891 of CM067842.1, read as the reverse complement.
AGCTGAAGAAGAGGATGATGAGTCTCTTGTTTTTAAGGAAATTGAAACCCAAGATCCCAGACCACAATGATGCTCATCCAGTGGCTGAAGACATGAACATCAGAAAAGATGCTGGACTGAGATTGTGGAGACAGACTGATCCTTATTCTGTGAGGAGAAGGACTGCAGTTGATTACAGATTTCATACCAAAGAACAGTAAGACTTCTATGAGACAATTTTGCTTGACAAGAAGCCCATTGTTTGTGACATGAGATGGGTTGACTAGCAATACATCAAGGAGAATGAAGATCACTTCCTAGGAGTATATGACAGCTTCAAAGCATGTGTAGTAGATGAGTTTGTTGTACAGAAGCTCACAAAATGGAATGATGAGCTGATCATGCAGTTTTACTCCACTGCTCACTTTTACCCAGATGGGAAGATCATATGGATGTCTGAAGGTACTAGGTACTGATCCACTGTTGAAGAATGGGCCAAGCTGATCAATGCCCCAGAGGAACATGAGGATGACTTGGATGTGTATGCCAAGAAGAAGAAAGACCACAAATCCATGGCAAACATGTACAAAGAGATCCCTGATAAAGCTTTGGAGACTCACAAGCTTGGATATGCACATTACTTGTTGTCTGGTCTGCCTACCATCAACACCATCTTAAGGCACACATTGCTACCCAAGTCTGGAGATCACAAGATGGTTAGAGGACATTCCATCAACTTGTTGCAAATCTTTGATGTCCCTCAAAAGTTCAAAGTCATGAGTCTGATTGTAGAGACAATCAAGAGGACAGCTACTGATCAAAAGAGAAGTTGTGGGTATGCTCCACATATTTAGGAGCTCATCAACTCCAAGATGGGCACAGGAACATACTTGTTGGACAAAGAGCACTTACCCTTGCTTCTAGAATTTGAAGATAATGAAGTTGTCATGAATGAGAAAGAATTATTCATCAGCTCAAGCACAAGAGAAGAGAGCTCAAGCTCTGGCTGAGAAAGCTGCCAAGATGCCTAGTTTAGAGGAAGCATCTCAAGTTTTCCTGAAGAGCAAGCAAGATCAGCTTGCATATCTGATCCAATCTACTTTGAGGATTGAGAAGGGCTTGGCCACCCTGACTCAGAATCAAGAGAGCTTGGAGAGGGTTGTTGAGACAAAATTTTATGATCTTGACCTCAAGGTAACTGAGATTTAGACTGCAGTTCAGCAGCTCCAGGAGGAAGCAGAAGAGAGGAGAGGAAAGGCAACTACTGATGCTTTTCAACAAGTACCAAGGAGCCAGAGGTCTGTTGCAGTGCCTGTACCTGATTCTAGAGCTAAAACATCTGCATCAGCAGCTATAGCTTCAGTGCCACCTCCAGCAGCCACTCCACCAGCTCCAACTACATCAACAGAAGCCTTCGTCCTTAGAGTTCTCTCTACACCACCTCCCGAAGACCGAGCCTAAGAGACGCATAGCACTATGAATTTTCAAACTTTTTGGTAACTTGTTGCCAAAGGGGGAGAAATATGTATAGATCATAGGCTTTGAGAGAGAGTGTTTTGCCTTTTATCTCTCTTGTTTTTGGTTGAACCTTTTTATGCGCTTGGTTGATACACTATGTCTTTTTCTGTGTGAGATACTTGTTTGATCATTGATTGATCATATGCTACTTTAATGCTTGCTTGGATGATATTATCTCTTATATTCTATATATGATCATTCACTTTGCTTGGTGATGAGTGCATGTTTTTAATGTTTATCATTTTGAGCGCTCCACCAAGATGTATGTGACATGGAAGAGTGACCCATGATCCTAATCGATTGTGCATTTGCATTAAAAGGCAAATTTTAAATAATGCACAAATTTAGGGGGAGCTCTTGCTTATCACATACTTCTCAAAGCGGCGATATATGTCAATCTTATAATCATTTGTCGAAGCTTTGATCTATATGTTGTCATCAATTACCAAAAAGGGGGATATTGAAAGTGCAACTATCCCTGGGTGGTTTTGGTAATTCCTCACAACATATAGCTCATTGAGCTAATACTATTTCAAGATAAATATTTCAGGAAAGCTTACTGATTGGCATGGCATGGATTAGAAATGTACACCCCTCAAAATGCTAAGGACAAAAGATTGGCTCAAGACTCTACATTTTACCTTTTAGTGATCCAAGATCACATTGAGTCCATAGGAAAAGCCAATACTATTAAAAGGGGATGAGGTGTTGCTTAATGGGTTACTTGCTCAAAATGCTTAGTGATATGCTCCAAAACCCCTCAACCACTTTCTCATATCCACATATGTCCCAAACCAAAAGTCAAACTCGGCCCCACCGAAACTTGCTATCCGGCGCCACGAGTTCAGTTAACATAGCCACTGCCACAAAACCCTAGTCTTTTCGGTCTCACCGATAGGGATCTCGGTCTCACCGAGATGGGATTGTAAACTCTCTGTTTCCCTTCATAACATTTAGGTCCAACCGAAATGAGCGATCGGCCCCACCGAGTTCGCAATGCAAACTCTCTATTTCCCCTTCATGACATTTCGGTCTCACCGAGATGAGCGAATCGGTCCCACCGAGTTTGCCTGACCAACTCTCTGGTTAGCTTATTACCAAAGTCGGTCTCACCGAGTTTGTGTAATCGTTCTCACCGAGATTATGTTATGCCCTAACCCTAATGAAATCGGTCTCACCGAGTTGACATGTCGGTCCCACCGAAAATCCTAACGTTCACATTTTGAACTAAATCAGCCCAACCAAGTTTCATTATTCGGTCCCACCAAGTTTGGTGATTTGTGTGTAACGGTTAGATTTTGTGTGGAGGCTATAAATACCCCTCCACCCACTCTTCATTCGTGAGGAGAGCCATCAGAACATTCCTACACTTTCATCATACATTTTCTAAGAGAGAACCGCCTACTCATGCGGTGAGGTCAAGATATTCCATTCCAACCATATGAATCTTGATCTCCAGCCTTCTCCAAGTTGCTTTCCACCAAATCCAAATCTATGAGATAGAGTTGACTGTTGGAGAGACTATCATTTGAAGCACAAGAGCAAGGAGTTCATCATCAACACACCATCTATTACCTTTTGGAGAGTGGTGTATCCTAGATTGGTTAGGTGTCACTTGGGAGCCTCCGTCAAGATTGTGGAGTTGAACCAAGAAGTTTGTATGGGCAGGGAGATCGCCTACTTCGTGCAGATCTACCCTAGTGAGGCAAGTCCTTCGTGGGCGATGACTATGGTGGGATAAACAAGGTTTCTTCTTCATGGACCCTTCGTGGGCGATGGCCATGGTGGGATAAACAAGGTTTCTTCTTTGTGGACCCTTCGTGGGTGGAACCCTCCGTGGACTCGCGCAACCATTACCATTCGTGGGTTGAAGTCTCCATCAACATGGATGTACGATAGCACCACCTATCGGAACCACGCCAAAAATCTCCGTGTCTACATTGCGTTTGCTCCCTCCAAACTCCTCCCTTTACCTTCATGTGCAATGTTTTACATTCCGCTGTACTCTTAGACTTGCATGTGTAGGTTGTTTGCTTGACTTGTGCTAAGATGCTAAAATCTGCCAAGACTTAAAATTGGGAAAAGCCTAGATTTTTATTTGGTCAAGTAGTCTAATCACCCCCCTCTAGACATACTTTCAATCCTACAGTGTTGAAACACCATATGCGACATCAGAAGTTCACGAATCTTTACCTAATATTAAAGAGATGATTGTTTCTCCACTTTTTTTTTGGTTTACGATGGGACCAAGCAAAGTTTCGTTCGTCATAGATCGCTGGTTATTTTTCTCGTCCGTCGTGGTACGTTGGGTTAATATTTTACGTACGTCCGTGATTTTCTCGAACAACTGGGCCGGCCCATGAAGATATTGATAGGCTACGATCACAAACTGTAGCTTCAAACGAATATGCCCTGAGAGGGGATCGAACCCTGGATGTCATACTACGACGTCAGGCTATAACCAGTTGACCTAGCAAGCTTTACTGGTTATAAGATAGTGCTAAGGTTTAAGAACCAATCTCCACTGCAGATACAAATATTTTTAAAATTTCGAACGCAATTGTTTTTAAAAATAATACTAGAATGTTTTGTGAAACGAAAACACTTTACAAATTTGTAAACATATTTTCTAAAAAATGAAATATTTTATGAAAATCATGAACAAGTTTTTAAAATAGGAACATTTTTTAAATTCCAAAATAAAATGTGAAAACGCAAACATTTTTTAAACTCCCGAGAAAAACTTGAAAACACAAAAAATGAAACTCCTGCAAAAAGGAAAACATGAACATTTAAAAAATGAACAATTTGTGGAAACGGATTTTTTTATGAAATTCCACAGAAACTCTGAAAAGTTGTGAAAATTTTGAACAAAAAATCCAATTTTTAAAAAAACTCCAATAAAATTTGAAAACACGTTTTTTGAAACATTTTCAAACAAATTTGAAAACAGGAACATTATTTGAAATTCCTGAAAATGAAAACATGAACAGTTTTTCAATTTGTGAACAATTTCTGAAAACGGGAACATTTTCTGAAATTCTGAACATGTTTTAAAAGTTGTGAAAAAACAGAACAAAACCATTCTGAACAAACTTTCAAAAACACGAACATTTTCTGGAAGTCCAAAACATTTTTAATTTATTTACAAATATGAAAACATGACCATTTTTAAAAAAATTAAAAGCACGTCACTTTTTATGTAGAGAGGGATTGTTTGAATATTTATCCCACCTCACTTCGATCCACAAAAATCCACCTGTTTATATACGCCGAAGAGTTGTCGAGTAATCATCAAGCCCAACGAAGGGTAAGTTGCGGTGAAGGAATTAAGGTTGGCTCTAATTAAATAAAATTGTGGAAATAGAGCCTGACAAAAGAATTAATATTGGCTCTAAACAGAAATGTGGGAGGTATGGCTGGATTATTGTCTCGTGATGTGCTTGCATGTCCCATGCAGTGTATGATATGGCTGAATCTAACTAACAAAAGATATAAGATACCTGGTTGTAGTGGTATATATAGATGGTGAGTGACGGCTGAAACTTAATGCATGCTTACAAAACAACCCCCGGGATGTGTGCAACACGGGACATGTTGTTGCCTTCTTTTCATGGGATCAATCGAGTCTCGCTAGCAAAGTACTCAAAGACGAAAAAGAAGCAAACGACCTGCCTTCAGCTGTGATTTTTGGGCAGCATGTTAACCTTTTCAATGTGCAAGGAAATGTTTTTATTTCTTGGTGTTTTTGTCACTATCAAGTTTTACTTTTTTGAAAGAAAAAAACAGGTTAATCTACATGCAACTTTAGATCGAGCATTGTTGCTGCAAACGACACACACAACAGTTTTAGCCCCGCTGCTGTCACACGAAGCATAAGACAACGTTGGAAGGTCAATCGCTTGCTACGTCCGGAAGCACGCCAATGGAACACCAGTTGCTGCTATTATTTTCTATTGGGAAGTTGGACCGGCATGTTGCAAAACCGATTACATAAGTGCTGCCAGGACAACAAATCATACAGACAATGTAGCAAAGACGACCACATGGACACAACAAGGATGTCCGCCATTGCCGAACACATGTTGTAGTGAGGTCAATCAGTGTTGCTACAAGTTAGATGTGTGGAGGTGTAAAGCTAACTAAGTGTAGATGTTAGGATTATAAGGAGAACTAATTGATCCTTTGCACCGGTCTTAAGGGTTTTTGCGTGATTAATGGTTGACTGATATGTCTTTTATAGTTTGATGTGTGTCTCCCTCCCGTGAATCTGAATGCTATCTTGCCACACTGATGGACACGTTGATTTTAGTCCCGTTGCAACACACAGGCATATGTGCTAGTTCTAATCAAAGCTAAACATCAACAATAGAGGTGTCTCCTTCTACTTACTTGATCTCATCGACTAATAACCCACAAGTATAGGGGATCGCAGCAGTTTTCTAGGGTAGAGTATTCAACCCAAATTTATTGATTCGACATAAGGAGAGGCAAAGAATATTCTCAAGTATTAGCTACTAAGTTGGCAATTCAACCACACCTGAAAGACTTAACATCTACAGCAAATTATTTAGTAGCAAAGTGGTATGGAAGTAATGGTAACGGTGGCAAACGTAACAGTAGCAATTTTGTAGCAATCGTAACAGTGACAACGGAAAAGTAACTTAGGAAAGATCAATATGAAATGAGCTCGTAGGCAATGCATCAATGATGGATAATTATGTCGGATGGCATTCATCATGCAACAGTTATAACACAGGGTGACACAGAACTAGCTCCAACTCATCAATATAATGTAGGCATGTATTCCGAATATAGTCATACGTGCTTATGGAAAAGAACTTGCATGGCATCTTTTGTCCTACCCTCCCATGGCATCGGGGTCCTATTGGAAACTAAGGGATATTAGGGCCTCCTTTTAATAGAGTCCCGGACCAAATCATTAGCACTTAGTGAATACAAGAACTCCTCAAACTATGTTCATCACCGGGAAGTGTCCCGACTATTGTCACTCCGGGGTTGCCAGATCATAACACATAGTAGGGGACTATAACTTGCAAGATAGGATCAAGAACACAAATATATTCATGAAAACATAATAGGTTCAAATCTGAAATCATGGCACTCGGGCCCTAGTGATAAGCATTAAGCATAGCAAAGTCATAGCAACATAAATCTTAGAACATAGTGGATACTAGGGATCAAACCCTAATAAATCTAACTCGATTACACGGTAAATATCATCCAACCCATCACCGTTTAGCAAGCCTACGATGGAATTACTCATGCACGGCGGTGAGCATCATGAAATTGGTGGTGGAGGATGGTTGATGATGATGATGGCGACGATTTCCCCTCTCCGGAGCCCCGAACGCACTCGAAATCTGGCCTCCCGATGAAGAACAGGGGGTGACGGTGGCTCCTTATCATAAAACGCGATGAATCCTTATCTATGATTTTTTTTCTCCCCGAACGTGAATATATGGAGTTGGAGTTGAGGTCGGTGGAGCCTCGTGGGACCCACAATATAGGAGGGCGCGCCCTCCACCCTTGTGGACAGGGTGTGGGTCCTCTCTAGTTGATTCTTTCGCCAATATTATTTATTTTTTTCCAAAAATAATCTCTGTGAAGTTTCAGGTCATTCTGAGAACTTCTTTTTCTCCTAAAAAATAACACCATGGCAATTCTGCTGAAAACAGCGTCAGTTCGAGTTAGTTCCATTCAAATCATGCAAATTAGAGTCCAAAACAAGGGCAAAAGAGTTTAGAAAAGTAGGTACGATGGGGACATATCAACTCCCCCAAGCTTAATCCATTGCTTGTCCCCAAGCAATTCAGTTGACAAACTGAAAGTGATAAAGAAAAACTTTTACAAACTCTATTTGATCTTGTTGTTGCAAATATGTAAAGCCAGCATTCAAGTTTTCAGCAAAGATTATGAACTAATCACATTCACAATAACATTTAGGTCTCAAATTTACTCATATCAATGGCATAATCAACTAGCGAGCAATAATAATAAATCTCAGATGACAACACTTTTTCAAAACAATCATGATATGGTATAACAAGGTAGTATCTCGCTATCCCTTTCTAAGACCGCAAAACATAAATGTCGAGCACCCTTGAAGATCCAGGACTGACTAGACATTGTAATTCATGGTAAAAGAGATCCAGTCATAGTCATACTCAATATCAATTAATAACAACGCATACAAATGACAGTGGTGCTCTCTAACTGGTGCTTTTTATAAGAGGATGATGACTCGGCAATAAAAGTAACTAGATAGGCCCTTCGCAGAGGGAAGCAGGGATTTGCAAAGGTGCCAGGGCTCAAGTTTTTAAAACAGAGATAAATAATATTTTGAGTGGTATGCTTTCATAGTCAACATAACAACCAAGAGATCTCAGTATCTTCCATACTAGATACATTATAGGCGGTTCCCAAACAGAATGGTAAAGTTTATACTCCTCCACCACCAACAAGCACACTCCACGGCTGGTCCGAAACAACGGGTACTGTCCAACTAACAACAGTCCTGGGGGGTTTTGTTTGCAATTATATTTTGATTTGATTTGAGCATGGGTCTGGGCATCCCGGTTACCAGCCATTTTCTCGTGAATGATGAGCGGAGTCCACTCATCGTGAGAATAACCCACCTATCATGGAAGATATTGACAGCCCTAGTTGCTACACGAGCGACTCGATCATACAAAACAGATTATCATTTGAAGGTTTAGAGTTTGGCAGATGCAAATTTACTTGGAACGGCAGGTAAATACCGCATATAGGAAGATATGGTGGACTCATATGGAAAAACTTTGGGTTTATGGAAGTGGATGCACAAGCAGTGTTCCCGCTTAGTACGAGTGAAGGCTAGCGACCAACTAGAGAGCGACAATAGTCATAAACATGCATTGACATTAACCAACATTGAGTGCAAGCATGAGTAGGATATAAATCACCATGAACATTAATATCATGGAGGCTATGTTGATTTTGTTTCAACTGCATGTGTGAACATGTGCCAAGTCAAGCCACTTAAACCATTCAAAGGATGATACCATCCTATCATACTACATCACAACCATTTTAAAAGTATGTTCGCACGCAAGGCAAACCATTATAAAATCCTAGCTAATTAATCATGGCATGAGTAACTATAATCTCTAATTGTCATTGCAATCATGTTTCATTCATAATGGGCTGAATCAGGAACGATGAACTAATCATATTTACAAAAACAAGATAGGTCAAGTTCATACCAGCTTTCCCTCGTCTCAATCATTTCATCATATATCGTCATTATTGCCTTTCACTTGCATGACTGAGCGGTGTGGATAATGATAATAGGGCGCGTGCATTGGACTAAGCTAGAATCTGCAAACATTTATTCAAAGGAGAAGACAAGGTAATACGGGCCCTTTGTTAGATCAACAATAATGCATATGAGAGCCACTCAACATTTTCATCGTGGTCTTCTCCTCTCGACCCCCAAAGAAAAGAAAAGAAAAGAATTTCAAAGAAACACACTGAAATATTTTTCGAGTTTTTGTTTTTCTGAAGAAAGTAAAACAAGAACAAGAAAAAGTATTTACCCGGGAAAGCTCCCAGCAAGCAAAAGAAGAACTAGAAATCTTTTTGAGTTTTCTTTTAATACTACTTCTAAGCATGCATGGAAAGTAAATTAAATTATAACTATTTTTTTCTTAAGGTTTTTCAACACACAAGAAGAAAGCAGGAAAAAGAAAATAAAGTAGCATGGATGATACAATGAAAAAGTATGAATACCGACAACTAAAATGAGTGTGTGAACATTAATTTAATGTCGGTGAGAAATACGTACTCCCCCAAGTTTAGGCTTTTGGCCTAAGTTGGTCTATGCCCACGACTGACCCGGATGATACCCGAAATCGTAGTTGGGGTTGTACTGTGCTGCAGCAGCTACCGCTTGGCGAGTCGCTTCTTGGAGGCGAGCGGCCTCCGTCTCCCTCTCATACTTGTTTTCCTCCTCTCTGGTTATAAAATATCTCCCTTTTGCCTGAAAGTTAAATAAGAAAAGAGTAGGAATGGTAACATGGACAGCACGCCGTCTGTCAAAGATTAGTCGGTACTGGAGGGATTGTTTGTTCCTCTCAAGAGACTGATAGCTCACCAAAGCATTATAATCAAGAAAAGGGGTGGCAACTCTATGCCATTCCCCCTTATGGGTACTCCGAGATAATTGGCTAAACGAGTTGCATAAATCCTGCCAAATAAATCTCCATCTTTAGCATTAAGGTGTAACCTCCTAGCAATAATGGCCCCTAGATTATATCGCTTATCACCCAACACTGCACACTTGAGGACACTAAGATCCGATGCACAAAGGTGGTTATGATCATGTTTACCATTAATGCATCTACCTATAAAGAGAGCAAAATAATGTATGGCAGGGAAATGAATTCTTCCCATGGAGGCTTGTGTGATATTTCTAGTTTCTTCCACAGTGATGCTAGCAAGGAAATCATTGTATTCATATTTGTGACGCTCACTATGAATGCCACACTGTGGGATTTTGCATGCAGTATTAAAATCTTCATGGACCATGGTATATGATTCATCATAAAGATCAAATAAAACAGTATGGGTATTGCGCTTAGATGAAAATTCAAACCTCCACATAAAGGAATCGGCGAGGTAATAGTATTATCGGCACTTGCCTGACAAGAAGTCCTCAAGGCCGGCATTTCGTATGTATGCATCAAACTCATCCTTGAAACCTGCATGAACCATGAATTCATTCGACGTCCATTCACAAGGCCGCACTTGAGCTTCCCTTGGTGGTTCAAGGTCCGGCTCACGTATCACGAGCCTCGATGCTTGCTTCCTCGAAGAACCACCTTGGTACATTTTACTAGACATTTTTCTTGCCTTGAAAAATTTCTGAAATTTTTAGTAACTCAAAATAAAAGTGAACCAAACTCAACAAAATAGATAGCAACTACTCCTACAAGTGTCTAGAGGCTATATCATGCATCACAACTACTTTGGACCATATAAATTTGACATGCAAGCTCAAAAACAGGGTCACCGCATCAGCAAAAATTTACAATAAATAAAGCACTAGAACAAAAACTAATTGGACCATTGTGAAGAAAATATGCCCTAGAGGCAATAATAAAGTTGTTATTTATATTTCCTTATATCATGATAAATGTTTATTATTCATGCTAGAATTGTATTAACAGAAAACTTAGTACATGTGTGAATACATAGACAAACAAAGTGTTCCTAGTATGCCTCTACTTGACTAGCTCGTTAATCAAAGATGGTTAAGTTTCCTGACCATAGACATGTCTTGTCATGTGATGAACGGGATCACATCATTAGAGAATGATGTGATGGACAAGACCCATCAATTAGCTTAGCACAATGATCGTTTAGTTTTATTGCTATTGCTTTCTTCATGACTTATACATATTCCTCTAACTACGAGATTATGCAATTCCCGAATACCGTAGGAACACTTTGTGTGCTATCAAATGTCACAACATCACCGGGTGATTATAAAGATGCTCTATAGGTGTATCCAAAGGTGTTTGTTGAGTTGGCATAGATCGAGATTAGGATTTGTCACTCCGAGTATCGGAGAGGTATCTTTGGGCCCTCTCGGTAATGCACATCACTATAAGCCTTGCAAGCAATGTGACTAATGAGTTAGTTACAGGATGATGCATTACGGAATGAGTAAAGAGACTTGCCGGTAACGAGATTGAACTAGGTATGATGATACCGACGATCGAATCTCGGGCAAGTAACATACCGATGACAAATGGAATAACGTATGTTGTTATGCGGTTTGACCGATAAAGATCTTCGTAGAATATGTAGGAGACAATATGAGCATCCAGGTTCAGCTATTGGTTATTGACCGGAGATGTGTCTTCATCATGTCTACATAATTCTCGAACTCGTAGGGTCCGCACGCTTAACGTTGATGACAATTTGTATTATGAGTTATGTGTTTTGGTGATCGAAGTTTGTTCGGAGTCCCGGATGAGACCACGGACATGACAAGGAGTCTCAAAATGGTCGAGAGGTAAAGGTTGATATATTGGAAGGTTATATACGAACACCGGAATGGTTCCAATAAGGTTTGGGGATTTTTCGGAGTACCGAGAGGCTACCGAAACCCCCCGGGAAAGTTAATGGGCCTATTGGGCCATAGTGGAGAGAGGGAGGCTGCCACAGGAGGTGGCGCCCCCCAAGCCCAAACTGAATTGGACTAGGGGTGGGGGCGCGGCCCCCTTTCCTTCTCCCTCTCCCTCCTTTCCCCTTTCCCCTTTCCGTTGGTTGGAAGGAGGGGGGTTGAATCCTACTTGGACTAGGAGTCCAAGTAGGACTCCCCCCTTGGCACGCCCCCCTTGGGCCGGCCACCTCCTCCTCCCTTCCTTTATATACGGGGGCAGGGGGCACCCCAAAGACACATCAATTGTCCCTTAGCTGTGTGCGGTGCCCCCCTCCATAGTTTACCACCTCGGTCATATTTGTCATAGTGCTTAGGCGAAGCCCTGCGCGGATCACATCACCAACACCGTCGCCATGCCGCCGTGCTGACAGAACTCTCCCTCGGCCCTCTACTGGATCAAGAGCTCGAGGGACGTCATCGAGCTACATGTGTGCTGAACACGGAGGTGCCGTACATTCGGTACTTGGATCGGTTGGATCATGAAGACGTTCGACTACATCAATGGCGTTAACATAACGCTTCTGCTTTCGGTCTATGAGGGTACGTGGACACACTCTCCCCTCTCATTGCTATGCGTCTCCTAGATAGATCTTGCGTGATCGTAGGAATTTTTTTGAATTACTACGTTCCCCAACACATTGGAGGAGTCACATACCGAAGAACAATCCCCCAAAATAGTTTTGCAAATGGAGCTTTGCACAAGGAGATGGAAAATGGCAGCAAAATGAGCTAGAACACGGGTTTGAGCTACGGGATGATTTTTTCTGGAGGAAGACGAAGTAGATCGGTGCTAGAATAAGTGGAGGGGACCCACGTGGGACCCACAAGGCAGGGGGCACACCCAAGGGGTAGGGCGCGCCCTCCACCCTTGTGGCCCACTGGTGCATCCCCCTGATGTGTTCTTAGTGCCAGAAATTCTAAAATATTTTATAAAAAATCATACTAAATTTTCAGGGCATTTGAAGAACTTTTATTTTTGGGACATTTTTTATTGCACGGATAATTCAAAAACAGACAGAAAATACTATTTTTTCTTTATTTAATCTAAATAACGGAAAGTAAAAAGTAGGTACAGAAAGTTGTGCTTTCTAAATTCATCCATCTCATGCCCATCAAAAGGAATCCATTAACAAGGATGATCAAGTCTTATTAACAAACTTCTTCCGAATGACATGAAACCGAAGAACTTTTGAATAACACTAGGTTACCTCAACGAGGATATGCATGTCCCCAACAATAAGAATATCATATTTCTTTTTGACAGTAGGTAGAGGGAATTCAAAAACTCCAATAGTAATAGTTGAAAATTTTCCAATAGAATTGATACTATGAACTTGAGGTTGTTTCTTTGGAAAGTGTATTGTATGCTCATTACCATTAATATAAAAAGTGACATTGCCTTTGTTGCAATCAATAACAGCCCCTACGGTATTCAAAAATGGTCTACCAAGGATGATCGACATATTGTCGTCCTTGGGAATATCAAGAATAACAAAGTCCATTAAGATAGTAATGTTCGCAACCACAACATGCACATCCTCACAAATACCGATGGGTATAGCAGTTGATTTATCAGCCATTTGCAAAGAGATTTCAGTAGGTGTCAACTTATTCAAATCAAGTCTACGATAATAAAGAGAACGGCGTAACACTAACACCGGCGCTAAGATCACATAAAGCAGTTTTATCATAGTTTCTTTTCATGGAGCTTGGTATAGTTGGTACTCCTGGATCTCCTGGTTTCTTTGGTATTCCACCCTTAAAAGTATAATTAGCAAGCATGGTGGAAATTTCAACTTCCGGTATCTTTCTTTTATTAGTAACAATATCTTTCATATACTTAGCATAAGGAGGCATTTTAAGCATACCAGTCAAACTCATACACAAAAAGATAGGTCTAAGCATTTTGTGACGCCCCCGATTTAATCGTACACTAATCATACACGCAAACGTGTACGATCAAGATCAGGGACTCACGGGAAGATATCACAACACAACTCTACAAATAAAATAAGTCATACAAGCATCATATTACAAGCCAGGGGCCTCGAAGGCTCGAATACAAGAACTCAATCATAGACGAGTCAGCGGAAGCAACAATATCTGAGTACAGACATAGGTTAAACAAGTTCGCCTTAAGAAGGCTAGCACAAACTGGGATACAGATCGAAAGAGGCGCAAGCCTCCTGCCTGGGATCCTCCTAAACTACTCCTGGTCGTCATCAGCGGGCAGCACGTAGTAGTAGGTACCTCCAGTGTAGTAGGAGTCGTCGTCGACGATGGCGTCTGGATCCTGGGCTCCAACATCTGGTTGCGACAACCAGGTAGAATGGGTAGGGAGAAAAGAGGGAGAAAGCAACCGAGAGTACTCGTCCAAAGTACTCGCAAGCAAGGAGCTACACTACTTATGCATGGGTAAATGTGTAAAGGGCCATATCGGTGGACTGAACTGCAGAAAGCCAGAATAAGAGGGGGATAGCTAGTCATGTCGAAGACTACGCTTCTGGCAGCCCCCGTCTTGCAGCATATAGAAGAGAGTAGACGAAAGTCCTCCAAGTAGCATCATATAGCATAAGCCTAACCGATGATCCTCCCCTCGTCGCCCTGTGAGAGAGCGATCACCGGTTGTATCTGGTACTTGGAAGGGTGTGTTTTATTAAGTATCCGGTTCTAGTTGTCATAAGGTCAAGATACAACTCCGGGTCGTCCTTTTACCAAGGGACACGGCTATTCGAATAGATAAACTTCCCTGCAGGGGTGCACCACATACCCCAACACGCTCGATCCCATTTGGCCGGACACACTTTCCTGGGTCATGCCCGGCCTCGGAAGATCAACACGTCGCAGCCCTACCTAGGCACAACAGAGAGGTCAGCACGCCGGTCTAAACCCTATGGCGCAGGGGTCTGGGCCCATCGCCCTTTGCACACCTGCACGTTGCGAACGCGGCCGGAAGCAGAACTAGCCCCCTTAATACAAGAGCAGGCTTAGGTTCCAATCCGGCGCGCGCCACTCAGTCGCTGACGTCACGAAGGCTTCGGCTGATACCACGACGCCGGGATACCCATAACTACTCCCGCGTAGATGGTTAGTGCGTATAGACCAAATGGCCAGACTCAGATCAAATACCCAGATCTTGTTAAGCGTGTTAAGTATCCGCGAACGCCGACCAGGGCCAGGCCCACCTCTCTCCTAGGTGGTCGGAACCTGCCCTGTCGCTCCGCCACAAAGTAACAGTCGGGGGCCGCCGGGAACCCAGGCCCACCACTACCTGGGTGGAACCACCTGCCCCTTCAGCCCCCATCTCCGAACAGTATCATAAGTAAGGTAACTATGAATAGTATAAAGTATATGCCCGTGATCACCTCCCGAAGTGATCACGGCCCAGTAGTATAGCATGGCAGACGGACAAGAGTGTAGGGCCACTGATGGAACACTAGCATCCTATACTAAGCAGTAGGATAGCAGGTAATGGTAACAACAGTAGTAGCAAGGACAGGCTATGCATCAGGATAGGAATAACGGAAAGCAGTAACATGCTACACTACTCTAATGCAAGCAGTATAGAGAAGAGTAGGCGATATCTGGTGATCAAAGGGGGGGCTTGCCTGGTTGCTCTGGCAAGAGAGAGGGGTCGTCAACTCCGTAGTCGTACTGGGTAGCAGCGGCGTCGGTCTCGGTGTCTATCGAGAGAAGAGGGGGGAGAAACAATAAATATCTAAGCAAGCATATGCATAGTGATGCATGACATGACAAGTAACGGCGTTAGAGGTGCCCTAACGCGGTAGTAGGTGATACCGGTGAAGGGGGATGACATCCGGGAAAGTATCCCCGGTGTTTTGCGTTTTCGGGCAGAGGACCGGAGGGGGAAAGTTGCGAGTTTGCTATGCTAGGGATGCGTGGTGGATAAACGGGCTGCGTATCCGGATACGTCTCGTCGTTCTGAGCAACTTTCATGTAGAAAGTATTTTAATCCGAGTTACGGATTAAAAGATATGATTTTCTAAAGATTTTATTAATTTCTGAGATCTAATTAATTATTTAATTAATTCGAAAATGAATTAATGACATCAGCATGATGTCATGCTAACGTTAGTAGTCAACAGAGTTGACTGGTCAACCTGACCAGTGGGTCCCACTGGTCAGTGACTCATTTTAATTAAACAGATTAATTAAACTAATCAAAATTAATTAAGGGGGTGGGCCCCACTGTCATACTAGTTAATTAACTAATTAACAGTAGTTGATTAGGTTAATTAAACATTAGGTTAATTAATCGTAATTGGTTAATTTAATCATAGTTAATTAGGTTAATTAATTAGTTAATTAATTAGTTATTTTTATTAAGTATTTATTATTATTATTTTTTAATATTTTTTTTATTAAACGTTCTGGGGCCGGGCCCCGTTAGTCATAGGGCCATTGGGGCCAAACGGGCGCTGTCAAACGGGTGCGGGCACCAGCCCGCACGGTTGCTGGGGCGTGAGGGGGGACCACTGGCCGGTGACCCAGAGGCCATAGCGGGCACGGGCGCAGCCCGATGTTGCACAGCGGCACCCGACCGCTGTCTCCGGCGCGGTCAACGGGGAGGGGAGGCACGGCGAGTCGGGGCACGCGCGCTGGCCGGTGGGCACTAGCCCAGGCCAGCCACGACGAGGCTCGCCGGCCGAAGCAGCAACAGGCAGTGTCAGCGGCGAAGCGGGTGGAGTACGTACAGCCGCAAGAACGAGCGGAGGAGACGCGTCGGAGGCAGGCGCAGGTGGCTGCGATGGACGACGCGGGGGTGGGTCGCAAGCGCCCGGCTGTGCGGGGCGTCAGCGGCCAAGGGCGCGGCCGGTGGCGGGGACCGGACCGACGAGCGGGAGGCACAGGGCAGCAGGGGGCTTCGGCGGCGGCCGTGGCCAGTGACGGCGAGCGCTGGGACTGCCAGGAAGCGGCGAAGGGCGTTGAGCGCGGCGTTCGGGGCGCGGCCCGGCGTGCGTATGGGGCGGAGCGCGCGTGTGTGCCGTGGACGGCGCCGATGACAGCGGGAAGGCAGGGAGCTCACGAGGGGGCTGTAGGGACGGGGCAGCGTGCTCGGGGATGCTCGGGGTGGGGGATGGGGACGAGACGACGCAGGGGAGGAGGCGGCCGCAACAGGGGCGACGTGGTTGGGGCGGAGGAGCTCCGGCGGTCGAGGCGGGACCGATGTGGCACCGGGCGACGACGAGGTCCAAGCCCCCGATCTGGATCGGATCGGGAGGGGAAGGAGGGAGAGAGCGAGTGGGGAAGTGCGGGGTGGTGGGTGGCGGCTAGGGTTGCGGGGGGTGAGGGGAGTGGATATGGGGTGGGGTTTGGGCCGGCCTGGTGGGGTGGCCGGCTGGGCCGGTTGGGTTGGCCCAGTTGGGCCACGGCCCCGGGGGGGCTTTCTCTTTCCTTTTTTTTGTTTTCTGCTTGTTATCTTTTTTTATTATTTCTTTTCTGTTTTATTTTAGATACACATTATTTTTAGTTTAAAAAAAATGATAACAACTCTTAAATTAATGTTTGAGAACCACCCACCGCCATAAATGTTTTACCCCGAAATAAATTAGTTTAGAATTTTATTAATTGAAAAAGGTATTCACTTAAATGTTTTTGTTGTTGTTTTAATCACTTTAGAGTAATTAATTATTTTATAAAAATGTTATTCCTCCACCAATACTATCCATGATTTATTTGTCACAATAAGAACATTTTAGTTTTGAGTATCGAAAACTTTTATTGCTTGACTTTAATTCGAATTTGAATTTGGATTGGTTCTGCACTAACGCGAGATTAACAACAGTAATCGTGGTGATGAGGCATCATTAACGTGTGATTACTGTAGCCTAATTATTCGGGCGTCACAATTCTCCTCCACTACAAGAAATCGCGTCCCGAGATTTAAGAGGGAAGTAAAGGGGGAAGGTTCGGGTTACGAAATTCTAGGGAGTGTTCTTGGTATTGGTTGTTCTTCTTGAAGAGGTTGATCCATTACATTGATGTCTTCATTCTGCTGTTTCAGGTCATCATGAGGAAGTTGTCTTCCTTTCTTCGGGAACTCCATCGTACTTACGAATAGGTAAGGGGCAGCTTTACAACAATTGAATGTTATAAGGGAAATTCATTTAGGGGGTATCCCAAGAACGATCATAAGAGTATCTCTCGAGTTGAACAATTAAAACACATCAAGAGCAAAGTAAGAAGGTACCATAAGAAGTTTGAAACGGATAGACAATCTTCGTTGCCTGAAACAAGGCAACGGTATAGGTATTGTGTTTAATACCAGAATCGATGATTCCCCGAACGGTGGCTCGTGAATTACATATGAAGCCAAGCGTGAGGATCAACCTGGGGAACAGGTGGTGTACAGGAGAGTCAGGTTTCGATCCTGTGGAACTGTGGGTTATGGGCCCACCATGTGGTTAAAATAGAAGGAGCGGTGACATCTTGCTCGGTCATGACAGCAAGGCATGTTAACGGGTAGCCTATCAGTTATGTCGGCAACAATGGCGGTACCAAGGGCGAGGGACGAAGAGAACCATTTTCCTGCTCGTTGAACGAGGCGGACCATTAGGCGAAATTCTCGTCCATCGGTGGCTACCGGAATGTCATCAACAATAGTAACAGGGTCATGCTAACAGAATTGTACACCACGGTGTTTACATAAACAGGAGAATATTTCTGCTTGGATCATATAGATCACAAGAAAGGTTAAACAAAACAATGGAAAGGAAAAATGTGATTCTTAGATTAAACAGAAGAATGGAAAGGAAAATGTGATTAAACACATATTTCAGGGGTATATCCTTCCCAAGAACAAGCAGAGTATGATATCCAAGACCGGATAGAAGGTAGAAAACTCTTTTAGGTAGGAGAGACAAATTTCATGACATTACCCATACAACGGTGTTTGGGTAATTTCAACAAGAAACATTTAGCATGGTGCTTCAAATGTTCTTATTGAAAATCGGAGTACCATAGACATGCTTCGAGATAGCGCTGACATGGTCAACAGGTGAAAATCAGACTTTGGGAACAAAAAGGATCCATTAGGAATAACTTGTAGAATAAGTCTTACAGTTTCCTCATGGAAGAATGGATAACATTGCTAAAAGGGAACTATAACAATAGGGCCTCCGGCCAGGTGGGCTAGGTATGATACCACCTTACCGGGTCATTCAAAGACCAACGTCATAACTCTTGGAAATATGTTCCAATCATCATATCTGACCGAGATTCAGATTTGATTGGTGTCAGGATACCTCAGACTCGGGATGACTGAGAAGAAAAGGTGCAACACAATTTGACGAGATGACATTGTGAGATTCTCAGAAGTGATCTATGTAAGTGAGCTCTGAAACAAGAGGTCATCAGTAAACCAAGGAGAGGATGAGGAGGTGGCTGATAGGCTCAGCAACAAATCACCGAGATTTCCAAAGTATTGATTTCCACAATTATGTGAACAAGGAAATATCATTTGTTGGATCAAATGTCATAATGATGTATGCTCGAGGGAAACATACACAACTGAACGATGATAGAAGGGTGCACCCAGGAATCTGGACTAGGTAGCACGATCAATGTTTGAATGATGATTCAATAATCAATAGACTTAGAATGAAACTGTAGACCAATAACTTCAAGCAATAGGGTTGCTAGAAGTTTAGAATTTACACATCACAGACCATTTATCGGTATTCCAGTTAGAAACAACACGGAGACCAAGAAATGAACGCAAAAGGCGAGAGATATTACTATATTAAGAATTCTCAAGAGGTGGTAAAATTACCACGACATTCTTGACATAAAAGGTGGTAACATTCCAAGGTAAAGAAGAACAAATGCTGGATAGCAAGGATATCAAGGTATAACTCAAAACACGAATAAGTTTGTGTTGAACGGAAGGCAATAAAGTGGTCGGTGATAACACAAACTATTGAGGGGCGATGATGGTATTTCTCATCAAGAATTCGATATATATCTTGGAAGAGCTCAGGATGTTGATGATGACCACGACACATTTGTCGAGAAATTTCATGAAGATGTAATCGGTTGGCGATGACATCAAGTCAAATGATGACGCAGCGAAAGTCAAATAATACCTGAAGAAGAACTCATAAGAAGTTATGCAGTTCGTGATAATCTCGAGATACCAGAGGGGGGTAATACTCGATGACAGGTCAAAGTAGAGGTTGGCCTGGGGTATTGCTCTACAAAAGACAAGCGCTTAAACTTGCACGCGAAATGGTATTTAAAGGAGAACATGGTCAGAACCATGATTGCAAAAGGTCAGATCCCAGATATAAGATGAACTTATACCAAAGGAATAATTTAATTTAAGAGAAGCTTTAACGATAAGATCTACATCGTGTCCATGGGCATGAACACAAGTTCAAGGTCGACTCCCACTTCTCCAATGCATAACCTTTCATTCACTTCTCACTTTCGAAGAAGTTGTAGTGTTGAAATTTTATTTGGCAAAATACCAGAAGTGTATGGCTCGTGAAAACTTTCGAGTTCACACAATTTAGAGAAGGCATAGGTTCAACCCATCAGGGCATCTTAGGAGTATATACCACAAATTTCAAGAATAAATAACACAAGCTCGATAGTAGAGCATGTTTGAGAAAGCAGAGGATACAATTTACCAAAGGTATTATGTATCCGAGGAAAGGCTCACAGACTTATTGAATATGAAGGACGCTGTCGGATAAAATCCAGCAAGTGATCTGGTGGTCCTCAAGGGATCTGGTGCGAGCATCGGTACTCAACCAGAGGGAGAAACAATGCAAGGAGATCAGACTTTAGAAACAACTGACTAATTCAAAGCTCAAATGCAAAGGAATTATCAATTCCATGACAAGGGATCAGAAGCAATGCTCTGATCAGGGATGGATAAGTTGAATAGCCTTAAGGGTACAATTGATAGCAATTTGATTGGTCGAGATCCAGCTCATGTTTTAAAATAACGTCTGAGCTGGAAAGATAATTTGAAAGGATCAACTGATGATTGCGTGCATTCGCACTCATGTTGAATCAATAGGATCAAAAAGACGATGCCTAAGGATACTAACGAATATTGCCAGATATATGGGAAGCATCCATAATGGAAGTAGACAAGTATTTGCAGAGCAATAAAGCTGCTAAGGATTTTCGGAGGATTGAATAGTATTACAAAGACTTTTGTGAAACGTATGAACAACTGGGGGATGAGCGGATACTCGATAAGTGCGAGAATTATCCGTAGGGGTAGTCAGGTGACAAAGAACAGCAAGGCAGTAAGCCCAAAGGATTACCGAAACAACGACGAGTATTTCGGGGTATCTTGTAATAACAAGACCAACTAGGAAGCATTGTATGAATGGCGAGTATACGTGGTTATCCATAGGGGTTTATCGATGGAGGGGAATTGCAAAAGCGACGCCATAAAGTCTCTAGAGAACATCAGAGAGTATCTTCGGATTCTTCTAGTGCAGCAGGCGATCATCTGAAGTGAGGGGCTCTCCGGGAGAAAGTACTTTCGAGAACCTAAAGTTAGTTTTGTTTTTAGTAAAATCATTTAACTCGAATAGAAGAGAGCTCAGAGTCCCAGAGTAAAGGCGAGGAATAAAAGATCCTAATACCACCCAAACGGCGACGTGGGCCCGTAAGCCGCACAGCCATGTTAGTAAAAGTTTTGTAATGTCTAGACTCGACTTCGGCCAAGGAGTTGGAAAGGGGGATTCCTACAGCCAGTCGGCTCTGATACCAACTTGTGACGCCCCCGATTTAATCGTACACTAATCATACACGCAAACGTGTACGATCAAGATCAGGGACTCACGGGAAGATATCACAACACAACTCTACAAATAAAATAAGTCATACAAGCATCATATTACAAGCCAGGGGCCTCGAAGGCTCGAATACAAGAACTCAATCATAGACGACTCAGCGTAAGCAACAATATCTGAGTACAGACATAGGTTAAACAAGTTCGCCTTAAGAAGGCTAGCACAAACTGGGATACAGATCGAAAGAGGCGCAGGCCTCCTGCCTGGGATCCTCCTAAACTACTCCTGGTCGTCATCAGCGGGCAGCACGTAGTAGTAGGCACCTCCAGTGTAGTAGGAGTCATCGTCGACGGTGGCGTCTGGATCCTGGGCTCCAACATCTGGTTGCGACAACCAGGTAGAATGGGTAGGGAGAAAAGAGGGAGAAAGCAACCGTGAGTACTCGTCCAAACTACTCGCAAGCAAGGAGCTACACTACTTATGCATGGGTAAATGTGTAAAGGGCCATATCGGTGGACTGAACTGCAGAAAGCCAGAATAAGAGGGGGATAGCTAGTCCTGTCGAAGACTACGCTTCTGGCAGCCCCCGTCTTGCAGCATATAGAAGAGAGTAGACGGAAGTCCTCCAAGTAGCATCGTATAGCATAAGCCTAACCGATGATCCTCCCCTCGTCGCCCTGTGAGAGAGCGATCACCGGTTGTATCTGGTACTTGGAAGGGTGTGTTTTATTAAGTATCCGGTTCTAGTTGTCATAAGGTCAAGATACAACTCCGGGTCGTCCTTTTACCGAGGGACACGGCTATTCGAATAGATAAACTTCCCTGCAGGGGTGCACCACATACCCCAACACGCTCGATCCCATTTGGCCGGACACACTTTCCTGGGTCATGCCCGGCCTCGGAAGATCAACACGTCGCAGCCCTACCTAGGCACAACAGAGAGGTCAGCACGCCGGTCTAAACCCTATGGCGCAGGGGTCTGGGCCCATCGCCCTTTGCACACCTGCACGTTGCGAACGCGGCCGGAAGCAGAACTAGCCCCCTTAATACAAGAGCAGGCTTACGTTCCAATCCGGCGCGCGCCACTCAGTCGCTGACGTCACGAAGGCTTCGGCTGATACCACGACGCCGGGATACCCATAACTACTCCCGCGTAGATGGTTAGTGCGTATAGACCAAATGGCCAGACTCAGATCAAATACCCAGATCTCGTTAAGCGTGTTAAGTATCCGCGAACGCCGACCAGGGCCAGGCCCACCTCTCTCCTAGGTGGTCGGAACCTGCCCTATCGCTCCGCCACAAAGTAACAGTCGGGGGCCGCCGGGAACCCAGGCCCACCACTACCTGGGTGGAACCACCTGCCCCTTCAGCCCCCATCTCCGAACAGTATCATAAGTAAGGTAACTGTGAATAGTATAAAGTATATGCCCGTGATCACCTCCCGAAGTGATCACGGCCCAGTAGTATAGCATGGCAGACGGACAAGAGTGTAGGGCCACTGATGGAACACTAGCATCCTATACTAAGCAGTAGGATAGCAGGTAATGGTAACAACAGTAGTAGCAAGGACAGGCTATGCATCAGGATAGGAATAACGGAAAGCAGTAACATGCTACACTACTCTAATGCAAGCAGTATAGAGAAGAGTAGGCGATATCTGGTGATCAAAGGGGGGGCTTGCCTGGTTGCTCTGGCAAGAGAGAGGGGTCGTCAACTCCGTAGTCGTACTGGGTAGCAGCGGCGTCGGTCTCGGTGTCTATCGAGAGAAGAGGGGGGAGAAACAATAAATATCTAAGCAAGCATATGCATAGTGATGCATGACATGACAAGTAACGGCGTTAGAGGTGCCCTAACGCGGTAGTAGGTGATACCGGTGAAGGGGGATGACATCCGGGAAAGTATCCCCGGTGTTTTGCGTTTTCGGGCAGAGGACCGGAGGGGGAAAGTTGCGAGTTTGCTATGGTAGGGATGCGTGGTGGATAAACGGGCTGCGTATCCGGATACGTCTCGTCGTTCTGAGCAACTTTCATGTAGAAAGTATTTTAATCCGAGTTACGGATTAAAAGATATGATTTTCTAAAGATTTTATTAATTTCTGAGATCTAATTAATTATTTAATTAATTCGAAAATGAATTAATGACATCAGCATGATGTCATGCTAACGTCAGTAGTCAACAGAGTTGACTGGTCAACCTGACCAGTGGGTCCCACTGGTCAGTGACTCATTTTAATTAAACAGATTAATTAAACTAATCAAAATTAATTAAGGGGGTGGGCCCCACTGTCATACTAGTTAATTAACTAATTAACAGTAGTTGATTAGGTTAATTAATCGTAATTGGTTAATTTAATCATAGTTAATTAGGTTAATTAATTAGTTAATTAATTAGTTATTTTTATTAAGTATTTATTATTATTATTTTTTAATATTTTTTTTATTAAACGTTCTGGGGCCGGGCCCCGTTAGTCATAGGGCCATTGGGGCCAAACGGGCGCTGTCAAACGGGTGCGGGCACTAGCCCGCACGGTTGCTGGGGCGTGAGGGGGGGGGCCACTGGCCGGTGACCCAGAGGCCATAGCGGGCACGGGCGCAGCCCGATGTTGCACAGCGGCACCCGACCGCTGTCTCCGGCGCGGCCAACGGGGAGGGGAGGCACGGCGAGTCGGGGCACGCGCGCTGGCCGGTGGGCACTAGCCCAGGCCAGCCACGACGAGGCTCGCCGGCCGAAGCAGCAACAGGCAGTGTCAGCGGCGGAGCGGGTGGAGTACGTACAGCCGCAAGAACGAGCGGAGGAGACGCGTCGGAGGCAGGCGCAGGTGGCTGCGATGGACGACGTGGGGGTGGGTCGCAAGCGCCCGGCTGTGCGGGGCGTCAGCGGCCAAGGGCGCGGCCGGTGGCGGGGACCGGACCGACGAGCGGGAGGCACAGGGCAGCAGGGGGCTTCGGCGGCGGCCGTGGCCAGTGACGGCGAGCGCTGGGACTGCTAGGAAGCGGCGAAGGGCGTTGAGCGCGGCGTTCGGGGCGCGGCCCGGCGTGCGTATGGGGCGGAGCGCGCGTGTGTGCCGTGGACGGCGCCGATGACAGCGGGAAGGCAGGGAGCTCACGAGGGGGCTGTAGGGACGGGGCAGCGTGCTCGGGGATGCTCGGGGTGGGGGATGGGGACGAGACGACGCAGGGGAGGAGGCGGCCGCAACAGGGACGACGTGGTTGGGGCAGAGGAGCTCCGGCGGTCGAGGCGGGACCGATGTGGCACCGGGCGACGACGAGGTCCAAGCCCCCGATCTGGATCGGATCGGGAGGGGAAGGAGGGAGAGAGCGAGTGGGGAAGTGCGGGGTGGTGGGTGGCGGCTAGGGTTGCGGGGGGGTGAGGGGAGTGGATATGGGGTGGGGTTTGGGCCGGCCTGGTGGGGTGGCCGGCTGGGCCGGTTGGGTTGGCCCAGTTGGGCCACGGCCCCGGGGGGGCTTTCTCTTTCCTTTTTTTTGTTTTCTGCTTGTTATCTTTTTTTATTATTTCTTTTCTGTTTTATTTTAGATACACATTATTTTTAGTTTAAAAAAAATGATAACAACTCTTAAATTAATGTTTGAGAACCACCCACCGCCATAAATGTTTTACCCCGAAATAAATTAGTTTAGAATTTTATTAATTGAAAAAGGTATTCACTTAAATGTTTTTGTTGTTGTTTTAATCACTTTAGAGTAATTAATTATTTTATAAAAATGTTATTCCTCCACCAATACTATCCATGATTTATTTGTCACAATAAGAACATTTTAGTTTTGAGTATCGAAAACTTTTATTGCTTGACTTTAATTCGAATTTGAATTTGGATTGGTTCTGCACTAACGCGAGATTAACAGTAATCGTGGTGATGAGGCATCATTAACGTGTGATTACTGTAGCCTAATTATCCGGGCGTCACACATTTCAACAAAGCGCTCAAAATCCTCATCATCCTTTTTCTTGGATGCCTTAGGAGGAAAGGGCATGGATTTCTAAACCCATGGTTCTCTTTCTTTACCATGTTTCCTAGCAACGAAGTATCTCTTATCATACTGTTGATTCTTGGATTGCGGGTTATCAAGATCAACAACAGGTTCAATCTCTACATCATTATCGTTACTAGGTTGAGCATCAACATGAACATCATCATTAACATTTTCACTAGGTTCATGTTCATCACTAGATTGTGTCTTAGCATCATAAAAAGAAATATTATTGGGATTCTCAGGTGTATCTACAACACGTTCACTTGAAGCATGCAAAGTCCTATCAGTTTTCTTTTTTTCTTTTTATTGCTAGGACTAGGTGCATCAGTATTAATTCTCTAAGAATTTTGCTCAATTCTCTTAGGATGCCCTCGGGATACAAAGGTTCCTGGGTCATTTTACCACCTCTAGTCATAACCCTAATAGCATTATCATTGTTCTTACTATTCAACTCATTAAGCAAATCATCTTGTGCCTTAAGTACTTGTTCTACTTGAGTTGTAACCATGGAAGCATGTTTGCTAATAAGCTTAAGATCATTAACAGTTCTACTCATATAATCACCCAAGTAGTCAAGCATGTGAGCATTACGTTTCAATTGTCTACTAACATAAGCATTGAACTTTTCTTGTTTAACAATAAAATTATCAAACCCATCCAAGCATCGACTAGCAGAGTTATTATGAGGAATAACCTTTATCAAATCTACAGGGAGAGTTTACCTCTACTACCTGTGTTGGGTTATCAAGACCATGTATTTCTTCAATAGGCGGTAAATTCTTAACATCTTCAGCTTTAATAAATTCTTCTTTCATAGATTTCTTTGCCTCTTGCATATCTTTAGGACTGAGAAATAGAATACCCCTTTTCTCCGGAGTTGGCTTAGGAGTTCGTTCAGGAAGTGTCCAATCATTATCGTCACTCAATATATTATTCAATAGCAATTCAGCTTGCTCAGCAGTTCGTTCCCTGAAAACACAAACAACACAACTATCTAGGTGGTCCCTAGAAGCATCGGTTAGTCCATTATAAAAGATATCAAGTATTTCATTTTTCTTGAGAGGATGATCAAGCAAAGCATTAAGTAATTGGAGAAGCCACCCCCAAGCTTTTGGGAGACTCTCTTCTTCAATTTGCACAAATTTAAATATTTCCCTTAAAGTAGCTTGTTTCTTATGAGCAGGGAAATATTTTTCAAAGAAGTATAAATCATATCCTGGGGACTACGCACACAACCAGGAGGAAGAGAATTAAACCATAACTTAGCATCACCCTTTAGCGAGAAAGGAAACAACTTAAGAATATAGTAATAGCGAATTTCTTCCTCATGAGCAAATAGGGTGGCTATATCGTTCAATTTAGTAAGATGCGCCACAACAGTTTCAGATTCATAACCATAGAAAGGATCAGATTCAACCAAAGTAATTAACTCAGGATCGACAGAGAATTCATAATCCTTATCAGTGACAAAGATAGGTGAAGTAGAAAACTTAGGACCATATTGCATTCTAGCATTCAAAGATTTTTCTTTCAGCTTAGCTAACAGTTTCTTAATATCATCTCTATCATTACAAGCAAGAAAGTCTCTAGCAGTTTCCTCATCCATAATATAACCCTCAGGTACAACAAGCAATTCATATCTAGGGGGAGAATCATAATCTTCAGTTTCAATAATATCATCAGTTTTAGTAATTTCATTCTCTCTAACCCTAGCAAGTTGTTCATCAAGAAATTCACCTAGGGGCATAGTATTATCAAGCAAAGAAGTAGTATCATCATAAGCATCATGCATAGCAGAAGGCATCATCAATAACATGTGACATATCAAAATCAATAATAGGTGTAGGTGTCATAAGTTTACTTAAAATAGAAGGTGAATCAAGTGCAGAGCTAGATGGCAGTTCCTTACCTCCCCTCGTAGTAGAGGGATAGATCTTGGTTTTGTTGTGTTTCAAATTCCTCAAAGTGATCAACAAATATAAATCCCAAGTGACTCAGAGAATAGAGCTCTGCTCCCCGGCAACGGTGCCAGGAAAAGGTCTTGATAACCCACAAGTATAGGGGATCGCAACAATTTTCGAGGGTAGAGTATTCGACCCAAATTTATTGATTCAACACAAGGGGAGCCAAAGAATACTCTCAAGTATTAGAAGCTGAGTAGTCAATTCAACCACACCTGAAAGACTTAATATCTGCAACAAAGTATTTAGTAGCAAATTGGTATGGAAGTAATGGTAACGGTGGCAAAAGTAACACACTAGCAGTTTTGTAGTAATCGGAACGGTGGCAACTAAAAAGTAACTTAGCAAATATCAATATGAAACGAGCTCGTAGGCAATGGATCAATGATGGATAATTATGTCGGATGACATTCATCATGCAACAGTTATAACATAGGGTGATATAGAACTAGCTCTGATTAATCAATATAATTTAGGCTTGTATTCCGAATATAGTGATACGTGCTTATGGAAAAGAACTTGCATGACATCTTTTGTCCTACCCTCCCATGGCAGTGGGGTCCTATTGGAAACTAGGGGATATTGAGGCCTTCTTTTAATAGAGTACCGGAACAAAACATTAGCACTTATGAAAGCACAAGTGCTCCCTGGGTAGTTTTGGTAATTGATGTCAACATATCTCTTGTTGGACTAATGTTTCCATCTAGTATATTTCAGACAAGTTCAACAGATGGAGTGGTGTGGACAAGAGGATATGGAACCCTTTCAAGATGCTAAGGACAAAGGATTGGCTC
Organism: Triticum monococcum; assembly: GCA_034509565.1. Taxonomy (NCBI): domain Eukaryota; kingdom Viridiplantae; phylum Streptophyta; class Magnoliopsida; order Poales; family Poaceae; genus Triticum; species Triticum monococcum. The sequence continues at coordinate 166,679,640 of CM067842.1, read as the reverse complement.
AAGCTCAAAAGCTCAAGACTCTACATTTTACTTTTAGTGATCCAAGATCACATTGAGTCCATAGGAAAGCCAATACTATTAAAAGGGGATGAGGTGTTGCTTAATGGCTTGCCTGCTCAAAATGCTTAATGATATGCTCCAAAGCCCTCAGCCACTTTCCCATATCCGCATATGTCCCAAACCAAAAAGTCAAACTCGGCCCCACCGAAATTTTCCATCCGGCGCCACCGAGTTCACTTGACATAGCCACTGCCACAAACCCTAATCAATTCGGTCTCACTGATGGGATCTCGGTCTCACCGAGATGGGCTTACAAACTCTATGTTACCTATTGCAATAATTTCGGTCCCATCGAGATATGCAATTGGTCCCACCGAGTTTGCTTGACCAACACTCTGTTTTGCTTATTACCAAAATTGGTCTCACCGAGTTTGTGTAATCGGTAAAACCAAGATAAGGTTTCACCCTAACCCTAGCACATCAGTCCCACCGACTTGATCATATCGGTCCCACCAAAATGTCTAATGGTCACATTATGAACTAAATCAATCCGACCGAGTTGTCTGATTCGGTCCCACCGAGTTTGGTGATTTGTGTGTAACGGTTAGATTTTGTGTGGAGGCTATAAATACCCCTCCACCAACTCTTCATTCATGACGAGAGCCATCAAAACATGCCCACACTTCCATCATACATTTCCTGAGAGAGAACCACCTACTCATGTGTTGAGGTCAAGATAATCCACTCCAACCACATAAATCTTGATCTCTAGCCTTCTCCAACTTGCTTTCCACTCAAATCATCTTTCCACCAAATCCAAATCTGTGAGAGAGAGTGCTACCTCTTGAGCACTTGCATTGGTTTTCCCTTGAAGAGGAAATGGTGGTGCCGCAAAGTAGCATAAGTATTTCCCTCAGTTTTTGAGAACCAAGGTATCAATCCAGTAGGAGGCTACGCGCGAGTCCCTCGCACCTATAGAAAACAAATAAATCCTCGCAACCAACGTGATGAGGGGTTGTCAATCCCTACACGGTCACTTACGAGAGTGAGATCTGATAGATATGATAAGATAATATTTTTGGTATTTTTATGATAAAGATGCAACGTAAAATAAAAGCAAAGGTAATAACTAAGTGTTGGAAGATTAATATGATGAAGATAGACCCGGGGGCCATAGGTTTCACTAGTGGCTTCTCTCAAGAGCATAAGTATTTTATGGTGGGTGAACAAATTACTGTTGAGTGATACGTCTCCAACGTATCTATAATTTTTGATTGCTCCATGCTATGTTATCTACTGTTTTGGGCAATATTGGGCTTTATTATCCACTTTTATATTATTTTTGGACTAACCTATTAACCGGAGGCACAGCCCAGATTTGTTGTTTTTTTGCCTATTTCAGTGTTTCGAAGAAAAGGAATATCAAACGGAGTCGAAACGGAACGAAATCAACTGGAGAAGTTATTTTTGGAAGGAAAGCTACCGGAAAAGCTTGGAGTGCACGTTAGGAAAGAAGGAAGGTGCCCACGAGGGTGGGGGGCGCGCCCACCCCCCTAGGGCGCGCCCCCTGCCTTGTGGCCCCTTCGGTCCACCGACGTGCTTCTTTCACCCATATATACCTGCATATCCTAGAACTTATAGAACAGACGATAGATCGGGAGTTCCGCTGCCAGAAGCCTCCGTAGCCACCGAAAACCAATCTAGACCCGTTCCGGCACCCTGCCGGAGGGGGCAATCCTTCTCCGGTGGCCATCTTCATCATCCCGGTGCTCTCCATGACGAGGAGGGAGTAATTCTCCCTCAGGGCTGAGGGTATGTACCAGTAGCTATGTGTTTGATCTCTCTCTCGTGTTCTTGAGGTGATACGATCTTGATGTATCGGGAGCTTCGCTATTATAGTTGGATCCTATGATGTTTTTCTCCCCCCTCTACTCTCTTGTAATGGATTGAGTTTCCCTTTGAGTTTATCTTATCGGATTGAGTCTTTAAAGATTTGAGAACACTTGATGTATGTCTTTCCGTGCGTATCTGTGGTGACAATGGGATACCATGTGATTCACTTGATGTATGTTTTGGTGATCAACTTGCGGGTTCCGCCCATGAATCTATGCATAGGGGTTGGCACACGTTTTCGTCATGATTCTCCTGTAGAAACTTTGGGGCACTCTTTGAGGTCCTATGTGTTGGTTGAATAGATGAATCTGAGATTGTGTGACGCATATCGTATAATCATACCCACGGATACTTGAGGTGACATTGGAGTATCTAGGTGACATTAGGGTTTTGATTGATTTGTGTCTTAAGGTGTTATTCTAGTACGAACTCTAGGGCTGTTTGTGACACTTATAGGAATAGCCCAACGGATTGATTGGAAAGAATAACTTTGAGGTGGTTTCGTACCCTACCATAATCTCTTCGTTCGTTATCCGCTATTAGTGACTTTGGAGTGACTCTTTGTTGCATGTTGAGGGATAGTTATGTGATCCAATTACGTTAGTATTGTTGACGGAACTTGCACTGGCGAAAGTATGAACCCTAGGCCTTGTTTCAACGCATTGCAATACCGTTTACGCTCACTTTTACCATTAGTTACCTTGCTGTTTTTATATTTTCATATTACAAAAACTATTATCTACTATCCATATACCACTTGTATCACCATCACTTCGTCGAACTAGTGCACCTATACAATTTACTATTGTATTGGGTGTGTTGAGGACACAAGAGACTCTTTGTTATTTGGTTGCAGGGTTGCTTGAGAGAGACCATCTTCATCCTATGCCTCCTACGGATTGATAAACCTTAGTCCATCCACTTGAGGGAAATTAATTTGCTACTATCCTACAAACCTCTGCACTTGGAGGCCCAACAACGTCTACAAGAAGAAGGTTGTGTAGTAGACATCAAGCTCTTTTCTGGCGCCGTTGCTGGGGAGGTTAGCGCTTGAAGGTATATCTTTAGATCTTGCAATCGAGTCTTTTAGATTCTTGTTTTAGCACTAGTTTAGTTTATAAAAGAAAACTATAAAAATGGAATTGACTTTACCTCATACGCTTCATCTTTTTAATATCTTTCGTGAGTATGATGGAAAGGATAATTGTGCTCAAGTGCTAGAAGAAGAAATCTATAAAATGTTTGGCACTAAATATTTGAATGATGAGCATGATTGCAATGTTGTTAGTACAAATTCTTTGAATATCCATGATGCTAATGATATGCAAAGCCACAAGCTTGGGGAAGCTATGTTTGATGAAGATGATATTTTTTATCCCCCAAGCTTTGATGAGAAAATTTATTATGATGAAATCATGCCTCCTATTTATGATGATTATATTGATGAAAGTGGATTTGGAGAGGTCATGACTTTATTTTGTGATGAATCCACTATTCCGGAAGAGGTTCCAATTGATTATGAGAACAAAGTTGCTATCTATGATGATTATTGTGATGACTTGTATGCTATAAAGAATAATGATATCCATGAAACTTGTCATCATGATTTTAGTTTTCAATTGGATTATGCCTCACATGATAATTATTTTGTTGAGTTTTCTCCCACTATTCCGAACGAGAAGAATTTTGCCTATGTGGAGAGTAATAAAATTTCTATGCTTGTAGATCATCAAAAGAATGCTTTAGGTTCTGGTTATATTGTTGAATTCATTCATGATGCTACTGAAAATTATTATGAGGGAGTAATATATGCTTGTAGGAATTGCAATAATATCAAGTTTCCTCTCTATGTGCTTAAAGTCTTGAAGTTATGCTTGTTTTACCTTCATATGCAAGTTGATTCTTGTTCCCATAAGTTGTTTGCTCACAAAATCCCTATGCATAGGAAGTATGTTAGACTTAAATGTGCTAGTAATATTCTTCATGATGCTCTCTTTATGTTACAATTCTTATCTTTTATGTGAGCATCGTTGAAATCATCATGCCTAGCTAGGGGCATTAAACGATAGCGCTTGTTGGGAGGCAACCCAATCCTATTTTTGTTCCTTGCCTTTTGTTCCTGTTTAGTAATAAAAAATTCATCTAGCCTCTGTTTAGATGTGGTTTTATGCTTTTAATTAGTGTTTGTGCCAAGTAGAACCTTTGGGAAGACTTGGGGGAAGTCTTGTTGATTATGCTGTAAAAACAGAAACTTTAGCGCTCACGAGAATTGCTGCCATTTTTATTTGGAGAGTGATATTTAGTTAATTATTTTTTAATATGATTAATAGATAAATTACTCATGCCCAGCAATTTATTTGAGAATTTTATGAGTTCCAGAAGTATACGTTTGATCCAGATTACTACAGACTATTCTGTTTTTGACAGATTCTGTTGTTCATGTGTTGTTTACTTATTTTGATGAATCTATGGCTAGTAAAAGAGTTTATAAACCATAGAGAAGTTGTAATACAGTAGGTTTAACACCAATATAAATAAATAATGAGTTCATTACAGTACCTTGAAGTGGTGATTTATTTTCTTATTCTAACGGAGCTTACGAGTTTTCTGTTAAGTTTTGTGTTGTGAAGTTTTCAAGTTTTGGGTAAGGATTTGATGGACTATAGAATAAGGAGTGGAAAGAGCCTAATCTTGGGGATTCCCAAGGCACCCCAAGGTAATATTCAAGTACAACCAAGAGCCTAAGCTTGGGGATGCCCCAGAAGGCATCCCCTCTTTCATCTTCGTTCATCGGTAACTTTACTTGGAGCTATATTTTTATTCACCACATGACATGTGTTTTGCTTGGAGCATCAATTTATTTTGTTAAGATTTGCTTGCTGTTATTTAGAACAATGTTTTGCATCTTTTATTTCAATATAAGTGGCATTGATAGCCTTTACTATGCCTATTTTACAAGTCTTCATGTTGCTGTTTGAAAACAGAAAGTTTACCGCTGTTACAATAATTCCCTAGAAAAGTCATAATGTGATAAAATGTTGAAACCTTTTTCATATTAAGCTCTGATAAATTTAATACTGTGGGAATTTTCCTTCATAATTTTTGGAGTTAGAGAAGTATGGATCTAGCTGCATTCTTTATAGACTGTCCTGTTTAGGCAGATTGCTGTTATGTTTGCATTGTTTGCATAATGTTTGTTTCTTTAATGATTCTATTTGAGGATAGGACTATTAAATATGCAGAGGCATTTATTATGCAATGTTGGAAAATAATTTTAGTGATTTTCTACAGTAGAGTATGATAAGGTTTTTGCAATGGTTTATACTAACTTATCGCACGAGTCCTTGTTGAGTTTTGTGTGGATGAAGCTTTTGAGATTTAGGGAGACCGTGATATGAGAGGAATTAAGGAGACACAAAATCTCAAGCTTGGGGATGCCTAAGGCATCCCAAGATAATATTTCAAGAAGTCTCAAGCATCTAAGCTTGGGGATGCCTAAGGCATCCCAAGATAATATTTCAAGAAGTCTCAAGCATCTAAGCTTGGGGATGCCCCGCTTGGCATCCTACCTTTCTTCTTCAACAACTATCGGTTAGTTTCGGTTGATCCTAAGTTTTTGCTTCTTCACATGATATTTGCCATTCTTAGAATGTCATTTTATCTTGCTTTGCTTACTGTTTGAATAAAATACCAAGATCTGAAATTATTAAATGTTAGAGAGTCTTCACATAGTTGCATAATTATTCAACTACTCATTGATCTTCACTTATATCTTTTGGAGTAGTTTGTTGTTGCTCTAGTGCTTCACTTATATCCTTTTAGAGCACGATGGTTGTTATATTTTATAGAAATAGATGAACTCTCATGCTTCACTTATATTATTTTGAGAGTCTTAAATATCATGGTAATTTTCTTAAATAATCCTAATATGCTAGGTATTCAAGATTAGTAAAAAAATCTTATGAGTGTTTTGAATACTAAGAGAAGTTTGATGCTTGATGATTGTTTTGAGATATGGAGGTAATAATATCAAAGTCGTGCTAGTTGAGTAGTTGTGAATTTGAGAAATGCTTGTGTTGAAGTTTGCAAGTCCCTTAGCATGCACGTATGGTAAACGTTGTGTAACAAATTTGAAACATGAGGTGTTATTTGATTGTCTTCCTTATGAGTGGCGGTCGGGGACGAGCGATGGTCTTTTCCTACCAATCTATCCCCTAGGAGCATGTGCGTAGTGCCGAGGTTTTTGATGACTTGTAGATTTTTGCAATAAGTATGTGAGTTCTTTATGACTAATGTTGAGTCCATGTATTATACGCACTCTCACCCTTCCATCCTTGCTAGCCTCTTCGGTACCATGCATTGCCCTTTCTCACATTGAGAGTTGGCGCAAACTTCGCCGGTGCATCCAAACCCCGTGATATGATACGCTCTTTCACACATAAACCTCCTTATATCTTCCTCAAAACAGCCACCATACCTACCTATTATGGCATTTCCATAGTCATTCCGAGATATATTGCCATGCAACTTTCCATCGTTCCATTTATTATGACACACATCATCATTGTCATATTTCTTTGCATGATCATGTAGTTAACATCGTATTTGTGGCAAAGCCACCTCTCATAATTCTTTCATACATGTCACTCATGCATCATCGCAATCCCGGTACACTGCCGGAGGCATTCATATAGGGTCATATTTGTTCTAGTATCGAGTTGTAATCATTGAGTTGTAAATAAATAGAAGTGTGATGATCATCATTTTCTAGAGCATTATCCCAAGTGAGGAATAAAAAATAAAAATAAAAATAAGAGAAAGGCCATAAAAAAGAGAAGGCCCAAAAAAGAAAAAAAAGAGAAAAGAGAAAGGCCATAAAAAAGAAAGGCCAAATAAAAAATGAGAGAAAAAGAGAGAAGGGACAATGCTACTATCCTTTGCCACACTTGTGCTTCAAAGTAGCACCATAATCTTCATGATAGAGAGTCTCTTGTTTAGCCACTTTCATATACTAGTGGGAATTTTTCATTACAGAACTTGGCTTGTATATTCCAACAATGGGCCTCCTCAAGTGCCCTAGGTCTTCGTGAGCAAGCAAGTTGGATGCACACCCACTTAGTTTCTTTTGATTGAGCTTTCATACATTTATAGCTCTAGTGCATCCGTTGCATGGCAATCCCTACTCCTTGCATTAACATCAATCGATGGGCATATCCATAGCTCATTGATTAGCCTCGTTGATGTGAGACGTTCTCCTTTTTGTCTTCTCCACATAACCCCCTCATTATTCTATTCCACCCATAGTGTTATATCCATGGCTCGCGCTCATGTATTGCGTGAAAGTTTATAGGTTTGGGATTACTAAAGTATGAAACAATTGCTAGGCTTGTCATTGGGATTGTGCATGATGAGAGCATTCTTGTGTGACGAAAATGGAGCATGACTAAACTATATGATTTTGTAGGGATGAACTTTCTTTGGCCATGTTATATTGAGAAGACATAATTTCTTAGTTGGTATGCTTGAAGTATTATCATTTTTATGTCAATATGAACTTTTGCCTTGAATCTTTCGGATCTGAATATTCATACCTGTCGGCGTTCTGGGAACGGGGGTCCCCAGACTTGCCTGCATGCGGCCTGCGGCGTGGCTCGAGTGGGGGCCCAGTGCGGCCCAGCTTCATCAGCTCAAGCTCAAGACCCTCGCAAGGGGCCAAGCCTTGCGGGGCGGATGACAGGAGGCTTCCTCAGGAGAAGCCTCATCAGGCAGGCTCGCGAGGAGGCGGAGAGATCAAGGCAGGGGTGCCTCACGAGGAGCCCGTGACGCAAGCCATGACGATCGAGATTAGGCGGGCGCCGGCCTGTGCAGTGTCCTTGTTTCCCCTTCGGTGCAAAGGGAGCAAGCACAGGCCAAGGCATCGGGCAGAGGTTACCATTCCGGTGCAACGAGACCAAGACCAGCAGAGCGGCAGGACGGAGGTCACCGTGGAGCCCAAGACGGCGTCATCACCAGTGCTTTTGGCAGCCGAAGACCACCTTTGGTCAGGATAACTTGTACTAGATGTTCCCCTTCAACATGGCCAATTGTTGGCACCCTTCCCGCTCATTTTTTGGGAAGAGGACTAGGGCCTCTATAAATAGGACTAGACCCCGAAAGCAGAAGGGAGGAAAGAGGGGAAGAAGGGGAAAGGAGGAAAAAGAAGAAGAGCGAGGAGGAGGAAAAAGAAGAAGATAGAGGTCCAGAGAGAAAGAAAAAGAGAAGAGAAAGAAAGAGAGAAAGGTCCGGACCAAGTAGAACACACTGCACCAGCTCAAGAACACCTCTCGCGAGGTCGTTCTTCCCCTATATTGTTCATCATCAGCCCCTGAGGCAATCCACTACACCACACACTGGAGTAGGGTATTACACCACATCGGTGGCCCGAACCAGTATAAACCTCGTGTCCCTTGTGTGTTCTTCTTTCTAGCCTAGATTTCTTGCGAGCCATAGAAGCGCGAGTCGGTAGGGGAAAGATCTCCGTGCGCACCCCAGAGTTCGAACCTTAAGGGCCTGCCGGAACCTGAAATCCGACATTTGGCGTGCCAGGTAGGGGTGCGCCGGAATCTTTCTTCCGCTGTTCACGTGTGATCTTCCGTCGTGTCCATGGCTGACGCTCGTCGGGCTCGCGTCGAGCATCGGGCTGCTCTCGTCACCCGCGTCGCCCAGACGGCGCCCGTCGGCGGACGCCCTCGTCGTTCCCCGTCGCCTGCCGCCAACGCCGCCATTGGCCCGGTGGGGAACGAGCAGCAGGCCTCGTCCCAGCATCCTTCGGTGCGGCGGGAGGGCCGCACCACAACCCCGTCACTGACTCCAGCCGGTTCATCGTCCCACGCCCGTCGTGCCCCACGGACGCGCACGCCGCGCTACTCCTAGCAAGAGAGCTCCTGCACTACCGCCTCGTCGACGACCTCTATGAGGACTGGCTCGCCCGCATCACTGAGCTTGTCAGCGCCGCAGGGGGCTCTCCTTTGTCGTCCCTCTCGCTGCCTCGCCCTCCATTCCGCGCAGGGGGCGAGGATCAGGAGGCGCCTCCGCCACCTCCTCCCCAAGAAGGCGCCCTGGCTCCAAGGCGCGCAGCCCCAGGGCGAGACCCTCCATGTCCGGCGCCTGCGCGGCAAGAAGGGAGCTGCCAAGAGATCCCTCGTCCCCAAGAAGGTGCTCGCGCTCCCAGCACCGGTGCGCCAAGATCGCATCCCTGCGCTTCCACGCTGAGACCCCGCGCTGCTCCAAGCGGCGGCGCGTGGTAATCACCAGGAGCAGGCCCAGCACCAGCAAAGGGCGCCGGTGGCCACAGCAGGCTGCCGCGCCTTCACCCCCAAGCTACTCGGCGTCACATGGCCAGGCAAGTTCAAGCCTGATCTGCCCCCTCGCTATGATGGCACGGCGGACCCCGCGGAATTCCTGCAGCTCTACGAGCTGGACATCGAAGCCGCCAACAGAGACGAAAAGGTCATGGCGAACTGGTTTCCCATGGCGCTCAAGGACGGGTGCCCGCACCTGGCTCCTGAACCTGGCTCCCAGCACAATCTCCTCCTGGGACGAGACGCGCACTCGCTTCATCGCCAACTTCCAGGGCACTCGCGACCGGCCCCCGGCCATAAGCGACCTGCGCCGCATCAAGCAACAGCCAGGGGAAACCCTGCAGAAATACATCCAGCACTTCAACAACGCTCGCCTCAGGATCCCCAGGGTGACTGAGGAAGCCATTATCTCAGCCTTCTCCGACGGCATGCGCGACATCAAGATGAAGGGGGAGCTGGCAATCCATGAAGACATGTGCACATCCCTGGAGTTGTTCAACTTGGCGACCAAGTGCGCCAGGGCTGAGGAAGGACGCCTCTCCCTCCTTGAGCTCCCGGTTGCCGACCCAGAAGAGAAAAAGCCCAAGGCCAAGGACGTGAAGCGTAAGGGAGCTGCCATGCTCGCAGTGGAGACAGACACCAAGCAAGGCAGGGATCAGCCTGAGTCGTCCAAGGGCAGCCGATACTGCGTGTACCACGACCTCCACACCCACAACACCAACGAATGGCAAGAGCTCAGGGCCGTGCGAGATGGGCGTATCGGCCGACGCCCTGAGCACAATGACAGGGGCTATGGCCGAGGAGGAGAAAGAGGTAGAGGACGATGGGAAGACCGTGGCCCTCGCCAAGGGTGGCGTGACCGACCTCGCGAGGATCGCTGGCAGGACCAGCCTCGCGAGGGAGGCTGGAGGGATCAGCCTCGTGAGGATCGCCCACACGGCAACGTAGGCCTCCCTCCTCTACCGCCACCACCAAGAAGGAACGAAGACCAACATCAAGATGAGGGGGCTGGGGGCTTCCAGGAGCCGCGCGCAATCGCTTACATCTTGGGTGGCGCCCAGGCCCCAGCATCACAGCGCATCTTCAAGTAGTTTGCTCGCGAGGTGAATGCAGTCCTTCCCAAGCTTGAGGCCATGCACCCTCTCAGGTGGTCTGCGTGCGCCATCACGTTCAGCTCAGCGGATCAGCTCAAGTGCGCGGCAACGGCCGGAGTTCTCCCGATGCTTCGCTCCCCAGTCATCAGCAATGTGCAGGTCACCAGGACCCTCGTGGATGGCGGAGCAGGACTCAACGTCCTGTCCGTCGAGACGTTCGACAATCTCCAAGTGTCGTATGATCAGCTCCAGCCGACCAGGCCTTTCTCAGGAGTCACTGATGGTTCCACCGTTCTGATAGGGCAAGTTCGCCTGCCAGTCACCTTCAGGCATCGCAACAACTACCGCACCGAGCTCATTGACTCCGATGTCGCCCACATTCGCCTGCCATACAACGCCATCCTCGGGTACCCAGCCCTAGCCAAGTTCATGGCAGTGACTCACCATGGCTACAATGTCCTCAAGATGCCAAGAAGCGGTGGAGTCATCACCGTACCCTGTGAGGAAAGGGACGCGGTGTGTTCACTTGAACGTGCATTCCAAGCCGCAACAATCGAAGACCCAGATCACGGGAGCGGAAGACTTCCCGAGGCGACCCTTAAGAAGAAGAAGGCTTCGCCTGGCCCAAGCCATAAGGAGGCAGGCGCCTCCGGAGGCGTTGCGTCAGGATTCGCGCCCGTTCAGGGAGCACCACCCTCTGTCGCATAGGAAAGCACGCCCGGCGCCCTCCTCAGGCAGGGCTCGGGGGCTCTTTCTTGGAGAGCCACTGACTTTGCCAAGGTCACGAGGGAGGCGCTCGGGCACCACTTGGAGGGGTGCTTCCAGGCACGTTTCCCTCAGGAAGGTACGAGGCAAGGAAGACCAAACCCTCAGGAGTTCATCGCAGGAAACACCCAGGAGCTACAGGAGTCGAGAGTCATGCGCGGCAGCCGCCGCTTGCCTGCCGTGGCCCCACATCCAGGCAAGGATGGTGGGCAGTGCGTCTACATCGACATGCCAGGGCTCAACCGAGCCGCATCTCAGGAGCGCCTCTGGCCTTCGCGCGTGGGGCGTTGCGAGGGTCCACCTCACAGCTATGTTCGCATGCCTTTTGGCCTGCCGAGCGCGGTCACCGCTCATCAGCGCCTGCTGAGGAGCATTCTGGAGGCTTAGGAGGTCAGGCATTGTGCGGTCCTGGCGGAGGTGCAGATGGCCCTCGAAGACCTACCCGTGCCCCCGGAGCCTCCCGAGGCTCCTGGGCCTGGGGGCTCGTGAGGGTTGACGTCTTCACCGCGGGTCGCCCACTTCTGCGGCATCGCTTCATCTTCAATAGCATCAGGTGACATCTTTCAAGTTCCATTTTTAGCTAGGAGAGCCCACAGGGCCGCGTTGTTCCTAGGTCACGTGGGTCCGTCCCTGCGGCATGTATCCGTTTTAGTTACGCACTTTACTTACCTTGTTGGGGGCGCCCCTCGGGCTGCATCATCCCCAAACTGCTCGGGCCTGGCCCAGCGGCGTTTGCTTTTCCCGCATCTACTTGAAATGAATCTGCTTCTTCGTACTTAACATACCTGACCTAATCGCCTGCTCGATTGACACCTACCCATGGAGCCGCTCGCTCTAGCACGGCGTCTGCGTACGGGTCCGCCCCTGCAACACCGATAAATCTGAGTGGTCGAGCTCTGGCCGCGGCAGCCCCGCAAGGCGCCACCTCACCAGGCCCTCAGTGCCCCAATCACTCCCTCGGAGCGACCAATGGTTGGCTGGCAACCGTAGCGACAGGTCTTGTCTCTCCTTGTGATTGGTATGCATGACCCACTCCAGGAGCAACATTGGGGATGTCACGGGCTATCTCTCCCTCTCTCCGGCACGGACCGCTTGCATGTTAAAAGGGGGCGCCTGAGCATCGCGGCTCATGGGCTCCTACTGGCTCTCCAGCCCTCACCCCCTGGCCTTGACCCACGACATCACGACCTATCATACCAGTGGCGGCTGAGCTCGCTCGAGGGCCGGGACCTGAGGACGTAGAGCATTAAGGAAAATGTGGGGAAGTGGGAAGAAGCTCGCGAGGACCTAACCCAGTAGCACCTCAGCTACCGCCGCTCGGGCCGGGAGCCCCGTCGAAGGACTACCCCAAACTCAAAAGATAAGTCATGCCGTTACAGGAGTTGGACCAATGCAGCACCAAACCCTCACCTAGTGCAGCTCTGTCACGGCGACGTTGCCTTCCTTTCTCGCCCAGCGAGGGCTGCTCGAGCGCTAAAGGGGACCTCCCGAGCATCGCGACTCGGGGGCTCTTACTGGACCTCGGGCCGCTCACCTCCTGGCCTTGACCACGGCATCGTGACCTGGCATACCAGCGATGGCTGAAGCCTGCCTGGGGACCGGGACCTATCAGGGTAGAGCGTTAAGTCCTCGTGAGGATAGAAAGGGGGAGCCGAGCCGGGACAGGACAAGCATCTCGCATCGATTCATATTAGGGATATAATGTTCGCAAAAGACATGGCAGGAGCCTTACATACCCCCATGGGGTGTTTCTTCGATTCCTCGTAGGGAACAAGAGGTGCTAATCCTAAGGAATGCTAATTGCCCGCGCCTCCGCAAGCGACGCCATCATCAACAGTGGACTGCCCGGCGCCAGCGCCAACCCCACCCAGATCAGTGGTGTCGGCGGCCCGATGCAGTTGCCCTACTCCGAGCACGGCGCGAGCTCGGAGGCTCGTAGCTGTCGTCGCTCGTCTCCGGAGTCACGAGAAGCTCGAAGGAGGCGCTGGATTCCCCAGCTCCTCCGCTGCCGCCTGAAGAGCTGCTAGAAGGCCGATGGGCAGGCCAGGTCCTCGCCAGTCCGATGCCCCTGCCGCTTTCCTTGGGGCAGCACTCCAACCGGCGTCCTTCAACATCGAAGACCTTGAAGAACATCAGGGAGGCGCCATCGTATTCAAGATGAATTACGAGGGCACCCTCCGTGCGGCAGACCCGGGCGATCTCACCCCAGCCCCGGGTCATATAGACCTTGCCCGGAGCGACGACCGCGACCTCCACTCCGGTCGCGAGGGTGCTGCAGTCGGCGTGCTACAGTCAGAGCTCCAGAGACCTGCTCGGCGGCATCTCGAAGGCGAAGGAGGGAGGAAGGCGGATCCAAGAGCCTGGGGGCATGGCGACGTGAAGCACGAGCTCACAGGAGGAGCCCTCGGCGTGGACTCCAGGAGGAACTACGTGCACCACCGTGACTCGTCGGCGTCGGTGCGGCACCGTCAGTGTCGCTCGACGCCCTCTTCCCCAGGGCCCTCGATTCAGGCGTACAAGGGCAGTGGAAACCCAGGCGGCGGCCGCTCGTACCAGGGCCTCAGCGCCTCCTGCCAAGCACCCTCATCTCGGCGGCAGGGGACTAGCCATTTCTTCGGCGGAAGAGGGTCAGGACCTTCTCGGGGGGGCTTTCCTTTCTCTTCTACAGAAAACCGGCGGATTGGTGCCATTGGCGTAAGGAGAAGCAAGGACGAGGAAGGAGAAGGAAAGGAGTAGCAGGGAGGGATAAGCTAACGAGGCTCACGCGGCCCCGTACTTATAGACGGAGAAGGCCAACCGCCAGCCACCATGATCGCAGGTAATCATGACCCATTTCTCTTTATGCAGGGACTTGACAAGTCGAGCGGTTGCCGAGGCGTCATGGGGAAGCGCAGATGCCCACGTCCAATCAATCGCCACGTGGCGCCCAAGGCCGCAGGCTATTGGGGCCCGTGACGCTTCGCGCTTGCCCCTTAGCTTCTCTGCTAAGCCAAGCCCGGGCGCGCCTTCGGCCCGGGGGCTACTTTCGGCGTTCTGGGAACGGGGGTCCCCAGACTTGCTTGCCTGCGGCCTGCGGCCTGCAGCGTGGCTCGAGTGGGGGCCCAGTGCGGCCCAGCTTCATCAGCTCAAGCTCAAGACCCTCGCAAGGGGCCAAGCCTTGCGGGGCGGACGACAGGAGGCTTCCTCAGGAGCAGCCTCATCAAGCAGGCTCGCGAGGAGGCGGAGAGATCAAGGCAGGGGTGCCTTGCAAGGATCCCATGACGCAAGCCATGACGATCGAGATTAGGCGGGCGCCGGCCTGCGCAGTGTCCTTGTTTCCCCTTCGGTGCAAAGGGAGCAAGCACAGGCCAAGGCATCGGGCAGAGGTTACCATTCTGGTGCAACGAGACCAAGACCAGCAGAGCGGCAGGACGGAGGTCACCGTGGAGCCCAAGACGCATCACCAGTGTTTTTGGAAGCCGAAGACCACCTTTGGTCAGGATAACTTGTACTAGATGTTCCCCTTCAAAATGGCCAATTGTTGGCACCCTTCCCGCTCATTTTTTGGGAAGAGGACCAGGGCCTCTATAAATAGGACTACCCCCGAAAGCAGAAGGGAGGAAAGAGGGGAAGAAGGGGAAAGGAGGAAAAAGAAGAAGAGTGAGGAGGAGGAAAAAGAAGAAGAGAGAGGTCCAGAGAGAAAGAAAGAGAGAAGAGAAAGAAAGAGAGAAAGATCCGGACCAAGTAGAACACACTGCACTAGCTCAAGAACACCTCTCGTGAGGCCATTCTTCCCCTGTATTGTTCATCATCAGCCCCTGAGGCAATCCACTACACCACACATTGGAGTAGGGTATTACACCACATCGGTGGCCCGAACCAGTATAAACCTTGTGTCCCTTGTGTGTTCTTCTTTCTAGCCTAGATTTCTTGCGAGCCATAGAAGCGCGAGTCGGTAGGGGAAAGATCTCCGTGCGCACCCCAGAGTTCGAACCTTAAGGGTCTGCTGGAACCCGAAATCCGACAATGCCATAATTAAGAAGAATTACATTGAAATTATGCCAACTAGCATTCCACATCAAAAATTCTATTTTTATCATTTACCTACTCGAGGACGAGCTGTAATTAAGCTTGGGGATGCTTGATACGTCTCCAACGTATCTATAATTTTTGATTGCTCCATGCTATGTTATCTACTGTTTTGGGCAATATTGGGCTTTATTATCCACTTTTATATTATTTTTGGTACTAACCTATTAACCGGAGGCCCAACCCAGATTTGCTATTTTTTGCCTATTTCGGTGTTTCGAAGAAAAGGAATATCAAACGGAGTCGAAACGGAACGAAATCAATTGGAGAAGTTATTTTTGGAAGGAAAGCTACCGGAAAAGCTTGGAGTGCACGTCAGGAAAGAAGGGAGGTGCCCACGAGGGTGGGGGCGCGCCTACCCCCTAGGGCGCGCCCCCTGCCTCGTGGCCCCCCTTCGGTCCACCGACGTGCTTCTTTCACCCATATATACCTACGTATCCTAAAACTTCCAGAACAGACGATAGATCGGGAGTTCCGCCGCCAGAAGCCTCCGTAGCCACCGAAAACCAATCTAGACCCGTTCCGGAACCCTGCCGGAGGGGGCAATCCTTCTCCGGTGGCCATCTTCATCATCCCGGTGCTCTCCATGACGAGGAGGGAGTAGTTCTCCCTCGGGGCTGAGGGTATGTACAAGTAGCTATGTGTTTGATCTCTCTCTCTCTCTCTCTCGTGTTCTTGAGGTGATACGATCTTGATGTATCGCGAGCTTTGCTATTATAGTTGGATCCTATGATGTTTTTCTCCCCCCTCTACTCTCTTGTAATGGATTGAGTTTCCCTTTGAGGTTATCTTATCGGATTGAGTCTTTAAAGATTTGAGAACCCTTGATGTATGTCTTGCCGTGCGTATATGTGGTGACAATGGGATACCACGTGATTCACTTGATGTATGTTTTGGTGATCAACTTGCGGGTTCCGCCCATGAACCTATGCATAGGGGTTGGCACACGTTTTCGTCGTGATTCTCCGGTAGAAACTTTGGGGCACTCCTTGAGGTCCTATGTGTTGGTTGAATAGATGAATCTGAGATTGTGTGACGCATGTCGTATAATCATACCCATGGATACTTGAGGTGACATTGGAGTATCTAGGTGACATTAGGGTTTTGATTGATTTGTGTCTTAAGGTGTTATTCTAGTACGAACTCTAGGGTTGTTTGTGACACTTATAGGAATAGCCCAACGGATTGATTGGAAAGAATAATTTTGAGGTGGTTTCGTACCCTACCATAATCTCTTCGTTCGTTCTCTGCTATTAGTGACTTTGGAGTGACTCTTTGTTGCATGTTGAGGGATAGTTATGTGATCCAATTATGTTAGTATTGTTTAGGGAACTTGCACTAGCGAAAGTATGAACCCTAGGCCTTGTTTCAACACATTGCAATACCGTTTACGCTCACTTTTACCATTAGTTACCTTGCTGTTTTTATATTTTCAGATTACAAAAACTATTATCTACTATCCATATACCACTTGTATCACCATCTCTTCACCGAACTAGTGCACCTATACAATTTACTATTGTATTGGGTGTGTTGGGGACACAAGAGACTCTTTGTTATTTGGTTGCAGGGTTGCTTGAGAGAGACCATCTTCATCCTACGCCTCCTACGGATTGATAAACCTTAGGTCATCCACTTGAGGGAAATTTGCTACTGTCCTACAAACCTCTGCACTTGGAGGCCCAACAACGTCTATAAGAAGAAGGTTGTGTAGTAGACATCATTAAAAAATTGATAGAATTGAGCATAGTTATGAGAATATCTAGGTATGATCATGTATATAGGCATCACGTCCAAGACAAGTAGACTGACTCCTGCCTGCATCTACTACTATTACTCCACACATCGACCGCTATCCAGCATGCATCTAGAGTATTAAGTTCAAGAGAACAGAGTAACGCTTTAAGCAAGATGACATGATGTAGAGGGATAAACTCATGCAATATGATGAAAACCCCATCTTGTTATCCTCGATGGCAACAATACAATACGTGCCTTGCTGCCCCTATTGTCACTAGGAAAGGACACCGCAAGATTGAACCCAAAGCTAAGCACTTCTCCCATTGCAAGAAAGATCAATCTAGTAGGCCAAACCAAACTGATAATTCGAAGAGACTTGCAAAGATAACCAATCATACATAAAAGAATTCAGAGAAGATTCAAATATTGTTCATAGATAAACTTGATCATAAACCCACAATTCATCGATCTCAACAAACACACCGCGAAAGAAGATTACATCGAATAGATCTCCACAAGAGAGGGGGAGAACTTTGTATTGAGATCCAAAAAGAGAGAAGAAGCCATCTATCTAATAAGTATGGACTCGAAGGTCTGAGGTAAACTACTCACACTTCATCGGAGAGGCTATGGTGTTGATGTAGAAGCCCTCTGTGATCTATGCCCCCTCCGGCGGAGCTCTGGAACAGGCTCCAAGATGGGATCTCGTGGATACAGAAAGTTACGGCGATGGAATTAGGGTTTTGGCTCCGTATCTGATGGTTTGGGGGTACGCAGGTATATGTAGGAGGAAGAAGTACGTCGGTGGAGCAACAGGGGGCCCACGAGGGTGGAGGGCGCACCTGGGGGGGGGGGGGGGGGTAGGCGCGCCCCCCTACCTCGTGGCCTCCCTGTTGGTTGCTTGACGTAAGGTCCAAGTCTCCTGGATCTTGTTCGTTCCAAAAATCACGTTCCCGAAGGTTTCATTCCGTTTGGACTTCGTTTGATATTCCTTTTCTTCGAAACCCTAAAATAGGCAAAAAAAAATAGCAATGCTGGGCTGGGCCTCCGGTTAATAGGTTAGTCCTAAAAATAATATAAAAGTGGATAATAAAGCCCAATAATGTCCAAAACAGAAGATAATATAGCATGGAGCAATCAAAAATTATAGATAGGTTGGAGACGTATCAAGCATCCCCAAGCTTAATTCCTTCTCGTCCTCGAGTAGGTAAATGATAAAAACAGAATTTTTGATGTGGAATGCTACTTGGCATATTTTCAATGTAAATCTACTTAATTGTGATATGAATATTCAAATCCGAAAGATTCAAGACAAAAGTATAATATTGACATAGAAATAATAATATTTCAAGCATACTAACTAAGAAATTATGTCTCTTCAAAATAACATGGCCAAAGAAAGTTATCCCTACAAAATCATATAGTCTGGCTATGCTCTATCTTCACCACACAAAGTATTTAAATCATGCACAACCCCGGTGACAAGCCAAGCAATTGTTTCATACTTTTGACATTCTCAAACTTTTTCGATCTTCGCGCAATACATGAGCGTGAGCCATGGACATAGCACTTTAGGTGGAATAGAATGGTGGTTGTGGAGGAGACAAAAAGGGGGAAGATAGTCTCACATCAACTAGGCATATCAACGGGCTATGGAGATGCCCATCAATAGATATCAATGTGAGTGAGTAGGGATTTCCATGCAACGGATGCACTAGATCTATAAGTATATGAAAGCTCAACAAAAGAAACTAAGTGGGTGTGCATCCAACTTGCTTGCTCACAGAGACCTAGGGCATTTTGAGGAAGCCCATCATTGGAATATGCAAGCCAAGTTCTATAATGAAAAATTCCCACTAGTATATGAAAGTGATAACAAAGGAGACTCTCTATCATGAAGATCATGGTGCTACTTTGAAGCACAAGTGTGGTCAAAGGATAGTAGCATTGTCCCTTCTCTCTTTTTCTCTCATTTTTTAATTTGGGCCTTCTTTTTTTATGGCCTCTTTTTTCGTCCGGAATCTCATCCCGACTTGTGGGGGAATCATAGTCTCCATCACCCTTTCCTCACTTGGGACAATGCTCTAATAATGATGATCATCACACTTTTATTTTCTTACAACTCAAGAATTACAACTCGATACTTAGAACAAAATATGACTCTACGTGAATGCCTCCGGCGGTGTACCGGGATATGCAATGACTCATGAGTGACATGTATGAAAGAATTATGAACGGTGGCTTTGCCACAAATACAATGTCAACTACATGATCATGCAAAGCAATATGGCAATGATGGAGTGTGTCATAGTAAACGGAACGGTGGAAAGTTGCATGGCAATATATCTCGGAATGGTTATGGAAATGTCATGATAGGTAGGTATGGTGGCTGTTTTGAGGAAGGTATATGGTGGGTGTATGATACCGGCGAAAGGTGCACGGTATTAGAGAGGCTAGCAATGGTGGAAGGGTGATAGTGCGTATGATCCATGGACTCAACATTAGTCATAAAGAACTCATATACTTATTGCAAATATCTACAAGTTATCAAAGCAAAGTATTACATGCATGCTCCTAGGGGGATAGGTTGGTAGGAGAAGACCATCGCTCGTCCCCGACCGCCACTCATAAGGAAGACAGTCAATAAATAAATCATGCTCCGACTTCATCACATAACGGTTCAACATGCGTGCATGATACGGGAATCACAAACTTTAACACAAGTATTTCTCAAATTCACAACTACTCAACTAGCATGACTCTAATATCACCATCTCCATATCTCAAAACAATTATCAGGTATCAAACTTCTCATATTATCCAACACACTCATAAGATAATTTTATTATTAATCTTGTATACCTAGCATATTAGGATTATTTAAGCAAATTACCATGCTATTTAAGACTCTCAAAATAATCTAAGTGAAGCATGAGAGATCAATAGTTTCTATAAAACAAATCCACCACCGTGCTCTAAAAGATATAAGTGAAGTACTAGAGCAAAACTATATAACTGAAAAGATATAAGTGAAGCACATAGAGTATTCTAATAATTTCCGAATCATGTGTGTCTCTCTCAAAAGGTGTGTACAGCAAGGATGATTGTGGTAAACTAAAAAGCAAAGACTCAAATCATACAAGACGCTCCAAGCAAAACACATATCATGTGGTGAATAAAAATATAGCTCCAAGTAAAGTTACCGATAGAAATAGACGAAAGAGGGGATGCCTTCCGGGGCATCCCCAATCTTTGGCTTTTTGATGTCCTTATATTATCTTGTGGGTGCCATGGCCATCCCCAAGCTTAGGCTCTTGCCACTCCTTGTTCCATAATCCATCAAATCTTTACCCAAAATTTGAAAACTTCACAACACAAAACTTAAAGTAGAAAATCTCGTGAGCTCCGTTAGCGAAAGAAAACAAAAGACCACTTCAAGGTACTGTAATTAACTCATTCTTTATTTATATTGGTGTTAAACCTACTGTATTCCAACTTCTCTATGGTTTATAAACTATTTTACTAGCCATAGATTCATCAAAATAAGCAAACAACACACGAAAAACAGAATCTGTCAAAACAGAACAGTCTGTAGTAATCTGTATCTAGCGCAAGATCTGGAACCCCAAAAATTCTAAAATAAATTGCTGGACTTGAGGAATTTATCTATTAATCATCTTAAAAATAATTAACTAAATATCACTTTCCAAATAAAAATGGCAGCAGTTCTCGTGAGCGCTAAAGTTTCTGTTTTTTACAGCAAGATTAACAAGACTTTCCCCAAGTCTTCCCAATGGTTCTATTTGGCACAAAAACTAATTAAACACAAAAAACACAACCAAAAAAGAGGCTAGATAAATTATTTATTACTAAACAGTAGCAAAAGGCAAGGAATAAAAATAAAATTGGGTTGCCTCCCAACAAGCGCTATCGTTTAACGCCCCTAGCTAGGCATAAAAAGCAAGGATAGATCTAGGTATTGCCATCTTTGGTCGGTAATTCTTCAATGAGGCATCTACCATCCTTAGGAATTTCTTTCTTTTTATTAATTATCAAACTTTTAGGCACAAGATCAAAAAATTCATTTGTAACAAATGGTTCCTTAATGATAGCAAAAAGATTGGGATGAATACTTATATATTTGAGATCCGCAGTTTCCTTACTAGAAGATTCACTCTTATTTTTAGGAACATACATAAGCTTGGCAATTTTAGTGGGGGACTTGGAGTATTCTTTACGGAAGAAAAGGCGGTTCCCAAGTTGGTAATAATGCCCTCAAGTTTATCGATTCTAGTGGAATCCTGATTTATTTTCTCATTAATTATAGGTTCCTTTTCTTTAATATTTTTTAAAGTGACTCCTACTTTAGATCCATATTGAGAGATTCGGTTGTGGATCTTTTTGTCCAAATTTTCAATTAACTCTACAGTAGCAACCTTATTCTCAATAATTTCAAGTCTTTGCATTACATGCTCCAAAGTTAACGTAGTTCCATTAACCAAAAGAGGTGGTGAGCCAAACAAATCTATCATAGCATTATTAGAATCAAAAGTATGGCTACCCAAGAAGTTCCCTCCGGTAATAGTATCAAGGATATATTTGTGCAAAGGAGTAGCGCCTACATAAAAATTGCGAAGAAGAATGGAAGTAGATTGCTTCCTGGTAGATCTATTTTGAGCATTGCAAATTATATACCAAGCGTCTTTTAGATTTTCTCCCTCCCTTTGCTTAAAATTTAGAATTTCATTATCGGGAGACAACAGAGAAGATAGAGGACTCGCCATAATGACAAGAAAACGGAAAAGAGAGGGGGATAGAGAGAGAGAGCGCGAATAAAACGGCAACGGTGAAGTGAGGGAGAGGAAAACGAGAGGCAAATGGCAAATAATGTAATGCGGGAGATACGGGTTTGTGATGGGTACTTGGTATGTTGACTTTTGCATAGACCTCCCCGACAATGGTGCCAGAAATCCTTCTTGCTACCTCTTGAGCACTTGCGTTGGTTTTCCCTTGAAGAGGAAAGGGTGGTGCAGCAAAGTAGCATAAGTATTTCCCTCAGTTTTCGAGAACCAAGGTATCAATCCAGTAGGAGGCTATGCGCGAGTCCCTCGCACCTACACAAAACAAATAAATTCTCGCAACCAACGCGATAAGGAGTTGTCAATCCCTACACGGTCACTTACGAGAGTGAGATCTGATAGATATGATAAGATAATATTTTTGGTATTTTTATGATAAAGATGCAAAGTAAAATAAAAGCAAAGTAAAAAAGCAAAGGTAATAACTAAGTGTTGGAAGATTAATATGATGAAGATAGACCCGGGGGCCATAGGTTTCACTAGTGGCTTCTCTCAAGAGCATAAGTATTTTACGATGGGTGCACAAATTACTGTTGAGCAATTGACAGAATTGAGCATAGTCATGAGAATATCTAGGTATGATCATGTATATAGGCATCACGTCCAAGACAAGTAGACCGACTCCTGCCTGCATCTACTACTATTACTCCACGCATCGACCGCTATCCAGCATGCATCTAGAGTATTAAGTCAGAGAACAGAGTAACGCTTTAAGCAAGATGACATGATGTAGAGGGATAAACTCATGCAATATGATGAAAACCCCATCTTGTTATCCTCGATGGCAACAATACAATACGTGCCTTGCTGCCCCTACTGTCACTGGGAAAGGACACCGCAAGATTGAACCCAAAGCTAAGAACTGATCCCATTGCAAGAAAGATCAATCTTGTAGGCCAAACCAAACTGATAATTCGAAGAGACTTGCAAAGATAACCAATCATACATAAAAGAATTCAGAGAATATTCAAATATTGTTCATAGATAAATTTGATCATAAACCCACAATTCATCGGTCTCAACAAACACACCGCAAAAGAAGATTACATCGAATAGATCTCCACAAGAGAGGGGGAGAACTTTGTATTGAGATCCAAAAAGAGGGAATAAGCCATCTAGCTAATAACTATGGACCCGAAGGTCTAGGTAAACTACTCACACTTCATCGGAGAGGCTATGGTGTTGGTGTAGAAGCCCTCCGTGATCGATGCCCCCTCCGACGAAGCTCCGAAACAGGCCCCAAGATGGGATCTCGTGGATACAGAAAGTTACGGCGGTGGAATTAGGGTTTTGGCTCCATATCTGATCATTTGGGGGTACGTAGGTATATATAGGAGGAAGAAGTACGTCGGTGGAGCAACAGGGGGCCCACGAGGGTGGAGGGAGCGCCTGGGGGGGGGGGGGTAGGCGCGCCCCCCTACCTCGTGGCCTCCTCGTTGGTTTCTTGACGTAAGGTCCAAGTCTCCTGGATCTTGTTCGTTCCAAAAATCACGTTCCCGAAGGTTTCATTCCGTTTGGACTCCATTTGATATTCCTTTTCTTCGAAACCCTAAAATAGGCAAAAAAACAGCAATTCTGGGCTGGGCCTCCGGTTAATAGGTTAGTCCCAAAAATAATATAAAAGTGGATAATAAAGCCCAATAATGTCCAAAACAGAAGATAATATAGCATGGAGCAATCAAAAATTATAGATACGTTGGAGACGTATCAGAGAGTTGAGTGTTGGGGAGACTATCATTTGAAGCACAAGAGCAAGGAGTTCATCATCAAAACACCGTTTATTACCTTTTGGAGAGTGGTGTCTCTTAGATTGGTTAGGTGTCACTTGGGAGCCTCCGTCAAGATTATGGAGTTGAACCAAGAAGTTTGTACGGGCAAGGAGATCGCCTACTTTGTGAAGATCTACCCTAGTGAGGCAAGTCCTTCGTGGGCGATGGCCATGGTGGGATAGACAAGGTTGCTTCTTTGTGGACCCTTCGTGGGTGGAGCCCTCCATGGACTCGCGCAAACCATTACCCTTCGTGGGTTGAAGTCTCTATCAACATGGATGTACGATAGCACCACCTATCGGAACCACGCCAAAAATCTCTGTGTCTCCAATTGCGTTTGCACACTCCAATCCCATCCCTTTACTTTCTTGCAAATTGCATGCTTTACTTTCCGCTGCCCATATACTCTTGCCATGCTTGGTTGAATGTATTGTAAATGTTTAAACTTGTGCTAAAACTCTACCTTAACTTGAAGAAAATAAAAAATACAACTTTTCTTTGTTAGGAGTCTATTCACCCCCCTCTAGACACCACTTCTCGATCCTTTCAACTTAGTGAATACATGAACTCCTCAAACTACGGTCATCACCGAGAAGTGTCCCGACTATTGTCACTCGGGGGTTGCCGGATCATAACACGTAGTAGGTGACTATACCTTGCAAGATAGGATCAAGAACACAAATATATTAACGATAACATAATAGGTTCAGATCTGAAATCATGGTACTTGGGCCCTAGTGACAAGCATTAAGCATAGCAAAGTTATAGCAATATCAATCTTAGAACATAGTGGATACTGGGGATCAAACCCTAACAAATCTAACTCGATTACATGGTAAATCTCATCCAACCCATCACGGTCCAGCAAGCCTACGATGGAATTACTCACGCACGGCAGTGAGCATCATGAAATTGGTGATGGAGGATGGCTGGTGATGATGATGGTGACGATTTCCCCTCTTCGGAACCCCGAACGGACTCCAGATCTGGCCTCCCGATGAAGAACAGGGGGTGACGGTGGCTCCGTATCGTAAAACGCGATGAATTCTCTTTGTTTTTTCTCCCTGAACATGAATATATGGAGTTGGAGTTGAGGTCGGTGGAGCCCTGTGGGACCCACAAGACAGGAGGGCGTGCCCCAGGGGGTTGGGCGCGCCCTCCACCCTTGTGGACAGGGTGTGGCAATTCTGCTGAAAACGGCATCAGTTCGGGTTAGTTCCATTCAAATCATGCAAATTAGGGTTCAAAATAAGGACAAAAGAGTTTGGAAAAGTAAATACGATGAAGATATATCATCAGCTATGAATCTGGCTAGTCGGAGTCCCGTCTGAGCTAAATCGAGCGACCTAGGCCCATTTCCTGTGTCTTAGTGTCTACTAGACCTCAGGGGCATAGGCCCAGACTCCACATGAGGTATTGGTTGGGAGGAGAAGGCTTTGAGGAAGGAGACAACATGGGAATTGGAGGAGCTTGGATCCAAGAGGAGCTCCGAAGATAGAGGAACGAACGTTGAGCTAACAGGGTCCACGGGAAGGTAAAAAAAGAGCTCCGTGATAGAAAAGGAGGACAGAACACACGTGAGATAAGAAAAGGGAAATGTGCGATAGGGACAATGCATTTTTTTCTCCAGTGAGGTGATTATTTTTTTCCTTCATTAGTTGCTAATACAAATTATTCTCCTTGAATTTGTTGTCAATTAAGATGCCAAAATTAAGATGAAAAACCACATGTAAGCACTATAAACATTCCTTTTCAAAAATAACATGCGCCTAGTTGAGGTCCATGAACCTATTTGAGTTTCTTAAGGATAAAATTGGATGGAAAGGACAATGGTAAGAAGATCGAAATTTCGACAGAGGATAAATACTAGCCTCCATATTTTAGCAATGCATACAAAGTTATTTTCTTTCATCTTTGAGACCAATATGGGTGTATGAACATAAGTGTGTCGCCCCCTAAGAGGATGCACACACGTATTGTTTCATTTTGTTTATTTCTTTTAGATCAATATGCCATATCTACAAATCTGAAGAAGAGAACTATGAGGAAGAAACAACAAGCGAGGCCGAGTTTAGGGGAAACAAATATCATGCCTCCTTTTTCTAATAGGATACATACATATTCATTCTCCTTCAGAGGAAGAAGAAGAAGAGGTAAGAGCAGTTAGAGAGCAAGCAGCAGCTTTCTTTGAGACATGTACACATATTTGAATTTCTCAAGGATAAAACTGGACGGAAAAAAGATAATAGTAAACATGACCAAATTATTGAAGGGCGATAAATATGTAGCCTCCATTTTATAGCTAGATGCATACAAAAATTATTTCTTACTTTTACCAGACTTGTATGCGTGTCTAAACTTCAAATGAACAAAATTAGAAGCAAGAGACGAGGTAGCATGATCAAATTTGTGGAGAAGAAGTTTTTTATTTTTATATTTTGGAGCCAATTAGTGTACCCCCAAGATTAGTTAGGATTGTTTGAATGCACATATTGATCTAATTTCTCTCTATGACAAAGTGATTTTGCACGCCAAGATTAGTTAGGATTGTTTGAATGCATATATTGTACATAAGTCTGGTAAAGAAAAGGGACAATTACATTTGAGCCCCTAGTTGTGTCACACCCGTGTGTTTTGCCCCTAAATCAAAAAACCCTCATTTCTATCCAAGCTCGTTTACTCCTCTTATGTTTTTGCCCTTTGACCGTTTGACTGCAACTTTGAAAACTTCATAACGAATTAATACTAACTCAGAAAAATGCAAATAAGATATCAAAATGATCGGAAAAACATTTGTCATGAATGCAAATGACATGCACATATAGGTGATGTTTTTCCGGACATTTTGATATCTTATATGCATTTTTCTGAGTTAGTATGAATTCGTTATGAAGTTTTCAAAGTTACGGTCAAACGGTCAAAGGGCAAAAACATAAGAAGAGCAAACGAGCTCGGGCAGAAACGAGGGTTTTTTGAATTTAGGGGCAAAACACACGGGTGTGACACAACTAGGGGCTTAAATGTAATTGTCCCTAAAGAAAAACAGAAGAAACATTTCTTCTGAATTTCAGACACTAGATCGCAAATATGTGTTACACACACACGCACACACACACACGCACACACACACACACACACACACACACACAAATATATATATATATATATATATATATATATATATATATATATATATATATATATATCGACATATGTACATTATATCCTCCCGGCCTCAAGACTCAAGAGATATGGCTGAAAAATTATATATAAGTTTAGGCCATGTTTGACATTATGATGATGTTATGATAATCCAGCTTGCCTAAGTAGATGTTGTTCATGTTAGTGTTTTTTCTAAATTGAAAAGGGTAAATGTGCCAACAAGCGTCAATATTCATTCAACTTAGGTACAAAGTACATCACGTAATTCAAAAGCCTTAAACCCAACATTATCCAATAGTTGAAAATTTGGACAAGAGCTAGCTCTATGAGTTGAATTGATACATCTGAAAACATGTTCTAAAGATGTGTTCAGAATATGATGAGCACAATTATGAGCCACGCCTTGGAAATATTGTAAATAGAGCTAGTGCAGTGGGCTGATTTGTGGAGGAAGCTGTTGAGAAAGGCTTGAATTCTCCTAGTGCCATTCTCAAATGTGACGTCTATGCTAGTTTTAGCTCTTAATAGTGTCAAATTATCACTGATTAAAGTGACCTACTAGAGTGGAAGTGATGCATCTAGTTGTACAACAAGATGAAGCGCAGAAGCTTCAGCTAGAAGAGGGGAGGGAGATGTAGTCGAGGAAGCCTGAACCATGAGCTTTGAGTTTGTGTGGCTTGTCAGCATGTACACTCCAATATCATGATCTTGTTTTGATTCCCTGTCCAAGCATTTTTGTTGTGTTCTTCCATAAAGCATCAAAATAGATTTTGGTACATGTGATACGCAAGTCAGATTTAAGATTAGAACCCTGGACAGGGCGAGAGTTTGATTGTTGCTTCTCCTTTATGTTTTGACGAGTTCCTATAGGTTGAGCAGAAATCTTCAAAGATTCGTTATTAGATATATCTTGCGCACCTGATGAACATGATGAGGCATAGAGTGTTTCGTGCAAAAGACAATGTCATTCCCAGCTTTCCACATACTCCAAAGGGATGTAAAGATATTCGAAATGGAAGCATGCATATGTTTCGTAGAGAGGAGACAGTGGATGATTGCATGGATGGAAATGTGTTCCTGAATTCGGAAGGCAATGAAAAAAGGCATTGGAATAACCAATGTTCAAAATATCATCTGATTCACCGATTTATCGCTTATTAGTGCTTGGAACCTGGGAATTGCAAGTAAAAACTGACTGGTTAATAGTCGATCGATAAAATAGATTAATCAGTCGGTTTTCGATTAATCTCTAATCCCCAGTCGATCGAAACACTAATGATAAGTGATATCCTCAACACTGGAAATAACTAAAAGTAGATATAAGGGTCGTAAAGTAAAAAATGTGGGCCAACTTTGATGTACCAAGGGTGTGCAAATCAAGCGGAACTGGAAAAAGGTGCACCCAACGAAGAGTGTACTCCCTTTGTTTCTTTTTAGTCTGCATATAACTTTTGTGTGAAGTCAAAGTATCTCTAGTTCGACCAAACTTATAGAAAAAGTATCAACATTTACAATGCCAAAGGAATATCTTAAGATTCATTATGGAATGCAGTTTCATAATTATGTATATTTGATATTGTAGATGTTGATATTTTTTTATACAAATTTGGTCAGAGTTTGTAAAGTTTGACTCGACACAAATCTTATATGCGGAGTAAAAAGGAACAAAGGGAGTACCTCATTTTCCTCAGTACTGCACCTGTAGTCCTTGTTGATATGCATGGAGGACCTACATGCTCTTGCTCTAGTATGAAATGCTTTCCTCAGCAACCTCCAAGCAAATGTTTGAATCATGTGGGCCATATAATTTTTCTTCCAAACCTGTAGAAAAGTGTTTTATAACAAGGAGGAGACCTGCCTGCTTTATTGTCCTGTAAATCTTGAGTTTTCTGCATACAAAGTTTATAAGTAATCTTGAAGTTACATTTGCCATTTGCAGTAAGATCCCAATAAAGAATGTCCCTACCATCATCAAGAATAAATGGGGCACTTATAATAGTGGAAGCAATAGGTTCCTCAAACAAATGATGGACGAGCTGGGCATTTGCATCCTTTTTGACATGTAGCCCAAACACCATTCACTTTGATAGGGTAAACAAAGTTATTAGGCTGAATGACTAGATGGTTATAAACATCAGTCCAAGCTGGGCACCATGGAGAGCTCAAAATGGAGACGTTGCCTTTTGTAAATTGATAGAAAGAAAAGGCTTTAAGCAAAGGCAAAACTTTAAGAATGGAGGTCCAAAAGGTGTAATTTGGGATATTTTGTTTAACATTTCAAATGGAAGAAAGGTAAGTATTTGAATTTCAAAACCTTGTATATGTGTCGCTCATTATCATCTATAATTCTTCAGGCAACAACAAGAATAAGACCTTGTTTCTTGGCTTGCATATTACTAATCTAACCCGCCCACCCTTGATTTTTGGGGGTGCAAATGTTTTCTGGGCTCATTGTGCCTTAGTTCCAACCTCTTCTCTAACACATGTCCACCAAAAAATCTTAATGGCAGTCGTGAGTTTAGCCAAGAGTTTCTTAGTGAAAAGAATATTTGACATATAGAAGACAAGGATAGGAAAAATAGATTGAATGATCTCGAGCCTAGCAACATGAGAGAGCTTGTTGGACCTGTAAGTAGGAAGCTTGTTGTTAAATTTTCCATAAACAAACTTGTAAGCAGTGATTGTATCATTAGCAAGCAAAATCAGTGGGTTCCCTAAATGAATAGACCTATGGTTAATGTTTGGCATAGGTAAAATTTTAATATGGGAGATAAGATTTGGGTCGGCATTAGCACAAAATGTCATAACAAACTTGTCCAAGTAAGGAGTCTAGCCGAAGTCACGACAAAAATGTTGAATATGTAAGATGAGACATTTGAGTAGCCTCAAGCATAGAAGAATTGACATTGATAATCAAGTCATCAACAAGAGAAAAGAGTAATTAGAAGGGCGGTTTGGTCCAAGAGAAATGATTGCAAGATTATTATTTTCCATAGCCTCATGTAGAGCCAAATAAAGCTCATTGATTGCAAGAACAAAAAGATAGGGACAAATGGGGTAGCCTTGCGTAATACTTCTACTACTTCAAAATCCCACAAAAGCCTGGCCATTAACAATCATAGAGAAGACAACATAAAGATGTGTACATAGATGATATATAAAATGACCTTGCAACCCTTTACGTGAAAGGGCGTGTTTGGTTGCCATGCGCTACAGTACCTGTGTTGCATACCCTTCCTCTAGAAAAACAACCTCATACTTCCTCCATTTCTTTTTACTCCGTATATAAGATTTGGTCAAAGTCAAACTGCACAAAGTTTAACCAAATTTATATAAAAAATATGAACATCTACAATACTAAAACTATATAGTATGAACATACGTTTCATGGTGCATCTGATAATATTGATTTCATATTGTGAATGTTTATATTTTTTTAATATAAAGTTAGTCAAACTCTATAAAGCTTGACTTTGACCCAAACCTTATATGCGGACTAAAAAGAAACGGAGGAAGTATGCGACGTCTGCGAGTTGTTTGGTTGCCTGCATATGGACTTCCTGCATTAGGAGATCAACTTTGGCACGTTGTTTGGTTGCCTGTATTGTCTCGGCGCATGCAACTACACGCTGTTTGGTTGCCCGCATGGGGTATGATTAAGAGCTAGCACTTGCACTTAGCACACAGGGTTAAGAGCTAGCAGAGGAAGGGAT
Source organism: Triticum monococcum (assembly GCA_034509565.1). NCBI lineage: Eukaryota > Viridiplantae > Streptophyta > Magnoliopsida > Poales > Poaceae > Triticum > Triticum monococcum. Next base: position 166,649,237 of record CM067842.1, on the reverse strand, counting down.
AGAAGAAATGCAGTGTGCGCTGGACCATGGCGACTGCGGTGGATAGTGGCCGTGGCGCCGTGTCCGACATGACGAGCATGGAGTCGTGGACGAGCGACCCCATCGGCGGCACGGCGAGCGACACCGTCAGCGAACTAGTTGCGGTGCTCGCGCAAAAACAATGAACAGAGGAGGAGAATGCAGTGCTCACGCCATGGTACCGTCAGTGCAGTGGACGAGAGAGGAGGCCGATATGATCGACGCCGGAAACGACTCCAGTGTAGTAGGGCGAGAGAGAGGAGGCAAATATGATCGACCCCGTCAGCGGCACGACGAACTGCAATGTGCACGGAGGTAGAGGACACAAGAAAGCAGTGTGCGCTCCATTGCAGCGTCAGTGCAGTAGGAGGACGACAGAGAGTAGGCCAAGATGAGCTATACCGGAAATGACTCTAGTGTAGTAGGACGTGGGCAAGGAGATTAAGGGGAAGGGCTTCGGTGTCGAGAGGGACGAATAGGGGGCTCTGAGCAGAGGACACAGGAGCTCGACATGGCGGCGGCAGTGCAGTAGACTGTTTCTCAAAGAGAGATGAAGCTACGATTGTCGAAACCAAAAACTTGCAACATGAATGTTGTGAGGAACTACGAGATTAGGCTGCTGGTCAAAGGAAATTTCAAATGATCGATCGTGCGCGACGAATCTGACAAAATTCGTCCAGAATAGTTTCAAATGGGAACACGAGATTAAGAACTTACGGCCGACGAAACTACGAACCGGTCGCCTGAATGAAACCGTAGCATCGAGGTGCATCTTGTAGAGCTTACCTCGAACTGAAGCACCGTTGTGTAGATCAGAGGGAGGAGATTAGATAGGAGCTTACTGGAGGTTGAAGAAGACCTTAGGTAATCACCTCGCATCCCTCCCGTCTCCACTCGTGCAAGGGCCCGCTCCCTTGCGCTCGGCTCGGCCTGACTCGCGAGAAACTGCCGATTCTAGTGTTTCCAGCGAGCCAGGCTCTGGGCTGCTTTAAGAAGCGTGTGATGCAGGCCCAATAGTGAAACCAGGCAACCAAACAGGCCTCTTACTTCCCGTGCGGGCCTGGTTGAGCTCTATGCGGGCAACTAAACACGTCCGTAATTCCATTCTAAATGGCCAAAATTCTTAGCTAGATCAATCTTAAGCAAAAAAACAGCATGTTTCCAAGAAGGGCAAAGGAATGGGTGAACTCTTGAGCATTGGGTTGTACATAAAATAAGTAATTGTACCATAGTTCAGCAATCGTAAAATGAGTAATCTGCCAGAAAGCGTGATAAGGGAGAGCAAAGAGTGCCACTAGCTAAGGCCAACTCCACCGCGCGACTCCAAACGGACGTTCGTTTTGTCCAGATTCTATTTGTTTGGGTAGGGATTTGGGGTCGTGTCCGGGCGGGTCCTGGGATTCGGTGGCCGTGCGCCCAGCGCGCGGACGCATCTCGGCCGTATTCTGTCCGCATATTTTTCTTTACAAGTCCTTAACTTTTTTTATTATTCATTTTTGATACATGACAATACATCATCACATTTTGACTAGTAAAGTAAGGCCAAAGAAAATAAGAACAACAAGAATACATTTTAGAAAATAGCCAACTTTTATAACTGCCCCCTTGAGTTGGGTTAGGGCTTTCTCGATGCACTCATTGTTAATCTGTGGAGGAGGCTCGATCTGGCATCCTCCTTTCTTCTTCAAGCCAGATGTAGATGTTGCTTCCTCACACCTAGTCTCGTGTCTAGCCTCTAATCTAGCAACAAGTGCACTTGTCTCATTTACAGCCTCTATACTAGCTAAAAGTGCACGAACATGTACTAAACTTCGCTCTATCAATATATCGATGTACTCTTCTTCCCAATACCAAAACTTGCATCCATTCTGCACAACAAAATTTAAAGTTAGCACAACTAATCAAATCTAGAGCACAGACCGAAGCTAAAAAAGCGCATACCCCGTCGTTTAAGCACTTGATGAACACCCATCCGGGATGTTCCGGCGTTGTAGACATGCGGCGCATGACCATCCTTGGGCAGTGGTCGCACTTAATGAGTGGCAACGGTGCGCCGGCGAGCTTTTGGGCAAGCACCGAGCCCGGCCGACCGCCATTCGTGTATCTGCCGACGGACCACCGACGGTGCAGATCCGAGCGGCTAGAGGAGGAGCCACTGCCTGCATGTGGCCTTGCGGCCCTGCCAGGGCCTTCCGGCGAGGTGCCCGGCCAGTCCATGGCGTGGCCCGGCCTTCCATAGCCGGCCAAGCTCAAGACCGACCGGATCCGCCCCAAATCCGGCCGGCGGGTGCGCACACCAAGTGGCCGTGGTTGGGTAGCTCGGCGGCGCCGAGGGGAAGGGGCTGGGCGAGCTCGCGTCCGAACTGCACGGTTGCAATGGCAGCGGCGGCGATGGCGGCAGCGAGGGAAAGAGTGGGGAAGAGTGGAGGGGGTGCGGCCGGAGGAAGGGAGTGGGCGGATAGAAAAAGGCCCACCCTGTGTCACCGACGGGCGGGCCAAGGGAGGACACGCACAGACAACCCGTGCGTCCGCGTGGTGTCCGTTTCACCCCAAAAGCGACGCAAATTTGAGCCGCGGATAGGTCGAAAGCGGACACAAAACGAATAAAAATTCGTTTGCTCCCGCGTACTGGGCCGCCTCGTTTGTCCGTTTTACCCCAAATAAATGAAGCCGAACAGGATAAGGTCGCGCAATAAAGTTAGCCTAATGTTTCATGCACTTGGCTCTCTTGCTTGCCCCAAGCAAACGCAAATGGCAAACCATTTGGGAACCACGGCGACGTACAGAACGGCCGAACCGGCACCTGCCACGCGGCGAGCGGCCGGAGATACCACGAGCGGCGCAGGGTGCAAGCCGGCGATCAACTGCCGGGACAGTGACCAAAGTCATGGAATATTGTAGCCCCCCGGCAGCGTATGCTCCGTGTGCTAGTGACGTGGCGCAGTGGTAGTTGCTGATGGATGGACGAGACTTGCCTGCTTTCCTCCTATGTGTTCATTCGTGCTCCCGCGTACGTGGCTTGATTTGATTGAAATAAAATAAGGCCCAACCCCATTCCTTTAAAATCAGGAAGGAGATGATTAGATTAGAAAGAAAGAAAAAAACAGCTGTTGGATGAGGTGGGAGCATGGATGAAAGCATGGAAAGGGAGCAGTCAAGCCGAATCCCTGATGGAACCGGCACGTTATTGGCTGTGGGCGCTCCAGGTGCTGCGTGGCGGGAGACACCTCACCTGCCACGAGAGCCTTCCCCGCACGGGGGGCCGTCGCCCGTCGCCTGCCGAGCTCCACCATCCACGTACGGCACCACGGTGGACTGACGAGTCATCCCAAGCCGCTCTAGGCTGACGCAGGTTTCGTGGATAGTTTAGCTAGCCAGACCACCCGCAAAAAAAAGGTAGCGCCATACGACCGGCGTTTGTCTATCCGAACGACCCGTTTTTCGCAGCACGACACAAGCAAATTCGAATTTCAGCTTATGTAGCCAGAATTTTTGGCAGTTCTTTTTTATAGTAGCTTTATGAAGCCAGTAAATAGTGCGAAGAATATTGCTTGAAACTCCGCCTTGTATAAGTCCAGTCAAGTGGTAGAGAATGCAGCTACGCGTGTGAGGTAGCTGAAATCCTAAAAATGAAAATTGAGTCCTACTGCACATATCGGAGAAGTTACATGTCGTCACTTGCACGTTGTAAAGTACAACGTACCCGGTCCCAAAGCGAAGTCAGCCAGTGTTGCCGGGAATGATCAGCAATCAGACATGCAGGCGTCGCTGGGCTTCCAGCAGGAATAACATTTCCTCGGTATTGCTACCTAGTCTTACCGCACGTGTAGACAAAATCTTGCAGACGAACGATGCGATATCTGCTTTGGATCTGTTTCGATCGATTATCGTCAACAAACCGACCATTCCACCAACCGCTTTAAACCCAGCTGATCTCGCTCAAACTGCGATATCCAATCTTTTAACACTTCGTGCATAGTAGTATGTCGCAAGCAAAACACTAGCGGCACAAAAAGCACGTATCCTCGGCAATGAATGATCATATCACACCCTAGTGATTAGCCTAGATACGTCGCTGCCAGGTTAATCCGCAGACAAGGCACTTGGCCAGTCTGACAGGAATCGTGAGGCAACGTGTGGGCAAAACAAACAGACAGTAGGTACTGCTACCCCGTACGTGCAGTGACGTGCTTGTTTATGCAGCGCGGCGACAGTAATGGCGCCCGATCGAGGCCCAATTATTCAGCTCCCGCTTAGTTGCGCTCCAGTATATGTATATCGCTGATCACTGATCCCCTCGGCCTCCGGCAATAATACAGGCGCTCCAGCGTATTGCACCACACAACAAAAACAAAGGAAGCAGATCGGCTGCAGCTGTGCCACTCACTCTCGACGTGCGGATGTGGCCTGTAGGATAGGATCAGCGTAGAACGCAGAATTATACTACGGCGGGTACAATGTACATGCACTGGCACTCTCTTGTTAGAAAATGAGATGCAGCATGAGCTGCCTGTGGCCTCCTACTATAGTTTAGCTTAGCGTCGATCGATCGATCGTCCCACATGCTCGATTACGGACGCTTAAGTGCGCTTGGTTGGGGAGCAGATCCGCGCGGTGCTCCCCTAATCGTCTCCGCGGAGAATAATCCCCACCAGTCGCTGTTTACTTATGTTGTTGGAATGATAATACTAATATAGTGCCAGTGTGTTCGACTCAGTGGGATCTGTCATAAATGAGCTGATTTCTTTCAGCTCGAGAGAGCAAACTACACATGATTGATTGGAGTCAACATACATGCCAGGGTGAAACCAGTTGACGACGGATTTACAATTTTGTTCGAGAGATTACAACTTTCGGTGCAAATGGGAGCTATCTTTGGAATGTCTGTACAATTGGACCGCCACTATACGTCGTCTATACCATCAAGTAATGGAAAAACTGTACTACTGTAAAACCCCAGGTTTGTATCGAGTATTAGAACGAACCCACAGTTTCAGCTAAAACTAAGTGCGTATGTCTCATACCCCTGTGAGCCTCTGAACTAAAGCGGGAACAAGCAACCTGTCGAAGAAAGCGCACCTCGCTCCTCAGTGCCTCGGCTTTACTTCCACTTCGTTGACATCGCGGATAAAGATCTTAGTACCAGGTTCATTCCTGTAAAGTGCAAAACCAGCGGTTAAATTGACGGTTCGGCGGTTCTACCTTGAATGATAGGGGAATGCTCCTATGGTATAGCAAAATTTTGGTCTTACTCTATTTTTCCCCTTTCGTAAGTGTAACTGGATGCAACAGCGAGCAGATTGTTATCCTTGCTGAAAGACAGAGCAGCAATGCTGGTTGGGTACCTGGGGGACTGCAATCGGAGCAGGAAAAAAAAATTCAGATATCCCGATGTCTGAATTCCTGACACAGAATTAGGATCAGTTTGTTTGGCAGATAAATCGTGGGGCAAGAAAAACCTGAAACAATCTCTTTTTGTTTTCTCCATCCCAAGTGCACACAAATCCATCACATCCGCCCGTGGCAAACGTTCCATGCCTGCGTACGTTAGATTAGGCTATTAAAGGAACTGAAAGTTGATGACAGTGCGAGCGCGAGAGAGATCAGGGGCATCTTACACTGAGTGGAATGCAATTGCATTAACAGGATATGCAACCCTCACTCTGCCCTCGGTCAATCGATGGCACTTGAAACCATACCTGACGAAAACAAACAGCCAATGAAAAACCATAAGGCTAGGTATAAAAAGGTGGAACCGCTCGGCATGAGTGGTTAACTATATCAAAAACAATGAACAATGCCCTAAAAGAAGGTATAAAGGTGGAACACAAGTGACCTTATGTAGAATAAGAAGACAATTGAGAGCAATGTCAATGCCCTTATCTTTAATAAACTAGCTATTTAGAAAAGGTGTCATCCTTTTGCAACACAGTATATACCTCTTTTCGAGACTAGACTCAGATTGGTCAAAGAAGTCCATTGCAACTCGTCCGTCTGTACTACCCAAAGCAAATCCTACATACAGGTCAAAAATAGAGATTAAATTAAAGGACACTTTGCTGAATGTAAAGAGGCCTAAGAAATAAAATGAGAAATATGCACGAGAGACTAGAGTTCAAGACGATGATAATTACAGCTAGTTTGCGGATGAATATTCCAAACTCAAAAAACTATTGAACTTCCAACAACAACAACAACAACAATAACAAAGCCTTTAGTCCCAAACAAGTTGGGGTAGGCTAGAGGTGAAACCCATAAGATCTCTCGACCAACTCATGGCTCTGGCACATGGATAGCAAGCTTCCATGCACCCCTGTCCATAGCTAGAAAAGTATTGATTATGCTATGTTGTGACTTCAACACCACCCATTGCCCATGGGTAGTATGTTCAAGTGTAGGACTAAACTTATACGTACAAGGCTAGAGCCCTAGAAAAAACTGAAAATATATCACTAATGCTGATTACTATTTATAACCATTAATATTATCCTGCCAACGGAATTAGAATGTCAGGTAAGAGAAGGTCCAAAACAAAAATAAAAAACATAGTCAGATGCAACACAGAACTGAAGACACCATCAATGTGGATCAACCATTAACCCAAGAGTACTACACAGAAATAGAAGGCGTCCATAGTCAACACAGCGCTGGAGCACTAGAACAAATGACGAAACCAATTGAGATCAGTTAAAAATATCTCATTCTGAATCAATATAGATAGTGAGGGAAGGCGTTAGCATTATAGTATGAGACTGGAGGGATATCTGAAATTCAGGCTTTGCTGTGAATCTTTCATTATGAAATAGACTTGTTTTCTAAGCTCTACTGCTGGAAAATCATATCCTGGAAGAGACACCGAGAAGCTAAATCTTAACGATAATTAAGGAAACAGTAGAAAGTCATGCTTTCATCAAATTCATGTATGCTGACGAAATAGAGAAGTTCAAACTTTCCCAACGAGTTGACCTGTTATTGCACCTTCAATAGTTGAATCAAAGATCATAAATCATCCACACCCTTGAACCGGTGAAAGTTAAAAACCGAATAGGAAATTCTATAACCATAGGACAAAATGACCATACTTGTCAAGCATCAAGTAGATTAAGTAGTAATGGAGCCAAATGATAATCTATACAAAAACTGATAACAGCATTGTTGCATGAATCTCAAACAACCTATCCATCCACTTGTACACACAAAATGATATATGGTTCCATGAAATTTCAAGATATTTATCTATTGACCATGCATTAACACAAGGAAGTTAATCATGTACCAATTTTTATAAGATTCAAGAAACAGTACAAGATAACAGTTCTCATGGCGCCTCTCCAAATGAACAAGAAGGGTTCATGCCAAACAAGAAAGGTAAATTCTATTCCAACTTAGTACATCTTTTGTATGTTACATAAATCAACAAAAATAAGGTTCAATTCATGCCAGTGTTATTTAGCAGGAATATTGATCAATGCATATTCGCAGAATTATCATAAGAACGTCTTACCAGTTTTATTTGGATAACACTCAACACAGCGTGTTTGAGAATTCAGATAAGACTTCCTTTGCTGAGGCTCAGACATATTGCGCAAATCATAAACATTCACATGCTCTCCTGCTGTTGCAACAACCAACTTATGTCCTGCTAATGAAAGTGCGTATACACGTTCAGGTTGGGTGTGTGTCCCAATAAGTGTATATTCTGGCCCAGTCGCACCTCTTTGATCCCAACACTTTATAGTCCTATCCCAGCTTCCAGTGATTACTTGACCTGGCATAAGACAGGACACAAGCATATGATGGTTAAGGTTATTATTAAGAGTGAAAAATTATCTGTTTATTAATGAATTATAGTTGTGCAGGAAATGCCAGAGCCATTGTACGTGAGATACAGTAACCAATATGCTTGATTTTCTTAATTTGTCGTGCGTACTGTAAATCTCTAGGCAATTTTCACCTACCTTTTCGGTTAAGACTCTCATCTAGTAATCCACATGAGCTCACTACCAGATGACAATAGTATAAGACATCAGGTTATCTACTACAAGTATTTTGGGTCAGAGACAATAATACTGTAGATGCTAGTCGCATAAATGTAGAGATCACATGATTTTGGATGTTTCTAAAGATGTAGGACTTGTAAACTGAATATATATTTGACACAACAAAGGACAAACGTGGTAAACTTCAAACGATAACTGCCCACATTATGACTTCTGAATACTTAAGGCCATATTTCACCACTGTCTACTATAGTCTTCATCAGCATCGCATGTCTATTGATAAAGACCAGACCCACCAGGTAGCTGTCTTCCTAGATTATCTAGTATTCATTCAACAGATATCATCTAGGCTCTTTCAGTTTCTCATATTGGGATTTAGGAACAACTATTGAACGATGGCAGATGAACAATACAGAGAACTAAGCATAAAAACAGAAGATGGATATCATAAGCAAGTTCATGGAGTGGATATTTATTAAATACTCTATCTTAAAACATAAGTAAAATATACCCAAAAATCATTATTGTTGCACGGTAACAGAAGAAGGCTGTATATTATATGAAGGTTATTATGAATTTATGATAGTCCTAAACCAACATCAGGAAGAAATAAAGCATGAACTCGCCGAGCATAGCGATCCATTGAACTATTACAATTTGGGGGTCAGATTGACAACGTTCTTAACTTAATTAACCCATCTCTAGCAACACGAAACATGGTTTTGATGATAAATAGCAATGTTCTTCAGAAACTGAAGCTTGACAACACAATAGCACTGTTCAGCAAAAGCGAACAGGCAAGAGTAATTAAGCAAGTACCTGTGGTATCGGAGTACTCCACACAGCGAACTGGACCATCATGGGTTCCCAAGCGATAACTACTTTCGGCACTAAAGGACAGCCTGCATGTAGTACAACAAAACAGATCCGAAACATACAGGTCAACAATTGAGCTTCGATTTGTACGAATGATCTGGCCGAACAGAAATTTAAATTCAGTTAATCGTGCTGAATAAATATGCTATTGCCTATGCTGCGGGCATTTGGGTCTGAAATCCACTAAAATCATGTCCGACCCTACTTCCTACCGAGCCATTTTAACATCAGAAATGCAAAGCTCCGCCTCTGTTGTGCTAAACTGTACCGCGTCCCCGACCATTCAATCAGAATCGCTAAGCAAAATACCAATCAAACGAGGCGGGAAGATGAATAGGTGATCCCTATCACCTCACCTCCGCACGACGTGGTCGCTCGAGGCGCTGAACGCCGAGGAGTCGCTATCGTGGAAGCAGCAGTCCAGCACGGGCGTCTTGTGCGCGAACGCGCCCACCAGCGCGTTGGTGGCATCGACGTCCAGGAGCCGCACCGCCTGGAAGGAGCGAACGCGCAGGCGCACGCACAGCCAAGCCCGCGCAGGCACAGAACCCAACGGATCAAACCGAGCCGCTAGGGTTTCGTTTCCTCGGAGAAGTGGGAGGCGCGCGAGGCTTGTGAACTAACCTTCTCCCATGAGGAGACGAGGAGGCGGTTGCTGTGCTTCGAGAAGCGGAGGCTGGAGACGCCGTCCCTCGGCGGGTGCCCCAGCTCCCTGCCCAACCCGATGCGGCCGCCGCCAGCGTCGACCGGCGGCTGGCCGGTGGCGGGCGCGCTCATGGCGGGGTCGGGAGGAGGAGGAGGAGGCGGCGGTGGTGATTCCGGGTAGCCTTGGGTGCTGGGGGTTTGCGGTAGGTAGGATGCGGTGGGGACCGAAATTTTGAACCCGCGACGAACGAGCCGTGGAGCAGAGCGCGGGGTTTATAGAGGAAACGGTTTCGGGGAGGAATGGCCAGTTTGGTGGGGAGCTCCTAACCGGCGCTCTCAGCGCCGGTTCTCATACTGGCGCCCGAAGGAGATTCTACTGGGCCGGCCCAGCAAAATTCATTCGCTACAGAGGAAGCGCGAAAAAGACGACGCAAAAATGGTCCTCAGTGGGGATCGATCTCACGTGACAACGGCGAACCAGTAAAACTAACCACCTAAGCTACCCGGCCCTACAGACAAACTACAGGGAGAACCTTTTAAGTACATTTGTACCCTCGCAAACGTTTGCTGTAGCGCTTCCCTAAAAAAAACGTTTACTGTAGCGCTTTGATTTAATTTTTTTGAAAACATTTTGGAAAAGGTTCACGAATTACAGAAAAGTTCATTTGTTTTGAAAAAAATTAATCGATTTTGAAAAAGGTTCATGATTTTGAGAAAAATGTGTTATCGATTTTGAAAAATAGTTCACAAAACTTGAGAAAAAAGTTCATATATTTGAAAAAAGTTCATCAAGATTCAAAAAAGGTTCATCGATTCAGAAAAAAGTTCATCAAGATTCAAGAAAGGTTCATTCATTCAGAAAAAAGTTCACCAATTTTGAAAAAGTTCATCAATTTCGAAAAATAGTTCATGCATTTGAAAAAAGTTCATCGATTTTGAAAAAGTTTACAAAAAAGTGAAAAAAGTTCATCAAATTTGAAATAATTTCATCGAAAATGAAAAAAATTCATCAAATCTGAAAAATAATTATCGACATTGGAAAAAGTTCATCAAAATTCAAAAAAAATTCATCAAATTTGAAAAATAGTTCATCGAATTTGAACAAAAGTTCATCGAAATTCAAAAACAGTTCATCGATTTGAAAAAAACGTCCATGTATTTGCAAACCAATTCATCGCACAAAGATGAAGAAAAAAAGAAAACAAAAAAATTTAAAAAGAAAAACCAAAAAAGGGAAAAGGAAAAAGGGAAAAGGAAAAAAAGAAAAAGGAAGAAGAACGATTAATAGAAGAAAAATGAAAACGCAACCAGATCCCGCCCAGTGGCCGATTGGTTAGACTAGCGTTCCTTAATGCTGGAGACAGCTGGTTCGAATCCTAGCGGTTTACCCTTTTTTGCATGTTAAGACAGGAAAGAAAACACGTTAGATGGGCCGGCCCAGAGCATCGCGGGGGTGTGCGCCCGTTTGCGCCCATGCCTGTAAGGAAATGCCAGTTTGGTGCCACCCGCCCCAACTAGGCTTTGGATTTGGGCTGGGTGTGCGCCCGTTTGCGCCCATGCCTGTAACGGGCGCAACGGGCGCCGTTTAGGAAATGCCAGTTTGGTGCCACCCGCCCCCGACGACCCCCGACCCCGAGTCGCCGTCGTATGGGCTAGCTTTAGCATTAACTGGGCTTTGGATTTGGGCTGGGTGTATGGTCCAGATCGGCTTATCTGGTGAATTCAGGGGAAAATTACGCCAATCTATTGAGATATGGTATGCAACAAAGTGAATATTTGAAATGAGAAATAAATTTAAATTTTCAGATAACGAATCCTTCTAATCCAGTCTATATGTGAAGTTGAATAAATGTTCATTTTCTCAACCATAGATAGAATACCCGGATCATGTCATTAGTAGGCAAAAGGGTGGCTACAGACTAAAAGAAGATCCTCACAATGAAATAGTGGCCTACTTCCAAGTCGAGCACATTAGATTTTGAGCTTAGCGGGACATGCATTTCATTCCCAGGAGCTTAGCTCATTTGACTGCTCAAAACTTAAAACACTTGAGTGATAGCCAAGCGAAGCCGCCGCCTATAGGCAAAGGGACAAAAGCCCATTAGGCCTGATGGGAAAAAATATGAAAGCCTCTGCTCGATTAAGGTTATGAAATTATAGAGTTGTTTTTCTTTTAAGTAATACTAAGAACTGGAAAAACAGTTCGAAAAAGGAGAAAAGCTAAGGTTACAAAAAAACTTATCCATTTACAAAGGGTACGGTGTCGGTATGAAGGCACATTAGCTGTGGATATAAACTAGGCTAAGAAACTTTGTCTTAAAGTATTTACCGAGACTACACTAAGGATGAAGTCAGCGAAAGTTAGCTCGTAACTAAGAAAGCCGGTATCAGAACGGAGCCCTTCCAAAATCAAAAGCAAAGAAGTTCAGGAACAAAGCTGCTTCTCTACTAGCCCCGTTACGAGGGAGGGTTATTTCTAGAAAAACAAATGGATATCCATTCTATCTAGCCGAGGTATATTTCTAGAAGGTTGGAAGCTTAATTATCCTTCCGTCTAAGGAGAAAGAGACAAGTTTCCAACTCATCCGAGTTTTCTCAGAATGCTAATTGAACATCGAGCTGATAAGAGGGAGTACCATACCCAAGATACTCCATTAAAGGGAAGGTATGCTTGTTTGGTTTCTTTGGTAAGAGAACACACACCACAAACTCTCATTGTTGATGAGGAGCATATGTTCTAATACTTTGACATGGGGGTCTTCTGTTCACTCTGACGATTAGGATGAAGGAAGTATACACGGAGGTCTGCCAGCCATTTATGAGGAAGGTGGTCTTCATTTCTCTTTCGTATGAAAGCTTGAGGTCATTCCCTGCATTCCTTTTTTTTGGTGGAAAGCTTATTGGAATAGACTTCCATGCAGAGAACAAACTTCTGGTTAAGAAAATCGCATAAAACAAGCAAGAAAACGGATGCGCTAACGCGCAATGGTTCATTCATGAATATAATTTCATACTTCCGCCACTTTGTTGAAGAGATCCATGAAAACTCAAAAAAGAAAAACTGACGACATTGTTCATACGATAGCTAGAAAAGTAAGTACCCCACCAGCTATTCAAAAAAGAAAGATTTACTTATTCATAAACTTTCTTTTATCAACCATAATAAGTACCCCAGCAAAGGTCACTCCCACCTTCTCTGCGTCATTTATCACAACCTGGGAGTTTTGTGTTTTTTATAGTTTTTTTAATGTTTTATCTCTTGAATCGTGCGTCAAAATCATGAACCGGTTTCACAGTTTCCCTCGTTGAGATCTTCAAAAAATATCCTATGTTAATATGTTTGCACAATTTTTTTTCAGAAAATAAAATAAAATAAGAAATCGATAAAAACAAGAAACGGTAAAAATAGAAACCGGAAAAAAAACAAAAAAGGAAAATCAGCAAAAACTAGAAACCAGGAAGCACAATTGTGCTTTTCACTTTTTTGTGAAGCACCCATGTGTTTTTTACTTTTGGGGAAACACAATCCATGCTTCTCACGGAAGCACAACTGTACTTTTCACTTTTCGGGAAGCAGAGATGTGCTCCATTGTGAAGACAAGTGTGCTTTTCACTTTTGAGAAGCACAACTATGATTCATGGAGAAGCACACGGGTGCTTTTCACGAGCTTCACACCAGAAAAAAACTTATTTTTTTCCAAGAAGTCTCGGAAAACTAAGAGAGATCCCAAAACTCGAAAAAAACAGAGTTGTGCAGAAAATAAGAAAACATGCTTCCTTGGATGCGCCCAGCACACGACACATGTCGACGCTAGGTGATTCCCGTGCTGCCCGCTGGGAATCCTCCTGGGTATCAATCGAACGGGTTCGAATTGTGTGCACCCGCTTTGTCTTCATGCTATGGATCTTTCTATACACGGTGGGATTAAAGGACTTGTGTACATGGTATTGGGCCCAAATCTCATTTGTGTGGCCCGTCCCATTGATCCCCTTAGAAAAATATTCACCCTGCATTTAAAGAATGTTCATCATGTAGTAAAAATTGTTCATCGTTATTTAGAAAATGCTTTATTGTGCATTTCAAAATAAAATTTTAATTATGTCTTAAAAATGTTATCATGAATTTGTAAAAATTCCATTATGTATTTCAGAAAAATGTTCACTATGCACTAAAAAAATGTTCAACAAACATATAAAGATTTGTTTGTGCAATTTCTGAAAATTATTTATCAATATTTCTAATGTTCATGAAATGTAAGATTTTTTTCGTGCATTTTGTGGAAAATATTTATGACATATTTAAAATGTTCACAATATATTAAAAGAATTAGCGTGTATTGAAAATGTTCAACGTGCATTTTGTTGGCCAACGTCGTAGGAAACAAAAAATATTCCACACCTACGAATCATCTCAGGATCACTATGAAGATGCAAGCACAATTGGATCTAGATTAGATCGCTTACCAACGTAATGCAACGAAAAGGAGAGTTGGAGAAGTGTGCTTATGCGGATTCCCCTAGCTAGGTTATACTTCCCAGTCGCAAGAATTTTCCCTCGAATCGATTCATAGATCGAGCACCGGATGTATGGTGCCTCTGTAGGTATCCACACATATGATACTATTGATCTGACAGGGCTCCGCTGTCCAGAACGAGAGCGCCGTCAGAGAACTAGAGAGGACCAACAACCTTGTAGTGTAGGTGGAATTGCTAGAGACAGAGGGAGAGAGGGGGGGGGGGGTGCAGCCACATGCACAAGAAACTATTGTGTTTGAGGCCGCCCTCTCTCCCTTTATTTATAATAGGCTAGAGGAAAGGCTAACTTGGAGAGGGGCAGAAGCCCCAGAGGGGTGTGCCCCTCCCCAAAACCTTAGGGAACCACAAGTGGCTTGGCCACCAAGCCAAAAGGAACGCCTCACCTTTAGGCCCATGTGGTTGCGTCCCCCCCCCCCCCCCCCACACACACACTTGAAATTGACATGGACTAGCCCATGGCACCCCTAGGAATATCCTGGGAGGTTCTGAATAATTCCAAAACCATCTCATGCTCTATGGTGGTCATTTTACGGTTTGCGAAACTTTTTCAATTTACCAAAACTTTTCTGATTTTCAATTGAAACACTTCCACATCTCTCTTTGAAACATTTTCTCTTTATATTGAAACTATTCTGGTGCAATTCTCATAAGATCATACACTTCTAGTACTCAATAAATCAATAGCCCTTAAGTTATTAAGTGTGTGATCCCGCTGGTTTGGTAAAGTGTAGACATGAACCCGAAACTCCTTCCGGTTCAATGATCAATAGTGGAACCATGGACATTCGTACTGACCCCTGCACCTGCACGAATAGATATTGAGTGAGCCTCTCATTCCCATGTGCTATTACCTTTGCTTCGCGATACTTTACAAAACTAGAGATGAGATTTATCGGCATCCTCGTGAACCAACACTTGATCACTATGTCAATTTCCTCATTACTGGTTTTGTTCTCTTTTCTTATTCCCAGGTTCCGGCATTGCTGTGAACAAGTCACGCTGTGTTTGGCTAGGCGATGATATATACTATCAAATGGAGAGTGCCCTAAGAATATCTTTCAATTATTAGAGGAGCAAATCCCAATCTCAAGCTATCTGGTCCCTTGTCATACTTTTCCGACGCAACTGAAAGTTGTTGTTATGATCACCCTGTCGCAGTCTAGTTTGACGAACCGAGAAATACATCATCCTGCATGAAGGTACTTAATACTCTCATGATCTAAGGAATTATGAAAGCGTTAACATATGTGGGATCATACTAAAAACTAATGATGTTATGATTTCATAGTATATAAATCGATTGGGTCTGATCAACACATGTGTTCTTCCAACAATGTTTCATCAAAGTTCTCGACATCCTTATTAGTTTAACTATGCCCATGATTAGGAAAACATAATCATCATGCCACTTGAACTAGCCTTAGAGACGAGACTAGGAATATATTTACCATTTAATTTTTCACACATGCACATGAGTTTTCTTCTAAGCCTCGCGGTTATTGCAGACTCGAAGAATCATTGCAATTATAGCACAAAAAATAAACATTAATTATGAGCATGCAAATAAATAATAACTTTTATTATTGCCTCTAGCGCATATTTTCTTCAAATTTTACAATGTACAAACATGTATTCAAAAAAATGTTCAACGCGTATTTAAAAAATATTCAATGTGTACCTTAAAATTATTTATTGTTTATTAGAAGATGTTCACCATGTTTTTAATGTTAATTTGTATTTAGAAAATAAAAAATCAAAGAAGAGAGTGAAATAAAAGGAGAGAAATCAAGAAAAAAATCAGGGAAAGAGATCGAAAAACCAAATATGAAAAACAAAGAGAAACTGATAAAACACAAAATAAATAAGAAAAAAATGGATGGAACCTCTGAAAACCGATCGAAAGGTTCGAAAACCAGCTGTAGCTCTGGACAGGAAAATTAAACAACGAACACTACCACTAATGGGCCAGAACCTACTTCAAAACTCTAGAGGCGGACGCCTACATACGCCTTGCAATATGATGGCATATAGCACCGACACAAATGCAGTCTATTGTGTGTTTGAGATCTATATTAGATTTAGAGAAAAGTATAGTTTCCTCCCTCAAATGCGGTCAATCGGATCAAATACCCCCCAAACTCTAAAACCAATTATTTAACTCCCTCAAATCTCGAATACCGGATAAATCTCCCCCTAGAGTGGTTTTGGGAAGGATTTTAGGCGGTTTTGATTAAAGGTTGCTGACTGAACAGTGAACACTTCCCAGACATCAAGGTTGCCGATGACGAGCTCGATCACGTTGCGGATGGACAGCAGCGTCAAGGTTGCTACTGCCCTATGGGCCGACAGCACGACGTTGTCCATGGAGAAGCGATTCGGTGCCCAGACTCATCTGCATCCGCGTGAAAGAAAAAAATTCAAAATAAATACTAGAAAAATTCAAAATAATATTTTTTTTGTTTGGTAGATAATTTGGTGCGTCCGGTGTGCTCCAAATTTCAGATCATTTGAACATCTGGGTAGCTCTTGGCAAAGAAGACAAATTTGAGGTATGTAAAAAATGTTTACCGTTCATGTATTCTTCTGACCCAATTTATCTATTTTACTGAGAGTTGTTCATAAGTCGAAATGATGTGAAATTTGAAGCACATCTCTCGGAACAAATTATTTACCAGCAACTTTTTTTTGACTTGTTGTGATTTTTTTTAACCGGGTGTAGATGAGCCTGGGCTCAGAAATGAACATTCGCCCACTCATATAATATTTAGCTATGAAAATATAGTAGCTTATTAATATCTGGCTCACCTTATTGTCTCACAAAATTTCTAAGAGCCCGTGCTGCATCTGCTTATAATATCTACAGCCCGTTTCTTTTCTCCCTTCCTCTTTTTCTCCAACTCATATTCTTTTTCAAGAATGCCGCCACTTGGATTCGAACCAAGATGCTTGAGCACTGCTTCCTAAGAGCAGCGTGTCTACCAATTTCATCATGGCGGCTAACTTCAAATAATAGGTAACTTAAAAGAATAATAGCTATTATCTTGGGAATCGTCGATATTGGGATAGTCCATAAAATTTAGGAACAATAGAGTTTTCATTAAAATAGACTTCGTTTGGTAGTATCGTTTCCATTTCTTTTACAATAAACTCTTGCTTTGCCCCTTTTTGCTGGTTGGTTCCATTATCACAAAGCCGCTCCCAAATTGGCCTGGTTCCAAGATGTAGAATCCATGTTGAATCACCACATAGCGGGATTATAAGGACTTGGGTCTCTTTCTTGGGCGGGGCACCAAATTCATAACACAAATGTAATATGAAAATTTGTATAACATACTTCCGTCACTTTATTGCACGCGCTCTTATGTAGAATGAGGCAACGAGCGAGCGATATCACTTGAACGGATTCAGATTGACTATCTTTGTCTTCGTGCTTTCATGAGCGAATATGTTACTCACGACGAGTAATTTGGAACAGAGGGAGTAGATGTTTGTAGTCTGTCGTGTGTGATATGCTCTGTTAGCACACTAATCATGTTGCTAAACTAGATTAAGCTTAACAAAGATTTCTTAATAACCTAATACTTATAGCACTGATTAGTACATATATCTAGTAGCAAGAAATAATGCAGATAGACTAAACAAGAAAACAAGTAAGCTACAGCCAGGTAGAATATGCATGATCAAGGCCATCTCACAAAACAAAAGGATAAGTGGCTCGGAAGATCAAATGATATATCTGCACCGGAAACCTCATTAATTACAAGGATCCCACCTACCTCAACTTGCACATGAAAAGACAACCAGTAGTGGACTAGTGGCACTTCGATGGCTTGAAGCTCTGGTTCCCCAGGAAGATTTTTAAATCGATTTTCCAGGAAACTTGGCGAGCCATGCACTTACACAAAACAAAACTGGAAAAAGAAATATCTCGAGGACTGATCTGGTGGTGTTAATCATCTCCAGCATTTGTTCACCCAGCTATAAAATATAGCACAAATTCGTTTTGCCTGTCAGATCTTCCTTTTTTTTTTGCCAGATGGGGTATATTTGTACCTGGAGAAAGTGTTATGTGTGTGTCTAGGTTTGCCGTCCATGCCGACTGTGGGGGAGCTGTATTTGTGATGGGGTTGTTTAAGAAACATTATTGTGCTGGAGATACACGTAATTGACATCCACTTGTAGCCGTCGTGTAATTCCACCTAAACTATTTTCATGTACGGCTCATATTATTTTATGGATCCGTAGCACACCAAAGACTAATTAACTGCATCTTCCATAAACAAACTCCAGTTCGGTAAATTGAAGAGAGCTTGGAAGTGGGTGGTGAGATGCTAATGCTAGCTCATGGTGCATCCGGTCTTGGTTAATATGTTTGGACATCTTCAAGAATCTGAAATTACGATATACTACAAACATGGCCTGTGTATGATGGAGTCCGTGTATGATATAGTCTACAAAATCTAATTTCAAATCTGAACTGTTCAAAGTGCTTTCATCAAGAGAAGAAGTATCCATGACAATTTTGTGTACGTGCGCAACTTGCGTGTTGTCTCTTCATAAGAGTAAAACTTTGTCCTTTCTTTTCAAGCTTGACATTTGCAAAATCTTCAACTCGGTGAGATGGGACTGCACCCCTGGCCTTCCCCAACGGAGAGACTTTCTAAGTAAATTTCGAGATTGGATCGCCGCCTTGTTGTGCATCTCCTTCTCAAGGATTCTTCTCGATGGTGTGCCCCCCTCCCCCAATTAAGCATGGTCACAACCTTCACCAAGGCCCAAGGGGAACCCTATCGCCGCTCGTATTTGTCATCGCCATCGACCCACTTGTAACACCCCGGATATGATTTACTCAATTTGTAATCCAACTCTTGCCGTTTTCGGCTTTAAGTTAATTTATTTTCTCGGGTTCGGGTCTTTGTCTCCGTGTGTTGTTATCGTTGTCATGCATCTCATATCATGTCATCATGTGCATTGCATTTGCATACGTGTTTATCTCATGCATTCGAGCATTTTCCCCGTTGTCCGTTTTGCATTCCGGCGCTTCGTTCTCCTCCGGTGGTCATTTCTAGCTTTCTTTCGTGTGTGGGGATTAAACATTTCCGGATTGGATCGAGACTTGCCATGCGGCCTTGGTTTACTACCGGTAGACCGCCTGTCAAGTTTTGTACCATTTGGACTTCGTTTGATACTCCAACGGTTAACCGAGGGACCGAAAAGGCCCCGTGTGTGTTGCAGCCCAACACCCCTCCAATTTGGCCCAAAACCCACCTAACTCTACTCCACCACCTAGAGCGTTCGATCACGATCGCATGGACGAAAACCGCACCTCATTTGGACTCTTCTAACTCCCTCTATGCCTATTTAAAGAACCCCCTCCGGAATTCACGGGTCTTCTTCCCCGAAACCCTAGATCCCCTTCCTCTCCGCGCGCCGGACAACGTCCGGACGTGCCGGACACGTCCGCCGCTCCGCCCGGACCAACAGCGCGCCGCCACCTGTCCCGCGGGGGACCGCTTCGCCGCCTCAGCCGCCAGGGCCCGCGGGGCCCATCGTCGGCCCTCCCGGCCCGATTGCCCCGCGCGCCGACCCCGCCGCCCCAGCGCCTCCTCGCCTCCAGCTCCGGTGGGTCGAGCCACCGTCACCATCGCCGGCGACCGCCGCGTCCCGACGCCCCCTCGTTGCCGGTCGCCGCCTGCCGCGCCGCCCATCCGCCTCGTCGCCGGTCGGTCCTCGTCCGCCACCGCCGCCGCAGCTCCGGCCACCGGTGCCCGCGGCCATCCCACCGGCGTCCACTGCCGCCTCCACTCCGTCTTCGGCGAGCACAGCTCCGGCCGTCCATCCTCGTCGCGCGCGCCCGGCTACAGTAACCGATCCGGATCTGGATCTGAGGGTTGACCTCTCTCCCCGAAACCCTAATCTCAGTATTTTTTTGCTATCTTTGACCGATGATATCTCCGCATCCGTAGCTCCGATTTGGGCATATAGCATATCAAAATGTTCGTCTCAGAGAGTACATCATTTCATTCCATTGCATCATTTTCATTAGAGTTCATCTTGATGCCCGAAATGCTGTTAGAAGAGGGCTTCGTGAGTTAATTGTCAGATCTGCTAGTTCATCTTAGACTTTTGTCATTTTTGCCATGATTATTGTGTGCATGATATGCCATGGTGCTCTTCATATGTTTTGTTAAGGGATTTGTCATCTTTCCAGAGGTGCAACCCATGTATTTTTGTGATGTGTGTGGTGCTTAGTGCAAGCTTGCAAAGTGAGGCACTTGTTAAATCTGTTTTCAGGGACTTGTTTAGTTCACTAAGTCCTGGGATTGTTTAGTTCATGATGCCATATGTTCATGTCGTTTCCTAGTGATCCGTGCCTCTTTTGAGGATGATCAGTAAAGGAGTTCTGTTAATATTGTAGTGCTCTATCTATCCATGTCTTTGTTTGCATATATGGAGCACCCTAGCTTGAGTCAATCGAGCTCTACTTTTGCTTCGTTGTGAATCTGGGCAGATCGTCAACTTGTTTGCGATTTTGTCGATGTTATTGTAGTTGATCCGTGCATGCTATGCCATTGTTCTTGCCATGTCTAGTTTGAATTTTGTGCCTTCTTAATGGATGTATACTTGTCTTGCCATGACTTACTCCGTAGTGAGTGCATCGAGCTCGTGAACATGCCTTCGTGAGTTATGTTTCAGCATGTCCCAGTTTTCACTAAGTCTAAAAACTGATTATGTTTTTGCTATGTTCGTGTGCTTGTTAGTATATTTTGTGATCCCTTTTGGCTCAAGGTCACTAAGGGACTTTTGTTAAGCTTGTTGAGTAGCTCCATGCCATGTTCTTCTTTGTCATGTTCAAGTCCTATAGTATGTAGTTTTGTTGCTCCGAAGAGGGCTTCATGATCTGAAATTCCAGACAAGTGTTAATTTCACTAAGTCTGAGATCTGTTTTACCAGTTGCGTTTTTGCCATGCTTGTTTAAACCTCCTAATGGATGAATTGGCCATAGCTCAGTGCTAGACTTTTGTTAAGCATCTTGAATGCTTCCCTGCCATGTATTTTGATGCCATGTTTGAGTGCTGTAGCATGTTCATCTCATTGCATTTAGATGCCTACTTGCTGTAAATCGCAGACCGGTGTCATATTTGAATCGCTTGCCATTTCCAAACCGTAACTTCGATTCCGGCGATCTTTATATCGTTTTCAAGCGATTTCATCTCATCTTTTCAGTGGCACACTTGGTTTTCCAAGTTGAGGCCAGGTTCATGCATTTCCTGTCATACCTTGCATTTTGCATCCCGCATCGCATCCCGCATAGCATACCATGTTTGCATCATCTTGTTTGATCCTTGCACGTGGTTGATTGTGTTCTTGTTGCTTGTTTGTCTTGTTTGGGTAGAGCCGGGAGACGAGTTCACTAACGAGGAGCCCATTGAGTTTGCTTTCGAGGATCCAGTCAACTCTGACAACTTTGCAGGCAGGATGATCATACCCTCGAAATCACTACTATCTTTGCTATGCTAGTCTGCTCGCTCTTTTGCATTGCCAATGCTACGATGCCTACCATTTGCTTGTCAGCCTCCCAAATTGCCATGTTCAGCCTCTAACCCACCATTGTCCTAGCAAACCGTTGATTGGCTATGTTACCGCTTTACTCAGCCCCTCTTATAGTGTTGTTAGTTGCAGGTGAAGATTGGAGACCGTTCCTTATTGGAACATTTATTTACTTGTTGGGATATCATTATATTGCCATGTTATCTTAAATGCATCTATATACTTAGTAAAGGGTGGAAGGCTCGGCCTCTCGCCTAGTGTTTTGTTCCACTCTTGCCGCCCTAGTTTCCGTCATATCGGTGTTATGTTCTCGGATTTTGCGTTCCTTACGCGGTTGGGTTATAATGGGAACCCCTTGATAGTTCGCCTTGATTAAAGCTTTTCCAGCAATGCCCAACATTGGTTTTACCATTTGCCACGTAGCCTCTTTTCCCTTGGGTTTCCGGAGCCCGAGGGTCATCTTATTTTAAACCCCCCCGGGCCAGTGCTCCTCTGAGTGTTGGTCCGACCGAGTAGACTGCGGGGCCACCTCGGGGCAACTTGAGGGTTGGTTTTACTCGTAGGATGTCTCATCTGAGTGTGCCCTAAGAATGAGATATGTGCAGCTCCTATCGGGATTTGTCGGCGCATTCGGGCGGTGTTGCTGGTCTTGTTGTAACCTATCGAAATGTCTTGTTGTACCGGGATACCGAGTCTGATCGGAATGTCTCGGGTGGAGGTCTATTCCTTCGTTGACCGTGAGAGCTTGTCATGGGCTAAGTTGGGACTCCCCTGCAGGGATTGAAGTTTCAAAAGCCGTGCCCGCGGTTATGGGCAGATGGGAATTTGTTAATGTCCGGTTATAGATAACTTGAACCTTAATTTATTTAAAATGAATCAACCGAGTGTGTTACCATGATGGCCTCTTCTCGGCGGAGTCCGGGAAGTGGACACGGTGTTGGAGTAATGTTTGCGCAGGTTGCTCTCTAGTTTCTCGCTCGCGCTTTGCCTCCTCTTCTTGCTCTCTTTTGCGGATAAGTTAGCCACCATATATGCTAGTCGCTTGCTGCAGCTCCACATATTTTTACCTTACCCTACCTATTAAGCTTAAATAGTCTTGATCGCGAGGGTGCAAGATTGCTAAGTCCCTGTGGCTCACAGATTACTATTACACCAGATGCAGGACCAGATGATACAGCTCCAGATGGCGCGCTTGAGCTCAAGTGGGAGTACGATGAGGACTCTCAGCGTTACTATGTTTCTTTTCCTGATGATCAGTAGTGGTGCCCAGTTGGGGTGATCGGGACCATGTCGCTTGTTGGGTTATCTTTTATTTTGGCGCCGTAGTCGAGCCATGAGTGTTTGGATGATGTATGTTATTTATGTACTTGATTGACGTGGTGAGTGTAAGCCAACTATGTTATCCCCTTTTCATTATCTATATTACATGGGATGTTTGTGATGATTACCCGACTTGCGACATATGCCTTCAATATGATTATGCCTCTAAGTCGTGCCTCGACACGTGGGAGATATAGTCGCATCGAGGGTGTTACAAGTTGGTAATCAGAGCCTTCCCCGACCTTAGGAGCCCCCACTGATTGATCGTTTTTAGCGGCCGAGTTGTGTTTAGAAAAATGTTTTGAGTCATTTAGGAATTATATATTGGAGAGTTTAGGAATTCTTTTTACTTCCCAGTCTCCTCATCGCTCTGGTAAGGCATCCTGACGTAGAGTTTTGACTCTTCTCTTCTCAAATTTCACTAAAAAATTTTAGGATCACGCGGGTATCTTGGAATCGTTCCGATGGTTTTATGATGAGAACATTGTCTTGGTGCCTCCTGTCAGGGGTTTAGTGGAAGTGTCCCGGGGAGTTGAGCTCTGAGGTGTTGTCATCATAATTTTATCGTTGCAGTTCTGGAATACCTGAGTTTAGTACGTCGACATCGGAAATCTCTTTTATGCAGTTCGTTGGTGAGATAACCTCGACGCCACCCAGTACTGGGGCGGGAGTTCGGGAGTATCGCCATAACTTGTATAACGGATACTTTTCGAAGGTTGAGGTAGATGGTTTCCGAAGGTTTCTTGGTTATGTGTTGAAGGATGGATACAGCTGGATGTAGGATTTGCTAGTTTGGGTGAGATATTATGCTTCCCCTGTATCCCCAACACCTGATTGCATAACTGGAAAGGTTCGGGAGTTTCATAGGTGGAAATTCTAGTAGATCTAGCTCTTCTTCCACGGATATTGGTTTGAGATTGGGATTTCTTACCGATTATTCGTTCTTGATCCGTACCTTGTTGATTAACTTCTTCTACCTAATTCTACGTGGCTTCGCAATTTATGGATATGTGACCATTTTAAGAGGAATGCATTCGTTCGTTTTGTTCGGATGTGAAGACTTTATGTTGCTATTTTCATTCCGTTGGTTTCAGCTTCATTTATCTGTCTATGTGCTAATGGTGGTCAACCTCTTCAGGATGGCTCCCGCTAAGAGCACCAGTCAGAACCAGAATCAAGATCCGCCACTACCTCCACCTCCTCCGGAGGCATGGCAAGCTGTGATGGCCGCAACCAATGCAAACACGCAGTTGATCATGCAAATCCTCCAAGAGCGCAATCAAGGCAATCAAGGGAATCAAGGCAACAATCAGAACCACTTTGCTACACTGAACCAGTTCCTTGCTAATGGGCCGAAGACGTTCAGCAATTGTGTTGAGGCAACCGATGCTGACGATTGGCTGGTGGATCTGTGTAAGCATTTTGAATGTAGCAACATCAGGCCTGAAGATTTCGTCAAGTTCGCTTCCTTCCAACTCAAAGATCAAGCTGCAGAATGGTTCCAGCAGTACAAGGATTCCAGAGGTGGACGTCTGATCACTTGGGATGATTTTCGTCAAGATTTCCGAGCTCATCACATCCCTCAGAGTGTGACTGAAAGTAAGCGTGAGGAATTCCGCAACCTGAAGCAAGGCTCTTTGTCTGTCTATGACTACAACAAGTTGTTCCAGAAGCTCGCCCACTTTGCCAAGCAGGACGTACCTGATGAGAAGAGCATGATATACCAGTTCAGGGGTGGTCTCAGAGAAGAAATTCAGCTCGCTCTTGTTCTCTTTGAGCCGTTGAGGTACGATGAGTTCTACAACATGGCACTGAAGCAAGAGGCTGCTCAGTTGAGGTGTGATGCTTCCAAGAAGCGAGTCAGAGATGCTACTCCTTCTTCCTCTACTCAAGTGGCCAAGCAGCAGAAGTATTGGCTTCCTCCTCCTCCGTTCCGTCAGCCGTATCAGCAGAAGAGCAAAGGTGGCAGTGGTTCTTCCCACCCACCCAACCCTGGCTTTCAGAACAAGACTTCGTCTCAAGCTCCAGATCGAGTGCTTCGTACCACCGCCCGCTTTCAGAGGTCACGTGCAACAAGTGCCAACAAAAGGGTCACTATGCCAACAAGTGTTTCAACCAGAGGCGTCTTCCTCCTCCTCCTCCTCCTGTCAGATCGGCAAGTATAGCTGTGGTCAAGCATAACCCCAAGCACGCCAAGGTCAATATGGTGAATGCAGCTCAGGCAGAGGATTCATCAGATGTCATCATGGGTAACCTTCCTATTAATGATATTCCTGCAAGAGTTCTTTTTGACACTGGTGCATCGCATTGTTTCATGTCGAGACCTTTTGCATCTAAGCATGATTTTGTTACTCAAGTGTTGTCGAAACCGTTGGCTATTGTTTCTCCGGCCCGTCAAATGACATCTCGAGTATGTGTTCCAGATGTTACAATCACTTTGGGTGATTATAAGTTCTTGGCTTCTCCAAATGTTCTTGGTGATTCGGATATTGATCTTATTCTCGGGATGGATTGGCTCTCTAAGCACAAGGCTCAGCTCGATTGTGCAGCCAGGCAGATTCAATTGACTCATTCGTCTGAGGATGTAATTGTCTTTGCCGCTCGGGATAATACCATCCGGTTGTTTTCTCTCAATGAGAAGGGTGAACTCGATGCTATCTCGCAAATTCCAGTCGTTTGCGAATATCAAGACGTATTTCTAGAAGAGCTCCCAGGAATGCCTCCGCACCGGCCAGTTGAATTAGTTATTGATCTTGAGCCCGGTACGGAACCTGTGTGCAAGCGTCCTTACAAGCTCGGACCTGAAGAGTTGAAGGAGCTAAAGAAACAACTCGATGAGCAAGAAAGAATGGGTCTCATCCATCCTAGTTCTTCTCCGTGGGGTTGTGGTGTTCTTTTTGTGAAGAAGAAGGATGGAACGGACCGACTTTGTGTTGATTACCATCCATTGAACAAGAAGACCATCAAGAACAAATACCCACTTCCCAACATCAATGAGCTGTTCGAACAACTCAAAGGTGCCCAAGTATTCTCCAAGCTTGATCTCCGTATGGGTTATCATCAGATTCGAATCCGTGAGCAAGATATTCCCAAGACAGCCTTCAGGACAAGCTATGGGTCATATGAATACACTGTCATGTCTTTTGGCCTCGTCAACGCTCCTCCGACGTTCTCTCGCATGATGAACTTCATCTTCAACGCCTACACCAATGACTTCATTTTGGTCTATCTCGACGACATTCTGGTTTTCTCGAAGAACAAGGAAGATCATGCCAAGCACTTGCGTTTGGTTCTTGACAAGCTGAGGGAACACCAGTTCTATGCCAAGTTATCCAAGTATGAATTTTGGCTCGATGAGGTTCTTTATCTTGGTCATATCATCTCTGCCAAGGGCATTGCCGTGAATCCTGAGAAGGTGTCTGCAATTGTTAATTGGGAACCTCCTCAGAACGTGAAGCAACTCCGTAGCTTCCTCGGTCTCGCAAGCTATTGTCGAAGATTCGTTGAAAACTTTTCTAAGATCGCGAAGCCTCTCTCAAATCTTCTCCAGAAGCACGTCAAGTACGTTTGGTCTCCGGAGTGTGATATTGCTTTCAACACTTTGAAAGAGAAACTGATCACTGCTCCAGTTCTGACTCCGCCTGATGAATCCAAGCCGTACGAAGTCTTTTGTGATGCCTCTCTCCAAGGTCTTGGCGCAATTTTGATGCAAGAGAAGAAAGTTGTTGCTTATACCTCTCGCCAGTTGAAGCCTAATGAGAAGAACTACCCCACTCATGATCTCGAGTTGGCGGCAGTTGTGCATGCTCTTTTGACTTGGAGACATCTTCTATTGGGAAGAAAAGTGGACATTTTCACTGATCACAAGAGTCTCAAGTACATCTTCACTCAGCCTAATCTCAACCTCAGGCAAACTCAATGGGTCGAAATGATTCAAGATTATAATCCGAGTATCGAGTATACTCCAGGCAAGGCCAATGTGATTGCTGACGCTTTGAGCAGGAAAGCGTATTGCAACAGTCTGATTCTCAAGCCTTATCAACCCAAGCTTTGTGAAGCTTTCCGCAAACTTAATCTGCAAATTGTTCCTCAAGGTTTCCTCGCCAACCTTCAAGTCTCTCCTACCTTGGAAGACCAGATTCGCCAAGCCCAGCTTCTTGATGCTATGGTGAAAAAGGTGAAGATTGGGATTGCCAAGAGTCAATCCAAGTACAAGTGCTACCGCCTTGATGACAAGGACACTCTCTTCTTCGAGGATCAAATTGTTGTATCCAAAGGTGAACTTCGTAAAGTGATCATGAATGAGGCTCACAATTCTCTCCTCTCCATCCACCCTGGGAGCACGAAGATGTATCAGGACCTTAAGCAGACTTATTGGTGGACTCGAATGAAGCGCGAGATTGCTCAATTCAGGAATGAATGTGATGTCTGCAGAAGAGTGAAGGCAGAACACCAAAGGCCAGCAGGTCTCCTCCAACCTCTTGCCATTCCAGAATGGAAGTTTGACCACATTGAAATGGACTTCGTGACTGGGTTTCCAAAGTCCAAGCATGGCAATGATGCTATATTCGTTGTCATTGACAAACTCACCAAAGTGGCTCATTTTCTGCCTATCAAAGAGTCGATCACTGCAGCTCAATTGGTGGAACTCTACACCTCTCGAATTGTCTCTCTGCACGGTATTCCTCAGGTGATCTCTTCAGACCGTGGCAGCATCTTGACCTCCAAGTTTTGGAAGTCTTTTCAGAAGGCCATGGGCACCAACATCCGCTTCAGCACAGCTTTCCATCCTCAAACAAGCGGTCAAGTCGAGCGTGTCAACCAGATTCTTGAAGATATGCTCAGAGCTTGTGTGATCTCCTTCGGCATGAAGTGGGAGGATTGTCTTCCTTATGCTGAATTCTCCTACAACAACAGTTTTCAAGCAAGTTCGGGCAAGGCCCCATTTGAAATTCTGTATGGTAGGAAGTGACGTACCCCTCTCAACTGGTCCAAAACGGTGAACGTCAGCTGCTGGGTAATGACTTAATCACAGAGGCAGAAGAAATGTGCAAAGTCATTCGTGATAACCTCAAAGCAGCCCAATCCCGCTAGAAGAGCTACTATAATAGTAAGCACCGTGATTTGGCTTTCGAGATCGGAGATCATGTTTACCTCCACATCTCTCCTATGAAAGGGACTCGTCACTTCGGTATCAAAGGGAAGCTTGCCCCCAGATACGTCGGACCTTTCAAGATTGTCAGCAAGAGAGGCGACCTCGCCTATCAACTCGAGCTTCCGTCAAACTTTGCAAATGTTCATGATGTGTTCCATGTCTTTCAGCTCCGAAAGTGCTTCAAGACGCCTGACCGCACTGTCAACTTCGAGGACATTGAGCTCCAAGAAGATCTCTCCTATCGTGAGCACCCCGTTGCTATCCTTGAAGAGACGGAATGCAAGACTCGCAACAAGTCAATCAAATTTCTCAAAGTCAAGTGGTCACACCATTCCGACCGTGAAGCTACCTGGGAACGCGAGGATCACCTCCGTTCTGAGTACCCGGCGTTCTTTCAGTCCAAGATCTCGGGACGAGATCTTTTCGTAGTGGTGGAGTGTTGTAACACCCCGGATATGATCTACCCAATTTGTAATCCAACTCTTGCCGTTTCCGGCTTTAAGTTAATTTATTTTCTCGGGTTCGGGTCTTTGTCTCCGTGTGTTGTTATCGTTGTCATGCATCTCATATCATGTCATCATGTGCATTGCATTTGCATACGTGTTCATCTCATGCATTCGAGCATTTTCCCCGTTGTCCGTTTTGCATTCCGGCGCTTCGTTCTCCTCCGGTGGTCATTTCTAGCTTTCTTTCGTGTGTGGGGATTAAACATTTCCGGATTGGACCGAGACTTGCCATGCGGCCTTGGTTTACTACCGGTAGACCGCCTGCCAAGTTTCGTACCATTTGGACTTCGTTTGATACTCCAACGGTTAACCGAGGGACCGAAAAGGCCTCGTGTGTGTTGCAGCCCAACACCCCTCCAATTTGGCCCAAAACCCACCTAACTCTGCTCCATCACCTAGAGCGTTCGATCACGATCGCGTGGCTGAAAACCGCACCTCATTTGGACTCTCCTAGCTCCCTCTATGCCTATTTAAAGAACCCCCTCCGGAATTCACGGGTCTTCTTCCCCGAAAACCTAGATCCCCTTCCTCTCCGCGCGCCGGACAACGTCCGGACGCGCCGGACACGTCCGCCGCTCCGCCCGGACCAACAGCGCGCCGCCACCTATCCCACGGGGGACCGCTTCGCCGCCTCAGCCGCCAGGGCCCGCGGGGCCCATCGTCGGCCCTCCCGGCCCGGTTGCCCCGCGCGCCGACCCCGCTGCCCCAGCACCTCCTCGCCTCTAGCTCCGGTGGGTCGAGCCACCGTCACCATCGCCGGCGACCGCCGTGTCCCGACGCCCCCTCGTCGCCGGTTGCCGCCCGCCGCGCCGCCCATCCGCCTCGTCCCCAGTCGGTCGTCGTCCGCCACCGCCGCCGCAGCTCCGGCCACCAGCGCCCGCAGCCATCCCACCGGCGTCCGCTACCGCCTCCACTCCGTCTCCAGCGAGCACAGCTCCGGCCGGCCATCCTCGTCGCGCGCGCCCGGCTACAATAACCGATCCGGATCTGGATATGAGGGTTGACCTCTCTCCCCGAAACCCTAATCTCAGTATTTTTTTGCTATCTTTGACCAATGATATCTCCGCATCCGTAGCTCTGATTTGGGCATATAGCATATCAAAATATTCGCCTCAGAGAGTACATCATTTCATTCCATTGCATCATTTTCATTAGAGTTCATCTTGATGCCCTAAATGATGTTAGAAGAGGGCTTCGTGAGTTAATTGTCAGATCTGCTAGTTCATCTTAGACTTTTGTCATTTTTGCCATGATTATTGTGTGCATGATATGCCATGGTGCTCTTCATATGTTTTGTTAAGGGATTTGTCATCTTTCCAGAGATGCAACCCATGTATTTTTGTGATGTGTGTGGTGCTTAGTGCAAGCTTGCAAAGTGAGGCACTTGTTAAATCTGTTTTCAGGGACTTAGTAGTTTTCACTAAGTCCTGGGATTGTTTAGTTCATGATGGCATATATTCATGTCGTTTCCTAGTGATCCGTGCCTCTTTTGAGGATGATCAATAAAGGAGTTTTGTTAATATTGTAGTGCTCTATCCATCCATGTCCTTTTTTGCATATATGGAGCACCCTAGCTTGAGTCAATCAAGCTCTACTTTTGCTTCATTGTGAATCTGGGCAGATCGTCAACTTGTTTGCGATTTTGCCGATGTTATTATAGTTGATCCGTGCATGCTATGCCATTTTTATTGCCATGTCTAGCTTGCATTTTGTGCCTTCTTAATGGATGTATGCTTGTTTTGCCATGACTTGCTCCGTAGTGAGTGCATCGAGCTCGTGAACATGCCTTCGTGAGTTATGTTTCAGCATGTCCCAGTTTTCACTAAGTCTGAAAACTGATTATGTTTTTGCTATGTCCGTGTGCTTGTTAGTATATTTTGTGATCCCTTTTGGCTCAAGGTCACTAAGGGACTTTTGTTAAGCTTGTTGAGTAGCTCCATGCCATGTTCTTCTTTGTCATGTTCAGGTCCTGTAGCATGTTATTTTGTTGCTCCGAAGAGGGCTTCATGATCTGAAATTCCAGACAAGTGTTAATTTCACTAAGTCTGAGATCTGTTTTACCAGTTGCGTTTTTGCCATGCTTGTTTGAACCTCCTAATGGATGAATTGGCCGTACCTCAGTGCTAGACTTTTGTTAAGCATCTTGAATGCTTCCCTGCCATGTATTTTGATGCCATATTTGAGTGCTGTAGCATGTTCATCTCATTGCATTTAGATGCCTACTTGCTGTAAATCGCAGACCGGTGTCATATTTGAATCGCTTGCAATTTCCAAACCGTAACTCCGATTCCGGCGATCTTTATACCGTTTTCAAGCGATTTCATCTCATCTTTCCAGTGGCACACTTGGTTTTCCAAGTTGAGGCCAGATTCATGCATTTCTTGTCATATCTTGCATTTTGCATCCCGCATAGCATACCATATTTGCATCATCTTGTTTGATCCTTGCACGTGGTTGATTGTGTTCTTGTTGCTTGTTTGTCTTGTTTGGATAGAGTCGGGAGACGAGTTCGCTAACGAGGAGCCCGTTGAGTTTGCTTTCGAGGATCCAGTCAACTCTGACAACTTTGCAGGCAAGATGATCATACCCTCGAAATCACTACTATCTTTGCTATGCTAGTCTGCTCGCTCTTTTGCTTTGCCAATTCTACGATGCCTACCATTTGCTTGTCAGCCTCCCAAATTGCCATGTTCAGCCTCTAACCCACCATTGTCCTAGCAAACCGTTGATTGGCTATGTTACCGCTTTGCTCAGCCCCTCTTATAGCGTTGTTATTTGCAGGTGAAGATTGGAGACCGTTCCTTGTCGGAACATTTATTTACTTGTTGGAATTTCATTATATTGCCATGTTATCTTAAATGCATCTATATACTTGGTAAGGGTGGAAGGCTCGGCCTCTCGCCTAGTGTTTTGTTCCACTCTTGCCGCCCTAGTTTCCGTCATATCGGTGTTATGTTCTCGGATTTTGCATTCCTTACGCGGTTGGGTTATAATGGGAACCCCTTGATAGTTCGCCTTGATTAAAGCTTTTCCAGCATTGCCCAACATTGGTTTTACCATTTGCCACGTAGCCTCTTTTCCCTTGGGTTTTCGGAGCCCGAGGGTCATCTTATTTTAACCCCCCCCGGGCTAGTGCTCCTCTGAGTGTTGGTCCGACCGAGTAGACTGCGGGGCCACCTCGGGGCAACTTGAGGGTTGGTTTTACTCGTAGGATGTCTCATCTGAGTGTGCCCTGAGAATGAGATATGTGCAGCTCCTATCGGGATTTGTCGGCGCATTCGGGCGGTGTTGCTGGTCTTGTTGTAACCTCTCGAAATGTCTTGTTGTACCGGGATACCGAGTCTGATCGGAATGTCTCGGGTGGAGGTCTATTCCTTCATTGACCATGAGAGCTTGTCATGGGCTAATTTGGGACTCCCTTACAGGGATTGAACTTTCGAAAGCCGTGCCCGCGGTTATGGGCAGATGGGAATTTGTTAATGTCCGGTTGTAGATAACTTGAACCTTAATTTATTTAAAATGAATCAACCGAGTGTGTTACCGTGATGGCCTCTTCTCGGCGGAGTCCGGGAAGTGGACACGGTGTTGGAGTAATGTTTGCGCAGGTTGCTATATAGTTTCCCGCTCGCGCTTTGCCTCCTCTTCTCGCTCTCTTTTGTGGATAAGTTAGCCACCATATATGCTAGTCGCTTGCTGCAGCTCCACATATTTTTATCTTACCCTACCTATTAAGCTTAAATAGTCTTGATCACGAGGGTGTGAGATTGCTGAGTCCCTGTGGCTCACAGATTATTATTACACCAGATGCAGGACCAGATGATACAGCTCCAGATGGCGCGCTTGAGCTCAAGTGGGAGTACGACGAGGACTCTCAGCGTTACTATGTTTCTTTTCCTGATGATCAGTAGTGGTGCCCAGTTGGGGTGATTGGGACCATGTCGCTTGTTGGGTTATCTTTTATTTTGGCGCCGTAGTCGGGCCATGAGTGTTTGGATGATGTATGTTATTTATGTACTTGATTGACGTGGCGAGTGTAAACCAACTATGTTATCCCCTTTTCATTATCTATATTACATGGGATGTTTGTGATGATTACCCGACTTGCGACATATGCCTTCAATGTGATTATGCCTCTAAGTCGTGCCTCGACACGTGGGAGATATAGTCGCATCGAGGGTGTTACACCACTCCAACAAGTACTCAACTCGACTACAAGACTTGGTTTATTTCAAAAGATTAGAGGGTGGGGAGCCACTTGGAGGACCTCCCTTCATGCCGATGATGCGGCGGTTTTCATGGCGCCGATAAAGATAGATATTGAAAACCTCACTCACGTCTTGTGTTGTTTTGGTGAGGTCACGGGGTTGGACACAATCTTTCAAGGAAGCTCGGTTGTTCCCATCCGAAGTGGGCACTTAAACTTGGTGGAGATCCTCTAAAGCTTGCTCGCGACTTGTGCTTCATTCCCCGTGCAATGCTTGGGCCTTCCCCTAATGGTTTGACAACTCAAGAGGGCGGAATTTGGATTCCTCGAAGACAAGGTTGCGGATAGGCTTGTTCCATGAGAAGGGCAAAACATCGCCAACTCGGGTCGTGTAGTCCTCGTCAAGGTGGTGTTTACTTCACAAGTGATTTACCATGCAACCCCTTTTGTCATCCTGCCTCTAGTATATGGATATCACTGTTTTAGTCATCCTCCTTTGTTTTCGTATGTGGAGGTGCATATGTATGATGTCCTTAAATTCTAGCATAGATACTTATGTTATGGCATACAATTTAAGCGGAATCGTCAAACGGCGAAATTTCTCTTCGCCGAAGGGGATACATAGAGTCCCACAACTTTTGAGAAAAAGGCCATGCTATAAATAAAAAATCATATGAGAGGGATTGGTGGATTTCCTTGCGCGAGCAGGGTGAGTGGGGGAGGGGGTTGCTCGTGGACATCTGGCGGTGTTACTGATGATTTTCTAGTAATATGTGACATTATGTAGTTTAGTTTCCTGCTTGTAGGTCTCTGTAAATATTTTGTACCCGGCTTGTTTCCTAGTTTACCTTGAGGAAATGTAACATCGGTCGCCTTATTTTAAAAAGTATTGAACTGGATGCCAAACCAAGAGTAGTTTGATTATTATATTTAGCACAAAGATAATTGTTGTAAATGTTTCATATAATTTGAGAAGTAATGGTGATCTAAATGGTCTTATATTTCTTTACAGAGGACGTAATATTATCAAACAAACATCTGATTTTCTTTTGCACATAAAAGAAACGCCTGTTACCATGACCATTGCACGTGCACAATACACATATGGACATGAATGTTTATGATGGGGCTTAGATAAAAAAAATGCCACTTAATACGGTATCATCAATGGTGTTGCTAGCATAACAAACGAATAGCTTTCAGAGAAATTGAAATATATGCACCTCTAAAAAATTCATGGTACGACTATTAACTTAATTAGTGAATGTTTTGCCTTTAGGTATTTGAAATTGGCACTTGCTAGTGAGAGATTAGTGGGCTGGTGGCACAATTAATGAGCTCTTATAACATTCTTCCTACTTTAGTATTTAAGCTACAAGCTTAAACACATTGAGAAGACAACGGCTTTACTACTAGTTTGCCGAAAACAAAGCTAACTTGGTTCTTCAAATGATGGTAGAGGCAAACAAGTGGGTCGAATATTCTCTTTGCTAATGATGAGCAGAAGATTAATTAGGCTGTATGCATCGCTCTGATGCAGAGGCCGGGGAGATCCCCTTCTTGAAAAAAGAAGAAGATTAATTAGGCTATAGACAGTAGCTAATTGAGAGCTTAGCATGGTTCAGTATGCAGCACGAGACTTAATCACAGGCAATTGTCAGCGATATGATATTATTAATTTTCAGTTAACGATATGCTATTAAATTAAATGTGGCTTAAAAAAGAACAACTGTTAACTACTAGAGTATATTTTTCTGTGATTGCGTGTTACGCTAAGATTTGCATGTTGGGTTAGTGTTCTTGATAAATTTAATAACTATGTCATGGCTTCTGTTTTGGTCCATCAGTTGTACTAAATGCTTTAGTTTATCTCATCTAGTTAGTTACATCAGACAAGAAGTTAATTGGATGCTAGGTGGTTAGGGTTTAGCGGTTAGCTAGTTTAATCACGTCAAAACATGACAACGATGGGCAATCATGAAACGACTTGTCCTCCCTATTCATAACCCTTCTCTCTAGGGAGTAGTACGTGCATCTTCTTGATATGCTAATATTTTTGTTATGCCAATGATGTCACCGATTCTTAATCAGTGCGATTGAGCTGCATCTTAGTGACAAAATTACTAAGCTTATCCATATGATAATTGCCATGGAGCAGGGGCACGTTTGCACACAATTAAAAATAATTAAGTTTGGTCAAGTGCTTACTAGCTAGTGAAATGATGTAGTAGTAATTCTAGCCCAATGCAATGGACCAAGAGTGCTGGCAAACACTGACGGATTCCAAGTGTGTGGTTTTATTCCAACACCAGATTTGCTTCCTGGATTGGTGACAACACTGACAGCCAAGGCCAAGCCTTTTTATTCCCGCATTAACTCAGCTGTGATCTCTCTTGTCTGAAATTAAGAATGTTCAATGTATTTAGCATGGTTTTTCTAAGTAGACTTATTCAGTTTCAGTAATCAACCGGGAGAAAGCGCGCATAGTTTGAAGTAGGTTCAATGCACTAGCAATAACAGGAGAAACACATGAGGGAGGATATCTAATTAAATCAAAATGCGCACTATCTTAAGAAATCAGAGAAATGATGACACACAGCAGGAAACTTCCTTCTCTCTTTTTGTAAACCAAGAGTCAATCAACATTAGTGGAGAAAAATCGGTACATTGCTGTTAATTAGTCATATGTCAACCTGTCATGTCATGTCATACCAAAGCAAATGTCAACTGCCTTAGCTGACAATGAGTTAGCACTTAGCAGCAAGTTATGTGTCTGGGCAAGGACAAAAGAGTAGTCTGCATTTTACTACAGTTTCCTCTTGCAGTGATGTTTGTTCCTTTTCTTCTTGATGTTAACATCAAATATTCAAGCAGAGAAATATTTCATATCTTTGACCTCTAGCCGACAAAACACGTTACGCGAACTCATTCTCTCTCTATCTTTTTAATTTTTGCTACAAATGAGGTACAACCTTTTCCAGTTAAGAATGGGTTCACAATGCGTTTAAACAACAAATTTTGAGAAATAGAGCGTATGGTTCCTATTGGTCCAGCAGTGGCATGGAGACAAGAACAGTACAAACCATCTGTCCATTGACTTGTTAGAGCTACCATTTTTTTAAGAGAACAGTACTGTACAGATTTCGAGAATAGCTTCTCTCTCTGACCATGAGAAGAACTGTACTAATCAACTAGTGAAGTTAAATTGAAATGTAAGTACACACAAAGTACGCCGACTTCCGTTAACAACGTAGGATGCCATCATATAAGTGGATGATTCAAGTTGACTGATTGCGCTATCATTTGCAAAGTACACAGAACAATTAAAGAACAAGCCTCGTTGATATGTCCAGAGTTTTCTGAAGTGTAGTTCTACGCTCATTGATCTGTACCGAACAACAAGGACAATTAAACTGGAAATTCAGTACAAGCAAAGTATGATAAATTCGATAAGTAAGCGTATGGTACCAAACTACCAATCAGATGAGTGGACATACCTTATCGTCGCAAATTGTTTTGCAAAGCACAGAGTACAATTAATGAGCAGTTGATGGAATAATCTTTTGATCTTAAGATTCAGAAGAGATCCTGATCTACTTTGCCAATTGGGCCCTAACGCCTCATCCGGATGGGCGACACGGGTGGCGCCCTAGATCCCTCCCCTCACGGCGTCCTCTGCTATTGATCTCCTTGCCGCGGCCGTCCGTCCTCTTGTAATAGGTTTTCACTTCATTTTATAAATTTAATTTGACCTTTACTGCTTTGATACATTGCCATACAGCGGTGAGGAAACCGCCAGGCAAACTTTGTGTGGCTGACCACGGTGGGGGGCTTGGGGAGGATCCACCGTGCCTTCTGTTGCAGTTTGATCTGGCCTTTACCGCTTTGATACATTGCCATACATAATCAATTAAGGTCAGAACTATGGTTGTGAAACTTAACGTTGACGCTTCTTTTGACCACGACCTGCTTAGGGGCACGATGGGGGTGGTTTTGAGAGATGAAAAAGGTAGGTTTATCGTGGGAGGGAACGGGAAGATTGACTATTGCGCAGATGTGTTGATGGCGGAAGCCTCAACTCTTAAATTTGGTATAACATTGACGCAAAGGGCGGGATGTAATCACCTTATTATTAATTCGGACAACCTGGAGGTGATTGATACCATGAAGAACGGAGGACAGTCGGCGGGTGCGGCAGCGGCAATTTTCGACGATTGTTTTCATTATGCTTGTGACTTCGTTGCTACTAGATTCGAACACTGTAATAGAGAAGCAAATAAAGTAGCTCATGAGCTTGCGAGTTTAGCTAGATTTTCGTTGATTTCTGATTGGTTTGAGGAACCTGTAAATAAAATTGTAATGACCCTTACAAACGATGTACTTTTTATCTCTAATGAATAAAGTTTTCGTTTATCTCAAAAAAAAAAGGTCAGAATTATGGTTTTCATTGTGAGAAACTCATGATCTGGCCTTTACTGCTTGAATTTGGCAATAGCAGTGTTAGCGCACCGTTCCCTTCTTGAAGGTGTTGCTTTTGGAGAACCGTTCTTGCAGTCTTAGTGTTGTCAAGGGTAGTCGGTGTGGCAGCTTCGCGTGAATCATTGTTGCTTTTTTTTTTTCCTTTTTCTCTATATTTTTAATGATTGGGCTATATGCATCTTTGATGTGTAAATATAGCTCTTGATATCATGTCTGTTGCTAAGACTCGGTTTAAACAAGTTTGGTCCACTAACGGAGGCCCACAGGTGGCAACGAGGTTTGCTCACGACGCGCCACCAGTAGATGCGGGTGGAAGAAGACTTCGGCACCCCTAAAGATTTGTATGTGTTTTTCAATTTTTTGTAAGGATGCTTTTGTAAGGTTTTTTTAAGTACTTTTGTAAGGGTTTTGGCACCCCCAAAAATTTGGATGTGTTTGGCCAAAAAAAAGGTGTGTCTTTCTTCGGCATGTAAAGAACTTAATTACATTCATATTGATCATTGTTGTTTTGTACCTGGTGCAAGATTGGCCACTACTTACAAGTTATTTGATCACTGCTATTTTGTACATAGTGCAAGATCGATTGGCCACCACTTACAAATTATGTGGCTACTGCTATTTTCTTTACATAAAGAATTAGCCACAATCTTAAAAACCACATCGAAATCCTATAATTGAACTCACATGCAATTTTAAGAATGAAGGCAGAAATTCTGTTCTCCCCCATGTTGAGGATCTGACAGCTCTTCAAGTTACAGGAAATGGCAGCAACGTAGTAGTGCCTGCAATGCAACCTCCATGGGAAGCACAAGATCACACAGGCATCAACTGGTATCTATCTATCTACTGATCTCAATAACAACCACACGAACTAAACTCCCATAACCATAATGATCCTGGCTGCTTCCAACCTCTCGCCTCAACCTCAACCCCTCAGCTCACCACCACCGCGGCCACCACTTCCCACGTCCCACAAGACGAGTGATTGTGCAATTGCCAAGCCAATCTCCTCATCACCTCCAACATAAACATATCTTCCCCGGACGATAAACAATATCGGCACACCGTCGCGGCATAATTGCGCATGAGGGTCTTGTTTATGCCGTCGGTATCAAGATCAAGAATCCGGCGGCAACGCCTCAGCAGCGTCCCCACGGGACGGACGGACGGACGGTTTGACCCCGGAGATAACATTTCTTTGCTTCGAGACAGGCAACTAGGTGATGATAAGGTGATTGCTGTACATGCTTCCGTACTTTGTCAACAATAGAGGCAAGGCCAAGCCTCCCCGCAGGGCTGCACCCTACAAATACCCTGCAGACCCACGGCAGAAGCACTCAAGTCAAGCCATTCTCTCTATAAGCTAATATAGTGCCCTGCCCTCCATTGCCTTGAGCCTTCCCTTCCAATTCTCCCAGCTGAAATGGAAAGCTCCTACAGTTCAGCCATGCCGATGGAGACCGACATGATGTCGCAGTTCCTCGGAGGCGACCACCACTGCTTCGCGTACGAGCAGCAGGACGAGTCCATGGAGGCAATGGCGGCCATGTTCTTGCCTGCCCTCGACACCGACTCCAACTCCTCCTCTAGCTGCCTCAACTACGAGGTGTCTCCACAATGCTGGCCACAGCCTCAGCCTCAGCCAGGCCACAGTTCCAGCGTCACCAGTTTCCTTGATCCGGGCCACGGCTACGAGAGCTTTGAGTTCCCGGTTATGGACCCCTTCCCGCATGCCGAATTCCAGTCCCATTGCACCGACATCCCCTACCTCGGCGGCGGCGGCGAGGATCTGAGTCCTCTAGACAGCAACTGTGCACCAGCCGCAGGTGAAGAAGCAGCAAATGATCATATACCTGTGACTAACAAGAGGAAGTCCAGAGCTGCCACCACGGTAAGCTTTCAGAAATTTCAATGGATTGGTTACTTAATTCAGTTGCAATGTTGTTTTGATCCATACTTATCATAATTATGTACTGATGCAGGCATCAAAGAAGGCCAAAAAGGCTGGCAAAAAGGATTTCACCAGCAACGACATCGAAGGCGACGACACCTATGTCATCGATCCTCAAAGCTCCAGCAGCTGCACCTCAGAAGATGGGGATTTGGATGGCAACACCAAGTCGAGCTCCAAGAAGACAGGCACCAGAGCCAGCCGTGGAGCAGCAACTGATCCTCAGAGCCTCTATGCAAGGGTAAGTACTCAGCACACAACATCACAAAGTGCAACAAAAAAGATGATGAAGGCTGCATGGTTGATAAATGTTTCTCAATTCTAATGGGTGTAAAATTGATATCAATTCTGTAGAAAAGGAGAGAGAGGATCAATGAAAGATTGAAAACCCTGCAGAACTTGGTTCCCAATGGAACAAAGGTAGGTTCCTGTCTGGGATGTATTGGTCTGCAAGGACCTATAATTTGTACCTATATATCTTGGTACTATAAATTGAGTTCTAACTTGGATTAATCTGGCTTGACAGGTTGACATCAGTACAATGCTAGAGGAAGCAGTGGAGTATGTCAAGTTCATGCAGCTTCAGATTAAGGTGTGTAACATCAACATCTACATTTCCTTGTCAACTGACCAAATATTTGTCATAACCAAATGTACTAAATTTTCATCAAACATTTATGTGCAGTTGTTGAGCTCCGATGACATGTGGATGTACGCACCCCTCGCTTACAACGGGATTAACGTCAGCAGTCTTGAGATGCACATCGCTGCTCTGCAAAAATAAATACCACTCTGGAGATGTGGCGCTAGCTAACACTGAACTGCATAGGGATTAATTGATTCTGGTCCTTATATATAGTTCCAATCATTATACATGTATAATGTAACTACACTTTGTTTTACTTCATACTTTTCTTGGCATTTCCTGGGAGTTATACAAAGAAGTAATCATAATCATGTAAATGATCAAAGGTCACAATGATATGATTGGCTTCACATTTCAGATCATTCTTTTTCATGTCACAGGGTTATGATTTGTAACTCTAACTTATTAACTGTGTGGACATTTGAATGTATGCATGACTTCATAACAACACTGGGTAAAAAAGGAAGGGCAGAAAATATACCAGGGTCCCAGTTACCGCCGGTAATTTACCACCAAGTATTCAAACAAAACTTGGAAGTCAATCAAATCTGAGTATAAAGTTCGTTAAATTTGCACAAACTTCGTTCAAACCGGTATGACTTTCGATGGTCGGTTACCATAACCTCCAGAACACCTCCTTGAATGCCCATTCTTTCTGTGGCTCGATCTCCCTCAGTCACAGACACTTATTCATGTTACTTGATGTGTGACGATGATCCACTTACATTAACTTCTGAAATTGTTCATTCTGTCTCTGTCTAGAGATTACCTAGTTACTGCCACTAGCAACTAATTCTCCTCTTCAGTTACTACACTATTCATACTCTCTAGCGCTGTCGCAGCATACTGGACATGCCTTAGGAGCGCCCCGTAAATCTTCCTCCGAACCCTCTCGCACGCATCGTTCTCCTCTTCCTCGGAAAACGCGCAGTCCCTGCTGCTTCTGTCTCCCGGCCCCGGAAGCATCCGCTCCTGCCGCACGACATGGTTGAGCCAGTCGTCCACTCTCTTGAGCTGCTGCAGAAGCCCCGCGACCTGCGAATCGCACGTCGTCGTGTACCCGGCCTCGTTTTCGACGTCGTCCAGGAACTTGTCGATGTACTTGAGGAACCACCGGTTGCATTCCGACCGCAGCGCGACGGCCAGGTCCATGGCGGCACTCAGCTTGCTCCCTTGGGAAGAAGCGTCGGCGGTTTTCCTCGAGGAAGACTTGCTGTTACAGTTGCACTTTGTCTTGGAACAGCAGAGCCGTGGGGTGACAGGCTTTGATTCGGACGGCGATGCCTTTGCGGATTCAGAGGTGGCTCTTGTATGGCTGGAGAGAGGTGAGAGGTCGGCTTCGATGGCTGCTCTGACCCATGAGATGGCGGACTGTTTCCTGTCCAGCGCGGCCTTCATGGCAGCCTTGGCCGAAGCCGAGGAGGTCGAATTGGAACCACCTGACTTCGCTTGACGAAGCCTGGTCTGTGATTGAGCGACGAACATGGCATGGTCCAGTTCTTGGGAGAAGCGCAAGAACCTGTCGATGAGCTCCTTTGGGTCGTCGTCCTTGTCAGATTGCAGTTCAGAGTATGTACTGCAAAAAGAGGGATCAGACATGAAATGAGTTTGACTGCTGTTCTTTCAACATTCATATCAAGTTTGCATGAGTTTTCATTTTTGCTCACCTCAAGCATTTTATCAACTTCTCGGTGGTGGATGCCTCTAGCAATCCATCAAGCACAGCCTGCAGCGCCATGTCTCTCTGCTTCACTGCCTCCTGCCATTGTTGGAACAGAAATTGCAGGCCGTCTTATCAGCAAACAGAACTTAGTTTCTTCAGATATCAGGAACAGAAGACAACAGAATGTACCTTGCCATGCCTCGTTAAGCTCGAGGAGAGCGAGCTCCACAGCACACTGTCCTCGCACCACCGGATCCCGCTCGTCGCACCGGTGCTCCGCGGTGTCCCCGCCGCGCTGGAGCTCTCTCTGGGCGTCTTGCTTGAGGCGTGCGCGCTCCTCTTGGAGAGCACCTTGAATGCCTTCTCGGCTTTCCTTCTCACCGACTCCAGCGGGTCGTTCGTCGTGCCGCTCTGGTTTGGGCCTGATCTCCCTGGAGAAATCTACAGCGTACAAAAATGAAAAATTGACTGAATTAGAAGGTTGAGTTCTTGGGGAAAAAATTGGTCACACAAATTAGAGAAATGGCTATACACTATTGCTGCGTCTCCGGGGGCCGACGGGTCTTATGCTGCCGGTGAAATCCCAGTTCCTCCTCGTGGTGGAAATCGACGACGAGACGTCCGATTCGTCATCGTCATCGTCGACGTCGCTGCTGTTGCCGTCGATCGACGCAGCGCTGACCTTCCTGACCTTCTTCAGGAAATCGGCGCCCCTCCGCTCCCCCTCGCTCCTCCTCACCGGCTTTACCGCTGGCGCGCACGCCTCGGACAGAGTCGTGAACGACCGCGACCTGTGGCCATGGCCCATCGTGGCAGGGGAGCCGGACTGCCACGCCTTCCTCTCCGGGAGGGGCGGCGTCGGCGAGGGCCGGTGCGGACGCGGGCGCGGGCGCGGGCGCTCAGAGACGACCTCCTTGTCCTTGACCTCGGCGCGGGCGGAGCAGGCGTCGGCGTCGACATCGTCGTCCGTGGAGTCGTGCTGGATGCAGGGGTACCGCCCCGGGAGGACGCGGAAGCTGCGGAGCACGGGAGCTGGGACGGAAGGCATGAGGTGGTCAACCTCGATGACCTGGCCGATGTGGAGGCCGTTGGCGAGGATGAGGTTGTCGTGGTCGGCGTGGAGGGAGACGTAGCAGGAGCGGGAAGAGTCGGAGAGGCGGAGGTAGAAGCCCTGGTGGCCCGAGAATGGGTCGGCGCCGGAGAGCGCCGGCGTGATGTTGGTGACCTGGAGCAGGACGCGGCCGTTGGAGCGGGCACGGGAGCGGGAGCGCGGGGTGGGGGCGTCGTCGGTGTCGGAGGGGTCCGGCGGGCGGAGCAGGCGCTGCAGGCTGCCCGGCCGGAGCGCCGGCCGGTGCGGCGAGGGATACGAGGCCGGCGGTGGCGCCATCTGACGGCGGGGTCGAGATGGGGGTGGGGAACGGAGAGGAGAGAGGAAGCCGGCCCGAGATGTTCGGCTGATTGTGGGTCGGGAGGAGCCGAGCAAGGTTTGTGGCGGGCGATGCGGCGGTGAGTTTGAACGGCGGTTCGGCCGAGCACGGGGCCTCAACTGCCTGGACTTGGTATTCGTTAGGGTATTGTTAACATTGGGCCCTTCTTCTATTCCCACCTTCCACAAGATGAAGCCTACGAAAACTTCAAAACGCCAGGCCCAGTAGGGATGCGATTGGAGTTTTCTCTGCTAAAAACATATCAGGAAGCAACTAGTTAACGAGCATTCATTCGAAAGACTCGCAATGATTAGCGC
This sequence comes from Triticum monococcum, assembly GCA_034509565.1. Lineage (NCBI taxonomy): Eukaryota > Viridiplantae > Streptophyta > Magnoliopsida > Poales > Poaceae > Triticum > Triticum monococcum. The sequence goes on along the minus strand of CM067842.1, from coordinate 166,605,943 downwards.
TACTTCACGCGCTCTTAACCATTCGTCATGTGTCGTATTTTGGGTGCTTCCTTCGGATTTTTTTTCATACGTGTTTTCGGCTTTTTAAACAGTTTTCTCTACTAGGAGCAACTAGTTAACGAGCACTCCTTCAAAAGACTCGCAATGATTAGCGTCACTTAACGCGCTTTCAGCCATTCGCCATGTGTCGCGCTCTGGGCGCTTTCTTCGGATTTGGTTTTTATTTTATTATTCCGCACGTGTTTTCGGCTTTTAAACATTTTTTTTCCAGGTTTTTTCGACGTTTTGGTTTTTCATCGATCCTCCTTAGCTTTTCAATAAAAAAATTGAAAATTTTTTTGCGAGAAAACGCGTTTTCTTTTCTTTTCCTTTCATGAGAGTCACGGTTTTGTTTCCGCGAGAGGCACGATTTTGCTTTCGCGAGAGTCACGGCCGTGCCTCTCGAAAACGAAAAAAACGCGTTTTCTGTTTTTTCTTTCTTTCGTGAGAGTCACGGTTTTGCTTCCACGAGAGGCACGGGTATGCTTTCGCGAGAGTCACGACCGTGCCTCTCAGAAACGGAAAAAACACATTTTTTTTCTTTAGCGAGAGTTATGGTTTTGCTTCCGCGGGATGCACGGTTGTGCTTTCGCGAGAGTCACGACCGTGCCTCTCGAAAAGGGAAAAAACACGTTTTTTTGGTTTTTTTTCTTTCGCGAGAGTCACGGTTTTGCTTCCGCAAGAGGCACGGTTGTGCTTTCACGAGAGTCACGGCCGTGCCTCCTCGCAAACGGAAAAAGCGCATTTTCTCTCTTTTTTTTCCTTCCACGAGAGTCACGGTTTTGCTTTTGCGAGACACACGGTTATGATTTTGTGAGAGGCACAGGCGTTCTTCTTTCGGAAAGGAAAAAAACCTGTGCTCCCGGTTCAATTTTTTCGTCCGGTTTTTTCATGAAAAAAGTTCGTCAAAACCTATCAACATAGGATCTAGTTTTAAAAATCTCAACGCGAGGAATCCAACAGTGAAAGCGGTTCGAGATTTGGACGCACAGTTTGAGAGATAAAACATTTTGAATAAACGGATCTGTGAAAAAAGGGAAAACTCCTAGGTTGCGACAAGTGGCGCGGTGCATGTGCGCCACTTGTCGTAACCAGGGGAATTGGAGTGATCTTTGCAACGAGTACTCCTCAATTAGTGATTTTGAACTTATTACCCCTCAGAAAAAAATACTAAAAAACTTATAAAAACTAAAAAAACCTCAACAAAACTTATCCCTACTCCTAATCCCTACTCTTAATGGATCAGTTGGTAGGCTGTCATCCACAATTTTTTTGTCGCCCCCTTTTCATCTGGTTTTTTCGTCCCCTCCCCCACCCCATTGGTTATTTTCGCGTCATCCTCTCACACAACGAAAAACAATCTAAACGGATCATAACTTTCCATGCTGACGTAAATTACTTAGTAATGACTTTATGTGAAAGAATCAACCACGGTCAATCTCTAAAGATCAAATCTAAATTAATTAACCTTACCTTAAATCTCTCAATCACATTAATTAGGAAACAAATAATTATTGGGTAACGCAGTAATTTCAAAAAAAATCCTACGCACACGCAAGATCATGGTGATGCATAGCAACGAGAGGGGAGAGTGTTGTCCATGTATCCTTGTAGACCGAAAGCGGAAGCGTTATGACAACGCGATTGATGTAGTCGTACGTCTTCACGATCGACCGATCCTAGTACCGAACGTACGACACCTCCGCGATCTGCACACGTTCAGCTCGGTGACGTCCCTCGAACTCACGATCCAACAGAGTGTCGAGGGAGAGCTTCGTCAGCACGACGCCGTGATGACGGTGATGATGAAGCTACCGGCGCAGCGCTTCGCCTAAGCACTACGATGATATGACCGAGGTGGATTATGGTGGAGGGGGGCACCGCACACGGCTAAGAGATCAATGATCAACTTGTGTGTCTATGGGGTGCCCCCTCCCCCGTATATAAAGGAGTGGAGGAGGGGAGGGGCCAGCCCTCTCTATGGTGCGCCCTAGGGGAGACTCCCACCGGGAGTAGGATTCCCCCCTTCCATGTAGTAGGAGTAGGAGAGAAGGAAGGCGAGGAGAGGAGAAAGGAAGGGGGGGCGGCCCCCTCCCAATTCGGATTGGGCTAGGGGGGCGCCTCCCACCTTTTCCTTCCCTCTCCTCTTTTCCACTAAGGCCCAATAAGGCCCATATACTCTCCGGGGGGTTCCGGTAACCTCTCGATACTCCGAAAAATGTCCGAACTCATCCGGAACCATTCCGATGTCCAAACATAGGCTTTCAATATATCGATCTTTATGTGTCGACCATTTCGAGACTCCTCGTCATGTCCGTGATCAAATCCGTGACTCCGAAATAACTTCGGTACATCAAAACACATAAACTCATAATACCGATCGTCACCAAACATTAAGCGCGCAGACCCTACGGGTTCGAGAACTATGTAGACATGATCGAGACATGTCTCCGGTCAATAACCAATAGCGGAACCTGGATGCTCATATTGGTTCCTACATATTCTACGAAAATCTTTATTGGTCAAACTGCATAACGATATACGTTGTTCCCTTTGTCATCGGTATGTTACTTGCCTGAGATTCGATCGTCGGTGTCTCAATACCTAGTTCAATCTCGTTACCGGCAAGTCTCTTTACTCGTTCCGTAATTCTACATCACGTAACTAACTCATTAGCTACATTGCTTGCAAGGCTTATAGTGATGTACATTACCGAGAGGGCCCAGAGATACCTCTCCAACAATCGGAGTGAAAAATCCTAATCTTGATCTATGCCAACCCAACAAGTACCATCAGAGACACCTGTAGAGCACCTTTATAATCACCCAGTTACATTGTGACGTTTGCTAGCACACAAAGTGTTCCTCCGGTATTCGGGAGTTGCATAATATCATAGTCATAGGTGCACGTATAAGTCATGAAGAAAGCAATAGCAATATACTAAACGATCAAGTGCTAAGCTAACGGAATGGGTGAAGTCAATCACATCATTCCCTAATGATGTGATCCCGTTAATCAAATGACAACTCATGCCTATGGCTAGGAAACTTTACCATCTTTCATTCAACGAGCTAGTCAAGTAGAGGCATACTAGTGACACTTTGTTTGTCTATCACTAGTGCAGAACCGGGCAATAGCACTGGTTCGTAAGGCCCTTTAGTGCCGGTTCGGTAACCGGCACTAAATTATAGGCACTAAAGATGTCGGGTGGTAGGTGCGACATATGCCAACGGGTGGCTTATCATTGTGGGAGCCAATAAGACGTCGCCTAGAAACGGGATGAGGCGAAGACAAGCTCGCCGGCGTACTTTACCCAGCTTCAGGGCTCTCCGTGGAGATAACACCCCTACTGCTGCTCTGCGGGGTCTCCGCATGATCACTAGATGAACAAGTAGCTACACAATGCTCCTTGAGCTGTTTTGGTGGAAGGAGGAAGAAGGGCACGGCTAGCCTGCTTCCTCTCCTTGTATGGTGTCTAAGACTAGCTTGGGGGTCGAACCCTTTGCATGGGTGCACCGGGGGGTTTATATAGGCCTACCCCCCGGGGGTACAATGGTAATCCGGCTGGGCGCGGGGCCCAGCTGTCTGTGACTATGCTCGCCGGCTTCTGCGCTGGCTGCCGGGGCCCGCCGACTGGTGGGTCCCGCCGGCTGCCGGTACCCTGGTCGACAGGCAGGCCCTACTATCCAGGGCCTGGTCGGTGGCTAGTTACTGTTGCTCTGTGCTGATGACGCGGGCTTGGTCGGGGTAAGCGTGGCTACAGTACCGCCGCCCTGGCGGGCGATTACTGTAGCCCCGCTGTGTCTTGTCTCCTTAATGGGCGTCTCCTTCGAGGAGGATGGCAGGCCGGCTATGGGGGGCCGGCTCTCCATCAGGCCGACTTGGGAGGAGGTGCGGCCGCCTTCGGTATCTCTCTGCCCGAAGGGGCCCACTACCTCGGGGGCCACGCTGGTGGCCCGTCGTGGACAGCGTCAAGGCCGCCGTGGCAACAGTGCTGCGTCGGACGGGTCGTGGCCACCTGTACGGTGCACTGTGCTGGGCGTGCTCTGGGTTTTGGGGGTGGCAGGCTTTACTGTAGCCACGCCCCGCTTCATCATTGCTGGGTGGACGCGGACTTCGCGGGTGCGATCTTGACTGCTTTATGGGAGCCGGCTTCTTGGAGTCGGCCTACTTGTTGCCGACTTCTCGAAGTCGGCCCTCCCACGGCCTCCTTTATGAGGGCTAAAGGCGGGCCGCCCCCTGAAGCCGGCCTAGAAGATAGTCGGCTGGGGGAAGGCGGCCCCAGGTCTTGAGTTCTTTTGAGAGCCGTACGGGCTCGTAATTTTTTCAGAAGGGCCAGGGGAAGCCGGCTAGGCTACCCATGGCTATTTACTCCGACAGTAGTCCCCGAAGCTGGGCGAGCTTCGAGGCGGACAGAGGGACGAGAAGCTTGATTAGCTTCTTACCCCGAGGAGCCGGCTTCGCTGGCTTAGGTCGTCCTCAGAGAGTTCTCGTCTCTTGTGGCCGGGATGGTGGCCGACTTGCATGCTGACTGTGGGCCCCCCGTGGGCCACGTGGCGGCGCAATCCTGCCCACACACGCGCGCGACGGGACGCCGCCGCAGGCCCGGGCCCGCCACTCCCTGGCCTCGGCCCGAGCGCTGATCTTCTGCGGCCTAAGGAGACGGCTCGCCTTCCTGTGGCGCCTTGAATTCGCCATTAGGGCGCAATAAATGCGGGTCATGGGGGAAGTGGGCATGATCGATCCCCACGTTCCCCCACACCGCGCCTCCTCGGCTCCGCCGCCCGAGCCTACAAGTAGGGGGAGAGGCAGAGGTTCACTCGCTCTCCCACGCTCCATCCCTCCTCGACTTCTTTTCTTCTTCTTCTTCCTCTTGCTGCCGTCGCAGCTTCTCACCGTAGCACCCACACCGCGCCCCGCCCCATGGCGTTAGCAAGCTCATGGGACGGCTCCAACGTCGACAACGAGCAAGTGGAGTTCCTCCGCCAGACGCGGCGCCTGCCCGGCGCCAATCTTGTGCAAGTTCGCCTGGCGCCCGCGACGGAGGTCTTGCCGGAGCCGGAGGAAGGCGAGCGGGTCGTCTTCCGCTCGCATTTCCTGCACGGCTTCGGTCTGCCGGCGAGCGGGTTTCTGCGCTCCTTCTTGGAGTTCTACAATCTGCAACCGCATCATCTCACGCCCAATGCGGTGATGCTCGTGTCGGCCTTCGTCTCCCTCTTCGAAGGCTTCTTGGGCGTGCTCCCCACGCTGGAGCTCTGGGGGGAGCTCTTCCAGAGCAAGCTCGGCACCGTCACCGCCGGCGTGCCTGCCCCCTGTGGAGCCTACATCGCCATGAGGAGGTCAGGCGATAACAATCCGTTCCCCTCCATCCCTCTAATCCAGTCGGTTAAGATCTGGCAGAAGTCGTATTTTTACGTGAAGAACGTCGGCTCGCCCCCGAGAGGAGACCACGTCAATCTGCCGGCCTACGTAGCCGGCCCGCCGGCTGGGAGGCAGCCGTCGTGGAGTTATCGGTCCAAGTCCCTGTCGCCGGCTGGGAACGCCGCCATCTCCCGGCTTCGAGTGATGATCCAGTCGGAGGGTCTGCGCGGAGCCGACTTGGTGGCCGCCTTCGTGGAGCGCCGGATCCTTCCTCTCCAAAGCCGGCCCCACATGATGTGCCAGATGAGCGGCCGCTTCGACCCAAGTCGGCTGAGCACGCGGGAAATGCCGCACGCGGAAGTGGCGCTCATGGTCAACTACATCGCCAACTGCAAGCTCGCCGGGGACTGGCGATACGGCAAGGCGCCGTACTCTCGCGCCAATCCTCCGCCTGTGGTAAGCTTCTTTCTTCTATCTTCTTTTTGTTGTCAGCCGACTCCATGATGGCCGGCTTCTGATCAGCCGGCTCTTGTTTGCAGAATCCCCTTCTTCCGCCGCCGGCTGGGGCGGGAGGGATCGAGCGTCAGTACGCCCCCGATCGCACGGTGGACGATGTTGACGATCCGGACTTGGGGGCAGCCGCCATGGAGGAGGCCGTCGTGGGGGACAACATTGAACCTGGAGGCACCGGGCTTTCCGCCAGCTTCAAGGACTGGCCGGACGACGCCGACGCTGAAGAAGTCCCACGTCGCCAACCGGCGCCCGACCGCCACAACGCGGGCTCGTCTGCCGCGCCGGCTGCAGGCGGCGGCGCTCCGAAGCGCCGGGCCACGTCAGCTCTCTTCGGCAATCGGTCAAAGAAACCAAAAACCTCCGCCGCAGCGACGAAGCGAGACGAGGCGGCAGCAAAGGCGGCCCGCTTCCGGAAAGCGGTGAAGCAGCCCCAGGCAGTCTCGGCGTAAGCATCCAATCACTTGTATGCTTGTTTTGCTGTGTTCTTCTGTTTGAATCATTCTTCCTGACTTTTCTCCGTTTTCTGAGCAGGGCGCCGCTTTCTCTGGAGCGGGGCCCAGGCGGCTCCGTCGTCGGGCCGGCTAGAGGGTCTTCAGGCTCCCGCCGCGTGGATCCCCGCGCCGACCTCATGGAGGCCACAGAGCGGAATGCTCGTGAGGCGCGGGAAGAGAGGGAGGCGACGGATCGGGAGGCAGCCCAGGCGGCGAAGGAGTGGGCCGAGGCGGCGTCCAGGGCTCAGGCGGAGCGGGCGACTGCGGAGACAGAGGCGGAGAGCTCGCACGACCAACCCCCGCCGCTCGCCATCCCACTCCGATCCGTAGACCCGGACACCCCATTGCCCCTGGCGGAGGAGATCATCTAGGACCTGCCGTCGGTGCAAAGGGAGGAGCTCTTCGAGGTTTTCGCGGGAAGGACGCCACCGGCCGCGCCAGTCGGCGCGGGCCAAGGTGGCCAGTCGTCGATGGTGCCAATGGAGCCGGCCAGGGACGCGCCTGAAGTTGGAGCCGGCCTTGAAATTCAGCCAGTGACGCGTCAGCGCGCAGGGGGAAGTGCCGCCCTGCCGGAGTCGCGCCGAGCCGCAGGCGCCGGCCAGTCGGTGGAGGCCTTGGAGGCGGCCAGCTCCGGTACGTCCGGGTGGACTCCCAGCGCAGGGACCGGCGAGCTGAATGTGGCGGCCCAAGAGGTCCGGAATCGGCTGCGAGCTCAGGCCGGCCTCCTGCAGCAATACACGCAGGAGTTCCTGTCGACGCGAGCTGCCATCCGGGTAAGTTTTCTGCTCTTGACCGCTCTGGTTCCTTGTTTTCTTCCGTGGGGGCGCGTCAGCGCACCCACTGGGTGTAGTCCCTGAGATTCAGGTCGACTACTGCGCAGTCGGGTCGGATCTTTCTTGGCGACCGTCTCATATTTGCTTTCTATGTTAACTTCCAGGAATATCATAATTCCCGTGCTGCCGCCTTCAACTCCCAGGCTCAGGAGTTGGGTCGGAAGATCGACGACCTGGCCAACAGCCGAAGTAAGTGTTTGCTCTTATCTGTTTCCTATGGGGGCGCGTCAGCACACCCACTGGGTGTAGTCCCCGAGATTCGGGCCGACTGCTGAGCAGTCGGGTCGGATCTTCCTTGACGACCTTTCCCTCATTGGTTTTTTCTTTTTGTCTTTTGCTCTTTGCAGGAGCCAACGCCGACTTGCGGAGAGAGCTTGGCGAGGCGCAGACCGCCCTTCGTACCAGGGACGCCGAATACGCCACCTTGGCCCAGGAGCGCGACCGCCTGGCTAAGAAGCTGGCTGATCAGGAAGAAAGCCACAAGGCGGCCCTGCAGAAGGCGCAGGAGAGCGAGGCCGCCCTGAAGGCGGAGTTTGAGACCGAGGCGGCGAGCTGGGCCGAGACTCGTCAAGCACTGGATGTGGGCTTCGGCCGCATCGAAGACTTGATCGATGGTAAGCTGCTTTTCTCGCCCTTCTTATGCCTGCTGGCCGCCTGGGGTCGTGGGCTGACTTGTGCTGCCGCCCATTTTCTTGTGCAGATTACTTTCCCGGCCACTCCACCCTCGCCGCCCAAGCCATCGAGGCTCATCACGAGGCGCGCCGTCAGGCGGGCGTCAACGTCGCGCCGGACGCCAATCGGACGCTGGAGGAGCAGCTCATGGCCATCCAAGCACGGCTGCAGCCGGCTCACCGGATGCTTCGCAGGCTTCAACGTGCCGGGGCACAGGTGCCGGCCGCCCTCTGGCCTGGCCAGACGATCCCCCGCACTCCAAGCCGGACCGCCGACTGGCTGGAGGTCACAGTCGGCCGTTTCGAAGCGTGGAAGGCGTCAGCGGCCCGTCTCGGAGCCGGGCGGGCGTTGGAGTTCGTCCGCGCCTGGTACCCAGGGCTAAGCCTGGACCAGCTGCGTACTTGGAGGCTGGAAGCGACGCGGAGCTGGAGGAAGTGCGGCCGGCAATCGCCCAGCACGCCTCGACGATCACCGAGTGTACCGACATCAGCGTCTTCGCGCCTGAGCTCAATGACGACGGTGTTGCTCAGCCGGAGGACTGGTTCGGCCTGGACCCGGCGATGGGCGAGGACTCGGCTGAGGAGATCGCCTCCAGCGATGAGGGCGAGGATGACGAGGACGAAGATGGCGAAGACGTTGAGCCGGCTAGCAGAACAACCGGCCAGCCTCCAGCTGATCGTGCCTCCAGCAACGAGGCGCGTGGAACCGCGCCCACTGCAGGAGGCGGTGATCAAGCCAAAGTTCACCAGCCGGCCGCTCCCTCAGCCGATGCAACCGTCTCCACCGACCAGCCCAGCTCGTCGACCGCTCCGCCAGCTTGACTTGCCGTCTTTATTTTTCCTGCTTGTCGTCTTTTGGAACAATCGTTTAAGCTTTTGCAATTCCATCCGCTGGGGGTGTATCGAACTATGTTGGATGTCGGCCTCTTAGAGGTCTTTTTATGTAAACATTATGGTGTGCACGTTTGGTTTCCATGCACGTACGCTTTTTATCCTTAGGCTTTTTCCTTTGCCGCCTTCCCACTTTGGGGAGGCAAGTACTCAAGCTTTCTTGGATTGAAGTGAAGTGAATGGAAACCGGCCGGCCGGCTACTCTGGTAGTCGGTCGGCGGCAGGCAGCAAACCAGCTTCTGTTATATTAGTCCGCTGGTCCCTAGCCATTTTTCGTGTGCACACCCTTTCCTGCTTTTGACTCTTGCCAACCGAGCAGCCGGTTCTTCGAACTGCGGCTTTGGCAAGAGCTAAGCCCGGGTGTCGGCACACTACTTGCCTGACCACGGGTAAGACTTCTAATATAACTTTAGTCGGTCAGTCCCCGGGCCGACTGGTCGAACCCGGTGCCGGACAGAATAAATAAATGAAATGACAAGGTCATAAGCATGATATTGTTCATTCATAGATAAAAGATGGCAGTCCCTGAGTCCTCCTCGGGGAGCCTATTGTCTCGTACTTAATACGAAAGTTAACGTGATACATACTGCATTTCAACTGTAAAATCTTCGAAGGAGATTGGCGTTCCATGGTCGTTCCGACTCCTTGCCCGAGTCGTCTCTCTTGCGTGCCTTGGGTTTCTGCGCGTCGATTAAGTAGTAGGAGTCGTTGCCTAGAGCTCTGCTGATGACGAAGGGGCCTTCCCAGGGGGCCGAGAGCTTGTGCTGGCCGGCTGTTCGCTGGATCAGCCGGAGCACAAGGTCGCCCTCCTGGAAGGATCTTGGCCTGACCTTCCAGCTGTGGTAGCGGCGCAACCCCTGCTGGTAGATGGCAGACCGGCTGAGGGCTAACAGCCAGCCTTCTTCCAGCAGGTCGACACCGTCTTCTCGTGCTTCCTTGGCCTCCGCCTCCATGTACATGGTCACCCGAGGTGAGTCGAACTCGATGTCGGTTGGGATGATTGCTTCGGCACCGTACACGAGGAAAAAAGGAGTCAAGCCGGTTGACTTGTTTGGGATGGTGCGCAGACTCCAGAGGACAGCCGGCAGCTCATCGAGCCAACAACCGGCTGAACGCTCCAGAGGTATGACCAGTCGGGGCTTGATGCCGGAGAGGATGAGGCCGTTGGCTCGCTCGACTTGGCCGTTTGACTGCGGGTGGGCGACGGACGCTAAGTCCAGCCGGATACCTTGTGCAGCGCAGAAACGTGCCAAGGCTCCTTTGGCAAAATTTGTGCCATTGTCGGTGATGATGCTGTGTGGCACGCCGTACCGAGTTGTTATGTCTGCGATGAATGTCACGGCAGTCGGCCCATTCAGCTTCTTGATCGGCTTTGCCTCGATCCACTTGGTGAATTTATCTACGGCGATGAGCAAATGTGTCATGCCGCCGCGCGCCGTCTTGAATGGGCCCACCATGTCTAATCCCCAAACGGTAAAGGGCCAAGTGATGGGGATGGTCTTGAGTGCCGAAGCCGGCATGTGTTGCTTGAAGCTGAAAAGTTGGCAGCCTTTGCAATGCTTAACTAATTCTTTGGCGTCATCCAAAGCAGTCGGCCAGAAAAAGCCGTGGCGGAAAGCTTTGGCGACAAGTGATCTTGAGGTGGCATGGTGGCCACATTCTCCTTGGTGTATATCTCTGAGGATTGCAATGCCCTTCTCTTGCTCGACGCACCATTGGAGGACTCTAGTGACACTGCGCTTGACCAGCTCTCTGTTGACGATCGTTTATGCTCCGGCTCGACGTTGGACTTGTCTCGCTTCTGTTTCATCAGCCGGCAGATCTTGGTTTACTAGGAAGTTGAGGATGGATTGAGCCCATGATGGGGCTGCGACTTCCCCTACTGCTAATGTGGCTGCTGCCACCAGGGTGGGCGGGTTGGGTGATGAAGTGCTGGAGTCGGCCGCCGACTGCTGTGTTGACGTAGTCCCCGAGCCGGCTACTACAGTCCCCGGGCCGGCTACCGCAGTCCCTGGGCCGGGTGCGGCAGTCCCCGGGCCGGCTACTGCAGTCCCCGGGCCGAGTACTGAAGTCCCCGGGTCGCCTGCTTGGTTCTTCGAGCCGGACCCGGCCCCGTTGGGGTTGGGCGGCACGAAGATGGAGTCGGATTCTGGAGACGGCTTGATGGACGGCTTGAGGAGGCGTTGAAGAGCGACGCCGGTTGGTATTGCTTGCCGAGTGGAGCCTATTCGGGCCAAGGCATCGGCCGGCTCGTTGTCGGCTCGCGGCATGTGGAGGAACTCGCATCCTTCAAAGTATCCACTGATTTGCTGCACCAGGAAGCGGTAACTTGCCATGTTTGCGTCCTTGGCGTCCTAGGCGCCGGATGATTGCTGAACCACCAAATCCGAGTCGCCATAACATAGGATCCGGCGGATGCCGAGTTCCTTGGCAAGCCGGAGCCCATGTATGAGCGCCTCGTATTCGGCTACATTGTTGGAGGCGGCGAAGTGGATCTGCAGCGTGTATCTAAGCTTGTCGCCCTTGGGAGAGGTAAGGACGACGCCGGATCTCAAGCCGGTGCGCATCTTGGACCCGTCAAAGTGCATGCGCCAATGGGTCAAGTCAGGAGCCGGTGGCAGGTACTGGGTCTCGGCCCAATCGACGAGGAAGTCGGCCAATGCTTGGGACTTGATGGCGGTGCGAGGCTGGTAGAAGATTGTGTAGGGGGCCAGCTCGATGGCCCACTTCGCCACCCGGCCGGATGCATCCCGGCTGCCTATGATCTCGGCCAGCGGGGCAGTGCATACGACCGTGACGGGATGCTCTTGAAAGTAGGGCTTCAGCTTCTTGGCGGTGAAGTACACGCCGTAGCACATCTTCTGGTAGTGCGGGTAGTTCTGTTTTGAGGCGGACAACACCTCGCTCAAGTAATACACCGGCCTCTGGACCGGATGGGCTAGGCCTTCCTCTGGTCGTTGGACCACGATGATGGTGCTGACCACCCGGCTGGTTGCGGAAATGTAAAGGAGCATGGGCTCTTTCTCAGTCGGCGCCGCCAGGACAGGCGGCGTGGCTAGCATCTTCTTCAACTCGTGAAAGGCCTGATCGGCCTGGTCGTTCCACTCGAAGTGAGTGCTCTTCTTCATGAGGCGGTAGAGAGGGAGGGCTTTCTCTCCGAGCCGGCTGATGAAGCGGTTTAAAGAGGCCAAGCACCCGGTGAACTTCTGGATTTCTCGAAGCTTGGTGGGGATCGCCATTCTCTCGATGGCCTTGATCTTCACCGGGTTGCACTCGATGCCGCGTTCGGAGACCAGGAAGCCCAGGAGCTGGCCGGCTGGCACTCCAAACACGCATTTCTCGGGGTTGAGCTTGATTCGGAACCGGCGCAGGTTCTCGAACGTTTCTTTCAGGTCTTCCAGCAGGGTGCCGCGCTTCTCCGTCTTCACCACGATATCGTCCACGTAGACGTGAGCGTTTTTGCCGAGTTGCGTGAGGAGGCACTTCTGCATGCAACGCTGAAAAGTGGCACCAGCATTCCTCAAGCCGAATGTCATGGTCAGGTAGCAGAAGGCTCCAAATGGCGTGATGAAGGCGGTCTTCAGGCGGCCATCCGGGTTCAGTTTTATCTGGTGGTATCCTGAATAAGCATCCAAAAAACTCAACAGCTCGCATCCGGCTGTGGAGTCTATTACTTGGTCGATTCTTGGCAGGGCGAAGGGATCTTTGGGGCAGGCTTTGTTGAGGCTTGTGTAGTCTATACACATGCGCCACTTGTTATTCTTCTTCAGCACGAGAACCGGGTTGGCAAGCCACTCCGGGAAGAAAACTTCCATGATGAAGCCGGCTGCCAGAAGTCGGGCTATCTCCTCCCCTACAATCCTTATCTTCTCCTCTGACAGTCGGCGGAGAGGCTGCTTGACTGGTTTTGCGTCTTCTCGCACGTGTAGCTTGTGCTCGGCGAAATCCTTCGGAACACCCGGCATGTCCTTGGGGGACCATGCAAAGATATCCCGATTCTCACGGAGGAAATCGGCGAGCTCGCCTTCCTATTTGCTGTTCAGGCTTGCCCCAATGACGGCAAACCTCTCGGGGTGCTCGGGGTCAAGAGGTATCTTCTTGGTTTCCTTGGCCGGCTGGAAAGATCCTTGGGCATCATGCTCCTTGGAGTCGGTGGGCTAGCTCAGCTGCTTGCCGTCCAGGGCCACGACCCGGTCCAGCGTCTTGTTTTCTTCCGCAATCACAAGGGACTCGGCCAGTCGGCTGCTGGCTGCAGCGCACTCGGCAGACTTCTTGTAATCGCCGGCTATGGTGATGATGCCCTTGGAGCTTGGTATCTTCATCTTGAGGTACGCGTAGTAGGGGACCGCCATGAACTTGGCCAAGGCGGGTCGGCCAAGCAATGCATGGTAAGGGCTCTCCAGGTCCACCACTTTGAACCAGATCGCTTCCCGGCGGAAATGCTCCTTGTCCCCAAAGAGTACGTCGATCTTGACCTTGCCAATGGGGGCACAGGACAAGCTGGGCACGATGCCGTGAAACACTGTCCTAGTCGGCACAAGCTGCTTCGTCTTGACACTTAACTTCTCCAGGGTGTCGCGGTACAGGATGTTGATGCTGCTCCCACCATCTATCAGCACGCGGGAGAAGCGGGCGGCGCACCTGTCCGTCGCGAGGGTGGCCTCTAGGACCAAAGCATAGGAGCCGGGAGACGGCATCACCTCTGGGTGGTCGGCCTGGCTCCAGCTGATAGGTTTCTCTGACCAATGCATGTGTCCGGCTGGGTTAGCAGCGACCACACTGACTTCCTGATGCTCTCGGCGCTTGCTGCGCCAGTCTTCGGGCTGGCTCGTAAAGATGACGTAGGATGCTTGCTCGTCGGGGAACTCGTCCTGCATGGTGCCGACTGCGGGCCGGGCGGCCTAAGGCGGCAGAGCCGGAGGCGGCGGACCGGTAGGAGGAGTCGGCGTGAGCCCTTCGCCCTTGGAGATTCGGGCGAGCTAGTTGCACTTTCGGGTTGTGTGGTTGGACGGCTTCGCGCCGCTATGGAACTTGCACGGGGCGTCAAGAGCTTGCTCGTAGGAGAAAGCCGGCTGCCAAGCCGGCCGGCCGCCCTTGGGCTTCTTGGGAGCGGGCCGCCCTTCAGGCGGCGCGTCTTCGACCGTGGCTACCTGCCGGTTAACGGGAGGCGGCGCAGGGCCTTTACGCTTCTGGTCGTTCGGGTGCTGGCGTCGGTCGGAATCTCCTGCCGGCATCTTGGGCGCCGGGCCAAGAACTTTCCCGGACGCGTCTACCCGGAGCTCGGTCTTCATCGAAGAATCAGCGGTGGTGTATCTGTCGGCGATGTTTAGAAGCTCGTCAAGGGTAGTTGGCTCGTCGCAGAGAAGCTTGTGCTTGAGGAGGGTGCCTTCTCGGCACCCGGCAGTGAAGTATTTGATGGCCTGCACCTCGTGCACCCCTTCACAAGAGTTGCGAAGCTCGGCCCAACGCGTGAGGTAGTCGCGAGTGGACTCGGCTGGGCCCTGTACGCACAGGGAGAGCTGCCTAGGCTTGGGAGCCCGCTTGTAGGTGCTGGTGAAGTTGCGAACGAAGGCTTCGGTGAAATCTACCCAGCTGTTGATGCTGAGAGGCTTGAGGCTGTTAAGCCAAGTTTGTGCCATGCCTTGCAGCATGAGGGGCACGTATTTTATGGCAACCCGCCGGTTGCCGTTGGCTATGCTGACTGCCGTGGAGTAGTCGATTAGCCAGTCTTCCGGCTTCACGGAGCCGTTGTACTTGGGCGTGTCTCTTGGGAGCGAGAACCCTTTGGGGAAGGGCTCGTCGCGGATGCGGGGGCCGAAACAGGGCGGGCCGACATCGTCTTCTTCTTCCAGCGCCAGGGATCTGGCCAGGCGGTTGATCTGATGGCGGGCGTCGTTCTCACCGACTCCTTCGCGGCGACCTAGTCGGCCGCTGAGAGTCGGATGCGCCACTGGCGGTGGGGTGGGGTATCTTTCTCCACGAGCCCGAGGTGGAGGCGGGCTGCCCCGCCATTCCCTGGCTCGGGGACGGCCATCCGCGTCGCGCTCGATGGAGATTCGTGTCCGGCTTCGGCTGGAAGCCGACTCTTTCTCGCGCCGCACGCGGGTGTTACTCTTTGTCGGCGTCTGGGACGTCGCGCCGTGATCCCGACGCGGGGGTGGGCTTCCCGCGCGGGCGTCGGCCTCGTGCCGCTGAGCGTCCGCGTCAATCAGTTGCTGTATGCGCTAGGTCATGTGGGGGAGGTTTTCGGCCTCCAAGCCGTCCAACTCGTCCACGGCCGCCTGGGCGGCGCGCAGGTTCTCGAGCAGAGTGGCATAGACCGGGCGGTCGACTCCCAGCGCGTCGGCGATGACAGCGCCGCGTTGCCTGACAGCACCAGCCCGGCTTGGGCCAGCCGGGGCCGGCGTGCCGAAGGCGGCGCGGTCAGCTTCGCGCTGGTAAGCCTCAGTGAGGCGTCTCACGGAAGCCAGCCTCCGGCCCTCGGCGAGGAGGGCGAGACGGCGTGCCTCCAGTGCTTCGTCGTCGGCATCAGCCGGGAGGGGGACGGACAAGTCATGGGCAGCCGCGCGCGGGGCGTTGTGGGTGCTCTCGTCGGCCGGATCGCCATGGCCGATAACCATCACCTCAGTGGTGACAGTATCGCGATCGTTGGTCCGAGGGAGCGGGTCGTTGTAGATCGTGACGTTGGTGGGAAGGTGCCGTAGGAGGCCGTGTCGGAGTCGACAGAGTCGACAGGCATCGGGTCGGTGGAGCCAACCGACTCCAGATCCGCAGCAGGCTCGCTGGAGACATGGAGATGGCCAAGGAGGTTGGCGAGGTGGTCGGTGCCCGCATCGGAGGCAAGCTCATCGGAGATGCGGGCCTCGTCGAGGAGATCAGCGAGGCTGCTTGCCGCGCAGATGCTGGCAACGCCTTGCAGCGCGTCGTGGCAAGCGCCATCGGGCGTGCCGGGCTGGCTACGCTCGCTAGGGAGGAAGAGGGTTCCCATCCAGAACAGGTCTCCGGACGACGGTGCACCTGGCCCCATAGTGCGCGCCAAATGTCGGGTGGTAGGTGCGACATATGCCAACGGGTGGCTTATCATTGTGGGAGCCAATAAGACGTCGTCGGTGCCTGGAAACGGGATGAGGCGAAGACAAGCTCGCCGGCATACTTTACCCAGCTTCAGGGCTCTCCATGGAGATAACACCCCTACTGCTGCTCTGCGGGGTCTCCGCATGATCACTAGATGAACAAGTAGCTACACAATGCTCCTTGAGCTGTTTTGGTGGAAGGAGGAAGAAAGGCACGGCTAGCCTGCTTCCTCTCCTTGTATGGTGTCTAAGACTAGCTTGGGGGTCGAACCCTTTGCATGGGTGCACCGGGGGGTTTATATAGGCCTACCCCCCGGGGGTACAATGGTAATCCGGCTGGGCGCGGGGCCCAGCTGTCTGTGACTATGCTCGCCGGCTTCTGCGCTGGCTGCCGGGGCCCGCCGACTGATGGGTCCCGCCGGCTGCCGGCACCCTGGTCAACAGGCAGGCCCCACTGTCCAGGGCCTGGTCGGTGGCTGGTTACTGTTGCTCTATGCTGATGACGCGGGCTTGGTCGGGGTAAACGTGGCTACAGTACCGCCGCCCTGGCGGGCGATTACTGTAGCCCCGCCGTGTCTTGTCTCCTTAATGGGCGTCTCCTTCGAGGAGGATGGCAGGCCGGCTATGGGGGGCCGGCTCTCCATCGGGCCAACTTGGGAGGAGGTGCGGCCGCCTTCGGTATCTCTCTGCCCGAAGGGGCCCACCGCCTCGGGGGCCACGCTGGTGGCCCGTCGTGGACGGCGTCAAGGCTGCCGTGGCAACAGAGCCGCGCCGGACGGGTCGTGGCCACCCATACGGTGCACTGTGCTGGGCGTGCTCCGGGTTTTGGGGGTGGCAGGCTTTACTGTAGCCACGCCCCGCTTCATCATTGCTGGGTGGACGCGGACTTCGCGGGTGCGATCTTGACTGCTTTATGGGAGCCGGCTTCTTGGAGTCGGCCTACTTGTTGCCGACTTCTCGAAGTCGGCCCTCCCACGGCCTCGTTTATGAGGGCTAAAGGCGGGCCGCCCCCCGAAGCCGGCCTAGAAGATAGTCGGCTGGGGGAAGGCGGCCCAGGTCTTGAGTTCTTTTGAGAGCCGGACGGGCTCGTAATTTTTTCAGAAGGGCTAGGGGAAGCCGGCTAGGCTATCCATGGCTATTTACTCCGACAAAAGGCCCCCCCTTTAGTACCGGATTAGCACGAACCGGTGCTAAAGGGCAACCACGTGGCACGAGCCAGCTTCGGGGGCAGGGAGCCCTTTAGTACGAGTTGGTGTCACCAACCGGTAGTAAAATGTTGGGGGTTTTGGGTTTATGATTTCTTTTTCATTTAATTTTGTGTTTTCCATTTAATTATTTTTCGTTTGCTGGTATTTTACTGTTGGGGAATGTAGTAATTTCAAAATTTTCCTACGCACATGCAAGATCATGGTGATGCATAGCAACGAGAGGGGAGAGTGTGATCTACGTACCCTTGTAGATCGACAGTGGAAGCGTTATGACAACGCGGTTGATGTAGTCGTACGTCTTCACGGCCCGACCGATCAAGCACCGAAACTACGGCACCTCCGAGTTTTAGCACATGTTCAGCTTGATGACGATCCCCGAACTCCGATCCAGCAAAGTGTCGGGGAAGAGTTCCGTCAGCACGACGGCGTGGTGACAATCTTGATGTACTACTGTCGCAGGGCTTCGCCTAAGCACCGCTACAATATTATCGAGGACTATGGTGGCAGGGGGCGCCGCACACGGCTAAGAATAAGATCACGTGGATCAACTTGTGTGTCTATGGGGTGCCCCCTGCCCCTGTATATAAAGGATGGAGGAGGAGGAGGCCGGCCAAGGCTAGGTGCGGCCAGGATGTGGGGTCCTACTAGGACTCCAAGGCCTAGTAGGAGTCCAACAAGAGGGGAGGAAGGGAGAAGGAAGTGGAGGAGAAGGAAAGGTGGCCGGCCCCCTTTTCCCTAGTCCAATTCGGACTAGAGGGGAGGGGGGCGCAGCAGGCCCTTTCTCCTCTTCCCACTAAAGCCCATCAAGGCCCAATACTTCTCCCGGCGAATTCCCGTAACTCTCCGGTACTCCGAAAAATACCCGAATCACTCGGAACCTTTCCGATGTCCGAATATAGTCGTCCAATATATCGATCTTTACGTCTCGACCATTTCGAGACTCCTGTCATGTCCCCGATATCATCCGGGACTCCGAACTCCTTCGGTACATCAAAACTCATAAACTCATAATATAACTGTCATTGAAACCTTAAGCGTGCGGACCCTATGGGTTCGAGAACAATGTAGACATGACCGAGGCACGTCTCTGGTCAATAACCAATAGCGGGACCTAGATGCCATTGGCTCCTACATATTCTACGAAGATCTTTATCGGTCAGACCGCTTAACAACATACGTTGTTCCCTTTGTCATCGGTATGTTACTTGCCCGAGATTCGATCATCGGTATCCAATACCTAGTTCAATCTCGTTACCGGCAAGTCTCTTTACTCGTTCTATAATACATCATCTCGCAACTAACTCATTAGTTGCATTGCTTGCAAGGCTTAAGTGATGTGCATTACCGAGAGGGCCCAGAGATACCTCTCCGACAATCGGAGTGACAAATCCTAATCTCGAAATACGTCAACCCAACATGTACCTTTGGAGACACCTGTAGAGCACCTTTATAATCACCCAGTTACGTTGTGACGTTTGGTAGCACACAAAGTGTTCCTCCGGCACACGGGAGTTACATAATCTCATAGTCATAGGAACATGTATAAGTCATGAAGAAAGCAATAGCAACATACTAAATGATCGGGTGCTAAGCTAATGGAATGGGTCATGTCAATCAGATCATTCATCTAATGATGTGATCCCGTTAATCAAATAACAACTCTTTGTCCATGGTTAGGAAACATAACCATCTTTGATTAACGAGCTAGTCAAGTAGAGGCATACTAGTGACACTCTGTTTGTCTATGTATTCACACATGTATTATGTTTCCGGTTAATACAATTCTAGCATGAATAAACATTTATCATGAAGTAAGGAAATAAATAATAACTTTATTATTGCCTCTAGGGCATATTTCCTTCATTTACGATACTACATATTGTACACGTTATGCATATATATAAATAGAATTTCTAGTAGAACCGATCATAATATATATATATATGTATATATATATAATATATCATCGAATGTCTCACAACCACCATTAATTAATTCACATATATATATATACAATTTCTCCTAATTGGTGCCTTCGGAGCCAGTGGCATTAGCCTAGCTAATTGGTGCCTTCGGAGCACGATAACAATTGGAAGTGGTTCATGGGGGCGGTAGCGGGTAATAGTATTCTCCTTTGGGATCTATGACCTGGTCGAGCAAAAATCCCGCTATTTCCTCTTGAATTGCTTCTATGCGATCCTGTGCTAGGAGCTTGTCCCGCACCTCTTTGAACTGTTAAGACGGAGATCAATATGCATGTGTATTAGTTGTGTGACTAGATATCGATAATGGTGTAAAAATTGTGAATAGTGTTCTGACAATCGATATCGTAGCCACTCCTGTCTTTGAGATTTGCTCCTTTCAGACGCCATCATGCGAATGTTCTCGCAAACTTAGTATGCACATAGATCATTCCCTGGCGCCTGCTTCAGGGCCTTTACGAGAATGGAATTTGATCAGATAATAATTAATCAAGCATGATAATTAAAGAGATGGCAGCTAGCTAGTACTACGTGATTACTTACCTTGGGTAGATACCATTTCAGACTTTGTTTCCATGGGCCTGGAGTGACCTTGATGAACTTTGCCCAAGTCCTGCCCGCCGACAAAGAAAATGAATAAATGGGTTATTAAATAGTTGTTATCAGGAAATGACGAACTAATTAAATAGGCCGAGATATAGTTAATAATGATTGAAATTACCTGTTGACTATCCCCTTCACGATGGTGTAGTCACTTGCTTTCTGAAGTAGCGAGTCTAGTACTTCAACTGTTCCTTCATCAACTTTAATGATTAACAAGATCCAGTGAATTCTGCATGCACACACGTTTGCATGTCTTAATTAAACGGGTATATGTAAGCAAAAACATGCAGCTATAGCTAGTAGGGAAAAACAGAATTTGTAGTACAAGACAGTGTGACTCACTAGAAGTTGTAAGGAAGTAGTATATCTTCATTGTATTTGAGTTCCTTGAAGAACTGTAGCATGCTTTCCTCTACACTTTTTTCGTGATATGGATCTATTTTCCATGTGTATTCATTAATGGTATTTGGGTCAACGAACCCAATGCCATAGTGTCCACCTTTTTTCATTTCATAAATCTTCATCCTGCATAATACCACAGAAAAGAATATAGTGAGGATAATTACAGGTAATGATTGATCAAAATGATCACTACAGCTAGCTTGAGACTTAAATTACAGAAAGAAATCACTTACAGACAATAGCAACTGACGATAGATTTGTCGAGTGTGTATTTATTGTATAGCTGAAATAGTTCTGAATACTCAACGGTCACAGCTTTCTCATGGTAGTAATGCTCCTTGTTGACATTCACCATGAGGGACTCTCGATTGGAAACTTGGTAATGTCCATGTACCATTGATGCAATTCATACATTCTCGTTGGGAGCTTATTGACCTCCACTGGCTCGACCAAAGGTTGGCCCCGGGCATATTTCCGTTTTATTTCCTCCTCTCTAGTCGGAGACATGGGCTCGATATCGAGGAGTTGTCCAACAGTGATCCCGATCGATTCAGCCTGCGCAATATGCTCCTCGGTTATTACCACATCGCCCACCCCGGGAACGTTAACGGTTTGCCCACAATAATATTGGGCGCGCCTACTCTCATGTGTTGTTGGCACAACAAGCGGGGGGATTGATTGCGCCGCCTGTTCTCCCAGCTGGGGAACGGTTTTACCGCTCCTTTTGCCAGCTGATTTGCTCGAGCTCGAGCTCGCCTCTTTCTGTAGACGTGCTCGATTTAACTTCCTGAGGTGGCGCTCATAGTCTGTGTCAACAGGCTTGGGAGCTGGTGGTCTAGCCATACGAATGAAGTGGTCAATCTTTTCCACAGACACTTTCTCCCTTAGCGGCGGTGGCGGTTTCAGTGCAAAATGGGCTTCCACCTCGGCCTTCGATATGGCTACATTTTCCTCCTCGGACTTGTCGTAAGGCCTCTGCGGAAGAGGCGCGAGGCTTGGACCATATTGAAATCGCTTGCCTCTGCGTGTACCTGCAGTACTACCTCGACTTGTACCGCTACGCACCATAGCTGAGGCAGCTCTCTTCCGTGATTGCTGAGGCGGCGTAGATGGCTAACGTGGCTGAGTTGGAGGAGGAGGAGTGGCCTGAAGCTGTGCCGGACTTGGAGGAGGAGTGGCCTGAAGCTGTGCCGGACTTGGAGGAGGAGTGGCCTGATGTGTTGGTGGACTTGGAGGAGTGGGAGTCTGCTGACTCGGTGGCGGACTGCAACGAGGAGTCGGATGACGCGGTGTCGGTGGCCTTCGAAAGATGATGCAATCCTTTCTCCATAGGATGATACGATGGTTGGCCTATCCTAGTGTGTGCTCATCGTCACCTCCAGGAATGTCAAGCTCTAGCCCCGAATATTGGTCCACCACCTCATCAACCAAGACACGAGCATAGCCCGCTGGAATCGGGTTGCAATGGAAGGTTGCCTCGGGGGGATTTGTAAAAGCAAGGGCGTCTGCCACCTTCATGGATATGTTCTTCATTTTGAAGTGTAGCTCGCAGTTAGTGTTCTCCATGGTGTCATCCACTGGGTAGCTATCCAGCAATGCGTCGCTCGGGGCGGAACCCATGCTGCTTCTCGGCATGGATGGGACGGTGCTATCCATTGGTGGATCATACGCTAGCTGCTGAGACCCCCTTTGCTGGCTAAGTGAGTCGATCTG
Source organism: Triticum monococcum (assembly GCA_034509565.1). Lineage (NCBI taxonomy): Eukaryota > Viridiplantae > Streptophyta > Magnoliopsida > Poales > Poaceae > Triticum > Triticum monococcum. The sequence continues at coordinate 166,584,163 of CM067842.1, read as the reverse complement.
CTCCTGTTGCTGCTGGAATTTGATTGCCAAGTCCGCGTGCGCTGATTCTAGGCCTTGAAGGCGTTCATAGTCTAGCTTCCTCTGCTCCTCCTCCATCTTCCTCTTCTTCTCCTCCGCAATCTTCTTTCTTGCACGGGTTCTGTAGTCGGCGTTCCAGTCCGAAAATCCCTCATACCACGGAATAGCGCCCATGCCTCGTGTTCTTCCCGGGTGTTCAGGATTTCCCAGGGCACGCGTAAGCTCGTCGTTCTCTCTGTTGGGCTCGAACAACCCCGATCGAGCCTCTTCTATTGCAACAAGTAGCTTATCTTCGGCTCCGTCCAGACATGCCTTCTTCGAAACTTTGCCTATCTTCGGGTCTAACTCCCCTCCATGCGCATAGAACCAAGTCCTGCACCTGGGGGGCCAGCTCAATGTTTCTGGAGTGACACATGCATCCAGCATCTCTTTCTCAGACTTATCCCACTTAGGCATTCCCACCGCATAGCCACCTGGCCCCAGCTTATGGAACTTATCCTTTTTGCGGCATTGGCCTTGTTTATTCTGGACCGTTCCTTAGATAATTCCAAATCCTTGAATTTCATGAAATCGTCCCAATGAGCACTTTGCTTCTCTAGTGTTCCCTCGAATACTGGAGTCTTCCTTCCTCCCTTGACGTACTTGGCCCATTCACTCATCTTGTGGTTCTTGAATGCAACCGCCATCTTCCTAAGAGCAGCGTCCTTGACTTTCTCCACATCTGCATCTGTGAAATGATCTGGTAGGGTGAAATGCGACATGAGCGTTTCCCAAAGCAAATGTTTTTGTCTGTTGTCAACAAAAGTAACTCCTGGACGTGGCTTTGCTGGCTCTCTCCATTCTTGAAGGGAGATCGGGAGTTGGTCCTTCACAAGAACTCCGCACTGACGAATGAACTTGTCCGCAACCTTCTTAGGCGCTAATGGTTCGCCATTAGGTTTGATTGCCTCGATATTGTACTTTACGCCCTCCTTCAACTTTTTGTTCGGGCCTCGTTTCGTCCTGTTGCCTGAAGATTTGCTCGATCCGGATGGCTGAAAGAAGAAAGATCAATTCATTAATATATCTTCAAGTCATTTAAAACATGTGATAATCACCAGATGCATGCTTATATAAATATATATACCTTGCCGGTCTTTGTTGTTTCAAGATCAACATTTTCTTCGTCATGTTCATAGTTCATGACTTCATCAATTCGGTCGTCACGATCGAATATCATATCACCCTCCCCGGTGTTGTTTAGATATTTGGAGCCGTCATAATCTTCTTCATTCTGATCATCATCTGGCCCGCGAGGATTGCGTATGATATTGAACAGGGCCTCTTCTCCCTCTCTGCCGGTATTGTCCGCCATAAGTTTTGTTTAACTAATCCAAAATAAATATATTCAAATTACAATGCATGGATGCAATCAATTAATAAGGAACACTGAATCAATCATAGTACATAATAAGCATCATCGAATATAATCTGGAATACGTCGTCTCGAATAATAGATATAATCTCGAATACATCGTCTCGAATAATAGATATAATCTCGAATACATAGTCTCGAATAATAGATATAATCTCGAATACATCGTCTCGAATAATATATAATCTCGAATACATCGTCGGATCATGCGGTGCGGGCGCTGGACACCCAAAGAGAACGAACCCTCACAGGATCATAGCTGAAGTGAGATCCCTGAAGAAACTGCCAGGTATTGGAGAACCTGCCGCCCTCTAACGCAACCATGTAGCGATGGACGTGCTCGTCCTCCTCCCTGACACGGTGACGTACCACCTCCGGCGGGGCCGGCTCCCTCCGCACCGAAACTGGCCCACGCGAACGCCACCAAACGAGATCAGGGTCGACGACCGAGGCCGGGTTCCTCATCAAGCGGCGCGCCCCTCCAGGCAGCACCTCCCAGTGCCAGCCTGGCGGAGCCCAGTCCCGGACATGGGTCAGCCGGACGTCGTCGCGGACGGGTCGACGGTGAGGATGCGGGCCGGGCATCGTCGAGAACAAATACTAGCTATATGCCCGCAAAAAGTAACATTTTTTAATGATTGGATTTCGATAACTAAAATTTCTAACATTTCTATATAACTAACATTCCTATAACATTTCTAACAATGCTATATAACTAACATTTCTATAACATTTCTAATATTTCTATAACTAAAAAATAGGAAAAAAATTATAACATTTCTATATATAACTAACATTTGTATAACATTTCTAATATTTTTATAACTAAACAAATAAAAATTTCTAACTTTTTTTATAACTATTTCTATAACTAAAAACAGAAAAATTTCTAACAATTCTAACTTTTCTATAACATTTCTAACAATGCTATATGACTAACTATTTCTATAACTAAAAAAGAAAAATTTCTAACATTTTTATAACTATTTCTATAAATAAAAAACTAAAAAAAGTTTGTGTGTGTGTGTGCTCACCGGCGAGGCGAGAGGCGACGGGGGCGGCGACGGGGACGGTGACGGGCGCGGCGACGACGGGGACAGGGACGGGGCGGCGACGATGGGGACGGGCCAGGGCGGCGATGACGGGGACGACGCGGGACGGGCCAGGACGGCGCGGCGGTGACGACGGGGACGACGAGGACGGGAACGACGGGGCGGCGACGACGGGGACGGGCGGCGACGGGGGCGGCGACGAGGGATATGGAGACGGGGATGGCGGGCGACGGGGTAGAGGAGAAGAAGCAGATGAGAAACTAAAATTTTTGAAGTGTTTAGTTATATAGGATGGACCTTTAGTACCGGTTGGAGCCACCAACCGGTACTAAAGGCCTATTTTGGCCAGGCCAAGCGGCGGGAACCGCACACCCTTTAGTACCGGGTGGTGGCTCCAACCGGTACTAAAGGGGGGGCCTTTAGTACCGGTTGGAGCCACCACCCGGTACTAAAGGGGGTGCGCTGGCGCAGGTGCGGTGCGGCAAGTTTAGTCCCACCTCACTAGCCGAGGGGCGTCCGCACTAGTTTATAACCCCCCGTGCGGAGCTCTCTCGAGCTCCTCTCCAAAGCAGGCCTACTGGGCCTACATGTTCTGTGCTGCCCTGTGGGCCTACTGGGCCTTTGCGGGCCTGCATCCTGGCCCAACAACAGGTTGGGTTTCTAGTCGTATGCAGGCCGCTCTGGTCCAGTAGGCGAGCTTTTTTATTTTTTTGCTTTATTTATTTTTGAGTTGTTTTTTTGTGTATTTAGAGTTTCTTTGTGAATATTTTTGCTTTAGGTACAAAAAAATTACAAACTTTCTGTTAGTGCCCGTAGTTTTCAAATTTGAATAGTTTAAATTTTGAATTATTTGAAATTAGTGTGAATCACTAGTTTGTGAATAACTTAACTTTAAAAATCAGTAAAGGCATGAAAGAATTTGTTTGCACATAAAATTTCTTCGCGTTTCAAATGCCAAAACACATAACTACCCTAACTATTACAGAGATTCCCTCCTGGGTGTGAAACACAGAAGAAAGTGATGATAGTGAAGCCGATCACATCCCAGATCTTTGGGTGTGAAACTTTTTCTTCGCGTGTGTCCCTTTGCGCCGTAACCATGGAAAATCTTCGGGATGCTCGGGTCAATATTCACTGTGAATGGAGAAATTTCATCAAACTTTTCATAATCTTCTGACATGTCTGTCTTGTCATCCACTCCCACGATGTTTCTCTTCCTAGAAAGAACTATGTGCCGCTTTGGCTCATCGTACGATGCATTCGCTTCCTTATCTTTTCTTTTTCTTGGCTTGGTAGACATGTCCTTCACATAGAAAACATGTGCCACATCATTGGCTAGGACGAATGGTTCGTCTGCATACGCAAGATTGTTGAGATCCACTGTTGTCATTCCGTACTGCGGGTCTTCCGTTACCCCGCCTCGTGTCATATTGACCCATTTGCACCGAAACAAAGGGACCTTCAAACCACATCGATAGTCAAGTTCCCATATGTCCTGTATATAACCATAATATGTTTCCTTTCCCATCTTGGTTTCTGCATCAAAGCGGACACCACTATTTTGGTTGGTGCTCTTCTTATCTTGGGCGATCGTGTAAAATGTATTACCATTTATCTCGTACCCTTTGAAAGTCATTATATTCGAAGATGGTAACTGGGACAGCAAGTACAAGTCATCTTCAATAGAGGTGTCATGCATGGTATGTGTCTGCAACCAGCTGGGGAAACTCCTGGTTTGTTCACGTGTAATCCAGTCATTAGACCGCTCTGGGTGTTTGGAGCGTAGCAAATTCTTGTGTTCATCCATATATGGAGCCACCAAGGCGGAATTCTGTAGAATTGTGTAGTGTGCTTCAGTGAGAGAATGTCCGTCCATACATATTATTTGTTCCCCTCCTAGCGTGCCTTTTCGATCCAGTCTGCCCTTATGCCGCGATTCAGGAACACCAATCGGCTTAAGGTCAGGAATAAAGTCAATACAAAACTCAATGACCTCCTCATTTTCATGGCCCTTGGAGATGCTTCCTTCTGGCCTAGCACGGTTATGAACATATTTCTTTAAGACTCCCATGAACCTCTCAAAGGGGAACATATTGTGTAGAAATACATGACCCAAAACGTTAATCTCTTCGCATAGGTGAACTAGGACGCGCGTCATGATGTTGAAGAAGGATGGTGAGAACACCAACTCGAAACTAACAAGACATTGCACCAAATCATTCTCTAACCTTGGTATGATTTATGGATCGATTACCTTCTGAGAGATTGCATTGAGAAATGCACATAGCTTCACATTGGCTAATCGAACATTTTCCGGTAGAAGCCCCCTCAATGCAACCATAAGCAGTTGCGTCATAATCACGTGGCAGTCATGAGACTTTAGGTTCTGGAATTTTTTCTCTGCCATGTTTATTATTCCCTTTATATTCGACGAGAAGCCAGACGGTACCTTAATACTAAGCAGGCATTCAAAGAAGATTTCCTTCTCTTCTTTGGTAAGAGCGTAGCTTGCATGACCCTGGTGTATGCCGTCTTTTCCGTGCATATGTTGCTGGTCCTCCCGTGCCTCAGGTGTATATTTTGTCTTCCCATACACGCCCAAGAAGCCAAGCAGGGTCACACAAAGATTCTTCGTCACGTGCATCACGTCGATTGCGGAGCGGACCTCTAGGTCTTTCCAATAGGGCAGGTCCCAAAATATAGATTTCTTCTTCCACATGGGTGCACGTCCGTCAGCGTCATTCGGAACAGGTTGTCCACCAGGACCCTTTCCAAAGACCACCTTCAAATCCTTGACCATATCATGTACATCAGCACCAGTACGGTGGCGAGGCTTCGTCCGGTGATCCGCCTCACCTTTGAAATGCTTGCCTTTCTTTCTTACGGGATGCCTGCTCGAAAGAAATCGACGATGTCCCAGGTACACATTCTTCTTACAATTAGCCAAATATATAATTTCGGTATCGTCCAAACAGTGCGTGCATGCGCGGTATCCCTTGTTTGTCTGTCCTGAAAGGTTACTAAGAGCAGGCCAATAATTGATGGTCACGAACAGCAACGCCTTTAGGTCAAATTCTTTCCCCATGTGCTCATCCCACGCACGTACACTTGTTCCATTCCACAGCTGTAAGAGTTCTTCAACTAATGGCCTTAGGTACACATCAACGTCGTTGTCGGGTTTCTTAGGGCCTTGGATGAGCACTGGCATCATAATGAACTTCCGCTTCATGCACAACCAAGGATGAAGGTTATACAAACATAGAGTCACGGGCCAGGTGTTATGGTTGCTGCTCTGCTCCCCAAAAGGATTAATGCCATCTGCGCTTAGACCAAACTATGCGTTCCTTGCGTCATCTGCAAACTCCTTCCCATACTTTCTTTCGATTTTTCTCCACTGTGACCCGTCAGCGGGTACTCTCAACTTTCCGTCTTTCTTACGGTCTTCTCTATGCCATCGCATCGCCTTGGCATGCTCTTTGTTTTGGAACAAACGTTACAACCGTGGTATTATAGGAGCATACCACATCACCTTGCCAGGAATCCTCTTCCTGGGGCGCTCGCCCTCGACATCACCAGGGTCATCCCGGCTGATCTTATAGCGCAATGCACCGCATATCGGGCAAGCGTTCAAATCCTCGTACTCACCGCGGTAGAGGATGCAAACATTAGGGCATGCATGTATCTCCTCCACCTCTAACCCTAGAGGGCAGACAGCCTTCTTTGCTTCGTACGTACTCTCGGGCAATTCGTTGTCCTTTGGAAGCATATCCTTTATCATTACCAGCAACTTTCCAAATCCCTTGTGAGATACACCATTCTCTGCCTTCCATTGCAGCAATTCCAGTGTGGTGCCCAGCTTTTTCTTGTCACCTACGCAATTCGGGTACAACATTTTTTTGTGATCCTCTAACATGCGCTGCAACTTCTTCTCCAAATCACTTGCGCAGTTTCTCTTTGCATCGGCAATGGCCCGACCTAGATCATCAACGGGCTCATCCGATGCCTCTTCTTCAGCTTCTTCCCGCATTGCCGGCTCAGCTTCTTCCCGCATTACCGGCTCAGCTTCTTCCCTCATTGTTGTATCATTGTATTCAGGGAACCCATGGCCAGGATAGCTGTCGTCATCCTCTTCTTCTTCATTGTCTTCCATCATAACCCCTCTTTCTCCATGCTTGGTCCACACATTATAGTAGGGCATGAAACCGGACTCAAACAGGTGGCCGTGAATGGTTCTTGACGTAGAGTACTTGCGACCATTCTTACAGCCAGCACATGGACAATGCATAAAACCATCCGCTCGCTTGTTTGCCTCAGCCGCAAGCAGAAAAGTACGCACGCCATTAATGAACTCGGGAGAGCATCGGTCATTGTACATCCATTCCCGGCTCATATTTAATACACAACACCGAAAACATCAAATTAATACAATACATAAAGTTCATACATAAAGATCATACAACACTTAAATGCAACAAACAAATAACTCTCTAGCTAAAGAATTTAAATTCAACAACAAATGCGATCAAGATCGCAACTAAGGTAACAATTGATCCAACAGCATAATGATACCAAGCCTCACTATGAATGACATATTTTCTAATCTTTCTAATCTTCAAGTGCATTTTATCCATCTTAACCTTGTGATCATCGACAACATCGGCAACATGCAACTCCAATTCCATCTTTTCCCCCTCAATTCTTTTCAATTTTTCCTTCTAATCCTCGTTTTCTCTTTCAACTAAATTTAACCTCTCGACAATAGGGTCGGTTGGAATTTCCGGTTCAACTACCTCCTACATACAAATATCAATGTCAACTTGATGGGCATAATTTGTCATAAACATGAAATGCAATGAATAGTTTTAAAAGAGAATATACCACATCCGAATCATAACCCGGACGAGGGCCGCCGGGGACGGATATCAAAATCATGGCACTATGCATAACAAACAACATATGTGTAAGATAATTATACGAGTAACTATATATCCAAATCACACAAACATCATTTTTTTTATATAAAACTTCATGAACAAGAGGCTCACCACAAGGTGGTGCCGGCGATGGGACGTTGAGAGTGATCGACGGTGGTTACGACGAAGATTTAGAAGGTACTAAGTAAACCACACCTACATATGCAAAACTAAGTGTTATTTTTGACCTCAAATTGCATATAAATCAAATACTAGCACATATATATAATTCCTCCCAAATTACTAAACTGAAAAATCAATCACTATATAAAGCATTGCACGAGCTAATCTAGCAATGAGAGATGAAAGGAAAAAGTTGCTAACCTTTGTGATCATTTGAATGGATGGGGGCCTTCAAATCTTGGGCAAAATGTGTGATGAGCTTGAGAGGAAGAGGGAAAAGAACAGAGAGGAGAGGGGAAAGGGGAAGAACAGAGCGAGCTCGGGTGGACGAAGGGTCTATGTAGGACGACCTTTAGTACCGGTTCGTGATACGACCCGGTACTAAAGGTGCTGGAGGGGCACCGGACTGACAACATCCTGCACCGGACTGGCATGAACCGGTGCTAAAGGTTCGCCACGAACCGGTACTAATGAGAGCGGCCCGGCTAGCCGTTGGAACCGGCACTAATGTACACATTAGTGCCGGCTCAAATTCAAACCGGCACTAATGTGCTTCACGTTTGACCCTTTTTCTACTAGTGTATGTATTCACACATGTACTAAGTTTCCAGTTAATACAATTCTAGCATGAATAATAAACATTTATTATGATATAAGTAAATATAAATAACAGCTTTATTACTGCCTCTATGGCATATTTCCTTCAATAATCGATTTTAATAAAAATCTGTTGGGAAACGTAGTAATTTCAAAAAAAATCCTACGCACATGCAAGATCTATCTAGGTGATGCATAGAAACGAGAGGGGAGAGTGTTTTCCACGTACCCTCGTAGACCGTAAGTGGAAGCGTTATGACAACGCGGTTGATGTAGTCATATGTCTTCACGATCCGACCGATCCTAGCACCAAAAGTACGACACCTCCGCGATCTGCACTCGTTCAGCTCGGTGACGTCCCACGAACTCTAGATCTAGCTGAGTGTCGAGGGAGAGCTTCGTCAGCACGACGACGTGATGACGGTGATTGTCGTGGAATTGTCACGGCAGATGTCCTCATGGAAGGACTTAGTCATGGAGCCATCACTACGGGTTAGCTTGAATGGGTTTAAACCGGACAAAGGGACACGAGAGTTTTATACTAGTTCGGCCCCTTCGATGAAGGTAAAAGCCTACGTATAGTTGTGATTGGTATTGCTGGGGTTTCGAAGACCAGGGAGCGAATCCGCTTTGTCTGGCTTCGAGTTGTTGTCCTCTGTCCCTGAACCGCCGCCGGGTCACCCCTTTATATATTCAGGAGGATCCCGGCCGGTCTACAGAGTCCCGAGGCTGGCTCATACAAGTGTCCGCCTCGGTCTCTTCTTTCTTATCTTACAATGCAAGTTTATACAATCATGGCGGTTTACTATCATGGGCCCTAAACCGCCTGTGGGCTCTGGGCCTCTAAGCTTCATCCGTAAAGCGCCATCTTCTGGGTTTCCTTGGGCTTCAGTATAACTGAAGGTGAACCGGCCCCTCCTGGGCGGTTTACCCTCAGTGGTTATATCCTCAACATTAGGCCCCAGATTGATTTGAACCTGTTCATGTCAGTCTTCAATCCTTGAACTTCTGGTAATTCTCGTAAACCGCCATATTGTCTTCTCCCTGTGAACTTTGATGAATCGCCATGACGTCATCTTCTGTTACTGTAGTAAGTCATTATGATGTCATTCCTATATAAAAAAGTTTTATAAAGATTCCCTTCTATTTAATTAATTCCCAAAGATCGAGGCAACAGCTGCATCCTCTTTTGCCGCCTCCGATTCCTCGATTTTTGCGCCTGCTGTTTTATACCACTTCCTTATAAATAAAACCGGGGCGCCTTCCATTTTCTCTCTTTCCAAACCGCATCGTCTTCCTCCGCGCGACCCGAAGACCTCAAGTATCGCCGCCGCCACCGTCGTTGATCTTCCAGTCCGCACCGACTCAGGCCGCTGCATCGACCTGACTTTGACTAGAAATCGACGATGAACCTCCGCAGCTCGTCCACATCCGTGAGTTCTTATCCTTCCCCTTCTCAGATCTGCATTGGAACTTTTTGTTGAGTTCGTCGGCGGTCATCGCCGCCCGATGCAAACCTTTGTTAGTTTTCACCTCCAATACCCTGTTTAGATTGTAAAAACAATGTAGAACTGCTGCAGCAATTGTTTGCGCTTATCTTGCATAAAAATAGATCTCATTTCCATTGTTTGGAAGCCCTCTTTGAGTGTATGAACTTCTCTGCACTGTTTTAGGTCTAGAAATTTTTCCTTCCAGAGCGACCGTTTGATCCAAAATAATAATTGCAACTTGTGAAACCTGTTTGTTCCACACTTAACAAATTTCCAGCTTGGGGTTCTGCCTCCAAAAGGCGGTTTATCCTTTAGTGTTGATAATCCGTCGTATGTCATTAGCCCTCTCTTAAACCGCCATCTAGACTTTGAACAGCCATGCCCGGTTCACTTCATACGTATACCTTGACTTGCCGGTTTAACATTTTGACAAACACATACGAACCGCCAATCATAAACCATCCATTTTCCTTTTACAGACTTTGTAAGATGACAAAACAATTTGCTGCTTGCAACTGGGTTCCGTCTCGGATCACAAAAACGCAAATCAATGAATATATCACCACCGGCGCTTTGGCTTCAAAAAATGTCCTCCGTTGGCGAGTTCCTGGCCCTGAGTTCCCCCCTGAACCTCAAGATGGAGAAGTGATTGTATTCTTGCAACATTTAGCTCGAGGTTTCAGTCCTCCCGGATCAAAAAATTTCCGGGATGTTCTTGCCAGGCTCCAACTTCATCCTCAAGATATTGGACCAAACTCTGTGTCCAACATATGCAATTTCCAAGTATTCTGCGAGGTTTATCTGCAAGAAGAACCAACTCTCGACCTTTTTCTAGATCTCTTTCACTTAAACCGCCGGACGGAATTTTCTGATGGACCTAATACTGAACTTGGTGGTGTGTCAATCCAAAAGAGGAAAGAGGTTGATTTTCCTCACGCCAAACTTCACAGCCATCCAAAAGATTGGAACCAAACCTGGTTCTATTGTCAGAATACCGCCCCTGCTGAAGAGAATCCCTTGCCGGGCTATCGTCCGCACCGGCTCAGCAATAATCACCCTTTACCTTAGAGATTGCCTGCCAAAGATCGACAAGCCTATGCACCTCAACTTGCCAAACTTCGGGCTCTTCTTGCCAACGGTTTAACTGGTGTTGATCTCGTCCGTTGCTGGATTTCATGGTGCATTCTTCCTTTAAGCCGCCAGCCCAGATTGATGTTCGAATACACTGGCATACCAATGATCCTCAATGGTTTAATTCAATAGAACTGATGGACGATGAAGTCAGTGAAAGTGTAAAGAAAATACTCGACGAACCGCTCGCCGTATGTACTCAAATTGGTCTGCGTCCTTTTTACGCCTCCAACAAACCGCCAGGGGTAAATATTTTAACCTTGTACTTTTCCTTATCCTTCTCCGCTTTGACACTGCTATAATAATACCTTTGTGCAATCCCATAGGCCAGTAGCTCTTTTTGGAAAAAGAAAACTCAAGACAAAGTAGCTAAGGCCCCTCGTAGTAAGACCAAGGTCATCAAGAAAGCTGCCAAAAAGAAAACTGCTGAGTCTTCAGAACCACCAGAAGATGTCGATGACTCAGCTGAAGAGGTAAAGTTTGAATCCCTTGACTTCTATCCATATATTTTACTGACAATGATTATTTCCAGGACGATGCGGAGGCCAGCCATGCAGATCATGTTGAGGTAATTTGTCTTTCTTCTGACTCAGAACTTGTGCCAGTTCAACGATTTCGCCGTGCAGTTCGAAAAGTGAAATGCTCTCACCCTATTGCTCATTTGGATCAAAAACTTTCTTTGAAGACATAGCAAACCGAAGGGCGTCGCACAACCCGGCACAGTGGTCAACATGTCACTTCTTCCGGTTTACCTCATACCCCAAACCGGAAACGTCGTCCAGAGGTTGCTTGTTCTTCTGAAAAACGTTATCTTTTGAAAGGTTTCTTCTGTTGCCCTCTCAATTCATCTGATTCAAATTATCAGGCATCTTCTAATTCGTCTGGCGGTTCATCAACCACTCAGCTGCCTCCACTGAAAACCGTCCATGGGTAAGTGTGTACTCTTCCCTTCTCTTTCATAACTCAGTTGACCATGCTAATCTTTGTTTTAATATTAGTGCTCAAGCTCGTTTGAGTAAGAAGGCCAAGACCAGCGCCCCTACCGGTGAAGTTGAGCTGGAGAAAGCTCCTGAGGATCTTGATAAAAATCTCGATAATCTCATGGATGATTTTACCCTGCCAACTATCAATGCTAATCCGCCGGAAGCTGATCCGGCCATACATGAGGATACCTCAAGTCCACATGCTATGCCTACAAGTCTGGCTGCTAATCCACTGAAGTCAAGTGCTAATCCGCCAAGCCCAGCCAAAGACGATGATGTTATTGTTACTGGCACTGCTTATACCGCTCTGGGTGATCCAGTTGTCTTGGCAAAACATACCGCGAAGGATGAGTTTATTTCAATGGGCAAGAGGAAGATGGAAACTGATATGTCAAAATATGCTAATCTTTCTGCCCAGGATCTTCATTCCGGTTTCTTGAACCAGCTTTATACAAGTCGAGATAATGAGGCTGACTTGGTAAATCTGATGAAGGAACGTTATAAGGTAAACATTTTCCTCCTTATCTTTGTATTTTCACTGCCTTGTATCCTGTAGCCCCCAAGGGTCGGTTTAATTTGTAAAAACAAACCGGGACTTTGAATTTCCAAACTGCACATTGTTGACTTTTAAGTTTTTTGAACAAACACACATTAGCCCCCAAGTGCCAGGATTGAGACTTGTATGAATCCTTGGGACTTTGAATAAGCAGTAAGAAAGAATTAATCCGCATTAGCCCCCAAGTGCCAGGATTGAAACTTGTATGAATCCTTGGGACTTTGAATAAGCAGTAAGAAATAATTAATCCGCATTAGCCCCCAAGTGCTAGGATTGAAACTTGTATGAATCCTTGGGACTTTGAATAAGCAGTAAGAAAGAATTAATCCGTATTAGCCCCCAAGTGCTAGGATTGAAACTTGTATAAATCCTTGGGACTTTGAATAAGCAGTAAGAAAGAATTAATCCGCATTAGCCCCCAAGTGCCAGGATTGAAACTTGTATGAATCCTTGGGACTTTGAATAAGCAGTAAGAAAGAATTAATCCGCATTAGCCCCCAAGTGCCAAGTGTAGAACCAGTTGTATGCTTGGGACTTTTGATAAAATATTGAAATGCTCCTCTTGATTTTGGCAGGCTGACATAAACCATCAACGGACGCAGATTGCTGATCTTCAAGAAATTATCAAATCTCAGCAAGAAGAATCTCCCAAAGCCAAAGATGAACTTCGAGCCGCTTTAACTTCCATAGAACGACTGAAAGAAGAATTCAAGACGGAACGTGCCAACTGGGACACTGAAAAGGGGACATTGTTGAAACGGGCTGAAGACACCGAATCTGCACTTAAACCGGTGGCAGAAGAGCTTTCTGGCTTAAAGTGTCAAGTGAATGCCATGACCTCCGCAGTATTTGGTAAGTACTCATAGCAAAGTATTTGAAATACCCATCTTGTAAGGTGCCGGTTGAAATATGAAATTCTTAAACCGTTGCAGGGAGCCGCATTACTCATCTCGGCTCAGATGTATGGATGAAGCTGAAAGCAGCATATACTCTTCTGGAACAACTTTACACCGGTGCTCAACGGGTTATCTGTGCAACCTCCTATGACAATCCAGCCCCAACACTGATCAAGGATACTCTGACAAGGCTATCCATGGTACCAGCACAACTAGAAGAGGTGAAGCGATCTGCTGCCAGGGCTGGCGCTTTGTTGGCACTTACCCGAGCCAAAGCATGGATAGCTGACTTGGATCCGGTTGACCTTGCCAAAGGCTTTCCAAGCACACAAGAAAACGGGGCAGATTTTGATGATGCAGCCCTTAAAAGAGTGACAAGGGAGATGCATCCTCTGGCGAGTCAGCTGGCAGAAGATGCTAACTTGACGGTTCACCGGTCTTATTATGATGCCAACAACAAACGGGCTAACCCTGTCATTCCGGAGGCGCAAAATCTTATTCTAGGAATCCGTAAGCACACTTATGCCCCTAACATTGATCCATCAGAACTTATCAGTGAAGAAGCTATCTTTCAGGCCTTAACCCGGATTGACTGGACCACCACAAACTTCCAGCCGCTAGGTGGGGAAGAGGAGGCTGAACCGACGCCAGATGACCCATCAACTTCGCATCAACATGGTAATGAGACTTGATCCGGCAATTAGAGTGATGCTCCAGAAACCTTGTTCTGCTGGAAACACCATATGTTGGGCCTTCAAGCGCCTTGTAATAATCTAGTGGAAATACTTTGATTCGTTGCCCTCGTGCAGCGGGATACACTTTGCGGTGATTTGTCATGAGAATTTCAGTACTGGCTTATGTATTTTTACAATATTATGCAATCCCTGTGCCTTTAATTGTATACTTTAACAGAAGATCCATAAGTCATGCCAGGTTAAGAAACTCCGGTTTAACATAGACCTCATGAAAAACAAAAACTTGGCAGAAAAAAGCAAACAAAAAATTGTAGTCGAGGCTTTTCGAGGGCTGCCAGGCCCAAATCGAGGCTTTTCATGGGCTGCCAGGCCACTGAGTTAAACCATTTTGGCAAAGCCTTTTAAGATGGCCCTCCAACTAACCAATCATCGTTTTAACTTTGACAAGTTCAGGGTCTCAATGAGAGTAACTGTCAAACGTTTGATGGGTCGTGCCAGGATTACCTGGATAGGAGTGGCTTACTTGATGAAGGCAGGTTAACCCGGGGTTTTAGGTGAATACACCAGGCTTCCAAGCCGTGGGTCGACACCCAGCTACAAGGGTCCTTTCAAACTCTTTGGTATTTGACGCAAAGAGCCCCCAAGTAACTTTGTGAGCTGTGCTCAATGGGTGCCTATGTTTGAGTTGTGCGTAGCAACAAGACTCTCTTTGGCCCCTTGGGTGTGAAGCTCCCAAGCTTTGTTGTGGCGTGATAGCCGCATCAAGAGGGTAGTAACGCTATGTTCTCTTTGGTGAATACACCTATGTTTGAACAGGAAGCCCTCACGTTAAAAGATATTTGAAGAAAAAACGGCGGAGGCCCTGCTTGATAGCAAGGATGCCGGTTTATTATATTAATCATAATATATACATTGTTGAAATATGTACATATGAAAAGCCTGTGGCTTCAAGCGTAATAAGGCCGTAGGAGAGCTATGTTTCATGGCCGCCGGGTCTCCTCCTCAGAGCTATGTGAGTCTTCTCGAACGTCAATGAGGTAGTATGATCCGTTGTGTAGATTTTTGATGACCACAAAAGGCCCTTCCCAAGGTGGGGATAACTTATGCATATCAGTCTGGTCTTGAATGAGCTGAAGTACCAAATCGCCTTCTTGAAAGGTTCTTGTCTTAACCCGGCGGCTGTGATAACGCCGCAGGTCTTGCTGATAAACCGCCGACCGAGCCAAAGCCATGTCTCGCTTCTCATCTAACAGGTCCAGTGCCTCTTGGCGTGCTTGATCGCTATCCGCTTCAACATAATTCGCGACCCGGGGCGAGTCGTGACGAATATCACTTGGGAGGACAGCCTCAGCCCCATAGACCAGGAAAAAGGGTGTATATCCCGTAGATCGGTTTGGGGTGGTATTTATGCTCCATAACACAGATGGTAATTCCTCCACCCAACAACCCGGCATCCGCTTCAAAGGGACCATGAGCCGAGGCTTGATACCCTTCAGGATTTCTTGATTCGCCCTCTCAACTTGACCATTGGACTGGGGGTGAACCACGTATGCTACATCAAGCCGGATGTGCTCTCGTTGGCAGAATTCCTCCATCTCAGCTTTAGAAAGGTTCGTACCATTATCTGTGATGATGCTATATGGAAGGCCGAAACCGAAAATAATCTTTTTGAGAAATTGAACCGCCGTGGCTGCATCACATTTACTGACGGGCTCCGCTTCAACCCATTTAGTGAACTTGTCAACCGCCACCAACAGGTGGGTCTTCTTGTCCCTAGAACGCTTAAAGGGTCCAACCATATCAAGCCCCCAAGTAGCAAATGGCCAAGTGATGGGGATCATGTGTAACTCCTGAGCAGGAACATGAGCACGACGTGAAAATTTCTGACAAGCGTCACACCGCTTTACCAAGTCTTCCGCATCAGAATGAGCTGTCAACCAGTAGAACCCGTGTCGGAAAGCCTTAGCAACCAAGGACTTTGAGCTGGCATGGTGACCGCAATCCCCTTCATGGATTTCCCGTAGAATCTCTTGTCCTTCTTTAGGAGAAACACAACATGGAAATACGCCTGAAACACTAGAACGGTGCAACTCGCCATTGTGAACAACCATAGACTTGGACCGCTGGACTATCTACCTGGCGAAAAGTTCATCTTCTGGTAATTCGCCCCGGTTCAGATAAGCCAAATATGGAACCGTCCAATCCAGAGTGGCATGTAAAACGGCTACCAACTGGGCCTCCGGATCAGGAACAGCTAAATCCTCCTCTGTAGGCAACTTTGCAGACAAGTTATGCAAGATATCTAGAAAGGTATTAGGTGGTACCGGTTTATGCTGAGATCCTAGTCGGCTTAGAGCATCTGCTGCTTCATTCTTGCGCCGGTTGATGTGCTCCACCTGATAACCCTTAAAGTGACCTGCTACAATATCCACCTCGCGCCTATAAGCCGCCATGAGCGGGTCTTTAGAATCCCAAGTACCAGAAACTTGCTGAGCCACCAGATCAGAATCTCCAAAGCATCGAACCCGGCTTAAGTTCATTTCCTTAGCTACACAAAGACCATGGAGCAAGGCCTCGTACTCCGCTGCATTGTTAGTACAAGGAAACATTAAGCGGAGAACATAACAAATCTTATCTCCTCGAGGGGAAGTGAGGACAACTCCAGCCCCCGAGCCTTCCAGCTGCCTGGATCCATCAAAGTGAATGGTCCAGTATGTATTATCCGGTTTGTCTTCTGGTGCCTGTAACTCGGTCCAATCATTGATGAAGTCCACAAGCGCCTGAGATTTGATGGTTGTTCGGGGTGTATACTTCAAACCATGGGGACCGAGCTCGATCGCCCACTTCGCAACCCGGCCAGTTGCTTCTCTATTCTGGATTATATCACCCAAGGGAGCAGAACTAACCACTATAATAGGATGACCTTGAAAATATTGCTTGAGTTTCCTACTTGCCATGAAAACTCCATACACTACCTTCTGCCAATGCGGATATCTTTGCTTTGATTCGATCAGTACTTCACTGATATAATAAACTGGTCGTTGAACCGGATATTCTTTCCCAGCCTCCTTACGCTCAACCACAATCGCCACACTAACCGCTCGGGCGTTGGCAGCCACGTACAACAGTAGAGGTTCATTATCAACTGGGGCAGTGAGGACTGGCGGTTCAGCTAGCTGCCGCTTCAACTCCTCGAATGCCGCATTAGTGGCGTCACTCCAGACGAATTTATCTGTTTTCTTCAACATCTGATACAGGGGAATCGCCTTCTCTCCCAAACGGCTGATAAATCGGCTGAGGGCTGCAATCTGGCCCGCCAGACGCTGAACATCATAGATACATGTCGGTTTAGCCAAGGATGTGATTGCTTTGATCTTTTCCGGATTTGCCTCAATACCTCTGTTAGACACAAGAAAACCCAAGAGTTTGCCTGCCGGAACACCAAAAACACATTTGTCCGGGTTGAGCATCATTTTGTAAACCCGAAGATTGTCAAACGTCTCTTTGAGATCATTTATCAGGGTTTCTTGCTTCCTGGATTTCACCACAATGTCATCCACATAGGCATGAACATTACGCCCGATCTGCTTGTGAAGACAATTTTGCACACAACGCTGGTAGGTTGCTTGGGCACTCTTGAGCCCAAAGGGCATAGAAACATAGTAGAAGGCTCCAAAGGGAGTGATGAAGGCTGTCTTCTCCTGGTCCTTAACGGCCATCTTAATCTGATGATAACCTGAATAAGCATCCAGGAAACTCAGGCGCTCACAACCCGCCGTTGCATCAATGATTTGATCAATACGCGGGAGAGCGAAAGGATCAGCTGGGCAAGCTTTATTCAAATCAGTGTAGTCTAGACACATACGCCAAGTGCCATTTTTCTTAAGAACAAGCACCGGATTAGCCAACCATTCGGGATGAAACACTTCGACAATAAACCCAGCCGCCAGTAGCCGGGCCACCTCTTCGCCGATGGCCTTGCGTCTTTCTTCGTTAAAGCAGCGAAGGTACTGCTTGACCGGCTTAAACTTAGGATCAATATTTAGGGTGTGCTCAGCGAGTTCCCTCGGTACACCTGGCATGTCAGAAGGTTTCCATGCAAAGATGTCCCGATTCTCATGGATGAACTCGATGAGCGCGCTTTCCTATTTTGGATCCAGATTTGCACTGATACTAAACTGCTTGGATGAATCACCAGGGACGAAGTCAACAAGCTTAGTCTCATTAGCCGGTTTGAACGTTAGGGCCGGGTCATGTCCAGTCATAGGTTTCTTCAGAGGGGTCATATCCGCCGGATCAACATTGTCTTTATAGAATTTCAGCTCCTCTGTGGCACAAACCGATTCTGCATAGGCCGCTTCACCTTCCTCGCAATCCAAGGCAATCCTTCGGCTCCCATGTACTGTGATCGTCCCTTTATAACCTGGCATCTTGAGCTGTAGATAGACATAACAGGGCCTCTCCATGAATTTCGCATAAGCCGGCCGTCCAAATAGCACGTGATATGGACTCTGGATTTTCACCACTTCAAAGGTCAAAGTCTCAGACCTGGAATCAAACTCATCTCCAAACACAACTTCCAAAGCAATCTTTCCCATAGGGTAGGCCGATTTACCTGGTACCACACCATGAAAGATAGTATTTGATGGTTTAAGATTCTTATCTGTCAAACCCATGCGACGGAAAGTCTCATAGTACAGGATGTTGATACTGCTCCCTCCATCCATCAGAACCTTGGTAAACTTATAGCCCCCCACCTGAGGCGCTACCACCAAGGCTAGTTGGCCCGGATTGTCAACCTGGGGCAGGTGATTCTCCCTGCTCCACATAATAGGCTGCTCCGACCATCGTAGATAATGTGGTACAGCCGGTTCAACAGTATTGACTGCCCTCTTGTGAAGTTTTTGATCCCGCTTGCACAAGCTGGTAGTGAACACATGATACTGCCCGCTGTTCAACTGCTTGGGGTGACTCTGGTATCCTGACTATTGTTGATTCCCTTGGTTATTCTGCTGGTTATTACCATGGTTGTTCTGATGGCCCTGGTTATTCTGAAATCCAGAGCTTGAACCGCCGCCCCCATGGAAACCTGGGCCTGAACCGCCCGGTGGATCCTGATCATACCGGTACAAATCAGAATTTTTGAACTCCCTCATTATGTGACAATCTTTCCAAAGATGTGTGGCAGGGGCCTCCTTGGTTCCATGCTTCGGGCAGGGCTGGTTTAACAAACGCTCCAGATTCATGCCACGCCGGGGCGGTTTACCTTTGCGACGCTGCATATTTATGTTAGCCACCAAATCTGAATTATCCGCTTTACGCTTACTGTTATTCCCATGGCCCCCTTGGTTGTGGTGTTGCCCTTTTGCACCACCGTTCTTCTTTCCCTTCTCCGATTTGTCCTCCTCTGAATCCGGATCCTTGGTATTATATGAATCAGCATACTTAACTAAAGCGGCCATGAGTGTTGACATGTCGTTGCAATGACGTTTGAGCCTTCCCAACTTCTGTTTCAACGGCTTGAAACGGCAATTGCCCTCCAACGTTAATACCGCGGTATCTGCATTAATATGATCTGACGAATGCAAAATCGTCGAGACTCGTTTAACCCAATGGGTCGTGGACTCCCCTTCCTCTTGGACACAAGCGGCCAGATCCACAATTGACATCGGCTACTTGCACGTATCCTTGAAGTTCTGGATAAACCGGCGCTTTAATTCAGCCCATGAGTCGATAGAGTTGGTTGGCAAGCTCTTCAACCAAGTGCGAGTTGTTCCTTCCAGCATCATGGTGAAATATTTAGCACAAACCGCCTCATCCACATCTAACATCTCCATTGCCATCTCATAGCTCTCCACCCACGCCTCTGGCTGCAACTCGGCGGTGTAATTTGGTACCTTACAAGGTCCCTTGAAATCCTTGGGCAATCGCACATTACGCAGTGCGGGAGTTAAACATGGTACTCCTAGGGAACTGAACATTACCCCTGGCTCCACGGAGGCAGTGGGGTGAACCGGAGTATGATGTCGTGCTTCGTGTCGAGCTGTCAACTCGGCCCCCCGTCGTGCGCGGCCGTGGTCCACAACATCTTGCGCATTAGCACCTCCCCCGGCTGGGTTGTTCTCCTGCGGCGAATTTCGGGGGCGTGCGCTACTAGATACGGCTGGTTCATCCTCCACGTGTCTGCTATAACTCCGGCTTGGACAGGGAGTGGAATGAATCATCTCACGGCTGTGTGAATACGCTTGTTGTTGATTCAGTGATGTCTGAAGGAGATTCCTGGCCCGACGCGCTTCCACTGCAACTGGTGATTCGCCGTTGGTTGGGAGAGCTGCCAGGCGTGAAGCAGCGGCCACAATATTATCCAACGGGTAGGAATAATGCCCGGGTGGCGTTGATGATACAACGTTGTTCTGGCGAGGCATGTTTGTTGCGCGTGGCTGAACCGGCGCTCTTTCTTCCGGTGCCCCTGCCCGGTTTGGCGCGGGTTGGTTACCAGCTCCTGCACCTGGCGTGTTGAAAAGATTTTGCGGCTCATAAACCGACGGGAGACGTGATCGGTACCTTCTTCTCATGACCTCTTCTAAAGCATTCTGATCTAGTCTAATCTGGTAAGCCTGTGCTTCCAACTCGGCCCGCTCTATGGCCATCCTGGCGTTCTCTGCTGCCAGGTCCACTTTAGCCTGGGCTATCTGATCTTTCACTTTTAGAATCTCTGCATCGTGCTGATCCCTAGCTGTTGCGTCTACCTCCGCGGACATCAATGCCGCTAGAGCGTCGAACAAATCAGACAAGACTTGGGACGGAGGCGGCGCCGAGCTTCCTGCACCTGCTGGCGTGGCCGTCGTTGAACCGGCGAGTACCGCTGCGGCGGTAGATGAATGAGGCGCCGGTCGAGTGCCGGCCATGAAGACAGCGGCCCGGTTTGGCAGACCGGGGGAATCCAGAATACTGTTGCCCTCAGATCCTCCCTCAATCCGGCCATCGTACAACTGGTAAAGCGATTCGGTTTCTCCGGAAGACTCGTCATCACTGCGGAATACGGTTTCTCCATCGGAGATCGGTTCCTCCTCATAACCTGAACCGTGGACGACACCCACGAAAACATGCCTAGCCTTAGGCTGAACCGGTGAAGAACTTGCATGCCGAGCCGTCTCGATGATGTCGGTGCAGGTGTCCGGCTCGGGGGCCGGTTCGCCGATCTTGCCGATGAAGACGTGAATCCCACCAAAGGGGACCCGGTACCCGTATTCGATTGAATTAGCCTCGGGACCCCATCCTGCGTTGTCGATGTAGAGCTTGCCGCGGTGACTCTTCGTCATCCGGCCCACAGCGTATCCCCTCAGTCCATCGAAGTTGCCCTTCAAGAACTCGAAACCATCGTGTGATAGCCCCACGGTGGGCGCCAACTGTCGTGGAATTGTCACGGCAGATGTCCTCATGGAAGGACTTAGTCGTGGAGCCATCACTATGGGTTAGCTCGAAGGGGTTTAAACCGGACAAAGGTACACGAGAGTTTTATACTAGTTCGACCCCTTCGATGAAGGTAAAAGCCTACGTCTAGTTGTGATTGGTATTGCTGGGGTTTCGAAGACTAGGGAGCGAATCCGCTTTGTCTGGCTTCAAGTTGTTGTCCTCTGTCCCTGAACCGCCGCCAGGTCACCCCTTTATATATTCAGGAGGATCCCGACCGGTCTACAGAGTCCCGAGGCTGGCTCATAGAAGTGTCCGCCTTGGTCTCTTCTTTCTTATCTTACAATGCAAGTTTATACAATCATGGCGGTTTACTATCATGGGCCCTAAACCGCCTGTGGGCTCTGGGCCTCTAAGCTTCATCCGTAAAGCGCCATCTTCTGGGTTTCCTTGGGCTTCAGTATAACTGAAGGTGAACCGGCCCCTCCTGGGCGGTTTACCCTTAATGGTTATATCCTCAACAGTGATGATGAAGTTACCGATGCACGGCTTCGCCTAAGCACTACAACGATATGACTGAGGTGGAAATCTGTGGAGGGGGGCACTGCACACGGCTAAACAATCAACTTGTGTGTTCTAGGGTGCCCCCCTCCCCACATATGTAAAGGAGGGAAGGGAAGGCCGGCCGGTCCTCTCTAGGCGCGCCAAGGGGGGCGGAGTCCTCCTCCTAGTAGGAGTACACTACTAGGGAAAAAGCTAGCATCAACGCGGGTTTTAGACCTATCAGTAGCGCGGGGTGGTGCGTTACTGATAATGCGCTACAGCTAACGAATAGCAGTAGCGTGCCTCCACCCACGCTACGGCTAAATCGACTTAGTAGCAGCGAGTTCCAGGAGGAGCGTTGCTGGTAATTAGTAGTAGCGCTTCTCTCTGCCCGCGCTGCTACTATTATTTCATATTGTATTTCTTTTTTATTTCATGTTGTATTCATACACATTTACACAAATTTTCATACAACAGGAATTTACAAATTGTTTTTACATCATAATGAGTTATTACATCACGGGGTGAAAGAACCGTGGACTAGTTTCAAGTGGACGGACATCCACTTGAAACTAATCCACGGTTCTTTCACCCAATGATATAATAAGTATCATCATCATCATCATATCATTAACAACTTATCATCATCATCATCATATCATTGGTCACTAGTTGTAATCACAAGTACTCCTGACATCTCAACTCTAACACATTATATCACATAATAAACATATTGTACCCCATAGGACCTACTACATTCTCTTAGGACCTACTATATTCTCTAAGGTAAAATAGCAAAAAACAAGATAGCCCCTCGCTCTCCATTATGGAGAATGCAGATTATCCTGTCTCCAATTCTTGCCTTTCGCTTAATCTTGCTTCCAAGAACCTCCTTATGAATGTCCAAACATTTTTCCACTCTTTGATTAGCATGTGTTCACCGGTTTCAGAAATTCGATATGCACAGGTGAGATCCGTAGGATGACCTGGCTGTAGGTTCAGAACTTCAAGGTGACCATTGTAATACATCAGATGAGGCACACAATCCATCGGGATTGTCTGTTGAAAAACATAGTAATAAGCTAGTCGAATTGTAATACATGAGATGAGGCACACAATCAAGGCGACCATTGTAATTTTCATGGTCTTCAAAACCCATCCTCTCCAAGACATAGCGTCTTGCATGGCATGGGATAAGCTAGTCGAATTGTAAAAGATGAAAATTAGACGTTGAAATAGTTGAAGTCATGCTTAATTACGAAAAAAACACTTGTCGTTGTTGAGTACCGTTTCAACATCGAAGTTCTCCTCGAGCTTAATGCTGAAGCGCCGATCTTCGTCCAGCTCAACGAACCTGTCGTACATACCTCGATCGTCGTGGCACCAGTTGCACTCCCCCGGGAGACTGTCGTCGTCCGAGTACGACATTTCCTACGTTCATAATTCAAAGATTAAACTTGTACAATTAAATATATGTACTAAAAACCTAAATTAGATCATTATTTTTCAAAGAAAATCCAGGCCACTCGATATTTCCCACATATTCTAGCACAAGTCATGCCAGAATTCATGGAAAAATCCGGCATGACCTTTGCTAAAAAAGGACATATCGAGCGCCTGAAATTTGCCGGAACAGAAATTAATCAACACTCCGGCAAAACATAGGCCACTCGGAGGTGTAACCAAAACATGAAATAATTGCTTAAACTAAAAAATAACAGCAAATATGGCATGTTCAACTAGTTCTATTAATTCAACTAGTTCTTACTAAATATAAACGTAGTATAAAAAACTAGTTCTTTCTAAAAATGAAGTAGTTCAACTAGTTATTAATTTACTTACTATACTAGTTCAACTAAAACTTAACTAGTTTAACTAAAACTAAACTAGTTCTATTAATTCAACTAGTTCTTACTAAATATAAACTTACTATAAATAGAAAGAAACTAGCACATCTACTACTACTAATTAACATCTAACTACTACATCTACTACTAATTAACATGTACTACTGCTAATTATACAACTAGTTTACCATCACTACTAGTAATTAATATCCATTACTTCTAAAAATCATTATCTATGAACCCTAAATTAACATCTACTACTACTAAAATCATCTACTAACTAAGCAAAGAGAGGGGGGGTTGGGGAGGGGTGGGGGCTTACAGAGGGAGAGACGGTGGCAGGGAGGTGCTCGGCGACGGAGGGGCGGCGAGGGCGGGCTCGGGATCGGGAGGGCGGCGGTCCTGGGCGGCGGGCTCGACGGGGTTGGTTGAGGGCAGCGGCGGTGAGGTCGAGGGCGGCGACAGTGTGGTCGAGAGCGGCGGCGGTGAGGTTGAGGGCGGGCGGCGGCGGCGGCGGTGAGGGCGCAGGCGCGCTCGGGCTCGGGCGGCGGCGACAGCGAGTAGGGGAACAGGCCGGTGGGGGGGGGGGAGGAGGACTTAGCAAAATTTTGATGCGGGGGGTGGTTAACTTGAACTAGCAGTAGCGCATGTACAGAAAACGCGCTATAGCTAACTTATCTACAACGCGTTTTGGGAAAAACCGCTACTGCTAATGGAAGCAGTTATTTCTTTTGTTTAGTAAAAACATCAAAAATATACATTGGTCATCATTGATCTTTTTGTGTATAATCTAAATAGTCAACATGAATCCTCACTGTACTTGTATAGGTACAGGCGAGGATTCATATTGCAACCACAAATCATACACATATAGTTCAATGAAGACCAAGTGCTCGAGATAGGTTGAGAAGCAACATATTTAAGGTGGTAAACACCTTGTTCGCTTAGCAGTATGGGACTAAACTTAATTAGTTGCGGTCATACTTACCAACAGCGAGTTGTGAGAAAAACCGTTGCTACTAAGTTCTTTAGCAGTAGCGCGTCCACGGGAAGGGCGCTACTACTATATCTAGCCTGGAGGCAACACTGTGGCAATTATAGTAGTAGTGCTCTTTTCACCTAGAGCACTACTGCTACTCAGTCATTAGCACCGCTCTTTTCTAAAGCTCGTTGCTGCTAATTTGCAGTAGCGTCTGTTTTTAGACCGCGCTGCTGCTAAGATTCTGTGTATAAGGTTTTCCCTAGTAGTGGTAGGACTCCCCCTTTCCTAGTCCCAATAGGAATAGAAGGAAGAGGGAGAAGGAGAAAGGAAAGGGGGGCCGGCCCCCTCACCCAATTCGAATTGGGCTTGGGGTGGGGGTGCCCCCTCCTAGGTTACCTTCTCTTCTCTCCCACTAAGGCCCATTAAGGCCCATATACTCTCCGGGGGGGGGGGGTTCCGGTAACCCCCCAGGTACTCTGGTAAATGCCCGAACTCACCTGGAACCATTCTGATGTCCAAACATAGCCTTCCAATATATCGATCTTTATGTCTCGGCCATTCCAAGACTCCTCGTCATGTCCGTGATCATACCCGGGACTCCGAACTACCTTCGGTACATCAAAAACCATAAACTCATAATACTGATTGTCATCGAACATTAAGCGTGCGGACCCTACGGGTTCGAGAACTATGTAGACATGACCGAGACTCATCTCCGGTCAATAACCAATAGCGCAACCTGGATGCTCATATTGGTTCCTATATATTCTACAAAGATCTTTATCGGTCAAACCGCATAACAACATACGTTGTTCCCTTTGTCATCAGTATGTTACTTGCCCGAGATTCGATCGTCGGTATCTCAATACCTAGTTCAATCTCGTTACCAGAAAGTCTCTTTACTCTTACCGTAATACAACATCCCATAACTAACTCATTAGTCACACTGCTTGCAAGGCTTATAGTGATGTGCATTACCGAGAGGGCCTAGAGATACCTCTCCGATACACGGAGTGACAAATCCTAATCTCGATCTATGCCAACTCAAGAAACACCATTGGAGACACCTGTAGAGCATCTTTATAGTAACCCAGTTACATTGTGACGTTTGATAGCACACTAAGTGTTCCTCCGGTATTCGGGAGTTGCATAATCTCATAGTCATAGGAACATGTATAAGTTATGGAGAAAGCAATAGCAGTAAACTAAACGATCAAAGTGCTAAGCTAACGGATGGGTCAAGTCAATCACCTCATTTTCTAATGATGTGAGCTCGTTCATCAAATGACAACTCTTTGTCCATGGCGAGGAAACTTAACCATCTTTGATTAACGAGCTAGTCAAGTAGAGGCATACTAGTGACACTCTGTTTGTCTATGTATTCACACATGTACTAAGTTTCCGGTTAATACAATTCTAGCATGAATAATAAACATTTATCATGATATAAGGAAATATCAATAACAACTTTATTATTGCCTCTAGGGCATATTTCCTTCAGTCTCCCACTTGCACTAGAGTCAATAATCTAGATTACATTGTAATGATTCTAACACCCATGGAGTCTTGGTGTTGATCATGTTTTGCTCGTGAGAGAGGCTTAGTCAACGGGTCTGCAACATTTAGATCCGTATGTATCTTGAAAATCTCTGTGTCTCCCTCCTTGACTTGATCGTGGATGGAATTGAAGCGTCTCTTGATGTGCTTGGTTCTCTTGTGAAATCTAGATTCCTTTGCCAAGGCAATTGCACCTGTATTGTCACAAAAGATTTTCATTGGACCTGATGCACTAGGTATGACACCTAGATCGGATACGAACTCCTTCATCCAGACTCCTACATTTGCTGCTTCCGAAGCATCTATGTACTCCGCTTCACATGTAGATCCCGCCACGATGCTCTGCTTGGAACTGCACCAACTGACAACTCCACCATTCAATAAAAATACGTATCTGGTTTGTGACTTAGAGTCATCCGGATCATTGTCAAAGCTTGCATCGATGTAACCGTTTACGATGAGCTCTTTGTCACCTCCATATACGAGAAACATATCCTTAGTCCTTTTCAGGTATTTCAGTATGTTCTTGACCGCTGTGCAGTGATCCACTCCTCGATTACTTTGGTACCTCCCTGCTAAACTAATAGCAAGGCACACATCAGGTCTGGTACACAGCATTGCATACATGATAGAACCTATGGCTGAAGCATAGGGAATGACTTTCATTTTCTCTCTATCTTCTGCAGTGGTCGGGCATTGAGTCTAACTCAACTTCGCACCTTGCAACACAGGCAAGAACCTTTTTTTGCTTGATCCATTTTGAACTTCTTCAAAACTTTATCAAGGTATGTGCTTTGTGAAAGTCCAATTAAGCATCTTGATCTATCTCTATAGATCTTGATGCCCAATATATAAGCAGCTTCACCGTGGTCTTTCATTGAAAAATTCTTATTCAAGTATCCTTTTATGCTATTCAGAAATTCAGTATCATTTCCGATCAGTAATATGACATCTACATATAATATCAAAAATGCTACAGAGCTCCCACTCACTTTCTTATAAATACAGGCTTCTCCAAAAGTCTGTTTAAAACCATATGCTTTGATCACACTATCAAAGCGTATATTCCAACTCCGAGAGGCTTGCACCAGTCCATAAATGGATCGCTGGAGCTTGCACACTTTGTTAGCACCTTTTGGATCGACAAAACCTTCTGGTTGCATCATATACAACTCTTCTTTAAGATATCCATTAAGGAATGCAGTTTTGACATCCATTTGCCAAATTTCATAATCATAAAATGTGGCAATTGCTAACATGATTCGGATGGACTTAAGCATCGCTACGGGTGAGAAGGTCTCATCGTAGTCAACTCTTTGAACTTGTCAAAAACCTTTTGCAACAAGTCGAGCTTTGTAGATAGTAACATTACCGTCAGCGTCATTCTTCTTCTTGAAGATCCATTTATTCTCTATGGCTTGCCGATCATCGGGCAAGTCAACCAAAGTCTACACTTTGTTATCATACATGGATCCCATCTCAGATTTCATGGCCTCGAGCCATTTTGCGGAATTTGGGCTCATCATTGCTTTCTCATAGTTTGTAGGTTCGTCATGGTCAAGTAAGATGACCTTCAGAACAGGATTACCTTACCACTCTGGTGCGGATCTTACTCAGGTTGACCTACGAGGTTCGGTACTAACTTGATAAGAAGTTTCATTAGCTTCCTCACTTACTGGTGTAGGAATCACTGGAACTGATTTCTGTGATGAACTACTTTCCAATAAGGGAGCAGGTATAGTTATCTCATCAAGTTCTACTTTCCTCCCACTCTCTTCTTTTGAGAGAAACTCCTTCTCTAGAAAGGATCCATTCTTAGCAACAAATATCTTGCCTTCGGATCTGTGATAGAAGGTGTACCCAACAGTCTCCTTTTGGTATCCTATGAAGACACATTTCTCCGATTTGGGTTCGAGCTTATCAGGTTGAAGCTTTTTCACATAAGCATCGCAGCCCCAAACTTTCAGAAACGACAGCTTGGGTTTCTTGCCAAACCACAATTCATAAGGTGTCGTCTCAACGGATTTCGATGGTGCCCTATTTAACGTGAATGCACCCATCTCTAAAGCATAACCCCAAAACGATAGCGGTAAATCAGTAAGAGACATCATAGATCATACCATATCTAATAAAGTGCGGTTATGACGTTCGGATACACCATTATGCTGTGGTGTTCCAGGTGGCGTGAGTTGCGAAACTATTCCTCATTGTTTCAAATGAAGACCAAACTCATAACTCAAATATTCACCTCCATGATCAGATCGTAGAAACTTAATTTTCTTGTTACGATGACTTTCCCCTTCACTCTGAAATTCTTTGAACTTTTCAAATGTTTTAGACTTATGTTTCATCAAGTAGATATACTCATATCTACTCAAATCATCTGTGAAGGTCAGAAAATAACGATACTCGTCGCGAACCTCAACACTCATCGGACCGCATACATCGATATGTATTATTTCCAATAAGTCTGTTGCTTGTTCCATTGTTCCGGAGAACGGAGTCTTAGTCATCTTGCCCATGAGGCATGGTCCGCAGGCATCAAGTGATTCATAATCAAGTGATTCCAAAAGCCCACCAGCATGGAGTTTCTTCATGCGCTTTACACCAATATGACCTAAACGGCAGTGCCACAAATAAGTTGCACTATCATTATTAAACTTATATCTTTTGGCTTCAATACTATGAACATGTGTATCACTACTATCAAGATTTAGTAAAAATAGACCACTTATCAAGGGTGCATGACCATAAAAGATATTACTCATATAAATAGAACAACCATTATTCTCTGATTTAAATGAATAACCATCTCACATCAAACAAGATCCAGATATAATGTTCATGCTCAACGTTGGCACCAAATAACAATTATT
This sequence comes from Triticum monococcum, assembly GCA_034509565.1. NCBI lineage: Eukaryota > Viridiplantae > Streptophyta > Magnoliopsida > Poales > Poaceae > Triticum > Triticum monococcum. The sequence continues at coordinate 166,555,017 of CM067842.1, read as the reverse complement.
TAGGTCTAAAACTAATCCCGAAGATAGATGTAGAGGTAGTGTGCCGACGGCGATCACATCAACTTTTGAACCATTTCCCACGTGCATCGTCACCTCGTCCTTAGCCAATCTTCTCTTAATCCGTAGCCCCTGTTTCGAGTTGCAAACATTAGCAACAGAACCAGTATCAAATACCCATACGCTACTGCGAGCATTAGTAAGGTACACATCAATAACATGTATATCAAATATACCTTTCACTTTGCCATCCTTCTTCTCCGCCAAATACTTGGGGCAGTTCCGCTTCCAGTGACCAGTCCCTTTGCAGTAGAAACACTCAGTCTCAGGCTTAGGTCCAGACTTGGGCTTCTTCATTTGAGCAACAACTTGCTTGGCGTTCTTCTTGAAGTTCCCCTTCTTCCCTTTACCCTTTTTTCTTGAAACTGGTGGTCTTGTTGACCATCAACACTTGATGCTCCTTCTTGATTTCTACCTCCGCAGCCTTTAGCATTGCGAAGAATTCGGGAATTGTCTTATCCATCCCTTGCATATTATAGTTCATCACGAAGCTCTTGTAGCTTGGTGGCAGTGATTGAAGAACTCTGTCAATGACACTATCATCAGGAAGATTAACTCCCAGCTGAGTCAAGTGGTTGTGGTACCCACACATTCTGAGTATATGTTCATCGACAGAACTATTCTCCTCCATTTTGCAGTTGTAGAACTTATTGGAGACTTCATATCTCTCAATCCGGGCATTTGCTTGAAATATCAACTTCAACTCTTGGAACATCTCATATGCTCCATGACGTTCAAAACATTGTTGAAGTCCCGATTCTAAGCCGTAAAGCATGGCACACTGAACTATCGAGTAGTCATCAGCTTTGCCCTGCCGGACGTTCATAACATATGGTGTTGCTCATGTAGCAGGTTTGTCACCTAGCGGTGCTTCCACGACGTAGTTCTTCTATGCAGCAATGAGGATAATCCTCAAGTTTCGTACCCAGTCCGTGTAATTGCTACCATCATCTTTCAACTTAGCTTTCTCTAGGAACGCATTAAAATTCAACGGAACAACAGCTTGGGCCATCTATCTACAACAACATAGTCAAGGAAATATGCCCTAGAGGCAATAATAAAGTTGTTATTTATACTTCCTTATATCATGATAAATGTTTATTATTCATGCTAGAATTGTATTAACCGGAAACTTAGTACATGTGTGAATACATAGACAAACAGAGTGTCACTAGTATGCCTCTACTTGACTAGCTCGTCAATCAAAGATGGTTAAGTTTCCTAGCCATGGACAAAGAGTTGTCATTTGATGAGCGGGATCACATCATTAGAGAATGAAGTGATTGACTTGACCCATCCGTTAGCTTAGCACGATGATTGTTTAGTTTGTTGTTATTGCTTTCTCCATAACTATACATGTTCCTACGACTATGAGATCATGCAACTCCCGAGTACCGGAGGAACACTTTGTGTGCTACCAAACATCACAACATAACTGGGTGATTATAAAGGTTCTCTACAGGTGTCTCCAATGGTGTTTTTTGAGTTGGCATGGATCAAGATTAGGATTTGTCACTCCGATTGTCGCAGAGGTATCTCTAGGCCCTCTCGGTAATGTACATCACTATAAGCCTTGCAAGCAATTTAGCTAATGAGTTAGTTACGGGATGTAGGATTATGGAATGAGTAAAGAGACTTGTCGGTAACGAGATTGAACTAGGTATTGAGATACCGATGATCGAATCTCGGGCAAGCAACATACCGATGACAAAGGGAACAACGTATATCGTTATGCGGTTTGACCGATAAAGATCTTCGTAGAATATGTAGGAACCAATATGAGCATCTAGGTTCCGCTATTGGTTATTGACCGGAGACATGTCCCGGTCATGTCTACATAGTTCTCAAACCCGTAGGGTCCGCACGCTTAACATTCAGTGACAGTCGGTATTACAAGTTTATGTGTTTTAATGTACCTAAGGTAGTTCAGTGTCCCGGATTTGATCACGGACACGACGAGGAGTCTCGAAATGGTCGAGACATAAAGATAGATATATTGTAAGCCTATGTTTGGACATCAGAATGGTTTCGGGTGAGTTCGGGCATTTTTCGGAGTACCAGGAGATAACCGGAACCCCCCAGGGAGTATATGGGCCTTATTGGGCCTTAGTGGAAAAGAGGATAGGGAAGGAAAAGGTGGGAGGTGCGCCCCCAAGCCCAATCCGAATTGGGAGGGCCCCCCCTTTCCTTTCTCCTCTCCTGCCCTTCCTTCTCTTCTACTCCTACTACATGAAAGGGGGAATCCTACTCCCGGTAGGAGTAGGACTCCCCTAGGGCGCGCCATAGAGAGGGCCACCCCCTCCCCTCCTCCACTCCTTTATATATGGGGGAAGGGGGCACCCCGTAGACACACAAGTTGATCATTGATCTTTTAGCCGTGTGCGGTGCCCCCCTCCACCATAATCCACCTCGGTAATATCGTAGCAGTGCTTAGGCGAAACCCTATTCTGGTAGCAACATCATCAACGTCATCACGCCATCGTGCTGACGAAGCTCTCCCTCGAAGCTCTACTGGATCGTGAGTTCATGGGACGTCACCGAGCCGAACGTGTGTAGATCGCGGAGGTGCCATACCTTCGGTGCTAGATCGGTCGATCGTGAAGACATACGACTAAATTAACCGAGTTGTCATAACGCTTCCGCTTACGGTCTACGATGGTACATAGACAATAGTATCCCATCTCGTTGCTATGCATAACCATGATCTTGCGTGTGCGTAGGAATTTTTTTGATTTTACTGCAGTCCCCAACAGTGGCATCCGAGCCAGGTCTATGCGTAGATGTTATATGCACGAGTAGAACACAAAGGAGTTGTGGGCATTGGTAAATACATATTGCTTGCCGTCACTAGTTGATTCTTGATTCAGCGGCATTGTTGGATGAAGCGGCCCAGACTGACATTACGCGTATGCTTACGCGAGACTGGTTCTACCGACGTGCTTCGCACACAGGTGGCTAGTGGGTGTCTATTTCTCCAGCTTTAGTTGAATCAGATTCAATGAACAGGGTTCTTTCTGAAGATCAAAAAGCAATCACTATACCGCGTTGTGGTTTTTGATGCGTAGGTAACAACGGTTCTTGCTCAGCCCGTAGCAGCCACGTAAAACTTGCAACAAAAAAGTAGAGGACGTCTAACTTGTTTTTGCATGGCATGTTGTAATGTGATATGGTCAAGACATGATGCTAAATTTTATTGTATGAGATGATCATGTTTTGTCACACAGTTATCGACAACTGGCAGGAGCCATATGGTTTTGGCTTTATTGTATGAAATGCAATCGCCATGCAATTGCTTTACTTCATCACTAAGCGGTAGCGATAGTCGTAGAAGCAATAGTTAGCGAGATGAAAATGATGCTTCGATGGAGATCAAGGTGTCAATCCGGTGATGATGGTGATCATGACGGTGCTTTGGAGATGGAGATCAAAGGCACAAGATGATGATGGCCCTATCATATAACTAATATTGTTAGCATGTGATGTTTATCCTTTATGCATCTTATTTTGCTTAGTTCAGCGGTAGCATTTTAAGATGATCTCTCACTAAATTTCAAGGTATAAGTGTTCTACCTGAGTATGCACGGTTGCTACAGTTCGTCGTGCCGAGACACCACGTGATGATCGGGTGTGATAAGCTCTGCGTTCACATACAACGGGTGCAAGCCAGTTTGCACACGCGGAATACTCGGGTTAAACTTGATGAGCCTAGCATATGCAGATATGGCCTCGGAACACTGGAGACCGAAAGGTCGAGTGTGAATCATATAGTAGATATGATCAACATAGTGATGTTCACCATTGAAAACTACTCCATCTCACTGAAGGAAATATGCCCTAGAGGCAATAATAAAGTTATTATTTATTTCCTTATTTCATGATAAGTGTTTATTATTCATGCTAGAATTGTATTAACCGGAAACTTAGTACATGTGTGAATACATAGACAAACATAGTGTCACTAGTATGCCTCTACTTGACTAGCTCGTTGATCAAAGATGGTTATGTTTCCTAGCCATAGACATGAGTTGTCATTTTATTAATGCGATCACATCATTAGGAGAATGATGTGATTGACTTGACCCATTCCATTAGCTTAGCATTTGATCGTTTAGTATGTTGCTATTGCTATCTTCATGACTTATACATGTTCCTATGACTATGAGATTATGCAACTCCCATTTACCGGAGGAACACTTTGTGTGCTACCAAACATCACAACGTAACTGGGTGATTATAAAGGTGCTCTACAGGTGTCTCCGAAGGTACTTGTTGAGTTGGCATATTTCGAGATTAGGATTTGTCACTCCGATTGTTCGAGAGGTATCTCTGGGCCCACTCGGTAATACACATCACTATAAGCCTTGCAAGCATTGTAACTAATGACTTAATTGTGGGATGATGTATTACAGAATGAGTAAAGATACTTGCCGGTAACGAGATTGAACTAGGTATTGAGATACCGACAATCGAACCTCGGGCAAGTAACATACCGATGACAAAGGGAACAACGTATGTTGTTATGCGGTTCGACCGATAAAGATCTTCGTAGAATATGTAGGAGCCAATATGGGCATCCAGGTTCCACTATTGGTTATTGACCATAGAGGTGTCTCAGTCATGACTACATAGTCCTCGAACCCATAGGGTCCGCACGCTTAAACGTTCGTTGACGATGTAGTATTATATGAGTTATGTATGTTGGTGACCAAATGTTGTTCAGAGTTCTGGATGAGATCACAGACATGACGAGGAGCTCTAGAATGGTCCGAAGGTAAAGATTCATATATTGGATGATATGGTTAGGCCAAGGGGTCAGGCCCACGGGGCTATAAGTCGGTGCAAAAGGAGTTTTGCGGAGGCCAGGGGGCCAAACGCCAGAGACCCTGGCGTATGGTCTTGGGCCAGACGTCGATGCCCATGGCGTCTGGGCCAGACGCCAAGGATTGTGGCGTTTGGTCCTGGAGTCCGAGTGGGACTCTTGCCTTTCGGGCAAAACTGACTTTGAGGAGGCTTTTGCTCCAAGTTTCGACCCCAGGGCTCAACATATAAATAGAGGGGCAGGGCTAGCACCAAAGATAGATCAAGAAACACCAAGCCGTGTGCCGGTAACCCCGTCCCCTCTAGTTTATCCTCCATCATAGTTTTCGTAGTGCTTAGGAGAAGCCCCGCGGAGATTGTTCTTCACCAACACCGTCACCATGCCGTCGTGCTGCCGGAACTCATCTACTACTTCACCCCTCCTGCTGGATCAAGAAGGCGAGGACGTCATCGAGATGAACGTGTGCTGAACGCGGAGGTGCCGTATGTTCGGTACTTGATCGGGACGGATCGTGAAAGTGTACGACTACATCAACCGCGTTGATAAACGCTTCCGCTTACGGTCTATGAGGGTATGTAGATTACACTCTCCCCTCTCGTTGCTACGCATCACCATGATCTTGCCTGTGCGTAGGATTTTTTTTGAAATTACTACGTTCCCCTACACTCACGTGATGATCAAACATGGTTTAGTTGATTTGGATCACGTGATCATTTAGATGATGATAACCCATAAGTATAGGGGATCGCAACAATTTTCGAGGGTAAAGTATTCAACCCAAATTTATTGATTCGACACAAGGGGAGCCAAAGAATACTCTCAAGTATTAGCAGCTGAGTTGTCAATTCAACCACACCTGGAAACTTAATATCTGCAGCAAAGTATTTAGTAGCAAAGTAATATGATAGTAGTGATAACAGTAACAAAAGGTAACAGTAGTAAAAGCAATGTTTTTGGTATTTTGTAGTGATGATAACAATAGCAATGGAAAAGTAAATAAGCGAAGAACAATATATGAAAAGCTCGTAGGCAATGGATCGGTGATGGAGAATTATGCCAGATGCGGTTCATCATGTAACAGTCATAACCTAGGGTGACACAGAACTAGCTCCAGTACGTCAATGTAATGTAGGCATGTATTCCGAATATAGTCATACGTGCTTATGGAAAAGAACTTGCATGACATCTTTTGGCCTACCCTCCCGTGGCAACGGGGTACTTACGGAAACTAAGGGATATTAAGGCCTCCTTTTAATAGAGAACCGGAACAAAGCATTAACACATAGTGAATACATGAACTCCTCAAACTACGGTCATCACCGGTAAGTATCCCAATTATTGTCGGGATTAACGGATCATAACACATAATAGGTGACTATAGACTTGCAAGATAGGATCAAGAACACTCATATATTGATGAAAACATAATAGGTTCAGATCTGAAATCATGGCACTCGGGCCCTAGTGACGAGCATTAAGCATAGAAAAGTCATAGCAACATCAATCTCAGAACATAGTGGATACTAGGGATCAAACCCTAACAAAACTAACTCGATTACATGATAGATCCCATCCAACCCATCACCGTCCAGCAAGCCTATGATGGAATTACTCACACACGGCGGTGAGCATCATGAAATTGGCGATGGAGGATGGTTGATGATGACAATGGCGACGGATTCCCATCTCCGGAGCCCCGAACGGACTCCAGATCAGCCCTCCTGAGAGGTTTTAGGGCTTGGCAGCGGCTCCGTATCGTAAAACGCGATGATTTCTTCTCCCTGATTTTTTTTCTCCCCGAAACTCAATATATGGAGGTGGAGTTGGAGTCGGAGAGGCAATAGGGGGCCCACGAGGTAGGGGGCGCGCCCCCACCCTCGTGGGCAGGTGGTCGGCCCCCTGGCCTTCATCTTTTGCAGGTATTTTTCTTATTTTCTAAAAAGTGGCTCCGTGAAGTTTCAGGTCATTCCGAGAACGTTTGCTCCTGCACATAAATAACACCATGGTAATTCTGCTGAAAACAGCGTCAGTCCGGGTTAGTTCCATTCAAATCATGCAAGTTAGAGTCCAAAATAAGGGCAAAAGTGTTTGGAAAAGTAGATGCGTTGGAGATGTATCAACTCCCCCAAGCTTAAACCTTTGCTTGTCCTCAGGCAATTCAGTTGACAAACTGAAAGTGATAAAGAAAAACTTTTACAAACTCTGTTTGCTCTTGTTATTGTAAATATGTAAAGCCAGCATTCAAGTTTTCAGCAAAGATTATAACTAACCACATTTGCAATAACGCTTAGGTCTCAAGTTTACTCATATCAATAGCATAATCAACTAGCGAGCAATAATAATAAATCTCGGATGACAACACTTTCTCAAAACAATCATAATATGATATAACAAGATGGTATCTTGCTAGCCCTTTCTGAGACCGCAAAACATAAATGCAGAGCACCTTTAAAGACCAAGGACTGACTAGACATTGTAATTCACGGTAAAAGAGATCCAGTCAAGTCATACTCAATGTAAACTAACAGTAATGAATGCAAATGACAGCGGTGCTCTCTAACTGGTGCTTTTTAATAAGAGGATGATGACTCAGCATAAAAGTAAATAGATAGGCCCTTCGCAGAGGGAAGCATGGATTTGTAGAGGTGCCAGAGCTCGGTTTTGAAACAGAGGTGAATAATATTTTGAGCGGTATACTTTCATTGTCAACATAACAACCAAGAGATGGCGATATCTTCCATGCTACACACATTATAGGCGGTTCCCAAATAGAATGGTAAAGTTTATACTCCCCCTTCCACCAACAAGCATCAATCCATGGCTTGCTCGAAACAACGAGTGCCTCCAACTAACAAGAGTCCCAGGGGGAGTTTTGTTTGCAATTATTTTTTATTTAGTTTGCATAAAGCATGGGACTGGGCATCCCGGTGACCAGCCATTTATCTTGTGAGTGAGGAGCGGAGTCCACTCCTCTTGAGAATAACCCGCCTAACATGGAAGATACGGACAGCCCTAGTTGATACATGAGCTATTCGAGCATACAAAACATGATATTTATTTGAAGGTTTAGAGTTTGGCACATACAAATTTACTTGGAACGGCAGGTAGATACTGTATATAGGTAGGTATAGTAGACTCATGTGGAATAACTTTGGGGGTTTAAGGGATTGGATGCACAAGCAGTATTCCTGCTTAATACAGGTGAAGGCTAGCAAAAGACTAGGAAGCGACCAGCTAGAGAGCAACAACAGTCATGAACATGCATTAAAATTAATCAGCACCGAATGCAAGCATGAGTAGGATATAATCCACCATGAACATAAATATCATGAAGGCTATGTTGATTTTTTTTCAACTACATGCGTGAACATGTGCCAAGTCAAGTCACTTAAATCATTCAGAGGAGGATACCACCCTATCATACCACATCATAACTATCTCAATAGCATGTTGGCACACAATGTAAACCATTATAACTCATAGCTAATCAAGCATGGCACAAGAAACTATGATCTCTAATTGTCATTGCAAACATGTTTATTCATAATAGGCTGAATCAGGAACAATGAACTAATCATATTTACAAAAACAAAAGAGGTCGAGTTCATACCAGCTTTTCTCATCTCAGCCAGTCCATCATATATCATCATAATTGCCTTTCACTTGCACGATCGAATGATGTGAATAATAATAATAATAATAATAATAATAATAATAATAATAATAATAATAATAATAATAATAGTGCACGTGCATTGGACTAAACTGGAATCTGCAGGCATTCAATAAACAGGAGAAGACAAGGCAATATGGGCTCTTTTGTCAGATCAACAATAATGCATATAAGAGCCACTTCAACAATTTAATTATGGTCTTCTCCTATCGACCCCCAAAGAAAAGAAAAGAAATAAAACTATTTACACGGGAAAGCTCCCAACAAGCAAAAGAAGAATAGGAAATCTTTTTGGGTTTTCTTTTTAATTACTACTACAAGCATGGAAGGTAAATTAATTAAAAGCTACAACTAATTTTTTTGGTTTTTCTTAAGGTTTATTAAACACACAAGAAGAAAGCATAAAAAGGAAAATAAACTAGCATGGATGATACAATGAAAAAGTATGAGCACCGACATCTAGCAATGAGTGTGTGAACATAAATGTAATGTCGGTGGGAAATACGTACTCCCCCAAGCTTAGGCTTTTGGCCTAAGTTGGTCTATGGCCATGGCTGGCCTGGCGGATATCCATAATAGTAGCTGGGGTCATACTGCGATGAAGAAGAGGAAGACTCCGCTTGCCACTGGCTGACAATCATCTCCGGATCCCACTGATAATTAGACTGTCGTGGAGGATCAACTTGTGGTTTCGGCTCTGGCTCCACGGCTGATGCAGGGTTTTGGTAGGCGTGAATAGCCTTCAACGGAACAAGGTACATGCCTGAATATAAATCAAACAAAGAAGGAGCAGGCAGGGTAATAGTCTCAGGATGGTGTTTATTAAATAACAATTGATATTTAAGCTCTCCTTCCCTATTCTTAACAATAAAATCATGTGCAACCATACTTTTATAATCTAGATAAACACGAGGCAACACTTTCTCTTCCTTCTCAGAATGCCTAATAGGTATGTTAAAATGTGCAGCTAGGCATGAGGCATAGATGCCTCCAAAGATGGGGCCCTTTGTACGGTTCAGACTTAACCGTTTGGCAATAATGCCGCCCATACTAAAAGTGTTATGACTGTATAAACCTTGGAGCAAAATAATAATATCAGGGATACTAAGGTTTTCACAGTTTCCGCTACCAATTAAACAACGACTAGTGTCGGGGATATACCCTATGGCATAAACCGGACGGAAGTATAACCCGGCCGGACTAGGCGTTTCATTGGTAAACCGCCAGAAGATTGGCGGTTTACGTGTCTGGCGGTTTACGTGTCTGGCGGTTCACTCGTATGACAATTCACGAGCCTGAAGACTCATTGGTGACCTGGCGGGTGTTCCAGATGGATGACAAGGCCCAAGGCCCAGCAGGCCGGTTTATGTTAATGGTGGGCCGGTTTAAGAGGAAAGGCTTGAGGAACATTTATCTTACAAGGAGTTAAGACCTGGACTTGTATCCGGTTTGTATTAGAGATAGACTAGTCCTAATCCTAATAGGACTCTACATGTAACCCGCCCCTCCAACATATATAAGGAGGGACAGGGCTCCCCAAAGGGGAGAAGATTCACAAGTTACACGAGTTGGACAAGTTAGGTTTAGACAATAGCTCTCGAGATAGAGCACTCTTGTAACCGTGGTCATCATCATCAATATCAATGAAGCAGGATGTAGGCTTTTACCTCCACCGTGAGGGGCCGAACCTGGGTAAAACATCACGTGTCTCGTCCCGCTCAACCCCTCTCAAACTACCACATAGATGCGTTGGCCTCGCGACTAAGTCCTGACACTAAGGACATCTGTCGTGACAATTCCACGACAGTTGGCGCCCACCGTGGGGCCTGCGCATGATGGTGTTGAGTTCTTGAAGGGATCTCTCTCAGGGATCGAGGAGTTTGCAATTTTTCGGATGAAGAAGAATCATTGCGGAAGGATTTTACATCATCGCGAAGGCGAGAAATCAGATCTAATACCCATCCGAGTTTCAGCGAAGATTAGGGTTGCAACTTGATTCGCTGGCCAGGATTGATTGTACTAAAGCCGTTGTGGGCAAGTCAGCCGCCGCCCAACTTCATTATCGCGGTCGTTTCAAACGCACGGTGGAGTCCTATTCGGTGCGCCTCCATGACCCAGGATGGGGCCAGTCAAGACCGGATTCCTCTATGACCTGTGCCCACGATCTGTGCCCACGATCAATTTCCGAGTTACCTAGGCAATACGCCTGCTCTGAACCGCCATGAAGGCAAGACGCCAGCACCCATTGATGCGGCCATGAGTCGTTGTAACCGACCGCGACCCGGACTCGTTCCGCGACCGACTCGACCCGGACACAGATGGTCCAAGAGCTCGGTCTCCTGCTACAACTCGCCTCAGTGAACCACCGTGCTCTGCCGTCGCTAGTTTGAACCCGTAAGCTGGCCTCTCGGTGCCTCAAACCGCCGCACCCTGAGCGACGACCGCGGGTCTCGACAGCCGCGCCTTTCCAACCCGCTACCAGATCAGCAGCGCCTCGCCGGCCGGCTGCCTTGGGCTGCTGCTCACCTGTCCGATGTGGCGTACTGCGGCCCGCCGTGTCGACCCTCCATCCGGTTTCCATTGAGCCGCCCCTGCCGCAAGCTGGTATAGTTGCCTCCGGTGTGGGCTTGTCAGGGTCCTCTGAGCCGCCCCTCCGGTCGTGCCGGGTCTGCTGCTGCAAGCCACCCTTCGCCGGTGAGCCTAAGTCGCCACCGCGACCCTGCCTCTGCCTTGGGCTGCTATCCCGCGTTGGGCCCCCACCGCGGCCTCACTCGTCGCCCGCGCCTCGCGACGCCAGTCCGTCTTCGCCTGCGTTGCGCCTCACGGCTGGAGCATCGCCAACCTGCCGCACCTTCTAGCCACCACCAGCAGGTCGCCGGTGAATCGCCACCGCCTCAGTATGCCATTGGGCCACCGTGTTAAGCCGCCCTCGCCGGATCGGCCCTTGCCTCTGCCGTGCGTGGCTGCAGCCTTGAGCCGCCGGGTCCCCGTCCTCCGCGGTGCTCCTTCGTCAAGCTGCTGCAACCGCCGCGCCATCCCTCCATGATTTTCCACGTGCCTGCGCCGACGAGCCGCCGCAGTGCCTTTGCCTCCATCGGCCATTCTGCTGGTCTACGCCCTCGCGGCTTAAAAATCCGGCCCTGCCAGGGACCGTTGCATGGCCTCCACTCCCGCTGCATTGAGCCGCCGTGGACGGTGTCGAGCTACTCGACCGCGCGGCCGCTTCCGCCCTGGCTTAACGCCTCCGTCTCAAGCGCGGCCCGGCCACCTCGCTATTACTGCAATCCGCCGTCACCCTCACACTTGGCCTCTGTTGTGGACGGAGAAACACCCGCCTGCCCGAGCTGCAGTCCGGCCCAGCCACCTCAGTTGTTATATGCACAGTCACAGAGATAAGTGGTTACTACTGCTACTACACATGCGATACATGTCGAAGTATCATAAGAGGACAAGTATTAATTATTGCTAAGTGGAGCTAATGGAAACAAATAGCGGATTTCTCGCAGTACATGCTTCCCTGTTAAATGGGCAAGTTGACGTTTGCCTGGTACCTGAGCATCACCGGGTTATCTACGAATGGTATATACGGATTGTCGGTCATCCAAAACAAATCAGGTGTTATCCATCCAAGTTTTGATTTATTAGCATATGTTGTTTTTGTCAAAGAACAAGTTTATCTTTGCCTTGGTCTGCAATATTGTTTATGCAGGACAATTATTTATGACAAAAAGTGATATTATACGCGGAGAGGGAAGCACGCCAACATCTTTTGGCACAGGTGGTCGTCGTTACTCAACGGGCTCCTGCACCGGCTTACAACACCGTGGCCGTCTCTCGCGGCCGCACCGGCTTACAACGTCATGGCCATCTCTCGCGACTGCACCGGTTTACAACGCCGCGGTCGACTCTCCCGTCCACACCGGTTTAAAAACGCCATGGCCAACAGATCTGTCAGCACCCGCGGCCGACTCGGTCGTGATTGATTTCAGTTTCACCATGGTGATCCTCAACTCCGTGGTGATAATTACTGACCTGACGCATCAGGATTCAAACCGGTCTATATCACGGTTAATTATGAAGAATCTCAAGCCAACTCCTCAAGTCGCCTTGAGACTCGGGGGCTACAATGACATGACTCGGGAACTCCGGGTCATTGCAGGAATGATAACCCGGTTTCGAAGGATGCCGCCATATTGATGAAAATTGAAAGGCCGTCAGAAAATTGTCGGTTCAAAATAAAGAATGCCGGTTTAAAATCCGGTTCAAGGGAAATTTGTTCCCCCACAAAGCTCTGAAGCTCTCAAATCCGGTTTAAGAATTTCCGGTTCAAAAGAATACACTCTCGCAAGTTCGAGTTCTTAGAAGAAATTAAGGGGACCAAAGAGAGTTTGTTGCACAGCACAACTCAAACATAGGTGCCTCTTGAGCACAGCTCACTATATCATTTGGGGGCTTCCTGTTCAAACATAGGTGTATTCACCAAAGAGAACATAGCGTTACTACCCTCTTGATCCGGCTATCAAGCCAATATTATCATAAGGGGCCAAAGAGAGTCTGCTGCACAGCACAACTCAAACATGGGTATCCCTTGAGCACAACTCACAATATCACTTGGGGGCTATGTTCGAACCATAGTCACACCTCTTGATAGGCATAAGGGCCACCAGGGAAATCATTTGGGGGCTATGGGTTCGAACCATAGTTACACCTCTTGATAGGCATAAGGGCCACCTAGGAAATCACTTGGGGGCTTGGTCGTATCCGAAACATAGCTACACCTCTTGATAGGCATAAGGCCACCAGGGAAATCACTTGGGGGCTTGGTCGTATTCGAACCATAGCTACACCTCTTGATCGGCACAAAGCCACAATTATGACTACATGGGGGCTCTGGTCATATCTGAACCATAACTTAAACCCTCTTGATCATACGTCATCATCATATCATCATAGCATGTATCATACCAGTGTCTTTGACCCGGCTCGGTTTTCAACTACAAATTGTCAATATATGATTAGTTTTAATCCGAAGATTATCAACCCGGTCTGGTTTTGACTACAAGTCGCTAGTATTATATATGGTTAATCCGGTGTATTTCACAACCCGGCACGGTTTTATCATAAACCGGCATAATGTGGAAGGAGTTATCATACTCAAGATTTGGGTTATCACTCTTACTAAAAAAGTTGGTAAACCAACGATGTGATTCAATGTCACAGGTATGATCTATTTCATATTTGATTATTCTTAAGTGCAGCCTTGGTTATAAACCCGGGTTATATGTTGAGCGTTATGACCCGTCCGACGATAAACCGCCAGGACACTTTAAACTTGTTGTATGCAGAAACAGGTTTGTTAAACCGGCCTGGCTTTGGACTATAAGTCGTCGGTATATATATATATATATTTGGATTGCGCCATTGGAATCATGCGCTTATAAATCATTGGGCTATATTATTCAAATAGCCAAACTTGGCTGAATTTTCATTATGATATTGAATGAATAAGGTTTTCTCCGGATTATATTATCTTGAATAGCCAACATGGCTGGATTTTTATGGTTATTAATAACCGGTATTATTGAGGTTCCAAAGTCGCTTTAGCGCAATGTCTATTATTTTATCAAAGGATATGATTTATTCTACAATGGAAGGAATAGTCCCGAGTCGCTGCAGGCTTACAACCCGGCACTTGGGGGCTACATTATTCAAATCGAGATTACATGCAAGTCTCATGTCACTGCAAGCATGCATCATGACACTCGGGGGCTACCAATTGTTCCTGTCAACAATTCAAGGTACACAAATTTTCGTCCATAATATTGAAGGACCCATTGCTCAATTGGTAAAGCACAAAGCTCTTAACCTTGTGGACATGGGTTCAAGCCCTACGATGGAAGCTACATTATAAGATGTTATTTTAATTGAAGTATATATCAAGTCCCGGTTCAGTATTATCTTACTAAGCCGGCCCTTGGGGGCTACACATCACTGCTAAAATCTACATGCTTATATTTACAAAGTCCCTACTCATTATTGCATAATGACCCGGCCCTTCGGGGTTACACTGATTGAAGTTTTTATAAGCAATTACAAGTCCCAGGTTGCTGCAAGCATGACAACCCGACACTTGGGGGCTACATATATGGAGTATTCAGTTTTTAGATGAACAAACCGGATTTCTTCAAAGGTTGAAACACTTATTGGAGCAAGTCTTAAGTTATCACTATGTTCTCCTCTTAAGACTTGGGGGCTACAGGTATTATGCATATAAAGGAGGAACATTTTCATTTTATCAGTTTTGAGCAAATTAGGAAGATCAATTACATGACCCGGTGTCGACAACAATTATGACCCAGTGCCATTAATATTTATAAACCGGCCATTTTGGTAATATTAAAACGGCAAGTTTTACATCTTCAAACCGGCTGAATATCAGATAAGTATTTCAAAGACCCATATTTCTTAAACCGGTGCTTTGGGAGCTGAGTCAAAGGAGTTATTCTTCACAATATTTCTCGGTGACAAACCAATGTCGGCAAATTGATTATGAAGCTGGTCTGTTGACCCGGACTTCCCAGAAGGAGGAAATAACAAGGACTTAAGGGTGATCAGGTACTGGTTTACAAGAATTCTTAACCCGGAGCACAACCTGTCAAATTTGTTCTTGTGTTTATTTTGCAGCATAAGTTTACCATGGATAAATCCAAGCTAAACTTGGGGGCTAATGTCAGGGATATACCCTGCGGTGTAAACCGGACGGAAGTATAACCCGGCCGGACTAGGCGTTTCATTAGTAAACCGCCAGAAGATTGGCGGTTTACGTGTCTGGCGGTTTACGTGTCTGGCGGTTCACTGGTATGACGATTCATGAGCCTGAAGACTCATTGGTGACCCGGCGGGTGTTCCAGATGGATGACAAGGCCCAAGTCCCAACAGGTTGGTTTATGTTAATGGTGTGCCGGTTTAAGAGGAAAGGCTTGAGGAACATTTATCTTACAAGAAGTTAAGACCTGGACTTGTATCCGGTTTGTATTAGAGATAGACTAGTCCTAATCCTAATAGGACTCTACATGTAACCCGCCCCTCCAACATATATAAGGAGGGACAGGGCTCCCCAAAGGGGAGAAGATTCACAAGTTCCACGAGTTGGAAAAGTTAGGTTTAGACAATAGCTCTCGAGATAGAGCACTCTTGTAACCGTGGTCATCATCATCAATATCAATGAAGCAGGATGTAGGCTTTTACCTCCACCGTGAGGGGCCGAACCTGGGTAAAACATCGCGTGTCTCGTCCCGCTCAACCCCTCTCAAGCTACCACATAGATGCATTGGCCTCGCGACTAAGTCCTGACACAAAGGACATCTGCCGTGACAATTCCACGACAACTAGCAAATAATGCAAAATAGCGTAAAACAGGAAAATGTATGCTAGTGATTCATGCATCGGAAACCTTCCTTGTTTCCCCTACAGTGATATTATCAATAAACCCCTCCACATCATCACGATGTGGTTCTTCTGTCTTGCCCTCAAAAGGGACTAAACAAATCCGACAAAAATCATAAAGTGACATCTCCTTATGCTCATCATATAAATGAAACTCCACCATAGGTGGTGAGTTCCTAGAATGGAAATGAAAGTTTTGCACAAAGGTATTTGTGAGTAAGAGATACTGATCGCATTGGTCATGGAGGAAAGCGGTGAGGCCTGCATTTTGAGACAATTCATGAAAATCTTCATAAATCCCGGCTGCTCTCAAGAAATCCTCGGAAGGCCATTCACACGCCCGAACCTCCGCGGTGCGAGGCAGATTATACTTAGGCTTTGGTGCCTTTTCCTTCGAGCTTTGGCTCGATGAGCCCCTCAAAAGTCTCCTCACCATTTTCTGAAAAATTCTGAAATTTTTAGTAACTTCAAAATAAAAGTAAACCAAACTCAATAATATTGATAGCAACTACTCCTACAAGTGCCTAGAGCCTATATCATGCATCAAAACTACTTGGAACCATATAAATTTGACATGCAAGCTCAAGAACAGGGTCACCTAAGCAACAAAAAGTTGCAATGAATAAAGCACTAGAACAAAAACTAATTGGACCAATGGAGGAGTCACATACCAAGGAACAATCTCCCCAAGCAGTTTTGTGAGAGGTGCTTTAAGCAAGGAGATCGAAAATGGCAGCAAGATGAGCTAGAACTCGTGCTTGAGCTGGATATTCGTGATTGTGGGAGGAAGATGAAGTGTGTGGGTGCAGGAATAAGTGGAGGAGGGCCACCGTGGGCCCACGAGGCAGGGGGCATGCCCAGGGGGATAGGGCGCGCCCTCCACCCTCGTGGCCCGGTGGAGGCCCCTCCTGTTGTGTTCTCAGTGCCAAATATTCTCAAATATTCTAGAAAAATCATATTTAAATTTTAGGGCATTTGGAGAACTTTTATTTTCGGGGTATTCTTATATTGCACGGATAATCAGATAACATATAGAAAAATATTTATTTTTATTTTATTTAATATAAATAACAGAAAGTAAAAGTGGGGTACAGAAGGTTGTGCCTTCTAGTTTCATCCATCTCATGATCATCAAAAGGAATCCACTAACTAGGTTGATCAAGTCTTGTTAACGAACTCATTCCGAATAACATGGAACCGGAGAAATTTCGAATAACACTATGTTACCTCAACGGGGATATGCACATTCCCAATAATAAGGATATCATATTTCTTCTTGACAGTAGGAAGAGGAAATTCAAAACCTCCAAATATAATCGATGGAATTTTTCCAATAGAGTTGATACTATGAACTTGAGGTTGTTTCCTCGGAAAGTGTACCGTATGCTCATTACCATTAACATGAAAAGTGACATTGCCTTTAGTGCAATCAATAACAGCCCCTGCAGTATTCAGAAAGGGCCTTCCAAGAATAATAGACATACTACCGTCCTCGGGAATATCAAGAATAACAAAGTCCGTTAAAATAGTAACGTTTGCAACTACAACAGGCACATCCTCACAAATACCGAGAGGTATAGCATTTGATTTATCAGCCATTTGCAAAGATATTTTAGTAAGTCAACTTATTCAAATCAAGTCTACGATATAAAGAGAGAGGCATAACACTAACACCGGCTCCAAGATCACATAAAGTAGTTTTAACATAGTTTCTTTTAATGGAGCATGGTATAGTGGGTACTCCTGGATCTCCAAGTTTCTTTAGTATTCCACCCTTAAAAGTATAATTAGCAAGCATGGTGGAAATTTCAGCTTCCGGTATCTTTCTTTTATTTGTAATAATATCTTTCATGTACTTAGCATAAGGATTGGTTTTGAGCATATCAGTTAATCGCATACGCAAAAAGATAGGTCTAATCATTTCAGCAAAGCGCTCAAAATCCTCATCATCCTTTTTCTCGGATGGTTTGGGAGGAAAAGGCATGGGTTTCTGAACGCAAGTCTCTCTTTCTTTACCATGTTTCCTAGCAACAAAATCTTTTTTATCATAACGTTGATTCTTTGATTGTGGGTTATCAAGATCAACAGCATGTTCAATTTCTATGTCATTATCATTACTAGGTTGAGCATCATCATGAACATTATTATTAACATTACCACTAGTTTCAGGTTCATTACCAGATTGAGTTTCAGCATCAGAAATAGAAATATCATTTGGATTCTCAGGTGTTTGAACAATAGGATCACTAGAAGCATGCAAAGTCCTATCATTTTTCTTTTTCTTCTTTTTAGAAGGACTAGGTGCATCTATATTATTTCTCTGAGAATCTTGCTCAATTCTCTTAGGGTGGCCTTCAGGATACAAAGGTTCCTGAGTCATTCTACCAGTTATAGTAGCCACTCTAACAACATTATCATTACCTTTACTATTCAATTCATTGAGCAAATCATTTTGAGCTTTAAGTACTTGTTCTACTTGAGTGGTAACCATAGAAGCATGTTTACTAATAATTTTAAGTTCACCTTTAACATTAGCCATATAATCACCCAAGTGTTCAAGCATATTTGAATTGTATTTCAATTGTCTACCAAAATAAGCATTAAAGTCTTCTTGCTTAGCCATAAATTTATCAAACTCATCTAAGCATGGGCTAGCAAATTTAGTAAATGGGATTTCAGCTTTATCATATCTATAGAGAGAATTTACCTTTACTACCTGTGTCGGGTTATCAAGACCATGAATTTCTTCAATAGGTAATGGATTAAGATTATATGTTTCTTCCACAGGCGGTATATTAAGACCATGTATTTCTTCAATACGAGGTAAATTCTTAACATCTTCGACTTTAATACCTTTTTATTTCATAGATTTCTTTGCCTCTTGCATATCTTTAGGACTGAGAAATAGAATACCCCTCTTCTTCGGAGTTGGTTTAGGAATAGGCTCGGGAATTGGCTTTGGAGGTGTCCAATTATTTTCATTTGGCAACATATTATTCAATAGAATTTCAGCTTCATCCGGTGTTCTTTCCCTGAAAACAGAACCAGCACAACTATCCAGGTAATCTCTGGAGGCATCGGTTAGTCCATTATAAAAGATATCAAGTATTTCATTTTTCTTAAGAGGATGATCAGGCAAAGCATTAAGTAATTGGAGAAGCCTCCCCCAAGCTTGTGGGAGACTCTCTTCTTCAATTTGCACAAAATTATATATATCCCTTAAAGCAGCTTGTTTCTTATGAGCAGGGAAATATTTAGCAGAGAAGTAATAAATCATATCCTGGGGACTACACACACAACCAGAATCAAGAGAATTAAACCATATCTTAGCATCACCCTTTAATGAGAAGGGAAATATTTTAAGGATATAAAAGTAGCGAGTTCTCTCATCATTAGTGAACAGGGTAGCTATATCATTTAATTTAGTAAGATGTGCCACAACAGTTTCAGATTCATAACCATGAAAAGGATCTGATTCAACCAAAGTAATTATATCAGGATCAACAGAGAATTCATAATCCTTATCAGTAACAAAGATAGGTGAAGGAGCAAAAGCAGGGTCAGGTTTCATTCTAGCATTTAGAGATTGCTTACTCCATTTAGCTAATAACCTTTTGAGTTCATTTCTATTTTTGCAAGCTAGAATAGCTAAAGAAGCTTCTTGATAAAAACATAACCCTTAGGAATAACAAGTGATTCTTCATCATCACTTTCATCAGTATCATCAGATTCAATATTTTCAATTTCTCTAGCCCTAGCAAGTTGTTCATCAAGAAAATCACTAAGTGGCATAGTAGTATCAGGCATAGAGGTAGTTTCATCATAAGTATCATGCATAGCAGAAGTGGCATCATCAATAACATGCGACATATCAGAACGAATAGCAGAAGCAGGTGTAGGTGTCGCAAACTTGCTCATAACAGAAGGTGAATCAAGTGCAGAGCTAGATGGCAGTTCCTTACCTCCCCTCGAAGTTGAGGGATAGATATTGGTTTTTGGATCTCTCAAGTTCTTCATAATGATAAGCAGATATATATCCCAAGTGACTCAAGGAATAGAGCTATGGTCCCCGGCAACGACGCCAGAAAATAGTCTTGATAACCCACAAGTATAGGGGATCGCAATAGTTTTCGAGGGTAAAGTATTCAACCCAAATTTATTGATTCGACACAAGGGGAGCCAAAGAATACTCTCAAGTATTAGCAGCTGAGTTGTCAATTCAACCACACCTGGAAACTTAATATCTGCAGCAAAGTATTTAGTAGCAAAGTAATATAATAGTAGTGATAACGGTGACAAAAGGTAACAGTAGTAAAAGCAATGTTTTTGGTATTTTGTAGTGATGATAGCAATAGCAACGGAAAAGTAAATAAGCGAAGAACAATATATGAAAAGCTCGTAGGCAATGGATCGGTGATGGAGAATTATGCCGGATGCAGTTCATGATGTAACAGTCATAACCTAGGGTGACACAGAACTAGCTCCAGTTCGTCAATGTAATGTAGGCATGTATTCCGAATATAGTTATACGTGCTTATGGAAAAGAACTTGCATGGCATCTTTTGTCCTACCCTCCCGTGGCAGCGGGGTCCTTACGGAAACTAAGGGATGTTAAGGCCTCCTTTTAATGGAGAACCGGAACAAAGCATTAACACATAGTGAATACATGAACTCCTCAAACTACGGTCATCACCGATAAGTATCCCGATTATTGTCACTTCGGGGTTAACGGATCATAACACATAATAGGTGACTATAGACTTGCAAGATAGGATCAAGAACACTCATATATTGATGAAAACATAATAGGTTCAGATCTGAAATCATGGCACTCGGGCCCTAGTGACAAGCATTAAGCATAGCAAAGTCATAGCAACATCAATCTCAGAACATAGTGGATACTAGGGATCAAACCCTAACAAAACTAACTTGATTACATGATAGATCCCATCCAACCCATCACCGTCCAGCAAGCCTACAATGGAATTACTCACGCACGGTGGTGAGCATCATGAAATTTGTGATGGAGGATGGTTGATGATGACGATGGCGATGGATTCCC
Organism: Triticum monococcum; assembly: GCA_034509565.1. Lineage (NCBI taxonomy): Eukaryota > Viridiplantae > Streptophyta > Magnoliopsida > Poales > Poaceae > Triticum > Triticum monococcum. The sequence goes on along the minus strand of CM067842.1, from coordinate 166,533,960 downwards.
CTCTCCAGAGCCCCGAACGGACTCCAGATCAGCCCTACCGAGAGGTTTTAGGGCTTGGCGGTGGCTCCGTATCGTAAAACGCGATGATTTCTTCTCGCTGGTTTTTTTCTCCCTGAAACTCAATATATGGAGGTGGAGTTGGAGTCGGAGAGGCAATAGGGGGCCCACGAGGTATGGGGCGCGCCCCCACCCTCGTGGGCAGGTGGTCGGCCCCCTGGCCTTCATCTTTTGCAGGTATTTTTCTTATTTTCTGAAAAGTGGCTCCGTGAAGTTTCAGGTCATTCCGAGAACGTTTGCTCCTGCACATAAATATCACCATGGTAATTCTGCTGAAAACAGCGTCAGTCCGGGTTAGTTCCATTCAAATCATGCAAGTTAGAGTACAAAACAAGGGCAAAGTGTTTGGAAAAGTAGATACGTTGGAGACGTATCAGATGACTAGAGGGATGTCTATTTAAGTGGGAGTTCTTAAGTAATATGATTAATTGAACTTTAATTTATCATGAACTTAGTCCTGATAGTATTTGCATATCTATGTTGTAGATCAATAGCTTGCGATGTAGCTCCCCGTTTATTTTTTGATATGTTCCTAGAGAAAAATAAGTTGAAAGATGATAGTAGCAATGATGCGGACTGGGTCCATGATCTGGGGATTATCCTCATTGCTGCAAAGAAGAATTATGTCCTTGATGCACCGCTAGGTGACAGACCTATTGCAGGAGCAGATGCACATGTTATGAATGTTTGACAAAGCTCGGTATGATGACTACTTAATAGTTTAGTGCACCATGCTTTACGGCTTAGAACCAGGACTTCAAAAATGTTTTGAACGTCGCGGAACATATAAGATGTTCTAAGAGTTGAAATTGGTATTTCATACTCATGCCCGTGTTGAGAGGTATGAGACCTCTGACAGTACTTTGCCTACAAGGTGGAGGAGAATAGCTCAACCAGTGAGCATGTGCTCAGATTGTCTGGGTACTACAATTACTTGAATCAAGTGGGAGTTAATCTTCCAGATAAGATAGTAATTGATAAAGTTCTCTAGTCACTATCACCAAGTTACTAAAACTTAGTGATGAACTATAATATGCAAGGGATGACAAAAGTAATTCCCAAGCTCTTCGCGATGCTGAAATCGGTGAAGGTAGAAATCAAGAAATAGCATCAAGTGTTGATGGTTAACAAGACCACTAGTTTCAGGAAAAGGGCAAAGGGAAAGAAAGGGAACTTCAAGAAGAATAGCAAGCAAGTTGCCACTCCCATGAAGAAGCCCAAAGCTAGACCTAAGCCTGAAACTGAGTGCTTCTACTGCAAAGGGAATGGTCACTGGAAGCGAAACTACCCCAAATATTTGGTGTATAAGAAGGATGGCAAAGTGAACAAAAGTATATTTGATATACATGTTATTTATGTGTACTTTACTAGTGTTCATAGTAACCCCAGGGTATTTGATACCGGTTTAGTTGCTAAGATTAGTAACTCGAAACAGGAGTTGCAAAATGAATAGAGACTAGTTAAGGGCAAGGTGACGACGTGTGTTCCAAGGTTGATAACATCACCATCGCACACTCCTTTTACCTTCGGGATTAGTGTTGAACCTAAAATAAATGTTATTTGGTGTTTGCGTTGAGCATGAATATGATTGGATCATGTTTATTGCAATACGGTTATTCATTTAAGTCAAAGAATAATTGTTGTTCTATTTACATGAATAAAACCTTCTATGGTCATACACTTAATATAAATGGTTTATTGAATCTCGATCATAGTGATACACATATTCATAATATTGATGCCAAAATATGCAAAGTTGATAATGATAGTGCAACATACTTGTGGCACTACCGTTTAGGTCATATTGGTGTAAAGCACATGAAGCAACTCCATGCGCATGGAATTTTGGAATCACTTGATTATGAATCATTTGATGCTTGTGAACCATGCCTCATGGGCAAGATGACTAAGACTCCATTCTCCAGAACAATGGAGCGAGCCACTGACTTATTGGAAATAATACATACCGATGTATGCGGTCCGATGAGTGTTGAGGCTCGCGACGAGTATCGTTATTTCCTGGCCTTCACAGATAATTTGAGCAGATATGAGTATATCTACTTGATGAAACATAAGTCTGAAACATTTGAAAAGTTCAAAGAATTTCAGAGTGAAGGGGAAAATCATCGTAACAAGAAAATAAAGTTTCTACGATCTGATCGTGGAGGTGAATATTTGAGTTATGAGTTTGGTCTTCATTTGAAACAATGCGGAATAGTTTCGCAACTCACGCCACCTGGAACACCACAGCGTAATGGTGTGTTCGAATTTCGTAACTGCACTTTATTAGATATAGTGTGATCTATGATGTCTCTTACCAATTTACCACTATCGTTTTGGGGTTATGCATTAGAGACAGCTGCATTCACATTAAATAGGGCACTGTCTAAAAATCCATTGAGATGACACCGTATGAACTATGGTTTAGCAAGAAACCTAACTGTAATTTCTTGAAGTTTGGGGTTGCGATGCTTATGTGATAGAATTTCAGCCTGATAAGCTCAAACCCAAATCGGAGAAGTGCATCTTCATAGGATACCCAAAAGAAATTGTTGGGTACACCTTCTATCACAGATCCGAAGGCGAGATCTTTATTGCTAAAAATGGATCCTTTCTAGAGAAGGAGTTTCTCTCGAAAGAAGTAAGTGGGAGGAAGGTAGAACTTGATGAGGTAATTGTACCTTCTCCTGAATTGGAAAGTGGTTCATCACATAAATCAGTTCCAATTATGCCTACACCAATTAGTGAGGAAGTTAATGATGATGATCATGAAACTTCAGATCAAGTTACTATCGAACCTCGTAGGTCAACCAGAGTACATTCCGCACCAGAGTGCTATGGTAATCCTGTTCTGGAAGTCATGTTACTAGACCATGACGAAGCTACGAACTATGAGGAAGCGATGATGAGCTCAGATTCCGCGAAATGGCTTAAGGCCATGAAATCTGAGATGGGGTCCATGTATGAGAACAAAGTATGGACTTTGATTGACTTGACCGTTGATCGGTGAGCCATTAAGAATAAATGGATTTTCAAGAGGAAGACGGACACTGATAGTAGTGTTACTATCTACAAAGCTCGAATTGTCGCAAAAGGTTTTCGACAAGTTCAAGATGTTGACTATGATAAGATTTTCTCACTCGTAGCGATGCTTAAGTCTATCCGAATCATGTTAGAAATTGCCACATTTTATGAAATCTGGCAAATGGATACCAAAACTGCATTCCTTAATGGATTTCTTAAAGAAGAGTTGTATCTGATGCAACAAGAAGGTTTTGTCAATCCTAAAGGTGCTAACAAAGTGTGCAAGCTCCAGCGATCCATCTATGGACTGGTGCAAGCATCTCGGCGTTGGAATATATACTTTGATAAAGTGATCAAAGCATATGGTTTTATACAGACTTGCGGTGAAGTCTGTATTTACAAGAAAGTGAGTGGGAGCACTACAACATTTCTGATAAGTATATGTGAATGACATATTGTTGATTGGAAACAATGTAGAATTTTCTGGAAAGCATAAAGGAGTGTTTGAAAAGAGTTTTTCAAATAAAGACCTCAATGAGGCTACTTACATATTGAGCATCAAGATCTATAGAGATAGATCAAGACGCTTGATATATTTTCAATGAGTACATACCTTGACAAGATTTTGAAGTAGTTCAAAATGAAAAAGTCAATGAAGGAGTTCTTGCCTGTGTTGCAAGGTGTGAAGTTGAGTAAAGACTCAAAACCCGACCACGGCAGAAAATAGAAAGAGAATGAAAAGTCATTCCCTATGCCTCAGTCATAGGTTCTATAAAGTATGCTATGTTATGTAACAGGCCTATTGTGTACCTCGCCATAAGTTTGGCAAGAGGGTACAATAGTGATCCAGGAGTGGATCACTGGATAGTGGTCAAAAATATCCTTAGTGGAATAAGGAAATGTTTCTCGGTTATTGAGGTGATAAAGAGTTCTTCGTAAAGAGTTACGTCGATGCAAGCTATGGCACCAATCTAGATGACTCTAAGTCTCGATCTAGATACATATCGAAAGTGGGAGAAATTAGCTAGAGTAGCTCCGTGCAAAGCATTGTAGACATAGAAAAATTGCAAAATACATACGGCTCTGAATGTGGCAAACCCGTGGACTAAATTTCTCTCACAAGCAAAACATGATCACTCTTTGGGTGTTAATCACATAGCGATATGAACTAGATTATCGACTCTAGTAAACCCTATGGGTGTTAGTCACATGGAGATGTGAACTAATCACATAAAGATGTGAACTATTGGTGTTAAATCACATGACGATGTGAACTAGATTATTGACTCTAGTCCAAGTGGGAAACTGAAGGAAATATGCCCTAGAGGCAATAATAAAGTTGTTATTTATATTGCCTTATATCATGATAAATGTTTATTATTCATGCTAGAATTGTATTAACCGGAAATTTAGTACATGCACGAATACATAGACAAACAGAGTGTCACTAGTTTGCCTCTACTTAACTAGCTCGTTGAATCAACGATGGTTATGTTTCCTAACCATAGACATGAGTTGTCATTTTATTAACGGGATCACATCATTAGAGAATGATCTGATTGACTTGACCCATCCGTTAGCTTAGCACGATGATCATTTAGTTTGTTGCTATTGCTTTCTCCATAAATATAAATGTTCCTATGACTATGAGATCATGCAACTCCCGAGTACCGGAGGAACATTTTGTGTGCGACCAAACATCACAACATAACTGTGTGATTATAAAGGTGCTCTACAGGTGTCTCCTATGGTGTTTGTTGAGTTGGCAGGGATCAAGATTAGGATTTGTCACTCCGATTGTCGGAGAGGTATCTCTGGGCCCTCTCGGTAATGTACATCACTATAAGCCTTACAAGCAATGTAGCTAATGAGTTAGTTACGGGATGTAGCATTACGGAATGAGTAAAGAGACTTGCCGGTAACGTGATTGAACTAGGTATTAAGATACCGACGATCGAATCTCGGGCAAGTAACTTACTGATGACAAAGGGAACAACGTATATCGTTATGCGGTTTGACCGAGAAAGATCTTCGTAGAATATGTAGGAACCAATATGAGCATCTAGGTTCCGCTATTGGTTATTGATCGGAGACATGTCTCGGTCATGTCTACATAGTTCTCGAACCCGTAGGGTCCACATGCTTAACGATCAATGACGATCGGTATTACGAGTTTATGTGCTTTTATGTACCGAAGGTAGTTCGGAGTCCCGGATTTGATCACGGACATGACGAGGAGTCTCGAAATGGTTGATACATAAAGATCAATATATTGGAAGCCGAAGCCTATGTTTGGACATCGGAATGGTTCCGGATGAGTTCAGGCATTTTTCGGAGTACCGGGAGTTACCGGAACCACCCAGGGAGTATATGGGCCTTATTGGGCATTAGTGGAAAAGAGGAGAGGGAAGGAAAAGGTGGGAGGTGCGCCCCCCTAGCCCAATCCGAATTGGGAGCCCCCCCCTTTCCTTTCTCCTCTCCTCCCCTTCCTTCTCTCCTACTCCTACTACATGGAAGGGGGTAATCCTACTCCCGGTGGGAGTAGGACTCCCCTAGGGCGCGCCATAGAGAGGGCCGGCCCCTCCCCTCCTCCACTCCTTTATATACAGGGGAAGGGGGCACCCCATAGACACACAAGTTGATCATTGATCTTTTAGGCATGTGCGGTGCCCCCCTCCACCATAATCCACCTCGGTAATATCGTAGCGGTGCTTAGGCGAAGCCCTGTTCCGGTAGCAACATCATCACTGTCATCACGCCGTTGTGCTGATGAAGCTCTCCCTCGAAGCACTACTGGATCATGAGTTCGCGGGACGTCACCGAGCCGAACGTGTGCAAATCGCGAAGGTGTCGTACCTTCGGTGCTAGATCGGTCGATCTTGAAGACGTACGACTTACATCAACTGCGTTTTCATAACGCTTCCACTTACGGTCTACGAGGGTACGTAGACAATACTCTCCCCTCTCGTTGCTATGCATCACCATGATCTTGCGTGTGCGTAGGAAATTTTTTGATTTTACTGCGTTCCCCAACACATGACATGCAAAATACTATCATATACTAAGTTCATGATAAATCAAAGTTCAATTAATCATATTACTTAAGAACTCCCACTTAGACAGACATCCCTCTAATCATCTAAGTGATCACGTGATCCATATAAACTAAACCATGTCCGGTCATCACGTGAGATGGAGTAGTTTTTAACGGTGAACATCACTATGTTGATCATATCTACTATATGATTCACGCTCGACCTTTCGGCCTTAGTGTTCCGAGGCCATATATGCATATGCTAGGCTCGTCAAATTTAACCCGAGAATTCCGCGTGTGCAAAACTGTCTTACACCCGTTGTATGTGAACGTAGAGCTTATCACACCCGATCATCACTTGGTGTCTCTGCACGACGAACTGTAGCAACAGTGCATACTCAGGGAGAACACTTATACCTTGAAATTTAGTGAGAGATCATCTTATAATGCTACCACCGAACTAAGCAAAATAAGATGCATAAAGGATAAACATCACGTGCAATCAATATAAGTGATATGATATGGCCATCATCATCTTCTGCCTTTGATCTCCATCTCCAAAGCACCGTCATGATCACCATCGTCACCGGCTTGACACCTTGATCTCCATCGACGCATCGTTGTCGTCTCGCCAACTATTGCTTCTACGACTATCGCTACCGCTTAGTGATAAAGTAAAGCAATTACATGGCGATTGCATTTCATACAATAAAGCGACAACCATATGGCTCCTGCCAGTTGCCGATAACTTTGTTACAAAACATGATCATCTCATACAACAAAATTTAGCATCATGTCTTGACCATATCACATCACAACATGCCCTGCAAAAACAAGTTAGACGTGTTCTACTTTGTTGTTGCAAGTTTTACGTGGCTGCTACGGGATGAGCAAGCATCGTTCTTACCTACGCATCAAAAACCACAACGCGGTATGATTGCTTTTCGATCTTCAGAAAGAACCATGTTCATTGAATCCGATTCAACTAAAGTTGGAGAAACTGACACCCACTAGCCAACTTTATGCGAAGCACATCAGGGGAACCAGTCTCGCATAAGCGTATGCGTAATGTCGGTCTAAGCCACTTCATCCAACAATACCGATGAATCAAGAATCAACTAGTGACAGCAAGAAATATGTACATACTCACGCCCACAACTCCTTTGTGTTCTACTCATGCATACGACATCTACGCATAAACCTGGCTCTGATAGCACTGTTGCAAACACTGTAATTTCAAAAAAAATCCTACGCACACGCAAGATCTATCTATGTGATGCATAGCAACGAGAGGGGAGAGTGTTGTCCACGTACCCTCGTAGACCATAAGAGGAAATGTTATGACAACATGGTTGATGTAGTCGTACGTCTTCACGATCCGACCGATCCTAGCACCGAAAGTACGACACCTCCGCGATCTGCACACGTTCAGTTCGGTGATGTCCCACGAACTCTAGATCCAGCTGAGTGTCGGGGGAGAGCTTTGTCAGGACGACGGCGTGATGACGGTGATGATGAAGTTACCGATGCAAGGCTTAGCCTAAGCACTACAACGATATGACCAAGATGGAAATCTGTGGAGGGGGGCACCGCACACGGCTAAACAATCAACTTGTGTGTTCTAGGATGCCCCCTCCCCACGTATATAAAGGAGGGAGGGGGAGGCCGGCTGGCCCTCTCTAGGTGCGCCAAGTGGGGAGGAGCCCTCCTCCTAGTAGGAGCAGGACTCCCCCCTTTCCTAGTCCCGGTAGGAATAGAAGGAAGAGGGAGAAGGAGAAAGGAAAGGGGGGCCGGCCCCCGCACTATTGGGTAATGTAGTAATTTCAAAAAAAATCCTACGCACACGCAAGATCATGGTGATGCATAGCAACGAGAGGGGAGAGTGTGATCTATGTACCCTTGTAGACCGACAGCGGAAGCGTTAGCACAACACGGTTGATGTAGTCGTACGTCTTCACGGCCCGACCAATCAAGCACCGAAACTACGGCACCTCCGAGTTCTAGCACACGTTCAGCTCGATGACGATCCCCGGACTCCGATCCAGCAAAGTGTCGGGGAAGAGTTCCATCAGCACAACGGCGTGGTGACGATCTTGATGTACTACCGTCGCAGGGCTTCGCCTAAGCACCGCTACAATATTATCGAGGATTATGGTGTAAGGGGGCACCGCACACGGCTAAGAATATGATCACGTGGATCAACTTGTGTGTCAAGAGGTGCCCCCTGCCCCCGTATATAAAGGATCAAGGGAGGGGTGCGGCCGGCCAGGAGGAGGGCGCGCCAGGAGGAGTCCTACTCCCACCGGGAGTAGGATCCCCCCCCCCTTTCCTAGTTGGAATAGGATTCGGGAGGGGGAAAGAGGAGAGAGAGAAGGAAGGGGGGCGCCGCCCCCCTCTCCTTGTCCTATTCGAACTAGGGGGGAGGGGCGCGCAGCCCAGCCCTGGCCACCTCTCCTCTCTTCCACTAAAGCCCACTAAGGCCCATATACCTCCCGGGGGGGTCCGGTAACCTCCCGTACTCCGGTAAAATCTTGATTTCATCCGGAACACTTCCGAGATCCAAATATAGGCTTCCAATATATCAATCTTTATGTCTCGACCATTTCGAGACTCCTCGTCATGTCCGTGATCACATACGGGACTCCGAACTAACTTCGGTACATCAAAATGCATAAACTCATAATATAACTGTCGTCGAAACCTTAAGCGTGCGGACCCTACGGGTTCGAGAACAATGTAGACATGACCGAGACACGTCTCCGGTCAATAACCAATAGCGGAACATGGATGCTCATATTGGCTCCTACATATTCTACGAAGATCTTTATCGGTCAGACCGCATAACAACATACGTTGTTCCCTTTGTCATCGGTATGTTACTTGCCCGAGATTCGATCGTCGGTATCTCAATACCTAGTTCAATCTCATTACCGGCAAGTCTCTTTACTCGTTTCGTAATACATCATCTCACAACTAACTCATTAGTTGTAATGCTTGCAAGGCTTATGTGATGTGCATTACCGAAAGGGCCCAGAGATACCTCTCCGACAATAGGAGTGACAAATCCTAATCTCGAAATACGCCAACCCAACATGTACCTTTGGAGACACCTGTAGAGCGCCTTTATAATCACCCAATTACGTTGTGACATTTGCTAGCACACAAAGTGTTCCTCCGGTAAACGGGAGTTGCATAATCTCATAGTCATAGGAACATGTATAAGTCATGAAGAAAGCAATAGCAACATACTAAACGACCGGGTGCTAAGCTAATGGAATGGGTCATGTCAATCACATCATTCTCCTAATGTTGTGATCCCATTAGTCAAATGACAACACATGTCTATGGTTAGGAAACATAACCATATTCGATTAACGAGCTAGTCAAGTAGAGGCATACTAGTGACGTTTGGTTTGTCTATGTATTCACACAAGTATTATGTTTCCGGATAATACAATTCTAGCATGAATAATAAACATTTATCATGATTTAAGGAAATAAAATAATAACAATATTATTGCCTCTAGGGCATATTTCCTTCAGTCTCCCACTTGCACTAGAGTCAATAATCTAGATTACACAGTAATGATTCTAACACCCATGGAGCTTTGGTGCTGATCATGTTTTGCTCGTGAAAGAGGCTTAGTCAACGGGTCTGCTATGTTCAGATCCGTATGTATCTTGCAAATCTCTATGTCTCCCACCTGGACTAGATCCCGGATGGAATTGAAGCGTCTCTTGATGTGCTTGGTTCTCTTGTGAAATCTGGATTCCTTTACCAAGGCAATTGCACCAGTATTGTCACAAAAGATTTTCATTGGACCCGATGCACTAGGTATGACACCTAGATTGGATATGAACTCCTTCATCCAGACTCCTTCGTTTGCTGCTTCCGAAGCAGCTATGTACTCCGCTTCACATGTAGATCCCGCCACAACGCTTTGTTTAGAACTGCACCAACTGACAGCTCCACCGTTTAATGTAAACATGTATCCGGTTTGCGATTTAGAATCGTCCGGATCAGTGTCAAAGCTTGCATCAACGTAACCATTTACGATGAGCTCTTTGTCACCTCCATATATGAGAAACATATCCTTAGTCCTTTTCAGGTATTTCAGGATGTTCTTGACCGCTGTCCAGTGATCCACTCCTGGATTACTTTGGTACATCCCTGCTAAACTTATAGAAAGACACACATCAGGTCTGGTACACAGCATTGCATACATGATAGTGCCTATGGCTGAAGCATAGGGAACATCTTTCATTTTCTCTCTATCTTCTGCACTGGTCGGGGATTGGGTCTTACTCAATTTCACACCTTGTAACACAGGCAAGAATCCTTTCTTTGCTTGATCCATTTTGAACTTCTTCAACACTTTGTCAAGGTATGTGCTTCGTGAAAGTCCAATTAAGCGTTTTGATCTATCTCTATAGATCTTAATGCCCAATATGTAAGCAGCTTCACCGAGGTCTTTCATTGAAAAACTCTTATTCAAGTATCCTTTTATGCTATCCAAAAATTCTATATCATTTCCGATTAGCAATATGTCATCTACATATAATATCAGAAATGCTACAGAGCTCCCACTCACTTTCTTGTAAATACAGACTTCTCCAAAAGTCTGTACAAAGCCAAATGCTTTGATCACACTATCAAAGCATTTAATCCAACTCCGAGACACTTGCACCAGTCCATAAATGGATCGCTGGAGCTTGCACACTTTGTTAGCTCCCTTTGGATCGACAAAACCTTCCGGCTGCATCATATACAACTCTTCTTGCAGAAATCCATTCAGGAATGCAGTTTTGACATCCATTTGCCAAATTTCATAATCATAAAATGCGGCAATTGCTAACATGATTCGGACAGACTTAAGCATCACTACGGGTAAGAAGGTCTCATCGTAGTCAATCCCTTGAACTTGCCGAAAACCTTTTGCGACAAGTCGAGCTTTGTAGACAGTAATATTACCGTCAGCGTCAGTCTTCTTCTTGAAGATCCATTTATTCTCAATTGCTTGCCGATCATTTGGCAAGTCAACCAAAGTCCATACTTTGTTCTCATACATGGATCCCATCTCAGATTTCATGGCTTCAAGCCATTTTGCGGAATCTGGGCTCACCATCGCTTCTTCATAGTTCGTAGGTTCATCATGATCTAGTAGCATGACTTCCAGAATAGGATTACCGTACCACTCTGGCGCGGATCTTACTCTGGTTGATCTACGAGGTTCAGTAGTATCTTGTTCTGAAGTTTCATGATCATTATCATTAGCTTCCTCACTAATTGGTGTAGGTGTCATAGAAACAGGTTTCTGTGATGTACTACTTTCCAATAAGGGAGCAGGTACAGTTACCTCGTCAAGTTCTACTTTCCTCCCACTCACTACTTTCGAGAGAAACTCCTTCTCCAGAAAGTTTCCGAATTTAGCTACAAAAGTCTTGCCTTCGGATCTGTGATAGAAGGTGTATCCAATAGTTTCCTTTGGATATCCTATGAAGACACGTTTCTCCGATTTGGGTTCAAGCTTATCAGGTTGAAGCTTTTTCACATAAGCATCGCAGCCCCAAACTTTCAGAAACGACAACTTTGGTTTCTTGCCAAACCACAGTTCATAAGGCGTCGTCTCAACGGATTTTGATGGTGCCCTATTTAACGTGAATGCGGCCGTCTCTAGAGCATATCCCCAAAACGATAGCGGTAAATCAGTAAGAGACATCATAGATCGCACCATATCTAGTAAAGTACGATTACGACGTTCGGACACACCATTATGTTGTGGTGTTTCGGGTGGCGTGAGTTGCGAAACTATTCCACATTGTTTCAAATGTACACCAAACTCGTAACTCAAATACTCTCCTCCACGATCAGATCGTAGGAATTTTATTTTCTTGTTACAATGATTTTCAAATTCACTCTGAAATTCTTTGAACTTCTCAAACGTTTCAGACTTATGTTTCATTAAGTAGATATACCCATATCTGCTTAAGTCATCTGTGAAGGTGAGAAAATAACGATATCCGCCACGAGCCTCAACATTCATCGGACCACATACATCTGTATGTATGATTTCCAATAAATCTGTTGCTCTCTCCATAGTACCGGAGAACAGTGTTTTTGTCATCTTACCCATAAGGCACGGTTCGCAAGTACCAAGTGATTCATAATCAAGTGGTTCCAAAAGCCCATCGGTATGGAGTTTCTTCATGCGCTTTATACCGATATGACCCAAACGGCAGTGCCACAAATAAGTTGCACTATCATTATCAACTCTGCATCTTTTGGCTTCAACACTATGAATATGTGTGTCACTACTATCGAGATTTAATAAGAATAGACCACTCTTTAAGGGTGCATGACCATAAAAGATATTACTCATGTAAATAGAACAACCATTATTCTCTGATTTAAATGAATAACCGTCTCACATCAAACAAGATCCAGATATAATGTTCATGCTTAATGCTGGCACCAAATAACAATTATTTAGGTCTAATACTAATCCCGAAGGTAGATGTAGAGGTAGTGTGCCGACTGCGATCACATCGACTTTGGAACCATTTCCCACGCGCATCGTCACCTTGTCCTTAGCCAATCTTCTCTTAATCCGTAGTCCCTGTTTCGAGTTGCAAATATTAGCAACAGAACCAGTATCAAATACCCAGGTGCTACTGCGAGCATTAGTAAGGTACACATCAATAACATGTATATCACATATACCTTTGTTCACCTTGCCATCCTTCTTATCCGCCAAATACTTGGGGCAGTTCCGCTTCCAGTGACCAGTCTGCTTGCAGTAGAAGCACTCAGTTTCAGGCTTAGGTCCAGGTTTGGGTTTCTTCTCTTGAGTAGCAACTTGCTTGCTATTCTTTTTGAAGTTCCCCTTCTTCTTCCCTTTTCCCTTTTTCTTGAAACTAGTGGTCTTGTTGACCATCAACACTTGATGCTCCTTCTTGATTTCTACTTTCGCAGCTTTCAGCATTGCGAAGAGCTCGGGAATAGTCTTATTCATCCCTTGCATATTATAGTTCATCATGAAGCTCTTGTAGCTTGGTGGCAGTGATTGGAGAATTCTGTCAATGACGCAATCATCTGGAAGATTAACTCCCAATTGAATCAAGTGATTATTATACCCAGACATTTTGAGTATATGCTCACTGATAGAACTGTTCTCCTCCATCTTGTAGCTATAGAACTTATTGGAGACTTCATATCTCTCAATCCGGGCATTTGCTTGAAATATTAACTTCAACTCCTGGAACATCTCATATGCTCCATGACGTTCAAAACGTCGTTGAAGTCCCGATTCTAAGCCGTAAAGCATGGCACACTGAACTATCAAGTAGTCATCAGCTTTGCTCTGCCAGACATTCATAACATCTGGTGTTGCTCCACCAGCAGGCCTGGCACCCAGCGGTGCTTCCAGGACGTAATTCTTCTGTGCAGCAATGACGATAATCCTCAAGTTACGGACCCAGTCCGTGTAATTGCTACCATCATCTTTCAACTTTGCTTTCTCAAGGAACGCATTAAAATTCAACGGAACAACAGCACGGGCCATCTATCTACAATCAAACATAAACAAGCAAGATACTATCAGGTACTAAGTTCATGATAAATTTAGGTTCAATTAATCATATTACTTAAAGAACTCCCACTTAGATAGACATCCCTCTAATCCTCTAAGTGATTACGTGATCCAAATCAACTAAACCATGTCCGATCATCACGTGAGATGGAGTAGTTTCATTGGTGAACATCACTATGTTGATCATATCTACTATATGATTCATGCTCGACCTTTCGGTCTCCGTGTTCCGAGGCCATATCTGTATATGCTTGGCTCGTCAAGTATAACCTGAGTATTCCGTGCGTGCAACTGTTTTGCACCCGTTGTATTTGAATGTGGAGCCTATCACACCCAATCATCACATGGTGTCTCAGCACAAAGAACTTTCGCAACGGTGCATACTCAGGGAGAACACTTCTTGATAATTAGTGAGAGATCATCTTATAATGCTACCGTCAATCAAAGCAAGATAAGATGCATAAAAGATAAACATCACATGCAATCAATATAAGTGATATGATATGGCCATCATCATCTTGTGCTTGTGATCTCCATCTTCGAAGCACCATCGCGATCACCATCGTCACCGGCGCGACATCGTGATCTCCATCGTAGCATCGTTGTCGTCTCACCAATCTTATGCTTCCACGACTATCGCTACCGCTTAGTGATAAAGTAAAGCATTACAGCGCGATTGCATTGCATACAATAAAGCGACAACCATATGGCTCCTGCCAGTTGCCGATAACTCGGTTACAAAACATGATCATCTCATACAATAAAATTTAGCATCATGTCTTGACCATATCACATCACAACATGCCCTGCAAAAACAAGTTAGACGTCCTCTACTTTGTTGTTGCAAGTTTTACGTGGCTGCTACGGGTTTAAGCAAGAACCAATCTTACCTACGCATCAAAACCACAACGATAGTTTATCAAGTTGGTGATGTTTTAACCTTCGCAAGGACCGGGCGTAGCCACACTCGGTTCAACTAAAGTTGGAGAAACTGTCACCCGCTAGCCACCTTTGTGCAAAGCACGTCGGGAGAACCGGTCTCGCGTAAGCGTACGCGTAATGTCGGTTCGGGCCGCTTCGTCCAACAATACCGCCGAACCATAGTATGACATGCTGGTAAGCAGTATGACTTATATCGCCCACAACTCACTTGTGTTCTACTCGTGCATATAACATCAACACATAAAACCTAGGCTCGGATGCCACTGTTGGGTAAGGTAGAAATTTCAAAAAATTCCTACGCACATGCAAGATCATGGTGATGCATAGCAACGAGAGGGGAGAGTGTGATCTATGTACCCTTGTAGACCGACAGTGGAAGCGTTAGCACAACGCGGTTGATGTAGTCGTATGTCTTCACGGCCCGACCGATCAAGCACCGAAACTACGGCACCTCCGAGTTCTAGCACACGTTCAGCTCGATGACGATCCCCGGAGTCCGATCCAGCAAAGTGTCGGGGAAGAGTTCCGTCAGCATGACGGCATGGTGACGATCTTGATGTACTACCGTCGCAAGGCTTCGCCTAAGCACCGCTACAATAGTATCGAGGATTATGGTGTAAGGGGGCACCGCACACGGCTAAGAATATGATCACGTGGATCAACTTGTGTGTCAAGAGGTGCCCCCTGCCCCCGTATATACAGGATCAAGGGAGGGGTGCGGCCGGCCAGGAGGAGGGCGCGCCAGGAGGAGTCCTACTCCCACCGGGAGTAGGATTCCCCCCCCCCTTTCCTAGTTGGAATAGGATTCGGGAGGGGGAAAGAGGAGAGAGAGAAGGAAGGGGGGCGCCGCCCCCCTCTCGGTGTCCTATTCGGACTAAGGGGGGAGGGGCGCGCGGCCCAGCCTTGGCCACCTCTCCTCTCTTCCACTAAAGCCCACTAAGGCCCATATACCTCCCGGGGGGTTCCGGTAACCTCCCGGTACTCCGGTAAAATCCTGATTTCATCCGGAACACTTCCGATATTAAAATATAGGCTTCCAATATATCAATCTTTATGTCTCGACCATTTCGAGACTCCTCGTCATGTCCGTGATCACATCCGGGACTCCGAACAAACTTCGGTACATCAAAATGCATAAACTCATAATATAACTGTCATTGAAACCTTAAGCGTGCGGACCCTACGGGTTCGAGAACAATGTAGACATGACCGAGACACGTCTCCGGTCAATAACCAATAGCGGAACCTGGATGCTCATATTGGCTCCTACATATTCTACGAAGATCTTTATCGGTCAGACCGCATAACAACATACGTTGTTCCCTTTGTCATCGGTATGTTACTTGCCCGAGATTCGATCGTCGATATCTCAATACCTAGTTCAATCTTGTTACCGGCAAGTCTCTTTACTCGTTTCGTAATACATCATCTCACAACTAACTCATTAGTTGTAATGCTTGCAAGGCTTATGTGATGTGCATTACCGAGAGGGTCCAGAGATACCTCTCCGACAATCGGAGTGAGAAATCCTAATCTCGAAATACGCCAACCCAACATGTACCTTTGGAGACACCTGTAGAGCTCCTTTATAATCACCCAGTTACGTTGTGACATTTGGTAGCACACAAAGTGTTCCTCCGGTAAACGGGAGTTGCATAATCTCATAGTCATAGGAACATGTATAAGTCATGAAGAAAGCAATAACAACATACTAAACGATCGGGTGCTAAGCTAATGGAATGGGTCATGTCAATCACATCATTCTCCTAACGATGTGATCCCCTTAATCAAATGACAACACATGTCTATGGTTAGGAAACATAACCATCTTCGATTAACGAGCTAGTCAAGTAGAGGCATACTAGTGACGTTTGGTTTGTCTATGTATTCACACAAGTATTATGTTTCCGGATAATACAATTCTAGCATGAATAATAAACATTTATCATGATATAAGGAAATAAAATAATAACAATATTATTGCCTCTAGGGCATATTTCCTTCACTCACCCAATTCGGATTGGGCTTGGGGGGCGCCCCCTCCTAGGCTGCCTTCTCTTCTCTCCCACTAAGGCCCATTAAGGCCCATATACTCCCCGAGGGGTTCCGGTAACCCCCCGTACTCCGGTAAATGCCTGAACTCACCCGGAACCATTCCGATGTCCAAACATAGCCTTCCAATATATTGATCTTTATTTCTCGACCATTCCGAGACTCCTCGCCATGTCTGTGATCATACCTGGGACTCCAAACTACCTTCGGTACATCAAAAACCATAAACTCATAATACCGATCCTCACCGAACATTAAGCGTGCGGACCCTACGGGTTCGAGAACTATGTAGACATGACCGAGACTCATCTCCGGTCAATAACCAATAGAGGAACCTGGATGCTCATATTGGTTCCTACATATTCTATGAAGATCTTTATCGGTCAAACCGCATAACAACATACGTTGTTCCCTTTGTCATCGGTATGTTACTTGCCCGAGATTCGATCGTCGGTATCTCAATACCTAGTTCAATTTTGTTACCGGCAAGTCTCTTTACTCGTTCCGTAATGCAACATCCCGTAACTAACTCATTAGTCACATTGCTTGCAAGGCTTATAGTGATGTGCATTACCGAGAGGGCCCAGAGATACCTCTCCGATACACGGAGTGACAAATCCTAATCTCGATCTATGCCAACTCAACAAACACCATTGGAGACACTTGTAGAGCATCTTTATAGTCACCCAGTTACGTTGTGATGTTTGATAGCACACTAAGTGTTCCTCGGTATTCGGGAGTTGTATAATCTCATAGTCATAGGAACATGTATAAGTTATGGAGAAAGCAATAGCAGTAAACTAAACGATCAAAGTGCTAAGCTAACGGATGGGTCAAGTCAATCACATCATTCTCTAATGATGTGATCCCGCTCATCAAATGACAACTCTTTGTCCATGGCTAGGAAACTTAACCATCTTTGATTAACGAGCTAGTCAAGTAGAGGCATACTAGTGACACTCTGTTTGTCTATGTATTCACACATGTACTAAGTTTCTGGTTAATACAATTCTAGCATGAATAATAAACATTTATCATGATATAAGGAAATACAAATAACAACTATATTATTTCCTGTAGGGCATATTTCCTTCAAAATCGCTCGATCACATTAATTAGGAAACAAATAACCGATTTAAAAAAATCAATGTGTAAATCATAACAAAGAAATCTCTTTATTAAAGCATTTTATATACCTACTTATTTTTTTACTACTCCTAATGTAGCACTTGTATCCTGCTACAGTTTATTTTCGTTTGGTTTTTCTTCATTCCACCTCCCACCTTTGTCTTGTTTTTTTCGTCCCTCCTCCCACCGTCCGTTACTCCCTCACTTTTACCTCTCACTTCACGAAAGAAAACCCCTCACGGTTAAAAAAATCGGACAAACGAGGCCCCTTGCACGTAATCTTGTCCCACGCAGCGAACAAATCGGGTGAACGAGGCTCCCTCGCATGCAATGAAAAAAATCAGACGAGGACCCCTACCCCGACCTACCTTTCCCAACTCCCAAGCCCTCCCTCCCTGCGCTGCCTCCCCTACGGATCAGTCGTCCACCACAACCTCCCTCCCCAGCCGGCCGCCACGGCGCCACCACCTCCTCCCTCCATAGCAATGTACATCGGGAGGCGACCACGCGCCTGGCCTAGGTGGGTCTCAGCCTCCCTCCCCCCTTCATGCAAGTCCAGGAGCTCCCCTCCCCAACCGATCTAACAGATCAAGGCGGTGGTGACAGTCGCACCGCTCCCCTATAGGTCGAGCAAACCTACCCCTCCCCTACATCGGCGACGCCTGCAGATCCACCCTCCGCTCACCCTCACACCATGCTCTCCACGTGCCTATCCTTCTCTGAGGTGGCCCTCATCATCTGTCTGCCTCCACGAGGAGAAGCGTCCTGGCTTGCCCCCTGGATGTCGATGTCCATATCAAGGTCTCCGTAGCAGAAACAAGGTTTGTTGTCGTCGGATCCATGAAGATTTGACGCCTTCCTCGTGCTGGTGCTGCTGGTTCATTGGCCAGATCCCATCGAAGAGGAGGAGTTTCATGGCAGAGGGCTGCATGGAGGGGAGGGACGACCTCGCAGGCACCGCATCATGCGACTGGCCCTTGTTACGCCATGGCCAGCGACCCCGGCGACACGTGCAAGGCCACTGATACGTCTCCAATGTATCTATAATGTTTGCTTGTTCCATGCTGTTATATTATCATTCCTGGATGTTTTACAATCGTTTTATAGCAACTTTATATCATTTTTTGGGACTAACCCATTGACATAGTGCCCAGTGCCAGTTGCTGTTTTTTGCTTGTTTCTTACTTCGCAGAAAATCAATACCAAACGGAGTCCAGACACGGCGAAACTTTTTGGAGAATTTTTCTGGACAAGAAGGAACAACTTGGGACGAAGAAGTACTAGAGAGGTGCCCCGAAGGGCACCCTGTCACTCGTAACTAAGCCCCACCGGTGCTCGTGGCCACGCCCCTTTGTCTCATGACATCATCCTGGCCCCCTTCCCCGCAGCACATTATCGTTGTTGGCCCCATCGCCACACTGCGCCTTCTCGTTGACAGCATCACCGCAACCCTACCAGCAGCGTTGCCACGGGTCGTCTCTGCCCCCACATCACTGCCGGAACTCACAAGGCCATAGCGCCTGGTATGATCCTCGTGGAGAAGCAATCGCTAGTCCCACGGGGCTCATACTTCAGCGTTGCAGTGCTTGGTACTTTGACCTCGGCTCGAGGCATTTTCTCTACCCCTTCTTACCCTGAAAAAGCAGGGTCACCCTGTGTCCTTAAACCTATAAACATCTTTCGGCTAACCTAGCCTCCTCATTCCCTCCATCCAACAAGGGGTGGTACAGAAATATTGACTTGTTGTCCATCGACTATGCCTTTCGTCCTGATCTTAGGCCCTGACTCACCCTCCATGGACGAACCTTGTGGAGGAAACCTTGGGTTTTTTGGGCATTGGATTCTCACCAATGTTTTTGTTGCTTAAGCTGACATTCTCGCTTCTGCTTCATCGGCCCCCGCTTTCACGGTTGCTTCCCTCTAAGGTGGAACGCTCCCCTACCGATGCATTTTAACATCCCATAGCTTCAGCAGGTCGCTTAGCCCCAGATGCAATTACTAATTCATGATCTGGCATGTATAGAATGAAAACTTCATTCTCGATTCTACGGGAATTTGTATGAAAACATTTCATTTGCTTCTGTTCAAGGAAGTTTCGTTTTCCTAGAATGTATCCTAATTTTTTGCCTAATTCTTCCTCTGATGATCGATTCAATCTCTGATAAAAAAGATAGACCTTTGTTCTATTTCATCTCTTCAACAATTTTAGTAACAAGCATAAAATTTCGTTGTAGCATTGTTCCAGAAAATCATCTTTGTGGTCCCTGAAAAATGTACTCCCATTGTAGCATCCAGTCGCCTCCCTCACAACATGCCTCGCCACCAGTCGCAACACTATCAGCGAACGGTTCTAGCATTTCCACGCTAGGTTCCACCAATGCTGCCGACTGGTTCCAGCACTGACGCCTGCTGGTTGTAGCACTAGCATGATAACCCACTTGTGTAGGGGATCGCAACAGTCTTCGAGGGAAGTATTACAACCTAAATGTATTGATCCGGCACAAGGATAGCCAAAGAATACTTGTAAGCCTTAATAGTTGGGTTGTCAATTCAACCACAACTGAAAAATAATACTTGCTCGACATAATTTATTAGTTGCAAAAGCGATGGAGTGAATGTAGTTGTGATTGTGAAGTAGTAACAAAATCGTTCCCAACAGTTGGCAAGAACAAAAGTAACATAAAGAGAGCGAAGTGTGAAAAGTGTAGGCATGGGAGTGGGTAATGGACATTGCATGGATGGAATCATATATTTAATAGTCGTAACACAAGGTAGCAACAAACTAGACCCAATTTATCAATCATATGTGAGCATGTATTATGTATGTAGTTGTATGTGTTTGCAATAGCAACTTGCACAACATCTTTTGTCCTACGCTCTCATTTCAATGGGATCCTAAATGAAATTAACGTAATTAAGGTAGTCCTTTCACAAAGCACCCGTGCAAAGCATTAAACAATCTATGAACACATGTGATCGACAGATCATAGTCATCCCCTTTGATACCTTGATAACCTCACTTCAAGTTATAGAGTTCAGAACCATAACAAGTGCATATAACTTACAGATAAGATATAAAACACACATATATATTCATGGAAACGTAAAATAGCTCATATATGAAATCAAGGTGCTCGGGCCCTAGTGTCAAGCATTAAGCACATCAAAGTCATAGAAACATCAATATCATAACATACGGGGGCACTAGGCATCAACCCTAACAAATCTTGCGTCTATTACGTCAGAGATCTCATTCAATTCCCACCGACCCATGTGCCTATAGGGAGATTACTCGCACATTAGTTGGGAGATCATGATGGTGGTGATGAAGAAGATGTTATTGATGTCAATGGCGACGAATTCCCCACTCCATAGGCCAAAGTCAGCCTCCAGATTAGTGTTGTGAAAATCCTGGAAAATCAGACTAAGCGTTTCGAGATGAAGGATAAATATAGGCCAAAGGGAGGCGTAAGGCGGTAACTAGGGGGGCATGTGGTGGGGTCGCGTGGCAACGTGATGACCCCCTTCAACTCATCTTCTAGATACGTGGCTCTTTTCTTCATAAATGTGTTTTTGCCTTTTTAATTTTTTTGAGAAACTTTATTTATGCAAAAAAAACACCAAGGGCAATTTTGCTGACTGAAATAATGCAATAGAGGATAAAAACATAGCAAAATTTCTCGGAAGAAGTAGATATGTTTGAGACGTATCAACCCCCCCCCCCCCCCAAAGTTTAGCTTATTGGTTGTCGTCAAGCAATCCAGTTGATAAACTGAAGCCACAAAGGAAAACTTTTACAATAACTATTTCTAGGTGTATGTACAGAAATTTAGTCCAGGATCACTTTACAACCATCTTATAAAAGTAATCATATGAATAACAAAAACTTAGTAACCATGTTCTCACATGATAAGATTTCAACCTAACTAATAATAAATTATCTCAAACATCAACATGATCAAAATAGACATGATGCCAATATGAGAATATTGTTGGAAATATGCCCTAGAGGCAATAATAAATTGGTTATTATTATATTTCCTTGTTCATGATAATCGTTTATTATCCATGCTAGAATTGTATTGATAGGAAACTCAGATACATGTGTGGATACATAGACAACACCATGTCCCTAGTAAGCCTCTAGTTGACTAGCTCGTTGATCAATAGATGGTTACGGTTTCCTGACCATGGACATCGGATGTCGTTGATGACGGGATCACATCATTAGGAGAATGATGTGATGGACAAGACCCAATCCTAAGCATAGCACTAGATCGTGTAGTTCGTATGCTAAAGCTTTTCTAATGTCAAGTATCGTTTCCTTAGACAATGAGATTGTGCAACTCCCGGATACCGTAGGAGTGCTTTGGGTGTGCCAAACGTCACAACGTAACTGGGTGACTATAAAGGTGCACTACGGGTATCTCTGAAAGTGTCTGTTGGGTTGGCACGAATCGAGACTGGGATTTGTCACTCCGTGTGACGGAGAGGTATCTCTGGGCCCACTCGGTAGGACATCATCATAATGTGCACAATGTGGTCAAGGAGTTGATCACGGGATGATGTGTTACGGAACGAGTAAAGAGACTTGCCGGTAACGAGATTGAACAAGGTATCGGGATACCGATGATCGAATCTCGGGCAAGTATCGTACCGATAGACAAAGGGAATTGTATACGGGATTGATTAAGTCCTTGACATCGTGGTTCATCCGATGAGATCATCATGGAACATGTGGGAGCCAACATGGGTATCTAGATCCCGCTGTTGGTTATTGACCGGAGAACGTCTCGGTCATGTCTGCATGGTTCCCGAACCCGTAGGGTCTACACACTTAAGGTTCGATGACGCTAGGGTTATAAAGGAAGTTTGTATGTGGTTACCGAATGTTGTTCGGAGTCCCGGATGAGATCCCGGACGTCACGAGGAGTTCCGGAATGGTCCGGAGGTAAATATTTATATGTGGGAAGTCCTGTTTTGGTCACCGGAAAGGTTTCGGGTTTTATCGATAACGTACCGGGACCACCGGGAGGGTCCCGGGGGTCCACCAAGTGGGGCCACCAGCCCCGGAGAGCTTCATGGGCCAAGTGTGGAAGGGGACCAGCCCCAAGTGGGCTGGTGCGCCCCCCCACAAGGGCCCAAGGCGCAAGGGAGAGGAGAAGGGGGCAAACCCTAGGGCAGATGGGCCTTAAGGCCCATCCTGGTGCGCCTCCCTCTCCCCCTCCCCCTTGGCCGCCTCCCTTAGATGGGATCTAGGCTGGCAGCCACCCCTAGGGGTGGAAACCCTAAAGGGGGCACAGCCCCTCCCCTTCCCCTATATATACTTGGCCTAGGGGCTGCCCAATACACGCGATTTGATCTCTCCCTGTTGGTGCAGCCCTCCCTCTCTTTCTCTTCATATCCCGTGGTGCTTGGCGAAGCCCTACAGGATTTCCACGCTCCTCCACCACCACCACGCCGTTGTGCTGCTGCTGGATGGAGTCTTCCTCAACCTCTCCCTCTCTCCTTGCTGGATCAAGGCGTGGGAGACGTCACCGGGCTGTACGTGTGTTGAACGCGGAGGTGCCGTCCATTCGGCACTAGGATCATCGGTGATTTGGATCACGACGAGTACGACTCCATCAACCCCGTTCTCTTGAACGCTTCCGCTTAGTGATCTACAAGGGTATGTAGATGCACTCTCCTTCCCCTTGTTGCTAGTCTCTCCATAGATAGATCTTGGTGACACGTAGGAAAATTTTGAATTTCTGCTACGTTCCCCAACAATGGCATCATGAGCTAGGTCTATTGCGTAGATTCTATGCACGAGTAGAACACAAAGTAGTTGTGGGCGTCGATTTTGTCAATTTACTTGCCGTTACTAGTCTTATCTTGATTCAGCGGCATCGTGGGATGAAGCGGCCCGGACCGACCTTACACGTACACTTACGTGAGACAGGTTCCACCGACTGACATGCACTAGTTGCATAAGGTGGCTAGCGGGTGTCTGTCTCTCCCACTTTAGTCGGATCGGATTCGATAAACAGAGTCCTTATGAAGGGTAAATAGAAATTGGCAATTCACGTTGTGGTTTTGGCGTAGGTAAGAAACGTTCTTGCTAGCAACCTATAGCAGCCACGTAAAAAGTTGCAACAACAATTAGAGGACGTCTAACTTGTTTTTGCAGCAAGTGTTTTTGTGATGTGATATGGCCAAAAGGATGTGATGAATGATATATGTGATGTATGAGATTGATCATGTTCTTGTAATAGGAATCACGACTTGCATGTCGATGAGTATGACAACCGGCAGGAGCCATAGGAGTTGTCTTAATTTATTTATGACCTGCGTGTCAACATAAACGTCATGTAATTACTTTACTTTATTGCTAACCGTTAGCTGTAGTAGTAGAAGTAATCGTTGGCGAGACAACTTCATGAAGACACGATGATGGAGATCATGATGATGGAGATCATGGTGTCATGCCGGTGAGAAGATGATCATAGAGCCCCGAAGATGGAGATCAAAAGGAGCAATATGATATTGGCCATATCATGTCACTATTTGATTGCATGTGATGTTTATCATGTTTATACATCTTGTTTACTTAGAACGACAGTAGTAAATAAGATGATCCCTCATTAAAATTTCAAGAAAGTGTTCCCCCTAACTGTGCACCGTTGCGACAGTTTGTTGTTTCGAAGCACCACGTGATGATCGGGTGTGATAGATTCTAACGTTCACATACAACGGGTGTAAGACAGATTTACACACGTGAAACACTTAGGTTGACTTGACGAGCCTAGCATGTGTACAGACATGGCCTCGGAACACAGAAGACCGAAAGGTCGAGCATGAGTCGTATAGAAGATACGATCAACATGAAGATGTTCACCGACGTTGACTAGTCCATCTCACGTGATGATCGGACACGGCCTAGTTGACTCAGATCATGTAATCACTTAGATGACTAGAGGGATGTCTATCTGAGTGGGAGTTCATAAGATGAACTTAATTATCCTGAACATAGTCAAAAGGTCTTCGCAAATTATGTCGTAGCTCGCGCTTCAGTTCTACTGTTTAAATATGTTCCTAGAGAAAATTTAGTTCAAAGTTGTTAGTAGCAATTATGCGGACTAGGTCCGTAAACTGAGGATTGTCCTCATTGCTTCATAGAAGGCTTATGTCCTTAATGCACCGCTCAGTGTGCTGAACCTCGAATGTCGTCTGTGGATGTTGCGAACATACACATTTTTGATAACTGCGTGATAGTTCAGTTAAACGGTTTAGAGTTGAGGCACCGAAGACGTTTTGAAACGTCGCGAAATATATGAGATGTTTTGAGGGCTGAAATTGAGATTTCTGGCTCGTGCCCACGTCAAGAGGTATAAGACCTCCGACGATTTTCTTAGCCTACAAACTAAGGGAGAAAAGCTCAATTGTTGAGCTTGTGCTCAGATTGTCTGAGTACAACAATCATTTGAATCGAGTGGGAGTTGATCTTCCAGATGAGACATTGATGTTTCTCCGAAGTCATTACCACCAAGCTGCTAGAGCTTCGTGATGAACTATAACATATCAGGGACATATATGATGATCCTTGAAACATTCGCGATGTTTGACACCACAAAAGTAGAAATCAAGAAGGAGCATCAACTGTTGATGGTTGGTGAAACCACTAGTTTCAAGAAGGGCAAGGCCAAGAAGGGATACTTCATGAAACGGCAATTCAGCTGCTGCTCTAGTGAAGAAACCCAAGGTTGAACCCAAACCCAAGACTAAGTGCTTTTGTAATAAGGGGAACAGCCACTGGAGCAGAATTACCCTAGATACTTGGTAGATGAGAAGGCTGGCAATGTCGATAGAAGTATATTGGATATACATTGTGTTGATGTGTACTTTACTAGTACTCCTAGTAGTACCAGGGTATTAGATACCGGTTCGGTTGCTAAGTGTTAGTAACTCGAAATAAAAGCTACGGAATAAACGGAGACTAGCTAAAAGTGAGCTGACGATATGTGTTGGAAGTGTTTCCAATGTTGATATGATCAAGCATCGCACGCTCCCTCTACCATCGAGATTGGTGTTAAACCTAAATAATTGTTATTTGGTGTTTGCGTTGAGCATAGACATGATTGGATTATGTCTATTGCAATACGGTTATTCATTTAAGGAGAATAATGGTTACTCTGTTTATTTGAATAATACCTTTAATGGTCTTGCACCTAAAATGAATGATTTATTGAATCTCGATAGTAGTGATACACATGTTCATGCCAAAAGATATAAGATAGTAATGATAGTACCACCTACTTGTGGCACTGCCACTGAAGTCATATCGGTATTAAACGCATGAAGAAGCTCCATATTGATGGATCTTTGGACTCACTCGTTTTTGAAAAGTTTGAGGCATGCGAACCATGTCTATTGGTGTATATGCATGAAGAAACTCCATGCAAATGGACCGTTTGGACTCACTTGATTTTGAATCACTTGAGACATGCAAATCATACCACATGGGCAAGATGACTGAAAGCCTCGGTTTCAGTAAAATGGAACTAGAAAGCAACTTGTTGGAAGTAATACATTTTTGATGTGTGCAGTCCAATGAGTGCTGAGGCGTGTAGTGGATATCGTTATGGTCTTACTTCACAGATGATTTGAGTAGATGTTGAGTATATTTACTTGATGAATCACGAGTCTGAATTATTGAAAGGTTCAAGTAATTTCAGGGTGAAGTTGAAAGATCGTCGTGACAAGAGGATAAAATATCTATGATATGATCATAGAGATGAATATCTGAATTACGAGTTTGGCACAGAATTAAGACATTGTGGAAATTGTTTCACAACTAACACAGCCTGGAACACCATAGTGTGATGGTGTGTCCGAACATCATAACTGCACCCTATTGGATATAAAGCATACCATGATGTCTCTTATCGAATTACCACAATAATTTATGGGTTAGGCATTAGAGACAACCACATTCACTTTAAATAGGGCACCACGTAATTCCGATGAGATGGCACCATATGAACTATGGTTTAGAGAAACCTAAGCTGTCATTTCTTAAAAGGTTTGGGGCTGCGACGCTTATGTGAAAAAGTTTCAGGCTG
Source organism: Triticum monococcum (assembly GCA_034509565.1). NCBI lineage: Eukaryota > Viridiplantae > Streptophyta > Magnoliopsida > Poales > Poaceae > Triticum > Triticum monococcum. The sequence continues at coordinate 166,507,033 of CM067842.1, read as the reverse complement.
ATAAGCTCGAACCAAAGTGGATAAATGCATCTTCATAGGACACCCAAAACAGTTGGGTATACCTCCTGTCTCAGATCCGAAAGCAATAAGAGATTGTTTCTAGAATCGGGTCCTTTCTCGAGGAAAAGTTTCTCTCGAAAGAATTGAGTGGGAGGATGGTGGAGACTTGATGAGGTTATTGAACCGTCTCTTCAACTAGTGTGTGGCAGGGCACAGGAAGTTGTTCCTGTGGCACATACACCAATTGAAGTAGAATCTTATGATAGTGATCATGAAACTTCAGATCAAGTCACTACCAAACCTCGTGGGATGACAAGGATGCGTACTACTTCAGAGTGGTACGTAATCCCGTCTTGGAAGTCATGTTGCTAGACAACAATGAACCTACGAGCTATGGAGAAGCGGTGGTGGGCCTGGATTCCGATAAATGGCTCGAGGCCATATAATCCGAGAGAGGATCCATATATGAAAACAAAGTGTAGACTTTGGCAGAATAGCTCGATGGTCGTAAGGCTGTTGAGTACAGATGGATTTTAAAAGGAAGATGGACAATGATGGTAAGTATCACCATTAAGAAAGCTCGGCTTGTCATTAATATGTTTTCCGACAAGTTCAAGGAGTTGACTACGATGAGACTTTCTCACTTGTAGCGATGCTAAGAGTCTGTTGGAATTATGTTAGCGATTACTGCATTATTTATGAAATCTTGCAGATAGGATGTCAAAACATTGTTTACTCGACGATTTTCTTGAGGAAAGGTTGTATGTGATACAATCGGAAGGTTTTGTCAATCCTGAAAGATGCTAACAAGTGTGTAAAGCTCCAGCTATCCTTCTAAGGACTGGAGTAAGCATCTCGGAGTTGGAATGTATGCTTTGATGAGATGATCAAAGATTTTGGTGTATACAAAGTTTATGAGAAACTTGTATTTCCAAAGAAGTGAGTGGGAGCACTATAGAATTTTTGATAAGTATATGTTGTTGACATATTGTTGATCAGAAATGACGTAGAATTTCTGGAAAGCATATAGGGTTATTTGGAAAGTGTTTTTCAATGGAAAGCCTGGATTAAGCTACTTGAACATTGAGCATCAAGATCTATAAGGATAGATCAAAACGCTTAATGGTACTTTCAAATGAGCACATACCTTGACATGATCTTGAAGGTGTTCAAGATGGATCAGTCAAAGAAGGAGTTCTTGCCTGAATTGTAAGGTATGAAGTTAAGACTTAAAGCTCGACCACGGCAGAATAGAGAGAAAGGACGAAGGTCGTCCCCTATGCTTAAGACATAGGCTCCATAGTATGCTATGCTGTGTACCGCACCTGATGTGTGCCTTGCCACATGTCTGGCTAGAGGGTACAAAGGTGATCTAGGAGTAGATCACCAGATAGCGGTCAAAATTATCCTTAGAGGAATAAGGATATGTTTCTCGGTTATGGAGGTGATAAAGAGTTCGACGTAAAGAGTTACGTCGATGCAAGCTTAACACCTATCCGGATAGCTCTGAGTAGAGATACCGGATACGTATAATGGAGCAACAATTTGGAATAGCTCCAAGTAGAACAGTTATTTGAAATGGCTCCAAATGTAGCGTAGTGGTTGCATCTACAAGATGACATAGAAATTTGCGAAGTACATACGGATCTGAATGTTGCAGACCCGTTGACTAAAACCTCTCTCACAAGCAACATGATCAAACCTAGAACTCATTGAGTGTTAATCACATAGTGATGTGAACTAGACTACTGACTCTAGTAAACTCTTGGGTGTTAGTCACATGGCGATGTGACCTGTGAATGTTAATCACATGGCGATGTGAACTAGATTATTGACTCTAGTGCAAGTGGGAGACTGTTGGAAATATGCCCTAGAGGCAATAATAAATTGGTTATTATTATATTTCCTTGTTCATGATAATCGTTTATTATCCATGCTAGAATTGTATTGATAGGAAACTCAGATACATGTGTAGATACATAGACAACACCATGTCCCTAGTAAGCCTCTAGTTGACTAGCTCGTTGATCAATAGATGGTTACGGTTTCCTGACCATGGACATCGGATGTCGTTGATGACGGGATCACATCATTAGGAGAATGATGTGATGGACAAGACCCAATCCTAAGCATAGCACTAGATCGTGTAGTTCGTATGCTAAAGCTTTTCTAATGTCAAGTATCGTTTCCTTAGACCATGAGATTGTGCAACTCCCGGATACCATAGGAGTGCTTTGGGTGTGCCAAACGTCACAACGTAACTGGGTGACTATAAAGGTGCACTACGGGTATCTCTGAAAGTGTCTGTTGGGTTGGCACAAATCGAGACTGGGATTTGTCACTCCGTGTGACGGAGAGGTATCTCTGGGCCCACTCGGTAGGACATCATCATAATGTGCACAATGTGGTCAAGGAGTTGATCACGGGATGATGTGTTACGGAACGAGTAAAGAGACTTGCCGGTAACGAGATTGAACAAGGTATCGGGATACCGATGATCGAATCTCGGGCAAGTATCGTACCGATAGACAAAGGGAATTATATACGGGATTGATTAAGTCCTTACATCGTGGTTCATCCGATGAGATCATCGTGGAACATGTGGGAGCCAACATGGGTATCCAGATCCCGCTGTTGGTTATTGACCGGAGAACGTCTCGGTCATGTCTGCATGGTTCCCGAACCCGTAGGGTCTACACACTTAAGGTTCGATGACGCTAGGGTTATAAAGGAAGTTTGTATGTGGTTACCGAATGTTGTTCGGAGTCCCGGATGAGATCCCGGACGTCACGAGGAGTTCCGGAATGGTTCGGAGGTAAAGATTTATATATGGGAAGTCCTGTTTTGGTCACCGGAAAGGTTTCAGGTTTTATCGGTAACGTACCGGGACCACCGGGAGGGTCCCGGGGGTCCACCAAGTGGGGCCACCAGCCCCGGAGAGCTTCATGGGCCAAGTGTGGAAGGGGACCAGCCCCAAGTGGGCTGGTGCACCCCCCCCCCACAAGGGCCCAAGGCGCAAGGGAGAGGAGAAGGGGGCAAACCCTAGGGCAGATGGGCCTTAAGGCCCATCCTGGTGCGCCTCCCTCTCCCCCTCCCCCTTGGCCGCCTCCCTTAGATGGGATCTAGGCTGGCCGCCACCCCTAGGGGTGGAAACCCTAAAGGGGGTGCAGCCCCTCCCCTTCCCCTATATATACTTGGCCTAGGGGCTGCCCAATACACGCGATTTGATCTCTCCCTGTTGGTGCAGCCCTCCCTCTCTTTCTCCTCATATCCCGTGGTGCTTGGCGAAGCCCTGCAGGATTGCCACGCTCCTCCACCACCACCACGCCGTTGTGCTGCTGCTGGATGGAGTCTTCCTCAACCTCTCCCTCTCTCCTTGCTGGATCAAGGCGTGGGAGACGTCACCGGGCTGTACGTGTGTTGAACGCGGAGGTGCCGTCCGTTCGGCACTAGGATCATCGGTGATTTGAATCACGACGAGTACGACTCCATCAACCCCGTTCTCTTGAACGCTTCCGCTTATCGATCTACAAGGGTATGTAGATGCACTCTCCTTCCCCTCGTTGCTAGTCTCTCCATAGATAGATCTTGGTGACACGTAGGAAAATTTTAAATTTCTGCTACGTTCCCCAACAAATATGATGCCAAAATGTCATGTCTCTTGTACGAAGCACCCCGACAGACAACAATGGTTGGCGGCACAAGTGTCGTGACACGACACCGGCGAAGTTCGCCCCACATCAACTTTAATCCATCCTTCACCACCAATCCATGCATATACCAATGTAAATAGACCATAAGTGGAGCTCCAAACGATCTCGTCCATCGAAGCATATCAAATCCAACAACCTAGGTTACTCCGATATGTCGAGGGCCCAATATGTTAATCGTCCAACATGTTTAGCACACAACTGATATCATATCTAATATTAATGCTAGCACAAATCACATTATTGTAACACAAATAATATCCGCGAACCAACCTGTGGTTGGATGGTTAGAGGGACAGTGGCATCCCCAGCCTAGCAGGGTTCAAGTCCTAGTGTTCACATTGTTCCTGAATTTATTCAGGATTTCTAGCGATGCGCTCTCGATGGGAGGAGACGTTCTCGTCAACGACGAGGAGCATACGGTGGCTTCGTAAATCTCAAGTTGAAATGTCGGCTCGGTCTCTCAAAGGTGTTCATAGGAGTAGGGTGAACGTGTGTGTGTTTATAGGGGTGAGTGTATGCGCGTATGTATGAGCGCTCGAGTCTGTATTGTGTTATAAAAAACACAAATAATATCCTATCTAATATGAATGTGCAACTTTTTTCTACATAAGTAGGACAATGCCGTGTGTTGCAACGTGATATAAATATTCTAGTATGTCAGTCCGTGATTAAAGTAAGATCCCGACATAAAAATGCGATTGTGTAAATAAATGTTTATCAAATCCTGTTTATGATTTACTTTATATTTTGATGAGAAGTTTGGTAAGTAAATTAAAGTAAGACTGGTTTAGAAGATAAGTAAATTAAGGTGATTGATTATTATATGAAAAAGGTTGGATGAAAGGTTGGTGGGAAGAAAAAGTGAAATATGAAACCTTATATTCTTTTTAAGTAGTACTAGCACATATGCCCGTGCATTGCAACGGGGAAAATAATTTGAAACCCTAACATTTTTTGAAAACATGAACCTTTTATAAAAATTATGAATATTTTTTGACTTTGGGATTGTTTTTAAAAACAGGAACATGTTTTCAACATTCAGAACAACTTTAGAAAATGTGCTTTTGAAACACGAACATTATTTTCAATTTGTGAACATTAGTAAAATAAGAATATTTTTTTAATCTTGAACATTTTTAAAATGTAACTGTTTTTTGGAAATCTCAAAAAAATTTGGAAAATACTACTCCCTCTGTCCCATAATATAAGAACGTTTTTGACACTACACAGGTGTAAAAAATGTTCTTATATTATGGGACGGAGGGAGTACCATTTTATAAATTTTGAAGAACCTTTGGAACGATAACAATAAAAAAATGTCAAAAATAAATTTAAAACAGTATTTGTTTCAAAATTTTGAAAAGGTTTAGAAATTTTGACCAAAATTGAAATTCTGGAAATTTTGAATTTACGAAAAAACGAAAAAATAAAATAATTTTCCAAAGCAAAAAAGAAAAAATAAACAGGAAATAAAAGGAGAACAAAAACTACAGAAAAAAAGAAAATATCCCGGCTCAGTCTTGGTTGTCAGGTGCGAAGTCCTCTCTATATGTTACACTGTGCAGCAAATAGGATTTTCCCCACCACATGGGCAGTAAATTAAGTGGGCTGGCTTCACTGGGTCAGAGCGCGTGTGGCCCATATACGAAATTCTGGACAAACTATTATTTCTTTTCTAACAGGCGGAGGCACAAAAATTAGTACCACCTCGAATAAAAGAAAAATCTTTCCGATGGTGAACAGATGAAAAAAAATCAAAGAAACATACCTTGCTTTATTAGTAGATATAGAGATAGAGATAGAGATATAAATGCCTCTTTTCATTCTTAGAAGCAGAAAAATCATCGAAAATAAGATGACGTGTAGCTCAATTACTATATGAAAAGAGATGCCGCCAGTTTCTATCATATGGATTTTGTGTCCACTGTTTTTTCCTTTAAAATGTGAATGATAGAATACATAGGAATGCCAATCCATTTATTATTACAAAGAAATTAACTTTAAAGAACAAAATTTCTATAAAAATATATACTCTTTTTGTTCCAAAATAAGTATCGTTGATTTAGTATAAAGTTAGTCCACGCTGAGCCTAGGACGGAGTATCAGTTTTAAATTTTCATAAAATTCCTCCAAACTATAACTATAGGAGGCCTAGGGCAGAGGAGAAAGTAGGGCAATCCAGTCATTTCAGCGGTTCAGGAGGTGGGTCAAACTCAGCGGACCACGCCAGCACACAGCCGGGTCGTCGTGCGTGCCGCGCGCCCCACTGCGCAATTCCTCGTGTTCTGTCTGCCAGGCGGGAGCTCTCCGAGGCCCTTGGAGCCCCCCATCGAGAGGGCAGCAACAAGCCAACCAAAACCCCCCTCCAGAGGAAAAACGCTAAAACCCGCGTCGCCCTCGCGGTCACGGGCCACACCACCACTGCCCCCCCGCCGTCACGGTTTCCATCCCTAAATCCTCCCGACTCGCCATTGTCCCGACCGACCCCGCCTCCCCGCGGCCTTATCCTATCCCTATTCGGCCCCGCCGCCATGGAGGCCGTGCGCGCGTCGGCGGCCTGGGTGGCCAGCCGCTCCTCCCACGTCAAGGTCGACATGCTAGGTATCCGTTTCCCGAATGATACCACGATTTTTCCGACCAGGGAGGGGAGTATCGTCTTCATTGGGATGTTTTTTCTGAAACGGTACTAGGATTTCCTAGGCCACGCAGTATCATCTTCACAGGCTTCCCTGTTCCGGTGGGTTATGTATTAGTCGACTGTAGTATTTCTAAGCAGCATCTGGTTGACCCTGCAAGAAACCAGAGTTGATTTTCATGTTCTGGGATTGGACTTCAATGTTCGGGTTCTGGATTCCTGTTCTCTTACATGTTGTTTTGGTCAGCTTTCACCATTTTCTTATGAAAGAACAACTTGATGGAATACGTATTTTTGCTCTGCTTTTATATGTTTATATCAATGTTCATCCTTCCTTTGTTTTGTGACAATTGTCCCAAGTGAAGTTATAAGTTATGTTCCTCTTACCCGTTTGTTCGTTTCACAGAGATTGAGAAGGCCGTGGACAAAATTCAGGGGAACGTTCCAAAAGTTGAGTGGGATTTCGAAGGAATCCATTACTTTGACAATGGGCCGCTCACTGTGCAGTACCTCTTCGTCTTGGATGCGCTGAACTTTTGCTTCTGGCCAGGTATTAGTTCAGCCAGGAACGTTCTTCGTGTTTTGAACATGTAGAAATTACTAGTGATGTATTGCCCTTATCTTATGAGTGGTATTTTTCTTAAGGAATTCTGAAAAATATTAGCACTAACAGACATCAGAGATTGCCACTCTATGTTTGCATTTCTTTTGCTCCTGTATAAAATATTCGTATGTTGTTGCTCCTGTATAGCATAACACGTGGTTAGGGGAGAGGAGGGACGGTTTATTTTTCTTTGCTTACTTGTTGACAATGTTTAGGGATATTAAGACATTTGGTCGTGCAGCCAGTATTATTCTTCTCATGACTTCAGGCTTTTTAGATTTTCAGAGTGCCGAAATCAATTTTGTATTGCCTGAAAACAATGCACTAGTGCTTACACCACAAGGAACTTATGGATATTTCTAATTTAGTATTTTTTTTGTTAGTAGCTATATGTGAGTTTCCTGGATCAACAACCTTCTATGTTGGTTGCTACGTTGCCAACAAGTGGCTAGGGGAGAGGAGTGGCGGTTTATTTTTCTCTCTTTACTTCTTGACAATTATTAGGGGTATTAAGATGTTCAGGCGTGCAGAATTCCTCTTCTCGTCACTTTAGGTTTTTTTAGATTTTCAGAGTGCAGAAATCAACTTCGCATTGTCTGAAAACTATACACTAGTGCTTATACACCACAAGGAACTTCTGGATACTAGTTAATTGCCTGTGTGTTGCAACGGGGGCATCAATATTCTAGCGATCCTCCAGTACAACGCTCGGTGATACTTTCCAAAATTAACATGATCCTCCCGTTCAAAGAATGATACTCTCCATAGTTAACGTGATTCTAACATCCAATGCTCGATGATACTTTCCATAATTAACGCGATCCTCCCGCCCAAAGACGGATACTCCATAATTAACATGATCCTCCCGTCCAAAGAATTATACTCTCCATAATTAATGCGGAACCAACAAACATACGAAACCAAACCAAACCACGACGTACCATCACGACTGCAAACTCCCTTTTAACAGTAGAGATTTCTACCTTAAGTATTTCTTGTTAGTAGCTACACATGATTTTCCTTGGATCAACAACCTTTTATGTTGGCTGCTATTTTGCCAACAAGTGGCTAGGGGAGAGGAGTGGTGATTTATTTTTCTCTCTTTACTTGTTGACAATGACTAGGGCTATTCAGAGAATGTATTTTTCCCTTAATTATTTTTTGGCTGCGACTATCTAGCCCTAGGTAATAGATATTTCTCTTGGCTGTTCTTCACTATATTATTGAGCTTATTTTAACAAAATCCTTTGAGTTTTCTTCTGCTATATTTCAGTTGTTACCTTTGTTTGCAAATTACAGTGCATCTTGATTTTGTTACACTCCACATTGTTACTTTTGTGTAGCTCAAAATATTAATGTGCACAAGCTTTTATTCTACCTGATATTCCTTAGTTTCTCTACTGGGTTTAGTTGGATTTAACTGCAATTGACTTCTCTGGACCACTCATTTTATTTGGATAAATGCCTCCCCTTTCTGTTATAATGTGTTTTACTATACTAATGATATTCCTTAATCGAATAGACAAGGACTTGACCTATGACAATTTGGCTTCTGGACTTAAGTTAGCATTAGAGAAAGATAAGTCAGCACTTGATGCAGATCGTCTGAAGAATTATACTGGTACAGTTTCCCTGTTTCTGTGCAAAAGAAGCTATAACTCCCAGTAATTCCCACTAATTGGAAGAAAATGCAACTTATGGAAAATGTAGGACCACAACTTCGAGAACTGCTGAATTGGCCGCGCCCACTGCCAATTGAGGAGGAAAGAGTCCGCCTTCTTCATGAGGTACTACACTGTGTTGCTTATTCAGTATATTGAAGTGTTGGACTTTAAATTTTTCCCACTGTGTTCTGCTCAATTGCTCATATTATTTGAATACTTTGTCACTTAACAACTACAAAAGTCACGCCCATCTTCTTTAGTGCGATTAGGCATAGCTATCCACTTTTACTTCAAATATGATCTGATCATATTCCATCAGAACTATCATGTTAATGTCGACATTCAAATAACTTCTTTGCCAACTGATCTCAATTTGGTTCTGAAGCATTTATTTGTTCTGGTGCTTTAATTCAGGTTGGTCTGGAGCTTGAAAGAAGCTTTGGCGGCGAGGCTGCTAATCTTGTGAAGTCTGCTGGAAACTCTGCTGCATCTCTGATTGAACTGATTACCCGTCACTTTCCTGGTAAATCAGCCACTGCACTTGTCTTCCACTTGATCTTGGTAGCATCATTATTTTAGAGGAAAGGTGTCGCCTGTGCCGGTTCCATTTCATTTAATGGAACCAAGTTCGAACATGGCAGCGCTCAAGACAGACCAGAGTAGCCGTCCAGATAGCGGAGATAGCATCATTTTCATCTGTCCTGTTTTAGTTAGGCCAGATGGCTAAGCTGTATTTCTCCAGCTATATTGGAGAACAGGAACTCAATGGTGTACAATCTTTTCGTTGGCTCCTGTTTAGTCTGTTGTTGTAGTCAAATAGCTGCTTCTGCAGATACATTTTACTATCTTGGAGACCTTGGTCCTTGTCCCCTGTCTAGTCATTGGATCATTTGTCAAATGGACCAATTAGACGTGGGCAGAAACAATGAGAGAAATGCAGAACTTGCCTAGGTGGTTAGGACCACTGGATATGCATAATGGGCTGGGCCATGGACATCCACATAGGACCACAAGATATGGATGATCTTTACGTGGCTACAGCTTACACCTCAGTTAGCTTGCATCCTAGATGTCCCTACTTTGGGATTTGGATGTTTGTTGATTGAGAATACTGAGCATTATTCTTTTTCTTTTCTACTCAGTGGTTAGATCATTGAACTTACGAGACAATTTGCTGTAGCATGAAGTAACTATCTGCTCAGACACGCCTTTAACTCTTGGCCAGTCGGCCTCATTTTGTTCTGTGAACATGCTCGAGGGAAACTTCACCAGAGCAGATGCACTTCACTCCTGGTTTTACTTGCAAATACAACATTGAATATTGTGTGTATGCGCTCCCACCCCAACCCCTAACCATCATGCTAAATAGAAAATGGCCAGACACGATTTGGTTCATCTGTACATCCTAATATTATTTTGTACATGTGTGAGTCATTCAACCAATACCATGTGTAATTATGGTGATACTGATAGATGGTAGCCACTGTTGTCCAAGTCCTGACTGCTGATATATTTTACTTTCTTTTCTCGTGCATACTTGGTCATAATTAAACTGTACCTTGAGGAAAATTTCACTGCAGACTGGTTGTAACACTCTTGAACATATTTATTAGAATGCATCTATCTGGCATGACAGATTTGTTGTAACTCAATTTTGACAGGCTTTCGAGATCACTCACTTTACAAGGGACACCAGGTTTTCCTGTACAAGCGAGCCCAGATATTCGTTGCTGATTTGTGGGGTGCTTTCAAGGGGGAAAACTACGGAGAGTTCTACGACATCAAGTCCATCACCATCTTTGCCGACTATATTGTCCCTGCTGTACTGAGGGAGCTTGGCATACTGAAATACGAGTCGAGTCTATGTTGCTCGATCGACTCGAACAGCGAGATTGTGCCTGGAAGCGAAGAGGAAGTGGAGATTCGTGCTTGTTCTGTTCATGCCGTTGAAAAAATGAGGGAACTCATCAACAAAAAGTTTGGGAAGCAGGTACGGGCATCTGAATCTCTTCCTCTCTTTTTCGAATGACCACATCTGAATCAGGTTCACCTGAGGCTTTCATGCCATTTATTCTCTGACCTGCACTCCTGGCTGGTACACAACACAAACTAAAGGCTGCAGATTGGTGTTTGGTTGCACTCTGTATTATCACTGAAAAAATAACCGATGAAATTCATTAAGTTTACTTGAGTGCACGATCAACTTCATTATGTTTAACATCATTAGGTTTCTTAAGCAAAGCAGTCAATGTGTGTAGCATTTGATTCAACTCGGGCTGACTCCGCTCTTGCTTTTGTGTTTTTCCTGGCAGCTTCTGAGCATTGACATTGACCTCTGGCTCTGGTCGGTAGGCGTTCAGAACATGGCGCTGTCTCATCACCGCACCCTCTCCATTTACTACTGAGACTACGCTAGCAGCAGCTGCCACCCTCCCTCTCCGCGGCGGAAGATCGGCCGCGTCTTGGGGATCTCCTTTAGCTGCTGCTACATATGGATACTAAAATTTTGTCCCTCTCCGAGGAGTGCACAAAAGTGCAAGCTGTCGCTACCGTAGGGTCATCAAGACTTATAGGTAGAACTGGTGTTACCGCGTCTATGTATTGTGGTGGTAGTCCCAAACCATCTTTTTGTTTCATCCAATCTAAAAAAAAATCTGCGCTTTGTCCGAAATTCAACCAGCGGCTATCATCTACTATCTATCTACTATCACTATAAAAGAAAGAGAGGGGCAGATCCAAACAATCACATCCATTCATCGTCAAAATCTAATGACTCTTAATCATTCTGTGTTTAACGCTATCAACCACGCAACAAGCCACGCTCGATCAATCACTAATCTGCCCGTAGTAAAAAGGAAACAAAACCGCCCGCCCGCACGACCTCCTCCTTCTCCCGCATGACCTCCTCATCCTCCCGCGTTGTTCGCCTCGCGCCGCCTTCACCGCCGCCTCGCGTCGCAGGAGGCGGCCGCAGGTCGCCGGGAGCCTCCCTAGCCGCGGGAGCCCGCCCCGCTGCGCCTTCATCGCCGCCTCGCGTCGCCGGAGCCACGGGAAGCGGATGCGGGTCGCCGGGAGCCCGCCCCCGCCGCGGGTCGCTGGGAGCCTCCCTAGCCGCGGGAGCCCGCTGATGTAGTCATGTACCTACGGTAGGGACACGGACCCGTCCTAAGAGCCCTACCGTAGGACGTCCTTAGAGGAAGCCACCTTTCAGACAACTTGAAGATATCCCACTCGACGGATTGAAGACACTCGACCAAGAACCGTCACTCGACTGCCAGAAGACCTCCAGTCACTCCGTGGGCGAATGGTCGGGTATTAGGCAGCCTTTATGATCATTATGACACTTTATTAGGGACGTTATCAGTAACGCCCACCTTAAATGTACCTTAAACCCTGCATTACTGAGGGCAGGAGAGGGCTGGCGAACTCTATATAAGCCACCCTCCTCCTCAGTATGGAGGGTTCGCACCCCTGTAATCCTACTCACGCATAATCCAATCGACCGCCTCCGGGCACCGAGACGTAGGGCTGTTACTTCCTCAGAGAAGGGCCTGAACTCGTAAACCTTGTGTGCTTACAACTCCCCAATAGCTAAGGCCTAGCCTCTTCATACACACCCCCCTACCTCACTGTCAGACTTAGAACCACGACAGTTGGCGCCCACCGTGGGGCAATAGTCTTAGCGCCTAATTGAAGAAGTTGCGATTTTTTCGATCCACTCGATCATGTTTTCCTGCGGAGCTTTGGCGGAAGGCCGCGAGATCCGTCTCGGCCGACTTGCTTTCATCGCCGACGACTCCGCTTGGCTCCAGGAGGCGCCGCTTGACGTCGACGCGCTCCCCGTCCGCGGTGCGACGCACTTCCGCGCGTGCGTCCGTGGCGTCCTCCTGAGGCAGCCATCGACCCCATATCGGTCGACTCCCGTGCCATCTCCCTGTCCTGTCTCCCGCCAGCGCAAGCGTTCAGGTCGGTCGAGGCTCCAGCGATGGATGAAGCGCGCCGTGGCCCGCCAGTCGGCGACCCAGCAGGTCGCTGCAATCGAGCCTGACGAATCCCTCTGCGGCCTGTTCGATCTGTCGACTGGCTCCATGGAGTCCGCTTCCGAGTGTGACAGCAGCGACCCCCTGGCGGAGGTCCTGGCGGTCGAGGGGACCCGCAGTCCCCCCGGATTCCCTCGCGCTGACGATGGTGCTGACAGGGGCGATCCGTCGCACCCTCACGACGAATACCTCCCCGAGCCTCTTACATCGTTGCAACGGGAGGAGCTTCGTCGCCGGAACATGGACGCGCTCTACACACCTATTGTTGGAGAAACCCCCGAAGCCCGGGCCTTGGAGGACGCGCGCTTGGCTAATCTAGCCGAGCGCACTCGACTGGAGAATCTACAGCGGGCTCTCGACGAGCGGGCGCGTCAGCGGGCTCCCGAGTCCAGTCGACACCAGCAGGCTCCCGAATCCAGTCGACGCCAGCGGGCACCCGAACCCAGTCGACGCCAGCTCTTCCCGCCACCACAGGTGTACCGAACTCCGGTTCAGAACTTGGCTGCCGCGGCCCGCATAGCGGAGTCGATCCAGCCCTCCCAGTCGGAGGCCGGAAGAGGGTTGCTGCAGATCAGAGCATTGCTCCGGGCAGCGGGGAATCAGAATTCCGCCATCTCTCAGTCGCGGGACAGGATCCACAGTCGATCCGTCGCAACGGAGACCGTCCAGTCGGCTCACAGCCCGAGATCGCCCCCGAGGCGTGAGGGGCGTGGAGACCGGCACGATCGGTATAGGGGGAACGAGCAATGCGATCACCGACTCAACCGTGATGATGGGCATCGGGTGCCGTCCCCTCCTCCACGGAGTGGATCATATGCACCTCAGCATCGAGACGACAGGCGCCCTCATCACACTGGGCAGAGGATCCCAGTCGACCCCAGAGACCCAGGCTTTGACGCGAGATTCATCCTCGTTCAAGGTCTGGTGGATAGGAACAGGGCTCATCGAGAGGGCCACAACAGAGATACGCCGACCGGTAGCAGGGCACACGCCTCGGGGCCTGAGTGTTTCGGTCGAGCCATCAGAGCCGCGGTGATCCCACCCAACTTCCGGCTGGCGACTGGAATCAGCAAGTTCACCGGCGAATCCAAGCCTGACACGTGGCTCGAAGATTACCGAGTGGCTGTACAGATCGGTGGCGGCAACGACGAGGTGGCCATGAAGCATTTACCCCTCATGTTGGAAGGCTCAGCTAGGGCGTGGCTGAATCAGCTGGCGCCCAGCAGCATTTACACTTGGGAGGATCTCTCCCGAGTGTTTGTTACAACCTTCGAAGGGACATGCAAGCGCCCTGCAGGCCTTACAGAGCTGCGGTCTTGCGTACAGAAGCCGAATGAAACACTGAGGGAATACATCCAGAGGTGGATCACACTGCACCACTCGGTCGAGAACGTGCCTGACCATCAAGCAGTCTGCGCTTTCAAGGAAGGGGTCAAGTACAGGGAGTTGAATCTGAAATTTGGCCGGACCGGAGAGATGTCCCTTAATCGGATGATGGAGATTGCCACCAAGTACGCCAATGGAGAAGACGAGGACCGACTCCGAAGCGGCAAACTTAAGTCAGTCACCCAAGAAACCGGAGGAAACTCCAGTCGGAAGCCAAAGCGGAAGGCCGAGCTAGCCGCTCCCGGGGAGGCCCTGGCTGTGGCCCAGGGAAACTTCAAGGGGAAACCCAAGGGCACTTGGAAGCCCAAGAAAGTCAAGGATCAGGATGGGAATGATGTTTTGGATTTGCCATGTCACATCCACACCAAGAAAGACGAAGAGGGTAATTTTATTTACCCCAAACATACCACTCGACAATGCCGGCTCCTGATCCAACAGTTTCAGGGCAAGCAGCCCAAGGATAAAGAGAAAGAGCCGGACAGGGTTGAGGACAGGGATGATAGCGACGATGGATACCCCAAGGCAATTCCACCCTGATGATTTTTGCCGATGTCGAAAGCAAAAGTCGACTGAAAGACATAAACCGGGAGGTGAACATGGTTGCCCCTGCAACTCCCAGTTACCTAAAGTGGTCCCAGACGGCCATCACGTTCGACCAATCCGATCATCCAACACACATTGCCACCCCTGGGAGGCAAGCTTTGGTGGTCGATCCAGTTGTCGAAGGCACTCGACTGACCAAAGTCCTGATGGACGGTGGCAGTGGCCTGAACATACTGTACGCGGAAACCTTGAAAGGAATGTGCATTCCGATGTCCAGACTCAGCACCAGTAACATGAGCTTCCACGGAGTCATCCCTGGGAAGAAAGCTGAGTCACTCGGCCAGATTGCTCTTGATGTGGTTTTCGGTGATTCAAAGAATTACCGCAAGGAAAAGTTAACGTTTGAAGTTGTGGACTTCCAGAGTGCTTATCACGCCATCTTGGGCAGGCCAGCTTATGCACGCTTCATGGCTCGACCATGCTACGTGTATCTTAAATTAAAGATGCCTGGTCCCAAAGGTGTGATCACTGTTACTGGCAACCGGAAGAAGGCAGAAGAATGTTTCCAGAAGGGATCAAAGATCGCCGACGCTCAGATGGCAGTAGTCGAGCTGAAAGAGTACCAGAAGACTGCCGACCCGAGTGAATTGCTGCGGGCTAAGAAGCCTGCCTCCGAATCAGCTTTTCAGTCGGCCGGCGAAACGAAGACAGTCCACGTTCACCCGACCGACCCCAACGCAGCTCCGACTCACATCTCAACAACGCTCGACTCCAAATAGGAAGAAGCGCTCATCCAGCTCCTCCGTGAGAACTGGGACATCTTCGCATGGAAACCCTCTGACATGCCCGGAGTTCCCAGGGGGCTGGCTGAGCACCGCCTACGAGTCGACTCAAAGTTCAAACCCGTGAAGGAACATCTGCGGCGGTCCGCCGTCCAGAAAAAACAAGCTATCGGCAAAGAAGTGGCTCGGCTCTTAGCAGCTGAGTTCATTCGAGAGATCTACCACTCCGAGTGGCTCGCCAATGCTGTCATAGTCCCCAAGAAGGACAAGTCACTCCGCATGTGCATTGATTTCAAGCATATCAATCGGGCCTGCCCGAAAGATCATTTTCCTCTCCCTCGCATCGACCAAATTGTCGACTCAACTGCGGGATGTGAGAGATTGTCTTTTCTAGATGCCTACTCCGGGTACCATCAGATCCGTCTGTATGGACCCGACGAAATCAAAACAGCTTTCATCACTCCATTCGGATGCTTCTGTTACGTCACCATGCCGTTCGGCCTCAAGAACGCCGGAGCCACATTCATGAGAATGATCTAGAAGTGTTTACTCACTCAAATCAGTCGGAATGTGGAAGCGTACATGGACGATATCGTAGTCAAGTCCCGGAAAGGTTCCGACCTACGGGCTGACCTTACTGAAACCTTCACCAACCTCAGGAGGTACGATATCAAGCTCAATCCGTCAAAATGCACTTTCGGAGTTCCAGGTGGCAAGCTACTCGGTTTTCTCGTTTCCAAACGGGGAATCGACGCCAATCCTGAAAAAATTGGAACCATACTCCGGATGAAGCATCCTGTACGTGTGCATGATGTCCAAAAACTTACAGGCTGCTTGGCCGCCTTAAGTCGATTCATCTCTCGACTCGGTGAAAAAGCGTTGCCTCTTTACCGACTGATGAAAAAGTCTGACAAGTTCGAATGGACTCCAGAAGCTGATGCAGCGTTTGCGGAGCTCAAAGCTCTGCTCTCCACCCAGCCGGTGTTAGCTGCTCCAATCAGCAAAGAGCCTCTGCTACTTTATATTGCAGCCACGGGACAAGTTGTCAGTACAGTACTTACGGTCGAGAGAGAAGAGGAAGGGAAGGCCTTCAAAGTTCAACGCCCTGTTTATTATGTGTCTGAAGTTTTGACCCCTTCAAAACAAAGATACCCTCACTACCAGAAGCTTGTATATGGGATTTACATGACCATGAAGAAAGTTGCACATTATTTCTCTGACCACTCCATTACAGTCGTCAGCGACGCCCCATTATCGGAGATCCTGCATAACAGAGATGCAACTGGTCGAGTGGCCAAGTGGGCGATTGAACTCCTTCCTTTAGACATCAAGTTTGAAGCAAAGAAAGCCATCAAGTCTCAAGCGATCGCGGATTTTATCGCCGAGTGGATTGAACAGCAACTTCCGACTCAAGTTCACTCGGAACACTGGACTATGTTCTTCGATGGATCCAAGATGCTGAATGGTTCGGGCGCGGGGGTAGTTCTGGTCTCTCCCCGAGGAGATAAGCTCAGATACGTTCTCCAGATTCACTTCGATTCCTCCAATAATGAAGCAGAGTATGAAGCACTTTTGTATGGGTTGCGCATGGCCATTTCACTCGGCGTCCGTCGCCTCATGGTCTATGGCGACTCAGATCTAGTGGTTAATCAAGTAATGAAGGAATGGGATGTCAGGAGTCCGGCAATGACTGGATACTGCAATGCAGTACGGAAGCTAGAGAAGAAGTTCGAGTGGTTGGAACTCCACCACATCCCTCGACTGAAAAACCAGGCTGCTGACGACTTGGCAAAGATAGGCTCCAAGAGAGAAGCTATTCCAAGCAACGTGTTCTTGGAACACATTCACTCGCCGCCAGTACAAGAAGATCCTTTCACAGAGGAAGCCCCACAGCCGAAAAGTGTCGCGGACCCGACTGAAGTTGAAGTGCCTGCAGTAGTCGACCTGATCATGGAAGTCTTGGCAGTCACCCCCGACTGGACGATACCATACGTTGCATATATCCTAAGGAAAGAACTCCCGGAGGACGAAGAGGAGGCTCGACAGATCGTCCGCCGATCTAAGGCCTTCACAGTCATAAGGGGACAGCTGTACAGAGAAAGTGCGACCGGAGTCGGCCAGAGATGCATAACGCCAGAAGAAGGTCAAATAATCCTCAACGATATCCACTCGGGAACCTGCGGTTGTTGGAGAACGTTGCAGAAAACAAAAATTTTCCTACTCGTTTCACCAAGATCATCTAGGAGTTCATCTAGCAACGAGTCACGAGATGCATCTACATACCTTTGTAGATCGCGTGCGGAAGCGTTCAACGAACGGGGATGATGTAGTCGTACACAACGTGATCCAAATCACCGATGACCAGCGCCGAACGGACGGCACCTCCGCGTTCAACACACGTACGGGACGAGAGACGTCTCCTCCTTCTTGATCCAGCAAGGGGGAAGGAGAGGTTGACGAAGATCCAGCAGCACGACGGCGTGGTGGTGGATGCAGGGCGTCGCAGTAGCAGGGCTTCGCCTATACTACGAGGAAGAGAGACGTAACGGGGAGAGAGGGAGGCGCCAGGGGCTGGTGTGTCAAGTCCCTCCTCTCCCCCACTATATATAGGGGTGCCATGGGGGGGGGGGGGCGCCGGCCCTAGTAGATGGAATCTACTAGGGGGGGCGGCGGCCTAGGGTGGGGCTTGCTCCCCAAGGCAAGGGGGGCGCCCCCTCTAGGGTTTCCCCTTAGCCCTAGCCGCATGGGCCCCCTAGGGGCTGGCGCCCCAGCCCACTATGGGCTGGGTTCCCTCC
Organism: Triticum monococcum; assembly: GCA_034509565.1. Taxonomy (NCBI): domain Eukaryota; kingdom Viridiplantae; phylum Streptophyta; class Magnoliopsida; order Poales; family Poaceae; genus Triticum; species Triticum monococcum. The sequence goes on along the minus strand of CM067842.1, from coordinate 166,488,871 downwards.
TATTTCAGCCCATGGGGCCCTCCGGGATAGGTGGCCCCACCCGGTGGACCCCCGGGACCCTTCCGGTGGTCCCGGTACAATACCGGGTACCCCGAAACTTGTCCCGATGGCCGAAACTGTACATCCTATATATAATTCTTTACCTCCGGACCATTCCGGAACTCCTCGTGACGTCCTGGATCTCATCCAGGACCCCGAACAACATTCGGGTTACTGCATATACTTATCTTCACAACCCTAGCGTCACCGAACCTTAAGTGTGTAGACCCTACGGGTTCGGGAGACAAGCAGACATGACCGAGACGACTCTCCGGTCAATAACCAACAGCGGGATCTGGATACCCATGTTGGCTCCCACATGCTCCACGATGATCTCATCGGATGAACCACGATGTCGAGGATTCAATCAACCCCGTATGCAATTCCCTTTGTCAATCGATATATTACTTGCCCGAGATTCGATCGTCGGTATCCCAATACCTCGTTCAATCTCGTTACCGGTAAGTCACTTTACTCGTACCGTAATGCATGCTCCCGTGACCAGACACTTGGTCACTTTGAGCTCATTATGATGATGCATTACCGAGTGGGCCCAGTGATACCTCTCCGTCATACGGAGTGACAAATCCCAGTCTTGATCCGTGTCAACCCAACAGACACTTTCGGAGATACCCGTAGTATACCTTTATAGTCACCCAGTTACGTTGTGACGTTTGGTACACCCAAAGCACTCCTACGGTATCCGGGAGTTACACGATCTCATGGTCTAAGGAAAAGATACTTGACATTGCAAAACTCTAGCAAACGAACTATACGATCTTTATGCTATGTTTAGGATTGGGTCTTGTCCATCACATCATTCTCCTAATGATGTGATCTCGTTATCAATGACATCTTATGTCCATAGCCAGGAAACCATGACTATCTGTTGATTAACGAGCTAGTCAACTAGAGGCTTACTAGGGACATGTTGGTGTCTGTTATTCACACATGTATTACGATTTCCGGATAACACAATTATAGCATGAATAAAGACAATTACCACGAACAAGGAAATATAATAATAATGCTTTTATTATTGCCTCTAGGGCATATTCCCAACAGTCTCCCACTTGCACTAGAGTCAATAATCTAGTTACATTGTGATGAATCGAACACCCATGGAATTCTGGTGTTGATCATGTTTTGCCCTAGGGAGAGGTTTAGTCAACGGATCTGCTACATTCAGGTCCATATGTACTTTACAAATATCTATGTCTCCATCCTGAACATTTTCACGAATGGAGTTGAAGCGACGCTTGATATGCCTTGTCTTCTTGTGAAACCTGGGCTCCTTGGCAAGTGCAATAGCTCCAGTGTTGTCACAGAAGAGCTTGATCGGCCCCGACGCATTGGGTATGACTCCGAGGTCGGTGATGAACTCCTTCACCCAGATTGCTTCATGTGCTGCCTCCGAGGCTGCCATGTACTCCGCTTCACATGTAGATCCCGCCACGACGCTCTGCTTGCAACTGCACCAGCTTACTGCCCCACCATTCAAAATATACACGTATCCGGTTTGTGACTTTGAGTCATCCAGATCTGTGTCGAAGCTAGCGTCGACGTAACCCTTTACGACGAGCTCTTCGTCACCTCCATAAACGAGAAACATCTCCTTAGTCCTTTTTAGGTACTTCAGGATATTCTTGACCGCTGTCCAGTGTTCCTTGCCGGGATTACTTTGGTACCTTCCTACCAAACTTACGGCAAGGTTTACATCAGGTCTGGTACACAGCATGGCATACATAATAGAACCTATGGCTGAGGCATAGGGGATGACACTCATCTCTTCTATTTCTTCTGCCGTGGTCGGACTTTGAGCCGAGCTCAATTTCATACCTTGTAACACAGGCAAGAACCCCTTCTTAGATTGATCCATATTGAACTTCTTCAATATCTTATCAAGGTATGTGCTTTGTGAAAGACCTATGAGGCGTCTCGATCTATCTCTATAGATCTTGATGCCTAATATATAAGCAGCTTCTCCAAGGTCCTTCATTGAAAAACTCTTATTCAAGTAGGCCTTGATGCTGTCCAAAAGTTCTATATCATTTCCCATCAAAAGTATGTCATCTACATATAATATGAGAAATGCTACAGAGCTCCCACTCACTTTCTTGTAAACACAGGCTTCTCCATAAGTCTGCGTAAACCCAAACGCTTTGATCATCTCATCAAAGCGAATGTTCCAACTCCGAGATGCTTGCACCAGCCCATAAATCGAGCGTTGGAGCTTGCATACTTTGTCAGCATTCTTAGGATCGACAAAACCTTCTGGCTGCATCATATACAATTCTTCCTTAAGGTAACCATTAAGGAATGCCGTTTTGACGTCCATTTGCCATATTTCATAATCGTAGAATGCGGCAATTGCTAACATGATTCGGACGGACTTCAGCTTCGCTACCGGTGAGAAAGTCTCATCGTAGTCAACCCCTTGAACTTGTCGATAACCCTTAGCGACAAGCCGAGCTTTATAGATGGTCACATTACCATCCGCGTCTGTCTTCTTCTTAAAGATCCATTTATTTTCTATGGCTCGCCATTCAACGGGCAAGTCAGTCAAAGTCCATACTTCGTTTTCATACATGGATCCTATCTCGGATTTCATGGCTTCTAGCCATTTGTCGGAATCCGGGCCCGCCATCGCTTCTTCATAGTTTGAAGGTTCACCGTTGTCTAACAACATGATTTCCAAGACAGGGTTGCCGTACCACTCTGGTGCGGAACGTGTCCTTGTGGACCTTCGAATTTCAGTAGTAACTTGATCAGAAGTTTCATGATCATCATCATTAACTTCCTCTCCAGTCGGTGTAGGCACCTCAGGAACATTTTCTTGAGTTGCGCCATTTTCCGGTTCAAGAGGTAATACTTCATCAAGTTCTATTTTCCTCCCACTTACTTCTTTCGAGAGAAACTCTTTCTCTAGAAAGGATCCATTCTTGGCAACAAAGATCTTGCCTTCGGATCTGAGGTAGAAGGTATACCCAATAGTTTCTTTTGGGTATCCTATGAAGACGCATTTTTCCGACTTGGGTTCGAGCTTTTCAGGTTGAAGTTTCTTGACATAAGCATCGCATCCCCAAACTTTCAGAAACGACAACTTAGGTTTCTTTCCAAACCATAATTCAAACGGTGTCGTCTCAACGGATTTTGACGGAGCCCTATTTAAAGTGAATGCAGCAGTCTCTAAAGCATAGCCCCAAAAAGATAGTGGTAAATCGGCAAGAGACATCATAGACCGCACCATATCTAATAGAGTGCGATTACGACGTTCGGTCACACCGTTACGCTGAGGTGTTCCAGGCGGCGTGAGCTGTGAAACTATTCCACATTTTCTTAAGTGTGTGCCAAATTCGTGACTCAAGTATTCTCCTCCACGATCTGATCGTAGAAACTTGATTTTCCTGTCACGTTGATTCTCAACCTCACTCTGAAATTCCTTGAACTTTTCAAAGGTTTCAGACTTGTGTTTCATTAAGTAAATATATCCATATCTACTCAAATCATCAGTGAGAGTGAGAACATAACGATAGCCGCCGCGAGCCTCAACACTCATTGGACCGCACACATCAGTATGTATAATTTCCAATAAGTTGGTTGCTCGCTCCATTGTTCCTGAGAACGGAGTCTTGGTTATTTTACCCATAAGGCATGGTTCGCACGTGTCAAATGATTCATAATCAAGAGACTCTAAAAGTCCATCTGCATGGAGCTTCTTCATGCGTTTGACACCTATGTGACCAAGGCGGCAGTGCCACAAGTATGTAGGACTATCATTTGAAAGGAAATATGCCCTAGAGGCAATAATAAAGTTATTATTTATTTCCTTATATCATGATAAATGTTTATTATTCATGCTAGAATTGTATTAACCGGAAACATAATACATGTGTGAATACATAGACAAACAGAGTGTCACTAGTATGCCTCTACTTGACTAGCTCATTGATCAAAGATGGTTATGTTTCCTAACCATGAACAAAGAGTTGTTATTTGATTAATGAGGTCACATCATTAGTTGAATGATCTGATTGACATGACCCATTTCATTAGCTTAGCACCCGATCGTTTAGTATGTTGCTGTTGCTATTCTTCATGACTTATACATGTTCCTATGACTATGAGATTATGCAACTCCCATTTATCGGAGGAACACTTTGGGTGCTACCAAACGTCACAACGTAATTGGGTGATTATAAAGGAGTACTACAGGTGTCTCCAAAGGTAGATGTTGGGTTGGCGTATTTCGAGATTGGGATTTGTCACTCCGAATGTCGGAGAGGTATCTCTGGGCCCTCTCGGTAATGCACATCACATAAGCCTTGCAAGCACTGCAACTAATATGTTAGTTGTGAGATGATGTATTACGGAATGAGTAAAGAGACTTGCCGGTAACGAGATTGAACTAGGTATTGGATACCGACGATCGAATCTCGGGCAAGTAACATACCGATGACAAAGGGAGCAACGTATGTTGTTATGCGGTCTGACCGATAAAGATCTTCGTAGAATATGTAGGAGCCAATATGGGCATCCAGGTCCCGCTATTGGTTATTGACCGGAGACATGTCTCGGTCATGTCTACATTGTTCTCGAACCGTAGGGTCCGCACGCTTAAGGTTTCGATGACAGTTATATTATGAGTTTATGAGTTTTGATGTACCGAAGGAGTTCGGAGTCCTGGATGAGATCGGGGACATGACGAGGAGTCTCGAAATGGTCGAGACGTAAAGATCGATATATTGGACGACTATATTCGGACATCGGAAAGGTTCCGAGTGATTCGGGTATTTTCGGAGGTACCGGGGAGTTACGGGAATACGGGGAAGAGTAATGGGCCTTGATGGGCTTTAGTGGGAAGAGGAAAAGGCTGCTGCAGCCCCCCTCCCCTTTGGTCCGAATTGGACTAGGGAAAAGGGGGCCGGCCACCTCTCCTTCTCCTCCTATTCCTTCTCCCTTCCTCCCCTTTTGGTGGACTCCTACTAGGACTTGGAGTCCTAGTAGGACTCCCATCCTGGCCGCACCCTATGCCTTGGCCGGCCTCCTCCTCCTCCATCCTTTATATACAGGGGCAGGGGGCACCCCATAGACACATAAGTTGATCCTTGAGATCGTTCCTTAGCCGTGTGCGGTGCCCCCTGCCACCAAATTCCACCTCGATCACACCGTTGTAGTGCTTAGGCGAAGCCCTGCGTCGGTAGTACATCAAGATCGTCACCACGCCGTCGTGCTGACGGAACTCCTCCCCGAAGCTTTGCTAGATCGGAGCCCGGGGATCGTCATCGAGCTGAACGTGTGCTAAGAACTCGGAGGTGCCGGAGTAACGGTGCTTGGATCGGTCGGATCGGGAAGACGTACGACTACTTCCTCTATGTTGTGTGACCACTTCCGCAGTCGGTCTGCGTTGGTACGTAGACAACACTCTCCCCTCTCGTTGCTATGCATCACCATGATCTTGTGTGTGCGTAGGAAATTTTTTGAAATTACTACGTTCCCCAACAGTGGCATCCGAGCCTAGGTTTTATGGTTTGATGTTATTTGCACGAGTAGAACACAAGTGAGTTGTGGGCGATACAAGTCATACTGCCTACCAGCATGTCATACTTTGGTTCGGCGGTATTGTTGGACGAGACGATCCGGACCAACATTACGCGTACTCTTACGCGAGACCGGTTCCCTCGACGTGCTTTGCACATAGATGGCTTGCGGAAGACTGTCTCTCCAACTTTAGTTGAACCAAGTGTGGCTACGCCCGGTCCTTGAGAAGGTTAAAACGGAGTCTATTTGACAAACTATCGTTGTGGTTTTGATGCGTAGGTGAGATGAGTTCTTACTTAAGCCCGTAGCAGCCACGTAAAACTTGCAACAACAAAGTAGAGGACGTCTAACTTGTTTTTGCAGGGCATGTTGTGATGTGATATGGTCAAGGCATGATGCTGATTTTATTGTATGAGATGATCATGTTTTGTAACCGAGTTATCGGCAACTGGCAGGAGCTATATGGTTGTCGCTTTATTGTATGCAATGCAATCGCGATGTAATGCTTTACTTTATTACTAAGCGGTAGTGATAGTCGTGGAAGCATAAGATTGGCGAGACGACAACGATGCTACGATGGAGTTCAAGGTGTCGCGCCGGTGACGATGGTGATCATGACGGTGCTTCGGAGATGGAGATCACAAGCACAAGATGATGATGGCCATATCATATCACTTATATTGATTGCATGTGATGTTTATCCTTTTATGCATCTTATCTTGCTTTGATTGACGGTAGCATTATAAGATGATCTCTCACTAAATTATCAAGAAGTGTTCTCCCTGAGTATGCACCGTTGCCAAAGTTCGTCGTACCCAGACACCACGTGATGATCGGGTGTGATAAGCTCTACGTCCATCTACAACGGGTGCAAGCCAGTTTTGCACACGCAGAATACTCAGGTTAAACTTGACGAGCCTGGCATATGCAGATATGGCCTCGGAACACAGAGACCGAAAGGTCGAGCGTGAATCATATAGTAGATATTATCAACATGACGATGTTCACCATTGAAAACTACTCTATCTCACGTGATGATCGGTTATGGTTTATTTGATTTGGATCACGTGATCACTTAGAGGATTAGAGGGATATCTATCTAAGTGGGAGTTCTTAAGTAATATGATTAAATTGAACTTAAATTTATCATGAACTTAGTCCTGGTAGTATTTTGCAAATCATGTTGTAGATCAATAGCTCGCGTTGTTGCTTCCCTGCGTTTTATTTTGATATGTTCCTAGAGAAAATTATGTTGAAAGATGTTAGTAGCAATGATGCGGATTGGATCCGTGATCTGAGGTTTATCCTCATTGCTGCACAGAAAAAAATATGTCCTTGATGCACCGCTAGGTGACAGACCTATTGCAGGAGCAGATGCAGACGTTATGAACGTTTGGCTAGCTCAATATGACGACTACTTGATAGTTTAGTGCACCATGCTTAATGGCTTAGAATCGGGACTTCAAAGACGTTTTGAACATCATGGACCACATGAGATGTTCCAGGAGTTGAAGATAATATTTCAAGCAAATACCCGAGTTGAGAGATATGAAGTCTCCAATAAGTTCTATAGCTAAAAGATGGAGGAGAATCGCTCAACTAGTGAGCATGTGCTCAGATTGTCTGGGTACTACAATCGCTTGAATCAAGTGGGAGTTAATCTTCCAGATAAGATAGTGATTGACAAAATTCTCTAGTCACCATGACCAAGTTAGTAGAACTTCGTGATGAACTATAATATGCAAGGGACGACAAAAGTAATTCCTAAGCTCTTCGTGATGCTGAAATCAACGAAGGTAGAAATCAAGAAAAACATCAAGTGTTGATGGTTGACAAGACCACTAGTTTCAAGAAAAGGGCAAAGGGAAGAAGGGGAACTTCAAGAAGAACGGCAAGCAAGTTGCTGCTCAAGTGAAGAAGCCCAAGTCTGATCCTAAGCCTGAGACTAAGTGCTTCTACTGCAAAGGGACTGGTCACTGGAAGTGGAATTACCCCAAGTGATTGGTGGATAAGAAGGATGGCAGAGTGAACATAAGTATATTTGATATACATGTTATCGATGTGTACTTTACTAGTGTTTATAGCAAACCCTCAGTATTTGATACTAGTTCAGTTGCTAAGATTAGTAACTCGAAACGGGAGTTGCAGAATAAACAGAGACTAGTTAAGGGTAAAGTGATGATGTGTGTTGGAAGTGGTTCCAAGATTGATATGATCATCATCGCACACTCCCCATAATTTCGGGATTAGTGTTGAACCTAAATAAGTGTTATTTGGTGTTTGCGTTGAGCATGAATATGATTTGATCATGTTTATTGTAATACGGTTATTCATTTAAGTAAGAGAATAAATTGTTGTTCTGTTTACATGAATAAAACCTTATATGGTTACACACCCAATGAAAATAGTTCGTTGGATCTCGATCGTAGTGATACACATAATCATAATATTGAAACCAAAAGATGCAAAGTTAATAATGATAGTGCAACTTATTTGTAGCACTGCCGTTTAGGTCATATTGGTGTAAAGCGCATGAAGAAACTCCATGCTGATGGGCTTTTGGAATCACTTGATTATGAATCAGTTGATGCTTGCGAACCTGCCTCATGGGCAAGATGACTAAGACTCTGTTCTTCGGAACAATGGAGCGAGCAACAGATTTGTTGGAAATCATACATACTGATGTATGTGGTCCGATGAATATTGAGGCTCGCGACAGGTATCATTATTTTCTGATCTTCACAGATGATTTGAGCAGATATGAGTATATCTACTTGATGAAACATAAGTCTGAAACATTTGAAAAGTTCAAAGAATTTCAGAGTGAAGTGAAAAATCATCGTAACAAGAAAATAAAGTTTCTATGATCTGATCGTAGAGAAAAGTATTTGAGTTACGAGTTTGGCCTTCAGTTAAAAACAATGTGAAATAGTTTCACTACTCATGCCACCTGGAACACCACAGCATAATGGTGTGTCCGAACGTCATAACCGTACTTTATTGGATATAGTGCAATCTATGATGTCTCTTACCGATTTACCACTATTGTTTTTGGGGTCATGCATTAGAGACAGCTGCATTCACGTTAAAAAGGGGCACCATCTATATCCGTCGAGACGACGCCTTATGAACTATGGTTTGGCAAGAAACCAAAGTTGTCGTTTCTTAAAGTTTGGGGTTGCGATGCTTATATGAAAAAGTTTCATCCTGATAAGCTCAAAACTCAAATCGGAGAAGTGCATCTTCATAGGATATCCAAAGGAAACTATTGGATACACCTTCTATCACAGATCCGAAGGCAAGACTTTTGTTGCTAAATTCGGAAACTTTCTGGAGAAGGAGTTTCTCTCGAAAGAAGTGAGTGGGAAGAAAGTAGAACTTGATAAGGTAATTGTACCTTCTCCCTTATTGGAAAGTAGTTCATCACAGAAATCTGTTCCTATGACTACTACACCAATTAGTGAGGAAACTAATGATGATGATCATGTAACTTCAGATCAAGTTACTACCGAATCTCGTAGGTAAACCAGAGTGAGAACCGCACCAGAGTGGTACGGTAATCCTGTTCTGGAGGTCATGTTACTTGACCATGACGAGCCTACGAGCTATGAAGAAGCGATGGTGAGCCCAGATTCCGCAAAGTGGCTTGAAGCCATGAAATCTGAGATGGGATCCATGTATGAGAACAAAGTTTGGACTTTGGTTGACTTGCCCGTTGATCGGCAAGCCATAGAAAATAAATGGATCTTCAAGAGGAAGACGGACGCTGATAGTAGTGTTACTATCTACAAAGCTAGAATTGTCGCAAAAGGTTTTCGACAAGTTCAAGGTGTTGACTACGATGAGATTTTCTCACTCGTATCTATGCTTAAGTCTGTCCGAATCATGTTAGCAATTGCCGCATTTTATGAAATCTGGCAAAGGGATAAACAAAACTGCATTCCTTAATGGATTTGCTAAAGAAGAGTTGTATACGATGCAACTAGAAGGTTTTGTCGATCCTAAAGGTGTTAACTAAATATGCAAGCTCCAGCGATCAATCTGTGGACTGGTGCAAACATCTCGGAGTTGGAATATACGCTTTGATGAGTTGATCAAAGCATATAGTTTTATACAGACTTGCGGTGAAGCCTGTATTTACGAGAAAGTGAGTGGGAGCACTACAGCATTTCTGATAAGTATATGTGAATGACATATTGTTGATCGGAAATAATGTAGAATTATTCTGTAAAGCATAAAAGGAGTGTTTGAAAGGAGTTTTTCAAAGAAAGACTTCGGTAAAGCTGCTTACATATTGAGCTTCAAGATCTATAGAGATAGATCAAGACGCTTGATAAGTTTTTCAATAAGTACATACCTTGACAAGATTTTGAAGTAGTTCAAAATGGAACAGTCAAAGAAAAAGTTTCTTGCCTGTGTTACAAGGTGTGAAGTAGAGTAAAGACTCAAAGCCCGACCACGGCAGAAGATAGAAAGAGAATGAAAGTCATTCCCTATGCCTCATTCATAGGTTCTATAAAGTATGCCATGCTGTGTACCAGATTTATTGTATACCCTGCACTGATTTGGCAAGGGAGTACAATAGTGATCTAGGAGTAGATCACTGGACAGCGGTCAGAATTATCCTTAGTGAAATAAGGATATGTTTCTCGATTATGGACGTGACAAAAAGGTTTGTCGTAAAGGGTTACGTCGATGCAAGTTTTTGACACTGATCCAGATGAATCTAAAGTCTCAATCTGGATACATATTGAAAGTGGGAGCAATTAGCTAGAGTAGCTCCATGCAGAGCATTATAGACATAGAATTTTGCAAAATACTTACGGATCTGAATGTGACAGACCCGTTGACTAAAATTATCTCACAAGCAAAACATGATCACACCTTAGTACTCTTTGGGTGTTAATCACATAGAGATGTGAACTAGATTACTGACTCTAGTAAACCCTTTGAGTGTTGGTCACATGACGATGTGAACTATGGGTATTAATCACATGGTGATGTGAACTATTGCTGCTAAATCACATGGCGATGTGAACTAGATTATTGACTCTAGTGCAAGTGGGAGACTGAAAGGAAATATGCCCTAGAGGCAATAATAAAGTTATTATTTATTTCCTTATATCATGATAAATGTTTATTATTCATGCTAGAATTGTATTAACCGGAAACATAATACATGTGTGAATACATAGACAAACAGAGTGTCACTAGTATGCCTCTACTTGACTAGCTCGTTGATCAAAGATGGTTATGTTTCCTAACCATGAACAAAGAGTTGTTATTTGATTAACGAGGTCACATCATTAGTTGAATGATCTGATTGACATGACCCATTTCATTAGCTTAGCACCCGATCGTTTAGTATGTTGCTGTTGCTATTCTTCATGACTTATACATGTTCCTATGACTATGAGATTATGCAACTCCCGTTTACCGGAGGAACACTTTGGGTGCTACCAAACGTCACAACGTAATTGGGTGATTATAAAGGAGTACTACAGGTGTCTCCAAAGGTAGATGTTGGGTTGGCGTATTTCGAGATTGGGATTTGTCACTCCGAATGTCGGAGAGGTATCTCTGGGCCCTCTCGGTAATGCACATCACATAAGCTTTGCAAGCACTGCAACTAAGATGTTAGTTGTGAGATGATGTATTACGGAACGAGTAAAGAGACTTGCCGGTAACAAGATTGAACTAGGTATTGGATACCGACGATCGAATCTCGGGCAAGTAACATACCGATGACAAAGGGAACAACGTATGTTGTTATGCGGTCTGACCGATAAAGATCTTCGTAGAATATGTAGGAGCCAATATGGGCATCCAGGTCCCGCTATTGGTTATTGACCGGAGACGTGTCTCGGTCATGTCTACATTGTTCTCGAACCGTAGGGTCCGCACGCTTAAGGTTTCGATGACAGTTATATTATGAGTTTATGAGTTTTGATGTACCGAAGGAGTTCGGAGTCCCGGATGAGATCGGGGACATGACGAGGAGTCTCGAAATGGTCGAGACGTAAATATCGATATATTGGACGACTATATTCGGACATCGGAAAGGTTCCGAGTGATTCGGGTATTTTCGGAGGTACCGGGGAGTTACGGGAATACGGGGAAGAGTAATGGGCCTTGATGGGCTTTAGTGGGAAGAGGAAAAGGCTGCTGCGCCCCCCTCCCCTTTGGTCCGAATTGGACTAGGGAAAAGGGGGCCGACCACCTCTCCTTCTCCTCCTATTCCTTCTCCCTTCCTCCCCTTTTGGTGGACTCCTACTAGGACTTGGAGTCCTAGTAGGACTCCCATCCTGGCCGCACCCTATGCCTTGGCCGGCCTCCTCCTCCTCCATCCTTTATATACAGGGGCAGGGGGCACCCCATAGACACACAAGTTGATCCTTGAGATCGTTCCTTAGCCATGTGCGGTGCCCCCTGCCACCAAATTCCACCTCGATCATACCGTTGTAGTGCTTAGGCGAAGCCCTGCGTCGGTAGTACATCAAGATCGTCACCACGCCGTCGTGCTGACGGAACTCCTCCCCGAAGCTTTGCTGGATCGGAGCCCGGGGATCGTCATCGAGCTGAACGTGTGCTAAGAACTCGGAGGTGCCGGAGTAACGGTGCTTGGATCGGTCGGATCGGGAAGACGTACGACTACTTCCTCTACGTTGTGTGATCGCTTCCGCAGTCGGTCTGCGTTGGTACGTAGACAACACTCTCCCCTCTCATTGCTATGCATCACCATGATCTTGCGTGTGCGTAGGAAAATTTTCGAAATTACTACGTTCCCCAACATCATTATCAACCTTACATCTTTTGGTACTCACACTATGAACATGTGTAGCATTACGTTCGAGATTCATAAAGAATAAACCATTCACCATAGGAGCATGACCATAAAACATATCTCTCATATAAATAGAACAACCATTATTCTCGGATTTAAATGAGTAGCCATCTCGAATTAAACGAGATCCCGATACAATGTTCATGCTCAAAGATGGTACTAAATAACAATTATTGAGGTTTAAAACTAATCCCGTAGGTAAATGAAGAGGCAGCGTGCCGACGGCGATCACATCGACTTTGGAACCATTCCCGACGCGCATCGTCACCTCATCCTTTGCCAGTCTTCGCCTATTCCGTAGTTCCTGCTGTGAGTTACAAATGTGAGCAACTACACCGGTATCAAATACCCAAGAGCTACTACGATTACTGGTAAGGTACACATCAATTACATGTATATCACATATACCTTTTGTTTTGCCGGCCTTCTTGTCTGCTAAGTACTTGGGGCAATTCCGCTTCCAGTGACCGCTTCCCTTGCAATAAAAACACTCAGTCTTGGGCTTGGGTCCATTCTTTGGCTTCTTCCCGGCAGCTTGCTTGCCGGGCGCGGCAACCTCCTTGCCGTCCTTCTTGAAGGCTTTCTTACCCTTGCCCTTCTTGAACTTAGTGGTTTTATTGACCATCAACACTTGATGTTCCTTCTTGACTTCTACCTCTGCTGATTTCAGCATAGCAAATACTTCAGGAATGGTCTTTTCCATCCCCTGCATATTGAAGTTCATCACAAAGCTCTTGTAGCTCGGTGGAAGCGACTGGAGGATTCTGTCAATGACCGCATCATCCGGGAGATTAACTCCCAGCTGAGTCAAGCGGTTATGTAATCCAGACATCGTGAGTATGTGCTCACTGACAGAACTGTTTTCCTCCATCTTACAGCTAAAGAACTTGTCGGAGACCTCATATCTCTCGACCCGGGCATGAGCTTGGAAAACCATTTTCAGCTCTTCGAACATCTCATATGCTCCATGTCTCTCAAAACGCTTTTGGAGCCCCGGTTCTAAACTGTAAAGCATGCCGCACTGAACGAGGGAGTAGTCATCGGTACGTGCCTGCCAAGCGTTCATAACGTCTTGTTCAGCAGGGAGGACAGGTGCGTCACCCAGCGGTGCTTGTAGGACATAATCTTTCTTGGCAGCTATGAGGATGATCCTCAGGTTCCGGACCCAGTCCGTATAGTTGCTGCCATCGTCTTTCAGCTTGGTTTTCTCTAGGAACGCGTTGAAGTTGAGGACTACGTGGGCCATTTGATCTACAAGACATATTGTAAAATATTTTAGACTAATGTTCATGATAATAAAGTTCATCCAATCAAATTATAATGAACTCCCACTTAGATTAGACATCCCTCTAGTCATCTAAGTATTACATGATCCTAGTTAACTAGGCCGTGTCCGATCATCACGTGAGACGGACTAGTCAACGTCGGTGAACATCTTCATGTTGATCGCATCTTCTATACGACTCATGCTCGACCTTTCGGTCTTCTGTGTTCCGAGGCCATGTCTATGCACATGCTAGGCTCGTCAAGTTAACCCTAAGTGTTTTGCATGTGTAAAACTGTCTTACACCCGTTGTATGTGAACGTAAGAATCTATCACACCCGATCATCACGTGGTGCTTCGAAACGACGAACTTTAGCAACGGTGCACAGTTAGGGGAGAACACTTCTTGAAATTGTTATGAGGGATCATCTTATTTACTACCGCCGTTCTAAGTAAACAAGATGCAAAACATGATAAACATCACATGCAATCAAATAATAAACGTGACATGATATGGCCATTATCACATAGCTCCTTTGATCTCCATCTTGGGGCTCCATGATCGTCTTGTCACCGGCTTGACACCATGATCTCCATCATCATGATCTCCATCATCGTGTCTCCATGAAGTTTCTCGCCAATTATTACTTCTACTACTATGGCTAACGCGTTTAGCAATGAAGCAAAGTAATTTACATGGCGTTTCTCAATGACACGCAGGTCATATAAAAGAATAAAGACAACTCCTATGGCTCCTGCCGGTTGTCATACTCATCGACATGCAAGTCGTGATTCCTATTACAATAGCATGAACATCTCATACATCACATATAGATCATTCATCATTCATCACAACTTTGGCCATATCATATCACAAACCACTTGCTGCAAAAACAAGTTAGACGTCCTCTAATTGTTGTTGCAAGTTTTTTACGTGGCTGAATTAGGGTTCTAGCAAGAACGTTTTCTTACCTACGTGAAAACCACAACGTGATTTGTCAACTTCTATTTACCCTTCATAAGGAACCTGTTCATCGAATCCGCTCCAACTAAAGTAGGAGAGACAGACACCCGCCAGCCACATTATGCAACTAGTGCATGTTAGTCGGTGGAACCGGTCTCATGTAAGCGTACGTGTAAGGTTGGTCCGGGGCGCTTCATCCCACAATACCGCTGAAGCAAGAAAAGACTAGTAGCGGCAAGAAAGTTGACAAATCCACGCCCACAACAAATTGTGTTCTACTCGCGCAAGAAGAACTACGCATAGACCTAGCTCATGATGCCACTGTTGGAGAATGTTGCAGAAAACAAAAAATTTCCTACTCGTTTCACCAAGATCATCTAGGAGTTCATCTAGCAACGAGTCACGAGATGCATCTACATACCTTTGTAGATCGCGTGCGGAAGCGTTCAACGAACGGGGATGATGTAGTCGTACACAACGTGATCCAAATCACCGATGACCAGCGCCGAACGGACGGCACCTCCGCGTTCAACACACGTACGGGACGGGAGACGTCTCCTCCTTCTTGATCCAGCAAGGGGGAAGGAGAGGTTGACGAAGATCCAGCAGCACGACGGCGTGGTGGTGGATGCAGGGCGTCGCAGTAGCAGGGCTTCGCCTATACTACGAGGAAGAGCGACGTAACGGGGAGAGAGGGAGGCGCCAGGGGCTGGTGTGTCAAGTCCCTCCTCTCCCCCACTATATATAGGGGTGCCATGGGGGGGCGCCGGCCCTAGTAGATGGAATCTACTAGGGGGGCGGCGGCCTAGGGTGGGGCTTGCTCCCCAAGGCAAGGGGGGCGCCCCCTCTAGGGTTTCCCCTTAGCCCTAGCCGCATGGGCCCCCTAGGGGCTGGCGCCCCAGCCCACTATGGGCTGGGTTCCCTCCTATTTCAGCCCATGGGGCCCTCCGGGATAGGTGGCCCCACCCGGTGGACCCCCGGGACCCTTCCGGTGGTCCCGGTACAATACCGGGTACCCCGAAACTTGTCCCGATGGCCGAAACTGTACATCCTATATATAATTCTTTACCTCCGGACCATTCCGGAACTCCTCGTGACGTCCTGGATCTCATCCGGGACCCCGAACAACATTCGGGTTACTGCATATACTTATCTTCACAACCCTAGCGTCACTGAACCTTAAGTGTGTAGACCCTACGGGTTCGGGAGACAAGCAGACATGACCGAGACGACTCTCCGGTCAATAACCAACAGCGGGATCTGGATACCCATGTTGGCTCCCACATGCTCCACGATGATCTCATCGGATGAACCACGATGTCGAGGATTCAATCAACCCCGTATGCAATTCCCTTTGTCAATCGATATATTACTTGCCCGAGATTCGATCGTCGGTATCCCAATACCTCGTTCAATCTCGTTACCGGTAAGTCACTTTACTCGTACCGTAATGCATGATCCCGTGACCAGACACTTGGTCACTTTGAGCTCATTATGATGATGCATTACCGAGTGGGCCCAGTGATACCTCTCCGTCATACGGAGTGACAAATCCCAGTCTTGATCCGTGTCAACCCAACAGACACTTTCGGAGATACCCGTAGTATACCTTTATAGTCACCCAGTTATGTTGTGACGTTTGGTACACCCAAAGCACTCCTACGGTATCCGGGAGTTACACGATCTCATGGTCTAAGGAAAAGATACTTGACATTGCAAAACTCTAGCAAACGAACTATACGATCTTTATGCTATGTTTAGGATTGGGTCTTGTCCATCACATCATTCTCCTAATGATGTGATCTCGTTATCAATGACATCTTATGTCCATAGCCAGGAAACCATGACTATCTGTTGATTAACGAGCTAGTCAACTAGAGGCTTACTAGGGACATGTTGGTGTCTGTTATTCACACATGTATTACGATTTCCGGATAACACAATTATAGCATGAATAAAGACAATTACCACGAACAAGGAAATATAATAATAATGCTTTTATTATTGCCTCTAGGGCATATTCCCAACAGCGGTCACCATGCGTCCTCTCGGACCATTGTGGCTAAAGCATACCGAGCTGGATTTTATTGGCCAAGGGCAAATGAGATGGCAAAAGAGATAGTCGACAGGTGCGAGGGCTGCCAATTCTACTCCAACATGTCGCACAAGCCCGCGTCAGCCCTGAAAACCATTCCGCTCGTCTAGCCCTTTGCCGTCCGGGGGTTGGACATGGTCGGCCCCTTGAGAACGGGCAGGAGTGGGTTCACTCACGTGCTTGTGGCAGTCGACAAGTTTACCAAATGGATCGAAGCTAAGCCCATAAAGAGCCTTGACGCTAGCACCGCTATCAGTTTCATCAGAGGGTTGACATTCAGATATGGAGTCCCACACAGCATCATCACTGATAACGGGTCAAACTTTGATTCGGACGATTTCAGGGCATTTTGCGCTTCTCAAGGCACGCGAGTCGACTACGCCTCAGTCGCTCATCCCCAGTCAAATGGACAGGCTGAGAGGGCAAATGGTCTGATTCTCAAAGGGCTAAAACCTCGGCTGATGCGTGATCTCAAGCACGCGGCAGGCGCTTGGGTCGACGAGCTTCCATCGGTACTGTGGGGGTTAAGGACTACCCCTAATCGGTCGACTGGAAGGACCCCATTCTTTATGGTTTATGGAGCCGAAGCTGTCCTGCCAAGCGATCTCCTTCACAATGCACCTCGAGTTGAACTTTACACCGAAGATGAAGCAGAGCAGGCCCGGCAAGATGCAGTCGACCTCTTGGAGGAAGAAAGGGAGATGGCAATGATCAGATCGACCATTTACCAGCAAGACTTGCGTCGATTCCACGCCCGGAATGTGAAGAGTCGAGCCTTTCAAGAAGGAGATTTGGTCCTCCGAGTGGATCAACAGAAACCTCACAAGCTCGCTCCCACTTGGGAAGGCCCCTTCATCATCACCAGAGTCCTCCACAATGGAGCATATCACCTTTACAATGTTGATCGACAAATCGATGAACCTCGAGCTTGGAACGCGGAGCTTCTCCGCCACTTTTACACTTAAGTCCGCTCTTGAACCAGATGTAATAAGAAAAACTCCTAAGGTTCATTTTTATCAGAAATAAGAGTGTTCCAATAATTGTTGTCACTGTTGTATATATCCGAAATCCCCCAGTGGGTGACTTAGCTGCGAATCCGGTTCGCCTAAGTTTGAAAAATCCTACCGAGTGGAGAGCAATCCTCCCACTCGGGGGCTTAGCTGCAGTTCAGCACTCGCCTAAGTTCTCCTCGAAGAGACTTAGCTGCAGTCAGACACTCGCCTAAGTTTGAAAAATCCTACCGAGTGGAGAGCAATCCTCCCACTCGGGGGCTTAGCTGCAGTTCAGCACTCGCCTAAGTTCTCCTCGAAGAGACTTAGCTGCAGTCAGACACTCGCCTAAGTTTGAAAAATCCTACCGAGTGGAGAGCAATCCTCCCACTCGGAGGCTTAGCTGCAGTTCAGCACTCGCCTAAGTTCTCCTCGAAGAGACTTAGCTACAGTCAGACACTCGCCTAAGTTTGAAAAATCCTACCGAGTGGAGAGCAATCCTCCCACTCGGGGGCTTAGCTGCAGTTCAACACTCGCCTAAGTTCTCCACGAAGAGACTTAGCTGCAGTCAGACACTCGCCTAAGTTTGAAAAATCCTACCGAGTGGAGAGCAATCCTCCCACTCGGGGGCTTAGCTGCAGTTCAGCACTCGCCTAAGTTCTCCACGAAGAGACTTAGCTGCAGTCAGACGCTCGCCTAAGTTTGAAAAATCCTACCGAGTGGAGAGCAATCCTCCCACTCGGGGGCTTAGCTGCAGTTCAGCACTCGCCTAAGTTCTCCACGAAGAGACTTAGCTACAGTCAGACGCTCGCCTAAGTTTGAAAAATCCTACCGAGTGGAGAGCAATCCTCCCACTCGGGGGCTTAGCTGCAGTTCAGCACTCGCCTAAGTTCTCCACGAAGAGACTTAGCTGCAGTCAGACGCTCGCCTAAGTTTGAAAAATCCTACCGAGTGGAGAGCAATCCTCCCACTCGGAGGCTTAGCTGCAGTTCAGCACTCGCCTAAGTCCTCCACGAAGAGACTTAGCTGTAGTCAGACACTCGCCTAAGTTTGAAAAATCCCACCGAGTGGAGAGCAATCCTCCCACTTGGGGCTTAGCTGCAGTTCTGCACTCGCCTAAGTCCTCCACGAAGAGACTTAGCTGCAGTCAGACACTCGCCTAAGTTTGAAAAATCCCACCGAGTGGAGAGCAATCCTCCCACTTGGGGCTTAGCTACAGTTCTGCACTCGCCTAAGTCCTCCACGAAGAGACTTAGCTGCAGTCAGACACTCGCCTAAGTTTGAAAAATCCTATCGAGTGGAGAGCTCCGCCACAAATACAATGTACAACAACGGAGTGTGGGTCGACTGCCACCTTCTCCCGAGAGCTCCGCCACAAATACAATGTACAACAACGGAGTGTGGGTCGACTGCCGCCTTCTCCCGAGAGCTCCACCACAAATACAATGTACAATGACAGGGTGGGGGTCGGCCATCAAGCCTCTCACGACAGTTCCAGACCACGGAGACATTCAGCAAAAATAAAGTTCGGATAAAGCTTAAAAGGCCCCGGGCCCCGAATCAAAGTACTCGAGCCCTCAGCTCGGCAGAGTTTAAACGACTACAAATCCACTCGGCATCCCGAGGATAATTTAAAAGCAAGGCATAAAAAGTTTTCTCACTCCTCAAGAGGAGGGCTGGCAGGAGCAACGAACTCGTCCAAGTCGATCCCGTCCGCAATGCGAGTGGCTGCAGCGATGAAGGTCTCCATGAAGTCTTGGAAGCTGTGCCTCTTGGTATTGGCGACTTGGATGGCGGCCAGCTTTTCTTCTCGCGCCTCCTTGCAATGAACGCGGACTAAGGATAGAGCCACATCAGCGCCGCACCGGGCAGAGGACTTCTTCCACTCCTGCACTCGATCGGGGATTTTGTCAAGTCGAGCCATAAGAGACTCGAGATCGTTCTGGAGCACAGATTCTGGCCAAAGTGTCGAATCGATCCGCGACACGCCAACCTTCAGTCGAGCCAGGTAATCCACGGCGCCGTCGATTCGAGATTCCAGTCGGAGCAAGTTCATGGCAGTGTCGTCTTTCACCGGGGAATTGATTGGGTCAAGACCCATTTCGATCCGCCCGGTCTCCTCTTCGAAGTTCTGACAGAATTCTGCACACAAGACCTAAAGATAAGCCAGCGACCACAGGATTGAGTCGACTCAAAGAGTACAAAATAGTCAAAATTAGATGTGCACCTTCAAGTTTGATGTACAGCCTCTTGGCGAGGCTCCTCAGGAAGCTCTCCAGGTCGTCCCTCCTACGGGCGACGCCTTCCATCTCCTCGCCCAAGAGGAGGTGCTTCTTCTTCCAACTGGCAGCCAGCTTGTTGGCATCAGTCAGAGTGGCCTGCAACCTAATGTTCTCTTGCTCCAACTGGCCGACCGAAGCCAGCTTCTGTTCGGCCAGAACCATCTTGTCATCAGCCGCCTTACGAGCAACAGCCAGGTCCTGGTCCTTCCTCGCCAACGCTCTTTCCAATTCTCCTACAAAGAAACGGCGATTGAATCAGAAACAACGAAGGAATGCCCAAGCCTGAAAACAGAACCAGTCGACAAAGTCGCTTTACCTGTGGCGCCCTCCCTGACCTTCTGCAGCTCCGTCCTGGCCAGCTCTAAATCAAGGTCCAGCTAAATCTTCTGCTTCTCCAATTCAGCATAGCGAGCGACAAGTTCGCAAGATCTCTGCAAAAGAAAAAACCAGCCGACAGACGTTCAAGATAAGTTGCTCCCGAATAACTAAGGAACAATGGTGACGTTTCTAAGACCACAGCCGAATAGAAAATATTCGACCGTAGTCTCGGGGACTACACCTAGTGGGTGCACTCAGCGTGCCCCCACTGGTTCAAAAAAAAACCTGCATACAGTCGACAGGACACGAACCGTTCGACCTGGCAGATCAGACCGAGTGAAGAAGTACAGATTCACAAACACAATATACAGACTACAGTCGACTGCCAGCAGTCCACCGTAGTCTCGGGGACTACACCCAGTGGGTGCACTCAGCGTGCCCCCACTGGTTCGACCAAAGAGGAAACACACCCAGTGGGTGTACAAGTACAGATACAAAGATCTTCAAAAAAGGAAGAGAAAGAGAGAGAAAGACTCTTCAAACAAACAAACATCAAGTCAACTGACCTGGACGTTACTCTGAAGCGCCGAACTCGCGTCGTAAGCCGCCTGGCTGGCCTCCCGAGCCCTCTTCACCTGCTCCATCATGACCCCTGCCTGGTGTATGGCCTCCTTCGCAGCGGCCACTTCGTCTTCAGGGGCAGAGTACGTGACAAAGAGTGAAGTCGGATCGGCAGTCGACGCCGAGGGTTGCGCACTCGACGGAGGATTGGCAGTTGGATTGGCAGCCGACGCCTAAGGCTGCGCACTCGACAAGGGATTGGCGAAGGACACAGAGGCCCGAGGGGCATCGCCGCCGTCCCGTGCCGTGGCCTCAGGCGCCAGAGCAGGCTGGGGAGCCCTGTCAGTCGACGGCCTCCTGGTCCTCCCTATCCTCAGCGGCTCATTGTCATCGTCATCCGGGAGGTCGATAACTTGAGGAGGAGCTGCAGGAAGGACTTTCAATCGACAAGAATTGCAAGAAACGACCGAGTCAACTCGAAAACAAAACGTCGATGATCATATCAGGGTTGGAAGTTGCAGCGTCCCCCATCTCTTGGTCGTCATCCTTGGCTGAGACCTCGGAGGTAGCAGCACTGCAAATTTCGAAGAATCAACCAGTTCAGCATAATGAGTCGACTCAGGATCTGTCCTCCAATCGACGAAGGAAGTCAAAGCGTGTTACCCGGAGATGACAGGGACAGTTATCTTCATCTTCGGCAGAGTCTTGGGCAGCTTGGACTGCGTCGTGCGCGGTTGCTTGGGAACCTTCCCAGTCGGTGTCGGAGAAGAGGTCCGAGGGCGTTTCGACGATGGCCCGACGGAGGCAGTCGCCTGACCACGTCCCTGCGCCGGGTCGTGCACGAGCTTGGATCGTTTCTCTGGGCGGGGAGGTTCGGCTTCTTCCTCCTCCTCCTCGCTGGAGAAGATGTCGTCGCCTTCCTCTCCTTCGCCGTCTGACTCCCACTCGCCCTGGTCGTCCCCGCTCTCACCTCCGCTCCCCTCACCTTCCTCAGTCGACCCCTGCGCCCCATTGGGCGTCGAATACATCTCAGTGGTTGCCTAAAAGACAGCAGGCAAAAAGGAAAGTCAGTCGACTCGCTCAAAAGTAGACCAGTGCAGAAAGCAAGATTTCAGTCGAGAACGCGAAGACACACCTGATCGACCTCATAAGAGCTGTCGAGTGGAACAACCCTCCTGGCTCCTCGGGGGTTGTCTTTGTTCCCTGTAATGCTTGACAGCCACCCCTCCAACATCTCGTCGGTGACCTCCTCTGGGTGGACCCGGGTGGAGTCCTCGAGGCCGGAGTACAACCACATCGGGTGATCCCGAGCCTGGAGGGGTTGGATTCTCCTCCTGAGGAAGACTTCGAGCAGGTCCATCCCCGTCACGCCCTCACGGACAAGTTCGACCACTCGACCCGCCAGTATCTTGACATGGGCCTTTTCTTCGGGCGTCACCTTCAGAGAAGCCGGCTTTTCAGCTCGGTCGAGGGTGAAGGGTGGGAGTCCAGTCGACTGCCCCGGGGTCACTTGATCCTGGCAGTAGAACCAAGTCTCCTGCCACCCTCGAACCGACTCCGGGAAAGTGATGGAGGGAAAACAACTTTTCCCCCTGGTCTGGATCGCCAAGCCCCCGCACAGCTGGATCACCTGTGTCCTCTCGTCACTTGACTTAGCCTTCTTCACCGACTGAGAGCGAACGGTGAAGATATGCTTGAAAAGTCCCCAGTGCGGGCGGCACCCCAGGAACGCCTCGCACATAGAAATAAAAGCGGCGAGGTAGACTATGGAGTTCGGAGTGAAGTGGTGGAGCTGCGCCCCGAAGAAATTCAAGAAATTGCGGAAAAAAGGGTGGGGCAGCAAGGAGAAACCACGGTCAATGTGAGTCGCCAGAAGGACGCGCTCACCATCACGTGGCTGGGGCTCGATTTCTCTCCCCGGAAGACGCGCCGCCTTGTGGAGGATGACTCCTCCCTCGACCATGTCGTCGAGGTCCTCCTGACGAAGCACCGAGGGCATCCAGTCGCCCTGGATCCACCCCTTGGGCAGGGCCGTCCAAGAAGAAGAGCCCCCGCGCGCAGACTTCTTCCCCTTCCCGGCCGCCGCCGCCTTCTTCGCGCGCTCAAGGGGAGATCCAGGGCGGGGCGAGAGCGAAGGAAGCGGAGGAGACGGCGGAGAGACAGAGAGAGGAGCAGAAGAGATGAGCACGCGTACTGAAGAGAGGTTCCGGGCCAACTATTTATAAGGGGCCACTCCCGAGTGGCTGACAGGTAGGCCCGAGCAATCCAGTCAAATCCCGTGGCAGGCGCGCGCGCTGTACGTGGCAAAAAAGGCGGCGCGGGGATCGAGGAGCCTTTGCACTGTCGCTCCCGATTACTGCGGCCGCCCCTGTCCCGCGCGCTTCCCAAAAAATCCGAATCCTGCGATCTCCGCCGGGTGCAGAACGACTTGGCGAAACGGAAATCCCGCGCACGCCGGCGCCCGATGCCTCGCAGGTAGAAGAATCCACTCGACGAAAGACTTGGAACGGATCAAGTCGACTGAAAGAGGTTAATGACGTCATCCGTGACAGTCGACCCAGAATGAAGCACCCATAATAACCCGAGGGGTCAGATGAAAAGGTCCCTAACCTCTTTTTCCACTCCAGCCTCGATCCGTTTGGGGGCTAATGATGTAGTCATGTACCTACGGTAGGGACACGGACCCGTCCTAAGAGCCCTACCGTAGGACGTCCTTAGAGGAAGCCACCTTTCAGACAACTTGAAGATATCCCACTCGACGGATTGAAGACACTCGACCAAGAACCGTCACTCGACTGCCAGAAGACCTCCAGTCACTCCGTGGGCGAACGGTCGGGTATTAGGTAGCCTTTATGATCATTATGACACTTTATTAGGGACGTTATCAGTAACGCCCACCTTAAATGTACCTTAAACCCTGCATTACTGAGGGCAGGAGAGGGCTGGCGAACTCTATATAAGCCACCCTCCTCCTCAGTATGGAGGGTTCGCACCCCTGTAATCCTACTCACGCATAATCCAATCAACCGCCTCCGGGCATCGAGACGTAGGGCTGTTACTTCCTCAGAGAAGGGCCTGAACTCGTAAACCTTGTGTGCTTACAACTCCCCAATAGCTAAGGCCTAGCCTCTTCATACAGACCCCCCTACCTCACTGTCAGACTTAGAACCACGACACCCGCCCCCGCCGTGGGTCGCTGGGAGCCTCCCTAGCCGCGGGAGCCCGCCCCGCCGCGCCTTCACGGCCGCCTCACGTCGCCGGAGCCACGGGAAGCGGCTGCGGGTCGCCAGGAGCCCGCCCCCGCCGCGGGTCGCCGGGAGCCTCCCCAGCCGTGGGAGCCCGCCCCGCCGCGCCTTCACCGCCGCCTCGCGTTGCCGGAGCCATGGGAAGCGGCTGCGGGTCGCCGGGAGCCCGCCCCCGCCGTGGGTCGCCGGGAGCCGCTGGCCGCCGGAGCCGCGCCCTTGGTCGCGGGCCGCCGTTCCTCCCGCTCCTTTCGCCGCGCCCCAGTCTGCCCTAGTCTGCCCCGTCGCCCTGGTCCTCTTCTGCTTCCCGGTGGCCAAGTGCGAGCGTAGAAGCAAGCAAGTAAGCTCAACTATTCCTAATTTGCAGACTACACACTACCTACCGTTTTGCATTCAGAATGTTGGCCCTCTTAGACTCTGTTTCACATTTGCCAGTGTTTGCGTGTTTCAACCAAAGGGATTGAGCAACTTCACCAGTAAGATGTATAAATGCCCCAACAGAGGTGAATTTTCTGAGTAATACGGTCCTTCTATCAGAGGTGAATTTTCTGAGTCATGCTTCATGATGTCTAATATTTACTCTCTTTGTACCAACTATCTTCAAGAAAGTCATATGGCCCAGATAAAAAATTCCTATTCACCTAGATTTAAATTTGATCAAAGTTATTTCTCACCAGAGGCATAAGGGTTTTCTACCTAACCTTCTCACCCTTCCTAAGTATCCAGGTATAATTTTGTTCTGTGGTTGCGATGTGCTATCCACGGTATGATAATGGTAAGTTAACCTTGACATTTTGCCAGGATTGATGTACGCTTCAGCAAATTCTGGATATTAATGTTGGTGTTGTTGTGTAGGTTCTAGAAGCATTTCTTGCTCCAGGATCTGAATTGTGGATGTTTAATCAGGTGGCAGAGAAGAAGAGGGAGAAAAACTGACTGATGATAGTATGGATATTTTTGGACTAACAAACATTAAATTGTACACAAAGAAGGGAATGTTTTCATCAGGCGGCACTTAGAAAGCTTGCCTCTTGAGACCTTTGATTCTGTGAGTATATGCTCCATCGTAGAGATAAATAGAGTGCTCTGAACTTTTTTGTTCAAACAATTATTATTGTTATGAATCGGCCAATGTGGTCCAAAATGGCAAGTCAGCATTGCCCTGCATTTCTTCTACTCAAGTTTAACTGTGCTAAAGCTACCAATGCTAACTTTGGAACCACAAATTTTGATTCTTGCAGATGAGTCGGTGGAGGACTCCATTGTACAATTAGATTCATGGTGCTTAGCTACACTTCTTCTAATTCATGACGTTTCATGCGAGCAACAAGCAGCCTGGCTGTGACATACTGTATAACTGACAGTGCGCAGGTAACCCAAACGTCTTCCGTTGAAGGAGTCAAAATCACATCTACGTCACAATGGCGTTTGTCACAGCTCCTGGATTCAGGAGATGTAGCATGCACTGGAGAAATCGATAACAATTTCATTAGACTCGAGAACAATAAACCTTAGGCGGCTTTGTCGACCCCGAGTCACCGTACACCCCGAGTCACTGTACACCCTAATGGTTAGTCTTAGGTGGCATCAACCAAATAGCAAAACAATAACATTAAAGTATGAACATAAACCATCAACTTATCCCCAATAGAACCATCAAGATATCCATTGGCATCAGCATAAGTTGCTTTAGATGCATCAAACTCTAAATAATACACATGTAGCATGAGCACAAGTTGTTGCTGTGTCATCAAAGCAAAATAAAGCACAATGTATCATCAGCACAAGCTGCTTCCAGTGGCATCAAACCAAAATAAAGCACAATGTATCATCAGCACAAGTTGCTGCAGTGGCATCAAACCCAAATAAAGCACATTGTAGCAGCAGCACAAGTTACTGGAGTTCGCATCACCTTCTGCCACCTCTACTAGCATTGAACCAGGCCATCCATCCAGTGTGTGTGCCATCAGTAGGTGGAGGAGCACTAGAAGTTGAGGCACCATATTGCCTTGGGGCAGAGAAAGGCCTTGAAGAATGAGCACCTCTCCCAGCAGAAGATTGAGCACCTCTCCCAGCAGAAGATTGAGCACTAGAAGATGCTCTTCCAGATCCTCTTCGAGCACCAGACCTTCTTCCAGCACCTCTACCTGAAGGAAATATGCCCTAGAGGCAATAATAAAGTTATTATTTATTTCCTTAAAATCATGATAAGTGTTTATTATTCATGCTAGAATTGTATTAACCGGAAACATAATACATGTGTGAATACATAGACAAAACAGAGTGTCACTAGTATGCCTCTACTAGACTAGCTCGTTAATCAAAGATGGTTATGTTTCCTAACCATGAACAAAGAGTTGTTATTTGATTAACGAGGTCACATCATTAGTTGAATGATCTGATTGACATGACCCATTCCATTAGCTTAGCACCCGATCGTTTAGTATGTTGCTATTGCTTTCTTCATGACTTATACATGTTCCTATAACTATGAGATTATGCAACCCCCGTTTACCGGAGGAACACTTTGGGTACTACCAAATGTCACAACGTAACTGGGTGATTATAAAGGAGTACTACAGGTGTCTCCAATGGTGGATGTTGGGTTGGCGTATTTTGAGATTAGGGTTTGTCACTCTGATTGTCGGAGAGGTATCTCTGGGCCCTCTCGGTAATACACATCACATAAGCCTTGCAAGCATAATAACTAAAGATGTTAGTTATGAGATGATGTATTACGGAACGAGTAAAGAGACTTGTCAGTAACGAGATTGAACTAGGTATTGGATACCGACGATCGAATCTCGGGCAAGTAACATACCGATGACAAAGGGAACAACGTATGTTGTTATGCGGTCTGACCGATAAAGATCTTCGTAGAATATGTAGGAGCCAATAAGGGCATCCAGGTCCCGCTATTGGTTATTGACCGGAGACGTGTCTCGGTCATGTCTACATTGTTCTTGAACCGTAGGGTCCGCACGCTTAACGTTACGATGACAGTTATTATGAGTTTATGCATTTTGATGTACCGAAGGTAGTTCGGAGTCCCGGATGTGATCACGGACATGACGAGGAGTCTCGAAATGGTCGAGACATAAAGATCGATATATTGGAAGCCTATGTTTGGACATCGGAAGTGTTCCGGGTGAAATCGGGATTTTACCGGATTACCGGGAGGGTTACCGGAACCCCCGGGAGCCAAATGGGCCTACATGGGCCATTGTGGAAAGGTGAAAGGGGCTGCCAAGGAAGGCTGCGCGCCTCCCCCCTCCCCTAGTCCTATTAGGACTAGGAGAAGTGGCCGGCCACCTCTCTCTCTTTCCCTCTCTCTTTTTCCCAAGGATTCCTAGTTGGAATAGGATTGGGGGGGGGAGTCCTACTCCCGGTAGGAGTAGGACTCCTCCTGCGCCTCCCTCCTTTGGCCGGCCAGCCTCCCCCCTTCATCCTTTATATACAGGGGCAGGGGACACCCCAAGACACACAAGTTGATCCTTGAGATCGTTCCTTAGCCGTGTGCGGTGCGCCCTGCCACCAAATTCCACCTCGATCATACCGTTGTAGAGCTTAGGCGAAGCCCTGCGTCGGTAGTACATCAAGATCGTCACCACGCCGTCGTGCTGACGGAACTCCTCCCCGAAGCTTTGCTGGATCGGAGCCCGGGGATCATCATCGAGATGTACGTGTGCTAAGAACTCGGAGGTGCCGAAGTAACGGTGCTTGGATCGGTCGGATCGGGAAGAAGACGTACGACTACTTCCTCTATGTTGTGTGATCGCTTCCGCAGTTGGTCTGTGTTGGTACGTAGACAACACTCTCCCCCTCGTTGCTGTGCATCACCATGATCTTGCGTGTGCGTAGGAAAATTTTGAAATTACTACGTTCCCCAACAGTGGCATCCGAGCCAAGGTTTTATGGTTTGATGTTATTTGCACGAGTAGAACACAAGTGAGTTGTGGGCGATACAAGTCATACTGCCTACCAGCATGTCATACTTTGGTTCGGCGGTATTGTTGGACGAGACGATCCGGACCAACCTTACGCGTACTCTTACGCGAGACCGGTTCCCTCGACGTGCTTTGCACATAGATGGCTTGCGGAAGACTGTCTCTCCAACTTTAGTTGAACCAAGTGTGCCTACGCCCGGTCCTTGAGAAGGTTAAAACGGAGTCTATTTGACGAACTATCATTGTGGTTTTGATGCGTAGGTGAGATGTGTTCTTACTTAAGCCCATAGCAGCCACGTAAAACTTGCAACAACAAAGTAGAGGACGTCTAACTTGTTTTTGCAGGGCATGTTGTGATGTGATATGGTCAAGGCATGATGCTGATTTTATTGTATGAGATGATCATGTTTTGTAACCAAGTTATCGGCAACTGGCAGGAGCCATATGGTTGTCGCTTTATTGTATGCAATGCAATCGCGATGTAATGCTTAACTTTATTACTAAGCGGTAGTGATAGTCGTGGAAGCATAAGATTGGCGAGACGACAATGATGCTACGATGGAGATCAAGGTGTCGCGCCGGTGACGATGGTGATCATGACGGTGCTTCGGAGATGGAGATCACAAGCACAAGATGATGATGGCCATATCATATCACTTATATTGATTGCATGTGATGTTTATCTTTTATGCATCTTATCTTGCTTTGATTGACGGTAGCATTATAAGATGATCTCTCACTAAATTATCAAGAAGTGTTCTCCCTGAGTATGCACCGTTGCCAAAGTTCGTCGTGCCCAGACACCACGTGATGATCGGGTGTGATAAGCTCTACGTCCAAATACAACGGGTGCAAAACAGTTGCACACGCAGAATACTCATGTTATACTTGACGAGCCAAGCATATACAGATATGGCCTCGGAACACGGAGACCGAAAGGTCGAGCGTGAATCATATAGTAGATATGATCAACATAACGATGTTCACCATAGAAAACTACTCCATCTCACGTGATGATCGGTTATGGTTTAGTTGATTTGGATCACGTGATCACTTAGAGGATTAGAGGGATGTCTATCTAAGTGGGAGTTCTTAAGTAATTTGATTAACTGAACTTAAACTTATCATGAACTTAGTACCTGATAGTATCTTGCTTGTTTATGTTGATTGTAGATAGATGGCTCGTGCTGTTGTTCCGTTGAATTTTAATGCGTTCCTTGAGAAAGCTAAGTTGAAAGATGATGGTAGCAATTACACGGACTGGGTCCGTAACTTGAGGATTATCCTCATTGCTGCACAGAAGAATTACGTCCTGGAAGCACCGCTGGGTGCCAGGCCTGCTGCTGGAGCAACTCCAGATGTTATGAACGTCTGGCAGAGCAAAGCTGATGACTACTCGATAGTTCAGTGTGCCATGCTTTACGGCTTAGAATCGGGACTTCAACGACGTTTTGAACGTCATGGAGCATATGAGATGTTCCAGGAGTTGAAGTTGATATTTCAAGCAAATGCCCGAATTGAGAGATATGAAGTCTCCAATAAGTTTTATAGCTGCAAGATGGAGGAGAACAGTTCTGTTAGTGAGCATATACTCAAAATGTCTGGGTATAATAATCACTTGATTCAGATGGGAGTTACTCTTTCAGATGATTGCGTCATTGACAGAATTCTCCAATCACTGCCACCAAGCTACAAGAGCTTCGTGATGAACTATAATATGCAAGGGATGAACAAGACTATTCCCGAGCTCTTCGCAATGCTGAAAGCTGCGGAGGTAGAAATCAAGAAGGAGCATCAAGTGTTGATGGTTAACAAAACCACTAGTTTCAAGAAAAAGGGCAAAGGGAAGAAGAAGGGGAACTTCAAGAAGAACAGCAAGCAAGTTGCTGCTCAGGAGAAGAAACCCAAGTCTGGAGCTAAGCCTGAAACTGAGTGCTTCTACTGCAAGCAGACTGGTCACTGGAAGCGGAACTGCCCCAAGTATTTGGTGGATAAGAAGGATGGCAAGGTGAACAAAGGTATATGTGATATACATGTTATTGATGTGTACCTTACTAGAGCTCGCAGTAGCACCTGGGTATTTGATACTGGTTCTGTTGCTAATATTTGCAACTCGAAACAGGGACTACAGAATAAGCGGACGCTAGCAAAAGACGAGGTGACGATGCGCGTGGGAAACGGTTCCAAAGTCGATGTGATCGCGATCGGCACGCTACCTCTACATCTACCTTCGGGATTAATATTAGACCTAAATAATTGTTATTTGGTGCCAGCGTTGAGCATGAACATTATATCTGGATCTTGTTTAATGCGAGACGGTTATTCATTTAAATCAGAGAATAATGGTTGTTCTATTTATATGAGTAATATCTTTTATGGTCATGCACCTTTGAAGAGTGGTCTATTCTTGTTGAATCTCGATAGTAGTGATACACATATTCATAATGTAGAAGCCAAAAGATTCAGAGTTGATAATGATAGTGCAACTTATTTGTGGCACTGCCGTTTAGGTCATATCGGTGTAAAGCGCATGAAGAAACTCCATACTGATGGGCTTTTGGAACCACTTGATTATGAATCACTTGGTACTTGCGAACCGTGCCTCATAGGCAAGATGACTAAAACACCGTTCTCCGGTACTATGGAGAGAGCAACAGATTTATTGGAAATCATACATACCGATGTATGTGGTCCGATGAATATTGAGGCTCGTGGCGGATATCATTATTTTCTCACCTTCACAAATGATTTGAGAAGATATGGGTATATCTACTTAATGAAACATAAGTCTGAAACATTTGAAAAGTTCAAGGAATTTCAGAGTGAAGTTGAAAATCATCGTAACAAGAAAATAAAGTTTCTACGATCTGATCGTGGAGGAGAATATTTGAGTTACGAGTTTGGTGTACATTTGAAAAATTGTGGAATAGTTTCGCAACTCACGCCACCCGGAACACCACAGCGTAATGGTGTGTCCAAACGTCGTAATCGTACTTTACTAGATATGGTGCGATCTATGATGTCTCTTGCTGATTTACTGCTATCGTTTTGGGGTTATGCTTTAGAGACGGCCGCATTCACGTTAAATAGGGCACCATCAAAATCCGTTGAGACGACGCCTTATGAACTATGGTTTGGCAAGAAACCAAAGTTGTCGTTTCTTAAAATTTGGGGCTGCGATGCTTATGTGAAAAAGCTTCAACCTGATAAGCTCGAACCCAAATCGGAGAAATGTGTCTTCATAGGATATCCAAAGGAAACTATTGGATACACCTTCTATCACAGATCCGAAGGCAAGACTTTTGTTGCTAAGTTCGGAAACTTTCTAGAGAAGGAGTTTCTCTCGAAAGAAGTGAGTGGGAGGAAAGTAGAACTTGACGAGGTAACTGTACCTGCTCCCTTATTGGAAAATAGTACATCACAGAAAATTGTTTCTGCGACACCTATACCAATTAGTGAGGAAGCTAATGATGATGATCATGAAACTTCAGGACAAGATACTACTGAACCACGTAGATCAACCAGAGTGAGATCCGCACCAGAGTGGTACGGTAATCCAATTCTGGAAGTCATGCTACTAGATCATGATGAACCTACAAACTATGAAGAAGCGATGGTGAGCCCAGATTCCGCAAAGTGGCTTGAGGCCTTGAAATCTGAGATGGGATCCATGTATGAGAACAAAGTATGGACTTTGGTTGACTTGCCCGATGATCGGCAAGCAATTGAGAATAAATGGATCTTCAAGAAAAAGACTGACGCTGACGGTAATGTTACTGTCTATAAAGCTCGACTTGTCGCAAAAGGTTTTCGACAAGTTCAAGGGGTTGACTACGATGAGACCTTCTCACCCGTAGCGATGCTTAAATCCGTCAGAATCATGTTAGCAATTGCCGCATTTTATGATTATGAAATATGGCAGATGGATGTCAAAACTACATTCCTGAATGGATTTCTGGAAGAAGAGTTGTATATGATGCAACCAGAAGGTTTTGTCGATCCAAAGGGAGCTAACAAAGTATGCAAACTCCAGCGATCCATTTATGGACTGGTGCAAGCATCTCGGAGTTGGAATAAACGCTTTGATAGTGTGATCAAAGCATTTGGCTTTGTACAGACTTTTGGAGAAGCCTGTATTTACAAGAAAGTGAGTGGGAGCTCTGTAGCATTTCTGATATTATATGTGGATGACATATTGCTGATTGGAAATGATATAGAATTTCTGGATAGCATAAAGGGATACTTAAATAAAAGTTTTTCGATGAAAGACCTCGGGGAAGCTGCTTACATATTAGGCATAAAGATCTATAGAGATAGATCAAAACGCTTAATTGGACTTTCACAAAGCACATACCTTGACAAGATTTTGAAGAAGTTCAAAATGGATCAAGCAAAGAAAGGGTTCTTGCCTGTGTTACAAGGTGTGAAGTTGAGTCAGACTCAATGCCCGACCACTGTAGAAGATAGAGAGAAAATGAAAGATGTTCCCTATGCTTCAGCCATAGGCTCTATCATGTATGCAATGCTGTGTACCAGACCTGATGTGTGCCTTGCTATAAGTTTAGCAGGGAGGTACCAAAGTAATCCAGGAGTGGATCACTGGACAGCGGTCAAGAACATCCTGAAATACCTGAAAAGGACTAGGGATATGTTTCTCGTATATGGAGGTGACAAAGAGCTCACCGTAAGAGGTTACGTTGATGCAAGCTTTGACACTGATCCGGACGATTCTAAATCGCAAACCGGATACGCGTTTACTTTAAACGGTGGAGCTGTCAGTTAGTGCAGTTCTAAACAAAGCGTCGTAGCGGGATCTACATGTGAAGCGGAATACATAGCTGCTTCGGAAGCAGCGAACGAAGGAGTCTGGATGAAGGAGTTCATATCCGATCTAGGTGTCATACCTAGTGCATCGGGTCCAATGAAAATCTTTTGTGACAATACTGGTGCAATTGCTTTGGCAAAAGAATCCAGATTTCACAAAAGGACCAAACACATCAAGAGACACTTCAACTCCATCCGGGATTTAGTCCAGGTGGGAGACATAGAGATTTGCAAGATACATACGGATCTGAATGTTGCAGACCCGTTGACTAAGCCTCTTCCACGAGTAAAACATGATCAACACCAAAGCTCCATGGGTGTTAGAATCATTACTGTGTAATCTAGATTATTGACTCTAGTGCAAGTGGGAGACTGGAGGAAATATGCCCTAGAGGCAATAATAAAGTTATTATTTATTTCCTTAAAATCATGATAAGTGTTTATTATTCATGCTAGAATTGTATTAACCGGAAACATAATACATGTGTGAATACATAGACAAAACAGAGTGTCACTAGTATGCCTCTACTAGACTAGCTCCTTAATCAAAGATGGTTATGTTTCCTAACCATGAACAAAGAGTTGTTATTTGATGAACGAGGTCACATCATTAGTTGAATGATCTGATTGACATGACCCATTCCATTAGCTTAGCACCCGATCGTTTAGTATGTTGCTATTGCTTTCTTCATGACTTATACATGTTCCTATAACTATGAGATTATGCAACTCCCGTTTACCGGAGGAACACTTTGGGTACTACCAAATGTCACAACGTAACTGGGTGATTATAAAGGAGTACTACAGGTGTCTCCAATGGTGGATGTTGGGTTGGCGTATTTCGAGATTAGGGTTTGTCACTCCGATTGTCGAAGAGGTATCTCTAGGCCCTCTCGGTAATACACATCACATAAGCCTTGCAAGCATAATAACTAAAGATGTTAGTTATGAGATGATGTATTACGGAACGAGTAAAGAGACTTGCCAGTAACGAGATTGAACTAGGTATTGGATACCGACGATCGAATCTCGGGCAAGTAACATACCGATGACAAAGGGAACAACGTATGTTGTTATGCGGTCTGACCGATAAAGATCTTCGTAGAATATGTAGGAGCCAATATGGGCATCCAGGTCCCGCTATTGGTTATTGACCGGAGACGTGTCTCGGTCATGTCTACATTGTTCTCGAACCGTAGGGTCCGCACGCTTAACGTTACGATGACAGTTATTATGAGTTTATGCATTTTGATGTACCGAAGGTAGTTCGGAGTCCCGGATGTGATCACGGACATGACGAGGAGTCTCGAAATGGTCGAGACATAAAGATCGATATATTGGAAGCCTATGTTTGTGTTGAGGAACGCAGTAATTTCAAAATTTTCCTACGCACACGCAAGATCATGGTGATGCATAGCAACGAGGGGGAGAGTCTGATCTACGTACCCTAGTAGATCGCAACGGAAGCGTTGACACAACGTAGAGGAAGTAGTCGTACGTCTTCTTCCCGATCCGACCGATCCAAGCACCGTTACTCCGGCACCTCCGAGTTCTTAGCACACATTCAGCTCGATGACGTTCCTCGGGCTCCGATCCAGCAAAGCGTCGAGGAAGAGTTCCGTCAGCACGACGGCGTGGTGACGATCTTGATGTACTACCGACGCAGGGCTTCGCCTAAGCACTGTAACGGTATGATCGAGGTGGAATTTGGTGGCAGGGGGCACCGCACACGGCTAAGGAACGATCTCACGGATCAACTTGTGTCTCCTGGGGTGTCTCCTGCCCCTGTATATAAAGGTTGGAGGGAGGGGGGCTGGCCGGCCAAAGAGGGGTGGCGCAGGAGGAGTCCTACTCCCACCGGGAGTAGGACTCCCCCCTCCAATCCTATTCCAACTAGGACTCCTTGGGAAAAAGGGAGAGGGAAAGAGAGAGAGGTGGCCGGCCACCTCTCCTAGTCCTAATAGGACTAGGGGAGGGGGGGAGGTGCGCAGCCCTCCTTGGCAGCCCCTTTCACCTTTCCACAATGGCCCATGTAGGCCCATTTGGCTCCCGGGGGGTTCCGGTAACCCTCCCGGTAATCCGGTAAAATCCCGATTTCACCCGGAACACTTCCGATGTCCAAACGTGGACTTCCAATATATCAATCTTTGCGTCTCGACCATTTCGAGACTCCTCGTCATGTCCGTGATCTCATCCGGGACTCCGAACAACCTTCGGTACATCAAAATGCATAAACTCATAATAACTGTCATCGTAACGTTAAGCGTGCAGACCCTACGGTTCGAGAACAATGTAGACATGACCGAGACACGTCTCCGGTCAATAACCAATAGCGGGACCTGGATGCCCATATTGGCTCCTACATATTCTACGAAGATCTTTATCGGTCAGACCGCATAACAACATACGTTGTTCCCTTTGTCATCGGTATGTTACTTGCCCGAGATTCGATCGTCGGTATCCAATACCTAGTTCAATCTCGTTACTGGCAAGTCTCTTTACTCGTTCCGTAATACATCATCTCATAACTAACATCTTAGTTATTATGCTTGCAAGGCTTATGTGATGTGTATTACCGAGAGGGCCCAGAGATACCTCTCCGACAATCGGAGTGACAAACCCTAATCTTGAAATACGCCAACCCAACATCTACCATTGGAGACACCTGTAGTACTCCTTTATAATCACCCAGTTACGTTGTGATGTTTGGTAGTACCCAAAGTGTTCCTCCGGTAAACGGGGGTTGCATAATCTCATAGTTATAGGAACATGTATAAGTCATGAAGAAAGCAATAGCAACATACTAAACGATCGGGTGCTAAGCTAATGGAATGGGTCATGTCAATCAGATCATTCAACTAATGATGTGACCTCGTTAATCAAATAACAACTCTTTGTTCATGGTTAGGAAACATAACCATCTTTGATTAACGAGCTAGTCTAGTAGAGGCATACTAGTGACACTCTGTTGGTCTATGTATTCACACATGTATTATGTTTCCGGTTAATACAATTCTAGCATGAATAATAAACATTTATCATGATATAAGGAAATAAATAATAACTTTATTATTGCCTCTAGGGCATATTTCCTTCAGTCTCCCACTTGCACTAGAGTCAATAATCTAGATTACACAGTAATGATTCTAACACCCATGGAGCCTTGGTGCTGATCATGTTTTGCTCGTGGAAGAGGCTTAGTCAACGGGTCTGCAACATTCAGATCCGTATGTATCTTGCAAATCTCTATGTCTCCCACCTGGACTAAATCCCGGATGGAGTTGAAGCGTCTCTTGATGTGTTTGGTTCTTTTGTGAAATCTGGATTCCTTTGCCAAGGCAATTGCACCAGTATTGTCACAGAAGATTTTCATTGGACCCGATGCACTAGGTATGACACCTAGATCGGATATGAACTCCTTCATCCAGACTCCTTCGTTCGCTGCTTCCGAAGCAGCTATGTACTCCGCTTCACATGTAGATCCCGCTACGACGCTTTGTTTAGAACTGCACCAACTGACAGCTCCACCGTTTAAAGTAAACTCGTATCCGGTTTGCGATTTAGAATCGTCCGGATCAGTGTCAAAGCTTGCATCAACGTAACCTTTTACGGTGAGCTCTTTGTCACCTCCATATACGAGAAACATATCCTTAGTCCTTTTCAGGTATTTCAGGATGTTCTTGACCGCTGTCCAGTGATCCACTCCTGGATTACTTTGGTACCTCCCTGCTAAACTTATAGCAAGGCACACATCAGGTCTGGTACACAGCATTGCATACATGATAGAGCCTATGGCTGAAGCATAGGGAATATCTTTCATTTTCTCTCTATCTTCTGCAGTGGTCGGGCATTGAGTCTGACTCAACTTCACACCTTGTAATACAGGCAAGAACCCTTTCTTTGCTTGATCCATTTTGAACTTCTTCAAAATCTTGTCAAGGTATGTGCTTTGTGAAAGTCCAATTAAGCGTTTTGATTTATCTCTATAGATCTTTATGCCTAATATGTAAGCAGCTTCCCCGAGGTCTTTCATCGAAAAACTTTTATTCAAGTATCCCTTTATGCTATCCAGAAATTCTATATCATTTCCAATGAGTAATATGTCATCCACATATAATATCAGAAATGCTACAGAGCTCCCACTCACCTTTTTGTAAATACAGGCTTCTCCAAAAGTCTGTATAAACCCAAATGCTTTGATCACACTATCAAAGCGTTTATTCCAACTCCGAGATGCTTGCACCAGTCCATAAATGGATCGCTGGAGTTTGCACACTTTGTTAGCTCCTTTTGGATCGACAAAACCTTCGGGTTGCATCATATACAACTCTTCTTCCAAAAATCCATTCAGGAATGCGGTTTTTACATCCATTTGCCAAATTTCATAATCATAATATGCGGCAATTGCTAACATGATTCTGACAGACTTAAGCATCGCTACGGGTGAGAAAGTCTCATCATAGTCAACTCCTTGAACTTGTCGAAAACCTTTTGCGACAAGTCGAGCTTTGTAGATAGTAATATTACCATCAGCGTCAGTCTTTTTCTTAAAGATCCATTTATTCTCAATTGCTTGCCGATCATCAGGCAAGTCAACCAAAGTCCATACTTTGTTCTCATACATGGATCCCATCTCAGATTTCATGGCTTCAAGCCACTTTGCGGAATCTGGGCTCACCATCGCTTCTTCATAGTTCGTAGGTTCATCATGATCTAGTAGCATGACTTCCAGAACAGGATTACCGTACCACTCTGGTGCGGATCTTACTCTGGTTGATCTACGAGGTACAGTAGTATCTTGATCTAAAGTTTCATGATCATCATCATTAACTTCCTCTCTTATTGGTGTAGTTCTCACAGAAACAGTTTTCTGTGATGTACTATTTCCCAATAACGGAGTAGGTACAGTTACCTCGTCAAGTTCTACTTTCCTCCCACTCACTTCTTTCGAGAGAAACTCCTTCTCAAGAAAGTTTCCGAATTTAGCAACAAAAGTCTTGCCTTCGGATCTGTGATAGAAGGTGTATCCAATAGTTTCTTTTGGATATCCTATGAAGACACACTTTTCCGATTTGGGTTCGAGCTTATCAGGTTGAAGCTTTTTCACATAAGCATCGCAGCCCCAAACTTTAAGTAACGACAACTTTGGTTTCTTGCCAAACCATAGTTCATAAGGCGTCGTCTCAACGGATTTAGATGGTGCCCTATTTAATGTGAATGCGGCCGTCTCTAAAGCATAACCCCAAAATGATAGTGGTAAATCAGTAAGAAACATCATAGATCGCACCATATCTAGTAAAGTACGATTACGACGTTCGGACACACCATTACGTTCTGGTGTTCCGGGTGGCGTGAGTTGCGAAACTATTCCACAATTTTTCAAATGTACACCAAACTCGTAACTCAAATATTCTCCTCCACGATCAGATCGTAGAAATTTTATTTTCTTGTTACGATGATTTTCAACTTCACTCTGAAATTCCTTGAACTTTTCAAATGTTTCAGACTTATGTTTCATTAAGTAGATATACCCATATCTGCTTAAATCATCTGTGAAGGTGAGAAAATAACGATATCCGCCACGAGCCTCAATATTCATCGGACCACATACATCGGTATGTATGATTTCCAATAAATCTGTTGCTCTCTCCATAGTACCGGAGAACGGTGTTTTGGTCATCTTGCCCATGAGGCACGGTTCGCAAGTACCAAGTGATTCATAATCAAGTGGTTCCAAAAGCCCATCAGTATGGAGTTTCTTCATGCGCTTTACACCGATATGACCTAAACGACAGTGCCACAAATAAGTTGCACTATCATTATCAACTCTGCATCTTTTGGCTTCAACATTATGAATATGTGTATTACTACTATCGAGATTCAATAAGAATAGACCACTTTTCAAGGGTGCATGACCATAAAAGATATTACTCATATAAATAGAACAACCATTATTCTCTGATTTAAATGAATAACCGTCTCGCATCAAACAAGATCCAGAAATAATGTTCATGCTCAACGCTGGCACCAAATAACAATTATTTAGGTCTAATATTAATCCCGAAGGTAGATGTAGAGGTAGTGTGCCGACCGCGATCACATCGACATTGGAACCGTTTCCCACGCGCATCGTCACCTCGTCCTTTGCTAGTGTCCGCTTATTCTGTAGTCCCTGTTTCGAGTTGCAAATATTAGCAACAGAACCAGTATCAAATACCCAGGTGCTACTGCGAGCATTAGTAAGGTACACATCAATAACATGTATATCACATATACCTTTGTTCACCTTGCCATCCTTCTTATCCGCCAACTACTTGGGGCAGTTCCGCTTCCAGTGACCAGTCTGCTTGCAGTAGAAGCACTCAGTTTCAGGCTTAGGTCCAGACTTGGGTTTCTTCTCTTGAGCAGCAACTTGCTTGCCGTTCTTCTTGAAGTTCCCTTTCTTCTTCCCTTTGCCCTTTTTCTTGA
Organism: Triticum monococcum; assembly: GCA_034509565.1. NCBI lineage: Eukaryota > Viridiplantae > Streptophyta > Magnoliopsida > Poales > Poaceae > Triticum > Triticum monococcum. The sequence continues at coordinate 166,449,493 of CM067842.1, read as the reverse complement.
AACTAGTGGTTTTGTTAACCATCAACACTTGATGCTCCTTCTTGATTTCTACCTCCGCAGCTTTTAGCATAGCGAAGAGCTCGGGAATAGTCTTGTTCATCCCTTGCATATTATAGTTCATCACAAAGCTCTTGTAGCTTGGTGGCAGTGATTGGAGAATTCTGTCAATGACGCAATCATCCGGAAGTGTAACTCCCAATTGAATCAAGTGATTATTATACCCAGACATTTTGAGTATATGCTCACTGACAGAACTGTTCTCCTCCATCTTGCAGCTATAGAACTTATTGGAGACTTCATATCTCTCAATCCGGGCATTTGCTTGAAATATTAACTTCAACTCCTGGAACATCTCATATGCTCCATGACGTTCAAAACGTCGTTGAAGTCCCGGTTCTAAGCCGTAAAGCATGGCACACTAAACTATTGAGTAGTCATCAGCTTTGCTCTGCCAGACGTTCATAACTTCTGGTGTTGCTCTTGCAGCAGGCCTGGCACTCAGCAGTGCTTCCAGGACGTAATTCTTCTGTGCAGCAATGAGGATAATCCTCAGGTTACGGACCCAGTCCGTGTAATTGCTACCATCATCTTTCAACTTTGCTTTCTCAAGGAACGCATTAAAATTCAACGGAACAACAGCACGAGCCATCTATCTACAATCAACATAAACAAGCAAGATACTATCAGGTACTAAGTTCATGATAAATTTAGGTTCAATTAATCATATTACTTAAAGAACTCCCACTTAGATAGACATCCCTCTAATCCTCTAAGTGATCACGTGATCCAAATCAACTAAACCATAACCGATCATCACGTGAGATGGAGTAGTTTTCAATGGTGAACATCAATATGTTGATCATATCTACTATATGATTCACGCTCGACCTTTCGGTCTCCGTGTTCCGAGGCCATATCTGTATATGCTTGGCTCGTCAAGTATAACCTGAGTATTCCGCATGTGCAACTGTTTTGCACCCGTTGTATTTGAACGTAGAGCCTATCACACCCGATCATCACGTGGTGTCTCAGCACGAAGAACTTTTGCAACGGTGCATACTCAGGGAGAACACTTCTTGATAATTTAGTGAGAGATCATCTTATAATGCTACCGTCAATCAAAGCAAGATAAGATGCATAAAAGGATAAACATCACATGCAATCAATATAAGTGATATGATATGGCCATCATCATCTTGTGCTTTGTGATCTCCATCTCCGAAGCACCGTCATGATCACCATTGTCACCGGCGCGACACCTTGATCTCCATCGTAGCATCGTTGTCGTCTCGCCAATCTTATGCCTCCACGACTATCACTACCGCTTAGTAATAAAGTAAAGCATTACATCGCGATTGCATTGCATACAATAAAGCGACAACCATATGGCTCCTGCCAGTTGCCGATAACTCGGTTACAAAACATGATCATCTCATACAATAAAATCAGCATCATGCCTTGACCATATCACATCACAACATGCCCTGCAAAAACAAGTTAGACGTCCTCTACTTTGTTGTTGCAAGTTTTACGTGGCTGCTACGGGCTTAAGTAAGAACTCATCTCACCTACGCATCAAAACCACAACGATAGTTCGTCAAATAGACTCCGTTTTAACCTTCTCAAGGACCGGGCGTAGTCACACTTGGTTCAACTAAAGTTGGAGAGACAGTCTTCCGCAAGCCATCTGTGTGCAAAGCACGTGGAGGGAACCGGTCTCGCGTAAGAGTACGCGTAAGGTTGGTCCGGATCGTCTCGTCCAACAATACCGCCGAACCAAAGTATGACATGCTGGTAGGCAGTATGACTTGTATCGCCCACAACTCACTTGTGTTCTACTCGTGCATATAACATCAAACCATAAAAACCTAGGCTCGGATGCCACTGTTGGGGAACGCAGTAATTTCAAAATTTTCCTACGCACACGCAAGATCATGGTGATGCATAGCAACGAGGGGGAGAGTCTGATCTACGTACCCTAGTAGATCGCAACGGAAGCGTTGACACAACATAGAGGAAGTAGTCGTACGTCTTCTTCCCGATCCGACCGATCCAAGCACCGTTACTCCGGCACCTCCGACTTCTTAGCACACGTTCAGCTCGATGACGTTCCTCGGGCTCCGATCCAGCAAAGCGTCGAGGAAGAGTTCCGTCAGCACGACGGCGTGGTGACGATCTTGATGTACTACCGACGCAGGGCTTCGCCTAAGCACTGTAACGGTATGATCGAGGTGGAATTTGGTGGCAGGGGGCACCGCACACGGCTAAGGAACGATCTCAAGGATCAACTTGTGTCTCCTGGGGTGTCCCCTGCCCCCGTATATAAAGGTTGGAGGGAGGGGGGCTGGCCGGCCAAAGAGGGGTGGCGCAGGAGGAGTCCTACTCCCACCGGGAGTAGGACTCCCCCCTCCAATCCTATTCCAACTAGGACTCCTTGGGAAAAAGGGAGAGGGAAAGAGAGAGAGGTGGCCGGCCACCTCTCCTAGTCCTAATAGGACTAGGGGAGGGGGGGAGGTGCGCAGCCCTCCTTGGCAGCCCCTTTCACCTTTCCACAATGGCCCATGTAGGCCCATTTGGCTCCCGGGGGGTTCCGGTAACCCTCCCGGTAATCCGGTAAAATCCCGATTTCACCCGGAACACTTCCGATGTCCAAACGTGGACTTCCAATATATCAATCTTTGCGTCTCGACCATTTCGAGACTCCTCGTCATGTCCGTGATCTCATCCGGGACTCCGAACAACCTTCGGTACATCAAAATGCATAAACTCATAATAACTGTCATCGTAACGTTAAGCGTGCGGACCCTACGGTTCGAGAACAATGTAGACATGACCGAGACACGTCTCCGGTCAATAACCAATAGCGGGACCTGGATGCCCATATTGGCTCCTACATATTCTACGAAGATCTTTATCGGTCAGACCGCATAACAACATACGTTGTTCCCTTTATCATCGGTATGTTACTTGCCCGAGATTCGATCGTCGGTATCCAATACCTAGTTCAATCTCATTACTGGCAAGTCTCTTTACTCGTTCCGTAATACATCATCTCATAACTAACATCTTAGTTATTATGCTTGCAAGGCTTATGTGATGTGTATTACCGAGAGGGCCCAGAGATACCTCTCCGACAATCGGAGTGACAAACCCTAATCTTGAAATACGCCAACCCAACATCTACCATTGGAGACACCTATAGTACTCCTTTATAATCACCCAGTTACGTTGTGACGTTTGGTAGTACCCAAAGTGTTCCTCTGGTAAACGGGAGTTGCATAATCTCATAGTTATAGGAACATGTATAAGTCATGAAGAAAGCAATAGCAACATACTAAACGATCGGGTGCTAAGCTAATGGAATGGGTCATGTCAATCAGATCATTCAACTAATGATGTGACCTCGTTAATCAAATAACAACTCTTTGTTCATGGTTAGGAAACATAACCATCTTTGATTAACGAGCTAGTCTAGTAGAGGCATACTAGTGACACTCTGTTGGTCTATGTATTCACACATGTATTATGTTTCCGGTTAATACAATTCTAGCATGAATAATAAACATTTATCATGATATAAGGAAATAAATAATAACTTTATTATTGCCTCTAGGGCATATTTCCTTCAGTTTGGACATCGGAAGTGTTCCGGCTGAAATCGGGATTTTACCGGATTACCGGGAGGGTTACCGGAACCCCCCGGGAGCCAAATGGGCCTACATGGGCCATTGTGGAAAGGTGAAAGGGGCTGCCAAGGAAGGCTGCGTGCCTCCCCCCTCCCCTAGTCCTATTAGGACTAGGAGAGGTGGCCGGCCACCTCTCTCTCTTTCCCTCTCTCTTTTTCCCAAGGATTCCTAGTTGGAATAGGATTGGGGGGGGGAGTCCTACTCTCGGTAGGAGTAGGACTCCTCCTGCGCCTCCCTCCTTTGGCCGGCCAGCCTCCCCCCCTTCATCCTTTATATACAGGGGCAGGGGACACACAAGTTGATCCTTGAGATCGTTCCTTAGCCGTGTGCGGTGCGCCCTGCCACCAAATTCCACCTCGATCATACCGTTGTAGAGCTTAGGCGAAGCCCTGCGTCGGTAGTACATCAAGATCGTCACCACACCGTCATGCTGACGGAACTCCTCCCCGAAGCTTTGCTGGATCGGAGCCCGGGGATCGTCATCGAGCTGTACGTGTGCTAAGAACTCGGAGGTGCCGGAGTAACGGTGCTTGGATCGGTCGGATCGGGAAGAAGACGTACGACTACTTCCTATACGTTGTGTGATCGCTTCCGCAGTCGGTCTGCGTTGGTACGTAGACAACACTCTCCCCCTCGTTGTTGTGCATCACCATGATCTTGCGTGTGCGTAGGAAAATTTTGGGATTACTACGTTCCCCAACACTACCAGCACCACTTCCACCACCTCTACCAGAAGCACTTCCAGTTCTTCCTCCAGCTGGAGCAGCTCTTGGTGTTGGTGCAGGAGTTGTAGTTGTTGGTGCGGAAGCTCTAGTTGTTGGTGGTGCAGGAGCTCTAGTTGTTGGTGGAGCAGCTCTAGGTGTTGCTGAAGCAGCTTTAGGTGTTGCTGCAGGAGCTGTAGGAGCAACACCTCTTCCTTGTGATTCCCTTGCAGCAGGCTTGGAAAACAATTCAAAGGAAACACACTTAATAATACTAAAATTAAAAAATGCACAAAGGAGAAAGGTAATTTACAGAAACAACAAACTGAAGAAGTAGTTCAAAGGGGCTTACCACATGTTTGTTCTTTCTTAAGGCCAACTCAGGTTTCAACGGTTTAAGGCAACTTGTGTATTTATGCCCTTGCAATCCACAATTACTACAAGTAATTGTCCCCATTCTTGAGGTGGACTTTGGCTTTGGAACTTTAAATTTTCCCTTTACCCTCTTCTCTTTCTTTCTTCCTTTCTTGATTTTAAATGCTGGTGGTTCTATGTCTGGACCTTGGGTCTTTGTCCAGTCATGCTCACCAGGGACAGGATATATCATAGGTTCATATGCTGCCAAGTAATATGGTTTCTTGGAAAATTTGCTTACAAAGTCCTCTTGAAACCTTTTTGCCTTGTTAATTGCTGAGATGGCATGGTTACATGGGATGCCAGTGAGGTCCCACTTTCTGCAACCACAGGTTTCAAGTTCCAAATTTACAACATGTGTTTGCTCCCCACTAGTTACTTGCCACAAGTTAACACCTGCTTGAATGGGTTTGCAGTACCTGGCCCTTTCCTTTTCACTCTCCAACTTCTCACTGTAATGTGGTGTGATCTCCCATCTAGCCTCCTTTCCACTCTCTCTATTCCTGTGCCACCTAACCATCTGCTTATCCTTTATGCCATCACACATAGTTCTTATTGGTTTTTTCCTATGATCTAGGATGTACTTGTTGAAAACCTCAGACAAATTGTTGACAACTAAGTCAGTCTTGCAATTTGTGTCAAATGCATGCCTAGCCCAGGTATTCTTGGGTATTGCACTAAGCCACTGCCAAGCTTCCTCACTCTCAGCTTTGAGATCATCCATTGCTTTATTAAATTTGTGTTCATTATATGCATAACTGGCATTATCCATGCACTTCTTAAGGTCTTCCCCCCTAAAGCCAGCATTTTGGAAGTTTGCATATATGTGTCTTAAGCAGAACCTTTGATTACTGTTAGGAAAAACTTTACTCACTGCATACAGTAGGCCCTGGTGCACACAATTTAAACAGCTAAGCTACTGTGTAATACACATGTCAACACATATTTAATAAAGCAATGTGGATAGACATACCTTCTGTCTGTCTGACATTATAGTATATGGACCATACTGTCCAACTTCTCCTCCAAGACAAATCTTCAGTTGGTGTAGAAACCAACACCAGTTTGCTTTGTCCTCTTGTCCAACAATGCCAAATGCCAGTGGGTATATGTTGTTATTGCCATCTCTACCAGTGGCAGCAAGGATTTGTGCACCAGTGGTCAGCTTGATAAAACATCCATCAATACCTAAAACAAGATGTAAACATAACATGTTAAATGCATTTATATGTGCAAGCTATTGAAACTAAAAAAATTGAAGTAATGTACAAGCTAAAATGAACTAACCAATGAATGGTCTACACCCCTGTAGAAATCCCTCCCTTGCTCCATTGATGCAGTAAAACATTGCATGGAATCTAGGTCCTGGATGTGGGATTTTTTGAGTGGGTGCTGGAGTTACAGTGGTGACTACAACCCTACTCCCAGGGTTTGTATCCATGACAGTCTGAGCATAGTCTCTCAGCCTTGGGTATTGCTTCCTATGATCTCCCAACACAGCCTCAACAGCTAGGTTTTTTGCCCTATATGCCATAGCCTTGGGCACATCCACACCATACTTTTCCATGCAGGCATCAATAAGTGTATGTATGCTAGTACTGACATCAGATCTGAATAGTGGCTCATATTGCTTTGCAAGCCACTTGGCACTTACCCTGCTTGTTTCAGTAGAACTAGGGCAAGTGTGTTGTAATCTCATCTTCTTAATTGCAAAAGTGTTTTCCCCTTTTATAACAGCTGCCACAATGCAGAACTTGCATTGTGAATTCTTGCAATGCACAATGATCCTCTGATCTGAGTTCCTGTGATACTTGAAGTCTCTGCACTGAGTGATGTGCAGGCTCAACAAAGCATCTCTAAATTGATGTTGATCTCTGAAACACATTTGCAGTTTTAGTTGTTGGTGTGGTTGCTCCAAATCCTCATTGTACCATACTCTAGGTGGCCTCTTCTTTGCCCTGCTCTTCCTTTTTTTAGGTAGCACAAATGCTAGTGGCCGAAACCCATCATCTTCACTGTCCTTAAGTAAACTATTATCTTCTTCATCTGATGATGGTTTCCAATCAGGTTGCACTTCTTCTAAAACACTGGAATGTGACCTTGTTGTTGGTCCCTTCCTCCTTACTTGCAGCTTCTGCTTCTTCTTTGCTGGCACATATATTTTTTCTTCCTCTTCTTGAACAATAGGCTCATCATCCTCCAACTCAAATAATTCCTCTACCTCTGTGTCACCCTCATAATGCACTGGTTCTTCCTCCTCTTTTTCTTCTTCTGATTCTTCTTCCTCTGTTTCTTCCTCATGTTGTTCTTGTACTTCTTCCTCTTCCTCTTCTGGTTCTCTCTGTCTGTTTCCCTCTTCCATCTCCATGTCTTGAGCATCATTCATTTCCTCATTATAGTTAGGCCTTAAATCCCCAATATAATAAGGGTTAGTGTCACTGTCATATTGCCCTTCAGATGAAGATGCATAACTGGCATCATAGCCATCCTGTTCTTCTTCCACAACTTTTAACTTTGGATTTAGAACACTCCTGCTCTCTTGTGTCAAAACAGCAGGGCCTACAGGTGCAATAGAGCAGCTACTCTGACCTTCATAAGCAACACCTTGCTGATCAACTCCATAAACAGGAGGATCAGCCAGATCATAAACCACAGACTCAGAATAAACAATAGGATCTAAATTTTTCTTCTCTGCAAAACCCTTCGGTGCTACACTGACAGCTGGTCTACAAGCCCTAAATAACAAATTAAGCACCAAACTCTCCTCATTTTGCCTCTTGATCAACTGTAGTTTAACATTACTATCAACCAATTCCAAACCCTGCTCTCCTGGGGTCTCCATGTAAAACAACAGTGAATCATCAATACTAAAGCCTTGTGTTTCCATCAAAGCAACCATATTCAGATATGTCACATCTGAACAACTTAACTTCCTCTTTAACACATCATTATTGTCAAAATGGATCCTGACATTCCATATGTCTTCATATAAACTACAATTCACATGCAATTTGCCTAATCAGTACACTATAACCCTAATTACAAATTAAATGAGAAGAGAAAAGGAGAGAAAACTTACAGGACGCCGCCGAAGCCGTGGGTCAGCTCGTGGCTACAGCTAGGGTTCGCCACCCATTGTTGTGCCAGCCGTACCCGCTGCTCCATGGACAGTGCGGGCTCCATGAACTCGTCGTCGTCGCTGGAGTACGTGTCAGAGCTCGAGTAGCCGTCAAAGCCCTCGATTGGAGATGTCCCGTCGATTCCTCCTGCCGCGCGGCTGCCTAAGATAGGATTGTTTGCGCCACTGCCATCGCCGTTGCCGCCACCGCCGCTGCCGCCACCACCGCCCGGGGTCGCCGCCGCCATCGCCGTACAGAGGTGCGGTGGAGCTAGGGTTCGTCGACGAACAGAGGAAGAGAGGAAAGGAGAGGGAGGACAGAGCACGGGCCGGTCCGGTTCGAGCCGGACCGCACCTATCGAGCGAGCGAGCGAGTACAGATTCGCCAGCGTGGCAGCTGACGCGCGGGCCCGGGCGGTCAGTTCCAGCGTCAATACGTAGAAATACGAGGTTTAGTCCGATTCGCAACGGTTCGCCTCAAACGTGGTACTGACACGTAAAAATTTTCAAAAGTGGTACCAATTCGCCACCACCGCCCCAAATGTGGTACTATCGTGTAATTAACTCCAAATTCAGCGATAACGTTCTGTCAAATGAACTTGTTAGTATTTCATTATCCATGGTGGCAGAAGACAAGCAAATCGACAGTGTTTCTCGAGGAACTCTTCGTTGAGGAGGTACTATGTTTTGTTTTAGCAAAGAGGAGGTACTATGTAAAATGTGACATTCTTTGAATTGTGCTTTAATAGTTCAAAAGCATGCCTTTTCGACAATCTATGTCTACAGGCCACACTTCCCAGCTAACAATGACTTCAAGTATCTCTATTTAATGATGCACCATATGTTAGTTTATAAAGTTAACCACCGACTTGTCTTAGATCTCATCTGACCGTGGTAATCGTATGTTACAGGAAAACAAGGTGTGCATACGGTCTGCTGAGTTTTACCTGTACGGACAAGAGGAGTTGAGCTTCCTTGACATAATGGCCAGGGCTCGTGAGAGAGACGAGATTGTGACCGCCTCCGTTCGCCGCCGTCCGGGCAGCACGACCTTGCCGCCCCTCGCTCCTCGCCGCCGTCAGCAACACCACGGCTGGACCTGCTGCCCCTCGCTCCTCGCCACCGTCCGCAGCAACACCACGACCCTGCCGCCCTGTGGTCCTCGCCGCCGTCCGCAAGCCCGCACGGTCCAGCCGCCTCTTGGTGCCGGTCTTGGAGTTTGTTAACTGCATCGCACCGCCCTGCCGCTCTGAAGGTTTGTCGCCCGTAGAAATTTGAGGGAGATTCACTGCTTTGTTGCTTCAAAATATGTCAAATTAGGCCATCAATTCAAGTCAGACCAGTGAATACATTGGTTCCATACTGCTGCCTTTATACTAATTTTTTTAGTTGCACATGCCTCACACAGCATGCACATGCCTGATGGACTGAAACTTTACACCTCCTGCAGTAATGTGTCTTCTTCACTTAAATGCAAACAAGTTCAGATTAATCCTTTTTGGAGTTCGCCTCTTAATAAATTTGGATTACGATGCAGTTAGTTCTGTTCTGTCGGATGTAAACTGTGGATTCTGTAGACTACACCGCTCACTGATCTGTTATTTGCCTCACACAACACATCTACAAATTTACTGCCCCTTATTATGTCAAATTAGGGCCCAATAATTGCTTCAAATTAGGCCCCAACAATCCAACCAACCATACCTACAATGAGCACATCGTAATATATCTGAAATTTATACCATGTTGTTTACATACCATGCTGTTTCACATTGATTTCGCTTATTACTTTGTGCCATGTTAATGAAAACATAACTCATGATCATCCGATACTGCCCTCAACTATGGTGATAAGCGAATTAGAAAATACAAATCCATCTCAGCCATCATTGCTACCAGGCTCCTAAGCCATTGACCATCTCCTTTGCTTCTCTATCAATTGGTTTATGGTGCTGCTGAGGAACTTTCATGATTCTATGATATTCTTCGCAAGTAGATCAGGTGCAATGCTTTGGTTTCAAATGACCCTTGACCCTTCCCAATTTAGCATAAGTTATTCATTACTTTGGTTCCGTACTGCTAATGCTGGGGGCTTCTGTTCCTTCCTCTGTTTTGTTTAACATTTCTGCTGATGAAACGCACATGGGCAAGCACAATCCAGATGCACATACGTTCATGTCAGGAATCATTCTCCGTTTACGGACCTAACCAACACATCTACAATTGGGAATGAAAATCGGGACCCGCAACAAAATAGCAGTCACTCTGCGTATGCCCAAATATCTGTTGAGAAAGAATCAACATCCCTGCACTGGCGTCGTGTAAACCTCCAACAGAAGATTCCTTCAGCTGGGGATAGTGTTACCCATGATCCGGTGGCACGCACACATGCTTCACTAGGGTCTGTGCAATGTACTGCTTTTAGCAACATAACCAACACACATACAGATGGTATATTCATCCACTTCATATAAGATTGTATTGTTGCACCTATTACTATTGTTTATAAATTCATCTCCTATTTTATTGTAGGGTGTACATCTACAAGCTCCGCGAGTCATCGTCTCGAAGAAGTAAATGGTGGCCGAAAATTAAGAAGTGGCACCAGTTGGTATGCCGGCCAATCCAATGAACAGAGGGCAGAGTGCTTAAATAAGCAACGGATTGCGCGGCTAAAAAGAAAACATGCCTCAAACAAAGATAATTTCAATGTCACTCAGAGTTCCTCTTTTCCAGTTGGTAAGACGAACTCCAAATAGGAGATACAAATGGACCATCTTCATTCTAAAATATGAGTTGGTCTACTATTCTGATGTACAGGTGCAACCTCCATGGCGCCACCCTCCATGAGGTCATCTCTTCCGGCCGTGCAAAGGTCTGGAGCTAGACCCCGCAGAACATTTTAGACCATTTGTATTAAATAATAGTAGTAGCAGCAGCATAATAATACAGGATTGGCCCCAAGGATAATGATTTTTGTCCGATATTTAACTTTCACTTTCCCTGGTATTTTCTCTCTCAGGTCTTTAAAGAGGCTTTTTGTTTTCTGTCTTCCAAACTGGCTCTGGTGCATTCTGGATCCATTGTTTAGTAGTATGCTGCATTGATCCTACATAAGGCTCTCTTTCTAGCCTTTTTATTCATTTTGTTAATTATGTAAACACTAATGTAACGAGCTGTATCAGTATATTGTATGTCATCGGAGATGAATGGTGAAAGATTCAAGCCTTGATTCTCACATGGTGATGAAAAACAAAGTCATCTTTGTCGCTTTTTCTTTATATTCAGAATTGAATTCTACTCATTATGCTCGTACACATATCTTTGCTCTTCGTGCTAGGCATGTAGGAATTGTTCCCAAATTATTTGTTTCATATGAGATGGCGCAATACTCTGAAATCTTAGATCTTTGTATTTCAAACTTATTTTTTCCGGTGCATAGTATCTAACCGTGGGTTTTTTCCTCATGTGCAGAGTGCTACAGTTGGATATTTGTTCAAGACAATTATGTCTGAAGTTCAAACTGCTATCATAAAAGCATTTGCTCCGGTGTTTTAAAGTTTTTCGGTGAAGTGTAATGTATTCGACCATTAGCGACACTACTGACCATAAGCCATAGTACCAATGATGCTCAGGATGCTCTTATTTGTGTCCGTTGTGACTAATAAGTAACCTGCTCAGGATGCTCTTATTTGTATATATTTTGAAACTGTTTCCTGATTGATGTATTTGAAACTGTTTACTTCAAAGATATACAAATATTGTCGTTTCAAGTGTATACGTGCGTTGCACGTACACGTTTACTAGTTCTAGAAAGCGGCCCAGGTTAGGGCATCTCCAAGTCCATCGAAACAGACACCCTAAACATTGGTGGACACGTCCGGACGTGTCCATGGACAGCGCTTGTGGAGTCGGTCGTCCAATCCCATACATCAAATGTCCGTCTTAGGTTCCTTCTCCTCCATTTCACATGCACATATAGGTCAATGTTAATTTATACAAAGTGCAAACATATGCAATAACAATCAAAATGTGTCGAAATTTGATATTCATAAAGTTTTGTACGTTCAAGCCCAAAAATTGCCAGTCCGGTTGCCGCCAAACATCCTCCCTCTTCCTCTATTTGCGGAGGCGGGTAGTGCGCGTCGCCGTGTTGGCTTTGTGACCGGCCACTACTCGCGGGACTAAGAACATCTCTGCCACCACCTCCTCCTGTTCCATTGCGGTGGTGGACTGCGAAACAAAACGGGAACTCAAGTGCATAGCAGCAGCGAATGGAGTGGAGATAGTGGGGGAAAGGGTGGCTTTCTTGCAAAAATAGTGCGGAAGTGGCCAAATACGCAGGCTCCGTCTTGCTTTTGTGTGGGCCAGGGGTGTTGGATTCCGACGTGGCTTTAGATTTATTTATTTTGTTTGATTCACGACTTTGGAGATGCCTTTAGATTTATTTTTTTGAGACACTGGAGATGCCCTTAGACAACAACTCCGTAGCCTACGTGTGCCCATAATCGCATGTCGAGATTTGGTCGGTAGGGAAGCAGCATTGGAAAAGACGTGCCCGATGAATGAAATGAAACGCATATCGTCTACAATGTTCCCTGTCCTTCGTTGCTGCTCTGAATTCCACCCGCCCGCCGCCTTTGCGGGCTTCTGCGGTCTCAAGAATGGGCGCAGGTGACCGGTCCGTGTCCGCGGGGTACTAGTATGTGGTAGGTCTCGAGGTGTCAGCGGTGTCGCGGCCTCTGAGGCAGCGCGAGGAGGTGCCGGGCCGGCGGCGCTGGGCAGCGGCGACGTCCCGCATCATGGCAGAAGGCCACGCCTCTCTGTCGATTCCTGCGCATAACTGCATCCAGCAGGCTCCCTCACGAATAAAACTGTACGCCTATGTAACACACGCGTCCCTGGCTGCTCATGAAGTCAACCCCTCAGCCATGAGATCCACTCGCGTGTTCGACGTCGCGTAAAGCTATCTACCGCGGCAAAATTTCGTGTTTTGACTCTTTTCGCATAAAAATTCAGGATCTGATCTCGGTTGGAAATAATTTCAGAATTTGACCCTTTCGCAACCGTCAGGGATTCTGGCGGTAGGCTTAGACAGGCTACCGCGAGGGGCCCTGGCGGTAGGGTGCGACGGAGGGGAACGGCAGCCATTTGCCCGAGCTGACGTGGATAAGTACCCTACCGCCAGGGACCCTGGCGGTAGCCTGTCTAACCCTACCGCCAGAACCCCTGGCGGTAGGTGGTGGCTGGGTTTTTGCCTCGGAAAGTTTCTGTAACGGAATATCAAAGTGCCCTGGCAGTAGGTTCACCCTACCGCTAGGGAGGTTGACGGTAGATTGTGTGACCCTACCGTCAGGGTCCGTGGCGATAGGTCCTGTGTTTTATGGTTTCAAGTTTAATTGCTTGCTTCTTTTCAATATCAATATCACAGCAATGATATAGAGCCTAACAAACAGATCTCAAACAATTAAACTTGGACATCACATACACATTACTAAAACTTGAAGTACATGTGAAACGAAGTTCAACTAATTAGCAAACGGAGTTCCACATATAGCAAACACATAGTTTCACGAATAACAAACACATAGTTCCACGTAGTTTCATAACCACTAGACAACTACAATAGCCAAGTATTCAAGAGCCGAATTACTTGCTCTTGCCCCTCTTGGAGGTACGGTCCTCATTCCTCTTTGAACAAGTCTCTTCAGTCTTCTTCTTGGGCCGTCGAGTAACCGGTCTCTGGAAAGAGTGTGGACTCAGCAAATCCTTCTTCTTTGGATTCCTCTTCGGCAGTTGAGATGGTTTAGATGATTGAGTTGGTGGAGGTCCATAATCTTCATCGTACTCCTCCTCCCCATTGCTCTCATCCTCCTCTTCCTCACGATACTCCTGCTCCTCCCCTTCTTCATGTGTGGCCTCCTCATCCTCCTCCTCCTCAATCAACCTAGACGACGAGGGAACATGGCTCGATGAGCTGATGTGACCCTGTGTGGCTGCAGGATGATAAGCTTCAACCGGCCCAGCTCCAGCACACCCAAGCAGGCCTACCAGCTTGCGACAACGCTTCACGAACTTCTACACTCACAATGAAACAAGGGCATAATAAGTATCAGATTTATGATTGCAAGTGAACAAGATGCATCTGTTTCGAGGAGGCTGAAATTGTACCTTCATCGTCCCCCTCACTTTTGTTCTCAGATTGTACGCTCCCGGGGGCATCACCTAGTGCATTTGAGGCTTCAAAGATGCATATGTTCAACTCACCGGACTGTAACGACATAAGTCAGTCACGATGACGAATAAAATAATTTAAATACAACCGTTAGTTCAAACTTACCACTCTGTTGATGAGGGGTGCAAACTCTCTAAATCCACTATGCATGTCTCTGATGCGGTCTGGTAGGCCTCTTCCTCAGGGTCATCCCTCTCTAGCTCCGCGATGTCTTCCGCCGTCCACCGAGGCCTGAGACGAAGACGGTGCTTCTGGCCATCATCGTACCACCTCATGTGTCGGCCCAGGTAAGCATCCCAGTCAGTCACTTTCCTCTCCCCATCTTTACGGAACCTCCGTCGGTTCCACTCCGTCACATGAGTTTTATGCTCCTCTCCCCAGTTTGTGATCGACTGATTCTTCTGCCGGCTCATCCTGCAAGGCATAGGCCACAAGAAACATCATAATAAAGTCGAACGCAATGAAATCATGGGCGCGAAGAACAAGCGCGCTCACATGTGGAGCGCGTGGCCGCCGCGGTGTGGCAAGTGCCACTCGACGACGTACACACAGATCATGGGCACGATGCACCGCCAAAGACCACTGTCCGCATCGCACATCACATTTAGATCGAAGTCCAACTCTCGGTCATGATACGGCCACCAGTTTACCTATTACATATACATTGGTAAGTTCCCACTCTCGGTCAAAAGTGGAATTAAAGAGAAAGGTGGTGAGCGAGTTCATATACATGTGTATGCGTCAAATCGTCCAACTCATTGGTGAAGGTCTTGTACGAAGTCTTGTTCAGGCCCGTGTAGAGTTTGACAACGTCCCACTCGTAAGCTACGGTGGGGTGTCGATTCGCGTCGCCGTCTTCGCTATAGGCACCCATGGGCGTCTTGGCATCTTCTCTGGATGCCTCACCGACAGCCGTTCCCACATCCAAATGGAGAGGGCCCACACAAAGCCACCCATATTGCACTTGTCTCCCGTCCTCTGGGTTGCATCGTCAAGCTGCAAAACATCAAATGAGGATCAGATATAACAAAATGTCATGGATGTACTTTCGTACCAAACGGTATAGGTAGGAAATGAGATACTCTCTTACCGAACGGTATAGGTAGGCGAGAGATGCGGCCCCCCAATTGCACCCTGCATCCTAGTCGGCCAGTTGGCAGAGTTCCCGGAGTTGTCTGGAAACACGACCTCCGTGAGAAGATACCACAGGTAGGCCCTCGCGAACCACTCCACGGTCACCTCATCGGCGTCTTCAGGGCATGTCCGGTGCTCCGAGAGCCAGGGCAATGGTACACCGGATGTACGGTTACCCTTAGCACCGGGGCAGTCGCCGATGAGGGTGGTAACCCTCTGCTGCCAGTTGGTCCTCTCCACTCGCCCGGTGAGTGCTTGACCCTCGATCGGCATGGCAGTAATCATCGACCAATCCTCGAGGGTCACCGTCATCTCTCCGCATGGCAGATGGAAAGAATGGGTCTCCGGTCGCCACCGGTCAATCAAAGCTGTCAGAGCTGCGTGGACAAGCGTCGGCGGCTGACGCTTGAACTGCAACACGAAACCCAACAGTCGGCTCTCTTGAAGTACGACGCGTAGCGCTCGTCGTAGTCCATATTCCTGGCAACCCCGTGGCCCCTCATGCGCAGTGGCTGGAGCATCTGTCAAAAGTGGACGACAAAAGTTAGGAACTTATTTTCATCAATCCGAAAACTTAGATCAATATTTCCTTCATATTACTTACCACTCCGTTCTCTATGAAACGGGCACGATGACCCTTGTCGAATGCGTAGTCAAGCATGGAGTACCGTGGGCCGATGTTGTCCGCAATAGGTGCCCGCCTTAAGAAAATTTCATAAACAAAAGCATCATAAGCATAAGCATACATAAACAAAAAATGAAATTTCGTGGTTACATGAATTAGGGTTCATCTTCCAACATGCATATTGCTCCAACAACATCTACTACACATGATAGATCACATCATATCAACATGCATCATATCAAAATAAAATCCTCCAACATGCATCATATCATCATTTTTAACATTTTTTTGAAATAGAGTTCATCTTGAATGTATTTTCTCCAAACAACATCTTCATATCATCATATCAACATGCATCATAAAACAACACAAGTCCTCCCACATGCATTAAATCATAATTTTTTTAACAAAAAAAATATGAACTAGAGTTCATCTTCACACTAACATATGAACTATTGATCAGAGTTCATATTCAATACCACTAGTTACTAAAGAACTAAGAACTAGAACTAGAATCAAGCTAAAACAATCCTAGGTGGAAAAAAAATTCCAATCTAAGTTCAAAAATATGAGAGATTTCAAGCAAATAATGCGTCGAATCGGAAGCAAGTTTGCAAAAACTACTTGGAGGGATCGGAGGAGCTTATGTTTCTCTCTTTGGGGCCATCTCGATCCGCAAAAATGATGAAGAAACGGTGAAGATCCGAGGGGGGGAGTGGAGGAGATGAGAGAGGGAGAGAGGGGCGAGGAAAAAAAGAAGAACTGTCGGCGGGGGGGGGGGGGGGAGATGGGTAGGGGCGCGGGGTCGGGCGAAATAATTGTTGCACCCTACCGCTAGGGGAGCTGGCGGTAGTGTTAGACATCCTACCGCCAGGGCCCCTGGCGGTAGGGTAGCACGCGGAGATGACCGCCGTCTCCCTCTGTCGCACCCTACCGCCAGGGGCCCTGGTGGTAGGATGTCTAACCCTACCGCCAGCGCCCCTGGCGGTAAGAAAAAGGGTCAAATCCCAAAACTTTTTCCAACCGGGGTCAGATCCTGAATTTCTATGCGAGAAGGGTCAAAACACGAAATTTTGCCGCACAAAGCTTGGTTCCTTGGTAGTAATGCATTTACATTCTTTGGAGTTGGGACACATTCTTGGTAGTAAGAGCGACTCCGACGCGTGTTTACATTCTTTGGAGTTAGGGACACATTCTTGATAGTAATAGCAATTCCAACACGACGACCCATTTTGTCTGCGCGCGTCCGTTTGGATCTCCGCGGACAGAAAAGTCGGCCCAACGCGTCGACCCAAACGGATGCGCGTTCGCTTTTTGTTCATCTGGCGACCTATTCCTGGCCTATATTTGGGCCTCATTTGTGTCGGCGCGGACACGAAGCGGACACGCGCCTACTCCTCCCTCTAGCCCGTCAATCGGTGGCACATTGGCCATTCTCTTCCACTCCCATCGACAGCAAGCCCTCGCCCGCCCCACCCCATCGCCGCCGCCCAGTTTCAGTGTCCCTGCCAGCAGTCCGCGCCCACACACCTCCCCCGCACACCGCCACCTCCCACGTCACCGCTACCACTGCCTCGCCGTCGGGCCACCGCAGCTTCCCACCCCCACCCCGACATCGCCGTGAGTACGAAGTCGCCCTCGCGGCCCTGGCCAGTTCCTTCGTCTGACGCCGCCAGGCCAGCTACTTGGTCCAGGGGAGGCGTGTGTCTCTTCGATGGCCAGCTTCTTCGATGACGCCCGCAAACTCTTCGACAGTTTGCCCCCAAGGTACAAATGGACTCCGCCGACGAGTTCTTTTTCCACAATTTTCTCTACGACTCCGACGATTCATCATCCGATGATGAGGAGATGGTGGCTGACATTGGTCCATGACCACCTTAGTAGGCAGCGGCCATTGTTCCGGGGCTCGATCCCGGGGCACACTCTGGCGTTGAATCACAACCGAGAGAGCGGTCATTTTCTTCTTTGGAAGGACTACTTTGAGACAACCAACCCACTCTTCAAACATCATCAATTCCAGCGCCGTTTCCGTATGGCTAGACATGTTTTCAACCATATTCGGGAGGGGTGATCGGATACGATAAGTATTTCGAGTGCAAGGAGGATGCCCTTGGAAAGTTTGGCTTCTCCTTTTATTAGAAATGCACTGCAGCTATTCGGATGCTTGCATACAGAGTGCCCAGTGATCTCATTGATGAGTACGTCCGTATGAGCGAGTCTATGTGCCTAGAGTCCATGTATAGGCTTTGCAAGGTTGTGATTGCAGTATTTGGGCCTGAGTACTTGGGAGAGTCGACTGCTGAAGATACAACCCGCTTGTTGGTGATCAAAGAGAACAGGGGCTTCCCAGAGATGCTTGGCAGCATATACTGCATGCACTGAGAGTGGAAGAAACTGCCCTTCTGCTTGGCAAGGGTAGTATAGGGGCCATGTCAGGGCTTGCACTGTCATACTTGAGGTCGTGGCCTCATAAGATCTCTGGATCTGGCGGCATGGCCAGATCACACAATGATATCAATGTACTTCAGCGCTCGCCGGTGTTTGCAAGGCTTGCTGAAGGCAACAACCCACCGGTTAACATCAACGACCACAACTACAACAAAGGATACTACCTAGCTGACGATATCTATCCTCAGCGGACCATTGTTGTGAAGACAATCCCCAACCATGTCGGAGAGAAGAGGAGGAGATTTTCTCAGGAGCAAGAGTGCTAGGAAGGACGTCAAGCGTGCCTTTGGTGTTCTGCAATCTCGATGGGGCATCGTTCGGTATCCTGCTAGAACTTGGAGCACCAAAAAGTTGTGGGAGATGGTGACAACTTGTGTGATCATGCACAATATGATCGTAGAGGATGAGCGTCTGGAACGTATCTATATACGATCAAGGGTTTCAGTTTTAGGGTGACAGTTTGTGCCTGAGCATGAAGGATGAGCGGCAACGCTTGCACAGTTCATCCAATTTCATCATCAAATGCATGATTGGGAAAAATCACATTCAACTACAAGATGATTTGGTTGATCATAGGTGGGCTCATGTTGGCAACCAATAGATGTATAGAAAATTTAATTTTTTACGGCTTGTAAACTACGATGTATTTATTTGGGTTGTGAAACTATGCTATATTTATTTGCTTGTGAAGCTATGCAAAATGTGTGTATTTGTTGAAAAACGGCGGCATGCCGGCCACTCGGGCAAATATGGGCCAGGGCATTGGGCACAATGCTGACCCAAGTCAAAAACAAGGTGGACGCTGAGCGGGCGGCCAACCCAAACGGACAAAAAGTGGACAAAACGCGCATCCATTTAGGTCGGCACGTTGAAGTTGCTCTAATGTCTCCAACTCCAAAGAATGTAATGTGTCCACAAACTTTCCATGAAGCTCTAATGCCGTCTCCATCCACAGACCGGAGAACCAGTCTTCGAACGTGGGAGCCGACCATCCAATGCTATCCACATATTTTTAAAAACGCATTTGAATAGACCAGATGAAATTCATGCAAATTGGATCTTTTTCATATAAACCGAAGCACATTTGAATGCGGAGAGACGCCACATGGTGTTGTTTGAATGCGGAGAGACGTCACATGCACCGAGAAGCGGTGCGGGGGCGCTCTTGGCCGGCTCGTCGCTTCAATGACAGCTCCAATGAGAGGTCGTGCACACTCTGGGACGACATGAATGTGATGCTAACCAGCGTCGCTGGGAAAGCACGTGGGCGATACAGATGGTTTTTGGGTAGGCCATGTTTGCTAGAAGCCGGCATAGCAGCAGTCTGGATGCCCGCAAAGCCCCCCCCCCCATCTGTCTCCGACTTGCGGGAAAAAGTGTGTTTGAACCGCTGAACGGACGGATGCAAGACCGTGTTGGAAGGGAACACACGTCCGGACTGTGCGATCCGAACGGTTGCAGGCGTTTTGAGGGTCAACATTGGAGATGCCCGAATATTAACAATCATATCGGCATAAAATCAAACAATGGTTGGCATATCCAGATACATTCATCAAATGCCCTCCCTATTTGCCTGCAAAAGAAATGACATGTCCATAGCCAACACCCATTTGTGCCAAATCAGCGATGCTCGGGGGTTAAGATGGGAATGGGCCGACCAACACCTGGCCTTGGACCTGGCCCCGTGGCTCGAAGGTCAATGTGTGAGCCTATGGGTCGGCCCATTTTATCAAAAAATTATGGCCTCACTAACCCGTTGGATACATGAGGCAAACCCTAAATCCAGCGAAATCACACTTGCAATTTTGTTTATAGTCCAGTAAATGACAAGTCACATCCTGTAAATGTTGGGGAATGTAGTAATTTCAAAAAAATTCCTACGCACACGCAAGATCATGGTGATGCATAGCAACGAGAGGGGAGAGTGTTGTCTACGTACCCTCGTAGACCGACAGCGGAAGTGTTATGACAATGCGGTTGATGTAGTCGTGCGTCTTCACGGCTCGACCGATCAAGCACCGAAACTACGGCACCTCCGAGTTCTAGCACACGTTCAGCTCAATGACGATCCTCGGACTCCGATCCAGCAAAGTGTTGGGGAAGAGTTCCATCAGCACGACGGCGTGATGACGATCTTGATGTTCTACCATCGCAGGGCTTCGCCTAAGCACCGCTACAATATTATCGAGGATTATGGTGGAGGGGGGCACCGCACACGGCTAAGAGAACGATCACCAAGATCAACTTGTGTGTCTAGAGGTGCCCCCTGCCCCCGTATATAAAGGAGTAAGGGGGGAGGCCGGCCGGCCCTTGGGCGCGCCAAGGAGGGGGAGTCCTCCTCCTAGTAGGAGTAGGACTCCCCTCTTTCCTACTCCTACTAGGAGGGGGAAAGGAAGGGGGAGAGGGAGAAGGAAAGGGGGCGCCGCCCCCCCCCCCCCTCTCCTAGTCCAATTCGGACCAGAGGGGGAGGGGGCGCGCGGCCCACCCTGGCTGCCCCACTCTCTCCACTAGGGCCCATAAATCCCATTACTTATCCGCGGGGGGGGGGGGGGGGGTCCGGTAACCCTCCGGCACTCCGGTTTTCTCCGAAATCACCCGGAACACTTCCGGTGTCCGAATATAGCCGTCCAATATATCAATCTTTATGTCTCGACTATTTCAAGACTCCTCATCATGTCCGTGATCACATCCGGGACTCCGAACAAACTTCAGTACATCAAAATATATAAACTCATAATGAAACTGTCATCGTAACGTTAAGCGTGCGGACCCTACGGGTTCGAGAACAATGTAGACATGACCGAGACATGTCTCCGGTGAATAACCAATAGCGGAACCTGGATGCTCATATTGGCTCTCACATATTCTACGAAGATCTTTATCGGTCAGACCGCATAACAACATACTTTGTTCCCTTTGTCATCGGTATGTTACTTGCCCGAGATTCGATCGTCGGTATCTCAATACCTAGTTCAATCTCGTTACCGACAAGTCTCTTTACTCGTTTCATAATACATCATCTCGCAACTAACTCATTAGTTGCAATGCTTGCAAGGCTTATGTGATGTGCAATACCGAGAGGGCCCAGAGATACCTCTCCGACAATCGGAGTGACAAATCCTAATCTCGAAATACGCCAACCCAACATGTACCTTTGGAGACACTTGTAGAGCTCCTTTATAATCACCCAGTTACGTTGTGACGTTTGGTAGCACACAAAGTGTTCCTCCGGCAAACGGGAGTTGCATAATATCATAGTCATAGGAACATGTATAAGTCATGAAGAAAGCAATAGCAACATACTAAACGATCGGATGCTAAGCTAATGGAATGGGTCATGTCAATCACATCATTCTCCTAATGATGTGATCCCATTAATCAAATGACAACACATGTCTATGGTCAGGAAACATAACCATCTTCGATTAACGAGCTAGTCTAGTAGAGGCACACTAGTGACGCTTAGTTTGTCTATGTACTCACACAAGTATTATGTTTCCGGATAATACAATTCTAGCATGAATAATATGTTGGGGAACGTAGCAGAAATTCAAAATTTTCCTACGTGTCACCAAGATCTATCTATGGAGAGACCAGCAACAAGGGGAAGGAGAGTGCATCTACATACCCTTGTAGATTGCTAAGCGGAAGCGTTCAAGAGAACGGGGTTGATGGAGTCGTACTCGTCGTGATCCAAATCACCGATGATCCTAGCGCCGAACGGACGGCACCTCCGCGTTCAACACACGTACGGAGCAGCGACGTATCCTCCTTCTTGATCCAGCAAGGGGGGAGGAGAGGTTGATGGAGATCCAGCAGCACGATGGCGTGGTGGTGGAAGTAGCGGGATTCCAACAGGGCTTCGCCAAGCGCTGCGGGAGGAGGGAGATGTGTCACGGGAGGGAGAGGGAGGCGCCAGGGCTTAGATTGGGGCTGCCCTCCCCTCCCCCCACTATATATAGGGCCAAGGGAGAGGGGGGCGCAGCCTTGGCCCCTCCTCCAAGGAAGGGTGCGGCCAAGGAAGGAGTCCCTCCTCCCCAAGGCACCTCGGAGGTGCCTTCCCCCTTTAGGACTCTTCCTTTCCCTCTTCTCTTGGCGCACGGGCCTCTTGGGGCTGGTGCCCTTGGCCCATATAGGCCAAGGCGCACCCCCTACAGCCCATGTGGCCCCCGGGGCAGGTGGCCCCACCCGGTGGACCCCCGGGACCCTTCCGGTGGTCCCGGTACAATACCGGTGACCCCGAAACTTGTCCCGATGGCCGAAATAGGACTTCCTATATATAAATCTTTACCTACGGACCATTCCGGAAGTCCTCGTGACGTCCGGGATCTCATCCGGGACTCCGAACAACATTCGGTAACCACATACAAACTTCCTTTATAACCCTAGCGTCACCGAACCTTAAGTGTGTAGACCCTACGGGTTCGGGAGACACGTAGACATGACCGAGACGACTCTCCGGCCAATAACCAACAGCGGGATCTGGATACCCATGTTGGCTCCCACATGTTCCACGATGATCTCATCGGATGAACCACGATGTCAAGGACTTAATCAATCCCGTATACAATTCCCTTTGTCTAGCGGTACGATACTTGCTCGAGATTCGATTGTCGGTATCCTGATACCTTGTTCAATCTCGTTACCGGCAAGTCTCTTTACTCGTTCCGTAACACATCATCCCGTGATCAACTCCTTGATCACATTGTGCACATTATGATGATGTCCTACCGAGTGGGCCCAGAGATACCTCTCCGCTTACACGGAGTGACAAATCCCAGTCTCGATTCGTGCCAACCCAACAGACACTTTCAGAGATACCTGTAGTGTACCTTTATAGCCACCCAGTTACGTTGTGACGTTTGGCACACCCAAAGCACTCCTATGGTATCCGGGAGTTGCACAATCTCATGGTCTAAGGAAATGATACTTGACATTAGAAAAGCTTTAGCATACGAACTACATGATCTTGTGCTAGGCTTAGGATTGGGTCTTGTCCATCACATCATTCTCCTAATGATGTGATCCCATTATCAACGACGTCCAATGTCCATGGTTAGGAAACCGTAACCATCTATTGATCAACAAGCTAGTCAACTAGAGGCTTACTAGGGACATGGTGTTGTCTATGTATCCACACATGTATCTGAGTTTCCTATCAATACAATTCTAGCATGGATAATAAACGATTATCATGAACAAGGAAATATAATAATAACCAATTTATTATTGCCTCTAGGGCATATTTCCAACAGTCTCCCACTTGCACTACAGTCAATAATCTAGTTCACATCGCCATGTGATTAACACTCATAGGTCACATCGCCATGTGACCAACATCCAAAGAGTTTACTAGAGTCAATAATCTAGTTCACATCACTATGTGATTAACACTCAATGAGTTCTGGGTTTGATCATGTTGCTTGTGAGAGAGGTTTTAGTCAACGGGTCTAAACCTTTCAGATCCGTGTGTGCTTTACAAATCTCTATGTCATCTCCTAGATGCAGCTACCACGTTCTATTTGGAGCTATTCCAAATAACTGTTCTACTATACAATCCAGTTTCCTACTCAGAATAATCTGGATTAGTGTCAAAGTTTGCATCGGCGTAACCCTTTACGACGAACTCTTTTACCACCTCCATAATCAAGAAAATTCCTTAGTCCACTAGTTACTAAGGATAACTTTGACCGTTGTCCTGTGATCCATTCTTGGATCACTCTTGTACCCCTTGACTGACTCATGGCAAGGCACACTTCAGGTGCGGTACACAGCATAGCATACTGTAGAGCCTATGTCTTAAGCATAGGGGACAACCTTCGTCCTTTCTTTCTATTCTGCCGTGGTCGAGCTTTAAGTCTTAACTTCATACCTTACAACTCAGGCAAGAACTCCTTCTTTGACTGATCCATCTTGAACACCTTCAAGATCATGTCAAGGTATGTGCTCATTTGAAAGTACCATTAAGCGTTTTGATCTATCCTTATAGATCTTGATGCTCAATGCTCAAGTAGCTTAATCCAGGCTTTCCATTGAAAAACACTTTCCAAATAACCCTATATGCTTTCCAGAAATTCTACGTCATTTCTGATCAACAATATGTCAACAACATATATTCATCAGAAATTCTATAGTGCTCCCACTCACTTCTTTGGAAACACAAGTTTCTCATAAACTTTGTATACACCAAAATCTTTGATCATCTCATCAAAGCATACATTCCAACTCCGAGATGCTTACTCCAGTCCTTAGAAGGATTGCTGGAGCTTTGCATACTTATTAGCATATTTCAGGATTGACAAAACCTTCCGGTTGTATCACATACAACCTTTCCTCATAAATCGTCGAGGAAACAATGTCTTGACATCCTATCTGCAAGATTTCATAAATGATGCAGTAATTGCTAATATAATTCCAACAGACTCTTAGCATCGCTACGAGTGAGAAAGTCTCATCATAGTCAACTCCTTGAACTTGTCGGAAAAACATCTTAACGACAAGTCGAGCTTTCTTAATGGTGATACTTACCATCATTGTCCGTCTTCCTTTTAAAATCCATATGTACCTAACAGCCTTACAACCATCAAGTAGTTCTTCCAAAGTCTACACTTTGTTTTCACATATGGATCCTCTCTCGGATTATATGGCCTCGAGCCATTTTGGAATCCAGGCCCACCATCGCTTCTCCATAGCTCGTAGGTTCATTGTTGTCTAGCAACATGACTTTCAAGACAGGATTATGTACCACTCTGAAGTAGTACGCATCCTTGTCATCCCACGAGGTTTGGTAGTGACTTGATCTGAAGTTTCATGATCACTATCATAAGCTTCCACTTCAATTGGTGTAGGTGCCACAGGAACAACTTCCTGTGCCCTGCCACGAATAGTTGAAGAGACGGTTAAATAACCTCATCAAGTCTCCACCATCCTCCCACTCAATTCTTTCGAGAGAAACTTTTCCTCGAGAAAGGACCCGATTCTAGAAACAATCCCTTATTGCTTTCGGATCTGAGACAGGAGGTATACCCAACTGTTTTGGGTGTCCTATGAAGATGCATTCATCCGCTTTGGGTTTGAGCTTATCAGCCTGAAACTTTTTCATATAAGCATCACAGCCCCAAACTTTTAAGAAATGGCAGCTTAGGTTTCTCTAAACCATAGTTCATACGGTGTCATCTCATCGGAATTACGTGGTGCCCTATTTAAAGTGAATGTGGTTGTCTCTAAGGCCTAACCCATAAACTATTGTGGTAATTCGATAAGAGACATCATGGTATGCATCATATCCAATAGGGTGCAGTTATGATGTTCGGACATACCATCACACTATGGTGTTCCAGGCTGTATTAGTTGTGAAACAATTTCCACAATGTCTTAATTCTGTGCCAAACTCGTAATTAAGATATTCATCTCTATGATCATATCATAGATCTTTTATCCTCTTGTCACGACGATCTTTCAACTTCACCCTGAAATTACTTGAACCTTTCAATAATTCAGACTCATGATTCATCAAGTAAATATACTCAACATCTACTCAAATCATCTGTGAAGTAAGAACATAACGATATCCACTACACGCCTCAGCACTCATTGGACTGCACACATCAAAATGTATTACTTCCAACAAGTTGCTTTCTAGTTCCATTTTACTGAAAACAAGGCTTTCAGTCATCTTGCCCATGTGGTATGATTTGCATGTCTCAAGTGATTCAAAATCAAGTGAGTCCAAATGGTCCATTTGCATGGAGTTTCTTCATGCATATACACCAATAGACATGGTTCGCATGTCTCAAACTTTTCAAAAATGAGTGAGTCCAAAGATCCATCAACATGGAGCCTCTTCATGCGTTTTATACCGACATGACTTAAGTGGCAGTGCCACAAGTAGGTGGTACTATCATTACTATCTTATATCTTTTGGCATGAACATGTGTATCACTATGATCGAGATTCAATGAACCATTCATTTTAGGTGTAAGACCATTGAAGGTATTATTCAAATAAACAGAGTAACCATTATTCTCCTTAAATGAATAACCATATTGCGATAGACATAATCCAATCATGTCTATGCTCAACGCAAACACCAATCTTGATGGTAGAGGGAGCGTACGATATTTGATCAACCTTGGAAATACTTCCAACACATATCGTCATCTCACCTTTAGCTAGTCTCCGTTTATTCCGTAGCTTTTATTTCGAGTTACTAACACTTAGCAACCGAACCTGTATCTAATACCATGGTGCTACTAGGAGTACTAGTAAAGTACACATTAACACAATGTATATCCAATATACTTCTATCGACCTTGCCAGCCTTCTCATCTACCAAGTATCTAGGGTAATTCTGCTCCAGTGGCTGTTCCTCTTATTACAGAAGCAGTTAGTCTCGGGTTTGGGTTCTTCACTAGAGCAGCAGCTGAATTGCCGTTTCATGAAGTATCCCTTCTTGCCCTTGCCCTTCTTGAAACTAGTGGTTTCACCAACCATCAACAATTGATGCTCCTTCTTGATTTCTACTTTTGCGGTGTCAGACATCGCGAATAACTCAAGGATCATCATGTATGTCCCTGATATATTATAGTTCATCACGAAGCTCTAGTAGCTTGGTGGTAATGACTTCGGAGAAACATCACTATCTCATCTGGAAGATCAACTCCCACTCGATTCAAGCGATTGTTGTACTCAGACAATCTAAGCACAAGCTCAACAATTGAGCTTTTCTCCCTTAGTTTGCAGGCTAAGAAAATCATCGGAGGTCTTATACCCCTTGACGTGGGCATGAGCCTGAAATCCCAATTTCAGCCCTGAAAACATCTCATATGTTTCGCGACGTTTCAAAACGTCTTCGGTGCCTCAACTCTAAACCGTTTAACTGAACTATCACGTAGTTATCAAAACGTGTATGTCAGATGTTCGCAACATCCATGGACGACGTTCGAGGTTCAGCACACTAAGCGGTGCATTAAGGACATAAGCCTTCTATGAAGCAATGAGGACAATCCTCAGTTTACGGACCTAGTCCACATAGTTGCTACTATCAACTTTCAACTAAATTTTCTCTAGGAACATATCTAAACAGTAGAACTGAAGCGCGAGCTACGACATAATTTGCGAAGACCTTTTGACTATGTTCAGGATAATTAAGTTCATCTTATGAACTCCCACTCAGATAGACATCCCTCTAGTCATCTAAGTGATTACATGATCCGAGTCAACTAGGCCGTGTCCGATCATCATGTGAGACGGACTAGTCAACGTCGGTGAACATCTTCATGTTGATCGTATCTTCTATATGACTCATGCTCAACCTTTCGATCTTCTGTGTTCCGAGGCCATGTCTGTACACATGCTAGGCTCATCAAGTCAACCTAAGTGTTTCGCGTGTGTAAATCTGTCTTACACCCGTTGTATGTGAACGTTAGAATCTATCACACCCGATCATCACGTGATGCTTCGAAACAACGACTTGTCGCAATGGTGCACAGTTAGGGGGAACACTTTCTTGAAATTTTAATGAGGGATCATCTTATTTACTACCGTCGTTCTAAGTAAACAAGATGTATAAACATGATAAACATCACATGCAATCAAATAGTGACATGATATGGCCAATATCATATTGCTCCTTTTGATCTCCATCTTCGGGGCTCCATGATCATCATCGTCACCGGCATGACACCATGATCTCCATCATCGTGTCTTCATGAAGTTGTCTCGCCTACTATTACTTCTACTACTATGGCTAACGGTTAGCAATAAAGTAAAGTAATTACATGACGTTTATGTTGACACGCAGGTCATAAATAAATAAAGACAACTCCTATGGCTCCTGGCAGTTGTCATACTCATCGACATGCAAGTCGTGATTCCTATTACAAGAACATGATCATATCATACATCACATATATCATTCATCATATCCTTTGGCCATATCACATCACATAGCATACCCTGCAAAAACAAGTTAGACATCCTCTAATTGTTGTTTGCATGTTTTACGTGGCTGCTATGGGTTTCTAGCAATAACGTTTCTTACCTACACAAAACCACAACGTGATATGCCAATT
Source organism: Triticum monococcum (assembly GCA_034509565.1). NCBI lineage: Eukaryota > Viridiplantae > Streptophyta > Magnoliopsida > Poales > Poaceae > Triticum > Triticum monococcum. The sequence goes on along the minus strand of CM067842.1, from coordinate 166,421,059 downwards.
GCTATTTACCCTTCATAAGGACCCTTTTCATCGAATCCGTTCCGACTAAAGTGGGAGAGACAGACACCTGCTAGCCACCTTATGCAACTAGTGCATGTCAGTCGGTGGAACCAGTCCCACATAAGAGTACGTGTAAGGTCGGTCCGGGCCGCTTCATCCCACGATGCCGTCGAAACAAGATTGGACTAGTAACGGTAAGCATGTTGAACAAAATCAACGCCCACAACTACTTTGTGTTCTACTCATGCATAGTAACTACGCATAGACCTAGCTCATGATGCCACTGTTGGGGAACGTAGCAGAAATTCAAAATTTTCCTACGTGTCACCAAGATCTATCTATGGAGAGACCAGCAACGAGGGGAAGGAGAGTGCATCTACATACCCTTGTAGATCGCTAAGCGGAAGCGTTCAAGAGAACGGGGTTGATGGAGTCGTACTCGTCGTGATCCAAATCACCGATGATCCTAGCGCCGAACGGACGGCACCTCCGCGTTCAACACACGTACGGAGCAGCGACGTCTCCTCCTTCTTGATCCAGCAAGGGGGGAGGAGAGGTTGATGGAGATCCAGCAGCACGACGGCGTGGTGGTGGAAGTAGCGGGATTCCAACAGGGCTTCGCCAAGCGCTGCGGGAGGAGGGAGATGTGTCACGGGAGGGAGAGGGAGGCGCCAGGGCTTAGATTGGGGCTGCCCTCCCCTCCCCCCACTATATATAGGGCCAAGGGAGAGGGGGGGCTCAGCCTTGGCCCCTCCTCCAAGGAAGGGTGCGGCCAAGGGAGGAGTCCCTCCTCCCCAAGGCACCTCGGAGGTGCCTTCCCCCTTTAGGACTCTTCCTTTCCCTCTTCTCTTGGTGCATGGGCCTCTTGGGGCTGGTGCCCTTGGCCCATATAGGCCAAGGCGCACCCCCTACAGCCCATGTGGCCCCCGGGGCAGGTGGCCCCACCCGGTGGACCCCCGGGACCCTTCCGGTGGTCCCGGTACAATACCGGTGACCCCGAAACTTGTCCCGATGGCCGAAATAGGACTTCCTATATATAAATCTTTACCTCCGGACCATTCCGGAACTCCTCATGATGTCCGGGATCTCATCTGGGACTCCGAAGAACATTCGGTAACCACATGCAAACTTCCTTTATAACCCTAGCGTCACCAAACCTTAAGTGTGTAGACCCTACGGGTTCGGGAGACACGTAGACATGACCGAGACGACTCTCCGGCCAATAACCAACAATGGGATCTGGATACCCATGTTGGCTCCCACATGTTCCACGATGATCTCATCGGATGAACCACGATGTCAAGGACTTAATCAATCCCGTATACAATTCCCTTTGTCTAGCGGTACGATACTTGCCCGAGATTCGATCGTCGATATCCCGATACCTTGTTCAATCTCGTTACCGGCAAGTCTCTTTACTCGTTCTGTAACACATCATCCCGTGATCAACTCCTTGATCACATTGTGCACATTATGATGATGTCCTACTGAGTGGGCCCAGAGATACCTCTCCGCTTACACGGAGTGACAAATCCCAGTCTCGATTCGTGCCAACCCAACAGACACTTTCGGAGATACCTGTAGTGTACCTTTATAGCCACCCAGTTACATTGTGACGTTTGGCACACCCAAAGCACTCCTACGGTATCCGGGAGTTGCACAATCTCATGGTCTAAGGAAATGATACTTGACATTAGAAAAGCTTTAGCATACGAACTACATGATCTTGTGCTAGGCTTAGGATTGGGTCTTGTCCATCACATCATTCTCCTAATGATGTGATCCCGTTATCAACGACATCCAATGTCCACGGTTAGGAAACCGTAACCATCTATTGATCAACGAGCTAGTCAACTAGAGGCTTACTAGGGACATGGTGTTGTCTATGTATCCACACATGTATCTGAGTTTCCTATCAATACAATTCTAGCATGGATAATAAACGATTATCATGAACAAGGAAATATAATAATAACCAATTTATTATTGCCTCTAGGGCATATTTCCAACATAATAAACATTTATCATTATAAAAGGAAATAAATAATAACTTTATTATTGCCTCTAGGGCATATTTCCTTCAGTCTCCCACTTGCACTAGAGTCAATAATCTAGATTACACAGTAATGATTTCTAACACCCATGGAGCTTTGGTGCTGATCATGTTTTGCTCGTGGAAGAGGCTTAGTCAACGGGTCTGCTACATTCAGATCCGTATGTGTCTTGCAAATCTCTATGTCTCCCACCTGGACTAGATCTCGGATGGAATTGAAGCGTCTCTTGATGTGTTTGGTTCTCTTGTGAAATCTGGATTCCTTTGCCAAGGCAATTGCACCAGTATTGTCACAAAAGATTTTCATTTGACCCGATGCACTAGGTATGACACCTAGATCGGATATGAAGTCCTTCATCCAGACTCCTTCGTTTGCTGCTTCCGAAGCAGCTATGTACTCCGCTTCACATGTAGATCCCGCCACAATGCTTTGTTTAGAGCTGCACCAACTGACAGCTCCATCGTTTAATGTAAACACGTATCCGGTTTGCGATTTAGAATCGTCCGGATCAGTGTCAAAGCTTGCATCAACGTAACCATTTACGATGAGCTCTTTGTCACCTCCATATACGAGAAACATATCCTTAGTCCTTTTCAGGTATTTTAGGATGTTCTTGACCGCTGTCCAGTGATCCATTCCTGGATTACTTTGGTACCTCCCTACTAGACTTATAGCAAGACATACATCAGGTCTGGTACACAGCATTGCATACATGATAGAGCCTATGGCTGAAGCATAGGGAACATCTTTCATTTTCTCTCTATCTTCTGCAGTGGTCGGGCATTGAGTCTTACTCAATTTCACACCTTGTAACACAGGGAAGAATCCTTTCTTTGCTTGATCCATTTTGAACTTCTTCGAAATTTTGCCAAGGTATGTGCTTTGTGAAAGTCCAATTAAGCGTCTTGATCTATCTCTATAGATCTTAATGCCCAATATGTAAGCAGCTTCACCGAGATCTTTCATTGAAAAACTCTTATTCAAGTATCCCTTTATGCTATGCAGAAATTCTATATCATTTCCGATTAGTAATATGTCATCTACATATGATATCAGAAATGCTATAGAGCTCCCACTCACTTTCTTCTAAATACAGGCTTCTCCAAAAGTCTGTACAAAACCAAATGCTTTTTGATCACATTATCAAAGCGTTTATTCCAACTCCGAGAGGCTTGCACCAGTCCATAAATGGATCGCTGGAGCTTGCACACTTTGTTAGCTCCCTTTGGATCTACAAAACCTTCCGGCTGCATCATATACAACTCTTCTTCCAGAAATCCATTCAGGAATGCAGTTTTGACATCCATCTGCCAAATTTCATAATCATGAAATGCGGCAATTGCTAACATGATTCGGACAGACTTAAGCATCGCTACAGGTGAGAAGGTTTCATCGTAGTCAATCCCTTGAACTTGTCGAAAACCTTTTGCGACAAGTTGAGCTTTGTAGACAGTAACATTACCGTCAGTGTCGGTCTTCTTCTTGAAGATCCATTTATTCTCAATTGCTTGCCGATCTTTGGGAAAGTCAACCAAAGTCCACACTTTGTTCTCATACATGGATCCCATCTCAGATTTCATGGCTTCAAGCCATTTTGCGGAATCTGGGCTCACCATCGCTTCTTCATAGTTCGTAGGTTCATCATGATCTAGTAGCATGACTTCTAGAACAGGATTACCGTACCACTCTGGTGCGGATCTTACTCTGGTTGATCTACGAGGTTCAGTAATAACTTGTTCTGAAGTTTCATGATCATCATCATTAGCTTCCTCACTAATTGGTGTAGGTGTCATAGAAACCGGTTTCTGTGATGTACTACTTTCCAATAAGGGAGCAGGTACAGTTACCTCATCAAGTTCTACTTTCCTCCCACTCACTTCTTTCGAGAGAAACTCCTTCTCTAGAAAGTTTCCAAATTTAGCAACAAAAGTCTTGCCTTCGGATCTATGATAGAAGGTGTATCCAATAGTTTCCTTTGGATATCCTATGAAGACACATTTCTCCGATTTGGGTTAGAGCTTATCAGGTTGAAGGTTTTTCTCATAAGCATCGCAGCCCCAAACTTTCAGAAATGACAACTTTGGTTTCTTGCCAAACCACGGTTCATAAGGCGTCGTCTCAACGGATTTTGATGGTGCCCTATTTAACGTGAATGCGGCCGTCTCTAAAGCATAACCCCAAAACGATAGCGGTAAATCAGTAAGAGACATCATAGATCGCACCATATCTAGTAAAGTACGATTACGACGTTCGGACACACCATTACGCTGTGGTGTTCCAAGTGGCGTGAGTTGCGAAACTATTCCGCATTGTTTCAAATGTACACCAAACTCGTAACTCAAATATTCTCCTCCACGATCAGATCGTAGGAATTTGTTTTCTTGTTACAATGATTTTCAACTGGACTCTAAAATTCTTTGAACTTTTCAAATGTTTCAGACTTATGTTTCATTAAGTAGATATACCCATATCTGCTTAAGTCATCTGTGAAGGTGAGAAAATAACGATATCCGCCACGAGCCTCAACATTCATCGGACCACATACATCTGTATGTATGATTTCCAACAAATCTGTTGCTCTCTCCATAGTACCGGAGAACGGTGTTTTGGTCATCTTGCCCATAAGGCACGGTTCGCAAGTACCAAGTGATTCATAATCAAGTGGTTCCAAAAGTCCATCAGTATGGAGTTTCTTCATGCGCTTTACATCGATATGACCTAAACGGCAGTGCCACAAATAAGTTGCACTATCATTATCAACTCTGCATCTTTTGGCTTCAACATTATGAATATGTGTGTCACTACTATCGAGATTTAATAAGAATAGACCACTCTTCAAGGGTGCATGACCATAAAAGATATTACTCATATAAATAGAACAACCATTATTCTCTGATTTAAATGAATAACCGTCTCGCATCAAACAAGATCTAGATATAATGTTCATGCTCAACGCTGGCACCAAATAACAATTATTTATGTCTAATACTAATCCCGAAGGTAGATGTAGAGGTAGCGTGCCGACCGCGATCACATCGACTTTGGAACCATTTCCCACGCACATCGTCACCTCGTCCTTAGCCAATCTTTGCTTAATCCGTAGTCCCTGTTTCAAGTTGCAAATATTAGCAACAGAACTAGTATCAAATACCCAGGTGCTACTACGAGCATTAGTAAGGTACACATCAATAACATGTATATCATATATACCTTTGTTCACCTTGCCATCCTTCTTATCCGCCAAATACTTGGGGCAGTTCCGCTTCCAGTGACTAGTCTGCTTGCAGTAGAAGCACTCAGTTTCAGGTTTAGGTCCAGATTTGGGTTTCTTCTCCTGAGCAGCAACTTGCTTGCTGTTCTTTTTGAAGTTCCCCTTCTTCTTACCTTTGCCCTTTTTCTTGAAACTAGTGGTCTTGTTGACCATCAACACTTGATGCTCCTTCTTGATTTCTACCTTCGTAGCTTTCAGCATTGCGAAGAGCTCGGGAATTGTCTTAACCATCCCTTGCATATTATAGTTCATCACGAAGCTCTTGTAGCTAGGTGGAAGTGATTGGAGAATTCTGTCAATGACGCAATTATCTGGAAGATTAACTCCCAATTGAATCAAGTGATTTTTATACCCAGACATTTTGGGTATATGCTCACTGACAGAACTATTCTCCTCCATCTTGCAGCTATAGAACTTATTGGAGACTTCATATCTCTCAATTCGGGCATTTGCCTGAAATATTAACTTCAACTCCTGGAACATCTCATATGCTCCATGACGTTCAAAACGTCGTTGAAGTCCCGATTCTAAGCCGTAAAGCATGGCACACTAACTATCGAGTAGTCATTAGCTTTGCTCTGCCAGACGTTCATAACATCTGGTGTTGCTCCAGCAGCAGGCCTGGCACCCAGCGGTGCTTCCAGGACGTAATTCTTCTGTGCAACAATGAGGATAATCCTCAAGTTACGGACCCAGACCGTGTAATTGCTACCATCATCTTTCAACTTTGCTTTCTCAAGGAACGCATTAAAATTCAACGGAACAATAGCACAGGCCATCTATCTATAATCAAACATAAACAAGCAAGATACTATCAGGTACTAAGTTCATGATAAATTTAAGTTCAATTAATCATATTACTAAAGAACTCCCACTTAGATAGACACCCCTCTAATCCTCTAAGTGATCACGTGATCCAAATCAACTAAACCATGTCCGATCATCACGTGAGATGGAGTAGTTTCATTGGTGAACATCACTATGTTGATCATATCTACTATATGATTCACGCTCGACCTTTCGGTCTCCGTGTTCCGAGGCCATATATGTATATGCTTGGCTCGTCAAGTATAACCTGAGTATTCCGCGTGTGCAACTGTTTTGCACCCGTTGTATTTGAACGTAGAGCCTATCACACCCGATCATCACGTGGTGTCTCAGCACGAAGAACTTTCGCAATGGTGCATACTTAGGGAGAACACTTCTTGATAATTAGTGAGAGATCATCTTAAAATGCTACCGTCAATCAAAGCAAGAAGATGCATAAAAGATAAACATCACATGCAATCAATATAAGTGATATGACATGGCCATCATCATCTTGTGCTTGCGATCTCCATCTTCGAAGCACCATCATAATCACCATCATCACCGGCGCGACATCTTGATCTCCATCGTAGCATCATTGTCGTCTCGCCAATCTTATGCTTCTACGACTATCGCTACCGCTTAGTGATAAAGTAAAGCATTACAGGGCGATTGCATTGCATACAATAAAGCGACAACCATATGGCTCCTGCCAGTTGCCGATAACTCGGTTACAAAACATGATCATCTCATACAATAAAATTTAGCATCATGTCTTGACCATATCACATCACAACATGCCCTGCAAAAACAAGTTAGACGTCCTCTACTTTGTTTGTTGCAAGTTTTACGTGGCTGCTACGGGCTTAAGCAAGAACCAATCTTACCTATGCATCAAAAACCACAACGATAGTTTGTCAAGTTGGTGTTGTTTTAACCTTCGCAAGGACCGGGCGTAGTCACACTTGGTTCAACTAAAGTTGGAGAAACTGACACCCGCCAGCCACCTGTGTGCAAAGCACGTCGGTAGAACCAGTCTCGCGTAAGCGTACAAGTAATGTCGGTCCGGGCCGCTTCATCCAACAATACCGCCGAACCAAAGTATGACATGCTGGTAAGCAGTATGACTTATATCGCCCACAACTCACTTGTGTTCTACTGTGCACAACATCAACGCATAAAACCTGGCTCGGATGCCACTGTTGGGGAACGTAGTAATTTCAAAAAAAATCCTACGCACACGCAAGATCATGGTGATGCATAGCAACGAGAGGGGAGAGTGTTGTCTATGTACCCTCGTAGACCGACAGCGGAAGAGTTATGACAACGCGGTTGATGTAGTCATACGTCTTCACGGCTCGACCGATCAAGCACCGAAACTACGACACCTCCGAGTTCTAGCACACGTTCAGCTCGATGACGATCCCCGGACTCCGATCCAGCAAAGTGTCGGGGAAGAGTTCCGTCAGCACGACGGCGTGGTGACGATCTTGATGTTCTACCGTCGCAGGGCTTCGCCTAAGCACCGCTACAATATTATCGAGGATTATGGTGGAGGGGGGCACCGCACACGGTTAAGAGAACGATCACCAAGATCAACTTGTGTGTCTAGAGGTGCCCCCCTGCCCCCGTATATAAAGGAGCAAGTGGGGGAGGCCGGCCGGCCCTTGGGCGCACCAAGGAGGAGGAGTCCTCCTCCTAGTAGGAGTAGGACTCCCCTCTTTCCTACTCCTACTAGGAGGGGGAAAGGAAGGGGGAGAGGGAGAAGGAAAGGGGGGCGCCGCCCCCCCTCTCCTAGTCCAATTCGGACCAGAGGGGGAGGGGGCACGCGGCCCACCCTGGCTGCCCCTCTCTCTCTCCACTAGGGCCCATAAAGCCCATTACTTATCTCGGGGGGGGGGGGTTCGGTAACCCCCCGGCACTCCGGTTTTCTCCGAAATCACCCGGAACACTTCCGGTGTCCGAATATAGCCGTCCAATATATCAATCTTTATGTCTCGACTATTTCGAGACTCCTCGTCATGTCCGTGATCACATCCGGGACTCCGAACAAACTTCGGTACATCAAAATATATAAACTCATAATGAAACTGTCATCGTAACGTTAAGCGTGCGGACCCTACGGGTTCGAGAACAATGTAGACATGACCGAGACATGTCTCTGGTCAATAACCAATAGCGGAACCTAGATGCTCATATTGGCTCCCACATATTCTATGAAGATCTTTATCGGTCAGACCGCATAACAACATACTTTGTTCCCTTTGTCATCGGTATGTTACTTGCCCGAGATTCGATCGTCGGTATCTCAATACCTAGTTCAATCTCATTACCGACAAGTCTCTTTACTTGTTTCGTGATACATCATCTCGCAACTAACTCATTAGTTGCAATGCTTGCAAGGCTTATGTGATGTGCATTACCGAGAGGGCCCAGAGATACCTCTCCGACAATCGGAGTGACAAATCCTAATCTCGAAATACACCAACCCAACATGTACCTTTGGAGACACTTGTAGAGCTCCTTTATAATCACCCAGTTACGTTGTGACGTTTGGTAGCACACAAAGTGTTCCTCCGGCAAACGGGAGTTGCATAATCTCATAGTCATAGGAACATGTATAAGTCATGAAGAAAGCAATAGCAACATACTAAACGATCGGATGCTAAGCTAATGGAATGAGTCATGTCAATCACATCATTCTCCTAATGATGTGATCCCGTTAATCAAATGACAACACATGTCTATGGTTAGGAAACATAACCACCTTCGATTAACGAGCTAGTCTAGTAGAGGCACACTAGTGACGTTTAGTTTGTCTATGTACTCACACAAGTATTATGTTTCCGGATAATACAATTCTAGCATGAATAATAAACATTTATCATGATATAAGAAAATAAATAATAACTTTATTATTGCCTCTAGGGCATATTTCCTTCAGTAAAATGACGAGATCAAAAGATTACAGGTTTCAAAGAGCATCGAGCTAAAGACCTCAAGAAATAGTGATTATTAGACAATCCAACAAATCAAAAGATTACAGGTTCAACATATCTGTTGGAGAAAGATTACAGGTTTCAAAGAGCATCAACAGATCAAAAGATTACAGGTTCCACATTCCAACATCTCTTTGCTTCATCATCTGCTGGAGGTTAACATCAATTGCTCCAACAAGCTTCAGTCCTCATTATCTGTATTTACTAGAAAATGCTACAAGAATAACTCTATACACGCCTGAATAATATATTTATGAACAGAGAAATATTCTTGGTAGCAAGATACAAAAGACCTACCCATTAGATACATATTATTAGACATCAACTTCCATGACCATGATGTTCAACCTGGCAGCATTCAGAATCATGATGTTCAACTTAGCAAGATACTAAAAGATGATTGCAATGCATGGGTTCTTATACGTCAGCTTGGTAGCTGATGCCCCACAAGTATAGGGGATCAATCATAGTCCTTTCATAAGTAAGAGTGTCGAACCCAACGAGGAGCAGAAGGAAATGACAAGCGGTTTTCAGCAAGGTAATTTCTGCAAGCACTGAAATTATAGGTAACAAATAGTTTCATAGCAAGATAATTTGTAACGAACAAGTAATGGTAACGGTAACAAAAGTGCAGCAAGGTAACCCAATACTTTTGTGGAAAAGGACAGGCCGAAACGATCTCTTATAATAAGCAAAACGTTCTTGAGGACACATGGGAATTTCTTCTAGTCACTTTCATCATGTTGGTTTGATTCGTATTCGCTACTTTGATAACATGGTATGTGGGTGGCCCGGTGCTTGGGTGATATTCTTACTTGAACAAGCCTCCCACTTATGATTAACCCCCTCGCAAGCATCCGCAACTACGAGAAAAGTATCTCTACTCCTAATGGAGGAGTTGGTAGCCTGGTACGGTCTTTTTTCATCCGGTTTTATTTTGTCCCACCTCTCACCACCCCTTCCGCTGGTTTTCTCCCTTTAAAAAACCAAATCCCATTAAGGAGGATCTTGTTTCATGCTTGCTTTGGCAGGTGTTGATTCAATTCAATTATGTAAATAACAGGTAATTAAGAATTCATAAATCGCATCATATATGTGAGATCACCTTCCTAAAAGACATACATAAGATTTTTCTTGATAACCTTCCAAACAAAATCAGATATTCCCGCATAACGAATCACTACCCCCCGCTCTGTGCCATTTATTATTATCTCTACTATTAATTGGCAATCACAAGTTTCCTAATACAACAAAAATAACATATCTTTTTTTCTTATGCGCGTACGCATCCGCGCGTGCACCATGTAAGACGCCGTGGTTGGGCCTGATGTTGATGCGCTTCTCGAGAATGCCAGGGTGTGGATCACGGTCTCGAGGACGGCCGTGGGTGAAAAGCAGGTCGTTAGGCCGCCACATACAGGCATATGTGAATGTGCTGTCATATTATATTTCTTGCGAGTCATACAGAGGGCCAGACATGCTAAATTCTCAAATCAAGTGTGATCATTCAAATGTCAAAAGAATCGTTAGGGAAATGCGTCCAACAATACTTGGTAGTTGTCGTCGTCGTTCATAGCAGTCATTCATGCGAAAATATTATGGAATTGAGCACATAATCAATTGGGATATCAAACCATTAATGCAATTAATTAGTTAGAGAGTTAATTATGCGTGTAATTAATTAGGTACATTTAAATAGGAAAACACACTGAATCAATTTGAAAATCGAGTCATTAATGCAATTAATTAATTACGTAGACAATTCATTATGCCTAGAGATAATCAGATGTAACGATTTTTTTCAATTAGGCAGATAATTAATTTATTTGGTTAGCAGTTAATTAGGCATATAGGGTATTAGATATGTCGTTAATTATTTGCGTACTTATGTGACGCCCCAAGACCGGCGCTCCAGATGCCTTCCATGGATTCTGAGATTCGTCGGTGATTTGTTTGGTTCGTTGCATTCATCTTTGCATCATGTGCATTGCATCATGTCATCTTGCACCCCTTTTTAAAACTCAACTAAATAAACCGTATGGATTTTCGATCCATTTAAATCGAGGGAATTCACATGATGAAATTCTCTTCAAAACATACCAAAGTCTCCCGATATTTTTAGGGAGCTATAACAAAATATTCCATTTACTTCGAATCCATCGTAACAAACTTGCATTTTAATTCCCTCTTGTTTCTAAAATATATTTTTGCATCCATGATCTTTTCTCCGTATGGCCCATTTCAAGTTGTGGCACTTTGGCAATATGCCAAGTGGCTAGCCGTCAAATATTTTCTCTTCCTCTCCATCATTTTCTTTTCTAAACTATGGGAGATCAGAGAGAGAAGAGAGCCCAACCCTGCTGCACCTCCCAGCAGCCCAATTTGGCCCAAGGTCCACTCCCTCCTAACCCTAGCCGATCGAGATCCCACCCCTGGTTCGATCCCCTTCTTCCCTCGAACCCCATCTCCTTCCCGCAGCGCGTCGTCTTCTCTCCCGATCCCCTCGCTCCCTCTGCTCTACCCCGCCTCCACGCCACCGTCCTCCATGGCCGATGCCGGCCGAGCTCGAAGCTCCGCCGCTGCACCTCGTCGCCGGAATCCCGCTCCTCTGCCTCCCTGCTTCGTCCGCGGTGACGGCATGCTGCAGCGCCACCGGCCTCGACCTCCCCCCTCCTGCCTCCTTCATCTCCTGCACGCTCACGCCTCCGCCCGTTCGCGTCGCCCCCTGGTTCTCCCGCACCGCGTCGCCGGACGGCTCACCTCCCGTGGCCGCACCGCCGCACCCACACCCTGCTGCAGCTTCTCTTCTCACGTGTCGTCGACCCACCGTATCCCTCGCGACCTCTCTTCTCTGGCCGCTCATCCTGCCGTGGCTGCCGTTGCTAGCTGCTCCGCCCTTCCCCGAGTTCGTTCCCACGCGCGCCTCGCCCCTTGTGCCTCCGCTACCTTGCTGCTGCTGTCATTCCAACCTCCCCGTAACAGGAGCACTGCTGTCTTCCGCACGGCCATGGACGTTTTGAGTCGTTTGCCTCCTGCACAAATCATGGTTTCCACCAAGTCCACCGAAGGCCACCCTGCAACAACAACCAAGTACCCATGGACGCAAGTACCAACCGTTGCATTCCGTTTCATCTTTGTCAAGGCCAAGAGGACAAGTACCACGATGTTGAGGGAGCGACTAGTATAGAATCTGAGCTTACAGTGCAAAAATAGAAAAAAGTGACATGGGCCGTCGGATTAGAAATCGATGGCACATATTCTGGGGTGTGGGATCTGTACTCACGGTCACAAAAGTTTGTGCAGAAAGGTCCCCCGATTCTGAATAATTCTGTGCAAACGACTGAACCCTCTCGCACATCTCCGTTCTCTTTGCCGGCTGTGGCGGCGATCCAGATCCGGCGGGAGGCCGCCGCCGTGCGTGGCCCCTCCCCTAACTACTCCGCCACCCAGGCCGTCTGGATCCACGTCCGGGCACCCTGACGTCGCGCTCCACATCATCGTCTCGGCCACATCCAGCTCTGCTACGGTCTCCTCCACAGGAGCACCACCCGACCTTCACCGTGCTGGACTATATGACGGGTTGGTGACTGGTCGGAAGTCCCACATCACGGACGTGTTCGCGATGACGCAGATCGACGGCCGCATGTGCCAGGTCCTCGATCACCATGGTGAGGGACTCATTATGAGATGATGCTTATGTTCGTTGAATTCCTATTTTATAACATTTTTTAGTTTTTTAATTGTTAGCTTCCTATATGCGTGTCTATGTTTGATCTATTCATTCCGGATCCAGCAATAGCATGCTGATTAGTGCATGATTTAGTTGTGGTAATGTGTATTCTACTGGCTGATGACAAGCTTGGTGTATCACTGTTGAACTGCTTTCCAATCAGCCTAAGTGATGGAAATTTGAGCTTCCCCAGTCCAGGGGTTATTTAGACTTGCTCTACTGTTAAATAAACCGAAACACTTCCAGAGTTCTTTAGATGTTTTTCCCTTCTCTGTAGCAACTAGTAAGACATTGGTTTTATATAAAGGAAACCAGAGAGGGGGGCTCTCTTTTTTTCTTCAAAAGAAAGCTGTGATAAGGGGCAGCCCCAGTGCATGTAGCTCCCGCTTGCGCAGGGTCTGGGGAAGGGTCCGACCACTTTGGGTCTATTGTACGCAGCCTTTCTCTACATTTCTGTAAGAGGCTGTTTCCAGGACTTGAACCCGTGACCTCATGGTCACAAGGCAGCAGCTTTACCACTGCGCCAAGGCTCCCCTTCAAAAGAAAGCTGTGATACTGTATCAAAAAACACACGGGTCTAAAGATTACACAAACTAAAATTGGCCATCATTACCATCTCCTTTAACCATCTTAAACAATGCCCAAACTCTTGATTTTCTATACAGAAAGGGAATATGTACCAACTACCAATACTTCACACAATAGATACTTGTCCATGTTTATTAGTCAAGTTTTGATCTTGGTCAAGTACAATGTTATTACTCTGTTAAAAATTGGCGCTGATGCTCTAGTAAGTCTGACAAGCAAGTCATATTGGGATGTATGAGATGTGACAATAGACTTCTAGCTTTATATGCTCCACGGAAATGCATCATTTGTATGATAGCGGTGTTCCGTGATGCAAGGACATGCTCTAAGAATAATATAACACAAGAGTGGAGGTTTGCACTTCTTGCTTTGAAGACTACCATTTATGCACGCCATCAAATTATTTGTTTACTATTGATTTAGAATAATAATTTGTATCTGTCAAACATTCATAAAGTATGTTCTTCAGCTCATAAGTTTGAGCGATGAGGTTACTTGCCTTTAAATCAATGCTCGGTTGCAATTTTCTTATTCTATACGAGCATTCCTGAATCATACTGTTCTGGTTGATTGGAGGTCAGGTGAACTTGATATTGAACAAAACAATTAAGAGTTGGAACTTGTAACAACATCAAATTACACCTTCACTTTTCTGATGATACAAGTGATCGGTCATTGTCAAGCTTTGAATATATTTTGCCATATGGTATTCTTGTTCTTTTCTCTTCACTGGTCTGCCATACGTTTTTGTGATGCAGCATTCTAACAAGGCTCCACTCATTTATTGTAAGATGTTACATTTTCCTCATCTACGAGTTAGAAAAAGAACTTAACACCCATTCTTAATTGTGAAGCACACACATGATTAGGACATGAACTTTTATTCAAGCCTAGAAATTTGTATTATTAATATTAAATACTTTTTAAGCACTACACCTCTGCTGCAGGCAATTCTTTTGGGTTATTCTACTGATGTTGGTATTTCACTTGCAAAGGATGTAGCACTCTGGTCAATGTTTTCAGTTCTGACAATCTTACTTAATTTTCATGCTAGTCACCTAAATGTACTATTCTAGTGGTTAAAGTACAACATATATGCTTGTTACAGCTTGCTCTGTTTTTCTCCCTTACAACCATTTAGTCTACCAACGATCATAATTATTTTCAATTTCTTTCCTTCTGATGTGAACTATAATTTTTTTTCTTCGTTTGTCTTCATTTGTAGATGGATGATGCTTTAACAACCAGAAGCATCAGGAGTACATATGGAGAGCAGAAGCGCTTAGCAGAGGCTTCCCTTGCTTACAATTGCAGGAGCAAAACTCATTTGTCTGCACGATAATTTAAATCCTTTGTTGTCGGTCATGTGCTATAAATGGTTCTGTCATGTTAATCAGGCCATGTATGTGGATCAGAGTGGACCAGAAATAGAATACCTTGTGAAATTCATTTTCGCCATCCTATTGAGATGTGGGTGTTTATTACTAGAGAAGCTTAATGTTGACTTTAATTTAGTGTTGCATAACAGTTATAAATGAATTTAGTAGTTTTCTTGTTTAATTGCTAGAGCCCTCTACATTTATCAAGTTATATGTTCATTGTATTTACTTCAATCATTTCGATCATTGCGGCATTTCTGTTGCTTGGTTGTGAAGATCAAGCAACAAGACTGGCAAATATAGTTTGTAATAAGTTTAGAAGGTGCTCACCAAGTCTGGAATAAATTATTATTTTTGCCTTGAGGGACAGTTTTCTTTTTGCCATATCTGTTCTGTTTTTGAAACATAAGTTTGGCCTGTACATTTAGTTCTTAATTTTTAGAGAGAACATGTACGTTGAGTTGTGCTTAAACCTTGAAGGGGATGGGTCAACTTTCTCACGTACTGAAATATTGACAAGCTTCTAGGGTGATGACATCAACGTTGTGCTAATTTGGAAATGGACGAGTGACTTGAGGTTGTAACTGTAAAAGTCATGTTTTATATTCAAGTGTTGGTAGGGTTTTTTTTTCGTGAAATGGGCATTAAGTGGGAACATGCCCCTCCACCAGAATCTGTACCATTGATCTCTAATCCAGTGGCTCAGGTTGCTTTTTCTATTTTTGCACTGGGAGCTCAGATTCTATACCAGTCACTCCCCGATGTTGATGCGCCTCAAGTTCGACTACACGAAACGCCAAGCACCCCTACGCATGAAGACGCCAAGACCGTTTCAGGATTCACCAAGTACCACTATCGATGACTCGAACGCCTTCGAACCGTGTACAACTATCGCCGCCAAGGTCGCGAGTACCTCGACGGTCGCCGTGTACCACTACTTCCACTACGATCGTCCCGAGAACGCCTACCCCCTCGACGAACTTGATCCGTTCCGAAAATGCACGCTTAGAAGGTATAACTGCCGGAATGACGCCCGTGGACGAATGAATGAGTTGTATGAGATGCCCGTGTTTGCACCATGTCCGAGTTGTTCCTTGCGAGTTCCTCGTTGCCTTGCCGTCGACACGTGGGAACCCGGTATCCGGGGTCACCCCACCATCCTTGCATGACATGCTCACGCCCACTTTCTTTTGCACTGACCTCTCGACGAGTTGTCGAATCATCGGAATGTTGCCGTGGCACCCCCTTTGTTCTGCCATGGTGTCCAAATGCTCCATATCTTATAACACGCCAACATCTTCATAAAAATTGCATATAACTTGCATATGTCATCCGCATCATGATAACAATATTTAAAATGTTTAAAATTGTTGTTTGCATTAAATTGCTTTATGCACATGAGGATTTACCGAAATTGTTGTTTGATGTTTCCGGCCTCATTTAAACTTGCCTAAATAGTTAGTTTAATTATGCTTCACCTCTTGCCATGTTTAACAACATTTAATATTGTTGGGTACATAAACGGGAGAGAACTAAATAAATGAATGTGGTGTTTCTCCAGTATGCAACCCGTTGCATATTGAGCCCCACTTAACTTGTAGTATTGTTTGTTGCACTTTGCCATGCCATGCCTCAATAAATGGACATGCATCATACATGATTGTGCATCATGCCATGTTTATGTGATGGTTGTTTACTATGTTGTTTGCTTCTTTCCGGTTTGCGCTTCTTCTTGATAGTTCCGGTTACGTTGCGATTGTGAGGACCCGTTCGACTACGTTGGCTTGTCTTCTTCATGGATTCGGTCTTCTTCCTAGAGGGATTTCAGGCAAGATGACCGTTACTCTAGATACCACTACTATCTTTGCTTTGCTAGTTGTCTCGATGCTATCGCTATGTCGCGCTACCTACCACTTGTTTATCAAGCCTCCCAATATTGCCATGATAGTCTCTAACCTTTTCACCCTTCCTAGCAAACCATTGTTTGGCTATGTTAGCGCTTTGCTCAGCCCCTCTTATAGTGTTGCTAGTTGCAGGTTGTTCCATGTTGGGACATGGATATCATGGGATATCACAATACCTCTCATTTAATTAATGCATCTATATACTTGGTAAAGGGTGGAAGGCTCGGCCTTATGCCTGGTGTTTTGTTCCACTCTTGTCGCCCTAGTTTCCATCATACCGGTGTTATGTTCCTTGATTTTGCGTCCCTAACACGGTGAGGGGTATGGGCCCCTCTTGACAGTTTGCTTTGAATAAAACTCTTCCAGCAAGGCCCAACATTGGTTTTAACATTTTTCCATTATAATACTTGAACTAAATAATTAATTGGCACAGGGCGTCATGAACCCGAGGTTTTTCTACATAGCAAGGGGGCCAGTGCTGATGGTGTTTGTCCCAAACGGGTAGACTGCAGGGCCACCTCGGGGAAACTCGAGGGCTAGTTTTACTCGTAGGATGTTCCATCCGGGCGTGGCCTGAGATGAGATATGCGCGGCTACTATCAGGGTGCCGGCACGCCGGGAGGTCTTGCTGGACTTGTTTTACCGTTGTCGAAATGTCTTGTGCACCGGGTTCCGAGTCTGATCGGAGGGTCCCATGATGGAGGATTGTCTCCGTGGATCATGAGCTTGTCATGGGATAAGTTGGGATACCCCTGCAGGGTTTAAACTTTCGAGAGCCGTGTCCGCGGTTATGTGGCAGATGGGAATTTGTTAATATCCGGTTGTAGATGACTTGAAGTAAACCCAATTAAAATACACCAACCGCGTGCGTAACCGTGACTGTCTCCTTTCGGGGAAGTTCGAGAGGAGAACATGGTTGGGTTATGTTTGGACGTAAGTAGTTCAGGATAACTTAGTGATCATTAGTAGTCTGCGACCGTTGCGTAGTTTCTCATCTTATTCTTGTACTCGTAAGTTAGCCACCATACAATGCTTAGTCGCTTGCTGCAACCTCACCACTTATCCCTTCCATACCCATTAAGCTTTGCTAGTCTTGATACCCATGGTAATGGGATTGCTGAGTCCTCGTGGCTCACAGATTACTACAACAACAATTGTAGGTACAGGTAAAGCGATGCTTTGACGTGAGAGCGATGCCTACTTGATTTGGAGTTCTTCTGCTTCTTCTTCGATCAAGGGATAGGTTCCGGGTCAGGGTGCCTGGGATTAGCAGGGTGGATGTCGTCCTTCTTTTTTGTTTGATTTCATCTGTGGCCGGATCCTGCTCTTCTGTATGATGATTGCTATGTATTGATGAACTGTTGTATGAATGATGTAACTTGTGGCGAGTGTAAGCCTTTATCTTGTATTCTCATCTATTCAGTACATAGCATGTTGTAATGATATCCACCTTGCTATGCACTCGAAATGCGGTTGTGCCCCAATCATGAGTTCATCATGTGATTGAGATAGAATCGCATCTTGGGCGCTACAACTTAATTAATTAAGCAAGCAATTAATCACGCCGAATCATTTTGTAAGCACTCATGGGAAACGACGATGAACAGGCTCTCAACGACATGGTCGGGCACTGCTTGCCAATATGGACAACGACCACGACGAGCTCGCGACATGGGCGATCTAGCATTCACCATGATGGATGACGACTATGCCCTACAGGATGTACAGATGCTGACGGTTGTTGAAAAGTTCATGGGTGAGGACAACATGACATAACATTGGTCATGTGGTTCATGCTGTTGTAGAAAAGAGGGGTGTTCCAAGCATAAGAAGGAAAAAGAACTAAAGCCACCAAGTGGTTAACGGTGTTGGAGAAAGAAAGAGTGCTCCAAGAAATAAAATAAAGAAACATAGAAATAATATTCTAGAAAACAATTAGGAATGAGACCTAAAGTTGGCAAGGAATGAGAAAGAAGAAGATGAGAAGTTGATGATGAACACACTAATGTTGACGTGCTGTTGGTTGGCAACAATGAAATTGGTTGATGAAGAGGCTAGAATTAGAAGATGTAGGTAAGGACGAGAAAGAGAAGAACGACAATCCCTTGTAGCAATGAATGGTACACGGGCTGGTGGAGGTGGAGCATATTGATGACTAGGAATATGTTCACATTTCCACACGCCTCCGACGACAATGTGCATTTGCAAAGTTGAATGGACCTTTGAGAATGATTTCTATAGTTACTTGTTGTTTTGTGTCAATAGTATGTGTTAGGTTGTTCTTCTAAAAAAAGTATGTGTTAGGTTAACCCACTCTATTATATTATAAACATGAAAAATTCCATCCCTGTTGCAATGCACGAAGAAGATGAGGTGGACGTCATTTGGTTTTAAAGGAAGTGGCTCCAGCGAGAAATGTCCCGCTACGACGGGAAACCGAGTGGGAAGGGGAGGTTCCGACTGAAAAGGGAAGATGCATCCTAGGATGGGGTTTTTTGTGTTGGACCCTGATGTTGAAGATAACATGGCGGATAGCCTGTAGCAACGCACGAGCATTCTACTAGTTAAGATAAAATCTAACCGTAGCATTAAACATATGGGTCTAAATCGGTCCCTTACGAAATAGCGCATAAACTAGGGTTTAAGCTTCTATCACTCTAGCAACCCATCATCTAATAACTACTTCAGAATGCATTCCCTTACGTCCAAAGATGGTGAAGTGTTATGTAGTCGATGTTCACATAACACCACTAAGGGAATCATAACATACATACCATCAAAAAATCGAACGAATATCAAATTCACATGATTACTTGCAACATGACTTCTCTCGTGGCCTCAAGAACAAGGATAACTACTCACACATAATATTCATGCTCAAGATCAGAGGGATATTAAATAGCATAATGGATCTGAACATATGATATTTCACCAAATACACCGACTAGCATCAACTACAGGATGTAATCAACACTACTAGTCACCCACAGGTACCAATATGAGGTTTTGATACAAAGATTGAACACAAGAGATGAGCTAGGGTTTGAGACTGCTACCTCTTGAGCTTGCGTTGGTGTTTCCCTTGAAGAGGAAAGGGTGATGCAGCAAAGTAGAGTAAGTATTTCCCTTAGTTTTTGAGAACCAAGGTATTAATCCAGTAGGAGACAACGCAACAAGCCACCAAATACCTGCACAAACAAAAACCAACTTGCACCCAACGCGACAAAGGGGTTGTCAATCCCTTCACGGTTATTTGCAAAGTGAGATCTAATATAGACAGATAAATAGTAAAGTAATATTTTTGGTATTTTTGGTTTATGGAATGGAAAGTAAAAGATTGGAAAGAAAGTAAATAGGAAACTAAAATTGTAGATCAGAAACTTATATGATAGAAAGTAGACCCGGGGCCATAGGTTTCACTAGAGGCTTCTATCAGATAGAAAACAATACAGTGGGTGAACAAATTACTACCAAGCAATTGATAGAAAAGCACAAAGTTATGACGATATCTGTGGCAATGATCATGAATATGGGCATCACGTCCGTGTCAAGTAGACCAAAACGATTCTGCATCTACTACTATTACTCCACACATCGACTGACTCCTGCCTGCATCTAGAGTATTAAGTTCATAAGAACAGAGTAACACATTAAGTAAGATGACATGATGTAGAGGAATTAACTCAAGCAATATGATGAAAACCCCATCTTGTTATCCTCGATGGAAACAATACAATATGTGTCGGTTCCCCTTCTATGACTAGGATCGAGCACCTCAAGATTGAACCCAAAGCGAAGCACTTCTCCCATTGCAAGAAAAACCAATCTAGTTGGCCAAACCAAATTGATAGTTCGAAGAGACTTGCAAAGATACCAAATCATGCATATAAGACTTGCAAAGATATCAAATCATGCATATAAGAATTCAGAGGAGATTCAAATATATTGATAGATAAGTTGATCATAAATCCACAATTCATCGAATCTCGGCAAACACACCGCAAAAGAGTATTACATCGAATAGATCTCCAAGAACATCGAGGAGAACATGGTATTGAGAATCAAAGAGAGAGAACAAGCCATCTAGCTACTAGCTATGGACCCATAGGTCTATGGTAAACTACTCACGCTTCATCGAAGAGGCAATGGTGTTGATGTAGAAGCCCTCCGTGATCGAATCGCCCTCTGGCAGGATGCCGGAAAAGGCCCCTAGATAGGATCTCACGGGCACAGAAGGTTGCAGCGGTGGAAAAGTGGTTTCGTGGCTTCCCTAGAAGTTTTTGGGATATTTGAGAATATATAGGAGGAAGATTTAGGTCAGGGGGTCACCGAGCGGCCCACAAGGTCGGGGGGAGTGCCCTACCCCCCTGGGCGCTCCCTCCACTCTTGTGGCCGCCTCGTGGCTCTTCTGACTTGCACTCCAAGTCTCCTGGGTGTCTTATGGTTCAAGAAAAATCACCGCGAAAGTTTCATTCCGTTTGGACTCCTTTTGGTATTCCTTTTCTGCGAAGCTCTCAAGGAAACAATAGAAACTGGCATTGGGCTCTAGGTTAATAGGTTAGTCCCCAAAATCATATAAAATAGCATATTAATGCATATAAAACATCCAAAACAGATAATATAATAGCATGGAACAATAAAAAATTATAGATACGTTGGAGACGTATCAGGCATCCCCAAGCTTCATTCCTGCTTGTTCTCGAGTAGGTAAATGATAAAAAATAGAATTTTGATGTGGAATGCTACCTAACATATTTATCCATGTAATTCTCTTTATTGTCGCATGAATGTTCATATCTGTATGAATCAATTTTTTTTAATATTGACATAAAAACAATAATACTTCAAGCATACTAACAAAACAATTATGTCTTCCCAAATAACACGACCAAAGAAAGTGATACGTCTCCAACGTATCTATAATTTTTTATTGTTCCATGCTATTATATTATCAACCTTGGATGTTTTATATGCATTTATATGCTATTTTATATAATTTTTGGGACTAACCTATTAACCCAGAGCCCAGTGCCAGTTTCTGTTTTTTCCTTGTTTTAGAGTATCGCAGAAAAGGAAAATCAAACGGAGTCCAATGGACCTGAAACTTCATGGAACTTATTTTTGGAAGGAAAGCAACCCGGGAGACTTGGAGTCCATGTAAGGGAAGCTTCGAGGAGGCCACGAGGTAGGGGGCGCGCCCACCCCCCTGGGCGTGCCCTCCACCCTCGTGGGCCCCTCGTGGCTCCCCTGACGTACTTCTTCCTCCCATATATACCCATATACCCTAAAAACTTCGGGGAGCACAATAGATCAGGAATTCCGCCGCCAGAAGCCTCCGTAGCCACCGAAAGCCAATCTAGACCCGTTTCAGCACCCTGCCGGAGGGGGAATCCCTCTCCGGTGGCCATCTTCATCATCCCGGTGCTCTCCATGACGAGGAGGGAGTAGTTCTCCCTCTGGGCTGAGGGTATGTACTAGTAGCTATGTGTTTGATCTCTCTCTCTCTCTCTCTCTCTCTCGTGTTCTTGAGGTGATACGATCTTGATGTATCGCGAGCTTTGCTATTATAGTTGGATCTTATGATGTTTTCTCCCCCCTCTACTCTCTTGTAATGGATTGAGTTTCCCCTTTGAAGTTATCTTATCGGATTGAGTATTTAAAGATTTGAGAACACTTGATGTATGTCTTGCCATGCGTATCTGCGGTGACAATGGGATACCACGTGATTCCCTTGATGTATGTTTTGGTGATCAACTTGCGGGTTCTGCCCATGAACCTATGCATAGGGGTTGGCACACGTTTTCGTCGTGATTCTCTGGTAGAAACTTTGGGGCACTCTTTGAGGTTCTATGTGTTGGTTGAATAGATGAATCTGAGATTGTGTGATGCATATCGTATAATCATACCCATGGATACTTGAGGTGACATTGGAGTATCTAGGTGACATTAGGGTTTTGGTTGATTTGTGTCTTAAGGTGTTATTCTAGTACGAACTCTAGGGCTGTTTGTGACACTTATAGGAATAGCCCAATGGATTGATTGGAAAGAATAACTTTGAGGTGGTTTCGTACCCTATCATAATCTCTTTGTTTGTTTTCCGCTATTAGTGACTTTGGAGTGACTCTTTGTTGCATATTGAGGGATAGTTATGTGATCCAATTATGTTATTATTGTTGAGGGAACTTACACTAGCGAAAGTCTGAACCCCAGGCCTTGTTTCCTATCATTGCAATACCGTTTGTGCTCACTTTTATCATTAGTTACCCTGCTATTTTTATATTTTCAGATTACAAAAACCTTTATCTACTATCCATATACCACTTGTTTCACCATCTCTTCGCCGAACTAGTGCACCTATACAATTTACCATTGTATTGGGTCTGTTGGGGACACAAGAGACTCTTTGTTATTTGGTTGTAGGGTTGCTTGAGAGAGACCATCTTCATCCTACGCCTCCTACGGATTGATAAACCTTAGGTCATCCACTTGAGGGAAATTTTCTACTGTCCTACAAACCTCTGCACTTGGAGGCCTAACAACGTCTACAAGAAGAAGGTTGTGTAGTAGACATGAAGCTCTTTTCTGGCGCCGTTGCCGGGGAGGTGAGTGTTTGAAGGTATATCTTTAGATCTTGCAATCGAGTCTTTTAGTTTCTTGTTTTATCACTAGTTTAGTTTATAAAAGAAAACTATAAAAAATGGAATTGAGTTTGTCTCATACGCTTCATCTTTTTAATATCTTTCGTGAGTATAATGGAAAGGAAAATTGTGCCAAAGTGTTAGAAGAAGAATGCATTAAAATATTTGGCACTAAATATTTGAATCATGAGCATGATTGCAATGCTGTTAGTATGAACTCCTTGAATATCCATGGTACTAATGATGATTGCACTAGTTATGATGAAAATGTCTCCTATAAACATGTCAATTTTGGTGGAGTGCATTGGGTTTGCAAGTACACACCAAATAGGGAAGATAGATATTACAAGAGGCATAAGCACTTAGAAACTAAATTGTTGCAAGAAAGTCTTGATGATTGTGCTAAAAAATTCAATATTTTTCGCACCCCTTGTGAACTTTGCAATGAACATGGTCATTTAAATCTCCAATGCAAATTGTTTCATGACCGAATCGTATCCAAAAATTGTGATAATTTGATTACCCTTGAGCATCATAAAGAGCTTAGTCTTATTTTGGGGTATGAGGAAATGAAACGTATAACTGAGGGTATCCCAAAGTTTAATCTTGATAGATTTCTTGATTTTGATCTAGAGAAAATTTATATGTATTGTGCGGTGAATTGTATTGAAAATCCTTATATTGCCAATTACATAAAGAAAAGAAAACAAATAGAAGATGAAGAGAATACTAATGAAAGGGAAGAGACTTCCCAATACCCTCCTATTATTTCTTATGTTGAATCAGGTAACGAGGAGGAGCCTCCTATTCAACCAATCTCATTAATAAGGAGCTCCAAAAAGAGGATTGAACCCACACATGATGTGGTGAAGAAGAAGAAAAGAAAAAGGAAGAGAGGTAAAAAGATATCTCTCCCAAATAATGCTGCTCCTATAACTATTGTGCCTCATGAAAATATAATTGTGGAAGATAATGATACTTCTTATGATCTTGAGAATCTTTTTGGCACTTGCTTGGAAGAATATGATAATTGCTATACTATTGGTGCTATCTACACTATTAATGATGAGAGTGATTATGCTTATGATATGAAAAAGCCCAAGCTTGGGGATGCTATGTTTGATGAAGATGATGTTTTTGAGAATATATTTGTTGCAATTAATGTTTGTCCCAAGCTTGGGGATGCTACGCTTAATGAAGATGATATTTTTAGTCTCCCAAGTTTTGATATGCAACTTTGTAATGATGATAGCATGCCTCCTACTTATGATGATTATTGTGATGATACTTATGCTATAAAAATTAGTGATTATATTTATAAAACATGTCATGATTATGGTTACCCGTTTTCTGAACATTACTCTTTTAATGTGGAAACAATTTATAGTATTCGAGTTTCTTATGATACTCCCACTATTCCGAATGAGAAGAATTTTGCTTATGTGGAGAGTAATAAAATTTCTATGCTTGTAGATCATGAAAAGAATGCTTTAGGTGCTGGTTATATTGTTGAATTCGTTCATGATGCTATTGAAAATTATTATGAGGGAGGAATATATGCTTGTAGGAATTGCAATAATATCAAGTTTCCCCTCAATGTGCTTAAAATTTTGAAGTTATGCTTGTTTTGCCCTCCTATGCTAGTTGATTATTGTTCCCACAAGTTGTTTGATCACAAAATCCCTATGCATAGGAAGTGGGTTATACTTAAATGTGCTAGTCATATTCTTCATGATGCTCTCTTTATGTTTCAATTCTTATCCTTTATGTGAGCATCATTGAAATCATCATGCCTAGCTAGGGACGTTAAACGATAGCGCTTGTTGGGAGGCAACCAAATTTTCTTTTTGTTCCTTGCTTTTTGCTCCTGTTTAGTAATAATTAATTCATATAGACTCTGTTTAGATGTAGTTTTATGTTTTTAATTAGTGTTTGTGCCAAGTAGAACCGTTGGGAAGACTTGGGGAAAGTCTTGTTGATCATGCTGTAAAAAAACAGAAACTTTAGCGCTCACGAGAATTGCTGCCATTTTTATTGAAGAGTGCTATTTAGTTAATTCTTTTTGAAGGTGATTAATAGATAAATTCCTCACGTCCAGAAATTTATTTGAGAATTTTATGAGTTCCATAAGTATATGTTTGATCCAGATTACTATAGACTGTTCTGTTTTTGATAGATTCTGTTTTCGATGTGTTGTTTGCTTATTTTGATGAATCTATGAGTAGTATCGGAGGGTATGAACCATAGATAAGTTGGAATACATTAGATATTACACCAATATGAATTTAGAATGAGTTCACAACAGTACCTAAGTGGTGATTTATTTTCTTATACTAACGGAGCTTACGAGTTTTCTGTTAAGTTTTGTGTTGTGAAGTTTTCAAGTGTTGGGTAAATATTCGATGGACGATGGAATAAGGAGTGGAAAGAGACTAAGCTTGGGGATTCCCAAGGCACCCCAAGGTAATATTCAAGGACAACCAAGAGCGTAAGCTTGGGGATGCCCCGGATGGCATCCCCTCTTTTGTCTTCGTTCATCGGTAACTTTACTTGGAGCTATATTTTTATTCACCACATGATATGTGTTTTGCTTGGAGCGTCATTTCATTTCATTTTGTTTTGCTTGATGTTTGAATAAAATACCAAGATCTGAAATTCTTTAATGTTAGAGAGTCTTCATATAGTTGCATAATTATTAGACTACTCATTGATCTTCACTTATATCTCTCGGAGTAGTTTGTTTTTGCTCTAGTGCGTCACTTATATCTTTTTAGAGCACGGTGGTGGTTTTATTTTATAGAAATAATTGATCTCTCATGCTTCACTAATATTATTTTGAGAGTCCTTTAGAACAGCATGGTAGTTTGCTTTGGTTATGAAACTAGTCCTAATATGATGGGCATCCAAGAGGGATATAATAAAAACTTTCATATAAAGTGCATTGAATACTATGAGAAGTTTGATACTTGATGATTGTTTTGAGATATGGAGATGGTGATATTAGAGTCGTGCTAGTTGAGTAGTTGTGAATTTGAGAAATACTTGTGTTGAAGTTTGTGATTCCCGCAGCATGCACGTATGGTGAACCGTTATGTGATGAAGTCGGAGCATGATTTATTTATTGATTGTCTTCCTTATGAGTGGCGGTCGGGGACGAGTGATGGTCTTTTCCTACCAATCTATCCCCCTAGGAGCATGCATGTAGTACTTTGTTTCGATAACTAATAAATTTTTGCAATAAGTATGTGAGTTCTTTATGACTAATGTTGAGTCCATGGATTATACGCACTCTCACCCTTCCACCATTGCTAGCCTCTCTAGTACCACGCAACTTTCGCCGGTACCATAAACCCACCATATACCTTCCTCAAAACAGCCACCATACCTACCTATTATGGCATTTCCATAGTCATTCCGAGATATATTGCCATGGAACTTTCCACCGTTCTGTTTATTATGACACACTCCATCATTGTCATATTGCTTAGCATGATCATGTAGTTGACATCGTATTTTTGGCAAAGCCACCGTTCATAATTCTTTCATACATGTCACTCATGCGTCATTGCACATCCCGGTACACCGCCGGAGGCATTCATATAGAGTCATATCTTGTTCTAAGTATCGAGTTGTAATTCTTGAGTTGTAAGAAAATAAAAGTGTGATGATCATCATTATTAGAGCATTGTCCCAGTGAGGAAAGGATGATTGAGACTATGATTCCCCCACAAGTCGGGATGAGACTCCGAACGAAAAAAGAGAGGCCAAAGAAGCCCAAATAAAAAAGAGAGGCCATAAAAAAAGAGAAGGCTCAAATAAAAAAATAAAAAATGGGAGAAAAAGAGAGAAGGGGCAATGCTACTATCCTTTTACCACACTTGTGCTTCAAAGTAACACCATGATATTCATAGTAGAGAGTCTCTCATTTCATCACTTTCATATACTAGTGGGAATTTTTCATTATAGAACTTGGCTTGTATATTCCAATGATGGGCTTCCTCAAAATGCCCTAGGTCTTCGTGAGCAAGCAAGTTGGATGCACACCCACTTAGTTTCTTTTTGAGCTTTCATACACTTATAGCTCTAGTGCATCCGTTGCATGGCAATCCCTACTCACTCACATTGATATCTATTGATGGGCATCTCCATAGCCCGTGGATACACCTAGTTGATGTGAGACTATCTTCTCATTTTTGTCTTCTCCCAACCACCATTCTATTCCACCTATAGTGCTATATCCATGGCTCACGCTCATGTATTGCGTGAAGATTGAAAAAGTTTGAGAACATCAAAAGTATGAAACAATTGCTTGGCTTGTCATCGGGGTTGTGCATGATTTAAATATTTTGTGTGGTGAAGATGGAGCATAGACAGACTATATGATTTTGTAGGGATAGCTTTCTTTTGCCATGTTATTTTGAGAAGACATGATTGCTTTATTAGTATGCTTGAAGTATTATTATTTTTATGTCAATATTAAACTTTTGTCTTGAATCTTATGGATCTGAATATTCTTGCCACAATAAAGAGAATTACATGGATAAATATTTTAGGTAGCATTCCACATCAAAAATTCTGTTTTTATCATTTACCTACTCGAGGACGAGCAAGAATTAAGCTTGGGGATGCTGATACGTCTCCAACGTATCTATAATTTTTGATTGTTCCATGCTATTATATTATCAACCTTGGATGTTTTATATGCATTTATATGCTATTTTATATAATTTTTGGGACTAACCTATTAACCCAGAGCCCAGTGCCAGTTTCTGTTTTTCCTTGTTTTAGAGTATCGTAGAAAAGGAAAATCAAACGGAGTCCAATTGACCTGAAACTTCACGGAACTTATTTTTGGAAGGAAAGCAACCCGGGAGACTTGGAGTCCACGTAAGGGAAGCTTCGAGGAGGCCACGAGGTAGGAGGGCACGCCCACCCCCCTGGGCATGCCCTCCATCCTCGTGGGCCCCTCGTGGCTCCCCTGACGTACTTCTTCCTCCCATATATACCCATATACCCTAAAAACTTCGGGGAGCACAATAGATCGGGAGTTCCGCCACCAGAAGCCTCCGTAGCCACCGAAAGCCAATCTAGACCCGTTCCAGCACCCTGCTGGAGGGGGAATCCCTCTTCGGTGGCCATCTTCATCATCCCGGTGCTCTCTATGACGAGGAGGAAGTAGTTCTCCCTCGGGGCTGAGGGTATGTACCAGTAGCTATGTGTTTGATCTCTCTTTCTCTCGTGTTCTTGAGGTGATACGATCTTGATGTATCGCGAGCTTCGCTATTATAGTTGGATCTTATGATGTTTTATCCCCCCCTCTACTCTCTTGTAATGGATTGAGTTTCCCCTTTGAAGTTATCTTATCGGATTGAGTCTTTAAAGATTTGAGAACACTTGATTTATGTCTTGCCGTGCGTATCTGCGGTGACAATGGGATACCACGTGATTCACTTGATGTATGTTTTGGTGATCAACTTGCGGGTTCTGCCGATGAACCTATGCATAGGGGTTGGCACACATTTTCATCGTGATTCTCCGGTATAAACTTTGGGGCACTCTTTGAGGTTCTATGTGTTGGTTGAATAGATGAATCTGAGATTGTGTGATGCATATCGTATAATCATACCCACGGATACTTGAGGTGACATTGGAGTATCTAGGTGACATTAGGGTTTTGGTTGATTTGTGTCTTAAGGTGTTATTCTAGTATGAACTCTAGGGCTGTTTGTGACACTTATAGGAATAGCCCAACGGATTGATTGGAAAGAATAACTTTGAGGTGGTTTCGTACCCTACCATAATCTCTTCGTTTGTTATATGATCCAATTATGTTATTATTGTTGAGGGAACTTACACTAGCGAAAGTATGAACCCTAGGCCTTGTTTCCTATCATTGCAATACCATTTGTGCTCACTTTTATCATTAGTTACCTTGCTGTTTTTATATTTTCAGATTACAAAAACCTTTATCTACTATCCATATACCACTTGTTTCACCATCTCTTCGCTGAACTAGTGCACCTATACAATTTACCATTGTATTGGGTGTGTTGGGGACACAAGAGACTCTTTGTTATTTGGTTGCAGGGTTGCTTGAGAGAGACCATCTTCATCCTACGCCTCCTACGGATTGATAAACCTTAGGTCATCCACTTGAGGGAAATTTGCTACTGTCCTACAAACGTCTGCACTTGGAGGCCCAACAACGTCTACAAGAAGAAGGTTGTGTAGTAGACATCAGAAAGCTCATCCCTACGAAATCATATAGTCAGGCTATGCTCCATCTTCATCACACAAAATATTCAAATCATGCACAACCCCGATGACAAGGCAAGCAATTGTTTCATACTTTTGATGTTCTCAAACCTTTTCAACTTTCACGCAATACATGAGTGTGAGCCATGGACATAGCTCTATATGTGGAATAGACGATGGTTATGGAGAAGACAAAAGAAGGAGATAGTCTCACATCAACTAGGCGTATCAACGGGCTATGGAGATGCCCATCTATAGATATCAATGTGAGTGAGTACGGATTGCCATGCAACGAATGCACTAGAGCTATAAGTTTATGAAAGCTCAAAAATAAAACTAAGTGGGTGTGCATCCAACTTGCTTGCTCATGAAGACCTAGGGCATTTTGAGGAAGCCCATCGTTGGAATATACAAGCCAAGTTCTATAATGAAAATTTCGTACTAGTATATGAAAATGACAATATACGAGACTCTCTATCATGAAGATCATGGTGCTACTTTGAAGCACAAGTGTGGCAAAAAGGATAGTAACATTGTCCCTTCTCTCTTTTTCTCTCATTTTTTTTATTTTTCTCTTTTTTGGGGGATTATTTTTTGGCCTTTCTCTCCCTTTTTTCCTCACATGGGACAATGCTCTAATAATGAAGATCATCACACTTCTATTTACTTACAACTCAAAAATTACAACTCGATACTAGAACAAAAATATGACTCTATATGAATGCCTCTGGCGGTGTACCGGGATGTGCAATGAATCAAGAGCGACGTGTATACAAAATATGATGAATGGTGGCTTTTCCACAAATACAATGTCAACTACATGATCATGCATAGCAGTATGACAATGATGATGTGTGTCATAATAAACGGAACGGTGGAAATTTGCATGGCAATATATCTCGGAATGGCTATGGAAATTCCATAATAGGTAGGTATGGTGGCTGTTCTGAGGAAGGTAAGTGGTGGGTTTATGATACCGGTGAAAGTTGTGCGGTACAAGAGAGGCTAGCAATGGCGGAAAGGTGAGAGTGCATATAATCCATGGACTCAACATTAGTCATAAAGAACTCACATACTTATTGCAAAAATCTATTAGTCATCAAAACAAAGTACTACGTGAATTCTCCTAGGGGGATAGATTGGTAGGAAAAGACCATCGCTCCTCCCCGACCGTCACTCATAAGGAAGACAATCAAAAAATATCTCATGTTCCAACTTTGTTACATAACGGTTCACCATACGTGCATGCTACGGGACTCACAAACCTTAACACAAGTATTTATCAAATTCACAACTACTTACTAGCATGACTCTAATATCACCATCTTCATATCTCAAAACAATCATAAGGAATCAAACTTCTCATAGTATTCAATGCACTTTATATGAAAGTTTTATTATATCCCTCTGGGATGCCTATCATATTAGGACTCATTTTATAATCAAAGAAAATTACCATGCTGTCTTAAAAGACTCTCAAAATAATATAAGTGCGGTACGAGAGTTCATCAATTTCTATAAAATAAAACCACCGCCGTGCTCTAAAAGGATATAAGCGAAGCACTAGAGCAAAATTGCCTAGCTCAAAAGATATAAGTGAAACACATAGAGTATTGTAATAAATCACGATTCATGCGTGTCTCTCCCAAAAGGTGTGTACAACAAGGATGATTGTGGCAAACTAGAAAGCAAAGACTCAAATCATACAAGACGCTCCAAGCAAAACACATATCATGTGGTGAATAAAAATATAGCCTGAAGTAAAGTTACCGACAAACGAAGACAAAAGAGGAGATGCCTTCCCGGGGCATCCCCAAGCTTAGGCTCTTGGTTGTCCTTTAATATTACCTTGGGGTGCCTTAAGAAACCCAAGATTAGGCTATTGCCACTCCTTATTCCATAGTCCATCAAATCCTTACCCAAAACTTGAAAACTTCACAACACAAAACTTCAACAGAAAACCTCGTAAGCTCCGTTAGTATAAGAAAATAAATCACCACTTTTGTTACTGTTGTGAACTCATTCTTTATTTATATTGGTGTAATATCTACTGTATTCCAACTTTTCCATGGTTCATACCCCCCGATACTAGCCACAGATTCATCAAAATAAGCAAACAACATGCGAAAAACAGAATCTGTCAAAAAATAAAATAGTCTGTAGCAATCTGGATATTTCGAATACTTGTGTAACTCCAAAAATCCTGAGAAATTAGGAAGTCCTAGGAAATTTTCTTATTAATCGTCTTCAAAAATAATTAGTATTTTATCGCGATTCTGTTAAAAATGAAAATTAATCTCCTGGGCGCAAAAGTTTCTATTTTTCAGCAGGATCAAATCAACTATCACCGTAAGCTATCCCAAAGGTCTTACTTGGCACAAACACTAATTAAAATATAAAACCACATCTAACCAGAGGCTAGATGAATTATTTATTGCAAAACAGAACCTAAAAAGCAAAAACAAAAACAAAATTGGGTTGCCTCCCAACAAGCGCTATTGTTTAATGCCCTGAGCTTGGCATAAAACACGAATAGATCTAAGTATTGTCATCTTTGGTATGCAATCCATAAGTGGCTCTCATAATAGATTCATAAGGCAATTTAATTTTCTTTCTAGGGAAGTGCTCCATGCCTTTCCTTAACGGAAATTAAAGTCTATTGTTTCCTTATTTCATATCAATAATTGCACCAATCGTTCTAAGGAATGGTCTACCAAGAATAATAGGACATGTAGGATTGCAATCTATATGAAGAACAATGAAATCTATGGGCACATAATTCCTATTTGCAACAATAAGAACATTGTTACTCCTTCCCATAGGTTTCTTAATAGTGGAATCCGCAAGATGCAAATTTAAGTAATAATCATCAAATTCACGGAAACCTAACACATCACATAAAGCTTTTGGAATCATGGAAACACTAGCACCCAAATCACATAAATCAATGAAATTATTAAGATGGGATGCGACATCTTCATTGGGAAGGCCGGGAAATTGATCTTTCATAACAAGATTCAGCAAAGAGGTTTTAATTTCACAAGATTCCGCATTAGCATCGGGAGCAATCAGAGTACTAATAAAATCATTGTTGTTGGTATTGGAAAAGTCACACAATTTGGTATTATCTTGAGCCATCATGACAAAGCAAACAATCCAACACACGAGCACACGAAAAACAAGCGAAGAAGACGAATGGAAGAGGGGCGAAGAAAAGGAAAATCTTTTCGAAAATCGTTTTAAAAGTGGGGGAGAGGAAAACGAGAGGCGAATGGCGATTAATGTAATGCGAGGGATGAGAGTTTATGATGGGTACTTGGTATGTCTCGGTTTGGCGTAGATCTCCCCGGCAACAGCGCCAGAAATTGTCAAGTTGACGGGAGACAAATCTTGACTTGACTTGGCGTAAATCTCCCCGGCAATGGCGCTAGAAATTCTTCCTGCTACCTCTTGAGCTTGCGTTGGTTTTTCCCTTGAAGAGGAAAGAGTGATGCAGCAAAGTAGAGTAAGTATTTCCCTCGGTTTTTGAGAACCAAGGTATTAATCCAGTAGGAGACAACACAACAAGCCACCGAATACCTGCACAAACAAACACCAACTTGCACCCTACGCGAGAAAGGGGTTGTCAATCCCTTCATGGTTATTTGCAAAGTGAGATCTGATATAGATGGATAAACGGTAAAGTAATATTTTTGGTATTTTTGGTTTATGGAATGGAAAGTAAAAGATTGCAAAGAAAGTAAATAGGAAAATAAAATTGTAGATCGGAAACTTATATGATAGAAAGTAGACCCGGGGGCCATAGGTTTCACTAGAGGCTTCTCTCAAGATAGAAAATAATACAGTGGGTGGAAAAATTACTGCCGAGCAATTGATAGAAAAGCGCAAAGTTGATGATATCTAAGGCAATGATCATGAATATAGGCATCACATCTGTGTGAAGTAGACCGAAATGATTATGCATCTACTACTATTAATCCACACATCGACCGACTCCTTCTTGCATCTAGAGTATTAAGTTCATAAGAATAGAGTAACACATTAAGTAAGATGACATGATGTAGCAGAATTAACTCAAGCAATATGATGAAAACCCCATCTTATTATCCTCGATGGAAACAATACAATACGTGTCGGTTCCCCTTTTGTCACTAGGATCAAGCACCGCAAGATTGATCCCAAAGCTAAGCACTTCTCCCATTACAAGAAAAACCAATCTAGTTGGCCAAACAAAATTGATAGTTCGAAGAGACTTGTAACGATACCAAATCATGCATATAAGAATTCGGAGGATATTCAAATAATATTCATAGATAAGCTGATCATAAATCCACAATTCATCGGATCTCGGCAAACACACCGCAAAAGAGTATTACATCGAATAGATCTCCAAGAACATCAAGGAGAACATGGTATTGAGAATCAAAGAGAGAGAAGAAGCATCTAGCTACTAGCTATGGACCCGTAGCTCTGTGGTAAACTACTCACGCTTCATCGAAGAGGCAATGGTGTTGATGTAGAAGCCATCCGTGATCGAATCCCCCTCCGGCAGGATGCCAGAAAAGGCCCCTAGATGGGATCTCACGGGTACAGAAGGTTGCAGCGGTGGAAAAGTGGTTTCGTGGCTCCCTTGGAAGTTTTTGGGATATTTGAGAATATATAGGAGGAATATCAAGGTCAGGGGGTCACCGAGGGGCCCACAAGGTCGGGGGCAGCGCCCTACCCCCTGGGCGCGCCCTCCACCCTTGTGGCCGCCTCGTGGCTCTTCTGACTTGCACTCCAAGTCTCCTGGGTGTATTCTGGTCCAAGAAAAATCATCATGAAAGTTTAATTCCATTTGGAGTCCGTTTGATATTCCTTTTCTGCGAACCTCTAAAACAAGGAAAAAGCAGAAACTAGCACTGGGCTCTAGGTTAATAGGTTAGTCTAAAAAATCATATAAAATAGCATATTAATGCATATAAAACATCCAAAACAGATAATATAATAGCATGGAACAATAAAAAATTATAGATACATTGGAGACGTATTAGAGACGAGATGGTGCTGTTGAAGATGTTGATGAAGATTGGCCTCCCAAAGATGAGAGGGTTGTTGATGATGACGACTGGTTCGATTGTGCCCTCATAGTGCCCTTTAGTTGGTGCTTTATAAGAGAAGATGGAGACTCAAATAAAAATAAAAATTGCATAAAGTGAAAGAAGGGCCCTTCACAGAGGGAAGTAGGGATTTGTAGAGGTGTCAGAGCTCAAAGCAAAAAGGATAAAGATAAAAACATTTTGGGTGGCAAGCTTTTCCTATCAACTAAAATGATCGAGTAGTTCCCAATACTTTCCATGCTAGATATACCATAGGCAGTTCCCAAACAGAAAATAAAGTTTATTCCTTTTTCCATCATACTTTCACATTCCACGACTAACCGAATCCACGGGTGCCGTCCATACCAACACTTTCCAAGGAATTTATTATTTGACAACATAAAGTAAATTCAGTTTTCATTTCGGGACTGGGCATCCCTAATACCTTTGCCATACTCTCGTGCAATGACCAGTGAATAAACACTCATCTTGAGAATAACACATCTAGCATGGAAACATATCAGCCACCCCCCACTGTTTCATGAGTGGTACGAGCACACAAAAGAAAAATTTATTTTGCAAATTAGAGATGGCACATACAAATTTGCTTAGAACGTCAAAAGAATACCGCATATAGGTAGGTATAGTGGACTCATGTGGCAAAACTGGGTTTAAGGATTTTGGATGCACAAGTAGTGATCGTACTTAGTGCAAGTGAAGGCTAGCAAAAGATTGAGAAGCATCCAACCAAGAAACGAAAAAGCTCACAGGCGAGCATTAGGCATAACTAACACCGAATAATGCACCACAAGTAGGATATAATTTCATTGCATAACTATTGACTTTCGTGCTTGCATAGGGAATCACAAACTTTAACATCAATATTCTTACTAAAGCATAATTACTCATCAACATGACTCACATATTATATCATCATATCGCAAAACTATTACAAGGAATCAAGTTTATTTTGTCCAATGATCTTCATGAAAGTTTTTATTATATCCCTCTTGAATATCTACCACTTTGGGACTAGTTTCATATGTTGCTTTTAATAGCTCAAACAAATCTAAGTGAAGAACATGAACATAACAATTTCTTCTCTCAAAATAATATAAGTGAATCATGAGAGAATTTCTTCAAAAGTTACTAACTCTCAAATAAATCTAAGTGAAGCATGGGAGAATTTCTTCAAAAATAATAAAGCACACTATGCTAAAAAAGATGTAAGTGAAGCACTAGAGCAATTCCATAGGTCAAAAAGATTTAAGTGAAGCACATAGAGCAATTCTAAAAAATCATATTATAGTTTTGGCTCTCCCTAATAGGTGTGTTCAACAAGGATACTTGACTTAAACTAAAAATCAAAACAAGCAAAGACTCGTATAATACAAGACGCTCCATGCAAAACTCATGATATGTGACGAATAAAAATATAGTTCCAAGTAAAGTACTGATGGTCATTAGAAGAAAGAGGGGATGCCACTCGGGGGCATCTCCAAGTTAGTTGCTTGCTTCTATTTTAGATAATGGCTTGGGATGCCATGGGGCATCCAAGCTTAGGCTCTTCTTACTCCTTATTCCTTCATCCATCGTGATCTCACCCAAAACTTGAAAACTTCAATCACACAAAACTCAACAAAAGCTTTGTGAGATCTGTTAGTATAACAAAGCAAATCACTACTCTAAGTACTGTTGCAAACCCATTAATGTTTTATTTTTGCATTATATCTACTGCATTCCAACTTTACCATGGCTTATACCCTGCAATAAAAACCATAGATTCATTAAAATAAGCAAACAACTCAAAGAAAATAGAATCTGTCAAAAACAGAATTGTCTGTAGCAATCTGAAAACTTCTAATACTTCTGTAATATCAAAAATTCTGGAAAAATTAGGACATCCTGGGAAATTTGTATATCAATTTGTATCCAAAAATCAGGATTTTATTGCACTTCTATGATTAGTTAAAATTGTTTTACTGGGTGCAAAAGTTTCTGTTTTTCAACAAGATCAAATCAACTATCACCCAACATGATCCCAAAGGCTTTGCTTGGCACAAACACTAATTGAAACATAAAAAACACAACCATAACAGTATCATAATTTTGCAAACACTCAAGAACAGAAAGAAAAGAAAAGAAAATAAAATTTATTCATTGGGTTGCCTCCCAACAAGCGTTATCGTTTTATGCCTCTAGCTAGGCATTGAGATTTCTATGATGCTCACATGAAAGAAATTGAAAAACGAAGAGAGCACCATGTAGCATGTGAAAAACAAGTTTAAGCCTAACATACTTCCTATGCATAGGCATTTTATAGGCAAACAAATTATCAAAACAAGCAAAGACTAGCATATGGAAGGAAGAAGAATAAAACATAGACGATCTCAACATAACGAGAGGTAATTTCCCCCTCTCATAATAATTACATGTAGGATCATAATCAAATTAAACAATATAACTATCACATAAAATATTCTCTTCATGATCCACATGCTTGCAAAGTTGACACTCTTCCAAAATAGTGGTATTATCATCAAATAAAGTCATGAGCTCTCCAAACCAACTTTCATACAAAAATTCATAAGATTGATCACTCTCCAAATATGTGGGATTATTTTTACCTAAAGTTGAGGCTCTTCCAAACCCACTTTCAATATTATTGAAAACATTATTATCAATAACATATTCATCATGAGGCTTAAATAAATTTTAAAGATCACAAGAAGCATCACCCCAATCATGATCATTACAATGAGTAGTGGACATAACAAGATCAACATCCCCAAGCTTGGGGTTTTGCATATCATTAACACAATTTACATTAATAGAATTTCTAGTAAAATCATTGGAATCATGCTTTTTATTCAAGGAGCTATCATGAATCACTTCATAAATTTCATCATCACAATTTTTAGATTCA
The DNA here is from genome assembly GCA_034509565.1 of Triticum monococcum. Taxonomy (NCBI): domain Eukaryota; kingdom Viridiplantae; phylum Streptophyta; class Magnoliopsida; order Poales; family Poaceae; genus Triticum; species Triticum monococcum. Next base: position 166,383,430 of record CM067842.1, on the reverse strand, counting down.
CGAATGTCAAGCAAAACTTCATAAACATAATCTAGTGCACTCAACTCACTAGCAATTGGTTCATCATGATTGGATCTTTTAAAAAGATTAGGAAGTGGATGGGGATCCATATCAATAGATTTTTAGAAAGGGAAGATGCAAGCATATATAAGGCACATGGCAACACAAGCTAACAAAAGATCTGACGATAAAAAGACGAATGAAAAAAGGGCGAATAAAATAGCAAATTGTTGTGAAGTGGGGGAGATGAAAATGAGAGGCAAATGGAAAATAATGTAAATTGCAATGAGATGAGATTTGTGATTAGGAACCTGATAGATGTTGATGTTGTCTTCCCGGCAATGGCGCTAGAAATTCCTTTTGATGCGGCTTGAACTACGTCGGATTTCCCCAAAGAGGAAGGGATGATGCAGCACAGCTACGGTAGGCATTTCCCTCAGTGATGAGACTAGGGTTATCGAACCAGTAGGAGATGACCACGCAACACTATGTGAATGACACATACACAGAAAGAACAAATACTTGCAACCCGACGTAAAAGAGGGGTTGTCAGTCCCTCCCGGGTAAAAGATAGGTAAAATTTGTAGTAGATTGGATAAATAGATCTCGCAGGAACGCGAGATAATATAAATAATAATATTTCAGCAAGGTAATTTTGGGTTTTTGGATTTATAAATCTGAAAATAAAAGCAAATAAAAATAGATCTCGAAGGCAAATATATCCAGCATGCATCTAGTGTATTAAGTTCATGGAGAAACGGAGTAATGCAATAAGAACGATGACATGATGTAGACAAGATGTACTCATATAGGAATAGACCCCATCTTGTTATCCTTAATAGCAATGATACATATGTGTCGTTTCCCCTTGTGTCACTGGGATCGAGCACCGTAAGATCGAACCCATCACAAAGCACCTCTTCCCATGGCAAGAAGAATCGATCTAGTCAGCCTAACTAAACCAAAGATTTGAAGAATAAATACGAGTCTATAAGTAATCATGCATATAAGAGATCAAAAGACTCAAATAACTTTCATGGATAAAAACATAGATCTGATCATAAACTCAAAGTTCATCGGATCCCAATAAATACACCACAAAAAGAGTTACATCAAATAGATCTGCAAGAGACCATTGTATTGAGAATCAAAAGAGAGAGGGGAAGCCATCTAGCTACTAACTACGGACCCGTAGGTATACAATGAACTAAAACTGCATCATCTAAGAGGCACCAATGAGGATGATGAACCCCTCTGTGATGTTGTCTAGATTTGATCTGTGGTTTCTGGAACTTGCGACAGCTAGAATTGTTTTTCGCCGACTCCCGTAATGTTTCTGGAATATTAGGGTATTTATAGAGCAAAGAGGTGGTGCGGGAGGTGATATGTCTCCAATGTATCTATAATTTCTGAAGTATTCATGCCATGTTTACAATAATTTTATATGGTTTTGGTATGATTTGCATGGAACTAACCCAGACTGACGCTGCTTTCAGCAGAACTACCGTGGTGTTGTTTTTAGTGCTGAAACGAAAGTTCTCCAAATGAGCTGAAACTTTTTGACAATTTTTTTGGAACAAAAGATTCCCCTGAAGCTTCGTGGAAGGACCAGAAGGTGAAGGAGTAGGGCACAAGACACCGGGGCGCGCCCCAGTGGGTTGTGCTCACCTCGAGGCCCATCTTCATGTGAAACTGACGCAAAAAAATCATATAAATAGATAAACCATCAGAAGTAACCCTAGATCAGAAGTTCCGCCACCGCAAGCCTCTGTAGCCACGAAAACCCAATCTAGACCCCATTCTGGCACTTAGCTGGAGGGGGAAATTTATCACCGGTGGCCATCTTCGTCATCCTGGTGGCCACCATGATGAGGAGGGAGTAGTCCTTCCTTGTGGCTGAGGGTTTGTACTAGTAGCTATGTGTTTAATCTCTTTCTCTCTTGTTCTTGAGATGGCATGATCTTCATGTATCGCGGGCTTTGTTAATATAGTTGGATCATAGGGTGTTTCCCCCTCTCCATCTTGTTGTGATGAATTGAGTTTTACCTTTGAGATTTCGTTCTTATCAGATTGAATACTTTTATGGATTTGAGAGCACTCGGTATATGTCTTGCATATGAATACCCGTGGTGACAATGGGGTATTATATTGATTCACTTGAGATATGTTTTGGCACTCAACTCGCGGATTCCCGAGGTGACATTGGGGTAATCTATGCATAGGGGTTGATCCACATTCTCGTCTTTTGTTTCTCTGGTAGAAATCTCGGGGCACTCTTTGAGGTTCTTTGTGTTGGATTGAGTATTATGAATCTAAATTTTCTTTGGTGTTATTTTAGTACGAACTCCCGATAGATCGATTAGAAAGAATAACTTAGTGTTATTTTAGTACGAACTCTTGATAGATCGATCGGAAAGAACAATTTGGTGTTATTTTAGTACAAACTCTTGGATAGATCGATTGGAAAGAATAGCTACAAAGAATTTCTTCTTATGTTCTTCGCTAGATAGGAACTTTGGAGGGATTCTTCATCACACTTTGACGGATGGTTATGTGATCCAATTAGATTAGCATTGTTGAGAGATTACACTAGTGAAATTACGGACCCTAGGCTTCATTTTCAAGCATTGCAATACCGTTTTGCTCACTTTTGTTACTTGCTACCTTGCTATTTTTTTATTTTCATATTATAAAAACATAATTCTACCATCCATATTACACTTTTATCACCATCTCTTTGCCGAACTTGTACACCTATACAATTACCATTGTATTTGGTGTGTTGGGGACACAAGAGACTTTTTATTTTTTGATTGCAGGTATGTTTGAGAGAGACCATCTTCATCCTACGCCTCCCACGGATTGATAAACCTTAGGTCATCCACTTGAGGGAATTTGCTACTGTCCTAGAAAACTCCGCACTTGGAGGCCCAACACGAGTCTACAAGAACAAGTTGTGTAGTAGACATCAAGCTCTTTTTTGGCGCCGTTGTCGAGGAGGTGAGTGCTTGAAGGTATATCTTTTGATCTTGCAATTGAATCTTTTAGTTTCTTGTTTTATCACTAGTTTGGTTTACAAAGAGAAAACTACAAAAAATGGAATTGAGGTTGCATCGTATTATTCATCTTTATAATGTCTTTTGTGAAAATGATGGAAAGAAAAATTATGCTCAATTAATAGAAGAATAATTCTATATAATGTTTGACAAAAAATCTTTGAATGATGATAATGATTGCAATGTTGTTGGTATGAATTCTTTGAATATCCATGATGCTAATGATATGCAAATCTACAAGCTTGGGGATGCTATATTTGATGAAGATGATATTTTTACTCCCCCAAGTTCTGATGAGAAAATTTATTATGATGAAAGCATGCCTCCTATATATGATGATTATGGTTTTGACATGTATGCTATAAAGAATAATGATAACCATCAAATTTGTCATCATGATTTTAATTTTCAATCCCATGATAGTTATTTTGTTGAGTTTTCTCCCACTACTATTCATGAGAATAAATTTGTTTATGTGGAGAGTAATAAAGTTTCTATGCTTGTGGATCATGAAAAGAATGCTTTATGTGATAGTTATATTGTTAAATTCATTCATGATGCTACTAAGAATTACTATGATAGAGGAACATATGCTTTTACATATTGCAATAATATCAAGTTCCCTCTCAATGTGTTGAAAGTTTTGAAGTTGCACTTGTTTTGCCTACCTTTGCTAGTTGATTCTTGTTCCCATAAATTGTTTGCTCACAAAATCCCTATCCATAGGAAGTGGGTTAGACTTAAATTTGCTAGTCATATGCTTCATGATGCTCTCTTTGTGTTTCAATTTTTAACTTTTATGCGAGCATCATTGAAATCATCATGCCTAGCTAAAAAGGCATTAAATAAAAGCACTTGTTGGGAGACAACCCAACACTTTATTTACCTACTATTTTTGTGTCTTCACATGATTATTCTACTGTAGTAATCATGTTTTATTGCTTTTGTTTCAATAAAGTGCCAAGTAAAGCCTTTGAGATAGTGTGGATGATAGTTGACTTGAATCTATGCAAAAACAGAAACTTTTGCGCTCAGTCCAGGAATTTTCAAAATTCACTGGAACGTGTTTTTGATCTGAATTTCTTACAGGTGATATATATACAAATTCCCTACGTTGTCCTAATTTTCAGAAGTTTTGGAGTAGCATAAGTATGGTTGTTTTCTAGATCATTATAGACTGTTCTGTTTTCAATGCATAGTTTGCTTGTTTCCTAGTTTCTATGGCTTATATTGCTCAATATAAATTGTGGAAATGATAAGGTACAATAGGAATTGTGTGAGAACAATTATGAGTCTTGTCTTTGACAGTAAAGTGAATGATTTGCTTTATCATACTAACCTATCTCACGAAGTTCCGTTAAGTTTTGTGTGAGTGAAGTTTTGAAGTTTTGGGTGAGATATCGATATGAGGAGAATAAGGAGTGGTAAGGCCCTAAGATTGGGGATGCCCAAGGCACCCAAAGGTAGTATTCAAGGAATCCCAAGCAACTAAGCTTGGGGATGCCCCGGAAGGCATCCCCTCTTTCGTCTTCAACATTATCAGTAACCACACTTGGAGCTATATTTTCATTCGTCACATGATATGAGTTTTGCTTGTGCGTCATTTTATTTTCTTTTGATTTGCTTGCTACTATCTATAATAATGTTTTGCATCTTTTACTTCAATAAAAATGTCAAGTATAGCCTTTGCCATGCTTATTTTGCAAGTATATGAGTTGCTGTTTCAAAATAGAAAGTTTACCGCTATTGCAAAACTTCTCTAGAAAAGTTATAATGTGATAAAATGTTGAAACTTTTTGCACAATAAGATATGATAAATTTTCTACAATGTGGTAATTTTTCAGAAATTTTTATGTTGAATAAGTATGGATCCTTCTTCATCCTTTATAGACTGTTCTGTTTAGACAGATTGCTGTTATGATTGCATTGTTTGCTAGTTGAATGATTCTATTTGAGGATAGGAGTTCTAAATATGCATAGGAATTTAGTATGCAATGTTAAATTATAATTTTAGTGATTTTCTATGGTAGAGAATGATAAGGTGTTGCATTGATTTATACTAACGTATCTTATGAGTTCTTGTTGAGTTTTGTGTGGATGAAGTTTTTAAGAATTAGGGAAACCGTGTTATGAGAAGGACGAAGAAGGAACAAGAGCTCAATCTTGGGGATGCCCAAGGCATCCCAAGTTAATATTCCAAGAAGTCTCAAGCATTTAAGTTTGGGGATGCCCCGGTAGGTATCGCACTTTTCTTCATCAACAATTATCGGTTAGCCTTGGTTGAGCCTAAGTTTTTTCTTCTTCACATGATGTAACGCCCCGTATGTGGCTTGCCATATTTGTATTCCAACTCTTGCCATTTTCGGCACTAAGTTATGATATTTCCTCGTCATTGGGTTTTGTCTTCATTTTTCTTTTGTCCATGTCATGCATCTCATATCATGTCATCATGTGCATTGCATTTGCATACGTGTTCGTCTCATGCATCCGAGCATTTTCCCCATTGTCTGTTTTGCATTCTGGCACTCCTATGTCCTCCGGTGTCCCCTTTTGCCTCTTTTTGTGTGCGGGTGTTAAACGTTCTCGGATTGGATCGAGACTTGCCAAGCAGCCTTGGTATACTACCGATAGAACTCCTGTCAAGTTTCGTGCCATTTGGACTTCGTTTGATACTCCAACGGTTAACCGAGGAACCGTAAAGGCCTCGTGCGTGTTGCAGCCCAATACCCTTCCAAAGTGGCCCAAAACCCACCAAAACCCCCTCCATCCTCTCGGTAGTTCGATCACGATCGCGTGGCCGAAAACCACACTCCATTTGGAGCCTCCTAGCTCCTTCTATGTATAAATAGGTGCCTCCCCCCAAAATCCCGAATCAAACCCTAGTCTCCCCCTTCCTCCGTGCGCCGGACACGTCCGCCCGACGCCGGACGTGTCCGCCCCGCTCGCCCGTCCAACCGCGCGCCGACACGTGGCGAGCCGCGCCCCACATCGCCGCCGGCCCGCCCGAGCCCGGGTCGGGCCCTCCCCAGCCCCTGTCTCTCCGCCGCCACTCAGATCCGCCCGCCGCCACCGGTCCCCGCCGCCTCGCCTCGCTCGCCGCCAACGCCGGCGGGACTCCGGCGACCCCGCCGCCTTCCTCCGGCCGTCGCCCGCCGCCTCGCCTCGTCCACCGACTGCTCCGGCCGCCGCCCTCCGCCGCCTTGCCTCGTCCGCCGCCGCCGTGCCCACTGGCGCCGCCCAAGATCCTCGCCGCACCTCCTCCGGCGAACCCGCGGCGACCAACCCCGGCGAGCTACTGTTCTGGCCACGTCGGGAGGCGTGCGCCAGATCCAGATCCAGAGGGGTTGACTTTTCTCTCTCTCTAAGTCCCCAATTTTTAGTATTTTTAGGCATTTTCATCATGCCATATCTTTGCAGCTGTAGCTCCGTTTTGGGCGTGTGGCATATCAAATTGTTCGTATGGATGTGCACTTCATTTCATTCCATTATACCATGTTCATTTGAGTTCATCTTAATGCCCTAAATGCTGTTGCAAGAGTGCTATATAATGCTAGTTTCTGATTCTTAACAGATTATGGACATTTGTCATTTTGCCATGTTTAATGTGTGCCTCCTATGAACTTGAGCCCTACATGTGTTTTGGGCTATGCCATGCCATCTTTACATGGGTGTATGCCATGTATTTTTGTGATCATTGTGGTGACTAGCACAAGCATGTAAAGTAGCTCTCGTGATGTTGCTGATTTCAGGGACTTATAATTCTTCTAAGTCATTTCCCTGATGATATTTTTATGCCATGTATTCATGTTGCTACAGAGTGATCCATGCCTCTTTTGAGCATGTTCAGTAAGGATGTTATTGATATATTGTTATGTTCTATCCATCCCTGTCTTTGTTTGCAATTATGGAGTACCCTAGCATGACTCAATCTTGCTCTACTTTTGCTATAAAATGTTCCTGGCAGATTGTTTACATGTTAATCAAATTTGCCGAGGTTGTTGTAGTTGATCCATGGATGCTATGAGGTTGTTCTTGCCATGTTTAGCTACTTGATCATGTCTTCTTGCTGGGGGTATGCTTAGTTTGTCATGCAATGCCTTGTGGTGAGTGCAGTGAGCTCGCAAACATGCCTACGTAACTCTGTTTTTGACATGCCTAGTTTTCTGCTAAGTCTGAATCTGTTAACGAAACTTGCTATGTTTACGTGGTTGCAATTATATTTTCTGATCCCTTTTGGCTTATGGTCAGTAAGGGACTTTTGTTATATGCTTTGAGTAGTTTCATGCCATGCCTTTCTTTGCCATGATATGTTCTTGTAGCATGTTCTTATCTTTCTCTAAACATTGCTTCCTGATGTTAAATCCTGACATGTTGTTATTTTCACTAAGTCTGTGAACCTGATATCTTTTGCACTTTTTCCATGCTTGTTTGAACCTGCTATTGTGTGAATTAGCCGTAGCTAAGTGTTCATCTTTTGTCAAGCATCTTGAGTGGATCACTGCCATGTGCTTTGTTGCTATATTAGAGTGCAGTAGCTTATTTTTCTCGATGCATTTAGATGGCATCGTGCTGTTAATCGCAGCTTTGTGCCATTATTGTTTTGCTTGCCATTTGCAAACCGTGCATCTGATTCCGGTGATCTTTATATCGATTTTGACCGAAATCAACTCCTCTTTCCAGAGGCGCTCTTGGTTTGCCAAGTTGAGGCCTGGTTCAATCTTTTCTTTCCGAAGCATGCATATGCATTGCATATCACATCCCGCATATCATGCCATGTTTTGCATCATGTTGCTCGCGCATTGCACCGTGGTTGATTGTGTCTCCCTTTGCTTGTGTTCTTGCTTTGGGTAGAGCCGGGAGACGAGTACGTGATCGAGGAACCCGTTGAGAACGTTTACGAGGACCAAGCTTACGTCAACTCAGAGAACTTTGGAGGCAAGATGACCATACCCTCAAAATCACTTCTATCTTTGCTTGCTAGTCGCTCGCTCTATTGCTATGCCTATGCCGCGATACCTACCACATGCTTTATCATGCCTCCCATATTGTCATGTCAAACCTCTAACCCACCTTGTCCTAGCAAACCATTGTTTGGCTATGTTACCGCTTTGCTCAGCCCCTCTTATAGCGTTGCTAGTTGCAGGTGAAGATTGGAGTTTGTTCCTTGTTGGAACATGATTATTGTTGGGATATCACTATTATATCTTGTCTACTTTAATGCATCTATATACTTGGTAAAGGGTGGATGGCTCGTCCTTATGCCTGGTGTTTTGTTCCACTCTTGCCACCCTAGTTTTCGTCATACCGGTGTTATGTTCCTTGATTTTGCGTTCCTTACGCAGTTGGGTTATAATGGGAACCCCTTGACAGTTCGCCTTGAATAAAAATCCTCCAGCAAGGCCCAACCTTGGTTTTACCATTCGCCACCTATCCTTTTTCCCTTGGGTTCCGCGGACTCAAGGGTCATCTTTATTTTAAACCCCTGGGCCAGTGCTCCTCTGAGTGTTGGTCCAAACTAGAGTCCTTTGCAGTGCCCCCTCGGGGAAACCCGAGGTTTGGTTTTAGTTGTATGGAGCGCTCATCCGGTGTGCCCTGAGAACGATATATGTGCAACTCCTATCGGGATTTGTCGGCACATTCGGGCGGCTTTGCTGGTTTAGTTTTACCATTGTCGAGATGTCTTGTAACCGGGATTCCGAGTCTGATCGGGTCGTCCTGGGAGAAGGAATATCCTTCATTGACCGTGAGAGCTTGTGATGGGATAAGTTGGGACACCCCTGTAGGGATTTGAACTTTCGAAAGCCGTGCCCGCGGTTATGGGCATATGGGAATTTGTTAATGTCCGGTTGTAGAAAACCTGAAACTTAACTTATTTAAAATGGATCAACAGCGTGTGTAGTCATGATGGTCTCTTTTTGGCGGAGTCCGGGAAGAGAACACGGTCTCGGGTTATGCTTGAACGTAAGTAGTCTAGGATCACTTCTTGATCATAGATTCCCGAACGTGCTTTGCCTTCTCTTCTCGCTCTCATTTGCGTAAGTTTAGCCACCATATATGCTAGTGCTTGCTGCAGCTCCACCTCATACCTTTTACCTACCCATAAGCTTAAATAGTCTTGATCGCGAGGGTGTGAGATTTGTCGTGGAGTTGACACGACAGATGCCCTAGAGCAAGGACTTAGTCATAGGGCCATCGCACTAGGAAGCTTAAAGGGGTTGATCGGGACAAAGGACACACGAGAGAGTTTTTATACTACATCGGCCCCTTACGATGAAGGTAAAAGCCTACGTCTAGTTGGGATTGGTATTGCTGAGGTTTCGATCTCTAAGAGGCTCAACTCGCCGGCTTGGCTATCGACTTGGTTGTTTCTTGCCCTAAACTGCCACCGGGTCATCCCCTATATACATGGGTTGACGCTTGGTGGCCTACAGAGTCCCGACCGGCTCATAATCGTGTCCAGCTCGGTGACTTCCCTCACATGCCTTTCTTTACAAGTCTTTCCTTACATACAGCGGTTTACAATATCAGGCCTTAAGCCGGCCCCAAGCCTTTGGGACTTCTATACATTTAGTAAACTATCATCTCAAATGTTTATCGGGCTTCTTCGGTAACCCACCATTAGGGCTGACCCGGCCCCTCCTGGGCGGGTCATACTGGTAGTAATATCCCCAACATTAGGCCCCAGATTGACTTTGAACTTTGTTCTCTGTCAATCTTCAATACTTAGGTGGAATCCATCTTCTGTCTGAAAACTTCCGTAACCCGCCGTGACGTCATCTTCTAAAAACACAAAAAACCTTCATGACGTCATCTTTCAACAAATCTTTTATTTTTTAATGCCTTCCGAGAATCGAGGCATCCGTTTATTTGGACAATCATTATTTGGGTCTCCTTGATTTTCGCGCCCGCCTGTTTGCTTACTCCCTTATAAATAGGTACCACTTAGGTCTTTTTCATTCTCCTCCTTCGGTCGTCTTCCTCCTCTCTCTGCTTCGCTACCACCCGAGCTCTGCCGCCACCGCCGCAGATCCACCTCAGGCCGCTGCATCGATCTGACTTGTCCAGAAAAAACGCGATGAACCTCCGCAGCGAATCTGCACCCGTAAGTCTCGCCTTCTTAATCTTTTTAGATCTGCATCAGGGCTTTGTGAGTTTGTCGGTGTTCTTCATCGTTCTTCATGAACTTTCCTGGTCGTTCTTCCTCCACAGCCTCTAGGGATCCAAAAAGGAAATATCACCCGCGCAGTAGTTGTTTGGCATTCATTTTGATAGCCGTAGATCCCTTTTTCTCTGTATAGATGCTTCGTTATAACTGATGAACCCATCTGTACTAGATATTTAGGACTAGAATATTTTTCTTTTTAGAACAGCCATTTGATCCAAAATAATAATGACAGCTTGGTAAAACGTGTTTATGCCAACACTTAGCTGAATCTGCTTTCTGAGAAAATCTGTAGTCATGGCGGCTTACCGCTCCGGCTTTCTTTTCCCTATATGTCATTAGCCCTTAGTTAAACCGCCATTACTTGTTTTATAATTGACCGTAAACTGAACCGGCATGTTGTTATTTATTTTTCAGTTCGTTGCACATCATGCCGTCAAAGACACCCATCGTCTGTAACTGGGTCCCCTCATCCATAACTGAGGAACGGTTAAAAGAGTTCTTCATCGTTGGGTTTCTTCCTTCAAAAAATGTCATGTCTTATCGTGCTCCTGACCCGGAGGAAGAACGCCCCAATCCAAAAGATGGAGAAGTGATTGTCTTCACTAACCACATGAACTGTGGCTTCTCAACGCCCGGTTCAAAATTCTTCAGAGAGGTCCTTCATTTTTTCAAACTCCATCCTCAGGACCTTGGACCCACTTCCATTTCCAATATTTGTAACTTCCAAGTACTCTGTGAGGTGTATCTTCAGCAAGAGCCGACCGTAGAGCTGTTTAGAGAGTACTTTTATCTGAACCGGCAGAACGAATGCACCAACGGTCGCAGCTTAAACTTGGAGGCATCTCAATTCAGCGCCGTCAGGGTGCTGTCTTCCCTCTCATAGTTTTACCAAGTCACCCAAAGGACTGGAACCAAACTTGGTTTTACTATCAGGATATCTCTCCAGCAAACGAGAATCCGCTGCCGGGTTACCGCCCCGGTCGTCTTGACTCCAAGTTCACCCTTCCAGATAAACTCACCATTGCTGAACGCAAGAGGCTGCTTCCATCCATCAGAAGAATTAACGCTTAGTTGGGGAATGGTTTAATCGGAGTAGATCTGACCCGCTGCTGGATCTCATGGCGGGTTATTCCATTAAGCCATCGATCAAAACTGATGTATGAATACGGTGGAGGCCCGGACGACTCTCTTCGTCACAACCCAGTTGAACTCACCGAAGAAGGCATTGTTTCAATGTCAAACCTTTTGGTGAACAGGAAATACGAAGACTGCAACATTGTTGGGTTAAACCTCTTCTGCAAGCTTAACCCGGTACCAGAAGTAAGCATATTCTGATCTCTTTTCCTTTGTATTTTGCCCAGCTATACTACTTTAGCACTGATCTTTCTTCTTGTCTTTGCAGGCCAATTCTGACTTTTGGAAGGTGAAATATGACCACGAGGCTGCCAAGAAGGCGAAAGCCGCCGCCATGAACACCAAGAAGACGACCCGGAAAACGAAGAAGAAGAAGAAAACCACTGTTGAAGATTTAATGAAACTTGATGACACGTCTGATTCGGAGGTAGCCCTTGATTCCCTTGGCCAATTTTTTAACAATCTTATTGACACTGATCCTTACCAGGATGACACTGAGGCCAGTCAGGCCGGGGAATCAGAGGTAACTATCATTTCCTCCGACTCAGAGCCCTTACCAAGACACAAAGTTTGATGAGTGATCCGTAAAGTAAGGTTTTCTAACCCCTTAGCTCACTTGGATCCCAACTTTCATTTGAAAAAGCAGCAACATGAAAGCCACCGTGAAGTTGAGATTGAAGATGAACTGGCCACCGTCCTTCAACAAACCCCTTGGAAACGCCCGAACGAGGTTTACTTATTACTGTCCTTAACTTGTTTTAATGAATCCTGCTCATTGTATTCCTTGTAACTCCTTTCTTTTACCTTTTCAGGAGGGGTCTCGTTCCTCAGGTGACTCATCACAAACATAATTTCCGGCTTTCAAGACTGCTCCTAGGTAATCAGAAATCCTTTTTTCTTCCGGGTTGATCAATTGTATCTTGATGCTGACTGTCCTGTAATATATTTTTTTCTTAGCGGCCAGGCTAAATCCAAGAAGGCGAAGGTAACAAAACCGGCGGAAGACCCGCCAGTACTAACATCTGAGCCAGCTAGGCCGCCTTCTCCATTAACTGTCGCCCCAGAAGACCCGCCTATTGTCAATGAAGCAAATCCTCCGGAGCCGTCCCTTGACAAAGCCACTATGAATCCTTCTACGGTTGGACCGTCAAGCTCAACCGACCTGCCGTCTCCCCGTGTTCAAGATGTTAAAATTACTGGGAGCCGCTTTGTTGAGCCGGGGAACCCAACGGTATTGGCTCGGTGCACAGCTAAGCAAGAAGCATTGGAAAGGCAGAAGGTTCGCTTTGAAGTTGCCAACTATGAACGTCTTAATGCCAGTGATATCTTATCTGGCTATCTCAGTCATGTACACTCCAATCATGAGTCTGAGATCGAGATGGTCAAGCAGCTTCAGTTGAAGTATGAGGTACGTTGTTTCCGGTTTACCAATATTCCTTCAGCCCCCAAGTCTTCAGATTATGAGAGAAATGGAATAACCTGTAGACTTAAAATATAGGCCGAGACTTTTACCTCTGAATCTTTGCCTGATAGCGATAGAACAAAACTTCACCCATAGTCCCCAAGGACCAGTTTATTTTGATCATTAATGAATCGGTACTTCAGAATTTTAAACCATCTGCAAAGTACTTAACACTCCGGTTTAACCTTGATAAACTTGCTGGACTGCGTACATTAGCCCCCAAGTGCCAAGTGCTGTTACTTTGTAAAGGACTTGGGACTTCAAATATGTTGGTAGAGTCATAAAAATTTGATTTGGCATACATTAGCCCCCAAGTGTCAAGTGGTTTATTCGTAAAGTACTTGGGACTTGAATCTTGAATTTAAATACTAGAATTTGAAACCAAGTCTTGACTTATCTGAACATTTCACAGAATGCATTGTCTGAATTGAATTCTCAATTATCGGACGCAAAGACCCGGTTAGCAAGTCAAGAGTCCGAAATCAAATCTTCCACTTCCAAATTGCAAATGAGCCTTTCTGGAGCGGGAAACTTGAAGACCAGCTTTTCTACCAAGGAGAAGGCTTGGGAAAATGAGAAAACACTCCTGACCCGATGAGCTGAGACAGCCGAAACAGCTCTGAAAGAAATTTCAACAGAGCTGAACAATTTGAAGGGCCGTGTGTCTCAGATGGTTGCTGCTATCTTTGGTAAGCTGCCTGAGTTGACCTTTCGTATAATTTTTGCCAAACCGGAATATGATCCGCCAACTTACTCTTGTTAAAAATATATGCAGGTCCGCGAAGTAAAAATCTGAGCCAAGACCCGTTGATTAAACTGAAGGCAGTATACACCTTGGTTGAACAACTGTACATTGGTGCACAACGGGCTTTGGCCGCTATCTCTCCTGCAAACCAAGGACCCAACCGACTTAGCGATGTCCTGAAGAAGCTGTCCATCCTTCCGGCTAGATTCCAAGAAGTAAAACACTCCTGCGCGCGAGCCGGAGCTTTGACTGCCCTAAGCCGCTCCAAGGCTTGGGTGCCAGACCTAGACCCGACGGACGTAGCAAGAGGCTACCCTACTGTAAAAGAGGACGGGTCTCTGTTTGATCAGGATGATTTCATAGCGTGTGTACGCGAAGTCCGGCCTCAGGCGACTAGTCTTGGAGAAGACACCAATGTTGACAAGTACCAGCCGGGTTTTGATAGTGAAAATAAGAAGATGGCCACTCCTTCATACAAAGTAGCAGATTTGATCCCACCTGTGAGAGAAGATACCTTTGCTCCGGAAATTGACCCGGTCGGCCTGATTGACGACGAAGCCGAATTTGTCGCCATGAACGGCTTTGATTGGTCAAAATCCAACTTCCAGCAAACAGAAGGTGGTGAACCGGCGAGGGAGGGACAATGATCATCTTCATAGGCTTATAAAGCCTTGTAATAACTTTAGTTGCTAAAACACCGCATGTTTGCTTATACCATCGTGCATAAAATACTTTTATGTGAATCTGCTTCCAGATGTCAATGTATGCAACGTTTAATGTTTGTCTCTGCGATATTTGAATTCTGTTTCTGTGAATACAAGAAAAAGACTGGAAAGGCGGTTTAGAACCAAATGGCCGTAGACACCCTAATTCACAGCCAATATATTTACCTCAATAGAGAACAGAGACAAATATAAAGAAAGGATAAGGGTTAATATGAATTTTTGAGCTAACACAACGGGTAAGCGTGTATAAGTAGAAATCATACCTTGTCCTTGTTGATCCTTAGATCGTCGGGTTTAATAATCCGGGTGGTGAACTTTGGATCCTTGAGCCACCGATTTGAATAACCCGAGCTGCTGTGTTGTTCAATAATTGAGCCGGTGAAGAAAACCAGGCTATCTTATTTGTAATATTGAAACAACAAAAGCTAAAAGGCAAGCAACAGATAATAAACATAATTTGAACTCTGTATTCAAAAAGCTGGGGGTTTCTGATTTGAATACGACCAGTAAACCAGACCAAAGGGGTTAAGCTAAGGTTCGAATATGACCATATAGCCCCCAGTGGCTTTGGCATTGTGCCGATCAAGAGGGTACCGATAGCTATGTTCTCTTTGGTTCGAATACGACCTATGTTTGAACAGGAAGCCCCCAAATGACCTTGAGAGGTTTTTAATGACCCTGATTCGAATACGATCCAAGTCGGACTCAAAAGGGGTTAAGCTATGATTTGGATATGATCAAGAAGCCGCCAAGTGAGTT
This sequence comes from Triticum monococcum, assembly GCA_034509565.1. Classification (NCBI taxonomy): domain Eukaryota; kingdom Viridiplantae; phylum Streptophyta; class Magnoliopsida; order Poales; family Poaceae; genus Triticum; species Triticum monococcum. Next base: position 166,368,384 of record CM067842.1, on the reverse strand, counting down.
TGGCCTTGAGCCGATCAAGAGGGTTACGACAACTATGCTCTCTTTGGTTCGAATACGACCTATGTTTGAACAGGAAGCCCCTAAGTGACCTTGAGATTTGCAGCTAGATTCGGATACGATCATAAGCCGGACTAAAAAGATTAAACTTGATTCAAATATGATCAGCTCCTTAATAGTCATATGTAAGTAAGAAATAATAAAGATGTATAGTCTGTGAAAAGAAAGGAGACCGATGGTCTTACTTTATTGCTTATCATAATATATACAACGTGAATGTATGTACATGTTGAGAGCCGGTGGCTCAGGTGTAATATGGCCGAAGTTGAGCAATGTTCCATGGCCGGTAGGTCTCCTCTTCCGACTTACGTGAGTCTGCATGCTCTCGAACGTCAATGAGGTATTATGACCCATTGTTTAAATTTTTACTGACCACAAAGGGTCCTTCCCAAGGTGGGGATAACTTGTGTGCATCTGAAAGATCTTGGATGAGCCGGAGCACCAAGTCGCCTTCCTGAAAGGTCCTGGACTTAACCCGGCGACTGTGATAACGACGCAGGTCCTGTTGATAAATTGCTGACCGCGCTGCTGCTAAGTCTCTTTCTTCATCCAACAAGTCAAGCGCATCCTGTCTGGCTTTTTCATTGTTAGCTTCAACATAAGCCACCACACGGGGCGAGTCATGACGGATGTCACTGGGCAATACTGCTTCTGCTCCATAAACCATGAAGAAGGGTGTGTAACCCGTAGACCTATTGGGTGTAGTATTGATGCTCCATAACACTGAAGGCAACTCCTCTACCCAACAACCCGGCGTTCGCTGTAAAGGAACCATAAGCTGGGGTTTTAGCCCTTTCAGAATTTCCTGATTGGCTCTCTCAGCTTGACCATTGGATTGAGGATGAGCTACAGAAGAAACATCAAGGCGGATGTGCTCTCGCTGACAAAATTCTTCCATAGCCCCTTGGGACAGATTAGTGCCATTGTCTATGATAATACCGTGTGGAAAACCGAAACGGAAGATTACTTTTTTCATGAACTGAACCGCCGTGGCTGCATCACACTTACTCACAGGCTCCGCCTCAACCCATTTGGTGAACTTATCAACAGCTGATACGTCTCCAACGTATCTATAATTTTTGATTGCTCCATGCATATTATCTACTGTTTTGGACTATATTGGGCTTTATTTTCCACTTTTATATTATTTGTGGGACTAACCTATTAACCAGAGGCCCAACCCAGAATAGCTGTTTTTTTGCCTATTTCAGTGTTTCGAAGAAACGAAATATCAAACGGAGTCCAAATGGAATAAAATCTCCGGGAACGTGATTTTCTCACCGAACGTGATCCAGGAGACTTGGACCCTGCTTCAAGGAACAAAAGAGGCGGTCACGAGGGTGGGGGGCACGCCCCCTGCCTCGTGGGCCCCTCGTTGCTCCTCTGGCGTACTTCTTCCTCCTATATATACACACGTACCCGCAAACGATCAGAAGGGGAGCCAAAAACCTAATTCCACCGCCGCAACTTTCTGTATCCACGAGATCCCATCTTGGGGCCTGTTCCGGAGCTCCGCCAGAAGAAGGCCGTCATCACGGAGGGCTTCTACATCATCATAGCCTCTCCGATGAAGTGTGGGTAGTTTACCTCAGACCTTCGGGTCCATAGTTAGTAGCTAGATGGCTTCTTCTCTCTCTTTGAATCTCAATACAAAGTTCTCCCCCTCTCTCGTGGAGATCTATTCGATGCAATCTTCTTTTTGCGGTGTGTTTGTTGAGACCGATGAATTGTGGGTTTATGATCAAGTCTATCTATGAATAATATTTGAATCTTCTATGAATTCTTTTATGTATGATTGGTTATCTTTGCAAGTCTCTTCGAATTATCCGTTTGGTTTGGCCAACTAGATTGGTAGTCCTTGCCATGGGAGAAGTGCTTAGCTTTGGGTTTGATCTTGCAGTGTCCTTACCCAGTGACAGAAGGGGCAGCAAGGCACATATTGTATCATTGCCATCGAGGATAACAAGATGGGGTTTATTTCGTATTGCATGAATTTATCTCTCTACATCATGTCATCTTGCTTAAGGCGTTACTCTGTTTTTAACTTAATACTCTAGATGCATGTTGGATAGCGGTCGATGAGTGGAGTAATAGTAGTAGATGCAGAATCGTTTCGATCTACTTGTCACAGATGTGATGCCTATATACATGATCATGCCTAGATTTTCTCATAATTATGCACAATTCTATCAATTGCTCAACAGTAATTGGTTCACCCACTGTAGAATACTTATGCTCTTGAGAGAAGCCACTAGTGAAACCTATGGCCCTCGGGTCTATTCTCATCATATCAATTTCCATCACTTTAATATTGTTTTTCTATTTACTTTGCCTTTACTTTTTACCTTGCATCTTTATATCAAAAATACCAAAAATATTATATCTATCAGATCTCACTCTTGTAAGTGACTGTGAAGGGCTTGACAACCCCTAATCGCGTTGGTTGCGAGTAGCTATCGTTTTGTGCAGGTACGAGGGACTTGAGCGTGGCCTCCTACTGGATTGATACCTTGGTTCTCAAAAACTGAGGGAAATACTTACGCTACTCTGCTGCATCATCCCTTCCTCTTCGGGGAAAACCAACGCAAGCTCAAGACGTAGCAACAGCCACCAAGAGATGTGTCTTTTTATCCTTAGACCTTTTGAAAGGTCCCACCATGTCAAGCCCCCAGACTGCAAACGGCCAAGTGATTGGAATCATCCGGAGCTCTTGAGCTGGCACATGGGCTTGTCGTGCAAACTTTTGACATCCATCACATCTACTGACCAGATCTTCTGCATCAGCGTGAGCCATCAACCAGTAAAAACCGTGATGAAACACTTTAGCCACTAAAGATTTTGACCCGACGTGATGACCGCAATCGCCTTCATGGATCTCACGAAGGATTTCTTGACCTTCTTCGGGGGAAACACACCGTTGAAACGCTCCGGAAGCACTGCGATGAAAGAACTCTCTATCCGAAATCGTCATGGACTTAGATCACCGGGTTATTTGCCGAGCCAGGGTCTCATCCGCTGGCAACTCTCCCTGGGTCATGTAAGCCAAGAACGGCACCGTCCAATCTAGGATGACATGAAGAGCCGCCACCAACTTCGCCTCTGGGTCAGGAACAACTAAATCTTCTTCTGTGGGAAACTTGACAGAGGGGTTATGCAAAACATCGAAAAAGGTGTTGGGTGGTACCGGCTTACGCTGAGACCCCAGCCGGCTTAAAGCATCAGCTGCTTCATTCTTTCGACGGTCAATGTGTTCCACCTGATAACCCTTAAAATATCCTGCAACAGCATCGACCTCTCGGTGATAAGCCGCCATGAGAGGGTTTTTGGAATCCCACTTGCCAGATACCTGTTGAGCCACTAGATGTGAGTCACCAAGACATCTGACCCGGCTCAAGCTCACCTCCTTTGCCACTCGAAGACCATGGAGCAATGTTTCATACTCTGCTGCGTTGTTAGTGCATGGAAACATCAACCGTAACACAAAACAAAATTTATCACCTCGTGGGGAAGTTAATATGACTCCAGCCCCCGAGCCTTCCAATTGCCTAGATCCATCAAAATGAATAGTACAATATGTGTTGTCCGGCTTCTCTTCTGGCATCTGCATCTCTGTCCAGTCATTGATGAAGTCAACCAGGGCTTGAGACTTAATTGCAGTAGGTGGAACATACTTCAGCCCATGAGACCCAAGCTCAATTGCCCACTTGGCAACTCGCCCCGTGGCTTCCCTATTTTGAATAATGTATCCCAAAGGAGCAGAGCTAACCACAGTGATTGGATGTCCCTGAAAGTAATGCTTAAGCTTCCGGCTTGCCATGAACACCCCATAAACAAGCTTCTGCCAATGTGGATATCATTGCTTAGACTCAATTAGCACTTCACTGACATAATAAACCGGCCACTGAATTGGATGCTCTTTGCCAGCCTCCTTGCACTCTACCACCATAGCCACACTAACAGCCCATGAGTTGGCAGCCACGTATAACAATAGCGGCTCCTTCTCAATTGGAGCAGCTAGGACCGGCGGCTTAGCCAGTTGTGCCTTCAGATCCTCAAAAGCAGCGTTCGCAGCATTGCTCCAAACAAAAACATCCGTTTTCTTCATCAACTGATACATAGGCATAGCCTTTTCCCCTAACCGGCTTATGAACCGGCTCAAAGCAGCCACACGACCCGCCAGTCGCTGAACATCATTGACGCAGGTTGGTTTGGCTAGAGATGTAATTGCCTTGATTTTCTCCAGGTTAGCTTCAATACCTCGGTTAGACACCAGGAAACCCAAGAGCTTGCCGGCTGGCACTCCAAAAACACACTTGGCCGGGTTAAGCATCATCTTGTAAACCCGAAGATTATCAAAAGTCTCTTTCAGGTCTGTGACCAAGGTTTCCTCTTCCTTGGATTTCACCACTATATCATCCACATATGCATGAACATTGCGCCCAATTTGACTGTGAAGACAATTCTGCACACACCGCTGGTAAGTCGCCTGGGCACTCTTAAGCCCAAAAGGCATAGACACATAGCAAAAAGCCCCAAAAGGAGTTATAAAAGCTGTATTCTCTTGATCCTTGACTGCCATCTTAATCTGATGATAACTGGAGTAAGCATCTAAGAAACTCAACCGTGCTCAACCCGCCGTAGCATCAATGATCTGATCAATACGGGGAAGGGAAAAAGGATCAGCAGGACAAGCCTTGTTCAAATCTGTGTAATCCATACACATACACCAGGTACCATTCTTTTTGAGTACAAGCACCGGGTTAGCTAACCATTCTGGGTGAAAGACCTCCACAATGAACCCGGCTGCCAAGAGCCGGCCCACCTCTTCTCCGATGGCCTTGCGCCTTTCTTCATTGAACCGCCGGAGAAACTGTCTGACAAGTTTAAACTTTGGATCGATATTAAGAGTGTGCTCAGCGAGTTCCCTCAGGACACCCGGCATGTCTGAAGGTTTCCATGCAAAGATGTCCCGGTTCTCATGGATGAACTCGATGAGCGCGCTTTCCTATTTTGGATCCAAGTTTGCGCTGATGATGAACTGTTTGGATGAATCGCCAGGCAGAAAGTCAACCATCTTAGTGTCATCAGCTGATTTGAATTTTAACTCCGGCTCATGCTTTGTTGTTGGTTTCTTTAATGACGTCATGTCCGCCGGGTCAACATGATCCTTGTAGAATTTCAACTCCTCTGTTGCACAAACAGATTCAACATAGGCAGCATCACCTTCTTCACATTCCAAAGCTATCTTCCGGCTCCCATGGACTGTAATGGTGCCCTTGTGATCCAGCATCTTGAGCTGCAAATATACGTAACACGGCTGAGCCATGAACTTGGCATAAGCCGGCCGCCCAAACAGAGCGTGATATGGGCTTTTGATCTTAACCACTTCAAAGGTTAATTTTTCTGCTCTGGAGTCATACTCATCCCCAAAGGCTACTTCCAACTTGATCTTACCAACTGGGTATGCCGACTTGCTAGGTACCACACCATGAAAAATAGTGTTGGATTGTTTAAGTTTTTTATCCGTCAATCCCATCCGACGGAACGTCTCACAGTAGAGGATGTTGATGCTGCTGCCTCCATCCATGAGCACCTTAGTAAACTTGTACCCACCAACCTGAGGTGCTACCACCAAAGCCAAGTGACCCGGATTATCAACCCGGGGCGGGTGATCCTCTCTGCTCCACACAATAGGCTGCTCCGACCAACGTAAATAACGTGGAATTGCCGGCTCAACGGCATTGACGGCCCTCTTATGGAGTTTCTGGTCCCTCTTGCATAAACTGGTAGTAAAGACATGATACTGTCCGCTACTCAACTGCTTCGGGTTGCTTTGATAGCCGGATTGCTGCTGCTGCTGATTCCCTTGGCCGTGTTGCTGATTATATCCTACTTGGTGACCAGGATAACCCTGACCATGAAAACCTCCTCCGCTTGAACCGGCGCCTGGGCCCTGAAAGCCACCTCCACCTGAGCCGCCACATGGGCCGTGACCCCCATCAAATGCATTTAATTTTTAAATGCCTTCATGATCGTGCAATCCTTCCACAAGTGGGTGGCTGGTTTCTCCCAGGTGACGTGTTTTGGACAAGGTTCATTCAACAACTCTCAAGGGTGGGGCCTGACTCGCCCGATCAAGGAGGTTGCCTGCCCTTACGCCGCTGATTACCACCCTGCGCATTAGTATTAGCAACAAACTCATCAGCCTTACGTTTATTACCTCCTTGATTCGCCAGGTTCTACTGGTGACCCTTGCCATTGCCGTTCTTCTTTCCCTTCGTTGCCTTTTCTTCATCACACACCGGTTCTTTGGTGGTATCAGAATCGGCATACTTGACAAGAGCTACCATCAACGTCCCCATGTCATTACAGTCACGTTTAAGCCGCGCCAACTTCTGCTTTAGAGGTTCAAAGCGGCAATTTTTCTCCAACATCAAAACTGCCGAGCCGGCATCCATCTTATCACATGAATGTATTATCTCCTTGACCCGGCGCACCCAATGGGTTGTAGATTCTCCATCCTCATGCTTGCAATTGGTCAGGTCCACAATCGACATTGGCTTCTTACAGGTGTCCTTAAAGTTCTGGATGAATCGTGCCTTCAACTTTGCCCATGAGCCGATAAAATTGGGTGGCAATCCTTTCAACCAGGTCCGAGCCATTCCATCCAACATCATGGTAAAATACTTGGCCATTGCAGCATCGCTAACCTCCAACAACTCCATAGCCATCTCATAACTCTCAATCCAAGCCCATGGCTGTAGGTCGGCCGTGTAATTAGGCACCTTATGAGGCCCCTTCAAATCCTTGGGCAACCGCTCATTGCGTATGGCTGGGACCAGACAAGGTACGCCTCCGGTTCTTGTGGCCACTCTTGCTTCAACCGAGGTTGCTGGGTAAGCCAGAAAGGTTTGGTGAGCCGCCTGCTCTGCTGCTATCTGAGCCGCCCATTCCGCCTCTTGTCGAATCCTCTCCTGATCCGCCAAGTTAAGGGCTCCAACCCACACCGGCTCATGCCTGTATGGCCGGTTGTGGCATTGAGCATTACTTGACATCTCTGCAGACTCCATGTGCCTACTGTAACTCGGGCTCCGGCTTGGGCGAGGAGTTGAATGAATCCTGTCTCGACTGTAGGAGTATGCATCCTGCTGGGCCAAAGCTGTCTATAGTAGTTCTCTTACCCTCTGGGTCTCAATTGCTACTGGTGAGTCGCCTTCCATTGGGAGAGCTGCCAAACGAGCTGACGCCGCGATGAGATTTTCCATAGGGTTAGAGAAGTGACCCGGGGGTGTTGATACATAACGAGGAGGAGCTGTATTCATGCGAGGTGGCTCCATGGTGCGTGGCTGAACTGGCGCACTGGGTGTCGGGACCCGGTTTGCCTCTGGCGGGTTGCTCCCCCCAGCTCCGGGTGTATGGAACAGGTTCCTTGGATCCAGCGTTAGAGGCAGACACGATTGAGTTTTCTGATGCCTCCTCCTCATGACCTCATTTGACGCATTAAGATCCACCGAGAGCCGGAAAGTTTCTGCTTGAAGCTGCTGAGCACGAGCATCCAGAGCTGCCCGTTCTGCTACCATCCGGGTTTCCTCCGCGGCTAGATTTTCTTTAGCTTGCCCCATCTCCTCCCGCACGCGTGCCACTTCTGCATCGTGCTGGGCTTTATCCACCGGTTCTACCATAGCGGTCAACAGAGTCATCAGTTTATCCATGAGGTCCATTAGAACCTGAGCCGGGGGGCGCGCGGGGTCTCCTGACCCGGCTGCTGCCGACCCGGTAGCTGCTGCTACCGCTGCGGTGGAGTTCTGCCTGGGCTGCGTCCCCGCCATGAAGACTCCGGCCCAATTTGGCGGCTCAAGGGGGTCCGGAATACTGCTGCCATCGGAACAGCCCCCGAGCATGCCGTCTTGCAGCTGGTACAATGAGTCCGTCTCACCTGTTGATGATGCAGTATCAGAGCAGACGACCGTCTCCCCGCCTTCCATCGATCCTTCGGAGTATTCATCGCCATGGATGCAGCCTACGAAGGCATGTTTCATGACAGATTGAACACGGGCGGACCCGCCACGCTGAGCCATTTCGATGAGGTTGGTGTGGACGTCCGGCTCAGGGCCTGATTCGCCGATCCGACCGATGAAGATGTGAATTCCGCCTAAGGGGACCCGGTACCCGTACTCAATTGAGCCGGCCTCGGGGCCCCAGCCTTCGTCGTCGATGTAGAGTTTGCCGCGACGACTCTTGGTCATCCGGCCCATAGTGTATCCCTTGAGCCCTTCGAAGTTGCCCTTCAAGAACTCAAATCCACCGTGCGCTGGCCCCACGGTGGGCGCCAACTGTCGTGGAGTTGACACATCAGATGTCCTAGAGCAAGGACTTAGTCATAGGGCCATCGCACTAGGAAGCTTAAAGGGGTTGATCGGGACAAAGGACACACGGGAGAGTTTTTATACTAGTTCGGCCCCTTACGATGAAGGTAAAAGCCTACGTCTAGTTGGGATTGGTATTGCTGAGGTTTCGATCTCCAAGAGGCTCAACTCGCCGGCTTGGCTATCGACTTGGTTGTTTCTTGCCCTAAACTACCACCACATCGTCCCCTTATATACACGGGTTGACGCCTGGTGGACTACAGAGTCCCGGCCGGCTCATAATCGTGTCCGGCTCGGTGACTTCCCTCACATGCCTTTCTTTAAAAGTCTTTCCTTACATACAACGGTTTACAATATCAGGCCTTAAGCCGGCCCCAGGCCTTTGGGCCTTCTATACATTTAGTAAACTATCTTCTCGAATGTTTATCGGGCTTCTTCGGTAACCCCACAATTAGGGCTGACCTGGCCCCTCCTGGGCGGGTCATACTGGTAGTAATATCCCCAACAAGATTGCTGAGTCCCCGTGACTCACAGATTACCTCCAAAACCAGGTGCAGGTGCCGATGATACCATTCCAGGAGATGCGTCTGAACTCAAGTGGGAGTTCGATGAGGACTCAGGATGATACTATGTTTCCTTTCCAGACGATCAGTAGTGGAGCCCAGTTGGGGCGATCAGGAATCTTATGCATTTGGGGTTGTCTTTATTTTGGTTCCGTAGTTGGACCTTGATTGTATCTGGATGATTGTAATGCTATATTTATGTATTGTTTGAAGTGGCGATTGTAAGCCAACTTTGTACCTCTTTCTTATTCAGTACATGGGATGTGTAAAGATTACCCCTCTTGCGACATTGCCTACAATGCGGTTATGCCTCTAAGTCATGCTCCGACACATGGGAGATATAGCCGCATCGTGGGTGTTACAAGTTGGTAATCAGAGCATTCCCCGACTTAGGAGCCCCCTGCTTGATCGAAGCGCTGGCGTTGTTGAGTCTAGAAAAATGTTTTGAGTCTTATAGGATTATATATATCGGAGCATAGGATTCTTTTTACTCCTCAGTCCCTTCGTCGCTCTGGTGAGGCATCCCGACGTAGAGTTTTGACTCTTCTCTTCTCAAATTTCACTAATATTTTTTAGGATCACGCGGGTATCTTGGAATCGTTCCGATGGTTTTGTGACGAGAACATTGTTCTTGGTGCCTCCTGATATTTAGGGGTTGTGGCAGTGTCCTGGGGAGTTGAGCTCCGAGGTGTTGTCGTCACAATTTTATCGTTGCAATTCTGGAATACCTGAGTTTCGCCAACATCGAAAATCTCTTTTATGCAGTTGTTGGTGAGATAACCTCGACGCCACCCAGTACTGGGGCGGGAGTTCGGGAGTATTGCCATAACTCATATAACAGATGCTTTTCAAAGGTTGAGGTAAACGATTTCCAAAGGTTTCTTGGTTATGTGTTGAAGGATGGATACAGCTGGATGTAGGATTTGCTAGTTTTTGGTGAGATATTATGCTTTCCCTGTATCCCCAACACCTGATTGCATAACCGTAAAATTTCGGGAGTTTCATAGGTGGGAAATCATGTAGCTCTAGTATTTCTTCCGCAGATATTTGGTTTGTGATTGGGTAATCCTTACCAAGTATTTGTTCACGCCCGTACCTTGTTGTTTTATTCATCTACCTCTATCTATGTGGCTTCTCAATTTATGGAAGTGTGACCATTTATTTTGGAATTCATTCGTTCATTCTTGTTCAAATGTTAAGGCTATATGTTGCAATTTCAATTTACGGATGGAACCCTCTTCAGGATGGCTCCTCCAACGTGTCAGAATCCGGAACCACCACCACCTCCACCTCCGGAGGCATGGCAAGCTGTGATGGCTGCTACCAACGCCAACACACAGCTTATTATGCAACTCTTGCAAGAGCACAACCAAGGAAATCAAGGCAATGGCAACAATCAAAATTAGTTTGCTACACTCAACCAGTTCCTCGCAAACCAGCCAAAGACCTTCAGTAACTGTGTCGAGGCCACAGACGATGATGATTGGCTCGTGGATATCTGCAAACATTTCGAGTGCAGCAATGTCAGGCCTGAGGACTTTGTCAAGTTTGCTTCATTCCAACTCAAAGACCAAGCTGCAGAGTGGTATCAGCAATACAAAGATTCCAGAGGAGGCCGTGTGATTACCTGGGATGATTTCCACCAAGACTTCAGAGCTCACCACATTCCTCAGAGTGTTGTTGAGAGCAAGCACGAGGAGTTCCGCAATCTGAAGCAAGGAAACTTGTTTGTTTACCAATACAACATCATGTTCCAGAAGCTCGCTCGCTTCGCCAAGAAAGATGTCCCTGACGAGAAGAGCAAGATTTATCAGTTCAGAGGTGGCCTCAGAGAAGATCTGCAACTAGCTCTTGTGCTTTTTGAGCCAAAAAAGTATGATGAGTTCTACAATATGGCACTAAAGCAAGAGACTGCTCAGCTCAAGTGCGATGCTTCCAAGAAGAGAGTCAGGGATGCGACTCCTTCTTCTTCCTCAACTCAAGTGGTAGCTAAGAAGCAAAAGTTCTGGTTGCCTCCTCCTCCATTCCGTCAGCCTTATCAGCAAAAGAGCAAAGGTGGCAATGGATCTTCCCACCCACCCAACCCAGGCTTTCAGAACAAGGCTTCGTCTCATGCTCCAAGATCAAGTGCTCCGTATCACCGTCCGCTCTCAGAGGTCACGTGCAACAAGTGTTAGCAGAAGGGTCACTATGCAAACAAATGCTTCAACCAGAGGCGTCTTCCTCCTCCTCCTCCCGTGAGATCTGTTAGCAATGCAGTGGTCAAGCATAATCCCAAGTTTGCAAAGGTCAACATGGTGAACGCAGCTCAGGCAGAGGACTCTTTAGAAGTGATCATGGGTAACTTTCCAGTTAACTCTAATCCTGCAAAAGTCCTTTTTGTACTGGTGCATCGCATTGTTTCATGTCAAGATCATTTGTTTCAAAGCATGACTTTGTTTCGGAAATGTTGGATAAACCTATGGGAGTGGTTTCTGCGGCCAAGTCTATGAGGGCTACCACGATGGTCCCGGATGTTTCTATCATGATGGGCGACTATAAGTTTCTGTCTTCTCCAATGGTCCTTGGTGACTCAGATATTGATCTAATTCTCGGCATGGACTGGCTTTCTAAGCACAAGGCTCAGCTTGATTGTGCTGCCAGGCAGATTCAATTGACACACTCGTCTGAGGATGTGATCGTCTTTGCTGCTCGTGATGATACCATTCGACTGTTTTCTCTCAATGAGAAGGGCGAGTTGGATGCCATCTCTCAGATTCCAGTCATTTGTGAATATCAAGACGTCTTTCCGGAAGAGCTTCCAGGAATGCCTCCTCACCGGCCAGTTGAATTCGTCATCGATCTTGAGCCTGGCACGGAACCTCTTTGTAAACATCCTTACAAGCTTGGACCTGAAGAGTTGAAGGAGCTGAAGAAACAACTCGATATACAAGAGCGTCTGGGTATGATTCGACCAAGTTCTTATCCATGGGGTTGTGGTGTTCTTTTTGTCAAGAAGAAGGATGGCACGGACCGACTTTGTGTCGACTACAGTCCATTGAACAAGAAGACCATAAAGAACAAGTACCCACTTCCCAACATCAATGAGCTTTTCGAACAACTCAAGGGTGCTCAAGTATTCTCCAAGCTTGACCTCCGTATGGGCTATCATCAGATTCACATTTGTGAACAAGACATCCCCAAGACAGCATTCAGAACAAGCTATGGTTCATATGAATACACTGTCATGTCTTTCGGCCTTGTAAACGCTCCTCCAACATTCTCTCGCATGATGAACTTCATCTTCAACCCCTACACAAATGACTCCGTCTTGGTCTATCTCGATGACATTTTGGTCTTTTCCAAGAACAAGGAGGAACATGCCAAGCACTTGAGATTGGTGCTGGACAAACTCAGAGAACATCAGTTCTATGCGAAGTTTTCAAAGTGCGAGTTTTGGCTCGATGAGGTTCTCTACCTTGGGCATATCATCTCCGCCAAGGGCATAGCTATTAATCCTGAGAAGGTGTCTGCAATTGTGAATTGGGAACCACCTCAGAATGTGAAGCAACTCCGCAGCTTCCTTGGGCTTGCAAGCTATTGCCGAAGGTTCATTGAGAATTTCTCTAAGATTGCGAAGCCTCTTTCCAACCTCCTCCAGAAGCACGTGAAGTATGTCTGTATGCCTGAATGTGACATCGTTTCAACACCCTCAAAGAGAAGTTAGTCACAGCTCCAGTTCTGACTCCTCCTGATGAATCCAAACCATTCGAGGTTTTCTGTGATGCTTCCCTGCAAGGTCTCGGTGCTGTGTTAATGCAAGAGAATAAAGTTGTTGCCTATACCTCTCGCCAGTTGAAGCCCAATGAAAAGAACTACCCCACTCATGACCTCGAGTTGGCGGTAGTTGTCCATGCTCTTTTAACATGGAGACACCTCTTTTGGGAAGAAAAGTGGACATCTTCACTGATCATAAGAGTCTCAAGTACATCTTCACTCAGCCCAACCTCAACCTCAGGAAGACTCGTTGGTTCGAGATGATTCAAGAGTATAATCCGAGTATTAAATATACTCCAGGCAAGGCCAATGTCATTGATGACACATTGAGCAGGAAGGCTTACTGCAACAGTTTGATTCTCAAGCCCTACCAACCGGATCTTTGTGAAGCTTTCCGCAAACTTAATCTCCAAGTTGTTCCTCAAGGATTCCTTGCCAACCTCCAAGTCCCTCCTACTTTGGAAGATCAGATTCGTGAGGCTCAACTTCTTGGTGCTATGGTGAAGAAGGTGAAGATTGGGATTGCCGAGAGCCAACCCAAGTACAAGTGCTATCGTCTTGATGACAAGGATACTCTATTCTTCGAGGATCGCATTGTTGTTCCTAAGGGTGACCTTCGTAAAGTCATTATGTACGAGGCTCACAACTCACTCCTTTCTATTAACCCTGGAAGTACAAAGATGTACCATGACCTCAAGTAGTCGTATTGGTGGACTCGAATGAAGCGCGAGATTGCTCAGTTCATGAATGAATGTGATGTCTGCAGAAGGGTGAAAGCAGAACACCAACGGCCAGTTGGTCTCCTCCAACCTCTTGCCATTCTAGAATGGAAGTTTGACCATATTAAGATGGACTTCATGACTAGATTTCCCAAGTCCAAGCGTGGCAATGATGCTATCTTCGTTGTCATCGACAAGCTCACTAAAGTGGCTCATTTTCTTCCTATCAAAGAATCTATCACACCAGCTCAATTGGCAGAGCTATATACCTCCAAGATTGTCTCTTTACACGGCATTCCGCAATTGATATCTTCAGATCATGGAAGCATCTTCACTTCTAAGTTCTGGGATTCTTTTTAGAAGGCTATGGGCACCAACATATGCTTCAGCACAGCCTTTCATCCTCAAACTAGTGGCCAAGTCGAGCGAGTCAATCAAATTCTTGAAGATATGCTCAGGGCATGTGACATTTCTTTCGGTATGAAGTGGGAAGATTGTCTTCCATATGCCGAGTTCTCCTACAACAACAGTTTCCAAGCGAGTTTGGGCAAGGCCCCATTCGAGATTCTCTATGGCAGGAAGTGCCGTACTCCTCTTAACTGGTCAGAGACTGGTGAACACCAACTTCTTGGAAATGACCTGATCAGAGAGGCTGAAGAAATGTGCAAAGTCATTCGCGAAAATCTCAAAGCCGCGCAATCGCGCTAGAAGAGTTACTATGATAGCAAGCATCATGACTTGGCTTTCGAGATCGGAAACCATGTCTACCTCTATGTGTCTCCAATGAAAGGTACTCGTCGCTTCGGTATCAAAGGGAAGCTTACCCCTAGATACGTGGTCCTTTCAAGATCATTGGCAAAAGAGGCGATCTCGCCTATCAACTTGAGCTTCCAACCAACTTTGCAAACATGCACGACGTGTTTCACGTGTCTCAGCTTCGCAAGTGTTTCAAGACTCCTGACCGCACCATCAACTTTGAAGAGATTGATCTCCAAGAAGACCTGTCTTATCATGAGCATCCCGTTGCTATTCTTAAAGAAACTGAGTGCAAGACTCGCAACAAGTCTATCAAATTCCTAAAAGTGAAGTGGTCACATCATTCCGACCGTGAAGCCACATGGGAACACGAGGACCACCTCCGTTCCGAATATCCGGAGTTTTTCCAGTCCTAGATCTCGGGACGAGATCCTTTCGTAGTGGTGGAGTGTTATGCCCCGTATGTGACTTGCCATATTTGTATTCCAACTCTTGCCATTTTCGACACTAAGTTATGATATTTCCTCGTCGTTGGGTTTTGTCTTTGTTTTGCTTTTGTCCATGTCATGCATCTCATATCATGTCATCATGTGCATTGCATTTGCATACGTGTTCGTCTCATGCATCCGAGCATTTTCCCCATTGTCCGTTTTGCATTCCGGCACTCCTATGTCCTCCGGTGTCCCCTTTTGCCTCTTTTCGTGTGCGGGTGTTAAACGTTCTCGGATTGGACCGAGACTTGCCAAGTGGCCTTGATATACTACCGGTAGACCACCTGTCAAGTTTCGTGCCATTTGGACTTTGTTTGATACTCCAACTGTTAACCGAGGAACCATAAAGGCCTCGTGCATGTTGCATCCCAACACCCTTCCAAAGTGGCCCAAAACCCACCAAAACCCCCTCCATCCTCTCGGTCGTTCGATCACGATCGCGTGGCCGAAAACCACACTACATTTGGAGCCTCCTAGCTCCTTCTATGTATAAATAGGTGCCTCCCCCCAAAATCCCGGATCAAACCCTAGTCTCCCCCTTCCTCCGCGCGCCGGACACGTCTGCCCGGCGCCGGACGCGTCCGCCCCGCTCCCCCATACATCCGCACGCCGCCATGTGGCAAGCCGCGCCCCACATCGCCGCCGGCCCGCCCGAGCCCGGGTCGGGCCGTCCCCAGCCCGGGTCGGGCCGTCCCCAGCCCGCGTCTCTCCGCCGCCACCGGTCCCCGCCGCCTCTCCTCGCTCGCCGCCAATGCCGGCGGGACTCCGGCGACCCCCCGCCTTGCTCCGGTCGTCGCCCGCCGCCTCGCCTTGTCCGCCGACTGCTCCGGCCGCCGCCCTCCGCCGCCTTGCCTCGTCTGCCGCCGCCATGCCCGACCGGCGCCACCCAAGATCCTCGCAGCACCTCCTCCGGCGAACCCGTGGCGACCAACCCCGACGAGCTACTGTTCCGGCCACCTCGGGAGGCGTGCGCCAGATCCAGAGGGGTTGACTTTTGTCTCTCTCTAAGTTCCCAATTTTCAGTATTTTTAGGCATTTTCATCATGCCATACCTTTGCATCTGTAGCTTCGTTTTGGGCGCGTAGCATATCAAATTGTTCCTATGGATCTGCACTTCATTTCATTCCATTGTACCATGTTCATTTGAGTTCATCTTGATGCCCTAAATGCTGTTGCAAGAGTGCTATATAATGTTAGTTTCTGATTCTTAACAGATTATGGACATTTGTCATTTTTGCCATGTTTAATGTGTGCCTCCTATGAACTTGAGCCCTACATGTGTTTTGGTCTATGCCATGCCATCTTTACATGGGTGTATGCCATGTATTTTTGTGATCATTGTGGTGACTAGCACAAGCATGCAAAGTAGCTCTCGTGATGTTGCTGATTTCAGGGACTTAGAATTCTTCTAAGTCATTTCCCTGATGATATTTTTATGCCATGTATTCATGTTGCTACAGAGTGATCCATGCCTCTTTTGAGCGTGTTCAGTAAGGATGTTTTTGAGATATTGTTATGTTCTATCCACCCCTGTCTTTGTTTGCAATTATGGAGTACCCTAGCATGACTCAATCTTGCTCTACTTTTGCTATAAAATGTTCCTGGCAGATTGTTTACATGTTAATCAATTTTGCCGAGGTTGTTGTAGTTGATCCATGCATGCTATGAGGTTGTTCTTGCCATGGTTAGCTACCTAATCATGTCTTCTAGCTGGGGGTATGCTTAGTTTGTCATGCAATGCCTTGTGGTGAGCGCACCGAGCTCGCAAACATGCCTACGTAACTCTGTTTTTGACATGCCCAGTTTTCTGCTAAGTCTGAATCTGGTAACGAAACTTGCTATGTTTATGTGGTTGCCATTATATTTTCTGATCCCTTTTGGCTTATGGTCAGTATGGGAGTTTTGTTATATGCTTTGAGTAGTTTCATGCCGTGCCTTGCTTGGCCATGATATGTTCCTGTAGCATGTTGTTATCTTGCTCTAAACATTGCTTCCTGATGTTAAATCCTGACATGTTATTTTCACTAAGTCTGTGAACCTGATATCTTTTGCACTTTTGCCATGCTTGTTTGAACATGCTATTGTGTGAATTAGCCGTAGCTCAGTGTTCATCTTTTGTCAAGCATCTTGAGTGGATTACTGCCATGTGCTTTGTTGATATGTTAGAGTGCAGTAGCTTATTTTTCTCGATGCATTTAGATGGCATCGTGCTGTTAATCACAGCTTTGTGCCATTATTGTTTTGCTTGCCATTTTCAAACCGTGCATCCGATTCCGGTGATCTTTATATCGATTTCGACCAAAATCTACTCCTCTTTCCAGCGGCACTCTTGGTTTGCCAAGTTGAGGCCTGGTTCAATCTTTTCTTTCCGAAGCACGCATATGCATTACATATCACACCCCGCATATCATGGCATGTTTTGCATCATGTTGCTCGCGCATTACACCGTGGTTGATTGTGTCTCCCTTTGCTTGTGTTCTTGCTTTGGTTAGATCCGGGAGACGAATACATGATCGAGGAACCCATTGATTATGTTTACGAGGACAAAGCTTACGTCAACTCGGAGAACTTTGTAGGCAAGATGACCATACCCTCAAAATCAGTTCTATCTTTGCTTGCTAGTTGCTCGCTCTATTGCTATGCCTATGCCGCGATACTTACCACATGTTTTATCATGCCTCCCATATTTCCATGTCAAACCTCTAACCCACCTTGTCCTTGAAGGAAATATGCCCTAGAGGCAATAATAAAGTTATTATTTATTTCCTTATATCATGATAAATGTTTATTATTCATGCTAGAATTGTATTAACCGAAAACATAATACATGTGTGAATACATAAACAAACAGTATGTCACTAGTATGCCTCTACTTGACTACCTCGTTGAATCAAAGATGGTTAAGTTTCCTAGCCATAGACATGAGTTGTCATTTGATTAACAGGGTCACATCATTAGAGAATGATGTGATTGACTTGACCCATTCCGTTAGCATATCACTTGATCGTTTAGTTTGTTGCTATTGCTTTCTTCATGACTTATACATGTTCCTGTGACTATGAGATTATGCAACTCCCGTTTACTGGAGGAACACGTTGTGTGCTACCAAACGTCACAACGTAACTGGGTGATTATAAAGGTGCTCTATAGGTGTCTCCGAAGGTACTTGTTGGGTTGGCGTATTTTGAGATTAGGATTTGTCACTCCGATTGTCGGAGAGGTATCTCTGGGCCCACTCGGTAATACACATCACTTAAGCCTTGCAAGCATTGCAACTAATGAGTTAGTTGCGGGATGAGGTATTATGGAACGAGTAAAGAGACTTGCCGGTAACGAGATTGAACTAGGTATTGAGATACCGACGATCGAATCTCGGGCAAGTAACATACCGATGACAAAGGGAATAACGTATGTTGTTATGCGGTTTGCCCGATAAAGATCTTCGTAGAATATGTGGGAGCCAATATGAGCATCCAGGTTCCGCTATTGGTTATTGACCGGAGACATGTCTCGGTCATGTCTACATAGTTCTCAAACCCGTAGGGTTCGCACGCTTAAAGTTCGATGACGGTTATATTATGAGTTTATGTGTTTTGATGTACCGAAGGAGTTTGGAGTCCCGGATGAGATCGGGGCCATGATGAGGAGTCTCGAAATGGTCGGGACGTAAAGATCGATATATTGGACGACTATATTCGGACTTCGGAAAGGTTCCGAGTGATTCGGGTATTTTTCGGAATACCGAAGAGTTACGGGAATTCGCCGGGGAGTATATGGGCCTTATTGGGCCATACGGGAATAGAGGAGAGAGGCCAAAAGGAAGGAGGCCTGCGCCCCCCCTCTGGTCCCAATTGGACAAGGGGTGCAGCCCCCTTTTCCTTCTCCCTCTCCTCCTCTTTCCTTCTCTCCTACTCCAACAAGGAAAGGAGGAGTCCTACTCCCGGTAGGAGTAGGACTCCCCCCTTGGCGCGCCCTTCTCCTAGGCCGGCCGCCTCCCCCCTTGCTCCTTTATATACAGGGGCAGGGGGACACCTCTAGACACACAAGTTGATCATTTGATCTCTCCCAGCCGTGTGCGGTGCCCCCCTCGACCATATTCCACCTCGGTCATATCATAGCGGTGCTTAGGCGAAGCCCTGCGTCGGTAGCAACATCATCACCGTCACCATGCTGTCGTGCTGACGGAACTCTTCCATGAAGCTCTGCTGGATCGGAGTTCGCGGGACGTCATCGAGCTGAACGTGTGCTGAACTCGGAGGTGCCGTGCGTTCGGTAATTGGATCGGTCGGATCGCGAAGACGTACGACTACATCAACTGTGTTGTGCTAATGCTTCTGCTTTCGGTCTATGAGGGTACGTGGAAAACACTCTCCCCTCTCGTTGCTGTGCATCACCATGATCTTGCGTGTGCGTAGAATTTTTTTTAAATTACTACGTTCCCCAACAGTGGCATCCGAGCCAGGTTTTATGTGTAGATGTCATATGCACGAGTAGAACACAAGTGAGTTGTGGGCGATATAAGTCATACTGCTTACCAGCATGTCACACTTTGGTTCGGCGGTATTGTTGGATCAAGCGGCCCGAACCGACATTATGCGTACGCTTACGCGAGACTGGTTTTACCGCCGTGCTATGCACACAGGTGACTAGCGGGTGTCAGTTTCTCCAACTTTAGTTGAACCGAGTGTGGCTACACCCGGTCCTTGAGAAGGTTAAAACAACACTAACTTGACAAACTATCATTGTGGTTTTCGATGCGTAGGTAAGAACGGTTCTTGCTCAGTCCGTAGCAGCCACGTAAAACTTGCAACAACAAAGTAGAGGATGTCTAACTTGTTTTTGCAGGGCATGTTGTGATGTGATATGGTCAAGACGTGATGAGATATAAGTTGTTGTATAAGATGATCATGTTTTGTTGAAGTTATCGGCAACTGGCAGAAGCCTTATGGTTATCTCTTTATTGCATAAGATGCAAGTGCCAAATAATTGCTTTAGTTTATCGCTATGCGATAGCAATAGTTGCAAGAGCAGTAGTTGGCGAGACGACCATGTGACGACACATTGATATAGATCAAGATGATGGAGATCATGGTGTCATGCTGGTGACGATGGAAATCATGACGATGCTTTGGAGATGGAGATCAAAGGCACAAGATGATGATGGCCATATAATGTCACATATTTTGATTGCATGTGATGTTTATCTTTTATACATCTTACTTTGCTTAGTTATGACGGTAGCATTATAAGATGATCTCTCACTAAATTTCAAGATAAAAGTGTTCTCCCTGAGTATGCACCGTTGCCAAAGTTCGTCGCGCCCAGACACCACGTGATGATCGGGTGTGATAAGCTCTACGTCCATCTACAACGGGTGCAAGCCAGTTTTGCACACGCAGAATACTCAGGTTAAACTTGACGAGCCTAGCATATGCAGATATGGCCTCGGAACACTGAGACTGAAAGGTCGAGCGTGAATCATATAGTAGATATGATCAACATAGTGATGTTCACCATTGAAAACTACTCCATTTCACGTGATGATCAGTTATGGTTTAGTTGATTTGGATCACGTGATCACTTAGAAGATTAGAGGGATGTCTTTCTAAGTGGGAGTTCTTAAGTAATATGATTAATTGAACTTAAATTTATCATGAACTTAGCCCTGGTAGTATTAGCATATCTATGTTGTAGATCAATAGCTCGCATTTAGCTCCCCTGTTTTATTTTTGATATGTTCCTAGAGAAAACTATGTTGAAAAATGTTAGTAGCAATGATGCAGATTGGATCCGTGATCTGAGGGTTAACCTCATTGCTGCACAGAAGAATTATGTCCTTGATGCACCGCTAGGTGACAGACCTATTGCAGGAGCAGATGCAGACATTATGAACGTTTGGCTAGCTCAATATGATGATTACTTGATAGTTTAGTGCACCATGCTTAACGGCTTAGAATCGGGACTTCAAAGATGTTTTGAACGTCATGGACCATATGAGATGTTCTAGGAGTTGAAGTTAAATATTTCAAGCAAATACCCGAGTTGAGAGATATGAAGTCTCCAACAAGTTCTATAGCTAAAAGATGGAGGAGAATAGCTCAAGCAGTGAGCATATGCTTAGATTGTCTGGGTACTACAATCACTTGAATCAAGTGGGAGTTAATCTTACAGATAAGATAGTGATTGACAGAGTTCTCTAGTCACCATCACTAAGTTACTAGAAATTCGTGATGAACTATAGTATGCAAGGGATGATGAAAACGATTCGCGAGCTCTTCGTGATGTTGAAATCGACGAAGGTAGAAATCAAGAAAGAGCATCAAGTGTTGATGATTGACAAGAATACTAGTTTCAAGAAAATGGCAAAGGGAAAGAAAGGGAACTTCAAGTAGAATGACAAGCAAGTTGTCACTCCCGTGAAGAAGCCCAAAGCCGGACCAAAGCCTAAAACTGAGTGCTTCCACTACAAAGGAAATGATCACTGGAAGCGGAAATTCCCTGAATATTTGGTGGATAAGCAAGTTGTCCTGGGAGAAGGAATATCCTTCGTTGACCGTGAGAGCTTGTGATGGGCTAAGTTGGGACACCCCTATAAGGATTTGAACTTTCGAAAGCTGTGCCAATGGTTATGGGCAGATGGGAATTTGTTAATGTCCGGTTGTAGAAAACCTGAAACTTAACTTATTTAAAATGGATCAACAACGTGTTTAGCCGTGATGGTCTCTTTTCGGCGGAGTCCAGGAAGAGAGCACGGTCTCGGGTTATGCTTGAACGTAAGTAGTCTAGGATCACTTCTTGATCATAGATTCTCGAACATGCTTTGCCTTCTCTTCTTGCTCTCATCCATGTAAGTTTAGCCACCATATATGCTAGTGCTTGCTGCAGCTCCACCTCATACCTTTTACCTACCCATAAGCTTAAATAGTCTTGATCGCGAGGGTGTGAGATTGCTGAGTCCCCGTGACTCATAGATTACCTCCAAAACCAGGTGCAGGTGCTGATGATACCATTCCAGGAGATGCGTCTGAACTCAAGTGGGAGTTCGATGAGGACTCGGGACGATACTACGTTTCCTTTCCAGACGATCAGTAGTGGAGCCCAGTTGGGGCGATCGGGAATCTTATGCATTTGGGGTTGTCTTTATTTTGGTTCCGTAGTCGGACCTTGATTGTATCTGGATGATTGTAATGCTATATTTATGTATTGTTTGAAGTGGCGATTGTAAGCCAACTATGTACCTCTTTCTTATTCAGTACATGGGATGTGTAAAGATTACCCCTCTTGCGACATTGCCTACAATGCGGTTATGCCTCTAAGTCGTGCTCCGACACGTGGGAGATATAGCCGCATCATGGGTGTTACACATGATGTGTGCCATTCCTAGATTTTCATTTTGTTTTGTTTTGCTTGCTGTTTTAATAAAATACTTATATCTGAAACTTTTAAATAAGAGAGAGTCCTCAAATAGCTACCCATTTACATAACAACTCGCTTGATCTTCACTTATTTCTTTTTGGAGTTGTTGTCATTTATTCTCATGCATCACTTAGATTATTTTGAGAGTTAATTTTTTGAAGAAATACTCACTACAAAAAAAAGACACATCCGTGACATTTTGGGCCGAACAAAATTTTTCTGTCATGCTTATGACACTTCTATGACGATAATTGTGACAATACCCGGTATCATCATAGATGTGGTGGGCTCCTCCTTCTCTGACAAAATATCATGACATAAAATGGGATTTTCGTCCTGTGCGGGCCGGAGATGCAGCTGCATGACATTCTTTGGGCCGTCCATGATGGACAAAAACCATGGTAGAAGTGAGGGCGAGGAAAATATCGGGGAGTTCCTGATTACGGTGGGTGGTCGGGGCCGAGCGATGCACGGAGGGATTGCGTGTTTCTCTCATGCACGTATGCATGTGGGTGTGAGACGTTGGGCTCTAACTGAACCTGAGCTATTGCACTGGCTACACGTTACTGAACCCGAGCGATCGATCGATCCCTGGTTGTTAACAGAACCCGATCGAGCGATTCCTTCGCTACTGCTACTAACTGAAGCCGATCGAACCTGCTGCCACTTGATGAACAGTGAGCGTAGTTGGGAGTTAGATGAACAGTTCCCGGTGGGGGTTGGATGAACAGGACCCCGTGGTAGTAGAGGTCATTGCTGCTGGATGAACATGACCCCGATCGAGCTGGTTGGGGGTGGATGAACAGGACCCCGTGGAGGGCTGGTTGAACATTAGCCGGTGGAGGCCTGGATGAACAATAGCCCATGGAGGGGTGGTTAAACATTAGCCGATGGAGGAGTGGTGGAGGCTGGATGAACAGGAGCCCGTGGATGAACAATAGCTGGTGTAGGCAGGAGGGAGACGCCGTGGATGAACAGTCGCAGGTGGAGGCTGGAGGAGGTCGACGGTGGATGAACAGTAGCCCGTGGAGTCCCGCTTTGCGGTACGCCACACCCCTCCCGATGAATAGGACCCCCGTTTTGACCGTAGGAGGTCGAAGAGAAGTCTGTTTCCTCTGTTTTGCAGTACGCCACACCCCTCCCAATCAACATGACCCCGTTTTGACCGTAGGAGGTCGAAGAGAAGTCCGTTTCCTTCGTTTTGCGGTGTGCCAGACCCCTCTCGGTGAACAGGATCTCGTACCGTAGCGGTCGAACACAAGGCCGTTTCCTCCGTTCTGCGGTAGGCCATGCCTCATTTCAGCTGTTCCGTCCAAGCCTGTTGGCTCCCGATGAACAGGATGCATTCTGTTGCCTCCCGATGAACACGACGATGCAATTTCTCTGTTCAGACCAAGCCGGTTGGCTGCCGATGAATAGGACGTCATCGCTGCTCTCCGCTGCCTCTCCATGTACACAAGCCCTAGCCGTACGTATGCGCGAGTAGGCGTTCGAGACCCCGCCCGTATGTATGTATGTGGCCGTATTTACTTTATTGCACCCTGGCTGTACGTACATGGATGGGATATTGACGGGACTACGTGACATGCTACGTCCGCGCCTCTACTACGACACATGCCCTTCCTTACACGACCACGGTTCATCGCTGCAGCCTGTAGACAGACCGATCGACCAGTATGTATGTACACGTTCATAACCAGAATGACAACGCTATGTATGCTTCGACCAGGTGGGTCCCGACTGTTAGGGAGGATAAGGAGGCACTTCCTTGCGTGCAAAGTTATTGCTGGTGGGTCTCAGCTGTCTGGGGAGAATCATTTTTTCCCGTAATATGGACACACTTCCTTGTGTGCGAAGATTTAGTTGGTGGGTCCCAACAGTCAGGGGAAATGTTTTTTCGTTAAATACGGTGGCCCGTCCGGTGGATCCTTGCTGTCAGGTGGAGGAATAATTATTTTACGCATAATAAGGTTGCACTTCCTTGCTGCGGCTGTGGACCCAGCTGTCAGCCTCTCCACGTACAGTACTCTTCCGATGGAAGTCATTCCTTGACCACGTTGACCACGCCGCGCCGAGAGCACCAAGGCGGTGGACGATGGCGAGGCCTAGGAAGGGGACGATGCGGAGCCAGGGAAGACACGGCAGTGGATGCCCACATGGAGAGGAGTACGAGGGTTGACTGGTTCGGCTACGGTGTGAGGTTGCGTTCAGCGCAGAATAATAGGGGCTGTGGGTGAGTATAGGGATGGTCTAGCCAGCGGTGTGATACGTCTCCAACGTATCAATAATTTTTGATTGTTCCATGCTATTATATTATCTATCTTGGATGTTTTATATGCATTTATATGCTATTTTATATGATTTTTGGGACTAACCTATTAATCTAGAGCCCAGTGCCAGTTTGTGTTTTTCCTTGTTTTTGAGTTTCGTAGAAATGGAATATCAAACGGAGTACAAATGAGCTAAAAATTTATGGTGATAGTTTATGGACCAGAAGAAGCCCATGAAGCAAAAGAGTTGGACCAAAAGAGCCACCAGGCCTCCACAAGGGTGGAGGGCGCACCCTCCGTCCTTGTCGTTGCCTCATGGACCCCCTGACTTGTTCCCGACGCCAAAAATTCCTATAAATATAGAGACCCCTAGAAATAAACCTAGATCAGGAGTTCTGCCGCTGCAAGCCTCTGTAGCAACCAAAAACCAATCGGGACCCTGTTCCGGCACCCTGCCGGAGGGGGAATCATCACCGGTGGCCATCTTCATCATCCCGGTGGTCTCCATGAAGAGGAGGGAGTAGTTCACCCTCAGGGCTGAGGGTATGTACCAGTAGCTATGTGTTTGATCTCTCTCTCTCTCTCTCGTGTTCTTGATTTGGCACGATCTTGATGTACCGCGAGCTTTGCTATTATAGTTGGATCTTATGATGTTTCTCTCCCTCTACCTTCTTCTAATGGATTGAGTTTTCCCTTTGATGTTATCTTATCGGATTGAGTCTTTAAGGATTTGAGAACACTTGATGTATGTCTAGCATGTGCTTATCTGTGGTCACAATGGGATATTCACGTGATCTACTTGACGTATGTTTTGGTGATCAACTTGCGAGTTATGTGACCTTGTGAACTTATGCATACACTACAAAAAAATACACTTCCGTGATGATACGTGTTTGTCACAGTAGGTCGCCTTTTTGTCATGCATGTACATCCATGACAAATTTATGACAGAATCAAGATAGTCATACCTGTGCTGTCGTAGAAGTGTTCCATGACATTACCAAAATTATCATCACGGAAGTGTCCACTTCCATGATGATAAATCACGCGTCACAGAAGTGCTTTCGTCAAGGGTGACCGACACGTGGCATCCACCATAACGGAATGCCGTTAAGCTATCGGGTCGGGTTTTGGATCCGATAACCCGTTAACAGCCCCGACCAATGGGGATTTTCCACGTGTAAAATCATCATTGGCTGGAGGAAACACGTGTCGGCTCATCGTTGGGATAGATGTCAACCACTCATTGGACGGAAGGCGCCTATGATACGTCGACACATGGCACGGCCCAACAGAGGCCCATTCCTGTGAAAAGGCCGGCCCATTTGACTTGGTCAAAAGCTGGCAGGCCGGCCCATGGAAAGCCTGTTAACGGCCTATTCGAATATAGCCCATTTACAACCCGCTAACCCAAGGCCCGTTACGCCCTATCCGAGTTAGGCCCAGTAGCGTCATCTGGGCCATCCAATATGATTCCAGCCCGTTTTCACTTCTGGCCCATGTATGGCCCATGACGTCTTTCGGCCCATATGAGGCCCTATGTAACTCTTGGCCTACTAACGGCCGTGGTGAAACTGGCCCATAATGAATAGTGTATCACTTTACACCCATTAACGGCCCGTGGTGAAACTGGCCCGTAATGAACAGTGTATCACTTTATACCCATTAACGGCCCGTTATTCTGTTGGGCCATTTCCAGCCCATGTTATCTTTCGGCCTTCTCAGAGCCCATTTATTCTTGGGTTCATTTCCAGCATTCGTTTACTTACGGCCCGTTACTGTCATTTTCTGCTTGTGGGCCAAATTCAGCCCGTGGTTACAGTCAGCCCGTTTGTGGTCCGTTAATTCGTTGGGCCATTTTCATAGCGTCATCAAATACAGCCTATTAACGATGGCCCGTTATGGTCGGCCCATGAACGGACGATTCCAACTCTAGCCCGTTTACGGCCATAATGAGGCCTGTTATTGGCCCATGTTTGGCCAATCGATCATACGGCCCGTATAAGGCCCATTGATGATACGGCCCGTAGAAGGCCCATTGTTTCTACGGCCCGTAGAAGGCCTACTGTTTCTACAGCTCGTAGAAGGCCCACTGTTTCTACGGCCCGTAGGAGGCCCAGTGTCAGTACAGTAAATATTAGCCCATGGTTATTGTGGCCTAGTTTAAAAAAATAGGTTATTGCAGCCACTAGCAAACCACGGAAAAAGAACTGCACTGACTACAAGCAAACAAATAAACAAAACAAGGAAATAAATAAGCGAACAACTTATGCTAGGCTATCACGACTATTACACATATTACATCCACTGGGCATCAAAATTCGCCACCAGTGCAAATATAGGGAACACACCCGCATATAAACGCCGCAGCAAAACAAGTCCAGAACTGGAACCACTTCAGAAGAGCTCAAGAAACAATATCATGGGTACCCATAATGCTGGCAAGATGCTTAGCAAGCTTATTAACTTTCTCTTGTTTGGCGCTTAAATTCTCCAGCGCTTGCTGTTGCACAAGAAAGTACACATTTGAATTCTACAGGGACTTCCTCAGCCCTTCGGCTTCTTGCCACAGCACAGCTGACTGATGCCTTTCAGCTTGTAGCTGAGACTGAAGAAGCCGAAGTGATTCAGGCAGCGAGTTGGAAGAGCTTGTGCCAGCGGTACTAGCCAGTAACTCGAACACTACATCAACGCAGGACTGTGGGGTTTTCTCACTGTCTACAAGATCGCTTTTATCACCTTTCTTGGAGACTAACAGGGTTTTCTCACTATCTTGAACCTTATCTGCATTACTTTCTCTATCATTGCATAGTGGGGTGCTCTTCTCCAATATTCTGTTTGCATACTACAAGAGAAACAAGCAGACACATCACAGGTTTAGCTTGTAGTATACGAAACTCATTTTGGTAAACCGGTTCAGTAGTAAGGTGGACAGGATAACAGCATGAAACAAACATATATCTATGTACCATGGTCACTGTATTGTCCATATCATTCTAGTTTATGTTCCCTAATCAAGATAGAGACACAGTTCAACTCATATATTTTTAAGACACAGCAGCATAGACAGAATATAAGTGTGAGAAACTACACAGCATTGGCAGCACTTGTAATGTGCATCACATGAGAACATAACTGTTTATGCAACTTAAACTGAAATCAACATAGAGCAAGAAGTTAGAACAGCAATCCAGTTAAAGAAATAGGTTTAAAACATACCTGTTGCGCCATTGGAGTTTCAATTGAATCCTTCAAATTCGAAAGTAGTTGGTATGAGTAAATACAGTGATGCAACAGCAAAGGAGTATGGACCATAGCTACGTAATCTGACCTGAGAACAGTTGCTCTTCTGCTTTAAACGTGGAGTTTGGGTTAGCTGTGGTGGTCTTCGTGCTTTGGGCACTGCAGTAGCTTTACAAACTACTCGTGTGGGGGTACTCTGTGGTGGACATGGTGCTTTGTCAACTATAAGTGGGTTACTATCTGCTGGGGTTGCGGTTAGATGGGTTGTAGCTAGTTCTCTGCCCAACGATATAAGTGTGCAATCTGGAAGAGTCTCGATTATGTGTGGTGGGGCTAGTTTGTGGGCTAGTACAACCATGGTTCTATCTGCATCAACGGGTAGCACTGTCTTTTGTGAAGAACGGGTTTTTGCTCCCTTAGATACTGCCATCACCCCCTCCAATTCAAATGACTGATAAACAAGAAAAGAAATTGAACGTACAGACATTGTATGATAGACAGATGTGGTAATTCACATGTATGTTGTCTAACCAAACAGGACAGCATGACACAATTTCACATATATGATGCCTAACTAAATAGGATAGCATGACACAGTTTCAGATATATGATGGATAACTTAACAGGATATAATGGCATAACTCAACATATGATGAGTACCTAAACAGGATGACATGACAAAACTATATGATGTCTTTCTAAAATAGGTTGGGATGAAATAATTCACATACATGTTGTCTAAGTATACAGGATGGCATGATATAATTGACATAATTGATTCATATACTAAGCAACTGGCACTCGCATGTATGATCTCTAAACTAAGCAGATAGAATTCAATAGTGTGCATATGATGTCTAAACTAAGCAATGCAAGACACCATATGCATCATATGAGAAATATAAATATTGCAACTTAGAGCATACACCTTAGGTGGGATATAGGACTGGTCATTTGTCTCTGAATCCTCCTCTGAGGAGCTCCCTGTAACCATCAAGATATATGCTTCAAAAGGTACCATTGCCCGCTTTGAAGACCTTGTTTTCACTCCAGATTTTTCCATAACCGGCTCAAATGGCTGATACACATGAAGAGTAGTTCAATATACACAGATTGTCGAAAAATGGAATACATAATGAAAAAAGATGGCATGAGATAATTCACATATATGATGCCTGGCTCCTGGCGATGCATAATTCACATATATGATAACTGGCTGAAAAACATGGCATTGCATAATTCACATATCTGATATAGAAAGCAAACAAGAGGCATTCACACAAAGCATGTCTAATCTAAGCAGATGGCATGGCAATGCAAGATATGCAAGATATGAGCAATATAACCCAGCCAAGTTAGAGCATGCACCTCGGGGGGAGGGGAATACGACTGGTCATCTCTCTCTGAATCCTCCTCTGAGGAGCTATCTGTAACCAGCAAGAAATCTGCATCGGCAGGTAGCACTGACTCCTCAGAAGACCTTGTTTTCACTCCAGATTTTCCAATGACCGACTCAAATGGTTGATGCACAGGAAGAGTAGATGAATGTATAAACATTGTTGACAAGTGGAATACATTATGGAAAAAATATGGCACGATACAATTCACATATACGATGACTGGCTAAACAGGATGGCATTGCATGATTCACGTATATGATTCCTGGCTAAAGAAGATGGCATCGCAGAAGTCCCATATACTCCCTCCGTTCCTAAATAATTGTCTTTTTAGAGATTTCAAATGGACTACCACATACAGATATATAAAGACATATTTTAGAGTGTAGATTCACTCATTTTGTTCCGTATGTAGTCACTTGTTGAAATCTCTAGAAAGACAAATATTTAGGAATGGTGGGAGTATGATATAGAAACCAAACAGGTGGCATTCACACAAAGCAAATCTAAACTAAGCTGATGACATATAAGATGTATAATGTAAGCAATGCAAGGCGCCATATGCATGATATGACCAACATCAGCATGCCAGGTTAGAGCAAACACCTCAGGTGGTAAACAGGCGTGGTCGGCTCCTTCTGAATCTCCATCTGAATAGTTATCTTCCTCCAGAATACAATCTGGAAATGCAGTTGGGGGGGGGGGCACTTCGCCCACCATGGAGCGGCGTCTGCATGACATTATATTCGCACGCAACGGTCTTCTCTTTTTCTCTACATGTTCAGTACAATTGTGTACAATATCTGACATGCATAATAAAAAAAATAGTTAGATTTTGTAAGGCCTAAGGGGTGCATGCAAAAATCAAGACTGATGGTAGCAAACGAGTGGATGGATCCAAAACTAATGATACCAGGTAGATTATAGCTTCAGTTTAAAAAGATAGACAATGGATCATCTATTGTTTGTTGCCCACCCAACATGAACCACATAAAAGACCCCAGATGAACCAGATAGTAGACAGATACTAATCGTTGCTGGCTCGATATGAGACCCATGGGCAATTCAAAACTCAAGATTGAATGATAAAGTTGCAGGTAATAATAACCGATGTATAACGTAAGCAAACACGAAAGACTGCGACCTCTCTTCCGGAACTGTTTAGTCCTCAAGTTCATCTGCTCAGTCGGTGATGGTAATGCGGTTGGCATGGCTGCCGGCAACGGGGAAGATGATATGAGGCGGCGAAAGGAAGTCTGCAGGGGGGATCTCTGCTGCAGTGAACGCTTTTGTCGATGGTGCACCTCAGGTGGGGTGGATGACGGCACGGCAGGAGCAGGACATAACACACAGAGTTTTCTTTGACGCCTGTCTGAAAATGAAGTAAATCTGTAAGGGCTCCTTAGAATTGGAGGATTCTATAAACGCAGGGACAGGAAAAACACAGGAATAGGATAGGAATGCACGTGCAAAATAGAGCATTTGGAAACATAGGATTTCAGTCAACCTGTGTGTTTAGCTCACATGAATTGGAAGAACAGAGGAATGGAGAAACAACGTGATGCGATGAGTGTACAACCTCTTTGGCATAGCCTTGTGGACCTCAGCATCATTGGGGTGGACGTGGAGGATGGTGATGATGCTGGTGTGACTGTCGGAGGCGGGGCAGAAGATCCGAGGCCTCTGGAAACGGCGCCGAGGGTACTGCTCCACTGTGATGGACGGTTCCGTCGTTGGAGCAGCTCCGCTAAGGTGTACGACCACGAGGCTGAAGCATGACAAGACAGACAACGTCAATCTGAAGTGGGACCCTAATATCATCTGCAATAGATGATGTAAAATACATCACCAAAAAGTGCTAGATGTAAAACGCATCAGCCGCGCCACGGCCGCTCCGACAGATGCTGTAAGTATTGTTCACTCTGAACTTAACTGAAGAAAATGAACTTCACAGTCGAAACTGAATTTTACTGTCGAAACTGATTGAACTAGTAACAGAGCATTGCAATAGATGTTTAGGGTGTTCGAGCACTAGTAGCAGAGAAGCGGTGATCGAAATCAGCAGACGCTCGAGCAGGGAACGCACTAGCAGAGAGTAAGTCATGCAGTAGCACCGCGAGCGAGTGCTAAAGCAGCAACTCCTGTAGCTACCAGAGGTCGTGCAGCAGCAGCAACAGCGCAAGACAGAGCAAGAGCATAGCAGCGGCACGAACGAAAGCAGGAGCAGTGCAGCAGCGCGACCGACATCAAGAACAGAGCCGCAGCGCGAGCGAGAGCCGGAGCAGCTGCAACTAGTGCCATTGTGGAAGTCGCCGCCGAGGAAGCAACGACATGGGGGAGAGACGCCGTGGATGATGTGGCCGGCGACGGTGCCGTTGATGGAGACACGCCATGTTTGCTCGGTATCGAGCACCGGCAGCCCCATGAGATCGAATAAAAGATAAAATGCAGTGGTGAGTGCAGAACCTCCTTGGTTGCGCCGAGTTGGCCTTGGCTTCATCAGAGGAATTGGCGAGGGTGCTGCGGTTCCGGTGGGGCAGGTCAAGACAGCGTTGTGGGGATTGAGGTGGCGCGATAGACGAGGCGAACATCGGGGCAGCTCCTTGGAGGTGGAGGACGGGGCGGCTGATCCGGCGGGACGACGAGATCGACAACGGATCCTTGTCCGGTGCGGTGGATGAGGGACGGTGAGCTGTTGCGGTGGACGACGTAGTCGGGGAAGAGTCTCCGGCTAGGCGGCGGTCGGGAGGCCGACGGGGGAGCGTGGGGTTTTGCGGGTTTTCGCAGCCTCGGTGTACGAATGCGGGGGGGGGGGGGGGGGTGAAGGGGGAGGGGGAGCCAAGCTTAGGGACGCGCTTGTCCGAAATGTAGGGTAAGTTATCAGCGTACCCCCACCGGTTTTGACACCGCGATGTGGAGCTTCATTTTCGGATGAGGGGTAGAAGGGGGATTTCGCGTGTCTGGGCTGCGGGAGCAATTTCGGATGAGGAGGGAGTTCTCACACGCATTCAAATTTCAAGATAACAAGGCGCAGCGCGGGTTGAAGAAGCGGGAGTTTCAAAGCAGGTGAGACAAAAGATACTCAAGCTTGAAAATTTCAGGATAACAAGGTGCAGATTCCTTGTCTGGCAGAACAAACTTAACGTGTAAAAAAACAATTCATACAAGACACAAGAGAGTCATGTCCCCTTTCACTATATTGCTATAGATGCCATTGAAAAAACTACAAGAAAAATGTAAAAAAATCAGGAGAACAAGATTACCCTGCACAGTACCAAATCGATTCGCACTTCCCTCAACAAGAACAAAAAACAAATCAATTCCCACCAAAGAAAGAGTAATGTCCCTTTTTATATGATTACAGATGCCATGATCTCGAATTTCAATTTTTGAATCCACGTTATGTTGAATTCGAATGTATCGTTAGGTGACCTTGCGGTTTATAATTGATGTAGTCGTACATTTTGATCTTCCATCATATATGAACATTTTACTCCACCATGTGAACATATATATTGTCGTCTACCATATGGACTAAATTTGAATCAATTTTCCTTATTTGAATACAATTGTTGTCAAGTTATACAATAATTTAAATATTATCTTGATAACAAAAAACATACATATAGCAGTAATCATATTTCACTATGAACTACATGTACCATAAGCTCTCCAATTCAAATATTTGTATCCATTTTATGTTGAATTCAAATCATAATACATTATTGGTCTAGGTAGCGAGATGTTTGGGATAATCTAAACCCTATTTTCATACGTATAATTTTTGGCTGAATTGGGACAAGTTTTCGTATAAGCCTCTTGGAAAGCCAGAGATTCTCTCAACAAGCCTCGTGGTTCCGAGAGGGAACGTGTCACCTTTGTGTGCGGAACGATATACGCTGCCTCCCCCCTGATTTTATTTACAGAGGCAACATAGAACTATATGAGTGCCCTGTTAAATTTTCGAATTATTTCGAGTTCATTTGGCCTTTTTATACATTAATTGAGTTTCTGGACTTTTAATGTGCATAATCTAAATATGAATTGCATGCACATGCTCCGGTGCACCAAAGTGGGTTGAAAAATCACGTGTGTCCTTGGTTGAATTTCTAGGTCCCATGGAAGAAATGAGAATGAAATTCAAACATCTGGGCGTCATGACTTGACTGAGAACATCGAGAAACTTTGATTTTAAATTCATGTAAATCCAAAACTCACCTGGAAATCTTGAAACTTGGCATGGTGTCATGTCATGGCACTAACATGTTGTGGTAAAAAAATTGGGCCCATTTGGAAGCTTGTGGTTCTAAGAGGGAACGTGCCACCTTTGAGTGTGAAACGATATACGCTGCCCCCCTTTGAGTTTAACAAAGGCAACATAGAACTACATTAGTGCCCTGTTAAATTTTGGAATTATTCCGGGTTCGTTTGTCGTTTTTTATACATTAATTGAGTTTCTGGTCATTTAATGTGCATAAGTCAAATTTGAACTACAAGCACATGCTCTCATGCACCAAAGTTGGTTGAAAAATCACATTTGTGTCCTCGGGTGAATTTCTAGGTCCCATGCAAGAAATGAGAATCAAATTCATACATCTGGGCATCGTGGCTCAGCCGAGAACATTGAGAAACTTGGTTTTAAAATTCTTGTAAATCCAAAACACGTCTGAAAATCATGAAACTTGGCGTGGATGTCATGTCATGGTACTACCATGTTGTGGTAAAAAAATTGGCCGAATAGGAACAAATTTTGGTATAAGCTTCTTGCAAACTCAAGCTTCTCTCAAGAAGGCCCGTGGTTCTGAGAGGGAATGTGCCACCTTTGAGTGCGAAACGATATACGTTGTCCCCCTTGAGTTTATTTACAAAGGCAACATAGAACTACGTGTGCCCTGTTAAATTTTGGAATTATTCCGGCTTCGTTTGGCCTTATTTACACATTAATTGAGTTTTTGGTCATTTAATGTGCATAATTCAAATTTGAACTACAAGCACATGCTCCCGTGCACCAAAGTTGGTTGAAAAATCACATTTGTGTCCTCGGGTGAATTTCTAGGTCCCATGAAAAAATGAGAATCAAATTCAAACATCTGGGCATCGTGGCTCAGTCGAGAACATTGAGAAACTTGGTTTTAAAATCATGAAACTTGGGATGGTGTCATGTGATGGTAGTACCATGCCGTGGTAAAAAACATTGGCCGAATAGGAACAAATTTTGGTATAAGATTCTTGCAAATCGGAGCTTCTCTCAAGAAGGCTCGTGGTTCTGGGAGGGAACATGCCACCTTTGTGTGCATAATTCAAATTTGAAATACAAGCACATGTTCCAGTGCACCAAAGTTGGTTGAAAAATCACATGTGTGTCCTCGGGTAAATTTCTAGGTTACATGCAAGAAATGGGAATGAAATTCAAAATTCTGGGCGTCGTGGCTGGGTTGGAAACATTGAGAAACTTAGTTTTTTAATTCCTATAAATCCAAAACACGCATGAAAATAATGAAACTTGGCTTGGTGCCATGACATGGCACCAACAGACTGTGGTAAATTTGCAGTCCGATTTGCGAAGGCGCACACATTAACAATCAACAAAGTCATTTTGGAACAAGTGCTGTCACGTTACAATCGGAAACACAAGTATTGTTGAAACCATGGGCGTTCTACTTACTAGTACCATTTACGTGCCGCCACGTGTCCCCATTTTTTATTAGCTAGGAGGCACCATGAAGGGTAGCTATTTGAGTAGTACGAGAGGCGTGCGACCAGACCCCTGTGCGTGCTTATCGGGAGGAGAGCCCTTTGACCTCCATCTGCCATCCACCTATCTCCCAAGGTCTCCATTAATGGCGCCCGAGCCTCTGTTTAATGGTGTGGCTATGTCTCACTCGACTGATATTTAAGAGACAAAAAAGAAAATCTGAAAGCACGGATCTTGATGTAAGATCCGACGGACCTATATAGCATCTACTGCGACTTATAGAAAGACTGATGAATATATAAGGACGATTAAATTTTTTTTGATCAAAGAAGGGCTTGTCCCTTCCGATTTTCATTACTGAAAACCACCACAATTCACAGGAAGTTCAGCACAACTCCAGCCTAACACGAAGGACTAAAAGCTACCAGATTGAAATCGCAACATCCCAAGAGGCCAACAAAGGCCAAACATCTGTGCTAGAACCCAACATTACAACCTACGACACAATCCACATCCTAAACCGATTATTACATCAAAAGTAACCAGGAAACTGAAGGAAGCCCAGCAGCAACTAGAAGAACAACAACGCCAGGGTCGCCATAGCAAGAGTTTTCTTCATCCCAGCCTCACAACATTGATCTTCCACAGAAAGATAAGGATGATTAATTGTCTTACATCATTAGAAAGATAATTAAAAAAGCCGCATGCGGCTACGCCCGAAATACACAAGGGAAAAAGAAGAAGGAAGACAAGGATCTGGCTCACTGATCTCTACTTTCTTGATGCGTTGCTGCAGGCCGCGGGAACTAGTCTCCGCGGCGAGCGGCGATGAGCTCTTTCGTGTCCTCAAGATGCTGCTTGAGAACATCCACGGATTCCTCCACCAGCCTTTGGCGCTCTTTGCAGAGCATGTCATTCTCGTCCATAAGTTTCTTGACGATGACGCGGGTCCTCTTCAACAAGGCACTGGTCTCCTCCTGTTGGTCTGCACTTCGGACGATCTTCTCCCTCAGCAGGTCGCGCTCGGCCCGGAGCCTCTCATTGCCCTCCCTTAGTGCGCTGATAGCCTGTTCAAACGAGGCTTTCATGTCGTCCTGCAACCTCGCAAAACGGGAGATCTGATCCATCTGGCCATGGACGATTGCATGCATGCGCCTGTAACAGTTGTCGCCTGCACGCGAGAAATTTTCCCAGGCCGCCGCGGCGCGGCGGGACATCTCTGCCGCATTCGTGGTGCGGCGGGACATCTCTGCTGCTTCCGCGGCGCGGCCGGACCAGTCTGCTGCATCGATGGCGCGGCAGGACCTCCGTGCTGCTTCTGCGGCGCGGCAGGACCTCTATGCTGCTACTTCCGCGCGGCGGGACATGTCGGCTGCTTTCGCAGCGAGGCAGGACATCTCTCGTGCTTCTACTTCCATGCTCGCTTCTCCCTGGTGGCAATCTCTCGACCCAGAACTCACGCTGGCCATGGCAGACGCACGGGAAGGATGCTGAATGGCTTGTTTGTTTTTGTGGATGAGGAGTTGAGGAGGAATGCGCAGTCATCTTGGCATACTAGTATTTATAACCGAGTACTAATACGCTCCTAAGTGGGAAACCATTTAGGTTGTGATCGGTTTGAACAGGTTTGCAATTCAATATAGCGTGGAGTAATTTGGAATGTGACGAGACGCAAGCTCAAAATTTATTGACGGTTCAAGTTTCTAAGTGCGACACTATTCCCGGATGGAGTACTTCTTTTTCTACTCTCTCCTTTCCGGTTTTATAGGGCTTATCTCAACATTTTAGTTTTTCCATTTTATAAGGCTCAATTTGGTTTTCCCCCAACACATGTTCAGATTCCAAGGTGCATTAAATCATTGCATGCAAGTATTAAGAGAAAATTGACCAATGCATGTACTTTATGCATGCATGCATTGCAATTAATGCATTGATAAACATAATTTTTTATCGCCACCAAAATCCACCATTTCTTAAGCTAAAGTAAACCAAGGTAATCCCTATATTAGCATATTACTAAGATAAACAGAAGGCACTGTAGAAACATTTAGGACGTGAGCTTGTCAATCTGAATGTGGAGGGACATAAGCTTAGCCCCGACCAGCAGCTTGGGCGGAACTGTCAAGAAGGTCAGCTCCTACACGTCGACGTCGCCGGGATCCTTGCTGCTTGTCACCTCCATTTCCACCTTGACAGCGTCGGTCGTGCCTTTGGGCTCCCCCGGCGGGCCGTTCGCCCACAGCTTGGCCACGTAGTGCGGCAGTGGGGACGCCCCTGCTCTGATGCAGACGACCGACGCGATGATAGGCGCGCCGATGTCGAGCACGCCGCCGACGAAGAAAAACGTGCGGCAGTCCTCCTCCGCGAATAGCAAGAGCCGTGGCTCTGACAGTGGCACTTGCAGCTGGAGCACCTTTCCGTACTGGATCCTGTGCACGGGCATGGGATGCGTGGTGCTGATGTGGTGGTAGAGCGCCGGCGGCGGGCCTTCGTATCCGCAGACGGGCATGGGGCATTTGCAGGGCGCGAGCAGACACACGCTCTGGTGATCGGCGAGCTTGTGGTAAGTGACGTATCGGTGATCTCGCCCTCGTGCACAACCATCTCTCGACTTGGGCCGGGGTATTACAAAGCTTTACCGTCACATATTTTATACTACTTCAAGGTGCATTAAATCAACACATGCAAGTTTCAAAAGGAGAGTCACGGCATGCATGGATGCGTTGTAATTAATGCATCAGTAAACGCAAATTATTGAAATATATCGAGTGCAGTGCTTTGATGTGTCGCGTCAACTCGTACATCAACGGGAAGTTTGATTAGCCTCTCCCTCCCCGACTTAACTGCACATGCCTTTGGCTGTATGGCAGGTTGGCCACACACCTGTCGGGCCCATGTCATACACGCAAAGGCAGGAGCGTCCCTCCCTCGCCCATGAGCGTGGTGGCTGGCAAGACTAGGAGAAGCTTTTGCTACACGCTCTCCCTCCCGCACGCGGTGGACATGCAGCAGTTCAATCAGTGTCAGATGGCCAGAAGCGTACTATAGTACTCCTCCAGTGCAGTAGTACTCCATCATTGTTCGACTTCCCGAAGAGGCGAAGAGCCAAGCGCAGCCCGGACACTCGTGTATATACTGCATCATTCTTTGCTCCTTCTTACTACTCCGACATGTGGGAGAGCCAGCATCCGGGTCGACGTGTCATGCACCAGATTAGAGCACGGAACGGAAGGGGGGCATCACCCCGGTTGGAGCGCCAGTAATTCATGACTATAGTGAGTG
Organism: Triticum monococcum; assembly: GCA_034509565.1. Taxonomy (NCBI): domain Eukaryota; kingdom Viridiplantae; phylum Streptophyta; class Magnoliopsida; order Poales; family Poaceae; genus Triticum; species Triticum monococcum. The sequence continues at coordinate 166,330,373 of CM067842.1, read as the reverse complement.
GTCATATCACAAGTCTTTCCAGTAGTAACGCGCCGTCAAATCGCACAACCCCACTCGCTCAGCCTCCTCGCCTCTCTGTCAAACCGCCTACCAGAAAACTGCCGCGTGTACTGCCCGGGAAAATCCCCGCCCTCAACTTTTAACTACGAGAAAATAGTTCGAGCTTGTTCGTTCTATATAAATACAGTAAGTACTGTATGTTTATTCACCCGTGGGGTTGTTCAATGAATGGAGGGGCGGGGAGCACAAGTGAACAATACTGTAGTACTACTAGTAGTAGTAAGTAGGAGTCGTATAGTAGTCACCTTAAATAGAGAGTTTCTTTTCTTTAATGCCACGTACACAAATTGAAACGCTTGTTGTGGAGAGAAAAAAGATAATCACTCCACTATATATGGACGTAGGGGCCTGAGCGCTTGCTTTACTAGGGTTGCTCTCTTCATTCTCTCATCCTCTCCAGATGTAAACAAGACAGCGGTAGCGACATTTTCTCTCTGCTCACTGCTGGTCACAGATCCGGCCGGATCCCTTCGGCCGGTGTGTGTAGAGGACTAAAAGGTGCATCGTTCACACGGTCATCGCTGCCGAGGGAGGAAACCCACAGCTGCCGGAGGGGCCCGATCCTCTGCCCGTGCCGTTCTCTCCGACACAGCGCCGGCTCGGGAGGTCCTCCGACCCTTCTTCCTCCCTGCCGTATTGTCCGCAGATCCGACCTGCCGCCGCCGACATCCCGGCGACCCTCAGGTATAAGTTCTTCGAAAGCGGCCTTGCTCTACTGCCCTAGCTCCCCACGTGTCTGCATGTGCATCTTTTTCTACTCCCATCAGCTCTTCCAAAGCCACCTAAATTTTTAGTATTATTAGAGGTAAAGCTACTTCATGCATTCGAATCTAGGGCTTTGCTCAAACAACGAAGAAAGGGGCGAAAGTTGTAGCATGAATCTAGGACTTGATTCAAAGAGGAAATAATATGGTGAAAGTAGTAGAGACTAGATACCCAACCGGTGTCTTGGCCGAAAAGGGAAATAATGGGAAAACGCAGTACAAACTGGATAAGGAACATATCTATTATTGGTTGAAAAAAGGATAGGAAGTGGCGGCTGGTGGAAAAGTTAACAGAGTATGTCCAGGATTAGATTTGCTGCCATCACATAGTAAAATGTGTCCAGGATTAGATTTGCTGCCCTCACATAGTAAAAGGTCTCAGGATTAGATTTGCTACCCTCACATAGTAAAAGGTCTCAGGATTAGATTTGCTGCCCTCACATAGTAAAAGGTCTCCAGGATTAGATTTGCTGCCCTCACATAGTAAAAGGTCTCCAGGATTAGATTTGCTGCCCTCACATAGTACAAGGTCTCTAGGATTAGGTTTGCTGCCCTCACATAGCATGAACAAACTCAGCATCACCACTTTATGCCTCCTTGTAGGTACATTGTGCTGATGCGTTCACTGTCGCATGTCCTTATACCAACCTTTTGTTGTTGTTAATGTAAGGGCTTCATGTAAAATGAAGCGATCACACTATTACCTTAGGGACATGTCTAACCAGTGTTATTGTTAATCTAATGCCTCCAGTGATAAGATGCAATTAAACTATGTTACAAATGCCACTCGTGCTATTTCCCCCAGTATGATAAGTAAGTTACTCCTTTACGCTGCTGAGTGTCCTGGTGTCCCCACGGTCCCATGCCCTTAAACCAACTCTTTAGCTGCTGTTGATTTACTGTGTCTGGTAAACAAGCAATGCCACCATTAAAGTAATCCCATATTTGAGGAATCTCATTGTTGATCGTAATGCTTCTGGTAACATGAAGCATTGCTAACGTTTTAAAATTTCTACTGTCCTTGCGTGATCGCCATGAACATAATTAAGATGCTTCTTTTAATTTTGTATATGTTTCGTATATTCTTATTGACCAACAACTGTTTACTTTCTATCTTTTTGTGGAGATAGGGATATCCATTTCACCTTGTTGCTATTGTGACCTTTTGGTGAACTGCACAAAACATTTTTTTTGGAATGAGTGTCTTGTGCAGTTCAACTAAAATGTCACGTGGGCAACATCTCTCAATTTTGGTGGAACTGCACAAAATGGTGATTGGAGTTTCCAAAATCCCCGTCTAGTTCTGTTGGTAATCTCATGCAACATTTTATTAGCCTTTGCAAGATGAGCCGTCACTGTCACCACAATGGCACTTTATTTTAGTGGAACTGCACAAAAGGATAACAAAATTATAGTTGCACCTTACATGAGCCGGATAGCCAACCTTAATGTTCCTAAATTTTAGTGCAACTACTAAAGAAGAACCCGCCAGCTCACGAGAGCAAGTACTTCTTGCTAGCTGAATGATGCAATCTTTGCTTCATTTCAGTTGAACTGCAGAAAAAGGCGCATGAATTGAATCATGGAAGTCCAAGCAGGCTTCATCCGAGTGGAGCTGCATGTTCAGTAAAGGAGGCCACTATTAAAGTGAAATTATGCTCTCCTAGTTTGTGCTATGCAAACAAGAATACTCAACTACAGATGTTGTGACGGTCAAGAGCATTCGCCAACTTCTTCGATTGTATGACATGGCTAGCGAAGATCGATTTAATCCCGATATTCACTTTATCAAAAGGCTCTAATGGGTTGGTTCTGAATCTTGCAAGCTGGGAATCAGTGAGACGTGTAGGCATCTTTGTTGTACTTATTATTTGAATCTTATTTGTTGGTTCTGAATCTTGCAAGCTGGGAATCAATGAGATGTGTAGGCATCTTTGTTATACTTATTATTTGGATCTTATTTGTTGGTTCTGAATCTTGCAAGCTGGGAATCAATGAGATGTGTAGGCATCTTTGTTGTACTTATTATTTGGATCTTATTTGTTGGTTCTGAATCTTGCAAGCTGGGAAACACGTCATGATGATGCAGAGGACAACAACCATAACAAACAGTTCAAACTTGGTAGTATTATCTTTGTGAAAGTGCGACAAATGTGCTGATCGTGTGCGTCCTGAGAATAATAATTCTAATTGTTGTGCATGTTGATCCTGTGGCACTGATAGAACGAGCGAATGCATTGCTTGTTTTAAGTATAAATTTCTATTAGAGCTAATTAAATTTAAGTAAAGTGACCACTAACTCCTGTTATTACAGTACCAATACAGACCCGCTCGTTAACCGACATGTGGCTGAGGGTGCATCTTCTGCCGGGCGTGCAGCGGACGAGGGAGGGGTAGTAACTATTGTCGCCTGTACACACTCAGCTTACTGTTGAATCCAGTTCCCCAGGAGCTGAAAATCGAACTGCTGCCGCCGCCTACACACTCGTTCACTCGAAGAGACTCCAATGGCGATCCGAGAGGTGAGCCTGCTGGATATGGACTTCAGCAAGGAGTTCCCCTTTGAGTTTGCTGTTCAGTCCTATGGCTGCGCCAAGTTGAATGTGATGTACACCAACGATACGGACTCGGTGAAGCTCTGCCTCGCCTCAGTCCTATGGCTGCACGAGGTTTTGGAGCATTCGCCCATTTCATCGGCAGCGTCGACTACACCTTCGCTACGGTGGAGAGAAGGAAGAACGCGACGATTCGGCCATCTGGTGCAACAAGCTTGTCAACATCCAGAAGCAATATAAGATCATCAGCAATGGGCAGGAGAAGGACTCCGTGGTTGACCTCGCTGAGACCATCATCGACCCCTGATACACCAGCATGAAAGAAGACGACCTGAACACGTGGGAGGTACCTCTGAATCTAGCCTACATAACCTACGCGGCCAAGGACGCATACGCATGCTACGGCATGTACAGGAAGATCTTGGACATGAGGGCGTGTCTGCTTCCCGTAACCGACGAGTACACGGACAGCCGCAGTGTCATGATCAAGCATGCCAGGAAGGTCTAGATGTTGTACTTTATCTGTTTATAAGCACCTTTATCATCTGAGTGTTTCATGCATTAGCCTATGTGTCATAATTATCAGTTTTGTCCGAAATATTTCTTTTAGGAACCCATTAACCTGATTGCTTTTTTAGTGGCTATTTGCTTATGTATGTAAACTAGTTCACTTGTCCGTAAAAAAACTAGTTCACTCGGCTGCCGTGCTTTGAATCTCCTTCCTCCCAACATATTCCCCTCCTCAGGTGGACCCAACAGGTCTCTGAATTTTCTCCCACTTTCTTTTTTGATGTAAACTGAGTTTTCTCCCAGTACTTTCCCCTAGAACCAACTCAACTGTCCCACGTCTAGCATAAAAAATAATAATACCCCACGTACTATTAACTCATCAAATTAAAATGATATTTTATTTTGTAAGTTGAAAGTTCTTACAAAATATGAATAATAATAATTGTTTATATATAACTTGGCAAGTTAACTCCTAGTGATTGCGTACATAAGCTTACAAAATTTTTACTGACGTGCAATCATGTGTTTATGTTTTTATAACATTTCTCCGTCTAGCCTAACGTGATATTTTCACCCAGCCCAGCAAGTCTGGGGATTTCGAGAAAAATGCAAACGGGATTTAAACGGGCTGCATAGATGCTACATCATTGTTTCACCCAACCCACCAAATGGACTAAAAAAACGTTCCCCCCGCTGACAGGTCGGACCCACTAGCTATATCTTCGCATGCAAGGAAGTGCCTCCTTATTACACGCAAAATAACGATGTCCATCCAAAGGCCATAGTGCTTCTTCAACCTCTGGTCTTCTTGCTCCAGCCGCCCAAAGCAGCGCCGGTCGTGCCGCATGCTCCTGCCTCCCGTGGTTGGCTGTGCTGCCGCGGAGGCCTCACCGCCCCCTACTATTCCCACCGCTGGCCAGGCCCTGCGGTGACGGCAGCCTCACACCGCAGCCGAACCAGTGAACCCTCGTACTCCTCTCCATGCAGGCTTCCACTGCCGCGTCGTCCCCTTCCTAGGCCTCGCCGTTGTCCACCGCCGTGGTGCTCTCCGCGTGGCGTGGTCAATGTGGTCAAGGAACGACTTCCATCGGAAGAGTACTGTACGTGGAGAGGCTGACAGCTGGGTCCACGGCCACACCCCAGTTTTTTTGTGATTTGCCAAGCAAGTCGCTTTGTCAGGCCTGTTGGGCTGCAAATCTTTCAAGACGATAAGAGCTTTCATTCGGCTGGCCGAGAAAATGGCCCATCAGTAATGAGAAATGGGCTGTACATTTTTAAAACACATCAAACCGGCAATTAGTTTCAAATATCATTTTTTCATTTCAAGATTTTAAATTACATTAATTTTTATGCATGGAGAATTTGTTGGATTATATATTGATATACATTTATTTTTAAAATCAGTTTGAATGTGAGTCGAAATTTCGGGATCAAAAATAGTTCGGACCGCACCGAAATATGCAAAATTTCGTATAATTTTTTAACCGTGGCCACAATTTGGGCTGTAATGCTAACAAAAAGAATATGGGCTCCAAAAAAACCTTAAGAATTAGCAAATGGGCTGAAAATTATTAGAAATAATGGCAGATGGGTTGTATGCTGTTTTCCACAGATTTGAGGCTTTCCTAAAAAAAGGTTGACGCACAAGCAGTGACTGTTGGATGTCCATCCAACGGCCGTCGTGCTTCTTCAATCTCTGCTCTTCCTGCTCCAGCCGCTCAAACAAGCGCCGGCGGGACTGCCTGCTCCCTCCTCGCGGCCGGCTATGCTGCCGCGCAGGCCTCACTGCCCCACCGTACTCCCATCACTGGCCTAGCCATCCCTCTACTCACCCACACCTGCTGTTATTCTCCGGCAACGGCAGACGAAGCAGTAAACCCTCGTACGGTCGTACTCCCCTCCGCGTGGGAAACAAAAACAACGGCCGAGTCTTCCCTGCCTCCGTGTCGTTCCCTTCCTAGGCCTCGCCGTCGTCCACCGCCCTGGTGCTCTTGGAGTGGCGTGGTCAGCATGGTTAACGACCGACATGCATCTGAAGTGGACTGTACGTGGAGAGGCTGACAGCTGGGTCCACGGCCGCACGCAAGGAAATGCCCCCTTATTACGCGCAAAATAATGATTTCCTCCACCTGACATCTGGGACCCACCGAAACGGCCTTTGTATTTTGCGAAAAAAACGTTACCACCGCTGACAGCTCCGACCCACCAGCTATATCTTCGCACGCAAGGAAGTGCCTCCTTATTACGCACAAAAAAATGAATACTCCCCCTGCTAGCCGGGACCCAGTATAGTGGGCCTACTAAGTTGACGGGGATGAAGGGCTTTGTCAACTTAGTCAATATGCACGATTCTAGCTCGACTGACCGTACGATGTCCATCCAACGGCCGTAGTGCTTCTTCAACCTCTGGTCTTCCTGCTCCAGCCGCCCAAAGCAACGCCGGTCGTGCCGCCTGCTCCTGCCTCCCGTGGTCGGCTGTGCTGCCGCGGAGGCCTCACCGCCCCCATACTACTCCCACCGCTGGCCAGGCCATCCCTCCACTCCACTCACCCACACCCCCTGTTATTCTGCGGCGACGGCAGCGTAGCCGAACCAGTGAACCCTCGTACTCCTCTCCGCGTGGGCATCCACTGCCGCGTCTTCCCCGGCTCCGCGTCGTCCCCTTCCTAGGCCTCTCCGTCGTCCACCGCCATGGTGCTGTCGGCGCGGCGTGATCAATGTGGTCAACGACCGAATTTCATCGGAAGAATACTGTACGTGGAGAGGCTGACAGCTGGGTCCACGGCAGCCGCAAGGAAGTGCCTCCTTATTACCCGGAAAATAATTATTCCTCCACCTGACAGCAGGGACCCATCGGACGCCCACCAGTATATCGCGAAAAAAACATTTGCCCTTGAATGCTGGGACCTACCCGACGGGCCACCGTATTTCGTGAAAAAACGTTCCCCCTGCTATCAGCTCGGACCCACCAGAAGTGCCTCCTTATTACGCACAAAAAAATGAATACCCCCTGCTAACTAGGACCCACCTTGGTGGGAGGCTGACTTGTGGGCCTACTAAGTTGACGGGGACGGAGGGCTTTGTCAACTTAGTCAATATGCATGATTCTAGCTCCAGTGACCGTACAATGTCCATCCAACGACCGTAGTGCTTCTTCAACCTCTGGTCTTCTTGCTCCAGCCGCCCAAAGCAGCGCCGGTCGTGCTGCCTGCTCCTGCCTCCCGTGGCCGGCTGTGCTGCCGCGGAGGCCTCACCGCCCCCTACTATTCCCACCGCTGGCCAGGCCCTGCGGCGTCGGCAGCCTCACACCGTAGCCGAACGAGTGAACCCTCATACTCCTCTCCGCGTGGGCATCCACTGCCGCATCTTCACCGGCTCCGTGTCATCCCCTTCCTAGGCCTCACCGTCGTCCACCGCCCTGGTGCTCTCGGCATGGCGTGGCCAATGTGGTCAAGGAACGACTTCCATCGAACGTGGACTGTACGTGGAGAGGCTGACAGCTGGGTCCACGGCGGCAGTAAGGAAGTGCCTCCTTATTACACGGAAAATAATGATTCCTCCACCTGACAATAGGGACCCACCGGACGGGCCACCGTATTTTGTGAAAAAAACATTTCCCCCCTGACTGCTGGGACCCACCAGCTACACCTTCGCACACAAGGAAGTGCCTGACAGTCGGGACCCACCTGGTCGAAGCGTACATAGCGTTGTCATTCTGGTCGCGAACATGTATGTACATATATACTGGTGGATGTAGAGGCACGCACATGTCGTAGTTGAGGTGGCCAGGGTGCAAGAAAGAAAATACGGCCACGTATGTGTACGTACGGGCGGGGTCTCGAACGCCTACTCACGCATACGTATGGTGAGGGCTCGTGTACATGGCTGGGTCAGAACGGAGAAACAGCGTCGTCGTCGTGTTCATGGGTCAGAACAGAATGCATAGTCATGTTCATCGGGAGGGCTTGGATGGAAGAGGCGATGGAAACGAGGCCTGGTGTACCGCACAACGGAGGAAACAGACCTCCTATGGTCGAAACGGGGGCCTGTTGATCGGGAGGGGTGTGGCGTACCGCAAAACAGAGGAAACGGACCTCCTACGGTCGAAACGGGGGTCCTGTTGATCGGGAGGGGTGTGGCGTACCGCAAAACGGAGGAAACGGACCTCCTATGGTCGAAATGGGGGTCCTGTTGATTGGGAGGGGTGTGGCGTACCACAAAACGGAGGAAACAGACTTGTGTTGGAGCGGTACGGTCGAAATGGGGGTCCTGTTCATCGGGAGGTGTCGGATTTCGGGTTCCGGCAGACCCTTGAGGTTCGAACACTGGGGTGCGCGCGGAGATTTCGCCTCCTACCTACCTGCACCCTCCGCCATGCTAGGATCAAAACTATGGGAAGAACAGCACAAGAGACACAGGGTTTATACTGGTTCGGGCCACCGTTGTGGTGTAATACCCTACTCCAGTGTGTGGTGTGGTGGATTGCCTCTTGGGCTGAGGATGATGAACAGTACAAGGAAGAACAGCCTCGCGAGGGTCTGTTCTTGGCTGGGGCGATGAACAGCTGGGAGGAGTTCATTCACCTTTCTCTCTCTCTCTCTCTCTCTCTCTCTTCCTAACTAGTCGATCCCTAGAGACACTTCGACGCGACCGAACCGACCCCTTTGCTAGGTGGGTGGCTGGTCCTATTTAAAGAGGCCCTGGTCCTCTTCCCAAATATTGAGCGGGAAGGGAGCCAACAATGGCGGGCTAATTTTAAGGGGGACAGCAAGTATCAGCTATCCTGACAAAAGTAGTCTTCGTCTGCGCAAAGCTCTGGTGATGACGCCGTCTTGGGCTCCATGGTGACCTCCGTCTCGTAGTCCTCCTGGTCTTGGTCTTGTTGCACCGAAATGGCAACCTTTGCCTGATGCCTCGGTACTCCACGGCTGCGCTTGCCTCCTTTGCACCAAAGAGGAAAGGAGGACGCTGCGCGGGCTGGCACCCGCCTGGCGCCCTGAGTCGTCATGGCTTGCGTCATGGGCACCTCGCGAGGTACCCCGCCTTGATCTCTCCGCCTCCTCGTGAGCCAGCCTGACGAGGTCGTGCCTAAGGAGGCTCCGCGTCGTCCGCCCCGCGAGGCTTGGCCCCTCGCGAGGGTCTTCAGTTTGTGTTGGTGAAGATGGGCCGTGCTGGGCCCCCCTTTGAGCCACGCCGCAGGCCGGAGGCAGGCAAGTCTGGGGACCCCCATTCCCAAAACACCGACAGTAGCCCCTGGGCCCAAGGCGCGCCCGGACTTGGCCGTGCAGGGAGGCGGAAGGGCAAGAGCGAAGCGCCGTGGGCCCTAACAGCCTGCGACCTTGGGCGCTGTGTGGTGGTTTATTGGACGTGGGCGTCTCCACTTCCCCATGACGCCTCGGCAACTGCACGGATTGGACAAGTCCCTGCATGCAAAGCGGGTCATAATTACCTACGATCATGGGGGTCGTTGGTTGGCCATCACCAGCCATAATTATGGACCGGCGCGCGCCCTTCTAGTTCATCCCCCCTTGCTTCTCTTCTTTCTTCATGGCCCCATCGAGGAGGTTCTCGGCCGCCGAGAAAGGGAAGGCTTGCCGGGTTGAGCCCGCCTCTACCCCACCCAAGTGCGGCCGAGGGCGCCCTCGCAAGCATCCTGTGGCCACCACGGCGGCTCCCCGCGGCCGTGGCGGCGATCTTCAGCACAGCGACGGGCGGATTGTTGCAGCCGGGGGGCGCGCTCCGATTGCGCGTCCCCCCAGGCCGCGCGTTCGTGCTGCTGAAGTGCTGGTGGAGTTCGTCGTGTGGTCGGCGGAGCCGGCTAGCACCCGGCTTACGCTTCCTCGCTTCCTCCTCGGCGAGCTCCCGGCCGGCGCCCCGGGCGGCCTCTAGCTCCAGGCCGACGGCTGCTGCAGCCAGGCCTTATGGGTCTCTCTGGAGGTCTCCGCGGCCGGGAGCCTGTCCCTGGCCCGCGATTGGCAGACGTTTGCCCGCGCGCGTGGGCTGAGCCGTCGGTGCACCCTACACTTCAAGTTCGACGGCGACGCCACCCTCTACGTGAGGGTGTTTGGGGAAGATGGTCGCCGCGCAGGGTGCTGCCCCGAGGGTGACGACCGCGGCTGGGAACCCAGCTCCGGCGATGATGGAGAGAGCAGCGCTCGCGCGGCTGGCCGCGTGCAGGGTTCCTCAAGCTTCTCCGGTTCTTCTTCAGGCGGCGACTCCTCTAGCGGTGGCCGCGATCAGCCTCCACGCCGTCGTATCTTCTTGGGGGGTGGCAACGTGCCCGCCCGCCGTCGCGCCCTGGTGAAGCACGAGAGGGTGTCCGCCTGAGCTCCGGAGGCAGCTCGGGCCTTCCCTGCGGGCCGGTGTGAGGTGAGCTGCGCCGGATTTGTTCTTCCTTTTCCCTTTTTCCTACATAACAAAGACAATAGTGCGGAGCCCCGCGGGGGCGTGTTTGGGTTATTGTTGTTAATCATCATTTTGCTTTCGTTACCGTACGTCCCAGCTATGTGCCCGAGCGTAGGTAGTTCTCGGCCCCGGCCGTGGGGGGGCGACCGACCCAGGCCCTGTGTTTGTGTTGCGGTGCCCGAGGGTCACAGACTAGACGGGTGCTCCTGCAAGGGGCCCAGGTCGTGGACGCTTTGAATGACTAGGATAGGAACACCCGCGAGGGCGCTCGGCTCCCCCCTCGCGAGGCCTTGCACAAGAGAAATCGAGGCAGGAGACCGAAAAGCCGAAGAACCGCAAGCCAAAGACGGCAACAACTTCAATAAAACTTCAAATGAGCAGGAACAAGCCAACTGCGGAAAGCAAATGAAAAGCCGTGTCCGACACCTAATCTAGTCTTCGACGTCTTCTCACCAGCGTGGAGCTAAGTGCTGCCATTGGGCGTGGGAGGGAGCCCCAGGGCCTGAGGCCGGCGCTCCTGAGACTCCGGGGCATGTGCAACCCCAACTCATTATTACGTGAGAGTGTCACGGGCGGCGAGCTTCACATGCGTTGACCTTCTTCATAGGCTCCGGGCCTTTTCCAAAACGCGATAGCTTCACAGGCATTCGCCTTCTTCACAGGCTCCGGGCCTTTTCCAAAATGCGATAGCTTCACAGGCTCCGGGCCTTTTCCAAAACACGATAGGTTCACAGGCACTCGCCTTGCTTCACAGGCTCCGGGCCTTTTCCAAAACGCGATAGCTTCACAGGCACTCGCCTTGCTTCACAGGCTCCGGGCCTTTTCCAAAACGCGATAGCTTCACAGGCATTCGCCTTGCTTCACAGGCTCTGGGCCTTTTCCAAAACGCGATAGCTTCACATGCACTCGCCTTGCTTCATAGGCTCCGGGCCTTTTCCAAAACGTGATAGCTTCACAGGCATTCGCCTTGCTTCACAGGCTCTGGGCCTTTTCCAAAACGCGATAGCTTCACAGGCATTCGCCTTGCTTCACATGCTCTGGGCCTTTTCAGGGGTAGAACCTCCGGAGGTGCTGGATGTTCCATGCATTCTGGACCGGCACTCCGTCCTGAGTCTCCAAGCACACGGAGCCGGGCCTGGAAACATGAACAACCTTGAACGGGCCCTCCCACATGGGAGAGAGCTTGTGCAGTCCCTCCCTGGAGAGAACTCGCCTGAGCACGAGGTCTCCTACCTCGAGAGTCCTGGGGCGGATGTTGCGGCAGTGATATCGCCGTAGCGCTTGTTGGTACCTCGCCGCTCGTAGCGCAGCTTCTCGGCGACTTTCCTCCCCCAGCACGAGGTCCATCCCCCGCATGGCATCCTGTTGCGCCTCATCAAACGCTAGGACCCGCGCGGAGCGACGTCTGACCTCATGAGGGAGGACCGCTTCGGCTCCGTAGACCAGGAAGAACGGGGTCTCCCCAGTTGGCTTGGTCGCGGTTGTGCGGATGGACCACAACACGGGCTGAAGCTCGTCGTACCAACCTCTGCCGCAGGCCTCCAACTTCTTCTTGAACATCCTGGTCTTGAGGCCCCTCAGGACCTCCGCATTAGCTCGCTCGGCCTGACCGTTGCTTCGGGGGTGCGCCACTGAAGCGTAGCATATCTGCGTTCCAAGGTTAGCACAGTATGTTTTGAAGAGGTTACTGGTGAACTGTGAACCATTGTCCGTGATGATGCGATTCGGCACCCCGAACCGGCTCACGATGCCCTTGATGAACTTGACCGCGGAACCCGCAGGAATGGTGCGGACAGGCTCCACTTCGGCCCACTTGGTGAACTTGTCTACAACAATGTAAAGGTAGCGGTAGCCCCCTGGCGCCTGAGGAAACGGACCCAAGATGTCAAGCCCCCAGACTGCGAATGGCCACGAAAGGGGGATAGTCTGCAAGCCCCCTACCGGCTGATGGATCTGCTTGGCATGGAACTGGCAGGCCTCACAAGCTTTCACTAGTTCAATGGCGTCATTGAGCGCTGTGGGCCAATAAAACCCACTGCGGAACGCCTTGCCGACGAGGGTCCGTGACGATGAATGATGTCCGCAGTCCCCACCGTGTATATCTTCTAGTAGTTCCTTCCCTTGTTCCCTGGAGATGCAGCGCAGGGATACATCATTTGGTCGCTTCCGGTAGAGCTCTCCATCTTTGATGTAGTATGCCGTGGCCTGGCGTGCCACTTGCTCTGCTTCCTCCTCCTTCTACGGCAGGGTCCCTTGCGTTAAGTAGCTCCGGAGCTCTGTGATCCAACATCCCTCCTGAGGTAACATCGTCAGGAGCAAGCGTGCTCCTGAGGCCGGCCCACAAGCCAGAGCTCCTGAGGCAGGTGGCTGGGGGAGCTCTTCCCAGGGCTGAGCCGTGTTTGATAATGACGGTAAGGCTGAAGGCTTGAAGAGCCGCTCCTCGAAAATGCCAGGCTCCTAAGGTAACCGCCTAGACGTGCATTTGGCGATGTCATTGGCTTCCTGATTGGTGCCACGGGGCACATGCTGCAACTCCAACCCCCAGGACTACTTCTCCATCCTGCGGACCTCTGCAAGGTAGGCCTCCATGTGCTCATCCTTCAGCTCATACACCTTGTTGGAGAAATTGACAAGGAGCTGTGAATCGCCCTTGATGGTGAGGCGTTTCACCCCCAAGGCAGCTGCGGCCTTCATGCCCGCTATTAAACCTTCATACTCCGCTATGTTGTTGGAGACCTTTTCGCCTTGTTGGAAACAGAGTTGCACGGTGTAATAGAGCTTGTCCTGTGTGGGCGATATGAGCACCGCCCCAGCTCCAGCGCCATGCCTAGAGAATGCCCCATCGAAGTACATGACCCAGCCTTCTGGCGCCTCGCTTCCCAAGGATATGGACCGATCCTCATCGGCCTTGAGGCCTGGCGCCTCCGTCCACTCTGCCACAAAATCCACCAACGCTGCTCCCTTGATGACCCTGGTCGTGCTGAATTCGAGCTGAAACGCTTGCAGTTCTATGTTCCACTTAGCGACCCTTCCAGCCGAATTAGGGCTCCTAAGCACTCTCTCCAGGGGGTATGACGAGACGACCTTGATGGGGTGACCCTAAAAATAGTGCCTCATCTTGCGCGACACCACCAGTAGCGCGAGGAGGAGTTTCTGAGGCATGGGGTACCGTGCTCTTGCATGCCGCACCACTGTGCTGACGAAGTACACTGGGTGCTCAACGAGGTGGAGTGCGTCAGTGCTGGTGGCCTCTTTCGGAGACCGTGGTGCCTCTTGAGGCGATGAGGCCTCCTGAGTCTGGCCATTTGGAAGAGGGGCCTCTTCCGCCTCTGGTGCGCCCCTCTGCGGCGGCTGATCCTCCTCAGCCGCGGTGGCGGTTTCTGTAGGCCTTCCTTGTTCCTATCCTGCCTTGTCCCGGGCCGCTGCCGTGGTTTTGATTCGACGCTCCTCCCTGACTGCCACCAGGGCTGCGCTGGCGGAGTAGGGAGTGGCGGCGAGGTAAAGCACCAGGGGCTCTTGAGGGTGCGGAGCCACCATGACCGGTGGACTGGTCAGGTATTTCTTGAGATCCTGGAATGCCTTGTCGGCCTCTTCAGTCCACTCGAAGGGCCCCTTTTTCCTCATTAGCTGGAAAAAGGGTAGCGCTCGCTCCCCCAGCTTGGAGATGAAGCGCCCTAGCGCGGTCACGCGCCCTGTGAGCTTCTGCGTTTCTCTGAGGGTCTTTGGCGGGCTCATGTCTTCCACCGCCTTAACCTTCTCCGGGTTAGCCTTGATGCCTCGGTGAGACATGAGGAAACCCAAGAGCTTGCCCGAGGGGACCCCGAACACACACTTCTCTGGGTTGAGCCGTAGGTTCACTGCGTTGAGGCTCGCGAAGGTTTCCTCCAGGTCTTGTATCAAGGTCCTGGCCTCCCGAGATTTTACCATGATGTCATCGATGTAAGCTTCAACATTCTTCCCGAGCTGCGGGCCCAAGGTGATATGCATCAGCCGCTGAAAGGTCGCCCCTGTGTTACGCAGCCCGAATGGCATGCAGGTGTAGCAGTACACCCCACACGGGGTTAGGAAGGCTGTCTTCTCGATGTCTTCTACCGCCATCTTGATCTAGTGATACCCAGAGAAGGCATCCAGGAAGCATAGCAGGTCGCATTCCGCAGTGGAATCGACGATCTGGTCGATGCGGGGGAGCAGGAACGGATCCTGCGGGCACGCTTTGTTGAGGTTGGTGAAGTCGACACACATGTGTTCCTTCCCTCCCTTCTTCGGCACAACGACAGGGTTGGCCAACCAATCTGGGTATCGGACCTCGCGAGTGACCCTAGCGGCCTCTAATTTGCGGGTCTCTTGGACGATGAAGGCCTGCTTTTCTGTGGACTGCCGCCTGGCCTTCTGCTTCACAGGGCGCACGTTGGGGCACACGTTGAGGTGATGCTCGATTACACTCCTGGGGATCCCTGCCAACTGGTCTGGCTCCCAGCGAATACCTTCTTGTTTGCGCGCAGGAACCCGACCAGGGCCTCCTCCTGCTCGGGTTTGAGGTGAGCGCCTATGGTGAAAGTGGCGTTGGTGGACCCGTCCTCATCGACGGGTATCTGCTTGGTTTCTGCCTTGTCTTGGGTGAACAACTGCTTCTTCTTGGCGGGCGCAGCCCCCTTGGGCTCGGGGGCCTCCAAGTCGGCGGGCTGTGCCGACGCTGCTGCCTTGTAGACGAGCTCGAGCACCCGCAGAGCGTCACCGGTATCCCCATGCACGGTGAGGACACCGCTGCTCCCGGGCATCTTCATGAGGTTGTACGCCGGGTGCGTCGCGGCCATGAACTGGGCTAGCACTGGGTAGCCGAGGATGGCGTTGTAAGGGAGGCCGATGGGGGCGATGTCGAAGTCGACCAGCTCCGTGCGGAAGTTGTCGTAGGTGCCGAAGGTCACTGGGAGCCGGATCTGTCCCAAGGAGCTGGACGGCTTGCCCCCAACGCCTGAGAAGGGCCGGCTGGGTTGCAGCCGTTCCAGGGGTAAGCGGAGGAGGTTGAAGGCCTCGATCGAGAGCACGCTGAGGCCCGCGCCGCCATCAATGAGGGTCCTGGTGACGGCCACCTGGCAGATGGTGGGGGTGCACAACATGGGGAGCGCGCCCGAGCAGGCCGAGTTGGAGGGGTGGTCCTCCGAGCTGAAGGTCGGGCCGGTCTCGGGCGCCGCCCGATCCAGGGGAGCCCCCTGCCGCGTGGAAACAGCGCTGACCCGGCGGATGAATGGCTTGACGTGGTGAGTTGTGGGCGGCGCCTGCGAGCCGCCCAGGAGGGCCACGACGACCGGGGGTGTTGGTGCAGCGCGATGGGACGGCGATGGAGAGCCCCCTGCGGCGTGGATGAGCTCGGCGACGCGGTCGAGCCATTCCTTGTAGACGTTGTCGGCGGGACGGCAGCGCAGGAGCCCTTCTGCCGTGATGAGTGCAGCCCGAGCCTCCATGGGCGCACGGAGCGCACGAGACGAAGACCCAGCTGGGGCGAGTGAGGGAGTTGCGGTGCGGCCGTATTGGCGCATGTATGGATGCTAAGACGATGCTTGCTGCTCGTTCCCCGCCGGGCAGGTGGCGGCATTGATGGTAGGTGACGGGGAACGGCGAGGACGCCCGCCGACAGGGGCTGTCTGGGCGACGCGGGAAGCGAGGGTGGCCCGGCGCTCCTTGCGGGCCCGACGAGCGTCAGACATGAGCGTGATGGTCGGCGGAGAACGGGGTGATGGAAGACGAATTCCGGCGCACCCCTACCTGGCGCGCCAAATGTCGGATTTCGGGTTCCGGCAGACCCTTGAGGTTCGAACATTGGGGTGCGCGCGGAGATTTCGCCTCCTGCCTACCTGCACCCCTCCGCCATGCTAGGATCAAAACTATGGGAAGAACAACACAAGAGACACATGGTTTATACTGGTTTGGGCCACCGTTGTGGTGTAATACCCTACTCCAGTGTGTGGTGTGGTGGATTGCCTCTTGGGTTGAGGATGATGAACTGTACAAGGAAGAACAGCCTCACGAGGGTCTGTTCTTGGCTGGGGCGATGAACTGCTGGGAGGAGTTCAGTCACCTTTCTCTCTCTCTCTCTCTCTCTCTCTCTCTCTCTCTCTCTCTCTCTAACCAGTCGATCCCTAGAGACACTTCGACGCGACCGAACCGACCCCTTTGCTAGGTGGGTGGCTGGTCCTATTTATAGAGGCCCTGGTCCTCTTCCCAAATATTGAGCGGGAAGGGAGCCAACAATGGCGGGCTAATTTGAAGGGGGACAGCAAGTATCAGCTATCCTGACAAAAGTAGTCTTCGTCTGCGCAAAGCTCTGGTGATGACGCCATCTTGGGCTCCATGGTGACCTCCGTCTCGTAGTCCTCCTGGTCTTGGTCTTGTTGCACCAAAATTGCAACCTTTGCCTGATGCCTCAGTACTCCGTGGCTGCGCTTGCCTCCTTTGCACCAAAGAGGAAAGGAGGACGCTGCGCGGGCTGGCACCCGCCTGGCGCCCTGAGTCGTCATGGCTTGCGTCACGGGCACCTCGCGAGGTACCCCGCCTTGATCTCTCCGCCTCCTCGTGAGCCAGCCAGACGAGGCCGTGCCTGAGGAGGCTCCGCGTCGTCCGCCCCGCGAGGCTTGGCCCCTTGAGAGGGTCTTGAGTTTGTGTTGGTGAAGATGGGCCGTACTGGGCCCCCCTTTGAGCCACGCCGCAGGCCGCAGGCAGGCAAGTATGGGGACCCCCGTTCCCAGAATGCCGACAGGAGGGGTGTGGCGTACCACAAAACGGGACTCCACAGGATACTATTCATCTCCACCGTCGACCCACTCCAGCCTCCACGAGCTACTGTTCATCCACCGTCGACCTCCTCCAGCCTCCACGGGCTCCTGTTCATCCATCCTCCACCGTGCGCTACTCCACCGGCTACTGTTCAACCACCCCTCCACCGTCTACTGTTCATCCAGCCCTCCACACCACGGGGTCCTGTTCAACCACCCCTCCACGGGCACCCCCCACCGTCTACTGTTCATCCTGTCCTCCACACCACGGGGTCCTGTTCATCCACCCCTCCACGGGCACCCCTCCACCGTCTACTGTTCATCCAGCCCTCCACCATAGCACGGGGTCCTGTTCATCCAGAGGCAACGCCACCGCTCACCGTTCATCCAAACCCCCCCGCAACGCTCACTGTTCATCCCATTGATCAACTTCAGTTAGCAGCAGTAGCCAAGGAATCGCTCGATCGGGTTCAGTTAACAGCCATCAATTGATCGCTCGGGTTCAGTAACGCGTAGCCTGCAGTGCAATCGCTCGGGTTCAGTTAGAGCCAACGCCTCGCACACACGCGCGTACGTGTACGAGAGAAACGCTCATCGCTCGGCCCCCGACCTCCCACCGTAACTGGGAACTCCCTGAAATTTTCCTCCCCCTCGCTTCTACCACGTTTTTTCCCATCATGGATGGCCCAAAGAATGTCATGCAGCTGCGTCTCCGTCCCGCCCAGGACGAAAGGCCCATTTTCTGTCATGATTTTTTGTCATAGAAGTAGGAGCCCACCATATCTATGATGATACTGGGTTTTGTCACAATTATCGTCATAGAAGTGTCATATGTATGACAGAATTTTTTTCGTTCGACCCAAAATGTCACGGATGTGTCTTTTTTTTGTAGTGATAGGGGTTGGCACATGTTTTCGTCTTGAATATCCGGTGGAAACTTTGGGGCACTCTTGGAAGTTCTTTGTGTTGGTTTGAATAGATGAATCTGAGATTGTGTGATGCATATCGTATAATCAAACCCGCGGATACTTGTGGTGACATTGGAGTATCTAGGTGACATTAGGGTTTTGGTTGATGTGTGCCTTAAAGTGTTATTTTAGTACGAACTCTAGGGATGTTTGTGACACTTATAGGAATATCCCAATAGATCGGTCAGAAAGAATAACTTTGAGGTGGTTTCGTACCCTACAACAATCTCTTCGTTTATTCTCCGCTATTAGTGACTTTGGAGTGACTCTTTGTTGCACATTGAGGGATTGTTATATGATCTAATTATGTTATCATTGTTGAGAGAACTTGTACTAGTGAAGTATGAATCGTAGGCCTTGTTTCCAAGCATTGCAATACCGTTTTTGCTCACTTTTACTATTTGCTACCTAGCTGTTTTTATATTTTTAGATTACAAAAACCTATATCTACCATCCATATTGCACTTGTATCACCATCTCCTCCCTGAACTAGTGCACCTATACAATTTACCATTGTATTGGGTGTGTTGGGGACACAAGCTCTTTGTTATTTGGTTGCAAGGTTGTTTGAGAGAGACCATCTTGATCCGACGCCTCCCACAGATTGATAAACCTTAGGTCATCCATTTGAGGGAAATTTGCTACTGTCCTACAAAACTCTGCGCTTGGAGGCCCAACACGAGTCTACAAGAAGAAGGTTGCCTAGTAGACATCAAGCTCTTTTCTGGCGCTGTTGTCGGGGAGGTTAGTGCTTGAAGGTATATCTTTAGATCTTGCAACTGAATCTTTTAGTTTCTTGTTTTATCACTAGTTTAGTCTATAAAATAAAAACTACAAAAAATGGAATTGAGGTTGCCTCATATGCTTCATCTTTGTAATGTTTTTCATGAAAATAAGGATTCTGATAATCGTGCCAAAGTTTTAGAAGAAGAAGTTAATAAAATGTTTGGCACTAAATCTTTGTATGATGAGCATGATTGCAATGTTGTTAGTATGAATTCCTTGAATATCCATGATGCTAATGATGTGCAAAGCCATAATCTTGGGGATGCTATGTTTGATGAATATGATATTTTTTGTCCCCCAAGTTTTGGTGAGCAAATTTATTATGATGATAGCATGCATCCTATTTATGATGATTATATTGATGAAAGTGGGTTTGGAAGAGTGTCAACTCTAGGTAATGATCCCACTATTTTGTAGGGTGTTGAATCTTATGATTATATTTATGAAAGTGGATTTGGAGAGATCATGACTTTATTTAGTGATGAATCCACTATTTCGGAAGGGGTTCTGAAAGGATCGACAAGAGGTGTCTAGAGGGGGTGGGGTTGATTAGACACTAAGTACCAAAAGTTGCAGTTTTTAATTTCTTTAAGTTGAAGTGGAGTTTTGGCACAAGTTTAACAAGCACAATACATATCAGGAAAGCATGCAAAGAGTATATGGGCAGCGGAAAGTAAAGCATGCAACTTGCAAGAATGTAAAGGGAAGGGTTTGGAGAATTCAAAGGCAATTGGACACACAGATGTTTTTGTTGTGGTTTCGATAGGTGGTGCTATCGTACATCCACGTTGATGGAGACTTCAACCCACGAAGGGTAACAGTTGCGGGAGTCCACGGAGGGCTCCACCCATGAAGGGTCCACGAAGAAGCAACCTTGTCTATCCCATCATGGCCATCGCCCATGAAGGACATGCCTCACTTGCGGTAGATCTTCACAAAGTAGGCGATCTCCTTGCCCTTACAAACTCCTTGGTTCAACTCCACAATCTTGTCGGAGGCTCCCAAGTGACACCTAGCCAATCTAGGAGACACCACTCTCCAATAAGTAACAAACGGTGTGTTGATGATGAACTCCTTGCTCTTGTGCTTCAAATGATAGTCTCCCCAACACTCAACTCTCTCTCACAGGATATGGATTTGGTGGAAAGAAGATTTGAGTGGAAAGCAACTTGGGGAAGGCTAGAGATCAAGATTCATATAGTGGGAATGGAATATCTTGGCCTCAACACATGAGTAGGTGGTTCTCTCTCAGAAAATGTGTATTGGAAGTGTAGGTATGTTCTGATAGCTCTCTCCACGAATGAAGAGTGGGTGGAGGGGTATATATAGCCTCCACACAAAATCTAACCGTTACACACAACTTGCCAATCTCGGTGGGACCGAATTGATAAACTCGGTCGGACCGATTCAGCAAATCTAGTGACCATTAGGGTTTTCGGTGGGACCGACTGGATCAACTCGGTAGGACCGATGTGCTAGGGTTGGGGTAAATCCAAAACTCGGTTTGACCGATTACTCAAACTCGGTGGGACCGATTTGGGTAATAAGTGAAACAGAGAGTTGGCCAAGCAAACTCGGTGGGGCCGATTGCATATCTCGGTGGGACCGAAAATATTGTAATAGGTAACAGAGAGTTTGCAACCCCATCTCGGTGAGACCGAGATCCCATCGGTGAGATCGAACTAATTAGGGTTTCTGGCAGTGGCTATGTCAACTAAACTCGGTGGCTCCGGATAGAAAGAATCGGTGGGGCCGAGTTGTATATTTGGTGTGGGACATATTTGGAAGTGAGAAAGTGGTTGAGGGCTTTGGACCATATCACTAAGCACTTTGAGCAAGCAAGCCATTAAGCAACACTTCATCCCTTCTGAATAGTATTGGCTTTCCTTTAGACTCAATGTGATCTTGGATCACTAAAATAGAAAATGTAGAGTCTCGAGCTTGGAGCTTGAGCCAATCCTTTGTCCTTAGCATTTTGAAGGGGTTCCACATCCTCTAGTCCATGCCACTTCATTATTGAACTTATCTGAAACATACTAGGTAAAAGTGTTAGTCCAACAAGAGATATGTTGTCATTAATTATCAAAATCACCCAGGGAGCACTTGTGCTTTCAATCTCCCCCTTTTTGGTAATTGATGGCAACATACATCAAAGCTTTAGATAAAGATATAGAGAATAGCAAGTAAAGCTTTGGAAAGACATGTAACAAGCATAGGCTCCCCCTACATGTATGCAATCATGTGAATATGGAATATAGAAGCATGTGAGAGCATAACCATGACGGAGTAGCAAAGTGTTACATGTATCTTGTCTATATGCATCAGAGCAAATGATGAAAATATGAGAAATGTATCTTCATGCTCATGAGTCCTTCTTGCAAACAGTATGTACATCAGCAAGAAATTCTCATTCACATGACTATGATGCATATACTTACCTTGTGGTCTTGAGTTGGCTAGGATGGGATGCGCCTGCGTAAACAAGGTTAGATAACACAGATGCACCCACTAGCTAGAGCAAACAAAAGAAACCACAAGAGTACCAAGACTGGGATGACATGTAGACTGAGTACAGAGTACCACGATAGATATTGACATGTCCCCAAAGAGAAAGATATGCAATGAATTTAATAAATTTCTTTCCCTTAGATGTCTTGCTCCCCCTGAATCTAGCATGTGATACTGGGAGAAGATAGGGAACAGAAAAACATAGCTCAAAGAAACAAATGAACAAAGCTAATGCAAATAAGCACATATGAACATGTTTTTCCCCCAAGAAGACATGTGGCATCTCTCCTCTTGAACATCAAGCATCTGGGATCCTTGAAGATTACTCTTTCCTGGAGTATTCCCTCCCCCTAGAGATAGGATTAAGCTTTGATGTGATCTCTCTCTCTCCCCCTTTGACATCAATTTCCAAGAAGGGTCTTCTAGAATTTGTTGTGAATGGGTTCGGTCCTTGAATCACAGTACAAAGCATTAAGGTAAATGTGATGCTTGCAGAGGACAAGATTCATTGAGTGGAGCTGGACCAAGAATAAAGCAGGAATAAATGGCAAAGTGTTTTTCCTGTAGTGAAATCGGTGTCACCGAGTTGTATGCTTCGGTTGCTCCGAAAATCTTCAGCTAGACCGGAGACATGAAACCGGTGGAACCGAGTTCATCACAGAGAAGAACACTTGTCACCTCAGCTCACTGGACAAATAAGATCTCACAAAGATTTGCAATGAATTGGATGCAGAAAATGCAGAACAAAAAGCAAAGAAAAGAAACTAAAAGATCTAGATGAAGTTTTTTTTTGAAAGGGGAAACAAATATGCATGAGACAAATGCAAGAACACAGAAAAGAACACAAGAGAACTTCATCTAGAGTTGGTCGGGGACAAAGTCACCTATGTTAGAGTATATTGACTTAGGAGTCAAGTGAGACCACTTGATCATAGGTCATACTCATCGTTTAAGCTCAAAATGGGGTTACCATTTTTCGTTTAAGCTTTTTGATGTATGCACATCTTGTCGAGTTGCTTTGACTCATGACTTGGTGTAAAGCTTCTCGAAGATGGAATAACATACCTTGGGTGGTGGTGTTGATCTTGATAATGTAGTTGAACTTGTGTGGGTTGCTCAAGGTTGATGTAGACCATCAAGAGTTGGGAGCACCCTTTGGATTTTGAGTTCATCTACCTGCATGGGTTAGTTTTCGCAAGGAAGAGCACTTGTGTATCCAACATGAAAATCATGAAACTCAACATAGAATTTGTCAAAGGATATGTTTGAAAGGTTTCGTGTTTCCTTGTCATCAACTGCCATTGTGTAGAGATTTGGTGATGTAGAGATTGCTCAAGATGTGAGTGAGTTGCAATCTCATAGAATTAGATTCATCCAAGTACCTACAAGGGTTAGATAACATGCAAGATGCAAATTTTCAAGACATAAGATAATCATCATAGGAGAAATATCAAGTGATTAGTCGTAAGCTCAAGTCTTGCATGTATCCAATGGAGTTCCTACTCCAAGTTTGAAGCATCAATGATGTTCAATTCACCTCTTAACCTACAAAACACTTTTTCATCAAGTGATTTAGTGAATATATCCACTAATTGCTTATCGGTGCGAACATGCTAAAGGTTTATGTCACCCTTAGCAACGTGATCTCGAATGAAATGATGACGAACTTCAATATGCTTAGTTCGAGAGTGTTGCACGGGATTGTGAGCAATCTTGATAGCACTTTCATTGTCACAAAACAATGGAACATGTTTCACATATATCCCATAATCTTTAAGAGTTTGGGTCATCCAGAGTAATTAAGCACAACATGAACCAGCGGCAATGTATTCCGCTTCAGCGGTGGATAAGGATACCGAGTTTTGTTTCTTGGAAGACCAAGACACAAGAGATCTACCAAGGAATTGACAAGTACCCGAAGTGGACTTTATATCAACCTTGTCACCGGCATAGTCCGAGTCGGAGTAGCCAACAAGATCAAAGGAAGCCCCCTTTGGATACCAAATGCCAAAATTTGGTGTATGTATTAAGTATCTCACTATCCTCTTCACGGCCTTAAGATGACATTCCTTAGGAGCAGCTTGATATCGTGCACACATGCACACACTTAGCATGATATCGGGACGTGAAGCACATAGATATAATAATGAACCAATCATAGAGCGATAAACTTTTTGATCAACCGGTTCACCATCTTTGGTCAAATCAAGATGTCCACTAGTAGGCATGGGTGTAGTCATACCTTTGCATTCTTGCATATTGAACTTCTTGAATAAGTCCTTGGTGTACTTCGTTTGAGAGACAAAGGTGCCTTCCTTAGTTTGCTTGATTTGCAAACCAAGAAAGAATTTGAGTTCACTCATCATAGACATCTCAAACTTCTTCGACATTAGCTTCCCAAACTTTTCACTAAAATGAGGGTTAGTTGATCCAAATATAATATCATCGACATAAATTTGGCATACAAATAGTTATCCATTAACCCTTTTAGTAAAAAGAGTAGAATCTATTTCCAATTTCAAAGCCTTTTTCAATAAGGAACTTGGTCAAGCATTTATACCATGCTCTAGGAGCTTGTTTAAGACCATAAAGGGCTTTGTGAAGTTTGTAGACATGATTAGGTTTCTTAGGATTGACAAAGCCGGGAGGTTGCTTAACATAAACTTCCTCCTCAATTTCACCATTTAGAAAAGCACTTTTAATGTCCATTTGGTACAAAGTGATATCATGGTGATTAGCATAAGCAAGTCAGATGCGAATGGACTCAAGTCTAGCAACGGGAGCATATGTCTCACCATAGTCCATACCTTCGACTTGTGTGTATCCTTGGGCGACGAGACGTGCTTTGTTGCGAACCACTTGTCCATCTTCATCTTGCTTGTTGCGAAACACCCATTTGGTACCGATGATGTTGTGGTTGTTGTCGGGCTTCTCGACCAATGTCCACACTTGATTTCTCTCAAAGTTGTGTGGATCTTCATGCATAGTGTTTATCCAGTCCGGATCCTCCAATGCTTCTTCAACCTTCATAGGTTCAATTCTAGAGATGAATGAGTAATGTTCACAAAAGTTAGCCAAACGAGTTTTAGAGCGAGTGATTCTCCCGGTTTGGATATCATTGTAGATTTGCTCCACGGGATGATCTTTAGCAATTCTTGCTCGAACTCGTGAAAGCTTTTGCTTGGGTCTTGGTTGAACATCTTCTTCATCTTGTTCTTCTTCTTGGCCTTCTTCATTGTTAGCGTCGTCGTTCTCTTGTCGTGGTGGAGAAGGAGGTTGTTGGCGTTCGTCTTGGTGCACTTCCTCGTTTTCTTCATCTTGGTGTGTCCCACTCGTGGATGCTTCCGTATCTACTCTTGGTTCACCTTTTCGTGAGGCAGAAGCTTCCACTTGGACGGACGAGGTACTCTCCTTTGTCTCCATTGGACGAATTTTTCCAATAGACAAGTCTTGGATTTCTTCCGAGGGATATTTGTCTCCTACATCAATTGGCAATTGCTCTACTTGCGAGCCGTTAGATTCATCAAACTTCACATCTATCGTTTCTTCAACCTTTCGGGTGAAATTGTTGTAGACATGGTATGTGTGAGAGTTTGAGCCATAACCAAGTAGGAAACCTTCATGAGACTTAGGAGCAAATTTAGAACGACGATGCTTATCAAGAATGTAGCACTTTGAGCTGAATACTCGAAAGTATCCAACTTGGGGTTTGTAACCGGTGAGGAGCTCGTATGCTGTCTTGCCGAGTAGCTTGTGAAGATACAAGCGATTTGTTGCATGACAAGCTGTCTCAACCGCTTCCGCCCAAAAGTGTTTTGGCGTCTTGTACTCATCAAGCATCGTTCTTGCCATCTCGATAAGAGTCCGGTTCTTCCTCTCAACGACTCCATTTTGTTGAGGTGTGTACATAGCCGAGAACTCATGTGTAATCCCTTCTTCGTCAAGAAAGGTGTCCACATTTGCGTTCTTGAACTCCGTTCCATTGTCGCTCCGAACCTTCTTGATCTTCACGTCAAATTGATTTTGGGCCTTCCTAACAAAGTTTTTGAAGATCTTTTGGACCTTCGATTTTTCATCAAGAAAGAACACCCACGTAAATCTTGAAAAATCATCAACTATGACTAGACCAAATGAGTTACCACCGAGACTCTTGTAGGCATTTGGACCAAAGAGATCCATGTGAAGTAGCTCGAGTGGTCTTCTTGTGGTCATGATGTTCTTAGCGTGATGACTTCCTCCAACTTGTTTCCCTGCTTGACAAGCACTACAAAGTCTATCCTTGTCAAATATGACATCATTAACGCCAAGGATATGATTTCCTTTAATGAGTTTGTCAAGGTTTCGCATGCCCACATAGCCTAGCCTTCTATGCCACAACCAACCTTTAGAAGATTTAGCAATTAAGAAAGTTCTAGGTTGAGCCTTTTTAGTGAAATCAACAATGTAAAGATCTCCTCTATGTATACCGGTAAAGACCATTTTATGATTATCTCGATGAAACACTTGGCAGTCTACTTCAGTAAATAGGACACTGAAACCGAAATCAGCAAGTCTAGATACTGAAAGTAAGTTGTAGCCAAGAGATTCAACGAGCATGACATTTTGTATGGAGCTATCATGTGAGATGGCCACCTTACCAAGGCCAACCACCTTACCCTTTGAGTTATCACCAAAGGTGACATATTTTCGAGGGCCGTCATTTTCAGTAAGCTCATGAAACATATCTTTATCTCCGGTCATATGATCAGTACATCCACTATCAAGAACTCATTCCTTTCCTCCAGCCATGTAGCCGCGAAGATTTTCCATAAGGCCAAAGTGTCTCATCGCATCATCGAGATCATAGTCACTATCATCATCCTCATTATGGTATCCATGTTCAACATCATCTTGTGATTGATCAATTCCTAGATAGGGTAGTTCATTAGATAAATGATCATTTATATAGTTATCTTTATGAATTCTAATAGCTCTGCAAATGATATTGCTAATGATTCCAACATCTCCTTTGGCACTCGTAAGATTAGTAAGCTCAAATAAGCAGTCACCAAATTTGGGATCATTGGAACTCATCTTAATCAAGGCAATAGACTTATGGAGGATTTCATCTAGATCTTTCAAGGAATAATTTGGAAAGAGTTCCTCGAGAAATTTCCATATGGTGTAGGCACACTTAAGAGTAGGCGAACATCCAATCAAGTTTCTAGGCAAGCCTCTAGTGATAAGATTAACAGTTCTAAGATTGCGAATCATGTCAATTGACTCATCAAGGGTAGGATGCATGGTATCAACATGAGGTGCACAAGGGCTAGAAATATACTTGCTCAAATGATATTCATTGAAAATCTCAAGCATTTCATTTTTCCAATCATGAAAATATTCTCCATAAAGAATAGGCGCTCTACATCTAGGACTCCCCAAAGTAGACTCATCCATCTTCCTCCAATGGTGTTTAAACCAAGGCAATGGAGACCAAAGCTCTGATACCAATTGAAAGGATCGAGAAGAGGTGTCTAGAGGGGGGGGGGGGTGATTAGACACTAAGTACCAAAAGTTGCAGTTTTTAATTTCTTTAAGTTGAAGTGGAGTTTTGGCACAAGTTTAACAAGCACAATACATATGAAGCAAGCATGCAAAGAGTATATGGGCAGCGGAAAGTAAAGCATGCAACTTGCAAGAATGTAAAGGGAAGGGTTTGGAGAATTCAAACGCAATTGGAGACACGGATGTTTTTGTCGTGGTTCTGATAGGTGGTGCTATCGTACATCCACGTTGATGGAGACTTCAACCCACGAAGGGTAACGGTTGCGCGAGTCCACGGAGGGCTCCACCCACGAAGGGTCCATGAAGAAGCAACATTGTCTATCCCATCATCACCATCGCCCATGAAGGACTTGCCTCACTTGCGGTAGATCTTCACGAAGTAGGCGATCTCCTTGCCCTTACAAACTCCTTGGTTCAACTCCACAATCTTGTCGGAGGCTCCCAAGTGACACCTAGCCAATCTAGGAGACACCACTCTCCAATAAGTAACAAACGGTGTGTTGATGATGAACTCCTTGCTCTTGTGCTTCAAATGATAGTCTCCCCAACACTCAACTCTCTCTCACAGGATATGGATTTGGTGGAAAGAAGATTTGAGTGGAAAGCAACTTGGGGAAGGCTAGAGATCAAGATTCATATGATGGGAATGGAATATCTTGGCCTCAACACATGAGTAGGTGGTTCTCTCTCAGAAAATGTGTATTGGAAGTGTAGGTATGTTCTGATGGCTCTCTCCATGAATGAAGAGTGGGTGGAGGGGTATATATAGCCTCCACACAAAATCTAACCATTACACACAACTTGCCAATCTCGGTGGGACCGAATTGATAAACTCGATCGGACCAATTCAGCAAATCTAGTGACCATTAGGGTTTTTGGTGGGACCGACTGGATCAATTCGGTAGGACCGATGTGCTAGGGTTAGGGTAAATCCAAAAGTCGGTTTGACAGATTACTCAAACTCGGTAGGACCGATTTGGGTAATAAGTGAAACAGAGAGTTAGCCAAGCAAACTCGGTGGGGCCGATTCCATATCTCGGTGGGATCGAAAATATTGCAATAGGTAACGGAGAATTTGCAAGCCCATCTCGGTGAGACCGAGATCCCATCGGTGAGACCAAACTGATTAGGGTTTCTGGCAGTGGCTATGCCAACTGAACTCGGTGGCTCCGGATAGAAATAATCGGTGGGACCGAGTTGGATATTTGGTGTGGGATGATAACCCACAAGTATAGGGGATCGCAACAGCTTTCGAGGGTATAGTATTCAACCCAAATTTATTGATTCGACACAAGGGGAGCCAAAGAATATTCTCTAGTATTCTCAGGCATAGAAGCAGTTTCATCATAAGTATCATGCATAGAAGAAGTGGCATCATCAATAACATGCGACATATCAGAACGAATAGCAGAAGTAGATGTAGGTGTCGCTAACTTACTCATAACAGAAGGTGAATCAAGTGCAGAGCTAGATGGCAGTTCCTTACCTCCCCTCATAGTTGAGGGATAGATCTTGGTTTTTAGATCTCTCAAGTTCTTCATAGTGTCCAGCAGATATAAATCCCAAGTGACTCAAAGAATAGAGCTATGCTCCCCAGCAACGGCACCAGAAATTAGTCTTGATAACCCACAAGTATAGGGGATCGCAACAGCTTTCGAGGGTAGAGTATTCAACCCAAATTTATTGATTCGACACAAGGGGAGCCAAAGAATATTCTCTAGTATTAGTAGTTGAGTTGTCAATTCAACCACACCTAGAAACTTAGTATCTGCAGCAAAGTGTTTAGTAGCAAAGTAATATGATAGTGGTGGTAGCGGCAACAAAAGTAAAGACAACAAAAGTAATGTTTTTGGTATTTTGTAGTGATTGTAACAGTAGCAGCGGAAAGTAAATAAGCGAGAACTAGTATATGGAAAACTCGTAGGCACCGGATCAGTGATGGATAATTATGCCGGATGCGGTTCATCATGTAACAGTCATAACATAGGGTGACACAGAACTAGCTCCAATTCATCAATGTAATGTAGGCATGTATTCCGTATATAGTCATACGTGCTTATGGAAAAGAACTTGCATGACATCTTTTGTCCTACCCTCCTGTGGCAGCGGGGTCCTATTGGAAACTAAGGGATATTAAGGCCTCCTTTTAATAGATAACCAGAACAAAGCATTAGCACATAGTGAATACATGAACTCCTCAAACTATGGTCATCACCGGGAGTGGTCCCGATTATTGTCACTTCGGGGTTGCCGGATCATAACACATAGTAGGTGACTATAGACTTGCAAGATAGGATCAAGAACTCACATATATTCATGAAAACATAATAGGTTCAGATCTGAAATCATGGCACTCGGGCCCTAGTGACAAGCATTAAGCATAGCAAAGTCATAGCAACATCAATCACAGAACATAATGGATACTAGGGATCAAACCCTAACAAAACTAACTCGATTACATGATAAATCTCATCCAACCCATCACCGTCCAGCAAGCCTACGATGCAATTACTCACGCACGGTGGTGAGCATCATGAAATTGGTGATGGAGGATGGTTGATGATGACGACAGCAACGAATCCCCCTCTCCGGAGCCCCGAATGGACTCCAGATCAGCCCTCCCGAGAGGTTTTAGGGCTTGGTGGTGGCTCCGTATCATAAAACGCGATGATTTCTTCTCCCTGATTTTTTCTCTCCGAAAGCAAATATATAGAGTTGGAGTTGGCGTCGGAGGGTTTCCAGGGGGCCCACGAGGTAGGGGGCGCGCCCTAGGGGGGGTGGCACCCCCCACCCTCGTGAGACGGGTGTGGGCCCCCTGGTCTTCATCTTTGGTGAGGATTTTTTATTATTCTTTCTAAGATGTTTCGTGGAGTTTCAGGTCATTCCGAGAATATTTGTTTTCTGCACATAAAACAACACCATGGCAATTCTGCTGAAAACAGCGTCAGTCTGGGTTAGTTCCATTCAAATCATACAAGTTAGAGTCCGAAACAAGGGCAAAAGTGTTTGGAAAAGTAGATACGACGGGGACGTATCAACTCCCCCAAGCTTAAACCCTTGCTTGTCCTCAAGCAATTCAGTTGACAAACTGAAAGAAAGAAAGAAAAACTTTTACAAACTCTGTTTGCTCTTGTTGTTGTAACTATGTCAAGCCAGCATTCAAGTTTTCAGCATAGATCATAACTAACCACATTTGCAATAATTCTCAGGTCTCACAATTTCTCATATCAATAGCATAATCAACTAGCAAGCCATAATAATAAATCTGGGATGACAACACTTTCTCAAAACAATCATAATATGATATAACAAGATGGTATCTCGCTAGCCCTTTCTGAGACCACAAAACATAAATGTAGAGCACCTTTAAAGATCAAGGACTGACTAGACATTGTAATTCATGGTAAAAGAGATCCAATCATAGTCATACCCAATATAAATTAACCGTGATGAATGCAAATGATGGCTGTGCTCTCCAGCTAGTGCTTTTTAATAAGAGGGTGATGACTCAACATAAAAGTAAATGGATAGGCCCTTCGCAGAGGGAAGCAGGGATTTGTAGAGGTGCCAGAGCTCGGTTTTGAAATAGAGATAAATTGTATTTTGAGCGGTATACTTTCATTGTCAATGTTATAACTAAGAGATGGCGATATCTTCCATGCTAAACACATTATAGGCGGTTCCCAAATAGAATGGTAAAGTTTATACTCCCCCTCCACCAACAAGCATCAATCCATGGCTTGCTCGAAACAACGAGTGCCTCCAACATACATCAGGTCCCAGGGGGAGTTTTGTGTGCAATTAATTTTGATTTAGTTTGCATAAAGCATGGGACTGGGCATCCCGGTGACCAGCCATTTTCTCGTGAGTGAGGAGCGGAGTCCACTCCTCTTGAGAATAACCCGCCTAACACGGAAGATAAGGACAGCCTTGGTTGATACATGAGCTATTCGAGCATACAAAACAGAATGTTTATTTGAAGGTTTAGAGTTTGGCACATACAAATTTACTTGGAATGGCAGGTAGATACCGCCTATAGGAAGGTATAGTGGACTCATCTGGAATAACTTTGGGCTTTAAGG
This sequence comes from Triticum monococcum, assembly GCA_034509565.1. Lineage (NCBI taxonomy): Eukaryota > Viridiplantae > Streptophyta > Magnoliopsida > Poales > Poaceae > Triticum > Triticum monococcum. The sequence continues at coordinate 166,299,421 of CM067842.1, read as the reverse complement.
GATTGGATGCACAAGCAGTATTCCCGCTTAGTACAAGTGAAGGCTAGCAAAAGACTGGGAAGCGACCAACTAGAGAGCAACAACAGCCATGCACATGCATTAAAATTAATAAACATTGGATGCAAGCATGAGTAGGATATAATCCACCATGAACATAAATATCGTGAAGGCTATGTTGATTTTGTTTCAACTACATGCGTGAACATGTGCCAAATCAAGTCACTTAAATCATTCAAAAGAGGATACCACCCCATCATACCACATCATAATCATCTCAATAGCATGTTGTCATACAAGGTAAATCATTATAACTCATAGCTAATCAAGCATGTCACAAGCAACTATGATCTCTAATTGTCATTGCAAACATGTTTATTCATAATAAGCTTAATCAAGAACGAGGGACTCATCATATTTACAAAAACAAAAGAGGTCGAGTTCATACCAGCTTTTCTCATCTCAGTCAGTCAATCATATATCATCATAATTGCCTTTCACTTGCATGATCGAACGGTGTAAATAATAATAAGAGTGCACGTGCGTTGGACTAAGCTGGAATCTGCGAGCATTCAATAAACAGGAGAAGACAAGGCAATATGGGCTCTGGGTTAAATCAACAATAATGCATATAAGAGCCACTTCAACAATTTGATTATGGTCTTCTCCTACTGACCCCCAAAGAAAAGAAATAAAACTATTTACATGGGAAAGCTCCCAACAAGCAAAAGAAGAACGGGAAATTTTTTTTGGGTTTTCTTTTTAATTATTACTACTGTAGTAGAAAAATAAACTACTACTAATTTTTTTTGTTTTTTCTTAAGGTTTAGCAAACACACAAGAAGAAAGTAGGAAAAAGAAAATAAACTAGCATGGATATTACAGTGAAAGAGTATGAGCACCGACATGTAGCAATGAGTGTGTGTGAACATAAATGTAATGTCGGTGAGAAATACGTACTCCCCCAACCTTAGGCTTTTGGCCTAAGTTTGTCTATGGCCACAGCTGGCCTGGCGGATATCCATAATAATAGTTGTTGGGGTCATACTGTGATGAGGAGGAATAGTTGGGATCATAGTGTGATGAAGAAGAAGACTCTGACTGCCACTGGCTGACAGTCATCTCTGGATCCCAAGAATAAACAGATTGTCGTGGAGGTTCATCTTGTGGTTCCTGTTCTGGGGCTGGTGTAGGATTCTTATAAGCTTGGACGGCAGCCCACGTAACGAGGTAGGGTCCTACAAAATTAAACAAAGAAGGAGCAGGCAGGATAATAGTCTCAGGATGATGTTTGTTAAAGAACAATTGACACTTAAGCTCTCCTGCCCTATTCTTAACAGTAAAATCATGTGCCACCATACTTTTATGATCTAGATAAACACGGGGCAGCACCTTTTCTTCCTTCTCAGCATGCCTAAAAGGTATGTTAAAATGTGCAGCTAGGCGTTTGGCATAGACGCCTCCAAAGATGGGACCCTTAGTACGGTTCATACTTAACCGTCTAGCAATAATACCACCCATACTAAAAGTGTTATCACTGTATAAATCATGGTGCAGAATAATTATATCAGGGATACTAAGGTTTCCACTGTTTCTGCATCCAATTAAACAACGACTAGCAAATAATGCAAAGTGACGTAAAACAGGAAAATGTATGCTAGTGATTCGTGCATCGGAAACCTTTCTAGTTTCTCCTACAGTGATAGTATCAATAAACCCAGCCACATCATCATGATGTGGTTCTTCTGTCTTGCCCTCAAAAGGGATTAAACAAATCCGACAGAAATCATAAAGTGACATCTCCTTATGCTCATCATATAAATGAAACTCCACCATAGGTGGTGAGTTCCTAGAATGAAAATGAAAGTTTTGCACAAAAGTATTTGTGAGTAAGAGAAACTAATTGCATTGGTCGTGGAGGAAAGCGGTGAGGCCTGCATTGTGAGCCAATTCATGAAAATCTTCATAGATACCGGCTGCTCTCAAGAAATCTTCAGAAGGCCATTCACATGCCCGAATCTCTATGGTGTGCGGCAAATTATACTTAGTCTTCGGTGCCTTTTCCTTCGAGCTTTGGCTCGACGAGCCCCTCAAAAATCTCCTCATTATTTTTCCGAAACAATCTCAACGGGGATATGCACATCCCCAATAATAAGAATATCATATTTCTTCTTGACAGTAGGAAGAGGAAATTCAAAACCTCCAAATATAAATGATGAAATTTTTCCAATAGAGTTGATACTATGAACTTGAGGTTGTTTCCTCGGAAAGTGTATCGTATGCTCATTACCATTAACATGAAAAATGACATTTCCTTTGTTGCAATCAATAAAAGCCCCTGCAGTATTAAGAAAAGGTCTTCCGAGAATAATAGACATACTATCATCCTCGGGAATATCAAGTATAACAAAGTCCATTAAAATAGTAATGTTTGCAACCACATCAGGCACATCCTCACAAATACCGACAGGTATAGCAGTTGATTTATCAGCCATTTGCAAAGATATTTCAGTAGGTGTCAGCTTATTCAAGTCAAGTCTACGATATAAAGAGAGAGGCATAACACTAACACCAGCTCCAAGATCACATAAAGCAGTTTTAATATAATTTCTTTTAATGGAGCAAGGTATAGTAGGTACTCCGGGGTCTCCAAGTTTCTTTGGTATTCCACCCTTAAAAGTATAATTAGCAAGCATGGTGGAAATCTCAGCTTCCGGTATCTTTCTTTTATTAGTAATGATATCCTTCATATATTTAGCATAAGGATTTGTTTTGAGCACAACAGTTAATCGCATACGCAAAACGATAGGCCTAATCATTTCAGCAAATCGCTCAAAATCCTCATCATCCTTTTTCTTGGATGGTTTCGGAGGAAAAGGCATGGGTTTCTGAACCCAAGGTTCCCTTTATTTGCCATGTCTCCTAGCAACAAATTCTCTTTTATCACAATGTTGATTCTTTGATTGTGGGTTATCAAGATCAACAGCAGGTTCAATTTCTACATCATTATCATTACTAGGTTGAGCATCATCATGAACATCATCATTAATATTTTTACTTGGTTCATGTTCATTACCAGATTGTGTTTCAGCATCAGAGATAGAAATATCATTTGGCTTATCAGGTGGTTCAGCAATAGGTTCACTAGAAGTTTGCACAGTTCTATCATTTTTCTTCTTCTTCTTTTTAGAAGAACTAGGAACATCAATATTATTTCTTCGAGAATATTGCTCGATTCTCTTAGGGTGGCCTTCAGGATACAAAGGTTCCTGAGTTATTCTACCAGTTCTAGTAGCCACTCTAACATCATAATCATTTTTCTTACTATTCATTTCATTAAGCACTTCTTTTTTAGCCTTAAGTACTTGTTCTACTCGAGTGGTAACCATAGAAGCATGTTTGCTAACAAGTTTAAGTTCACCTTTAATATTAGCCATATAATCACCCAAGCGTGTAATCATATAAGCATTTTCTTTTAATTGTCTACCAAAATAAGCATTGAAGTCATCTTGCTTAAACATAAAGTTATCAAACTCATCCAAGCACTGACTAGCAATTTTAGTAGGAGGGATCTCAGCTTTATCATATCTATAGAGAGAATTTACCTTTACTACCAGTGTCGGGATATCGGGATCAGGAGGTTCTTCAGTAAATAAAGAATTAAGATCATATGTTTCTTCAATAGGCGGTGAATTAAGACCATGTATTTCTTCAATAGGAGGTAAATTCTTAACGTCTTCAACTTTAATACCTTTTTCTTTCATAGATATCTTTGCCTCTTGCATATCTTTGGGACTGAGAAATAGAACTCCTCTCTTCTTCGGAGTTGGTTTAAGAATAGGTTCAGTAATTGGAGCAGGAGATGGCTCAGGAGGTGCCCAATTATTTTCATTTGTCAACATATTATTCAATAGAATTTCAACTTCATCCGATGTTCTTTCCCCGAAAAGAGAACCAGCACAACTATCCAGGTAATCTCTGGAAGCATCGGTTAGTCCATTATAAAAGATACCAAGTATTTCAGGTTTCTTAAGAGGATGATCAGGCAAAGCATTAAGCAACTTGAGAAGCCTCCCCCAAGCTTGTGGGAGACTCTCTTCTTTAATTTGCACGAAGTTGTATATTTCCCTCAAAGCAGCTAGTTTCTTATGAGCAGGGAAATATTTAGCAGAGAAGTAATAAATCATATCCTGGGGACTACGCACACAACCAGGATCAAGAGAATTAAACCATATCTTAGCATCACCCTTTAATGAGAACGGAAATATTTTGAGTATATAAAAGTAACACGATCTCTCATCATTAGTGAACAGGGCAGCTATATCATTTAACTTAGTAAGATGTGCCACAACAGTTTCAGATTCATAGCCATAAAATGGATCAGATTCAACCAAAGTAATTATATCGGGATCAACAGAGAATTCATAATCCCTATCTGGAACACAAATAGGTGAAGTAGCAAAAGCAGGGTCGGGTTTCATTTTATCTCTAAGTGATTCTTTGTTCCATTTAACTAATAACCTCTTAAGCTCATATCTATCTTTGCAAGCTAAAATAGCGGCAGAAGATTCGATACCAAAAAGATAACCCTCAGGAATAACAGGCATATTTTCATCATCACTATCATCATCGTATTCAGATTCAATAATTTCTTTTTCTCTAGCCCTAGCAATTTGTTCATCAAGAAATTCTCCAAGGGGCATAGTAGTATCAGGCATAGAAGTAGTTTCATCATAAGTATCATGCATAGCAGAAGTGGCATCATCAATAACATGCGACATATCAGAACGAATAGCAGAATCAGATGTAGGTGTCGCTAACTTACTCATAACAGAAGGTGAATCAAGTGCAGAGCTAGATGGCAGTTCCTTACCTCCCCTCGTAGTTGAGGGATAGATCTTGGTTTTTGGATCTCTCAAGTTCTTCATAGTGTCCAGCAGATATAAATCCCAAGTGACTCAAAGAATAGAGCTATGCTCGCCGGCAACGGCGCTAGAAATTAGTCTTGATAACCCACAAGTATAGGTGATCGCAACAGCTTTCGAGGGTAGAGTATTCAACCCAAATTTATTGATTCGACACAAGGGGAGCCAAAGAATATTCTCTAGTATTAGTAGTTGAGTTGTCAATTCAACCACACCTGGAAACTTAGTATCTGCAGCAAAGTGTTTAGTAGCAAAGTAATATGATAGTGGCGGTAGCGGCAACAAAAGTAAAGACAACAAAGTAATGTTTTTGGTATTTTGTAGTGATTCTAACAGTAGCAGCGGAAAGTAAATAAGCGAGAACCAGTATATGGTAAACTCCTAGGCACCGGATCAGTGATGGATAATTATGCCGGATGCGGTTCATCATGTAACAGTCATAACATAGGGTGACACAGAACTAGCTCCAATTCATCAATGTAATGTAGGCATGTATTCTGTATATAGTCATACGTGCTTATGGAAAAGAACTTGCATGACATCTTTTGTCCTACCCTCCCGTGGCAGCGGGGTCTGTCGTGGTTCTAAGTCTGACAGTGAGGCAGGGGGTGTGTATGTAGAGGCTAGATCTTAGCTATTGGGAAGTTGTAAGCACGCAAGGTTTACGAGTTCAGGCCCTTCTCGGAGGAAGTAACAGCCCTACGTCTTGGTGCCCGGAGGCGGTCGATTGGATTATGCGTGTGTAGATAACAAGGGTGCGAACCCCTCATACTGAGGAGGGGGTGGCTTATATAGAGTTCGCCGGCCCTCTCCTGCCCTCAGTAATGCAGGGTTTAAGGTACATTTAAGGTGGGGTGTTACTGGTAACGCCTCTAATAAAGTGCTATAATAACCATAACGACTACTTAATGCCCGACCGTTTGCCTGCGGAGTGACTTTAGGTCTTCTGGCTTCATGGTCGAGTGGTTGTTCTTTGGTCGAGTGTCTTGACCCCGTCGAGTGGGATGCCTTCCAGTTGTTTGAGAGGTGACTCATTCTAGGGATGTCCTTGGGTAGGGCTTTTTAGGACGGGTCCGTGCCCCTACCCTAGGTACATAGCTTCATCATTAGCCCCTGAATGGATCGAGGAAAGAGTGAGAAAAGGGTTGGTGACCTTTCTGACTGATTCTTCGGGTTATATGAGTGCTTCGTTCTGGGTCGACCGTCATGGATGACGTCATCGACCTCTTTCAGTCGCCTTGATCCATTCCAGGCCTTTCGTCAAGTGGGTTTCTTTACCTGTGATGTACCGAGCACCGGTGCGCGCGGGGTTTTCTGTTTTGACAAGTTGTTCTGCAGCCAGCGGATATCACGGGATTCGGATTTTTTGGGAAGCGCGCGGAATGGGGGCAGCCACAGTAATCGGACGTGACAATGCGAAGGCTCCTCGATCTCTGCGTCGCCTTTTTCGCCATGTACTGCGCGCGCGCCTGCCGCGGGATTTGACTGGATAGCCTGGGCCTACTGGTCAGCCACTCGAAAGCGGCCCCTTATAAGTTGCCGGCTCGGAGTCCCCCAACGGTGCGCGTGCTCTTCTCTTCTCCTTCTTCCTCTCTTTCTTCGTAACCTCTTCCGCTGCCTTTGCCCTCGCCCAACCACCGCAAACCTGTTCGAGATCTCGCCGGCGGCGATGGTGAAGGGCAAGACGACCGCTCTGGAGCGCGCGAAGAAGGCGGCGGCGGCGGGGAAGGGGAAGAAGTCTGCGCGCGGCGGATCTTCCTCCAGGACGGCCCTGCCCAAAGGTTGGATCCAGGGCGACTGGATGCCATCGGTGCTCTGGCAGGAGGATCTCGATGACATGGTCGAGGGGGGAGCCATTCCCCACAAAGCCGCGCGTCTTCCGGGGGGAGAGATCGAACCCCAACCTCAAACGGTGAGTGCGTGCTCCTGGCCACTCACATCGACCGAGGGTTTTCTCTGCCGCCCCATCCTTTCTTCCGAAACTTCTTGAACTTCTTTGGAGCGCAGCTCCATCACTTTACCCCAAACTCCATTGTCTACCTCGCCGCTTTCATTTCTATGTGTGAGGCGTTCCTGGGTTGCCGCCCACACTGGGGGCTTTTCAAGCACATTTTCACTTGTCGCTCTCAGTCGGTCAAGAAGGCCAAGTCGAGTGATGAGAAGACGCAAGTGATCCAGTTGTGTGGGGGCTTGGCGATCCAAACGAGGGGGAAGAGCTGTTTCCCATCCATCACTTTCCCGGAGTCGGTCCGAGGTTGGCAGTCAACTTGGTTCTACTGCCAGGACTAGGTGACTCCAGGGCAGTCGACTGGTCTCCCACCTTTCTCTCTCGACCGAGCCGAAAAACCTGCTTCTCTGAAGGTGACGCCGGAAGAAAAAGCCCACGTCAAGGTGCTAGCGGGTTGAGTGGTTGAACTTGTCCGCGAGGGTGTGACGGGAATGGATCTGCTGGAAGTCTTCCTCAAGAGGCGAATCCAACCGCTCCAGGCTCGTGACCACCCGGCTGTACTCTGGCCTCGAGGACACCACTCGGATCCACCCGGAGGAGGTCACCGACGAGATGTTGGAGGGGTGGCTGTCGAGCATCACGGGGAACAAGGACAACCCCCGAGGAGCCAGGAGGGTCATTCCACTTGACAATTCGTACGAGGTTGACCAGGTGTGTCTTTATGCTCCCGACTGAAATCTTCGTTTTCTTCGTTGGTCTTCTTTTGGGTAGGTCAATTGACTTTCGTTTTGTCTGCTGCTTTCCAGGCGACCACTGAGATGTACTTGACGCCCAACGGGGCACAGGGGTCGACTGAGGAAGGGGAAGGGAGCGGAGGCGAGAGCGGGGATGACCAAGGCGAGTGCGAGTCTGATGGTGAAGGAGAGGGAGGCGATGACATCTTCTCCAGCGAAGAGGAGGAGGAGGAGGTCGAACCCCCCCCCCCCCGCCCGGAGAGGCGATCCAAGCTCGCGCACGACCCGGCGCAGGAACATGGCAAGGCGACTGCCTCTGTTGGGCCGTCGTCAAAACGCCCCCGGACTTCTTCTCCAACACCGACTGGGAAGGTCTCCAAGCAACCACGCACGACGCTGTCCAAGCCGCCCAAGGCTCTGCCCAAGATGAAGATAGCCGTCCCTACCATTTCCGGGTAACAAAGCTTGTTTTCCTTTGTCGATTGTGAATGGATCCTTGGTCGATTCATCGAGCCAACAGGCTGACTTTTCGAGATTTGCAGCGCTGCTACCTCTGAGGTCTCTGCCAAGGACGCCGACCAAGAGATGGGGGACGCTGTTACCTCCAACCCTGGTACGATTACTGACGTTCTGTTTTTTAGTCGACTGGTCCTTTCTTGCAGTTCCGGTCGATTGAAGGTTTCCCTTGCAGCTCCTCCTCATGTTATCGACCTCCCGGATGACGACGACAACGAACCGCTGAGGATGAGGAGGAAGAAGAGGTCGTCGGCCGACAGGACTCCCCAGCCTACTCCGGCGGCTGAGACCGTGGCTCGGGATGGTGGCGATGCCCCTCGGGCTTCTGTGTCTTTTGCCAACCCTTTGTCGAGTGCACGGCCTTCGGCGTCGACTGCAGATCCATCCTTGCTTTTTGCCGCGTATCCCGTCCCTGAGGACGAAGTGGCTGCTGCAAAGGAAGCTATACGCCAAGCGGGGGTCATGATGGAGCAGGTGAAGATGGCTCGGGAGGCCAGCCAGGCAGCCTATGACGCGAGTTCGGCGCTTCAGAGCAACGTCCAGGTCAGTCGACTTGACACTTGATCATTTGAAGAGTCTTCTCCCCTTTTTTTGAAGATCTTTGTATCTGTACACCCACTGGGTGTGTTTCCTTCTTGGACTAGTGGGGGCACGCTGAGTGCACCCACTGGGTGTAGTCCCCGAGACTACGGTGGACTGCTGGCAGTCGACTGTAGTCTTTACATTGTGTTTCTGTATCTGTATTTCTTTTCTTGGTCTGGTCAGGCCACGTCGAATGGAGCTGTATCCGGTCGACTGCGGACAGTCGACTTTTCGCTTTTTTTTGAACCAGTGGGGGCACGCTGAGTGCACCCACTGGGTGTAGTCCCCGAGACTACTGTCGAATGTTTTTGATTCGGCTGTAGTCTTAGAAATGTTATCTTTTTCTCTGAGTTACTCGGAAGCAACTTATCTTGGATGTCTGTCGACTGACTTTTCCTTTTGCAGAAATCCTGCGAACTTGCATCTCCCTATACTGAGCTGGAGAAGCAGCGGATTCAACTGACCCTTGATCTGGAGCTGGCCAGAACAGAGCTGCAGAAGGTCAGAGACGGCGTTGCTGGTAAGACGACTTTGTCGACTGGTTTTGTTTTTTAGGCTTGAGTACCCTTCTGTTGTTTCTGAACCAATCATCGTTTTCTTTTGCAGGAGAACTGAGCGAGGCCCTGGCGAAGAAGGATCGGGACTTGGCTGCTGCCCACAAGGAGGCTGACGACAAGATTGCTCTGGCTGAACAGAAGCTGGCTTCGGTCGGCCAAATAGAAGATGAGAATACCAGGCTGAAGACCGCTCTGAATGAAGCCAACAGGGAGTGCACACATTGGAAGAAGGAGAACCTCTCCCTGGGCGAGCAGATGGAAGGCGTCGCTCGCAGGAGGGACGACCTGGAGAGCTACTTGAGGAGCCTCGCCAAGAAGTTGTATATCAAGCTTGAAGGTGCACATTCAATTCTGACTGGTTTTTCTTTTTGTGTCGACTCAGTCTATGAAAATTGACTTATCCTTGGATCGTGTATGCAGAGTTTTGCCAGAACTTTGAGGAGGAGACTGGGCGGATTGAAACAGGTTTGGACCCAATCAATTCTCTAGTGAATGATGACGCTGCCATGAATCTGCTCCGACTGGAATCTCGTATCGACGGCGCCGTGGATTACTTGGCTCGGCTGAAGGTTGCCATGTCGCGGATCGACCCGACACTTTGGCCAGAGTCTACGCTCCAGAACGATCTCGAGTCTCTGATGACTCGACTTGACGGCATCCCTGACCGAGTGCAGGAGTGGAAGAAGTCTTCTGCTTGGTGCGGCGCTGATGTGGCTCTGTCTTTAGTCCGCGTCCACTACAAGGAGGCGCGAGAAGAGAAGCTGGCCGCCATCCAAGTCGCCAATACCAAGAGGCACAGCTTTCAAGACTTCATGGAGACCTTTATTGCTACTGCCACCCGTATTGCGGACGAAATCGACTTGGATGAGTTCGTCGCCCCTGCCAGTCCTCCACCTGAGGAATGAAAAACTTTTATGCTTCTCTTTAAATTTGCCTCGGAATGCCGAGTGGATTTGTAACCGTTTAAACTCTGCCGAGCCGAGGGCTCGAGTACTTTGATTTGAGGCCTGGGACCTTTTAGGCTTTATCCGAACTTGATTTCTTGCTGAATATCTTCGTGGTTTTGATCTGTCGTGTGAAACTTTGGTCTTGCATTTAGACGAGTGCTGGACTGCAGCTAAGTCCCCGAGTGTGAGGTTTCCTCTCCACTTGGTAGGATTTTTCCAAACTTAGGCGAGTGCTCGACTGCAGCTAAGCTTCCCCGTGGGAGAACTTAGGCGAGTACTGGACTGCGGCTAAGCCCCCGAGTGGGAGGATTGCTCTCCACTCGGTAGGATTTTTCAAACTTAGGCGAGTGCTAGACTGCAGCTAAGCTTCCACGTGGGAGAACTTAGGCGAGTACTGGACTGCAGCTAAGCCCCCGAGTGGGAGGATTGCTCTCCACTCGGTAGGATTTTTTCAAACTTAGGCGAGTGCCTGACTGCAGCTAAGCTTCTGAGTGGGAGAACTTAGGCGACTACTGGACTGCAGCTAAGCCCCCGAGTGGGAGGTTTGCTCTCCACTCGGTAGGATTTTTTCGAACTTAGGCGAGTGCTCGACTGCAGCTAAGCTTCCGAGTGGGAGAACTTAGGCGAGTACTGGACTGCAACTAAGCCCCCGAGTGGGAGGTTTGCTCTCCACTCGGTAGGATTTTTTCGAACTTAGGCGAGTGCTCGACTGCAGCTAAGCTTCCGAGTGGGAGAACTTAGGCGAGTACTGGACTGCAGCTAAGCACCCGAGTGGGAGGTTTGCTCTCCACTCGGTAGGATTTTTTCAAACTTAGGCGAGTGCTCGACTGCAGCTAAGCTTCCGCATGGGAGAACTTAGGCGAGTACTGGACTGCAGCTAAGCCCCCGAGTGGGAGGATTGCTCTCCACTCGGTAGGATTTTTTCAAACTTAGGCGAGTGCTCGACTGCAGCTAAGCTTCCACATGGGAGAACTTAGGCGAGTACTGGACTGCAGCTAAGCCCCCAAGTGGGAGGTTTGCTCTCCACTCGGTAGGATTTTTTCGAACTTAGGCGAGTGCTCGACTACAGCTAAGCTTCCGAGTGGGAGAACTTAGGCGAGTACTGGACTGCAGCTAAGCCCCTGAGTGGGAGGTTTGCTCTCCACTCGATAGGATTTTTTTCAAACTTAGGCGAGTGCTCGACTGCAGCTAAGCTTCCGCATGGGAGAACTTAGGCGAGTACTGGACTGCAGCTAAGCCCCCGAGTGGGAGGTTTGCTCTCCACTCGGTAGGATTTTTTCAAACTTAGGCGAGTGCTCGACTGCAGCTAAGCTTCCACATGGGAGAACTTAGGCGAGTACTAGACTGCAGCTAAGCACCCGAGTGGGAGGTTTGCTCTCCACTCGGTAGGATTTTTTCGAACTTAGGCGAGTGCTCGACTGCAGCTAAGCTTCCGAGTGGGAGAACTTAGGCGAGTACTGGACTGCAGCTAAGCCCCCGAGTGGGAGGTTTGCTCTCGACTCGGTAGGATTTTTTTAAAACTTAGGCGAGTGCTCGACTGCAGCTAAGCTTCCGCATGGGAGAACTTAGGCGAGTACTAGACTGCAGCTAAGCCCCCGAGTGGGAGGTTTGCTCTCCACTCAGTAGGATTTTTTTTAAAACTTAGGCGAAACGGATTCGCAGCCAAGTCATCCACTGGGGGGTTTTGTATGCAAACAAAGTGACAGCAATTATTGGAACACTCTTGTCTTTGATAAGAATGAACTGTAGAATTTTTTTTCTTATTACATCTCATCTAAGGGAGAACTCAGGTGTAAAAGGGGCGGAGCAGTTCCGTGTTCCAAGCTCGTGGCTCGTCGATCTGGCGATCAACATTGTAGAGGTGGTACGCTCCATTGTGGAGGACTCTGGTGACTATGAAGGGGCCTTCCCAAGTAGGAGCAAGCTTGTGTGGCTTCTGTTGATCCACTCAGAGGACCAGATCTCCTTCTTGGAAGGCTCGACTTTTCACATTCCGGGCGTGAAAACGGCGCAAGTCTTGCTGATAAATGGTTGATCTGATCATGGCCATCTCCCTTTCTTCTTCTAAGAGGTCGACTGCGTCTTGCCAGGCCTGTTCTGCTTCAGCCTCGGTGTAAAGTTCAACTCGGGGTGCATTGTGAAGAAGATCACTCGGCAGGACTGCTTCGGCTCCATAAACCAGAAAGAACGGGGTTCTTCCAGTCGACCGGTTAGGGGTGGTTCTTAATCCCCACAGAACTGACGGAAGCTCGTCGACCCAAGCGCCTGCCGCGTGCTTGAGATCGCGCATCAATCGAGGCTTTAGTCCTTTGAGAATCAGACCATTTGCTCTCTCAGCTTGTCCATTCGATTGGGGATGGGCGACCGATGCGTAGTCGACTCGTGAGCCTTGAGAGGCGCAAAAAGCTCTGGACTTGTCCGAATCAAAGTTTGACCTGTTATCAGTGATGATGCTATGCGGGACTCCATATCTGAATGTTAACCCTCTGACGAAACTGATAGCAGTGCAAGCATCGAGATTCTTGATGGGCTTAGCTTCGATCCATTTGGTAAATTTGTCGACTGCCACAAGCACATGAGTGAATCCACTCCTGCCCGTTCTCAATGGACCAACCATGTCCAATCCCCAGACGGCAAAGGGCCAGACGAGTGGAATGGTCTGCAGGGCTGATGCAGGCTTGTGTGACATGTTGGAGTAGAACTGGCACCCTTCACACTTGTCAACTATCTCTTTCGCCATCTCATTTGCTTTTGGCCAGTAAAAACCAGCTCGGTATGCTTTAGCCACAATAGTCCGAGAGGACGCATGGTGACCACAGGTCCCCGAGTGGATATCATTAAGGATTATCTGACCCTCTTCTGGTGTTATGCATTTCTAACCGACTCCAGTCGCGCTCTCTCTATACAGCTGTCCCCTTATGACTGTGAAGGCCTTGGATCGGCGGACGATCTGTCGAGCCTCCTCCTCGTCTTCCGGGAGTTCTTTCCTTAGGATATACGCGATGTACGGTATTATCCAGTCAGGGGTGATTGCCAAGACTTCCATGATTAGGTCGACCACTGCAGGTACTTCAACTTCAGTCGGATCTGTGGCACTTTTCGGCTGCGGGGCTTCTTCTGTGAAAGGATCTTCTTGGACTGACGCGAATGAATGTGTTCCAAGAACACGTTGCTGGGAATGGCTTCTCTCTTGGAGCCTGTCTTTGCCAAATCGTCAGCTGCCTGATTTTTCAGTCGGGGGATGTGATGAAGCTCTAACCCCTCGAATTTCTTTTCTAGCTTTCGCACTGCATTGCAGTACCCAGTCATTGCCGGACTCCTGACGTCCCACTCCTTCATTACTTGATTAACCACCAAATCTGAGTCACCATAGACCATGAGGCGACGGACGCCGAGTGAAATGGCCATGCGCAACCCATACAAAAGTGCTTCATATTCTGCTTCATTATTGGAGGAATCAAAGTGAATCTGGAAAACATATCTGAGCTTATCTCCTTGGGGGGAGACTAGGACTACTCCCGCACCCGAACCATCCAGCATCTTGGATCCATCGAAGAACATGGTCCAGTGCTCCGAGTGAACTTGAGTCGGGAGTTGCTGTTCAATCCACTCGGCGATAAAATCCGCAATTGCTTGGGACTTGATAGCCTTCTTTGCTTCAAACTTGATATCTAAGGGAAGGAGTTCAATCGCCCATTTGGCCACTCGACCAGTTGCGTCCCTGTTATGCAGGATCTCTAATAGTGGGGCGTCGCTGACGATTGTAATGGAGTGGTCAGAGAAGTAATGTGCAACTTTCTTCGTTGTCATATAAATCCCATATACAAGCTTCTGGTAGTGAGGGTATCTTTGTTTTGAAGGGGTCAAAACTTCAGACACATAATATACTGGGCGTTGAACTTTGAAGGCCTTTCCTTCCTCTTCCCGCTCGACCGTGAGTACTGTACTGACAACTTGTCCTGTGGCTGCAATGTAAAGCAGCAGAGGCTCTTTGCTGATTGGGGCAGCAAGCACTGGCTGGGTGGAGAGCAGAGCTTTGAGCTCTGCAAACGCTGCATCAGCTTCTGGAGTCCACTCGAACTTGTCAGACTTCTTCATCAGTCGGTAAAGAGGCAACGCCTTTTCACCGAGACGAGAAATGAATCGACTTAAAGCAGCCAAGCAGCCTGTAAGCTTTTGGACATCGTGCACGCATACAGGACGCTTCATCCGGAGTATGGTGCCAATTTTTTCAGGATTGGCGTCGATCCCCCGTTCGGAAACGAGAAAACCGAGTAACTTTCCACCTGGAACCCCGAAAGTGCACTTTGATGGATTGAGCTTGATATCGTACCTCCTGAGGTTGGCAAAGGTTTCGGCAAGGTCAGCCCGTAGGTCGGAACCTTTCCGGGACTTGACCACAATATCATCCATGTATGCCTCCACATTCCGACTGATTTGAGTGAGTAAACACTTCTAAATCATTCTCATGAATGTGGCTCCGGCGTTCTTGAGGCCGAACGGCATGGTGACGTAACAGAAGCATCCGAACGAAGTGATGAAAGCTGTTTTGATCTCGTCGGGCCCATACAGACAGATCTGATGGTACCCGGAGTATGCATCTAGAAAAGACAATCTCTCGCACCCCGCAGTTGAGTCGACTATTTGGTCGATGCGAGGGAGAGGAAAATGATCTTTCGGGCAGGCCTGATTGATATGTTTGAAATCAATGCACATGCAGAGTGACTTGTCCTTCTTGGGGACCATGACGACATTGGCGAGCCACTCGGAGTGGTAAATCTCTCAAATGAACTCAGCTGCTAAGAGCCGAGCCACCTCCTCGCCAATGGCTTGCTTCTTCTGGACGGCGGACCGTCGAAGATGTTCCTTCACGGGCTTGAATTTTGGGTCGACTCGTAGACGGTGCTCAGCCAGCCCCCTGGGAACTCCAGGCATGTCAGAGGGTTTCCTTGCGAAGATGTCCCAGTTCTCACAGAGGAGCTGGATGAGCGCTTCTTCCTATTTGGATTCGAGCGTCGTCGAGATGTGATTCGGAGCAGCGTCGGGGTCGGTCGGGTGAATGTGGACTGTCTTTGTTTCACCAGCCGACTGAAAAGCTGACTCGGAGGCGGGCTTCTTAGCTCGCAGCAATTCACTCGGATCGGCAGTCTTTTGGTACTCTTTCAGCTCGACCACTGCCATCTGAGCATCAGCGATCTTTGATCCCTTCTGAAAACACTCTTCTGCTTTCTTCTGGTTGTCCGTAACAGTGATCACACCCTTGGGGCCAGGCATCTTTAACTTAAGATACACGTAACATGGTCGAGCCATGAAGCGTGCGTAAGCTGGCCTGCCCAAAATGGCGTGATAAGCACTCTGGAAGTCCACAACCTCAAATGTCAACTTTTCCTTGCGGTAATTCTTTGAATCACCAAAAACCACATCAAGAGCAATCTAGCCGAGTGACTTGGCTTTCTTCCCAGGAATGACTCCGTGGAAGCTCATGTTACTGGTACTAAGTCTGGACATCGGAATGCCCATTCCTTTCAACGTTTCAGCATACAGTATGTTCAGGCCGCTGCCGCCATCCATCAGGACTTTGGTCAGTCGAGTGCCTTCGACAACTGGGTCGACCACCAAAGCTTGCCTCCCTGGGGTGGCAATGTGCGTCGGGTGATCAGACTGGTCGAATGTGATGGCGGTCTGAGACCACTTCAGGTAACTGGGTGTTGCCGGAGCAACCGTGTTCACCTCACGGTTAATGACTTTCAGTTGACTTTTGCTTTCGACATCAGCAAAAATCATCAAGGTAGAATTGACTTAGGGGTATCCATCATCACTATCATCCTTGTCCTCAACTCTGTCTGGCTCCTTTTCCTTATCCTTGGGCTGCTTGCCTTGAAACTGCTGGATTAGGAGCCGGCACTGTCGAGTGGTATGCTTTGGGAAAATAAAATTACCCTCTTCATATTTCTTGGTGTGGATGTGACATGGCAGGTCCAAAACATCATTCCCATCCTGATCCTTAACTTTCTTGGGCTTCCATGTGCCCTTGGGTTTCCCCTTGAAGTTTCCCTGGGCCACGGCCAGAGCCTCCCCAGGGGCGGCTGGCTCGGCCTTCCGCTTCTGCTTCCGACTGGAGTTTCCTCCGGTTTCTTGGGCGACTGATTTGAGTTCGCCACTTCGGAGTCGGTCTTCATCTTCACCATTAGCGTACTTGGTGGCAATCTCCATCATCCGATTCAGAGGCATCTTTCCAGTTCGACCGAACTTCAGATTCAACTCTCTGTATTTGACGCCTTCCTTGAAAGCGCAAACTGCTTGATGGTCTGGCACGTTCTCGACCGAGTGGTGCAGGGTGATCCACCTCTGGATGTATTCCCTCAGTGTTTCATTCGGCTTCTGTACGCAAGACCGTAACTCTGTAAGGCCTGCGGGGCACTTGCATGTTCCTTTGAAGGTTGTGATAAACACTCGGGCGAGGTCCTCCCAAGTGTAAATGCTACTGGGTGCCAACTGATTCAGCCACGCTCTGGCTGAGCCTTCCAACATGAGAGGCAAATGCTTCATGGCCACCTCATCATTGCCACCGCCAATCTGCACAGCCACTCAGTAATCTTCGAGCCATGTGTCGGGCTTGGATTCACCGGTGAACTTGCTGACTCCAGTCGCCAGTCTGAAGTTGGGGGGAATCACCGCGGCCCTGATGGCTCGACTAAAACATTCTGGCCCCGAAGCATGTGCCCTACTGCCGGTGGGCGCATCTCTGTTGTGGCCATCTCGATGAGCCCTGGTCCTATCCACCAAACCTTGAACGAGGATGGATCTCGCGTCAAAGCCTGGGTCCCTGGGGTCGACTGGAATCCTCTGCCCAACATTATGGGGGCACCTGTCGAGGTGCATATGACCCACTCCTCGGGGGAGGGGATGGCACTTGACGTCGATCATCACGGTCGGGTCGGTGATCATACTGCTCATTTCTTCTGTACTGATCGTGCCGGTCCCCACGTCCCTCATGCCTCGGGAGCGATCTCGGGCTGTGAGCCGACTGGACTGTTTCTGTTGCAACGGATCGACTGTGGATCCTGTTCAGCGACTGAGAGACGGCGGAATTCTGATTTCCCGCCGCTCGGAGCAATGCTCTGATCTGCAACAAGCCCCTGCCAGCCTCTGACTGGGAGGGCTGAATTGACTCTGCTATGCGGGCCGCGGCGGCCAAATTCTGAACTGGAGTTCGGTATACCTGCGGCGGCGGGAAGAGCTGACGTCGACTGGATTCAGGAGCTTGCTGTCGTCGACTGGACTTGGGAGCCCGCTGACGCGCTTGCTCGTCGAGTATTCGCTGCAGATTTTCCAGTCAAGTGCGCTCGGCCAGGTTGGCCAAGCGCGCATCCTCCAAGGCCCGGGCCTCGGGGGTTTCTCCAACAATAGGAGTGTGGAGCGCGTCCATGTTCCGGCGGCGAAGCTCCTCTCGCTGCAATGACGTGAGAGGCTCAGGGAGGTACTCGTCGTGGGGATGCGACGGATCGCCCCTCTCCACACCACCATCAGCGCGATGGAATCCGGGAGGACTGTGTGTTCCCTCGACCGCCAGAACCTCAGCTAAAGGGTCGCTGCTATCGCACTCGGATGCGGTCTCCGCGGAGCCAGTCGACAGGTTGAACAGGCCTCAAAGGGATTCGTCGGGCTCGATTGCCGCGACTTGTGGGGCTGCCGACTGGCGGGCCACGGCGTGCCTCACCCACCGTTGGAGTCTCGACCGACCTGAGCGCTTGCGCTGGTGGGAGACAGGGCGGGGAGACGACACGGGGGCCGACCGATATTGGGTCGACGGCTGCCGCAGGAGGACGCCACGAATGCACGCGGGGAAGTGCGTTGCACCGCGGACGGGGAGCGCGTCGACGTCGAGCGGCGCCTCCTGGAGCCAGGCGGAGTCGTCGGCGATGAAGGTGAGCGCGCCGAGTCGGATCTCACGGCCCTCTACCAAAACTCCGCAGGAAACCATGGTCAAATGGATCGGAAAAATCGCAACTTCCCCAATTAGGCGCTAAGACTAATGCCCCACGGTGGGCGCCAACTGTCGTGGTTCTAGGTCTGACAGTGAGGTAGGGGGGTGTGTATGGAGAGGCTAGATCTTAGCTATTGGGAAGTTGTAAGCACGCAAGGTTTACGAGTTCAGGCCCTTCTCGGAGGAAGTAACAGCCCTACGTCTCGGTGCCCGGAGGCGGTCGATTGGATTATGCGTGTGTAGATAACAAGGGTGCGAACCCCTCATACTGAGGAGGGGGGTGGCTTATATAGAGTTCGCCGGCCCTCTCCTGCCCTCAGTAATGCAGGGTTTAAGGTACATTTAAGGTGGGGCGTTACTGGTAACGCCTCTAATAAAGTGCTATAATAACCATAACGACTACTTAATGCCCGACCGTTTGCCTGCGGAGTGACTTTAGGTCTTCTGGCTTCATGGTCGAGTGGTTGTTCTTTGGTCGAGTGTCTTGACCCCGTCGAGTGGGATGCCTTCCAGTTGTTTGAGAGGTGACTCATTCTAGGGATGTCCTTGGGTAGGGCTTTTTAGGATGGGTCCGTGCCCCTACCCTAGGTACATAGCTTCATCAGGGTCCTATTGGAAGCTAAGGGATATTAAGGCCTCCTTTTAATAGATAACTTGAACAAAGCATTAGCACATAGTGAATACATGAACTCCTCAAACTATGGTCATCACCGGGAGTGGTCCCGATTATTGTCACTTCGAGGTTGCCAGATCATAACACATAGTAGGTGACTATAGACTTGCAAGATAGGATCAAGGACTCACATATATTCATGAAAACATAATAGGTTCAGATCTGAAATCATGGCACTTGGGCCCTAGTGACAAGCATTAAGCATAGCAAAGTCATAGCAACATCAATCTCAGAACATAATGGATACTTGGGATCAAACCCTAACAAAACTAACTCGATTACATGATAAATCTCATCCAACCCATCACCGTCCAGCAAGCCTACGATGCAATTACTCACGCACGGCGTTGAGCATCATGAAATTGGTGATGGAGGATGGTTGATGATGACGACGGCGACGAATCCCCCTCTCCGAAGCCCCGAACGGACTCCAGATCAGCCCTCCCGAGAAGTTTTAGGGCTTGGTGGCGGCTCCGTATCGTAAAACGCGATGATTTCTTCTCCCTGATTTTTTATCTCCGAAAGCAAATATATAGAGTTGGAGTTGGCGTGGGGGGGTTTCCAGGGGGCCCACGAGGTAGGGGGCGTGCCCTAGGGGGGGGTGGCACCCCCCACCCTCGTGAGAAGGGTGTGGGCCCCCTGGTCTTCATCTTTGGCGAGGATTTTTTATTATTCTTTCTAAGATGTTCCGTGGAGTTTTAGGTCATTCCGAGAATATTTGTTTTCTGCACATAAAACAACACCATGGCTATTCTGCTGAAAACAGCGTCAGTCTGGGTTAGTTCCATTCAAATCATACAAGCTAGAGTCCGAAACAAGGGCAAAAGTGTTTGGAAAAGTAGATACGACGGAGACGTATCATGGGACATATTTGGAAGTGAGAAAGTGGTTGAGGGCTTTGGAGCATATCACTAAGCACTTTGAGCAAGCAAGCCATTAAGCAACACCTCATCCCTTCTTAATAGTATTGGCTTTCCTATAGACTCAATGTGACCTTGGATCACTAAAATAGAAAATGTAGAGTCTTGAGCTTGGAGCTTGAGCCAATCCTTTGTCCTTAGCATTTTGAAGGGGTTCCAAATCCTCTAGTCCATGCCACTTCATTATTGAACTTATCTGAAACATACTAGGTAAAAGTGTTAGTCCAACAAGAGATATGTTGTCATTAATTATCAAAATCACCCAGGGAGCACTTGTGCTTTCAGGTTCCAATTGATTATGAGAACAAAGTTGCTATCTATGATGATTATGGTGATGACATGAATGCTATAAGGAATAATGATAACCATGAAACTTTTCATCATGATTTTAATTTTCAATTGGATTATGCCTCACATGATAGTTATTTCATTGAGTTTTCTCCCACTACTATTGATGAGAATAGATTTGCTTATGTGGAGAGTAATAAATTTTCTATGCTTGTGGATCATGAAAAGTATGCTTTATGTGATAGCTATATTGTTGAATTCATTCATGATGCTACTGAAAATTATTATGAGGGATGATACGTCCATTTTGCATCATGCTTTTATATTGATATTTATTGCATTATGGGATGTTATTACACACTATGTCACAATACTTATGCCTACTCTCTTATTTTACAAGGTTTGCATGAAGAGGGAGAATGCTGGCAGCTGGAATTCTGGGCTGGAAAAGGAGCAAATATTAGAGACCTATTCTGCACAACTCCAAAAGTCCAGAAACTCCACAGAAGTCAGATTTGGAATATATAAAAAATATTGGGCGAAGAAAGCACCAAAGGGGGGCCACCCACCATCCATGAGAGTGGGGGGCGCCCCCCTACCTCGTGGGCCCCCTGGCAGGCCTCCTGTGTCCATATTTTGCTATATGAAGTATTTCGCCCAGGAAAAAATCAGAAGGAAGCTTTCGGGATGAAGCGCCACCCTCTTGAGGCGGAACCTAGTGAAACCAATCTAGGGCACTGGCGGAGCTGTTCTGCCGGGGAAACATCCCTCCGGGAGGGGGAAATCATCACCATCGATCCTCTCACCGGGAGGGGGTCAATCTCCATCAACATCTTCACCAGCACCATCTCATCTCAAACCCTAGTTCATCTCTTGTATCCAATCTTTGTCTCAAAACCTCAGATTGGTACCTGTGGGTTGCTAGTAGTGTTGATTACTCCTTGTAGTTGAAGCTTGTTGGTTTATCTGGTGGAAGATTATATGTTCAGATCCTTTATGCATATCAATACCCCTCTGATTATGAACATGAACATGAATTTTGAGTAGTTACGCTTGTTCCTGAGGACATGGGAGAAGTCTTGCTATAAGTAGTCATGTGAATTTGGTATTCGTTTGATATTTTGATGAGATGTATGTTGTATTTCCTCTAGTGGTGTTATGTGAACATCGACTACATGACACTTCACCATTATTTGGGCCTAGGGGAAGGCATTGGGAAGTAATAAGTAGATGATGGGTTGCTAGAGTGACAGAAGCTTAAACCCTAGTTTATGCGTTGTTTTGTAAGGGGCTGATTTGGATCCATATGTTTCATGCTATGGTTAGGTTTACCTTAATACTTCTTTTGTAGTTGCGGATGCTTGCAAGAGGAGTTAATCATAAGTGGGGTGCTTGTCCAAGGAACGGCAGTACCCAAGCACCGGTCCACCCACATATCAAATTATCAAAGTAACGAACGCGAATCATATGAGCGTGATGAAAACTAGCTTGATGATAATTCCCATGTGTCCTCGGGAGCACTTTCCTTTATATAAGAGTTTGTCCATGATTTTCCTTTGCTACAAAAAGGATTGGGCCACCTTGCTGCACCTTGTTTACTTTTGTTACTTGTTACCCGTTACAAATTACCTTATCACAAAACTATCTGTTACCGATAATTTCAGTGCTTGCAGAGAATACCTTACTGAAAACCGCTTGTCATTTCCTTCTGCTCCTTGTTGGGTTCGACACTCTTACTAATCGAAAGGACTATGATAGATCCCCTATACTTCTGGGTCATCAAGACTCTTTTCTGGTGCCGTTGCCGGGGAGTGAAGGACCCTTGGTAGGTGGAATTTGGTAAGGAAAAATGTATATAGTGTGCTGAAATTTACTGTCACTTGTTACTATGAAAGTAATCCTTTGAGGGGCATGTTCGGGGTATCTTCACCCCGACCAGTAGAGCAAAGAGTTGCTCCTCAACCTACTGAACCTATTGAAAATGTTTACTTTGAAATTCCTTCGGGTATGATAGAGAAACTGCTAGCTAATCCTTTTACAGGAGATGGAACATTGCATCCTGATTTACACCTAATCTATGTGGATGAAGTTTGTAGATTATTTAAGCTTGCAGGTATGCCCGAGGATGTTATCAAGAAGAAGGTATTCCCTTTATCTTTGAAGGGAAAGGCATTGACATGGTTTAGGCTATGCGATGATATTGGATCATGGAACTACAACTGATTGAAATTGGAATTCCATCTGAAGTTTTATCCTATGCATCTGGTTCATCGTGATCATATATATATATATATATATATATATATATATATAATTTTTGGCCTCACGAAGGAGAAAGCATCGCTCAAGCTTGGGGGAGGCTTAAGTCAATGTTATATTCATGCCCCAATCATGAGCTCTCAAGAGAAATTATTATTCAAAATTTTTATGCTTGGCTTTCTCTCAATAATCGCTCCATGCTCGATACTTCTTGTACTGGTTCTTTTATGATGAAGACTATTGAATTCGGATGGGATTTATTGGAAAGAATTAAATTAACTCTGAAGATTGGGAACTCGACGAAGGTAAGGAGTCAGGCATAACACCTAAGTTTGATTGTGTTAAATCTTTTATGGATACCGATGCTTTTCATGAATTTAGCACTAAATAAGGACTTGACTCTGAGATAGTAGCTTCTTTCTGTGAATCCTTTGCTACTCATGTTGATCTCCCTAAGGATAAGTGGTTCAAATATCATCCTCCCATTGAAGTTGTAACATCCCAAATTTTCAATTTGGAATGTTATACATTAGATCATCATGCATATCATATTTTCTTGCATTTTGGTCGATCCTAGAAATTTCACGCAACTCAAGGACCCTCGGAGAGAGTTGGAGATTTCGTTATTTTCATATTTGAGTTTTCTCAAACTTTGAAAAGAGGATCATTTGATTTTATTTGTTTCATCTTCAATTATTTTCCCAATATCAAATATGAGAGAGGGGAATAATATGACTTTCCCAAATTTAGGAAAAATGAAGATGTAATAATAAATCAAATCTTGGATTTGTCGGAGTTTATTTGCATTTTATTTGGATTAGGGAAAAATGCGTGTTTCCAAAAATTTCACCTAGGCCCTGAGAAAAGTTCATTTTGTTCGACTCATTTTTAGGAGTCGGGGAAAATTTACTTTGGGAATTTTGGAGTTCGTTTAGATTTTCTTTTCTTTGTTTTTCTGCGCGCGTATCTATTCAAAAAAAATCACGTTGCGCCGCCTGGGCCAAGGCCCAGCCGGCCAGGCCAGGCCAGCCTCCACCAGCGCGCACCCGCGCGCAGCCCCAGCGCCGTCGCCGCGCCGAGTCCGATTCGGACTCAGCCACCGCCGCCGCCCTTTTTCTTGCCCCTCCCCCAAGTCTCTTCCCCCCTCCCCTCTTTAAATACCTAGCTACCCCCCTCTCCCCACACCACTCCGCGCTGCCCCCAAGCAGCAGCAGCAGCCCGCGCCGCCACCTAGCGCCGCCGCCGCCTAGCACCGCCGCCCAACGCCACCGCCGCCGCCGCCCCTCGCCGGAGCCCCTCGCCGAGGTAGCCCCGTGCCGCGCCATCCCTTCCCTTGGTTCGGTTTTTTTTCTAAAAACCGTTCCGGTTTCTTTTCGTTCGTTGTTTCGGTTTTTTTTTGAAACCCTGGATCGGTTTCTCATTTGTTTTCGGTTTAGTTGTTTAGCGAGCGTTTGCCGGACCGTTCGTCCTAACGAACGTGATCACCGGTTATTCTCGGTTGGCGAACGTCCGTTCGTTTAACTGTTCGTCGTTTCTTTTTCGTCGGTTTACTTCACGTTTTCTGATCGCGATTTCAGATCCGATCTTCGTTCTAGTTTATCTCCCCGCTCATTTGTCGGAATCAGGTGATTCAAGCGCCTGGAGTTTCGTTTCGAAACCGCCGTTCTGACTAATCAACTTAAACAAGTTTTTGCTACTGTAAAATTTTCCCTAGTTTCAACTTGCTAGAACCGAGTTGTTTTCTTCCGCCGTTTGTTTTCTGTTGCTTTGTTCGGTTCGTTCTTTCTTTGCAACCGGAGTTCTTAAGTTGAACTTTCTGGTTCGATCTCTTGTTCGAGTTTTACCTGTGCATTAGATGAGTACTTAATGTATGCTTGTTGTTTGTCTACGATAGATTACCCGGAGTGCGCCGCCTGTTACTTTGAATCTCTAGGTCTCGCGGATCATCAGCAAGGCAAGTAACACTTTGATCATACCTTTTCTACAACCCAGTTTTATTGCATTAGATCAATCCTCACACAGTGCATGATTAGGATCTAATTAAATTGTGGGATGGGAAGTAGATGAGGTAGTACCTATTACCTGTTTATTATGAAACCTTTGGGAGTTACTTCTACGTTTGCTTATTATGCCATCCTATGCTAGTAGACGTGGATTGGGTGAGTGATATCCATGACAGATGTGAGTCTGATAATTTTAAGGGTTTATCTAAGGTGGCAACTTAAACACACATCTGGGTGGATTGAGGCACCTGATGTCTATCAGGACTTGCCTGTTTTCTTTTGGACCGCCACCCAGGCTCAAAGGGATCATAAGATCTTTCATGCTAGAAACTTACGTGTGCAGCCACAAGCCACTATGGGCTCTGGCATAGTTGATTAAGTCGTGCGAACTCTTACAGGGTAGACTAGCAGATGTAGGGGAAAGTAGGTGTACCGGTCTATCCATCGTAAGGTGCTAGCGCTTCTGAAAGACTATGTCTCGGTCATCCGTCTTCTCAAACACCATGTAGTGCGAGAAAACAAACGGAGGCAATCGAGTCTTGTGGGGAAAAGTGCGCAAACCTCTGCAGAGTGTAATAAACTAATCATGATTAGCCGTGTCCCCGGTTATGGACATCTTGAGTATCTAGTACTTGAATATCATGTGAATCTCATCATGTTACTTCTAATTAATATTGTTGGGTTTTAATTGTTCACTTAATTGGGATCGGAATGCTGTCAACCATTCTCGATGTTCAACTACCATGATAGTTAAAAAAATTCATTCCTTTGCAGTAGGGAAAAACTGGCTTTACGCAAAACTATAACCATAGAGCCTTCCACCAGCCATACATGCATATAGTATAGCTCATTACTGTTCATTACCCTCTATGTGTTACTTTGCCAGCATATTCCATGTGCTGACCCATTTTCGGGCTGCAACTTTCATGTTGCAGACTTTTCAGACGACGAGTAAGGTGCTTTTAGGTCGTGGTTCTATACTCAGTGATGCCATTGGAGTTGATGGACCCATTTATCTTCCAAGTCTTCCGCTGTTATCGTTATTAGATGGCCTTAAGCCATATTTATTGTAATAAGTTCTCTTTGAGACATCGATGTAATAAGTGTGTGATTGCTACTCTGCTATAAATCCTTCGAAGTACTGTGTGGTGTTAGCATTACTGATCCAGGGATGACACCGGAGCACAGAGACTTGATCCATTCGGGTCGGGTCGCTACAGAAGTAAAAGTAGTTGAACATATTAAAGTTGAAGAAAAGACTATCACTTATAATGTTGATCCTATTGTTCCTACCGCTTATATTGAGAAACCACATTTCCCTGTTAGAATAAAGGATCATGCTAAAGCTTCAATTGTGGTCAACAAAAGTAATATTAGAACACCCAAACCCTCTTAGCAAATTAAAGTTGAACCTAGTATTGCTATGGTTAAAGATTTCTTGGTTGATAATATTGATGGGCATGTTATTTACTTTTGTGATGAAGCTGCTAGAATTGCTAAACCCAATACAAAAGATAAACATAGACCTATAGTTGGCATGCCTGTTGTTTCTGTTAAAATAGGAGATCACCGTTATCATGGCTTATGTGATATGGGTGCTAGTGTCAGTGCAATACCTTATACCTTATATGAAGAACTTATGCATGATATTGCACCTAGTGAGATAGAAGATATTAATGTTACTATTAAGCTTGCCAATAGAGATACTATCTCTCCGATTGGGATTGTTAGAGATGTTGAAGTCTTGTGTGGGAAAATTAAATATCCTACTGATTTTCTTGTTCTTGCTTCCCCACAAGATAACTTTTGTCCCATTATATTTGGTAGACCCTACTTGAATACTGTTAATGCTAAGATAGACTGCAAAAAGGATATTGTTTCTGTTGGTTTAGGGGATATGCCCCATGATTTTAATTTTGCTAAATTTCGTAGACAACCCCATGATAAAGAATTGCCTAGTAAAAATGAAATTATTGGTCTTGCTTCTATTGTCGTGCCTCCTAATGATCCTTTAGAACAATATTTGCTAGACCATGAAAATGATATGTTTATGAATGAAAGAAGGGAAACAGATGAAGTATTCTTTAAACAGGGACCTATTTTGAAACACAACTTGCCTGTCGAACTTCTAGGGGATCCTCCTCCACCCATGGGTGATCCCGTGTTTGAACTTAAACCATTGCTTGATACTCTTAAATATGCTTATCTTGATGAAAAGAAGATATATCCTGTTATTATTACTGTTAACCTTTCAGAGCAAGAAGAAGAGAAATTATTGAAAACTCTGAAGAAGCATCGTGCTGCTATTGGATATACTCTTGATGATCTTAAGGGCATTAGTCCCACTCTATGCCATCACAAAATAAAATTGGAGAAAGACGCTAAACCGGTTGTTGATCACCAATGATAGTTAAATCCTAAGATGAAGAAGTGGTAAGAAAAGAAATACTAAAGCTTCTGGTGGTAGGTATAATTTATCCTATTGCTGATAGTCAGTGGGTAAGTCCTGTCCATTATGTCCATAAGAAAGGAGGTATTACTGTTGTTCCTAATGATAAAGATGAATTGATCCCGCAAAGAATTGTTACAGGTTATAGAATGGTAATTGATTTCTGCAAACTAAATAAAGCTACTAAAAAGGATCATTACCCTTTACCTTTTATTGATCAAATGCTAGAAATATTATCCAAACATACACATTTTTGCTTTCTAGACGGTTATTCTGGTTTCTCTCAAATACCCGTGTCAAAAGAGGATCAAGAAAAGACCACCTTTACTTGCCTTTTTGGTACTTTTCCTCATAGGCGTATGCCTTTTGGTTTTTGTAATGCACCTGCTACCTTTCAAAGATGTATGACTGTTATATTCTCTGACTTTTGTGAAAAGATTGTTGAGGTTTTCATGGATGATTTTTCTGTATATGGAAATTGTTTTGATGATTGCTTAAGCAACCTTGATCGAGTTTTGCAGAGATGTGAGGAAACCAATCTTGTCTTGAACTCGAAGAAGTGCCACTTTATGGTTAATGAAGGTATTGTCTTGGGGCATAAATTTTTTGAAAGAGGTATTGAAGTTGATAAAGCTAAAGTTGATGCTATTGGAAATATGCCATGTCCAGAGAAAAAATTAAAGGTATAAGAAGTTTCCTTGGTCATGCCGGTTTTTATAGGAGGTTCATTAAAGACTTCTCAAAAATTTCTAGGCCTCTGACTAATCTCTTACAAAAAGATGTTCCTTTTGTCTTTGATGATGATTGTGTAGAAGCATTTGAAATACTTAAGAAAGCCTTGATTTTTGCACCCATTGTTCAGCCACCTGATTGGAATTTACCCTTTGAAATTATGTGTGATGCTAGTGATTATGCTGTAGGTGCTGTTCTAGGACAAAGAGTTGATAAGAAATTAAATGTTATCCAATATACTAGTAAAACTCTAGACAGTGCCCAGAGAAATTATGCTACTACCGAAAAAGAATTTTTAGCGGTTGTATTTGCTTGTGATAAGTTTAGACCTTACATTGTTGAATCTAAAGTAACTATTCACACCGATCATGCTGCTATTAAATATCTTATGGAAAAGAAAGATGCTAAACCTAGACTTATTAGATGGGTTCTCCTACTACAAGAATTTGATTTGCATATTATTGATATAAAGGGAGCTGAGAACCCCGTTGCAGACAACTTATCTAGGTTAGAGAATGTTCTTGATGACCCACTACCTATTGATGATAGCTTTCCTGATGAACAATTAGCTGTCATAAATGATTCTCGTACTGCTCCATGGTATGCTGATTATGCTAATTACATTGTTGCTAAATTTATACCATCTAGTTTCACATACCAACAAAAGAAAAAGTATTTCTATTATTTAAGACATTACTTCTGGGATGACCCTGTAACAACCCCATAATTTGGTTATCAATTTTTGTGCTGTTATTCCTTCCTGGCACTCATTTAAAAAAAATTCTCATGGGTTTGCTGGATGACTCTCAGAAATTTTTTCATTTCCAACCTTTCAAAACCTTGCTCATATCTTTTTCAGTGGGCAAGCCCTCATTTGCATCATCTCAAACCCTAGATTCCAAATTTTGGATAGGTCCTTTCTGCTTACAAGGGAGCCATCATTTTCCTTGATCTGTTGATCCTCCCAATCGTTCCCAGAGATCACCCTATCTTTTTGAACCTTGGATATGCAAAAATATTGCCAAGTCCCATGCAATATTTTTGAATTATGATTTATTCCTTTTCTTGCCTTTCTGAGGAATAAAATCCAAAGGCATAGCTAGCCATCTCCTAAATTCATGAGGATTGGTGGAGTTGATACTTATGCCTAATCCAAGCTTTGGCAAGTATATTGGCCATAATTAAATAAGGAAAAATTGCCTTTTCCTATTTAATGCCAATATTGCATTTCTGCCAATTTCCAAAGGAACTACTATGTTTATAGCAGAGAAAATCCTCACATAAATTGTGGAGCTTTTCCTTGCTATATAATCACTAGTTCAATCCTAATATCATGTTCCTCAGTTCAAAAATTTGGCACATGATCCAATGCAAGTTTCTGCCTTCTATGAAATTTTGCAAAGGAAGTGCTTTATTCCTAACTCCAATTGAGCTATAATTTGGCAGGTCATTAACATGGTTAAATAACCTATGAATTCCAAATATGAGCTCAATCCCCTCATCCTAGCTCCCTGTGCAATTTTTCAAAGTTTCTGACCAGAATGTAACTTTGTGAAGGAAGTACCTTCATAGAGTTTTCAAATGGGATGAAACTTTTCCATCCTCTCAAGTGTCTCAAATCATTAGCCTCCACCAAATTTCAGATCATTTCATTGGACTATGTGCGCACAGGAGCAATGCTTGGTTTCTGTCCAATTTTTTAGTTTTTGAAGCAAGTGCATTTTATCTTGCTCCATTATGGCTAAAAATATTCCCAGGGCTTCTCATATCCATATAACCTATCTCCACAAGATTTGGGCTCATTTCATCTAGCCAACTGCCATGAGGATTTTTCTAAAGTTTTTGGATAGAAATGATAGCTGTGAAGGAAGTACCATTTTGGTGAGTCCATTTGGTATGAACTTTTTAAAACATTATTATAGGTCCAAATCATCAAGATTTGCCAAGTTTCAGCCTAATCCATCACTCCTAGTGAGTGCTTCATCATGATTCAGTTTCTGGGTCAGATTTGGTGGTTGTACAACAACTATGGTAAATAGTTGTCCATTTTTACCTCAAAACTCCCAGGACTGTAGTCCTTTCTACCCTAAGCCTCCCAGA
Source organism: Triticum monococcum (assembly GCA_034509565.1). Lineage (NCBI taxonomy): Eukaryota > Viridiplantae > Streptophyta > Magnoliopsida > Poales > Poaceae > Triticum > Triticum monococcum. The sequence continues at coordinate 166,269,804 of CM067842.1, read as the reverse complement.
CAACATTTTTACCTTTTACCCTCTCTGGTTTAACCTCTGGTGTGTGGCCAAGTTTGCAACAGCAAACTTCTGGAGCTCGGTTTCAAGGACAACCAAGAGCCTAATCTTGGGGATTCCAAGGCACCCCAAGGTAATATTCAAGGACAACCAAGCATCTAAGCTTGGGGATGCCCCATATGGCATCCCCTCTTTCGTCTTCGTTCATCGGTAACCTTACTTGGAGCTATATTTTTATTTACCACATGATATGTGTTTTGCTTGGAGCGTCATTTTACTTTATTAGTATTTGCTTTCTATTTGAATAATATCAGAAGATCTTAAATTCTTAAATGTTAGAGAGTCTTCACATAGTTACATAATTGTTCGACTACTCATTGATCTTCACTTATATCTTTTGGAGTAGTTTGTCAGTTGCTCTAGTGCTTCACTTATATCTTTTTAGAGCACGACAGTTGTTTTATTTTGAAGAAAATTTTGAAATCTCATTCTTCATTTATATTATTTTGAGAGTCTTTAAAGAACATGGTAATTTGCTTTGGTTACAAACTTAGCCCTAATATGATAGGCATCCAAGAGGGATATAATAAAAACTTTCATATAACACTACTGCAAGATGGTCCAAACGCGACACTACGATCAGAGACCCTTCGAGAAACTGTGTGCAATGCAATGATCGCAAACAGTGGTGTAGGAAAACTATCAAAAAGGTGCAAAATGTTTGCGATGAGAGATGCATCAAACATCGTTCAGAATTTAGTTGCGTGTGCGATGCAGGGCATACAGTTCAGCTCAATGAACTGTTTGTGATGAGGAGGCACAAAAGAAACGGGCAGCCAGATGAAGGCGTGTGCGATATACAACATATAGTTCACTGGGATGAACAGTGTGTGATTAGGCAACACAATGGAAATTGTTCAACTGAACAAGATGTGTGTGATACGCGGCAAACAGGTCCGTAATCTAAAATGCGTGCGAAGACCAATAATAACACAGACGATTGCTGCTAATAAGCCGTGTGAATAATAACACAAACCTAAACAATCATTTGCGTTGAAGGGATGCACAAATTCTGCGCTAATTTGCATACAGGTGTTCCATCTAAAATGTTTACGATCAAGAGCTGCAGAAATGCACATTTTCTCTTTGCTTCCTGGGGAAGCTGTTGGTTTGCATACGGGTGTTCTAACTAAAACGTTTGCGATGAGTGTGTTATATTTAAAAAGCGAATTACACTACGGCTTGGGCGCCTTTACTGGAGAGGATGCGAGCAAGGCAGGCGCCCATGGAAGTCAAAGGGCTTGCTTCCAAGTGAGCCTGCGCAGCGTACAACTCGCATGCTTCCCAGTGAGCCTGCACACTCAAGGACAGCTTGCACGCATCTCGGTCAGCCTACGCACCGGACGGCGCTCGCATGCCTCCTGTTTAGTCAAGGTCAAGCAGCTGTCCGCATGGCATGTGGCGTTAAGTGAATGGTTAACAGAACTTTGGATTTACTAGAATTTAAAAACCAGGCATCTCAATGTTTTGCTGGCAATTAACGATGCCCTGGTGTTTGAAATTCATTCCCATTTCTTGCATGGGACCTAAGCATGCACCCAAGGACACATATTTGATTTTTCAACCAATTTATATGCACTGGAGCATGTGCATGTACTTCAAATTTGAATTATGCACATAAATGCATTGAAAACTCAGTTAATGCATAAAAATGTCCAAATGAACCCTGAAAAATCACACAACACTCCTGTTGTTCTATGTTGACACGAGAATTTTTTCTTGAAAGCAATAAGAGGCAATGGATATCGTTTCTTCCACAAAGGTGGGACGTTCCCTATGGAAAAACATCATGCTTGTTGTGGGAAGCTCCGGTTTGTGAGAAGCATATACCCAAACCTGCCACATATGGGACAAAATTTGTACCACAGCATGTTGATGCTGCTCCATGATAGCATGCCAAGTTTCATGAATTTCAGACAAGTTTTGGGTTTACTAGAATTTAAAAACCAGGCATCTCAATGTTTTGCCAGCAATCAACGGTGCCTCGGTGTTTGAAATTCATTCCCATTTCTTGCATGGAACCTAAGCATGCACCCAAAGACACATATTTGATTTTTCAACCAATTTATATGCACTGGAGCATCTGCATGTAGTTCAAATTTGAATTATGCACATAAAATGCATTGAAAACTCAGTTAATGCATAAAAATGTCCAAACGAACCCCGAAAAATCAGAAAAAAATCACACAACACTCCTATTGTTCTATGTTGACACGAGAAAAAAATTGAAAGCAATAAGAGGCAATGGATATCGTTTCGTCCACAAAGGTGGGACGTTCCCTACCGAAAACCATCATGCTAGTTGTGAGAAGCTCCGGTTTGTGAGAAGCATATACCTAAACCTGCCCCAAATGGGACAAAATTTGTACCACGACATGTTGATGCCGCTCCATGATAGCATGCCAAGTTTCATGAATTTCAGACGAGATTTGGATTTACTAGAATTTAAAAACCATCCATCTCAATGTTTTGCCGGCAATCAACGGTGCCCCGGTGTTTGAAATTCATTCCCATTTCTTGCATGGGACCTAAGAATGCACCCAAGGACACAAATTTGATTTTTCAACCAATTTATATGCACTGGAGCATGTGCATGTAGTTCAAATTTGAATTATGCACATAAATGCATTGAAAACTCAGTTAATGTATAAAATTGTCCAAACAAACCCCGAAAAATCACACAACACTATTGTTGTTCTATGTTGACACGAGAAATTTTTTTGAAAGCAGTAAGAGGCAATGGATATCGTTTCGTCCACAAAGGTGGGACATTCCCTACCAAAAACCATCATGTTTGTTGTGAGAAGCTCCGGTTTGTGAGAAGCATATACCCAAACCTACCCCAAATGGGACAAAATTTGTACCATGGCATGTTGATGCCGCTCCATGATAACATGCCAAGTTTCACAATTTTAGACAAGTTTTGGATTTACTAGAATTTAAAAACCATGCATCTCAATGTTTTGCCGGCAATCAACGGTGCCCCGATGTTTGAAATTCTTTCCCATTTCTTGCATGGGAACTAAGCATGCACCCAAGGACACAGATTTGAATTTCAACCAATTTATATGCACTGGAGCAAGTGCATGTAGTTCAAATTTGAATTATGCACATAAAATGCTTGGAAAACCTAGTTAGTGCATAAAAATGTCCAAACGAACCCCGAAAAATCACAAAAAATTACACAACACTCCTGTTGTTCTATGTTGACACAAGAAAAAAATTTGAAAGCAATAAGAGGCAATGGATATCGTTTCGTCCACAAAGGTGGGACGTTGCCTACCGAAAACCATCATGCTTGTTGTGAGAAGCTCCGGTTTGTGAGAAGCATATACCCAAACTCGCCCCAAATGGGACAAAATTTGTACTAGGCATGTTGATGCCGCTCCATGATAGCATGCCAAGTTTCCTGAATTTCAGATGAGTTTTGTATTTACTAGAATTTAAAAACCATGCATCTCATTGTTTTGTCGGCAATCAACGGTGCCCCGATATTTGAAATTCATTCCCATTTTTGCATGGGACCTAAGCATGCACCGAAGGACACATATTTGATTTTCAACCAATTTATATGCACTAGAGCATGTGCATGTAGTTCAAATTTGAATTATGCACATGAATGCATTGAAAACTTAGTTAATGCATAACAATGTCCAAACGAACCCCGAAAAATCACACAACACTCCTGTTGTTCTATGTTGACACGAGAATTTTTTTTGAAAGCAGTAAGAGGCAATGGATATCGTTTCGTCCACAAATGTGGGACGTTCCCTGCCGGAAACCATCATGCTTGTTGTGAGAAGCTTCGGTTTGTGAGAAGCATATATCCAAACCTGCCCCAAATGGGACAAAATTTGTACCACAGCATGTTGATGCCGCTCCTTATAGCATGCCAAGTTTCATGAATTTCAGATGATTTTTGGATTTACTAGAATTTAAAAACCAGGCATCTCAACGTTTTGCCGGCAATCAATGGTGCACCGGTGTTTGAAATCCATTACCATTTCTTGCATGGGACCTAAGCATGCACCCGAGGACACAAATTTTATTTTTCAACCAACTTATATGCACTGGAGCATGTGCATGTTGTTCAAATTTGAATTATGCACATAAAATGCATTGAAAGGTCAGTTAATGCATGAAAATGTCCAAATGAACCCCGAAAAATCACAAAAAATCACACAACACTCCTGTTGTTCTATGTGGACACGAGAAAGAAATTTGAAAGCAATAAGAGGCAATAGATATCATTTCGTCCACAAAGGTGGGACGTTCCCTACCGAAAACCATCATGCTTGTTGTGAGAAGCTCTGTTTTGTGAGAAGCATATACCCAAACCTGCCCCAAATGGGACAAAATTTGTACCACGGCATGTTGATGCCGCTCCAAGACAGCATGCCAAGTTTCATGAATTTCAGACGAGTTTTGGATTGACTAGAATTTAAAAACCAGGCATCTCAATGTTTTGCCGGCAATCAACGGTGCCCTGGTGAGGGAGTCTTGGACTAGGGGGTCTCCGGACAGCCGGACTGTTGGACTATGAAGATACAAGTTTGAAGACTTCGTCCCGTGTCCGGATGGGACTCTACTTGGCGTGGAAGGCAAGCTAGGCAATACAGATATGTATATCTCCTCCTTTGTAACCAACCTTGTGTAACCCTAGCCTCCACCGGTGTCTATATAAACCGGAGGGTTTTAGTCCGTAGGACAACATACAATCATACCGTAGGCTAGCTTCTAGGGTTTAGCCTCTTTGATCTCGTGGTAGATCAACTCTTGTGCTACTCATATTATCAAGAACAATCAAGCAGGACGTAGGGTATTACTTCCATCAAGAGGGCCCGAACCTGGGTAAACATCGTGTCCCCTGCCTCCTGTTACCATCCGCCTTAGACGCACAGTTCGGGACCCCCTACCCGAGATCCGCTGGTTTTGACACCGACATTGGTGCTTTCATTGAGAGCTCCACTGTGTCGTCACCGTAAGGCTTGATGGCTTCGTCGATCATCGCTAGCGATGCGGTCCAGGGTGAGGCTTTCCTCCCCGGACAGATCTTCGTATTCGGCGGCTTCGCACTGCGGGCCAATTTGCTTAGCCATTTGGAGCAGATCGAAAGCTACGCCCCTGGCCATCAGGTCAGATTGGGAAACTTGAACTACACGGCCGACGTCCGCGGAGACTTGAGCTTCGACGGATTCGAACCCATGCCGGACACGCCGCACAGTTGCGACGAGCATGACGTAACTCTGCCGTCGGACAGTGTTTGGGAGATCGCATCCACAACTACTCCGGCCATTAACCCGGAGCAAATTGCGCCATCCGAGAGCGGAGGGATAAACCCCGCCATGAAGTCTGCACTCTCAGTGGCGATAGAGCCAGATACTGACTTCACCCCTTATGAGAGCCGTGTCGCCGAACCACTGGATTCATCTCCGGCCATGGACTCTATGCCGCTCACATCCGTGCCCGCCGAATCCGACTAGGCACTAATCATGGAGTTCACCTCCGTGGATATCTTTCAGCACTTAGCTTTCGGAGATGTGCTAAATTTATTAGGGTCTCTCTCCTTGTCAGGAGAACCTTGGCCAAACTATGTCCGGCTAGAATGGGATGCGCATGACAAAGAAATTCGGTGCCCACCCACCACCCACTTAGTAGCCATTGTCAACGACTTAACTGACATGCTCGACTTTGACTCCGAAGACATCGACGGTATGGACGACGATGCCGGAGACAAACAGGAACCACCGCCCACAAGGCGCCGGACCACCACTTCATCACATGACGTATACATGGTGGATACACCCAGAGAGGGCAATGGCGAAGAGACAGCGGGGGATGCACCCTCGAAGCAACCCAAGCGCGGACGTCAGCGGCGCCGCTCTAAGTCCCGCCATAGCAAAAATAGCGATAACAGCACAAGAGGGAATAATATTCCACTCGACTCTGGAAGAAACGACAACTGCACCACCCCGGTGGCAAAAAATGATCAATATGCAAACTGCAAACATAGTACGGATCCGACGTCCGAACACGATGACGCCAAGGATAAGCCTCATCAAACCCTGTCTGGGGAAGAAAGCAGTCCGGACGAAGATGCACACATCATCCCGGAAACACACTTGGAGCAAGAGAACCTCCGTAGAAGGCTTATTGCCACAGCGAGGAGCCTGAAGAAACAGAAGCAAAGGCTCAAGGTAGCACAAGATACGCTCAACAGCAGGTGGAACAAAGTAACAAAGTATGGTGGAAGCTACCATAAAAATAGCTATCCAAAGCGCAAGCTATTGCCGGAATTCGACGATGAGGCCTTAGAACCCACACAGCCGAAGAATGATACGGCCAACCGGCCGGATTCACCACCTTGTGAGCGCGATAGAGCGGTTAACAAGGTCACATGATCTACGTGAGAACTTGCCCCAAAAATTGGGCGCGACCAGATCCATCTATGGATCTAGGAAGCGCGCTCCGGTACAAAACCAAAACCGAATACTACAACCGTCTGAACATCATGGCACATGCCAATACAGGGGTGCCGCACACCCCCTATGTTTCATCGATGAAGTGCTGGATCATGAATTCCTAGAGGGATTCAAACCGATGAACATAGAGGTGTACGACGGGACCACAGACCCTGGAGTCTAGATAGAGGACTTTATCCTCCATATTCATATGGCTCATGGAGACGATCTCCATGCCATTAAATACTTGCCCCTCAAGCTTAAAGGTCCAGCTCGACACTGGCTGAAAAGCCTCCCCGAAAACTCAATTGGAAGTTGGGAGGAGCTCGAGGACGCTTTCTGGGCCAATTTTCAAGGGACTTATGTCCGAGCTCCGGATGCAGACGATTTAAGTCATATAGTCCAACAGTCCGGAGAGTCCGCCCGAAAGCTTTGGAACAGGTTCCTCACCAAGAAGAACCAAATCATCGACTATCCGGACGCCGAAGCCTTAGCAGCTTTTAAACACAGCGTCCGAGATGAATGGCTCGCCAGGCACCTCGGCCAAGAAAAACTGAGAACGATGGCAGCCCTAACAAGCCTCATGACCCGCTTTTGTGCGGGCGAGGAGAGCTGGTTGGCCCGTAGCAGCACCAGCGACCCAAGCACATCCGAAGTTAGGGATGGCAATGGTAAACCACGACGCAACAAAAACAAGCGTTGAAATAAAGAAGGTAGCCCAGATAACACGGTGGTAAACGCCGGATTCAGGGGCTCTCGACCAGGTCAGCGAAAAAAAGCTTTTCAAAGGCAGTAGAGAAGGACAATCTGGCCTAAACAAAATTCTTGACAAACTCTGTCAGATTCACGGCACCCCAGACAAACCTGCAAGCCACGGTAATACTACCTTCAAGGGAGTAATACCAGGCCAAGAGGCCTGCTGTACGGGCTCTCTACTACTAGAGGTGGTATTCGGTTCTCCCGATAACTTCTGAAGCGAAACGTTAACTTTTCACATCGCTCCATTCCGAAGTGATTATCAAGCACTACTCAGAAGGGCGGCTTTCGCTCGTTGTAATGCAATACCGCATTATGCTTTTCTCAAGCTCAAGATGCCCGGTCCACGTGGCATCATCATAGTTAGCGGAAATATCGAACGTTTTTACGTACGGAAGAGGACGCGGCGGCTCTAACAGCCGCGAACTAGACGGCCTCACCAACCAGAAAAAATGGAAGGTCGTCAAGACCACGGACACGGTTAGACGAGTCCGGCGTTCCATCACATATACATGAGACGGGTTTGATGATCAAACCCTCGTAAACGGTACCAGGGGCTCCCCGCATGTAATCAGGGCCAACCCGGCTCAACTTGACTTCTCCTGAATTTTGATAGTTCATTGATAATAACCAATTCTTCCTTTTTTGGCATGGCAACTTTCACCTAAGTTCTTTCCTTTTACAGATGATAATCGTGCTACACCCGTCTAGGACACGGCACAACGGAGACACAGGCGCAGACGTGCAGCAGGGACCCGCCCAAAGATTTCTTTTTAGATTAAGACCCTGCGTAAACCTTTTTTTACTGTCTCTTGTTGCTCATATCCTCCGGATACTCCACACAATCGAGAAGGATGCTGGCGTTATTGGCATGTGGCCACGCCAGGATTTTGCACGTACCTGGACACATGGAGTTTCTTATTAAGGGCATTGTTTAGCCCGTGTTGACACCAGATTTTGGCACGACCAAGAACTTAATTAAGATGAATTCAAATGGAGAGTGCTCAAAGTAAGAAAGTTCCGTATCGTCAAAAAGAGAAACTTTGATGTTTGGGCCATCGCTATCCGATCTCATCTCGAAGGCCGAAGTTGTGTTCGAAATACCGAGATTTTGTATTCAGAACAGTATTCGGCTGATTACGCCATCAAGACTGCCTCGTATGGAAAAATGATCTACACGGATTGTCTTCGTCTCATCGAAACGATCAATTTCAATATAAGAATCATCCCAATCCGAGTTCGTATGCAAAAGTTAGAGTTATCGGAGTGCAGCCCTATCATGAGGCGTGATGTTGCGCGCCCCACCAGACCTATGTCTGATGGGTAGCGTGAGCGAACAGGTGTTTTGCGTGACCGTTTTGGCCCATAAGATGGCCTCAGATAAAAAAACATTCAACATGAAAGTTGTTCGTCTCGTCGAAACGGTCAAGATTGCTTTAGGACTCGTTTCCATCCGAGGTCGTTTACCACCACAGAAAAGACCCGCAAGGTGCAGCCAGTTTAAATCGAACAGTTTTGGAAAGTTCGGACAAAACCAATCCGAATTGGACTAGGGGTTTTGGACGTGAATTGAAGCCTTTTCCTTGCACGGGAAGTCCAGCCGCCTCTTATATACCTAAGGGGTGACGGCCGATTGAACAACACACAATCGGTCAAATCATCTACCATTTTTTATCTTCTTATCTTTCTCCTTAACCCTAGTTCTTCTTCTTCCTCGTTCTTCGTCTGGTCTTCTTGTTGCAGGGCGGCGAACCTCGAGGCCCCAGGGGAGATCAGGTCGACCTAGGGCAGCCCATAGCCGCCGCGCGCCCTGACGGGGTCCCTCCCGGGCGTGTGTGGTTTCGGGTCCTCAAAAGCACCTGTCGGATTGCTTGCGTACCGCGCTTCCGGACGAGTCTCCTTCGACGTGAGCTGCGGTGCATCACCCCTGGCGTCGAGGGTATACGATGACGTGTTCATGTGCGAACACACTTTTTGGCGACTCCACTGAGGACGAAGCTTTGAACGGTCTTCGGCCCGTTCTTGCTACGAAGAGATCGTCATCAAGTTGCTGCAATCTACAAAGGTAATATGAATACTCAATTCCCCTTTGTATATGCAAATAATCCATATATTGTTGCTGGATCACCTAATGAGCATAATGTATCGGCCAGCCCTAGTTTTATCAATCATGCATCTAATTATGCACAAGGGCCGATGCAAAGCAATCTTCATGCTTCAAATTCTTATGATTTTAGCAACGTACAACATATGTATCCAAACTCTCATGCATCGGCAACCCCACAAATCCATATGCCGATGAACAACATGATGGGTTTGGTTAATCAATTTGAAACACCTCATGTTAAAATTTCCAATAGCATACAAGAAAGTATTTCACCTTTTTATTCATCGGCAACTAATTTGCAATATGTGAATCCAACCTTGCCGATGGATGGGAGAATTGGCCATGCTACTACTAGCTATTCGGCCAGTTACTCTCAACCATCATATGCTACACCTCATGTTAGTAATTTGTCAGCACCATATGCAACTGTAGATGTTCATAATTCGGCCCCGCATCTTCATGGTCATAGCCGAATAAGTGAAAATTTTACAGGAACACATGTTCCGTCATCAAATACTGTAGGATATAATGCATACTCTATGCAATTCAAGAATTTCAACAACACTCACGAATCATTGCCGAAAGAATCTGAAAGTATTGCGGAGCAATTCCTTCCAGAAGCGGTTGTGGCTGCATTAAAAAAGAGCTTGTCACAAAACAAGAGAATTAGTTCTCTTTGCCTTGAACAATATGAAAAGGGGTTGTTTCCTGATTATGCTGCAATAAAGGCTAGAGTTTTGCAGGAAGATGAAACTTCATCGATTGATAGTATTGTTGAGAGAGCATATGGTTATACAGCAGTGCATACACCTCCACCTAGTACCGCAGCATATTATACATCCCCTACACAATTGCAAAATTTCGGCAACACTAACACTTCATTGCCGAAAGATCCTAAAAGCATTGGTTGGTAAACTAATCCAGAGCGGGCTAAAATTGAGAGGGGAGTTAAAGCTTTGCGCGATAGGGTGCAAGTATTTCGCCAAGAGTGAATTGATAGGGAATTAGCTCAAAGAAAAGATGCCTTACCAATTGATATAACCGGTGAAAAGAATGATGATTCGGAAACTAAAAGTGCTTCGGTTGAAAAAGCCAAATCAAGTAGTATATATTCCGAATCCATCAAATCCAAAGAGGCAAACATTATTGAGAAAGGGCATGGAAAGTATAGCAAGACAGCCATACCTGACTTTTCTGAAGTTAATGGAACCTACTTCCTGCCCTATGAGTTTCGTGCCATAAAAATTGATGAGCTTCAAGAACAAGAACAAGTGGCCAAAGAAAGCTTGGTGGACGAAGTTCTTCGAACTAATGATGCACGAAATCAAGAGAAAGATGATGACATGGCGTTGGGGAGCTATCCGAAGGCGGAGCAAGATATTCTTCAAGTCACACCACCATCACGCTCTCCCAACATATTTGAAGAGGTATGTCTAGCAATTAATTTACCTGTTTTCAGATTTGGTCATGACTTTGTTATTGATGCATATATTAGAAAAATCTTCATAATGAATATTGGGAGACCAATGAAGAAGGGCAATTTATTTGTTAGCAATCAGATTGTCACAAAGCATATCGGTCAACACATTACACCATTCAGAAAGACCGATAGCGAAAAATTATTGCATCCAAGGCTTTCCCCATTGTTTTATCTAAAGTTCATATCTAATTGGGTAGCTTTTCTTATTTCGTACTTGGCTTACACTTGGTCTCAATTGAGACATGTATGTTCTAACTATTTTCGTTTCAGAAATTTAAAGCCAAGTTTAAAATGTTTTGAGCAAACCGATGCAAGTATAGTTTCTTATCCAATGACATCGGTAAGAGAATGCAAAATAAAATTCATAGCCGAATGGGGTGATACAAAATCTGAACCATTCATTTGCTTAACTCCAAAGCCGTTCTCACAGCAAGATCGGCTAGAAAATAAAAAGGGTGCCTTCAATTCAAGCGTGTGTGATCAAATATTTGATTTGTTGCTGAAAAATAATTACATAAGAATTCTTGATCACCATGTCAAGCCATCAATTCAAGGACGAATGTATTGTAGGTTGCATCATTCGTCCAAACATAATTTTGAGGATTGCAATATGTTTTGTCAAATAGTTAAATCGGCCATTGATAAAGGACGATTGAAATTTGTTGAGACACCAAGAGATGACCAGTCTATTCCGATTGGTCCTGATGGAAGAAAGTTTTTGCATCAACTGCTTCAAGCCGATCCATTTAAAGAGAAGGTAAAAACTATAGGTGATGGGATCGAGTTTTCAAGTAAAGAATTTGTTGAAAAGCATAATGAACATAATCTTGAGGGCAAAAATTCCATCGAAGCTACAATGGAGACGCCAAGGACTGGGGGGCAGCAAGCAAATCCAATGATCAGTGAAAGCAAACCAAAAGAAAACAAAGGCTGAAATCAGCGCAAGTGTAATAGATCAAAAATCACCTTCGCTGAACTATTGGATAAATATCAAAAGAAGAGTGAAGAGAAGAATGCTTTATCTGCCAAATCATGCAAAGAAACCAAGATTACCCCCAAGGCGCAAATATGAGGATCGGTATTGGCAATGTGATAATTATAATGCAACATATTCATATCCTTATTTTTGGCCGCCAATGCCAATGCCGTGGATGCCTCCCTATGTTCATATAGATCCATATTCATCATGGGACAGGTATGATACAAGGGCACATTCTTCATCTTATTTTAGACCATCTCACCAATATTATGCATCTCTGAGAAGATCAACATTTGAACAATCACATGTTAAAGACCGTTTCAATCATAACGAATCGGTCCAGAGCTCAAGGAAGAAGAAAGAGGCGGTAAAGCAAGTTTACCGCGTGAAAAGAGATGGTCGTAAGTGTGCTACTTTAGATTTGATCTCAAATAACAAAGAGCCAATTAAAGTGTTGACATTGGCTACAAAAGGCAAAGAAGTGAAGCAATCAATTGATAAAAATCAGAGTGCCAAATCTGAAGAAAAGAGGTTGAGGGTGCACAAGGCCCAAAACGAGTTGCCATTGGTTGAAACAAAATCACAGCTGACATGCTCACTCGGCTTATCATATTGGCAAAAGAAGAAATTACAAAATCTTAGTGCACAAGAGCTGAGAAAGAAGAACATGGCATGGGTTCCCAAGAAGATCAATCAAGACAAAAATGATGTGCACGCTTCTATTGCAACAAGTACAATAAAAGTGAAGAAGGAAAAGAATGAAAGCAAGAAACAATTAAGCCGAAGGTGCGCATCACAACATCAAAATCTTCGGTTAGCACATCATCCATTTTCTTTAACCATGCCGTTGATGCCTTTGCCATGGAATTCATCCCTAGGTATGATCAATTACCCTTCATGGATTTATTTTGATCCATGGATGCAACATAAATTTCTATATCATGAGAGGGTATTACCAAATCACTATACATTTGGTTAGTTACATCTTTGTTGCTAATACAAAGGGGCCAAAATATTTTATTGCTATTTCATTTGTTTATTTCGGCTATACATACTTTGGTGGGTGAATTCTACATGGACCTCGTAGTAATGGCCGACATTTATCTATCGCCCTAAGAATATATCTAACAATGGCCGGTGTGGTATTCTAACATTGTCCTTAGTTTGAGTAGATATTTTTTTTGACCTGAGTTTGAGTAGATATTGAGATAAGTGCTTACAAAGGAATTTGTCAAATTGATGCCATTGAAGATATTATGCATAGACCAATTCACCAAATTGCAAAGTGAACTTATGTTTTGATTGGGTGTGCTTTGGCTTATTAGTTTCCAGAACTTACGTAAGGCCAAATCATGGTTGATTTTATTATTGAGCATCATATTGACATCATGCATAATATTGATTTTAGCTTGATCTCTCTAGTACCATGGAGATTATATATTGATGGTTAAATTTGTAGAAATGGCCAATGTGTTGGTGTTGTTTTATATATATCCTTATGGTGCTATTCTGTGAAGCCTCATGCCGCTTAAAATATTTTTGCACAATGATCAAAGCCGAATATGCATTGTCATTCAGATTGGAGATTTTCCTTGCTATAGGTGCTATACATATCGAGGCTTCCGGTGATTCGTTATTAGTAGTGAAACAAATATCCAAGGGTTATCAATGTTTTGACGAATCACTTATAGTTTATCTTTTGGTATGTCTGGATACAAGATTTACCATGGGCCGCTTTAAAATTGTTCATATATCTAGACATGACAATACGAAAGAGTTGGCACAGCAAGCATCCAGCTACAATGTCCGTCATGGTGTATTGCACATCTATCAATAGCCGATGCTTATTCTTGCCAACATAGGTAAGGCCGAATTGGAGCTCACCACCTCAGCCACTAATGAAACTTTTATGCAGGCAAAGCAAGGATTGGAGGAAGTTCATTCTTGATTATCTACAAAATCCTAGCGAAAGGGTGAATAATATGGTTCAGAGGATGGCTTTGAGATACATATCTATGGAACCTTATCACCAAATTGTTATATAAACCGAGAAGTTTTCACCCAAGTTGCATCAAGAGGTTCAAATAAGCAACGACCGATATATGACTATCGTCCTAAGCAAAGACATGGCCGATAAATAACTATCGCCCTTAGCATAAACATGGACGATACATAATTATAGCCCTGAGAAATATGAATGGCCGATGAAGTGTTAACATCGTCCTTAGAATAAATACATTGCAAATTATTTTTCGGCACGCAAGTTTGCCGAAAAACAGGGGGGCATGTGTTGACACCAGATTTTGGCACGACCAAGAACTTAATTAAGATGACTTCAAATGGAGAGTGCTCAAAGTAAGAAAGTTCCGTATCGTCAGAAAGAGAAACTTTGATGTTTGGGCCATCGCTATCTGATCTCATCTCGAAGGCTGAAGTTGTGTTCGAAATACCGAGATTTTGTATTTAGAACAGTATTCGGCTGATTACGCCCTCAAGACTGCCTCGTATGGAAAAATGATCTACACGGATTGTCTTCGTCTCATCGAAACGATTGATTTTGATATAAAAATCATCCCAATCCGAGTTCGTATGCAAAAGTTGGTGTTATTGGAGTGCAGCCCTGTCATGAGGCGTGATGTTGCGTGCCCCACCAGACCTATGTCTGATGGGTAGCGCGAGCGAACAGGTGTTTTGCGTGACCGTTTTGGCCCATAGGATGGCCTCAGATCAAAAAACATTCAACATGAAAGTTGTTCGTCTCATCGAAACGGCCAAGATTGCTTTAGGACTCGTTTCCATCCGAGGTCGTTTACCACCACACAAAAAACCCGCAAGGTGCAGCCAGTTTAAACCGAACAGTTTTGAAAAGTTCGGACAAAACCAATCCGAATTGGACTAGGGTTTTGGACGTGAATTTAAGCCTTTTCCATGCACGGGAAGTCCAGCCGCTTCTTATATACCTTAGGGGTAAGGGCCGATTGAACAACACACAAACGAACAAATCATCTACCACTTTTTATCTTTTTATCTTTCTCCTTAACCCTAGTTCTTCTTCTTCCTCGTTCTTCGTCTGTTCTTCTTGTTGCAGGGCGGCGAACCTCGAGGCCCTAGGGGCGATCAGGTCGACCTAGGGCAGCCTATAGCCGCCGCGCGCCCTGACGGGGTCCCTCCCGGGCGTGTGTGGTTTCGGGTCCTTAAAAGCACCCGCCGGATTGCTTGCGTACCGCGCTTCCGGTTGGGTCTCCTTCGACGTGAGCTGCGGTGCATCACCCCCAGTGTCGAGGGTATACGATGACGTGTTCGTGTGCGAACAGCCCGGTATATGTTGTAAAGACTGAACACCTTAGGGAGTGTTCGGCGTCGCAAGTTTGGCACTATATGCATCAGCTCCGAATCATGTCTTTGGTCAAATGTTGGGTTTGCCCGGCTCCCACGTTTTGGTACCTTACGTTCCGTTATATCGGCTAAGGTAGCACTGGGAGAACTACTGCGATTGTGCCCTTGTTCATTCGGATGAGCACCTCAGTAGAGAAAGCCGAAAACTGACTGTCATGATATAGCGAGAGACTGGTCAACCACTCGATTACTCATCGGAATCTTCGGGATTCCTCCGCATTAATGAAGGGCCGTTTCCCGGCCATGTATGTACGTGCCCCGTATTCGGATGAGCGCAGAATTACCAGGGGCTATATAGTAGCCCCACTATCAAACTCCTATGTCTAAGTGAAAGTGTTAAAGCCATATAGTCTGATTACCTCGTTCACCGCGCTATCACCTCCTTAACGGACCAAGACGTTGGATCAAGTGTGGATATGCATTTTTTGCGAACACCCCCGCATTATATGCGTGGGGGCAGAAGCCGACGACTACAAACTTTCAGGTTATATACATATATACATAAACGGCCACACAGGAGGCATCATAGTACTTTCGGGCAAAAGTATAAATACAGCCTTGATAATTTAATAAAACATTGTTTTTATAGTGGGAATACATGTCACTAGAGCATAATATTCTTCGAGCACTAAGCCTCTATCGAACGAGCGCCTTCAAGAACTTCTTGAAAGTAGTGCTCGGCAGCCACTCGGCCTACGGCCGAACCCTGTGTCGCAACAGTGGTGGCCTCCATCTCCGCCCAGTATGTCTTGACACGGGCAAAGGCCATTCGTGCACCCTCTATGCACGCCGATCTCTTTACATCATCGATGCGTGGCATAGCACCAAGGAATTGTTGCACTAAACTAAAGTAGCTATTCGGCCTTGGCCCTCTCGACCACAGGTGGTCCACCACGGACCTCATGGTAAGTCCGGACAACCTATGGAGCTCGGCCCACTCGGCCAATCGCTCATTCAACAGTAGTGGACGGATTGGAGCGTGAAACTGCGACCAGAACAGCCTTTCCACTTCGGGACCTTTCTGATCCTTGAAGTACTCGGCCACATGAGCAGCACTTGCAGCCAAATCCATGTAGGCATCCGCCGAACTCCATAGCCGGTCCAGAGGAGCATACTTCGGATCCCCGAACTTAGTCCGCAACAAGAAGAGCTTCCCAGACATGATATCTGCAGCTTGATTTAGCTCCTCCTTCGTCGCTCTAATTTTGGAGCGGGCTTCCTTGGCAGCCACTAGGGCCTTCTCTAGGTCCATCGCCTTCGCCCGGTTTTCTTCTTCAAGAAGCTGGTAACGGCCAGCGGCATCTTTTAACTCTATAGCCATCTTGGCTATTTTTTCCTTGCTCTCGCAATGCGCGGCCTATTCGTCCCTTAACTCTTCGGCCGCCTTTAGAGCGGCCGCATTGCTACTCCATGCTTGCTCCTTGGCTCGGGCAAGCTCCGCCCGAAGGGTCTCCATGGTGGCAGCTCCATCTGCAATCACTAAACATATTAAAGATACTGGCATCATGCTACTCTTATTATGTGACACTCACCAGAGAAATCACTCACCCTGTGCCTCGTCAAGCCGCTTGTTGACAAGAACGATGTCGGCGTCTGCCACATCAAGTTGCCGCTTTAGCTCGGAAAACCCATCAGTCCGGCTAGCCACCGGAGCTTCAGCCACCTACACATAAAGGCGGTCTGGTTATTACCTGGGACTATGATCCTCTGTTTGCCTCCGTTTTCGACGACAACCAGAGTCTCAGGGGCTACTATCTTCATAGGGCACACCTAATGTATGCGCTACTATCAAAAACATACACTATCTCACGTACCTCGAAGCCTTTCAGCAGACTCATAAAGGCGTCATGCAAACCGCTTTCAGCGGATGAAATCCTTTCAATTACCGTACCCATTAGCGTACGATACGCTTCCGAGATGGCCGCTTGCCCCAGAAGATCCTTCAGCTTGTCCGACCACACACGTTATGGACCCTTGCTGTCGCTCTCTTTAAGAGCCGGATACTGGGAATCCCGGGTAGCCAAAGGGTTATCCTCCGGCCTTAGTGGATCCGGAGATACCCTTCGGGACGACACTTCAAGGTCGTCCGCTTCGTGAGGCGGGGTTTCAGGGGGAGCCGTTTCGCTCTCCATCATCTCCGGAAGAAGATCCCCCGAAGACGAACTCTGTCAAGACGGGCTACGATCTGGACTGCAATTTATAAGCACTGGTTATTGTCTTCGGAAGTAAGGTAGGATATTTCCACTATTAAAGTACTTTTCGATTACTTACAGCTCGGTAGAGGGATGATCTCCGCGCGGACACTGTGCGGCAAGAACACCCTCCGAGGCAGGACCCTCTCATGAAGATTTCTTCTCCCGTTTGGAAACCTTAGTTTCCGGATCTTCAGAGCTAGTCCTCTTCCTTCCCCAGGGAGAGAGAATGTCAAATTCTTCCCTTTGATTGTCCTCCCCCGTGGAGGTGCTTATCCCGTCGGCTGGAATGAGTAGCGAGTGAGGCCCGCTTTCCCCCTCTTTATTCCCCCCATCATCTTCCTTCGAGGGCGCTGGATAAGGCGCCGGCTCGAGCATCTTGTCCAATACCAGATTGTCCAAGCCCTCAGGAAGGGGGACCGAACACCTGATCATCATCGCCTTTGTTATCCAGTCCTGGTCAAAGAGCGGCTCTTTAGAATGATGCCATGATAAATAAAAGGACAACAGGTTCGGCATGGGATTACTTACTTGGGCAGCGGGGCGGTTGCAGCTCAGGCCCATGTCCTCGGTGGTGTCCGGACACTCTATTTGGGGTCCGAAGAAGAATTTGTACATCTCTTCGTGCGTCATGCCGAGGAAATGCTGAATAACTCGCGGTCCTTCCGGGTTGAATTCCCACATGCGGAGGGGCCGGCGTTTGCAAGGTTGGACTTGATGAACCAACATAACTTGCATTACCATAACCAGACAGAAATCTCCCTTGAAGAGATCTCGGATACGGCTCTGCAGTATTGGCACGTCCTTGGCTGGACCCCATGAAAGTGCAACTATCCCTAGGTGGTTTTGGTAATTCCTAACAACATATAGCTCATTGAGCTAATGCTATTCCAAGATTAATATTTCAGGTAAAGCTCAATGAATGGCATGGCATGGATGAGGAAAGTGGACCCCTCAAAATACTAAGGACAAAAAGATTGGCTCAAGCTCAAAGCTCAAGACTCTACATTTTATATTTTAGTGATCCAAGATCACATTGAGTCTATAGGAAAAGCCAATACTATCAAGGAGGGATCAGGTGTTGCTTGATGAGGTTCTTGCTTCATAGTGCTTAGTGATATGTTCCAAAACCCTCAACTACCTTCCCACATCCACATATGACCTAAACCAAAAGTCAAACTCGGCCCCACCGATTCTTTCTATTCGGCGCCACCGAGTTTAGATGTCATAGCCATTGCCACAAACCCTAGGCAAATCGGTCTCACCAATAGGGATCTCGGTCTCACCGAGATGGGGTTGTAATCTCTCTGTTTCCCTTTGTAACGTTTCGGTCCTACCGAGATGAGCGATCGGTCCCACCGAGATTGTAATGTAAACTCTCTGTTTCCCTTTTGTAACATTTCGGTCCCACCGAAATGAGCGATCGGTCCCACCGAGTTTACCTGACCAACTCTCTGGTTAGCTTATTATGAAAATCGGTCCCACCGAGTTTGTGTAATCGGTCACACCGAAATTACGTTATTCCCTAACCCTAACCATATCGGTCCTACCGAGTTGCATCTCAGTCCCACCGAAAATCCTAATGGTCACTAGGTTTGCTAAATCGGTCCGACCGAGTTTCTCAATTCAGTCTCACCGAGATTGGTAAATTGTGTGTAACGGTTAGTTTTTGTGTGGAGGCTATATATACCCCTCCACCACTCTTCATTCGTGGAGAGAGCCATCAGAACATACCTACACTGCCAATACACATTTTCTGAGAAAGAATCACCTACTCACGTGTTGAGGCCAAGATATTCCGTTCCCACCATATGAATCTTGATCTCTAGCCTTCCCAAGTTGCTTTCCACTCAAATCTTCTTTCCACCAAATCCATATCCTGTGAGAGAGAGTTGAGTGTTGGGGAGACTATCATTTGAAGCACAAGAGCAAGGAGTTCATCATCAACACACCATTTGTTACTTCTTCGAGAGTGGTGTCTCCTAGATTGGCTAGGTGTCACTTGGGAGCCTCCGACAAAGATTGTGGAGTTGAACCAAGGAGTTTGTAAGGGCAAGGAGATCGCCTACTTTGTGAAGATCTACCGCTAGTGAGGCAAGTCCTTCATGGGCGATGGCCATGATGGGATAAACAAGGTTGCTTCTTCATGGACCCTTCGTGGGTGGAGCCCTCCGTGGACTCGCGCAACCATTACCCTTCATGGGTTGAAGTCTCCATCAACGTGGATGTACGATAGCACCACCTATCGGAACCACGACAAAAACATTCGTGTCTCCAATTGCGTTTGAATTCTCCAAACCCTTCCTGTCGGTGTCAAAACCGGCGGATCTCGGGTAGGGGGTCCCGAACTGTGCGTCTAGGCCGGATGGTAACAGCAGGCAAGGGACACGATGTTTTACCCAGGTTCGGGCCCTCTTGATGGAGGTAAAACCCTACGTCTTGCTTGATTAATATTGATGATATGGGTAGTACAAGAGTAGATCTACCACAAGATTGGAGAGGCTAAACCCTAGAAGCTAGCCTATGGTATGATTGTTGTGTATGAATGTGTTGTCCTACGGACTAAAACCCTCCGGTTTATATAGACACCGGATAGGGTTAGGGTTACATAGAGTTGGTTACAATGGTAGGAGATCTACATATCTGTATCGCCAAGCTTGCCTTCCACGCCAAGGAAAGTCCCTTCCGGACACGGGACGAAGTCTTCAATCTTGTATCTTCATAGTCCAGGAGTCCGACCGAAGGTATAGTCCGTCCATCCGGACACCCCCTAATCCAGGACTCCCTCAGTAGCCCGTGAACCAGGCTTCAATGACGACGGGTCTGGCGCGCAGATTGTCTTCGACATTGCAAGGCAGGTTCCTCCTCCAAGTACTTCATAGAAGATTTTGAACACAAAGATAGTGTACGGCTCTGCAAAATAAGTTTCCACATATTGCCATAGAGAGAATAATATTTACACAAATCGAATCTGCTGACGTATTCCATAGTGTGACATCACACCACGGCCAGGCCTTTATTCGAATCATTTTACTGTCCCATCTCAGCATGTTATGCGAGGCGGTTTCCTTGGCACGCCTTGTTAAAGCAGAGATCGTGTCCCCTTATTCTGGGATTCTCATCAATGCGGGCGTGGGTAACCCAACCGCGCCATTGATTACGACGCTTGGGAGATAAGCGAGTTTTACCAGGTTGGTGGGGACGCATAGTCGCGTCCACCCATATAAGGGGATAAGGATCCACCTTTTCACCCACGCCTTCTTCCTCCTTTGCCTATCCATTTTCGCGCACTCGAGCTCCAGCGCCCAAGTCCGCACTGCCCACCTCAACCTTCTCCAGCCATGTCCGGAGCAGGAGGCAAGTGGATGGTCTCCTCCGTTATGGAGGGACACATCAAAAGACTAAGGAAGGCTGGATAGTTGTCCAACGACATTACGCACCGGCTTCCCAAAGAGGGGCAGCTCATCCCTACTCCGAGGCCCCATGAGAGGGTGGTGTTCCTCCCCCATTTCCTCCGCGGACTGGGTTTCCCTCTCCACCCATTTGTCCGGGGGCTCATGTTCTACTATGGCCTGGATTTCCATGATCTGGCCCCGAACTTTGTCCTGAACATCTCGGCGTTTATCGTCGTGTGCGAGGCCTTCCTCCGCATCCGCCCCCATTTCGGCCTATGGCTCAAGACTTTTAATGTCAAGCTGAAGGTGGTGCGCGGCAACCAGGCGGAGTGCGGAGGCGCCATGGTGGGCAAGATGCCCAACATCTTATGGCTCAAGGGCTCCTTTGTGGAGACCATGAAGGGGTGGCAATCAGGGTGGTTTTACATCACCGAGTCACGCGACCCTATGTGGGTCGCAGCCCCCGAGTTCCGATCCAGACCCCCAACGCGACTCACGTCCTGGAAAGAGACGGGCCTGTCATGGGGTAAAAAAAGGAGAGCTGACCGGACTCCAAACATGCGTCCAAACCCTGGTGGACAAGCAGCTCAAGCGTGTCAACGTAGTCCAGGTTATGCTCATCTGCCGGATCCTCCCGTGTCAACAACAGGCTTTCAACCTGTGGGAGTTCGACCCGGCGCGGCACCGAACTCTAAGCAGGCTCTTCGACACGACGTATGAAGATGCCTAGAAGGTGCTTTTCAAAGGCGTCGAGGCCCCCGCATCTGCTACAGAGGATCGCGGATTCAGCACGCAGCGTCACGCTTGTGCGGTAAGCTATTTTTACCTTCTATAGGGTATCAGTTTTTCATAGTTTGACTCCATGCGGGATCTAAGCTCCCTTACCTTTGACAGGATTGGCAGGAGACGTCCGGACAAATCAACTGTCCGGCTCCTTTGCCCGAAGGCCCGGCGGACGCTCGTTTGGCGAAGCTGCTGGTTCCGGCACCCTATGTGGTGCCGGAGAAGAAGGCCAAGAAGAAGGCCGCGGGGACTCGAAAGAGTGCCCGGAGCCAGGAGGTGTCGGATCCATCATCCGACGGCTCCAAGTCGCACTCCTCCCATGAAGACGAGGAGGAGGAAGAAGAGACCTCTCCCCCCCAGCGGGGGAAGGGAAGAAAAGGAAGGCCGCCCCAACTGGGGATGCCGAAGGGTCCAAGAAAGGGAAAACCCTTCCTCCGGACTACTCCACCGACGCCGACGACGGCGAAGAGGAGTGGCCGCACAGGGCCAAGCCCCTGGCGAAATCGGAAGTATCCGGATACCAGAGTAATTCATAGTATTCCTTTATTGCACAACTTTCCCTTATGTCGAATACGAATATGCAGCCCACCAAAAGACCGGCTCGACGCATCGTCGAGCGGTTCACTGGACTCGTCGGACGTGAATTCGCTTCCAACGGCTTCCTCCCCCCGCCCTACTCACGACACCGAAGTGTTGTCCCAACAGGTTCCAAGCCAGGAGGAGGTGGTCCTGGAGGCGCCGCAAGACGACCTCCCGGACTCCAGGGGTGAAGGGGATAAAATCTCCCAGGGCTCCAAGTCCAACTCCAGGCCGGACACCGCTCTGGAACCTTCAAAGGTTCCAGAGTCCGGTAGGCGACCTCCTTCCAAGAGGAGCAAGCCCTCCATGCCGGTGACCCCCGTCCAACCAGAGGCGCCGGACAATCTGTTGGAGGCGCTCCATGGCGCCTCCATCGACAAGGAGCACCGCACCATTATGAGTGCGGTGGTCCAGAAGGTTCAGTCCGGCAAAAGCGGACTGACTGAAGCTTGTGCTAGCCTTTAACAGGCTTTGAGGTAAGTAAAGAATGTGTAAATAATATTACCGCATAGACAGTAGCCGCTGATGCTCTGTTTGGCGTTCGGGAAGAAAAGCCAAATAGAGGATCAAATGAAATTTGCAGGAGTCTAACAAAAAAGAGTCAATATGCGTATGCAGGCTTCTCTGGTGGTATCCGCCGCACAGACTGCGGAAGTGGACATGCTAAAGCAGAACCTCGAGCAGTCCGAGCTAGAGCTCGGGCGTGTCAAGAAGCAACTCGAGGACAAGGAAGGTAAGAAATACCTTGTTTAAATATATATAAAAAAGTGCAATTGCAAAAAATGACAGGATTATCGTGGCTATTGTAGGGGCCACGTCTGAGGTGGCGACCCTTAAGCAAGCGCTGCTCGAGGCCGAGAAGACGGCGGCTACGGAGCGCACCGAGCGGGAGAAGTATGAGGCCGAGGTTGGCAAGGTGTGGCAAGAGCTCCAGGCTCTCATGAAAAAACATGAGAGTTTGGAGCTTGACTCAAAGACGCGAGCGTCCGAGCTCGCGGTGGCTATTGAAAATGCCAAGTCTGCCAAGGCCGAATCCCAGAAGGCCCTCCAGGAGTTGGATGAGGTGAAGAAGATAGCGGCGGGTAAGGCATTCTTTATGCAAAGCAAACACATAAACGTAAGTTACTTGTTACTTACCCGAATTCGGAGCTCTCCAGGAGCGTTCGCAGATCTTCCCGGTAGCGTGTCTGATGCCGCTGCATTCTATCGGGCCGAGGAGGGCTGCTCGACAGAGAAGGTGTTCTGGTCTTAGTATGCTGAGGCCGGACACCCCGTGCCCCTGAGCGACCAGCTGAAGCAACTGGTCGAGCTCCACAAGGCGGCCGAACAGGCCATGAAAGGCCTCATAGTTTGGCTGTGGCCTGGAGAGGCTCAGCCTGGGAGCTATTTCGGGCTGGTGCGGCGGCTGGTGGAGGCCTGTCCAAGGCTCGAAGTCATCAAGCGCTCCGTCTGCATTGAAGGTGCCCGTAGGGCCCTTGCCCGTGCTAAGGTGCACTGGGGCAAGCTGGATGCTGAGAAGCTTGTGAAGGACGGGCCACCACCGGGGAAAGAGCATCGCAAGCCCGAGAATTATTATAAGGGTGTTCTGAAGGGTGCCTGCCTTGTGGCGGATGAATGTTCCAGAGATGTAATTTATGAGTAAAACTCGCTCGTTTTGTCCTGTGCGCTGAAAACTTGTTCATATGCGCTAAGCAATGCTGTTGGAATTTAAAATATTACCTTCTGTGCGGCTATTTATCAATTCTGAGAGATAGCGAGTCGTCGGCTTCTGCCCCCGTGCCACTAGTCCTGGGGTGTTCGGGGATAAACCTGAGTGCTCTTTTTCCCATGTTTGGGTCCTTCGAGGGAGGTGCTCAGCACAACGAACAAGGCAATCGGACTATAATGCTTGAACACTCTCACTTAGCCATAGAATTCTATAATTTTAAATTTCTGTGAAGCCCCTGGTATTCGGTAGACCGAGTTCAGGGCGCTATCCACGCCTTGGCCGGACAGAGCCGAATCCTCGCTCTAAGCGGCATAAGTCTTTAGGGACTCGAAAACCTCTCGAACAGCAACCAGCTCTCGCTTCATCATGACAGTCAGTTTTAGCTTTCTCTACTGAGGTGCTCGACCTAGCTCAACTGGGGCACAATCACAGTAGTTCTCCTAGTGCTACCTTAGCCGATATAGCGGAACGTAAGGCACCAAAACTGTAACGCCCTCGATGCGGCTATATCTCCGACGTGTCGAAGCACGACTTAGAGGCATAACCGCATTGAAAGAAATGTCGCAAGTGAGGTCATCTTCACACAACCCATGTAATACATAAGGGAAAAAGATACATAGTTGGCTTACAATCGCCACTTCACACAAGTACATGAATAAAGCATTACATCATTTAGATACAATCAAGGTACGACTACGGAACCAAAATAAAAGAAGAACCCCAAATGTGACAAAGGTCCCCGATCGATCCCAACTGGGCTCCACTACTGATCAACTAGAACGAAACAACACAAAGGGCAAGATCTTCATCGAGCTCCTCCTGAGCTTGGTTGCGTCATCTGCACGAACTCATCGACACCTACAAGCTGGTTTTTGGAAGTATCTGTGAGTCACCGGGACTCAGCAATCTCGCACCCTCGCGATCAAGACTATTTAAGCTTATGGGTAAGGTAAAGGTATGAGGTGGAGCTGCAGCAAGCGACTAGCATATATGGTGGCTAACATATTCGCAAAAGAGAGCGAGAAGAGAAGGCAAAGCGCGGTCGAGAAACTATGATCAAGAAGTGATCCTATAACAACCTACGTCAAGCATAACTCCAACAACCGTGTTCACTTCCCGGACCCCGCCGGAAAGAGACCATCACGGTTACACACGCGGTTGATTCATTTTAATTAAGGTCGACTTCGGGTTTTCTACAACCGAACGTTAACAAATTCCCATCTGCCCATAACCGCGGGCACGGCTTTCGAAAGTTCAAAACCCTACAGGGGTGTCCCAACTTAGCCCATCACAAGCTCTCATGGTCAACGAAGGAATAGACCTCCTCCCGAGACATTCCGATCAGACTCGGTATCTCGGTTCTACAAGACATTTCGACAGGGTAAAACTAAACCAGCAACACCGCCCGAATGTGCCAACAAATCCCGATAGGAGCTGCACATATCTCTTTCTCAGGGCACACCGGATCGTCCAAACTTCCGGTAGGCCAGCCTAGAGTTGCCTCTGGTGGCCACCGGCGGCTGACAAGTTGGACCAACACTCAGAGGAGCACTGGCCCCCGGGGGGGGGGGTAAAATAATGATGACCCTTGAGTCTGCAGAACCCAAGGGAAAGAAAAGGCTAGGTGGCGAATGGTAAAACCAATGCTGGGCATTGCTGGAGAAGTTTTAATTCAAGGCGAACTGTCAAGGGGTTCCCATAATAGCCCAACCGCGTAAGGAATGTAAAATCCGGGAACATAACACCGATATGAAGGAAACTAGGGCGGCAAGAGTGGAACAAAACACCAGGCATAAGGCCGAGCCTTCCACCCTTTACCAAGTATATAGATGCATTAATTAAATAAGATATATAGTGATATCCCAACAAGTAAATAAATGTTCCAACAAGGAATGGTCTCCAATCTTCACCTGCAACTAGCAACGCTATAAGAGGGGCTGAGCAAAGCGGTAACATAGCCAATCAATGGTTTGCTAGGATATGGTGGGTTAGAGGTTTGACATGGCAATTTGGGAGGCTTGAAAGCAAATGATAGGCATCGTAGCATTGGCATAGCAAAAGAGCGAGCAATCTAGCATAGCAAAGATAGTAGTGATTTCGAGGGTATGATCATCTTGCCTGAAATCCCGCAAGGAAGAAGAACGAGTCCATGAAGAAGATAAACGGACGTAGATAAACATGTCCTCACAAACGCGATGTTCTCGGAACCAACCCGAAGAAGCAACACCGGAAAAGAAGCACACAACATAGTAAACAACCAACACATGAACATGGTATGATATGCGGAATGCGGTATGCGATGCATATGCATGATTTGCAAAGGAATGAAAGAAACTTGCCTCCACTTGGAAAACCAAGTGTGCCACTGGAAATATGAGATGAAATCGCTTGAAAACGATATAAAGATCACCAGAATCGGAGTTACGGTTTGGAAATGGCAAGCGATTCAAATATGACACAGGTCTGTGATTTACAGCAAGTAGTCATCTAAATGCAATGAGATGAACATGCTACAACACTCAAACATGGCAACAAAATACATGGCAGGGATGCATTCAAGATTCTTAACAAAAGTCTAGCACTGAGCTACGGCCAAAACATCCATTAACAGGTTCAAACAAGCATGGCAAAAATGCAAATGGCAAATAGATCTCGGACTTAGTGAAATCAACACTTGTCTGGAATTTCAGACCAAGTAGCTCTCTTCGGAGCAACAAAACAACATGCTACAGGACCTGAACATGACATAGTAAGACATGGCATGGAGCTACTCAAAGAGCTTAACAAAAGTCCCTTAGTGACCTTGAGCCAAAAGGGATCACAAAATACATTTGCAAGCATGTGAACATAGCAAAAACATAATCAGTTTTCAGACTTCGTGAAAACTGGGACATGCAGAAATCATAACTCAAGTAGGCATGTTTACGAGCTCGATGCACTCACTATGGTGCAAGCCATGGCAAGACAAGCGTACATCTATCAAGAAGGCATAAAATGCAAGCTAGACATGGCAAGAACAATGGCATAGCATGCACGGATCAACTACATCACCCACAAAATTGCAAACAAGTTGACAATCTGCCCAGATTCACAAAGTAGCAAAAGTAGAGCTCGATTGACTCAAGCTAGGGTGCTCCATATATGCAAACAAAGACATGGATGGATAGAGCACTACAAGATTAACAAAACATCCTTACCGATCATCCTCAAAAGAGGCACGGATCACTAGGAAACAACATGAACATATGGCATCATGAACTAAACAGCTCAAGGACTTAGTGGAAATGCTAAGTCCCTGAGAACAGAATTACCAAGTGCCTCACTTTGGAAGCTTGCACTAGTCACCACACACATCACAAAAATACACGGGTTGCACCTCTGAAAAGATGACAAAACCCTTAACAAAACATATGCAGAGCTCATGGTCATATCATGCACACAATAATCATGGCAAAAATGACAAAAGTCTAACATGGAGTAGCAAATCTGACAATTAACTCAAGTAGCCCTCTTCTAACAGCATTTCGGGCATCAAGATGAACTCAAATGAAAATGATGCAATGAGACGAAATGATGTACTCTCTGAGACGAACATTTTGATATGCTATATGCATAAATCGGAGCTACGGATGCGGAGTTATGGCACAATGAACAGAGGCACATGGATCTGGGAATTCCGAGGACTTAGTAGAAATTTATACCCTGCGCAAAAAGTCAACGGGACGAGGATATCCTGGGATGGAGGGATCCGGGCGGCGCGAGGTTGTTTGGTTCGGGACCGGGTGGATCTCATGCCACCCGGCCAGATCTGGGATGGGGCGGCGGCCGGGTCCGACGAGGTCGCCGGAGGACTCCGGCGAGGGCGGGGTGGCGCCGAGGTGGCGATGTAGCTCGGCTAGGGCGGCGGTTGAGGTCGGAGGAGGCGGCGGCCTGCTCGGGCGGCGCGGTGGCGGATTCCGGCGAGACGCGGGCTGGCGGCGAGCGGCGGCGGAGGCGCATGGAGGCGGCGCGCGGCGGAGGAGGCTCGATCCGGGCGGCGATGGAGGCGGGGCGCGCTCGGGCGGCGGCGGAGATCCCGGGCGGCGGCGACCCGATCTGGCCCGGGGCGGGCCTGATATGGGCTCCCTCGGGCCCGGTGGCAGGGAGGAGAGAGAAGGGGCGGCGCGCTGATGTGGCAGGTGGGGATTGGTCCGGCGCGGCGCGCGGACATGTCCGACGGTGGAGGAAGATTTGTCCGGGCGTGAGGAGGACGAAGCTAGGGTTTCATCCGCGAAAATTTCGGGGAAGGCCACATATTTATAGGTAGAGGGAGCTAGGAGAGTCCAAATGAGGTGCGGTTTCGGCCACGCGATCGTGATTGAACGCTCTAGATGATGGAGCAGGGTTAGGTGGGTTTTGGGCAAAATTGGAGGGGTGTTGGGCTGCAACAGACACGAGGCCTTTTCGGTCCCTCGGTTAACCATTGGAGTATCAAACGAAGTCCAAATGATACGAGACTTGACAGGCGGTCTACCGGTAGTAAACCAAGGCCGCTTGGCAAGTCTCGGTCCAATCCGGAAATGTTTAATCCCTACACATGAAAGAAAGTTAGAAATGACCACCGGAGGAGAACGGAACGCCAGAATGCAAAACGGACAATGGGGAAAAAGCTCGGATGCATGAGATGAACATGTATGCAAAATAAATGCACATGATGACATGATATGCAATGCATGACACGCAAGCAATGACAAGGCAACACCAGCGAATAACTGAACGACACCTGGCACATCAGTCTCGGGGCGTTACAAAAACATAGGAGCCGGGAAAACCCAACATTTGACCAAAGACATGATTCAGAGCCGATGCATATAATGCTATAAGTACGGGGTGCCGCACTTGTTAAAGTGTTCGGACTTCTCACACCATATTTAGGGGTACTAAAGCCCCTGGCGTATTTTGGCCGTACCAATGTGTACTGGTGCAACATGTTGTTTAAGGAACATATATTTGTAAAAAAGAGCAATGCAAAAATAGACAAAAGCTATGCATTGTTTATTAAAGAGGGGTGCGATCAAAGCAGGACGATACAAATAATGCTATAAGCAAAAGGTTGGACTATTTAACATGTCCGTTCCAGGGGAGGCTGCGGAATGGTATGCGAGACAGGTATACTTCTCGTGTTAGAGACCACCTGGGAGTTCCGTAATGCGGCATGGCTTGTCTGCTTCCCTGGTTCTTGCATCGTTTGTGCGGCAATTGAACTGCCGGACAGGCCTTCCGAAGAATGGAGTCCTGAAAGTAAGATAAAATTAAAAAATCGGCAGCCCCTGGTGCGGTTTAAGCTGTGTTTCGGGCATGCCATGGTGGTGCCCCTCCCCCTGTACCCATGGTATTTCTAGAGCGTAGTTATGTACGCGAAGCACTGGTGTTGCATTTTTGCGAGGGCTGGGGTTGGGGCCGCATTGCTACGCCTGCTCGGAACATGCCAGGCGGTCTTGTTGTAGGTTACTCCGGGCGCGCTTGACGCTGTCTGGACGTTTAATGACCGAACTGGAGAATTTCCTGGAGAGGCTGCTTTGTGCTTCCGCTACAAGGGCCGCCGTGTGCTCCTCCGTTCGGAGGGAGAGTTCGGTGTTTCCATTGACCGTGATTACTCCTCGAGGGCCTGGCATCTTGAGCTTAAGGTATGCGTAGTGCGGTACCGCATTGAACTTGGCGAATGCAGATCGCCCGAGCAGTGCGTGATAGCCACTGCGGAATGGGACTATGTCGAAGATTAACTCCTCGCTTCGGAAATTATCCGCTGATCCGAAGACCACTTCAAGTGTGACTGAGCCTGTACAGTTGGCCTCTACACCTGGTATTACGCCTCTAAAGGTCGTTTTGGTGGGCTTAATCCTCGAGGGATCTATGCCCATTTTCCACACTGTATCCTGGTAAAGCAGGTTCAGGCTGCTGTCGCCGTCCATAAGGACTCTAGTGAGATGAAATCCGTCAATAATTGGGTCTAAAACCAATGCGGCGAATCCGCCATGATGGGTTCTAGTGGGATGGTCCCTTCGATCAAAGGTGATCGGGCAGGAGGACCATGGGTTGAACTTTGGGGCAACAGACTCTACCACGTATATGTCCCTTAACGCGTGCTTCCGCTCCCTCTTGGGGATGTGGGTTGTGTATATCATGTTCACCGTCCGCACTTGTGGGGGAAAACCCTTCTGTCCACTGTTGTTCGGCGGCCGGGGCTCTTCATCGTCATCGCTATGCAGCCCCTTGTATTTATTTTCGGCATTTAACTTGCCTGCCTGCTTGAACACCCAACAATCCCTGTTGGTGTGATTGGCCGGCTTTTCGGGGGTGCCATGTATCTGGCACAAGCGGTCGAGTATTCGGTCCAAACTGGATGGGCCCCTAGGTTTCTGTTGAATGGCTTTTACCGCTGATCGGATTTATAGCCTTTGAATCTGGCATTAACTACCGTATCCTCAGTATTGTCGCCGTTAATACGGTGCTTTTGCTTGTTGCGGCGCGACCTGCCACTATTGTCCCTGGTGTCCGAATTACCAGGGTTCTTGGTCATATTGTTGCTACGAGCAAGCCAGCTGTCTTCTCCCGTGCAAAAGCGGGTCATGAGTGTCATGAGTGCTGCCATAGATTTTGGCTTTTCCTGTCCAAGGTGCCGGGCAAGCCATTCGTCACGGATATTGTGCTTGAAGGCTGCTAGGGCCTCTGCGTCCGGACAGTCGACTATTTGATTTTTCTTTGTTAGGAACCGTGTCCAGAATTGCCTGGCCGATTCCTCTGGCTGCTGAATTACGTGGCTTAGGTCAGCGGGGTCTGGTGGTCGCACATAAGGGCCCTGGAAATTGTCGAGGAATGCGGCTTCCTCCCAATAACTGTCTGATCCTGCTGGCAAGCTGTTAAGGAAATGTCGAGCTGGTCCTTTAAGCTTGAGTGGGAGGTATTTGATGGCGTGGAGATCATCGCTGCGGGCCATGTGGATATGAAGGAGATAATCCTCGATCCATACCACAGGATCTGTTGTGCCATCATATGATTCGATATTTATGGGTTTGAAACCCTCGGGGATTTGATGATCCATCACTTCGTCTGTGAAGCATAGTGGGTGTGCGGCGCCTCTGTACTGGGCTATATCACGACGTAGCTCCAATGAGCTTTGTCTACTGTGTTCGGCCCTACCAGATTTGTGTCTGGCGTGACGGTTATCGTCTCGAGTCATGGGGCGCCCACGCGATCTGTAGATCGATCTTGTTTGCCTTGCCTTGTCCTCCAACATATCTCGTAGGTCTGGCACATTTTCCCATGCCTTGGTACGGGGTGCGGCTTGAGTGGAGGGCCAAAAGGCCTCTCTGTCGCGGCCACGAGGTGGCCGGTCGGCCATATCAAGTGCTGGTGATGTAGGTTTAAGTGCTTCCTCCTCTAATCAGGGTAGCAACCTGCGCTTTGGGTAGCTCTTGGAGGGGCGTTCGAGTTTATGCTCTTCGGCCGCGAGGACTTCAGTCCATCTGTCGACTAGCAAATCTTGATCAGCTCTAAGCTGCTGCTGCTTTTTCTTGAGGCTTCTTGCCGTGGCCATAAGCCTGCATTGAAAACGCTCTTGCTCGACAGGATCCTCTGGCACGACGAATTCGTCGTCGTCGAGGCTTGCCTCGTCTTCGAAGGGAGGCGTATAGTTATCATCCTCGACCTCTCTGTCTGCCGCTCTCTCATGAGGGCTGGCTTCTCCATCCTCCTGTGCTGAATCTTGCTGGAGGGGGTTTTCTTCGGCGCTCTCCAGAGTATTATTATCTCCCGTGCTAGAATCGCTGTATTTGTTTTGGCGGGATTTTGAGCGGCGCCGCTGATGCCGACGCTTAGGCTGTTTCTTGGAGGGGTCATCCTCCGCTGTTCCATCGCCATCTCCTTCTTTTGGGGTGTCCACCATGTATATGTCATATGACAAGGTGGCTTTCCAGGGCCCAATAGGCGCTGGTTCTTCATCGTCTCCTGCATCAGCGTCCATACCGTCGATGTCTTCAAAGTCGAAGTCGAGCATGTCGGTTAAATCGTCGACAGTGGCTACAAAGTGGGTGGTGGGTGGGCTTTGAATTTCTTCATCGTCCGTATCCCAATCTTGCTGACCGTAGTTCGGCCAAGGCTCTCCTGATAGAGAGAGAGAGACTTTAGTGTCTTCAGAATATCACCAAAAGGCGAGTGCTGAAAGATATCCACGGCAGTAAACTCCATGATCGGCGCCCAATCGGATTCAATCGGCAGGGGCGCGGAGGGTTCGGAGTCCGGAGAGGAGTCCGGCTCCCTGGAGTCACGAGTCTCGCGGAGTGCGGGGCTGGTGTTCGGCTCGATCGTCGTTGGGATCGCAGCCCCCGAGGTGGCGTCCAACCACCCATCCTCGGTCGGCGCAGTAGGCTTCGAATTAAGTGTCGAAGCTAATGCGGGTGCGGCCTCCAGGGCACTGTTCGGCGGCCGAGCTAGATCATGCTCGTCATGATAGTGCGGCGTGCTCGGCAGTGGCTCGAATCCGTCGAAGATCAAGTCCCCGCGGATGTCAGCCGTATAGTTTAAACTTCCAAATCTGACCTGACGGCCAGGGGGCATAGCTTTCGATCTGCTCCAGATGGCCAAGTGAATTGGCCCGCAGTGCGAAGCCGCCGAAGACGAAGATCTATCCAGGGAGGAAGGTCTCACCCTGGACTACATCGCTATTGATGATCGTAGGAGCCATCAAGCCTAACGGTGACAACACAGAGGAACTCTCAATGAAAGCACCAATGTCAGTGTCAAAACCGGCAGATCTCGGGTAGGGGGTCCCGAACTGTGCGTCTAGGCCGGATGGTAACAGGAGGCAAGGGACACGAAGTTTTACCCAGGTTTGGGCCCTCTTGATGGAGGTAAAACCCTATGTCCTGCTTGATTAATATTGATGATATGGGTAGTACAAGAGTAGATCTACCAGGAGATCAGAGAGGCTAAACCCTAGAAGCAAGCCTATGGTATGATTGTTGTGTATGAATGTGTTGTCCTATGGACTAAAACCCTCTGGTTTATATCGACATCGGATAGGGTTAGGGTTACATAGAGTCGGTTACAATGGCAGGAGATCTACATATCCGTATCGCCAAGCTTGCCTTCCACGCCAAGGAAAGTCTCTTCCGGACACGAGACGAAGTCTTCAATCTTGTATCTTCATAGTCCAAGAGTCCGACCGAAGGTATAGTCCGGCCATCCGGACACCCCCTAATCCAGGACTCCCTCACTTCCCTTTACATTCTTGCAAGTTACATGCTTTACTTTCTGCTGCTCATAGACTCTTTGCATGCTTGCTTGAATTGTGTTAAGATTGCTTGACTTGTGCTACGATAGCTAAAATCTGCCAAAGACTAAAATAGGGAAAATGATAGATTTTTAATTGGTCAAGTAGTCTAATCACCCCCCTCTAGACATACTTTCGATCCTACAATTGGTATCAGAGCTTTGGTGTCCATTTGCTTTGATTTCCATAACTTTTGGTGGTCATAGCCTTGGTTTCACAACCTAGGAGAGTATGGCGTCTAGCGAGGGAAATTACCACCGTTGAGGTCCTTACTTTGATGGTACTAATTTTGCTAGTTGGAAGCATAAGATGAAAATGCATATTCTTGGACATAACCCCGCCGTTTGGGCTATTGTGTGTGTTGGCTTGCAAGGTGAATTCTTTGATGGGAGAGAACCGAATTGTGAAGCCACCACGGAAGAGTTGAAAATGCTGCAATACAACGCTCAAGCTTGTGATATCCTCTTCAATGGATTGTGCCCTGCAGAATTCAACAAAATCAGTCGTCTTGAGAATGCAAAGGAAATTTGGGATACTTTGATTGGCATGCATGAAGGTACCGACTCTGTCAAGGAATCCAAGTTGGATGTGCTTCAAAGTCAACTTGACAAGTTCAAAATGAAGGATGGTGAAGGTGTCGCTGAAATGTACGCTAGGCTTGCTCTTATCACAAATGAGATTGCCGGCTTAGGAAGTGAAGAGATGACCGACAAATTCATCATCAAGAAGATTCTAAGAGCCTTGGATGGAAAATACGATACTGTATGCACATTGATCCAAATGATGCCAAATTACAAAGATCTCAAGCCAACGGAAGTCATTGGAAGAATTGTTGCTCATGAGATGTCACTCAAGGATAAGGAGGAGCTCCATAAAAAATCAAGTGGTACTTACAAAACATCATGTGAAGCCCCCACATCATCAAGTGAGAAAAAAAACCTTCAATGAAGAATTGAGCTTAATGGTGAAGAACTTCAACAAGTTCTACAAGAATAGAAGCAAAGAGAGAAGTTCCAAGTCAAGGTCCTTGTCGGTGTCAAAACCGGCGGATCTCGGGTAGGGGGTCCCGAAATGTGCGTCTAAGGTGGATGGTAACAGGAGGCAGGGAACACAATGTTTTACCCAGGTTCGGGCCCTCTTGATGGAGGTAAAACCCTACGTCCTGCTTGATTAATATTGATTATATGGGTAGTACAAGAGTAGATCTACCACGAGATCAGAGAGGCTAAACCCTAGAAGCTAGCCTATGGTATGATTGTATGTTGTAGTTGTTGTGTCCTACAGACTAAAACCCTCCGGTTTATATAGACACCAGAGAGGGTTAGGGTTACACAAGGTCGGTTACAAAGAAGGAGATACACATATCCGTATTGCCTAGCTTGCCTTCTACGCCAAGTAGAGTCCCATCCGGACACGAGACGAAGTCTTCAATCTTGTATCTTCATAGTCTAACAGTTCGGCCAATGGAGATAGTCCGGCTGTCCGGAGACCCCCTAATCCAGGACTCCCACAGTAGCCCCTGAACCAGGCTTCAATGACGATGAGTCCGGTGCACAGTATTGTCTTTGGCACTGCAAGGCGGGTCCCTCCTCCGAATATACCACAGAAGAATTTGAATATAAGGATAGTGTCCGACCCTGCAAAATAAGTTCCACATACCACCGTAGAGAGAATAATATTTTCACAAATCTAATTTGCTGACTTGTTTTGGCAACATGACATTAAGCGGTGGCTCGGTGATTATTCAAACCGTTTCCTTTAACTAGCCCCGCACATAACGCGAGGCAGTTTTTCGACACATCTCGTCGAAGCAGAGATCGTGTCCCCTTATTACGGGATTCTCATCAATACGGGCGTGGGTAACCCAACCGTGTCTAGGACTCCTAGATTATAGGCAAGTCCCAAACGGCTACTGAGAGGACGCTTGATATTCACCCTCTTTATAGAGGGACAAGGCTTTTACTTTTTTCCCTCCCGTGCTCAATCGAATCCTTCCTCCGCCTCGAGTTCTAACACCCAAAGCCCAGGTCAGGTGCTCTGGACCTTCAATCATGTCCGGATCTAGCCTTCAAGGCCGATGGATGCCCTCCTCCGTTACTGAAGAAGATATCAAGAAGTTAAGGGAGGCCAGATACCTGACCGCCGAGGTTTCGCATCGGCTTCCTGCCTGAGGGCAGGTCGTCCCTACTCCTGAACCCAACGAAGACGTCGTGTTCATCTCCCACTTCCTCCGAGGACTAGGCCTCACTCTAGATCCCTTTGTTAGGGGGTTGATGTTTTATTACGGGCTAGATTTCCATGATCTAGCCCCGGACTCCTTTCTCCACATCTCGACATTCATTGTCGTGTGTGAGGCCTTCCTCCACATCACCCCTCACTTCGGCCTGTGGCTCAAGACCTTTAACGTGAAGCCGAAGATGGTCGAGGGGCAGTATGCAGCGTGCGGAGGCGCATTAATAAGCAAGATAGCAGGAGCTCCGTGGCCCAAAGGTTCCTTTCCAGAGGTGTCTGGATTATGGCAACAGGAGTGGTTTTACATCACAGCTCCCAGAAGTGCCAAGTGGGTGGCTGCCCCTGCTTTCCGCTTAGGCCCTCCACCACAACTGATGTCATGGATTAGCAGAGGGCTGAGCTGGGGTCCTGCCAAGGACGTGCCTGTACTGCAAAGCCGCATTCAAAATCTCTTCGAAGGAGATTTCGGTTTGATTATGGTGGCGCAAGTCATGCTGGTTCGTCGAGTCCAGCCTTGAAAACGCCGTCGCCTCCGCATGTGGGAGTTCAACCCAGAAGGGTCGCGTACTATTCAGAATTTCCTCGGCCTGACGCACGAGGAGATGTACAAATCATTCTTCGGACCCCAAATAGAGTGTCCGGATACTACGGAGGATGTGGGCCTGAGCAGCAACCGTACCGCCGACCAAGTAAGTAATCCTTTAGCCGAACACACCGTCTTTTATTTACCATGAGGTCATTCTAAGAAGTCGCTCTTTGACCAGGACTGGCTAACTAAGGCGAAGATGATTCGGTGTTCGGCCCCCCTTCCTGAGGGTTTGGAGAATCCGGTACTAGAAAAGATGCTCGAGCTAGCACCCTGCCCGGAGCCCTCAAAGGAAGATAAAGGGGGGGGGGGGTAATGAGGTTGAAAGCGGGCCCCCATCGCTACCAATTCCAACCGAGGGAATGAGCACCTCAGTGAAGGAGGATAACCTAGGAGAAGAATCCGACCTTCCCTTGCTTCGGGGAAGGAAGAGGACTGCATCTGAAGATCCAGAAACCGAGGCTTCCAAATGGGAGAAGAAGTCTCCACTAGAGGGTCCTGCATTGCAGGGTGCTTTTGCCGCACAAAGTCCGCGCGAGGATCAGCCCTCCAATGAGCTGTAAGTAATCAGAAAGTACTTTAATAGTGGAGATATACTACCTTACCTCTGAGGAAAATATCCGAAGCGTTTATCTTGCAGTTCGGATCTTAGCCCTTCTCAGCAGAGCTCGTCTTCAGGGGATCTTCTTCCGGAGATGATGGAGAGCGCAACGCCTCCCCCGGACTCCCCTGCTCAAGAAGCGGGCGACCTTGAAGTGTCGTCGCGGAGGGCCTCTCCGGATCTGGTGAGGCCAAAAGATAATCCTATAGTTACCCGAAGTCCTCAGCGTCCCCTCTTGAAGAGAGCAAACAAAAGAGTCCAGCACCGTATGGTATGCGGTCGGACGTACTGAGGGAGCTGTTGGAGCGAGCAACCATCTCAGAGGAACACCATACATTGATGGGTACGGTGATGGAAAGGATTTCATCCACCAAAAGCGGGCTGCATGATGCCTTTGTGAGTCTACTGACGGGCTTTGAGGTACGTAAAATGATGTACATTTGTGATGGTACCGCACATTTTTAGGTGTGCCCTGCGTAGATAGTAGCCCCTGAGACTCTGGTTGTCGCCGAGGACGGCGGCAAACATAGGATCGTAGTCCCAGGCAATAACCATACCGCTTTAATGTGCAGGTAGTGGGAGCTCCGGTGGCTAGCCGGACTCATGAGTTTGCCGAACTAAAGCGGCAACTGGATGCGGCGGATGCCGACATCGAGCTTGTTAACAAGAGGCTTGACGAGGCACAGGGTAAGTGTTATTTTTTGGTGAATGCCACATAGTAAGAGCAGCATGATGCCAGTATCTTTAATATGTTGTGACTGCAGATGGAGCTGCCACCGTGGAAACCCTTCGGGAGAAACTTGCCCGAGCCAAAGAACAAGCAAGGGTTAGTAATGCGGCTTCTTTGAAGGCGGCCGAAGAGTTAAGAGCCGAGAAGGCCTCGCATTGCGAAAGCAAAGAGAAGATGGCCAAGATGGCCGTAGAATTAAAAGACACTGCCGACCGTTGCCGATTCCTTGAAAAGGAGAACTGAGTGAAGGCAGCGGACCTTGAAAAGGCCACGATGGTGACCAAAGACACTCGCTCTGCTATGAGGGCGAAGAAGGAGGAGCTGCGCGAAGCCGGGGATATTGCAGCTGGGAAGCCCTTTCTGCTGCAGAGGAAGTTCGGAGATCCGTGGTATGCCCCTCTAGATCGGCTGTGTAGTTCGGCAGACGCATATATGGACTTGGCGGCGAGCGCTGCTGATGCGGCCAAATACTTCCAAGGTCAAACAGATCATGAAGTGGACAAGCTGTTCTGGTCGCAATTCAACGTTCCAGAGCGTCCGCTTCCATTGACTGATCAGCTAGCCGAATGGGCCGAACTAAATAGGTTGTCCAGCTGTGGCCGGAAAAGCCGAAGCCGAATAGCTATTTCAGCTTAGTGCAGCAGTTCCTTGGTGCGGTGCCACGCATCAGTGCGATTAAGAGGTCGGCGTGCATAGAAGGCTCGTGGATGGCCCTAGCCCGTGTTAAAGCATACTGGGTGGAGATGGATGCTACCACTGTTGCGGCGCAGGGTTCGGCCATAGGCCGAGTGGCCGCTGAGCACTATTTCGAAGAGGTTCTCGAGGGTGCTCGTTTGATAGAGGCCTAGTACTTGAAGAATATTATGTTTGAGTGACATGTATTCCCATTGTAAACACAATGTTTTTATGAAATTTATTAAGGCTATGTTTATACTTTTGCCTGAAAGTAATATGATGCCTCCTGTGCGGCCGTTTATGTATACATGTGTATAACCTGAGAGATTGCAGTCGCCGGCTTCAGCCCCCATGCATATAATGTGGAGGTGTTCGCAGAAGACGCGTGTTCACACTTGACCCAACGTCTTGGTCCTATTAAGGAGGTGATAGCGCAGCGAACGAGGCAACCAAACTATAATGCTTTAACACTTTCACTTAGCCATAGGAGTTTGACGGTGGGGCTACTATATAGCCCCTGTTGGCTCCGCACTCTCCTGAATTCGGGGTGCGTACATGCCTGGTCGGGAAACGACCCTTCGTTAAGGCGGAGGAATTCTAACATTCCGATAGGTCATCGAGTGGTTGACCAGTCTCATGCTATATCATGACAGTCAGTTTTTGGCTTTCTCTACTAAGGTGCTCGT
This sequence comes from Triticum monococcum, assembly GCA_034509565.1. Lineage (NCBI taxonomy): Eukaryota > Viridiplantae > Streptophyta > Magnoliopsida > Poales > Poaceae > Triticum > Triticum monococcum. The sequence goes on along the minus strand of CM067842.1, from coordinate 166,231,091 downwards.
CCGGATGACCCGGGGCACAATCGCAGTAGTTCTCCTAGTGCTACCTTAGTCGATAGAGCGGAACATAAGGTACCAAAACATAGGAGCCGGGCAAACCCAACATTTGACCAAAGACATGATTCGGAGCTGATGCATATAAGGCCAAACTCGCGACGCCGAACACTCCCTAAGGTATTCGGTCTTTATGGTATAAACCGGGCCTAAATAGTGCCCTTTGTAAGAAGCCCCTGGTGTCTAGGTACGTGCATTATTCTGACGTGGCCACATGCCAAGACGCTAGCATCCTTCTCAATTGTACTGAGAATCCAAGGGATGTGTATCAACAAGAGATAGTAAAAAAGGTTGACGCAGGGTCTTAATCTAAAAAGAATCCTTGGGACGGGTCCCTGCTGCATGTCTGCGCCTATGTCTCCGTTGTGCCGTATCCTGGACGGGTGTATCACGATGGTCATCTGTAAGAGAGAAACTTAGGTGAAAAGTTGTCGTGCAAAAAGGTAGGTTTGAAGAAACCATGTATAATTCAAGATGAGTAAAAATTGCCACTTGTCTGCGCGCGTTGAGCCCCTTGTATTTGTAATAGGGGTGTGGCTTATCAAACCTATGTGAGTTACATGTAACTACGCCGGACTCGTCTAACGGTGTCCGTGGTCTTGACGACCTATCAAATGCTTTAGCTGGTGAGGCCCTTTTTAGTGTGCAGCTGCCAAGGCAGTCGCACTCTCTTCGGCGCGCAGGGATCGCTTAATATTTCCATTCACTGTAATGATGCCATGTGGACCGAGCATTTTAAGCGTAAGGGAAGCGTAATGCGGTATTGCATTAAAGCAAGCGAAAGCTTTGCGTCCAAGTAGTGCTTGATACCCACTTTGGAACGGAGCAATGTGGAATGTTAAATTTTCGCTATGGAAGTTATCGGGGAAGCCGAATATAATCTCTAGTAGCAGGGAGCCCGTGCAATGAGCCCTGGGCCTTGTGTTACTCCTTTAAGGGTAGTGTTGCTGTGGCCAATATTCATTGGGTCTATCCCCATTTTGCGGATTGTGTCCTGGTATATCAGGTTTAAACTTCTGCCACCGTCCATCAGGACTCTTGTAAAGTGGTATCTGTCAATTATTGGGTCTAATACCAGGGCAGCCCATTCTGCACGCCGGATACTTGCTGAGTAATCCCGATGGTCAAAAGTGATCAGTTGAAGCGACTAGTGGCAGGACTCCGCTGTGATAGGCCCTTGGGCATATTTATCTCGGAGTACCGCTTTGTTTCTCCCCTTTATCATGTGTAACACATTTACTGTTTTGACTTCTGGTGGAAATTTCTTTTGTTTCCCAGTGTCTTTCTTGAGAGGCTGATCCTCGTCTTCGCTTGGTGTATCCTCCCCCTTGTGTACGGCATTGAGCTTGCCGGACTGCTTGAAGACCCAACATTCTTTGTGGGTATGATTAGCAGGTTTACTGGGGGTGCTAAGGATCTGACATACTTGGTCCAGAATTTTGTTTAGGCTGGACAGTACGTCTCTGGCGCCTTTAGAGGGCGGCTTTTGCTGACTTGGCCGAGTGCTTTTGAATCTGGCGTTTACTGTCGTGCTCTTCGTGTTGTCTTCTTTATTCCGGCATTTGTTATTGTTGTTGCGCCGTGATTTCCCATTTCCATCTCTAACTTCAGATGTACTGGGGTCGCTGGTGCTGCATCTGGCTAGCCAACTATCCTCACCCACGCAAAAGAGGGTCATGAGGCTTGTTAATGCTGCCATTGTTCTCGGCTTTTCTTGGCCGAGGTGTCTGGCAAGCCATTCGTCATGGATGCTATGCTTAAAAGCTGCCAAGGCTTCGGCGTCCAGACAGTCGACTATTTGGTTGTTTTTAGTAAGAAACCTGTTCCAAAGCTTTCGGGCTGACTCTCCGGGCTATTATGACTCAAATCGTCCGCGTCCGGAGGTCGGACATAAGTCCCTTGAAAATTTGCCCGAAAAGCATCTTCGAGCTCTTCCCAGCTTCCAATGGAGCTTTCGAGGAGGCTTTTAAGCCAGTGCCGAGCTGGCCCTTTGAGCTTGAGGGTTAAAAACTTAATGGCGTGGAGATTATCTCCTCGAGCCATATGGATATGGAGGATATAGTCCTCAATCCAGACCCCAGGGTCTGTTGTTCCGTCGTATGCCTCTATGTTTACGGGTTTGAATCCCTCTAGAAATTCATGGTCCAGTACCTCGTCGGTGAAACATAGGGGGTGTGCGGCACCCCTGTATCTGGGTGTACCATAGTGTTCGGATGTTTGTTGTGTTGCATCGTATGCTGGGGCGCGCCTGCGTGGTCCATAGATGGATCTAGTTGCGCCGTCCTTTTGATGTGAGCCCTCGCGTGGATCACGTATTGGCTTATGTGCGGCATTGCTTGCCGCTCTATGTTGGCCGTGAGGTCGTCTATCCGGCCAGGTGGCCATTTTAATTTTTGGTTGCGGGGGATCTAAGGCCTCCTCATCGAATTCAGGTAGCAACTTCCGCTTCGGGCAGCTCTTGGTGGGGCGATTACCACCATACTTCGCTGCTGTGTTGAGTACTTTGCTCCATCTGATTTGGAGTGTGTCTTGCGCAGCCTTGAGCCTTTGCTTCTACTTTTTTATTCTCCTCGCGGTGGCAACAAGCCTTTGATGGGCATTCTGTTGCTCCGGGTGTCTGTCCGGTGTTATGTCATTCGGACTATTATCTTTGACAGAATCGGGTTGTTCGGTTTGATTCTTCGTGTTGCCGTGGTCCGGCAATGGTTCACCCTGCTCTAACGCTGCGTCCGTATGATCATTGTTTCTACCGAGGCGGGATTTGGGGCGGCACTTACGCCGCCGCTTTGACTGCTTCTCGAGGGGACAACCCTTTGTTGCGTCCTTCCGTTCCTCGTCGTCGTTTTCTTTTGGTGTGTTCACCATATATACGTCATGTGGTGAAGTGGGCGTCCAGTGCCCTGTGGGCAGTGGTTCCTCTTCGTTTCCCACATCGTCATACACACCGTCGATGTCTTCGGAGTCGAAGTCGAGCATGTCGGTTAAGTCATCGACAGTGGCTACTAAGTGGGTGGTGGGTGGGCCGCGAATTTCTTCGTCGTCTGCATCCCAGTCCTGCCAGACATAGTTCGGCCAGGATCCTCCTGACAAGGAGAGAGACCTTAATGAGTTCAGTATGTCGCCAAAGGGCGAGTGCTAAAAAATATCCACGGAGGTGAACTCCATGATCGGCGCCCAATCGGATTTGATAGGAACGGGCGCAGGCGGCTCGGAGTCCATGGCCGGAGAAGGATCCAGTAGTTTAACAACACGGCTCTTGTGCAAGGTAAGGTCGATGTTTGGCTTGATCGCCGCTGAGGGTAAGGCCTCAGTGGTGGGGTCCATCCACCCGTCCATGGATGACGCAACTGGCTCCGAATTGAGGGTCGGAGTGGCTGCCTATCCGATCTGCTGGACACTGTCCGATGGTAGAGCTAGATCGTACTCATCGTGACCGCGTGACGCACAAGGCAGAGGCTCGAATCCGTCGAAGATCAAGTCTTCATGGATATCGGCCGTGTATTTTAAGCTTCCAACCCTGACCTGGTGGCCAGGGGCGTAACTTTCAATCTGCTCCAGATGGCCAAGTGAATTGGCCCGCAGTGCAAAGCCGCCGAACACGAAGGTCTGTCCGAGGAGAAAAGTCTCACCCTGGACTGCATCGTTATCGATGATAGTAGGAGCCATCAAGCCTAACGGCGACGACACAGAGGAACTCTCAATGAAAGCACCAATGTCGGTGTCAAAACCGGCGGATCTCGGGTAGGGGGTCCCGAACTGTGCGTCTAAGGCGGATGGTAACACGAGGCAGGGAACACGATGTTTTACCCAGGTTCGGGCCCTCTTGATGGAGGTAAAACCCTACGTCCTGCTTGATTAATATTGATGATATGGGTAGTACAAGAGTAGATCTACCACAAGATCAGAGAGGCTAAACCCTAGAACAAAGCCTATGGTATGATTGTATGTTGTAGTTGTTGTGTCCTACGGACTAAAACCCTCCGGTTTATATAGACACCGGAGAGGGTTAGGGTTACACAAGGTCGGTTACAAAGAAGGAGATACACATATCCGTATTGCCTAGATTGCCTTCTACGCCAAGTAGAGTCCCATCCGGACACGAGACGAAGTCTTCAATCTTGTATCTTCATAGTCTAACAGTCCGGCCAATGGAGATAGTCCGGCTGTCCGGAGACCCGCTAATCCAGGACTCCCACGGTCCTACAATGACAAAAGATCTTCTAGTCGAGAGTGAAACTGCTACAATTGTGGAAGACCCGGACACTACTCCAATGAGTGTACGGCTCCCCACAAGAGAAGAGAAGATTCTCCCAAAAGAAGAAGTAGAAGAGAAGAATCACCATCAAGGGAGAGAAGGAGTAGGGATGATCGATATGAACGAAGACCCTCTTGGAGAAGCAAGGATTCGGAAAGGAAGGACAAGTCATCAAGGAGCTACACAAAACGAAGACATCAAGCTCATGTTGGTGAATGGGTATCCGGCTCCGACAATGACTCTGAGAGAAGCTATCACTCTGACTCCGAATATACTCAATATGAAGGTGTTGCCGGTCTAGCACTTGTGTCAACCAACTCCTACGACATATTTGATTCACCAAATGAAGGAATTGGAAGATGCTTCATGGCCAAAGGTCCAAAGGTATTACACCCCGAGTATGTTGATTTCAATAGTGATGAAGATGACTTGTTAGGTGATGATGATTTACTTGTCAACAACTATAGTGATGAATACTATGATGAAACGAATGACAATGATAAGGAGAAGATTGAGTTTCTAACTAAAGAACTAAACACTCTTAAGTTAGCTCATGAAACTATCTTAGGAGATCATCGAGAACTTTTAAGGACTCATGAGAAATTACATTTTGAAAAGCTTAACCTTGAGCAAGAGCATGAGTTCTTAAAGGCAATCAATGATGACCTTCGCAAGAAAATTTCTTCTTATATTGCCAAGCGTTTACTCTTATCCACTTACATGCCTCAAGTCAAATCTAGTAAGAAGAACAAGAAAGATTCTTCTTCTAGTAGTAACAATAATCATGCTAAATCCAATATTGTTGCTTCTAGTAGTTCTCTTGATTCCACTAATGATTCTCTTAGCCAAGTTACACTTGAGCAAGAAAATAGCTTATTGAATTGAATTATAGAGAAAGGTGTTTACAAGAGCCTTGCCGGGAGTAAGCAATTCGAGGAAATTGTACGCAAGCAAGGAAGGCACCGGAAGTATCAAGGTATTGGTTTTGAATGAAAGTTCAATGCCAATGGAGTTGAGTGGGAAGAAGATCAATACCCCAAGACGAAGTTTGTTCCTCAACAAGAGAAGCATGATCCTACTTCTTTCAAATGGACACAAGCTCAATATGATCTTCCACCACAAGACCACAAGCAAAAAGGCAAGGACAAGCTTCAAGAGGAAATTGATGCATTTGAAGAAGCTCCTAAGGCCTTGGTCAAGTGGGTTCCCAAGACTACATCAAGCTCCACTTCATCAAGTACAACTACAACTCCGAGGATTCCCATCAAGATGGTGTGGATCCCGAAGAAGAAGAACTAGGGAGTTCTTGAGGGTGACTCCGCCAACATACTTCACTCTTATCATTTTGGCAAGAACGAGTGCAATCAACTTCCACATCTTGTACTAGTTCAAGGAGTCACAAACCCTCTTGTTGGCAAGACAAGGGACAAGGTAACCTAAAGCTTTCATAGACATCATCTTGTGTGTGCATCACTCTATGTCTATGGATATAATTGTTTGTTCCTTGTGGGACTAACCCGTGTAGGTATTGAAAGTGCAACTCACTCCAAAGGATAGCTCCAAATGATCTACATCAACATTAAACATCCACATCTTCATCATCTACGTGAAGTCATCATCGACAAAACCCAAGGTTAGTTCATCCCTCTTAGGGGGGATCTCACATCTAGGGGTAGCTTTACTCTAACAATTGAGTTAAAGCAACTCTAATGGTGTGAACACAACAACGCTTTATGTAAAAGTGGTAACCCCACTTGTGCGTAAACGATGAGTATGACCTATGATCAAATGTTCTCATTTGACTCCTAAGTTTATATACTCATATATAGATGACCTAGTCATCACCAATTGCTTGATAGATGCTAGAATTGTTTGTGCATGCTTTGCCACATATTTCATTCGTCATTTTATTGTGTGAGCATGTTGGTTGCATAATTTACTCATTTGAGGACATCCACTTGTTGTTTTGATTGATTGGTTTCTTTTTCTCTTGCCAAGTGGATGGACAAGAATGCCTAAGAACCTTCTCTAGATATCTATGCTTTTCTCGTCTCAAACTCTATTCATGCTACATCACAAAATTTGATCAAGTAAGATTCAAACCACTCTGTGTGAGGAGCACTCGGAGTCCCTGATTCGTCATAGACTTAAACTTCCAAAACTTCTTTGTGCGTTTTGCTATGACCGATTCACCCATTTCGGTCATACGGAGATCACTAAGTCGATCTAGGTTTTCAATCTCGGTGCAACCGATTTGAACTTTTCGGTCACACCGAGTTGCAGCAATTGCTTGTAGTAATGCATCTCGGTGCCACCGAGTTGTTCCACCCGTTCATACCGACAGGGTCGGGCTATATATACCCACGGGCAAAATTTTGGAAATTTTCTCCGAACTCTTTCGTCCGCGCTTAGCCCGCTCTGCCTCCAGGATCTCCGGATCGTCCTCCTCGTCACCAGTTGCCTCCTGCCGCTGGTCTCTGCCGCCGTCAATGGGAATCATCCCCGCCGTTGCCGCCATAGCGAGTTCATCGCCGAACTAGGGTATGAACTTGATCACTGTGCTATCCTTATCTGATTCCTAGCACACTGTGTTCGCCATGAATCTTGCCATGATTGAAACTATCTTATCCAGTCAAAACACTCCATAGTTTAGTCGTGATTTGAAAATTTAGGGTTAGGTTTCCGCCGAAACCATCTCGGACCAACCGAGTTGTGGAACTCCGTACCACCGATTCGGCTCAGGCCATTGCACATGCGATTCTCGGTCTGACCGAGAATTGCAAATCGGGGTGACCGAGTTCAGGACTTTGTGGAACCCTAGCAGTCTCGGTGCCACCGAACTGTGACTCGGTCTGACCGAGTTCACTAGTTTAGGTTCCAAAAGCTGCTTCGGTATCACCGAGTTTGCAAATCGGTAGATCCGAAATGCTTTCTGAGGAAAACTAAAACTAAGTTTTTGATTCATTCTTTTCCAAAAACCTCTGTATTTTGTGATGCTCATCCACTCTACCTCATCTATAATCTATTCACAGGGTCAGTTGTCAGAGATTGCAATATGTCTGATCAAAGTGACAGCCAGAACAAGTCAGAGGAGCAGGTTCACTTGAGTGAGGGCACTAGTCCCTCTAGCAGCTCAGATGATGGCAACAGGAGCACACCAAGCAATCTGCCAAAGGCTGCCACCAGGGCCAGAAAGAAGAAAACTTCCAAATCTGAGGATGAAGACTATGTGGCAGTTGAGGATGAGGCCACTTCCAAAAACAAAGTGGCTAAGAAGGAATATAGAACTGCTGTTGCAACTAAGCCTGGTATGGCAGTTGAGGATGAGGCCACTTCCAAAAACAAAGTGGCTAAGAAGGAATATAGAACTGCTGTTGCAACTAAGCCTGGTATGAAGACCAAAGTGCCTGCAAAGAGAAATCCCATGTCTAAAGCCAGAGCCTCTACTCAAGTACCTTTGGAATCTGAACCCAAAGAGGGTGCTGCAGAAGGGAAGAAGAGGAAAGAGAGGGTCAAGAAGACCACTGCCAGAGTGCTTGGGAGATCCTCAATCATGAGAGACTCTGAAGAGGAAGAAGATGCTGCACCAGCACCTAAGGCACAGAAACTTATGGGAGATGCCATAAGGTCAGGGGCTGCTTCATCTAAGCCCAAAGAAGCTTCTAAGCCAGCTGCTCCAAAACCCAAATCTGCACCAAAGAGGAGTACCGGGAACATTCCAGCTGCAGAGAAGAACAAGGCCCCAATGCCTGAAGCTGCAATGGAAGAAGAAGATGATTCTGTTGTCTTGAGGAAATTGAAGCCAAAAATTCCAGATCACAATGATGCTCATCCAGTTGCAGAGAACATGAAAGTTGGGAAGGACTCAGGTCTAAGGCTATGAAGAGAGTCTGATCCATATGCCACCAGGAGAAGGACTGATGTGGACTACAGGTTCCATACAAAGGAACAACATGACTTCTATGAGACCATCTTGCTTGACAAGAAGCCCATAGTGTGTGACATGAGATGGGTCGATTGGACATTCATTGAGGAAAACGATGATCACTTCCCTGGTGTATATGACAGCTTCAAGGCTTGTGGAGTTGATGAGTTTGTGGCTCAGAAGCTCACTAAATGGAATGATGAGCTCATCATCCAGTTCTACTCCACAGCTCACTTCTACCCAGATGGAAGGATTGTCTAGATGTCTGAAGGCACTAGGTACCAGTCAACGGTTGTTGAATGGGCGAAATTGATCAATGCTCCAGAAGAGAGTGATGACTTGGATGTCTATGCCAAGAAGAAGAAGGATCACAACACCATGGCACACATGTACAAGGAGATCCCAGATGCTGCTCTTGAGACACACAAGTTTGGATCTGTACATTACCTTTTGTCAGGCTTGCCAACTATCAACTGGATCCTCAGGCACACTCTCTTGCCAAAGTCAGGTGATCACAAGATGATCAGAAGCCATGCAATTAACTTGCTTCACATCTTTGATGTCCCACAGAAGTTCAAAGTCATGAGCCTAATAGTGGAAACCATAAAGAGGATAGCTGCAGATCAGAAGAGGAGTTGTGGGTATGCCCCACAGATCCAGGAGCTTATTAACTCAGAGATGGGCACTGGCACATATCTGCTGGACAAGGAGCACCTGCCCATCTACCCAGAATTTGAGGACAATGTCGGTGTTCTGGGAACGGGGGTCCCCAGACTTGCCTGCCTGCGGCCTGCGGCGTGGCTCAAAGGGGGCCCAGCACGGCCCATCTTCACTAACACAAACCCAAGACCCTCGCGAGGGGCCAAGCCTCGCAGGGCGGACGACGCGGAGCTTCCTCAGGCACGGCCTCATCAGGCTGGCTCACGAGGAGGCGGAGAGATCAAGGCGGGGTACCTCACGAGGTGCCCGTGACGCAAGCCATGACAACTCAGGGCACCAGGCGGGTGCCAACCAGCGCAGCATCCTTCTTTCCTCTTTGGTGCAAAGGGGGCAAGCGCAGCCGCGGAGTACTGAGGCATCAGGCAAAGGTTGCCATTTCGGTGCAACGAGACCAGGACGAGGAGGACTACGAGACGGAGGTCATCGTGGAGCCCAAGACGGCGTCATCACCAGAGCTTTGCGCAGACGAAGACTACTTTTGTCAGGATAGCTGATACTTGCTGTCCCCCTTCAAATTAGCCCGCCATTGTTGGCTCCCTTCCCGCTTGATATTTGGGAAGAGGACTAGGGCCTCTATATATAGGACCAGCCACCCATAGAGCAAAGGGCCGGCTGGTGGAGAGAGAGAGAGAAAGGTGACCTAACTCCTCCCAGCGGTTCATCGCCTCAGCCAAGAACAGACCCTCATGAGGCTGTTCTTCCTTGTATTGTTCATCATCATCAGCCCAAGAGGCAATCCACCACACCACACACTAGAGTAGGGTATTACACCATGACGGTGGCCCGAACTAGTATAAACCTTGTGTCTCTTGTGTTATTCTTTCCATAGTTTAGATCCCAGCTTGGCGGAGGGGTGCAGGTAGGTAGGAGGCGAAATCTCCGCGCGCACCCCAGTGTTCGAACCTCAAGGGTCTGCCGGAACCCGAAATCCGACATTTGGCGCGCCTGGTAGGGGTGCGCCGGAATTCGTCTTCCACCACCCCGTTCTCCTCCGACCATCGCGCCCATGTCTGACGCTCGTCGGGCCCGCGCGGAGCGCCGGGCCGCCCTCGCTTCCCGCGTCGCCCAGACGGCCCCTGTCGGCGGGCGTCCTCGCCGTTCCCCATCACCTGCCGTCAATGCCGCCACCGTCCTGGCGGGGGACAAACAGCAAGCATCGTCTCAGCATCCGTCCGTGCGGCAAGACGGCCGCACCGCAACTCCCTCGTTCACCCCAGCTGGATCTTCGTCCCGCGTGCTCCGCGCGCCCATGGAGGCTCGAGCTGCGCTCATCGCGGCAAACGAGCTCCTGCGCTACCGTCCCGTCGACGACGTCTACGAAGAATGGCTCGACCACGTCACCGAGCTCGTCCGCGCCACAGGGGGCTCTTCCGCGCCGTCCGTTCCGCTGCACTGCACCCCTCCCCGCGCGGGCAACGAGGCTCCGGCGGCGCCCCGACCGCCTCCTCCTCAAGAAGACACCATGGCTCCAAGGCGCGAGGCCCCTGGGAGGAACCTGCTCCGTCAGGTGCCAGCGCGGCAAGAACAGAGCTGCCAAGAAGTCCCTCGCCCTCCAGAAGCTGCCGGGGCGCTCCCTGCTCCGGCACGTCGTGACCATGCTCCTGCTCCCGCGCATCAAGACTCCACGCTGCTCTCAGCTGCAGCGCGTGGGGACATGCAAGACCAAGCTCTCCGTCACCCAAGGCCTCTCGTGGCCACAGCAGGCTGCCGCGCCTTCACCATCGAACTACGCAGCGTCGTGTAGCCCAGCAAGTTCAAGCCAGACCTGCCTCCTCGCTATGACGGCACGGCCGACCCTGCGGAGTTCCTCCAGCTCTACGAGCTGGGCATCGAAGCTGCCAACGGAGACGAGAAGGTCATGGCGAACTGGTTTCCCATGGCGCTCAAGGACGGGGCCCGCACCTGGCTCCTGAACCTGGCTCCAGGCATAATCTCCTCCTGGGAAGAGATGCGCACCCGCTTCATCGCCAACTTCCAAGGCACTCGCGGCCGGCCACCCGCCGTGAGCAACATGCGCCGCATCAAGCAACAACCCGGGGAGACCCTGCAGAAGTACATCCAGCGCTTCAACAACGCACGCCTCAAGATTCCCAAGGTGACTGAAGAGGCCATCATCTCGGCCTTCTCCGACGGCGTGCGCGACGTCAAGATGAAGGAGGAGCTGGCGATGCATGAAGACCTGTGCACTTCCTTGGAGCTGTTCAACTTGGCAAACAAGTGCGCCAGGGCTGAGGAAGGGCGTCTCTCCCTCCCCGAGCTGCCTACCGCAGACCCAGAAGAGAAGAAGCCCAAGGCCAAGGACGTGAAGCGCAAGGGGGCTGCCGTGCTCGCGGCAGAACCGGACACCAAGCGGGGCAGAGATCAGCCCGAACCTTCCAAGGGCAGCCGGTACTGTGTGTACCACGACCTCCACACCCACAACACCAACGAATGTCAAGAACTCCGAGCCGTGCGAGAAGGAAGGATCAGCCGTCGCCCCGACCGCGGTGACTGGGGCTATGGTCGAGGAGGAGGAAGGAACGCAGGACGCTGGGAAGACCGTGGCGCGTGCCAGGGGTGGCGCGATCAACCTCGTGAGGATCGCTAGCAAGACCCTTCTCACGAGGGAGGCTGGAGGGATCAGCCTCGCGAGGATCGCCCGCAAGGCAACGCAGGCCTCCCACCGCTGCCGCCACAACCAAGGAGAAACGAGGACCGCCACTAGGACGAGGAGGCTGGGGGCTTCCAGGAGCCGCGTGCGATCGCCTGCATCCTGGGCGGAGCTCAAGCCCCAGCCTCTCAACGCATCTTCAAGCAGTTAGCCCACGAAGTGAACGCGGTCCTCCCCAGGCTGGAAGCCACGCGCCCTCTCAGGTGGTCGGTGTGCGCCATCACGTTCAGCTCAGCAGATCAGCTCAAGTGTGCGGCTATAGCCGGAGTCCTCCCGATGCTTTGTTCCCCAATTATCAGCAACGTGGTGGTCACCAAGACCCTCATCGATGGCGGGGCAGGGCTCAACGTCCTGTCCGTGGAAGACATTCAACAACCTCCAAGTGCCCTATAGCCAGCTACAGCCAACCAAGCCTTTCTCCGGTATCACCGACGGCTCCACGGTCCCGATCGGGAAGGTCCACCTCCCTGTCACCTTCTGGGCACGCGACAACTACCGCACCGAGCTCATCGACTTCGACGTCACTCACATTCGCCTGCCATACAACGCCATCCTTGGGTACCCAGCGCTGGCCAAGTTCATGCCCGCAACTCACCACGGCTACAACGTCCTCAAGATGCCAGGAAGCGGTGGAGTCATCACAGTGCCCTGCGAAGAGAAGGACACGGTGTGTTCCTTGGAACGAGCCTTTCAGGCTGCATCACTGGAAGACCTGGATCATGGAAGCAGGAGGCCTCCCGAGACCGTCCCTAAGAAGAAGAAGACATCGTCTAGCCCGGCCCCTCAGGATGCAGTCCCCTTTGGGCCCATGCCTGCCTAGGGGGAACCTCCTTCCATCGTATAGGAAAGCGCTCCCGGCGCCCTCCTCAGGCAGGGCTCGGGGGCTCTCCCCTGGAGGGCCACCGACCTAGCTAGGGTCACGAGGGAGGCGCTTGGGCACCACATGGATGCGTGTTTCGAAGCACGTTTCCCTCAAGAAGGAGCAAGGCAAGGAGATCCAGACCCTCAGGAGTTCGTCAGCAAGGCCATTCAGGAGCTACAGGAGTCAAGAGTCATGAAAGGCGGCCGCCGCCTACCAGCAGTGGCTCCCCATCCAGGCGAGGATGGCGGGCTGCGCGTCTGCATCGACGTACCAGGGCTCAACCGAGTCGCCTCCCTGGAGCGCCTCTGGCCCTCGCGAGTGGGGCACTGCAGAGGTCCACCCCACAGCTATGTTCGCATGCCTTACGGCTTGCCGAGCGCGGCTGACATGTACCAGCGCCTCATGCGGGGCACCACGGAGGCACAAGAGGCCAGGCGTTCCGCAGCCCTGGTGGAGATGGAGATGGTCCGCGAGGGGCCGCCAGCGCCTCCGGAGCCTCCCGAGGCCCCTGGGCCTAGGGGCTCATGAGGATCGGCTTCCACAGCCCACCCAGTCTACTACACCAACACCCCTTCGTCTTCAGCGTCATCAGGTGACATCTTTCAAGCTTCACTTCCAGCTGGGAGCGCCCCCAGGGCTGCATTATTCCCAGGCCACGTGGGTCCGTCCCTGCGGCGTGTACCCCTTTTTATTTCGTGTTGTTAGCTTACCTTGTTGGGGGCGCCCCTCGGGCTGCATGATCCCCAAGCCGCTCAGGCCAGGCCCAGCGGCATGTATCCCATTTGCGTTTATTTCCGATTATGCATTAGACCCACCATGCTTGATTATTTGATGCCGGTCCACGGCACCTCTTCTCCATGCCGACCACTTGCAAGTTAAAGGGGGGGTACCTGTGTCGGATTTCGGGTTCCGGCAGACCCTTGAGGTTCGAAAACTGGGGTGCGCGCGGAGATTTCACCTCCTACCTACCTGCACCCCTCTGCCACGCTAGGATCAGAACTACGGGAAGAACAACACAAGAGACACAGGGTTTATACTGGTTCGGGCCACCGTTGTGGTGTAATACCCTAGTCCAGTGTGTGGTGTGTGGATTGCCTCTTGGGCTGATGATGATGAACAATACAAGGAAGAACAGCCTCGCGAGGGTCTATTCTTGGCTGAGGCGATGAACTGCTGGGAGGAGTTCAGTCACCTTCTCTCTCTCTCTCTCTCTCTCTCTCTCTCTCTCTCTCTCTTTCTCTCTCTCTCTCTCTCTCTCTCTCTCTCTCTCTCTCTCTTTGCTTCCAACCTCTACTTGTCGAGCCATTGGGAGTGACCGAACCGACCCCTTTGCTATGTGGGTGGCCGGTCCTATTTATAGAGGCCCTGGTCCTCTTCCCAAATATCGAGCGGGAAGGGAGCCAACAATGGCGGGCTAATTTGAAGGGGGACAACAAGTATCAACTATCCTGACAAAAGTAGTCTCCGTCTTGGGCTCCATGGTGACCTCCATCTTGTAGTCCTCCTGGTCTTGGTCTCGTTGCACCGAAATGGCAACCGTTGCCTGATGCCTCGGTACTCTGCGGCTGCGCTTGCCTCCTTTGCACCAAAGAGGAAAGGAGGGCGCTGCGCGGGCTAGCACCCGCCTTGCACCCTTGGTCGTCATGGCTTGCGTCATGGCGCCTCGTGAGGTACCCTGCCTTGATCTCTCTGCCTCCTTGTGAGCCAGCCTGACGAGGCCGTGTCTGAGGAGGCTCCGCGTCGTCCGCCCCGCGAGGCTTGGCCCCTCGCGAGGGTCTTGGGTTTGTGTTGGTGAAGATGGGCCGCGCTGGGCCCCCTTTTGAGCCATGCTGCAGGCCTCAGGCAGGCAAGTCTGGGGACCCCCGTTCCCAGTACGCCGACAGTAGCCCCCGGGCCCAAGGCGCGCCCGGACTTGGCCATGCAGGGAGGCGGAAGGGCAAGAGCGAAGTGCCGCGGGCCCTAACAGCCTGCGGCCTTGGGCGCCGCGTGGCAGTTGATTGGACGTGGGCATCTCCACTTCCCTGTGGCGCCTCAGCAACCGCAAGGATTGGACAAGTCCCTGCATGCAAAGCGGGTCATAATTACCTGCGATCGTGGGGGCCGTTGGTTGGCCATCGCCAGCCATAAGTATGGACCGGCGCGCGCCCTTCCAGTTCATCCCCCCTTGCTTTTCCTTTTTCTTCATGGCTCCGTCGAGGAGGTTCTCGTCCACTGAGAAGGGGAAGGCTTGCCGGGTTGAGCCCGCCTCTACCCCACCCAAGCGCGGCCAAGGGCACCCTCGCAAGCATCCTGTGGCCACCACGGTGGCTCCCCGCGGCCGTGGAGGCGATTTTCAGCACAACGACGAGCGGATTGCTGTAGCCGGGGGGCCCGCTCCAGCTGCGCGTCACCCCAGGCCGCGCGTTCGTGCTGCTGAAGTGCTGCCGGAGTTCGTCGTGTGGTCGGCGGAGCCGGCTAGCACCCGGATTCCGCTTCCTCGCTTCCTCCTCGGCGAGCTCCCGGCCGGCGCCCCGGGTGGTCTCTGGCTCCAGGCCGACGGCTGCTGCAGCCGGGCCTCATGGGTCTCTCTGGAGGTCTCCGTGGCCGGGAGCTTGTCCCTGGCCCGCGGTTGGCAGACGTTTGCCCGCGCGCGTGGCCTGAGCCGTCGGTGCACCCTACACTTCAAGTTCGATGGCGACGCCACCCTCTACGTGAGGATGTTTGGGGAAGATGGTCGTCGCGCAGGGTGTTGCCCCGAGGGTGACGACCGTGGCTGGGAACCCAGCTCCGGCGATCATGGAGAGAGCAGTGCTCGCGCGGCTGGCAACGTTCGGGGTTCCTCAAGCTTCTCCGGTTCTTCTTCAGGCGGCGACTCCTCTAGCGATGGCCGCAATCAGCCTCCACGCCGTCGTATCTGCTTGGGGGGTAGCAACGTGTCCGCCCGCCGTCGCGCCCTGGTGAAGCACGAGAGGGAGTCTGCCTGAGCTCCGTAGGCAGCTCGGGCCTTCCCTGCGGGCCGGTGTGAGGTGAGCCGCGCCGGATTTGTTCTTCCTTTTCCCTTTTTCCTGTGTAACAAAGACAATAGTGCGGAGCCCCGCGGGGGCGTGTTTGGGTTATTGCTGTTAATCATTGTTTTGCTTTCGTTACCGTACCTTCCGGCTATGTGCCCGAGCATGGATAGTTCCCGGCCCCGACCGTGGGGGGGGGGGGGCGACCGACCCAGGCCCTTTGTTTGTGTCGCGGTGCCCGTGGGGCACGGACTGGAGGGGTGCTCCTGTAAGGGGCCCAGGTCGCGAACTCTTTGAATGACTAGGATAGGAACGCTCGCGAGGGTGCTCAGCTGGCCCCCTCGCGAGGCCTTGCGCAAGAGAAATCGAGGCAGGAGAGTGAAAAGTCAGCAACAACTTCAATAAAACTTTGAATGAGAAGGAACAAGCCAACTGCGGAAAGCAAATGAAAAGCCGCGTCCGACACCTAATCTAGTCTTTGACGTCTTCTCACCAGCGCGGAGCTAAGTGCTGCACTGGGCGTGGGAGGGAGCCCCAGGGCCTGAGGCCGGCGCTCCTGAGACTCCGGGGCGTGTACAGCCCCAACTCATTATTACGTGAGAGCATCACGGGCGGCGAGCTTCACAGGCATTGGCCTTCTTCACAGGCTCCGGGCCTTTTCCAAAATGCGATAGCTTCATAGGCACTCGCCTTGCTTCCAGGCTCTGGGCCTTTTCCAAAACGCCATAGCTTCACAGGCACTCGCCTTGCTTCACAGGCTCTAGGCCTTTTCCAAAACGTGATAGCTTCACAGGCAGTCGCCTTGCTTCACAGGCTCTGGGCCTTTTCGAAAACGCGATAGCTTCACAGGTAGTCGCCTTGCTTCACAGGCTCTGGGCCTTTTCCAAAACGCGATAGTTTCACAGGCAGTCGCCTTGCTTCACAGGCTCTAGGCCTTTTCCAAAACGCGATAGCTTCACACGCACTCGCCTTGCTTCACAGGCTCTGGGCCTTTTCCAAAATGCGATAGCTTCACAGGCAGTCGCCTTGCTTCACAGGCTCTGGGCCTTTTCCAAAATGCGATAGCTTCATAGGCAGTCACCTTGCTTCACAGGCTCTGGGCCTTTTCCAAAATGCGATAGCTTCACAGGCAGTCGCCTTGCTTCACAGGCTCTGGGCCTTTTCAGGGGTAGAACCTCCGGAGGTGCTGGATGTTCCATGCATTCTAGACCGGCACTCCCTCCTGAGTCTCCAAGCGCGCGGAGCCAGGCCTGGAAACATGAACAACCTTGAACGGGCCCTCCCACATGGGAGAGAGCTTGTGTAGTCCCTCCCTGGAGAGAACCCACCTGAGCACGAGGTCTCCTACCTCAAGAGTCCTGGGACGGATGTTGCGGCCGTGATATCGCCGCAGCGCTTGTTGGTACCTCGCCGCTCGCAGCGCGGCTTCTCGGCGATGTTCCTCCCCTAGCACGAGATCCATCCCCCACATGGCATCCTGCTGTGCCTTGTCGAATGCCAGGACCCGCGCGGAGCGACGTCTGACCTCGTGAGGGAGGACTGCTTCCGCTCCGTAGACCAGGAAGAACGGGGTCTCTCCAGTCGGCTTGGTCGCGGTGGTGCGGATGGACCACAGCACGGACTGAAGCTCGTCGTACCAACCTCTGCCGCAGGCCTCGAGCTTCTTCTTGAACGTCTTGGTCTTGAGGCCCCTCAGGACCTCCGCGTTGGCTCGCTCGGCCTGGCCGTTGCTTCAGGGGTGCGCCACTGAGGCGTAGCATATCTGCGTTCCAAGGTTAGCAAAGTATGTTTTGAAGAGGTTACTGGTGAACCGCGAACCGTTGTCCGTGATGATGTGATTCGGCACCCCAAACCGGCCCACGATGCCCTTGATGAACTTGATCGCGGAACCCGCGGGAATGGTGCGGACAGCCTCTACTTCAGCCCACTTGGTGAACTTGTCCACGGCAACGTAGAGGTAGCGGTAGCCCCCTGGCGCCCGAGGAAATGGGCCCAAGATGTCCAGCCCCCATACTGCGAATGGCCACGAAAGGGGGATAGTTTGCAAGCCTCCTGCTGGCTGATGGATCTACTTGGCGTGGAACTGGCAGGCTTCACAAGCTTTCACTAGGTCCACGGTGTCATTGAGCGCGGTGGGCCAATAAAACCCACTGCAGAACGCCTTGCCGGCGAGGGTCCGCGATGATGAATGATGTCCGCAGTCTTTGCCGTGTATATCTTCCAGTAGTTCCTTCCCTTGCTCCCTAGAGATGCAGCGCAGGGATACATCGTTTGGTCACTTCCAGTAGAGCTCTCCGTCTTTGATGCAGTATGCCGTGGCCTGGCGTGCCACTCGCTCCGCTTCCCCCTCCTTCTCCGGCAGGGTCCCTTGTGTTAAGTAGCTCCGGAGCTCCGCGATCCAACATCCCTCCTGAGGTTCCATCATCAGGAGCAGGCGTGCTCCTGAGGCCGGGCCACAGGTCAGAGCTCCTGAGGCAGGTGGCTGGGGGAGCTCCTCCCGGGGCTGGGCCGTGTTTGATAATGAGGGTAGGGCTAAGGGCTTGAAGAGCCGCTCCTCGTAAACGCCAGGCTCCTGAGGTAACTGTCTGGACGCACGTTTGGCGATGTCGTCGGCCTCCTGATTGGTGCCACCGGGCACATGCTGCAACTCCAACCCCCAGAATTGCTTCTCCATCCTGCGGACTTCCGCAAGGTAGGCTTCCATGTGCTCATCCTTCGGCTCGTACACCTTGTTGGAGAAATCGACAAGGAGCTGCGAATCGCCCTTGATGGTGAGGCGTTTCACCCCCAGGGCAGCCGCGGCCTTCGAGCCCGCTATTAAACCTTCATACTCTGCTATGTTGTTGGAGACCTTTTCACCTTGCTAGAAACAGAGCTGCACGGCGTAATAGAGCTTGTCCTGTGTGGGCGATATAAGCACCGCCCCAGCTCCAGCGCCATGCCTGGAGAACGCCCCATCAAAGTACATGACCCAGCCTTCTGGCGCCTCGCTTCCCGAGGATAGGGACCGATCCTCATCGGCCTTGAGGCCTGGCGCCTCCGTCCACTCTGCCATAAAATCTGCCAACGCTGCTCCCTTGATGACCCTGGTCGTGCTGAATTCGAGCTGAAACGCTTGGAGTTCTATGTTCCACTCAGCGACCCTTCCAATTGAATTAGGGCTCTTGAGCACTCTCTCCAGGGGGTATGACGAGACAACCTTGATGGGGTGAACCTGAAAATAGTGCTGCAGCTTGCGCGAAGCCACCAGTAGCGCAAGGAGGAGTTTCTGAGGCATGGGGTACCATGCTCTTGCATCCCGCAACACTGTGCTGACGAAGTACACTGGGTGCTCAACGAGGTGGAGTGCGTCAGTGCTGGTGGCTCCTTTAGGAGACCTTGGCGCCTCTTGAGGCAATGAGGCCTCCTGAGACTGGCCATCTGGAAGAGGGGCCTCTTCTGCCTCTGGTGCGCCCCTCTGCGGCGGCTGATCCTCCTCAGCAGCGGTGGCGGTTTCTGTAGGCCTTCCTTGTCCCTGTTCTGCCTTGTCCCGGGCTGCTGCCATGGTTTTGATTCGGTGCTCCTCTCTGACTGCCACCAAGGCTGCGCTGGCGGAGTAGGGAGTGGCGGCGAGGTAGAGCACCAGGGGCTCCTGAGGGCGCAGAGCCACCATGACCGGTGGGCTGGTCAGGTATCTCTTGAGATCCTGGAACGCCTTATCGGCCTCTTCAGTGCACTTGAAGGGCCCCTTTTTCTTCATTAGCTGGAAGAAGGGCAGGGCTCGTTCCCCGAACTTGGAGATGAAGCGCCCTAGCACGGTCACACGACCCGTGAGCTTCTGCATTTCTCTGAGGGTCTTTGGCGGGCTCATGTCTTCAACCGCCTTGACCTTCTCTAGGTTAGCCTCGATGCCTCGGTGGGACACGAGGAAACCCAAGAGCTTGCCCGAGGGGACTCCGAACACAAACTTCTCTGGGTTGAGCCGTAGGTTCACTGCGTTGAGGCTCGCGAAGGTTTCCTTCAAGTCCTGTATCAAGGTCCCGGCCTCCCGAGACTTTACCACAATGTCATCGACGTAAGCTTCAACATTCTTCCCGAGCTGCGGGCCCAAGGTGATGTGCATCAGCCGTTGGAAGGTCGCCCCCGTGTTACGCATCCCGAATGGCATGCATGTGTAGCAGTACACCCCACACGGGGTTAGGAAGGCTGTCTTCTCGACGTCTTCTACTGCCATCTTGATCTGGTGATACCCAGAGAAGGCATCCAAGAAGCATAACAGGTCGCATTCCACAGTGGAATCGACGATCTGGTCGATACGGGGGAGCGGGAACGAATCTTGCGGGCATGCTTTATTGAGGTTGGTGAAGTCGACACACATACACTCCTTCCCTCCCTTCTTTGGCACAACGATAGGGTTGGACAACCAATCCGGGTATCGGACCTCGCAAATGACCCCAGCGGCTTCTAGTTTACGGGTTTCTTGGACGATGAAGGCCTGCTTTTCTGTGGACTGCCGCCTGGCCTTCTGCTTCACTGGGCGCACGTTGGGGCACACGTTGACGTGATGCTCGATTACACTCCTAGGGATCCCCGCCAACTGGTCAGGCTCCCAAGCGAATACCTTCTTGTTTGCGTGCAGGAACCCGACCAGGGCCTTCTCCTGCTCGGGTTTCAGGTGGGCGCCTATGGTGAAAGTGGCGTTTGTGGACCCGTCCTCATCGACGGGTATCTGCTTGGTTTCTGCCTTGTCTTGGGTGAACAACTGTTTCTTCTTGGCGGGTGCAGGCCCCTTGGGCCCGGGGGTCTCCAAGTCGACGGGCTGTGCCGACGCTGCCGTCTTGAAGGCGAGCTTGAGCGACCGCAGCGCGTCCCCGGTGTCCCCGTGCATAGTGAGGACACCGCTGCTCCCGGGCATCTTCATGAGGTTGTACGCCGGGTGCGTCGTGGCCATGAATTGGGCCAGCGCTGGGTAGCCGAGGATGGCGTTGTAGGGGAGGCCGATGGGGGCGATGTCGAAGTCAACCAGCTCCGTGCGGAAGTTGTCGTAGGTGCCGAAGGTCACCGGGAGACGGATCTGTCCCAAGGAGCTGGAAGACTTGCCCCCAACGCCTGAGAAGGGCCGACTGGGTTGCAGCCGTTCCAGGGGTATGCGGAGGAGGTTGAAGGCCTCGACCAAGAGCATCCTGAGGCCCACGCCACCATCAATGAGGGTTCTGGTGACGGCCACCTGGCAGATGGTGGGGTGCACAACATGGGGAGCACGCCCGAGCAGGCCGTGTTGGAGGGGTGGTCGTCCGAGCTGAAGGTCATGCCGGTCTCGGGCGCCGCCCGATCCAGGGGAGCCCCCTGCCTCGTGGAAGCAGCGATGACCCGGCGGATGAACGACTTGACGTGGTGACTTGTGGGCGGCGCCTGCGAGCCGCCCAGGAGGGCCGCGACGACCGGGGTGTTGGTGTAGCGCGATGGGACGGCGCAGGAGAGCCCCGTGCGGCGCGGACGAGCTCGGCGACGCGGTCGAGCTATTCCTCGTAGACGTCATCGGCGGGACGGTAGCGCAGGAGCTCGTTTGCCGCGATGAGTGCAGCCCGAGCCTCCATGGGCGCACGAAGCGCACAGGACGAAGATCCAGCTGGGGCGAGTGAGGGAGTTGTGGTGCAGCCGTCTTGGCACACGGATGGATGCTGAGACGATGCTTGCTGCTCGTCCCCCGCCGGGCCGGTGGCGGCGTTGACGGCAGGTGACGGGGAATGGCGAGGACGCCCGCCGACAGGGGCTGTCTGGGCAATGCGGGAAGCGAGGGCGGCCCGGCGCTCCGCGCGGGCCCGACGAGCGTCAAACATGAGCATGATGGTCGGAGGAGAACGGGGTGATGGAAGACGAATTCCGGCGCACCCCTACCTGGCGCGCCAAATGTCGGATTTCGGGTTCCGGCAGACCCTTGAGGTTCGAACACTGGGGTGTGCGCGGAGATTTCACCTCCTACGTACCTGCACCTCTCCGCCATGCTAGGATCAGAACTACGGGAAGAACAACACAAGAGACACAGGGTTTATACTGGTTCAGGCCACCGTTGTGGTGTAATACCATACTCCAGTGTGCGGTGTGTGGATTGCCTCTTGGGCTGATGATGATGAACAATACAAGGAAGAACAGCCTCGCGAGGGTCTGTTCTTGGCTGAGGCGATGAACTACTGGGAGGAGTTCAGTCACCTCTCTCTCTCTCTCTCTCTCTCTGTCTCTCTCTCTCTCTCTCTCTTTGCTTCCAACCTCTCTACTTGTCGAGCCCTTGGGAGTGACTGAACCGACCCCTTTGCTATGTGGGTGGCCGGTCCTATTTATAGAGGCCCTGGTCCTCTTCCCAAATATCGAGAGGGAAGGGAGCCAACAATGGCGGGCAAATTTGAAGGGGGACAACAAGTATCAACTATCCTGACAAAAGTAGTCTTTGTCTGCGCAAAGCTCTGGTGATGACGCCGTCTTGGGCTCCACAGTGACCACTATCTCGTAGTCCTCCTGGTCTTGGTCTTGTTGCACCGAAATGGCAACCTTTGCCTGATGCCTCGGTACTCCACGGCTGAGCTTGCCTCCTTTGCACCAAAGAGGAAAGGAGGGCGCTGCGCGGGCTGGCACCTGCCTGGCGCCCTTGGTCGTCATGGCTTGTGTCATGGTGCCTCGTGAGGTACCCTGCCTTGATCTCTCCGCCTCCTCATGAGACAGCCTGACGAGGCCGTGACTGAGGAGGCTCCGCGTCATCTGCCCCGCGAGGCTTGGCCCCTCGCGAGGGTCTTGGGTTTGTGTTGGTGAAGATGGGCCGCGCTGGGCCCCCTTTTGAGCCACGCCGCAGGCCGCAGGCAGGCAAGTCTGGGGACCCCCATTCCCAGAATGCCGAGAACCTGAGCATCGCGACTCAGGGCTCTTACTGGCTCTCCAGCCCTCACCCTCTGGCCTTGACCACGGCATCACGACCTGGCATACCAGCGACGGCTGAGACCAGCTCGAGGGCCGGGACCCGAGGACGTAGAGTGCAGGCATCTAACCCAATTTGCAGGGACACATCACAACATAAGGCCCAGTGCCAGGCGCAACCCACCTAGAGGTAGGGCCCCGTGAGTCCCGCGCTGGCTCACGGGTGCCCAGATACACCTCGCCAGGCCCTACCGTGCCAGCCACGTGTCAGGGCGGGGCTGTACACGCCCCGGGGGCTCCTCCCGGAGGGGGGCCCCCTCCCACGTACCAGTGGAAGCACCATGCTCCGTGCTGGCTGACGACACTGCCGAGGAGCGGCTATGCCCGTACACATATGGAAGCGCTATGCTCCGCCCTGGTGATAAACAACTGAGGGTGGCCCCCGGGCCACATCAACCTTAGGGAGCCTAGAGCTCAGTGTCTAGCCTCATCGTAACGCCTCCCCTCGGGAGTGCCGCACGAGGGGGCTGGGCACGGGGGCTGCGCTTGGGTCACGCCCAGATGCACGCCGCCCAGCCAGGCCCCCTCGGGCCTGGTTCGTCGTGCGCCTCTCCCCGAGCGGAGCCAAGGTATGAAGGCCGTTTGAGCTTCAAGGGGGACTCCTGAGCATCGCGACTCAGGAGCCTAACTGGTCACGTAGCCCCTCACTCCGTGGCCCCGTCCTAGTTTCCGGTCGGGACCATCGCATGGTGAGGCACGTGCGCGGTCGGGCTCTGCAGACGTAGAACGGTGGATCCACCCACGTCACACCTCCCCACTTGCTGTTCGTGCGTCAAGGCCGACTCCTGAGCATCGTGACTCAGGAGCCTAACTTGTCACGTAGCCCTCACTCCGTGGCCCCATCCTGGTTTCCGTCGTGTCGGATTTCGGGTTCCGGCAGACCCTTAAGGTTCGAACACTGGGGTGCACGCGGAAATCTCACCGTCAACCTCTCCGTCTCGATGGGATCTAAACTACTAAAAGAGCTGCACGAAAGACACAAGATTTATACTAGTTCGGGCCACCGATGTGGTGTAATACCCTACTCCAGTGTGTGGTGGATGGATTGCCTCCTGGGGCTGGTGTGGATGAACAATACAAGGAAGAACAACCTCGCGAGGGTCTGTTCTTGGCTGTGGTGATGAACTGCTATGAAGAGTTCAGTCACCTTTCTCTCTCTTTCTCTCTCAGATCCCGGACCGAACAACCAGGAATCGAACCCCTTGCTATGTGGGTGGCTAGTCCTATTTATAAAGGCCCTGGTCCTCTCCCCAAATATTGAGCGGGAAGGGATCCAACAATGGCGGGCTAATTTGAAGGGGGACAACGAGTACATCTATCCTGACAAAAGCAGTCTTCGCCTGCCAAAGGCTCTGGTGATGACGCCGCGCTGGGCTCCATGGTGACCTCCGTCTCGTAGTCCTCCTTGTCTTGGTCTCCTTGCACCGAAGTGGCAACCTTTGCCTGATGCCTCGGTACTCTGTGGATACGCTTGCCCCCTTTGCACCAAAGAGGAAAGAGGGACGCTGCGCGCGCTGGCACCCGCCTGGTGCGCCGTGTCGTCATGGCTTGCGTCATGGGCACCTCACGAGGTACCCCGCCTTGAACTCTCCGCCTCCTCGTGAGCCAGCCTGACGAGGCTGTGCCTGAGGATGCGTCGTGTCGTCCGCCTCGTGAGGCTTGGCCCCTCGCGAGGGTCTTGAGCCTCGTGTTGATGAGGATGGGCCGCGCTGGGCCCCCACTTGAGCCACGCCGCAGGCCGCAGGCAGGCAAGTCTGGGGACCCCCGTTCCTAGAACACCGACCGCATGAGGAGTATCGCTCCTGTCTTTTTCACTCTGCATGAATAGAACTCAGGCTTTTGACCTGGTGGTGTGTGAGAGCATTTTGGGAGGGGAAGCCCCTCATGTAAAAACCTGTGTCTATCATATGAGTAGTAACCAAATTGCGCTCGCGCCTGACGGTGGGCTGGTTTACCTTTGTCCCACGCTGGTTCTGAGGCGGCCTGCAGGAGGGCGCGACGCCTTGGGCGCTTTCTAGCTGGGTCCTCAGGATGTGAGGTTGTTGCTGATGAGAAACTCCTCATGCGTTGGCCTTCTCCACGGGCCCTGGGCCTTCTCCCGAACGCGATGACTTCACAAGCACTCGCCTTGCTTCGCAGGCTCCGGTCCTTTCCCTCGAGCGCGAGAGCTTCATAGGCACTCGCCTTGCTTCACAGTCTCTGGGCCTTTTCCTCGAGCGCGAGAGCTTCACAGGCACTCTCCTTGCTTCACAGGCTCTGGGCCTTTTCCTCGAGTGCGAGGGCTTCACAGGCACTCGCCTTGCTTCACAGGCTCTGGGCCTTTTCCTCGAGCGCGAGAGCTTCACAGGCACCCGCCTTGATTCACAGGCTCTGGGCCTTTTCCTCGAGCACGAGAACTTAAAAGGCACTCGCCTTGCTTCACAGGCTCTGAGCCTTTTCCTTGAGCGCGAGAGCTTCACAGGCACTCGCCTTGCTTCATAGGCTCTGGGCCTTTTCCACGAGCGCGAGAGCTTCACAGGCACTCGCCTTGCTTCACAGGCTCTGGACCTTTTCCTCGAGCACGAGAGCTTCACAGGCACTCGCCTTGCTTCACAGGCTCTGGGCCTTTTCCGGATAGGACAACCTCCGCAGGCACCCGAAAATCCTCCCGAGAGGGAGCAACAGCGGCAGCCTGGGCTGCGCACTAGCTTGGCCTGACCCGGCTCGCGAGGGGCTCGCGAGGGGAGGCAGCTGTGATGAAGCGGCAACCAGAACGCGAGAATAGCTCGAGCGAGAACAAGCACCCCTCCCCCGAACACACGCAAATCTCAAATTCGAATCCAACTGAAATCCAGCGAGAGAAAAGCTACAACCAAAGGGAAGGGCAACAAAAGGCACACAAAAGGCCGCGTCCGGCACCTAATCTAGTCTTGGACGTCTTCTCACCAGCGCGGAGCTAAGTGCTGTCCACTGAGCATGGGAGGGAGCCCCAGGGCCTGAGGCCGGCACCCCTGAGACTCCGGGGCGTGTACAACCCCACTCATTATTACGTGAGAGTGTCACGGGGCAGCGAGCTTCACAGGCACTGGGCCTTCTTCACAGGTACTGGCCTTGCTTCATATCGCCAGACGAGGGCCCCGCCTTGCGCCACACTCTATTGCCATCAGCAACGACTGGAACCCAGGACGCCGCCCGATGGGGTAGAGCGGTCGCCAGCGGTTCCCCCGATGACCACGAGTCCTCTGCCAGGGGCAGGCCCCGAGGCACCTCCCCAGCAGAGGGCCTACTTCCTGAGAACGCCTTGCTCCGAACGCCGCGGTGGTGATGTCGGATCCCGGCCCCTCCCCTGCAGCCCCCTGCAACCTCCTCCCGAGGGGTGAGGGACTGTAGGAGCGGGGCAGCCGCTCGCCGCGGTGACCTACACCTCCTACGATCCACGGTTAGCATATACCTGCCCCTGAAGAGTTAGCAGCGCCCGGTGATTGCTGCCTCCAGCGTGGCCAGCGGGCTCGTCCTGGAGCGCCTGGAAGGGCTCAGCCTCCATCACCTCGTCCCCCCATCTGGGGCCGAGGAGTGAGCCCTGCCCGTCCTCATGAGGGTGTCCTTGGTCCATCATGAGGGGCACGTACTCTTCCATCGCCGTCATCCCGTACGCCATGCCGTGGCACCCCGCATGCCATGCGGCCCCACCTGTCATGCCCACCACTGGGTGGCAATGCGGCCGCCCTCCGGGGCCGCGGGTCGCGTCGAGTCCTTCTCCTTCATGGGCTGGGGCCGGGGGCAGCGCCGCCACCGGTCCGGTGCTGACAGCTTCGCTGGCATCGGAGTAGCCTTGAAGCCCGCGGGCGCGCGCGGAGCCCCCGTGCGGGTCGCTCTGGGCTTGAGATGGGAGCTGGGTGGAGAAGGGGTGAGCCCCCGAGGCGGCAAAGCCCAGGAGCTCTGCCACTCGCTCTAGCAGCACGTCGTGGCCGCCCTCTAGCAACCTGCACCGCAGCAGCTCTCGGGCCACCGTGAGCGCGGCCCTCGAATTTGCCTGCTCCCGACGGGTGTATGGTTTCATTGTCGCAGCGTGATTGGAGGCCCTTGCTGCCGACCGAGCCTGCCGCGGCGTAAGAGTTGCCGAAGTCTGTCCGCGTCGCCCGCGGCCCGCAGCGCCCGCGGCCCGCAGCGCCCTACGGACCGCGAGCTGCCTGGGGCGCGGGGTCGCCCGAGGCGAGCGGTTTCGCGCGTTTGGGCCATGCAGCCCACGGGTCGGGGTTGACGTCCTGGTCGCCAGGCATGGTGATGAAGACGCGACGGGGCACGGAGTGGTGGAGAACGAATTCCGGCGCACCCCTACCTGGCGCGCCAAATGTCGGATTTCGGGTTCCGGCAGACCCTTAAGGTTCGAACACTGGGGTGCGCGCGGAAATCTCGCCTTCAACCTCTCTGTCTCGATGGGATCCAAACTACTAAAAGAGCTGCACGAAAGACACAATATTTATACTGGTTCGGGCCACCGATGTGGTGTAATATCCTACTCCAGTGTGTGGTGGATGGATTGCCTCCTGGGGCTGGTGTGGATGAACAATACAAGGAAGAACAGCCTCGCGAGGGTCTGTTCTTGGCTGTGGTGATGAACTGCTATGAAGAGTTCAGTCACCTTTCTCTCTCTTTCTCTCTCAGATCCAGGACCGAACAACCAGGAATCGAACCCCTTGCTATGTGGGTGGCTAGTCCTATTTATAGAGGGCCTGGTCCTCTCCCCAAATATTGAGCGGGAAGGGATCCAACAATGGCGGGCTAATTTGAAGGGGGACAGCGAGTACATCTATCCTGACAAAAGCAGTCTTCGCCTGCGAAAGGTTCTGGTGATGACGCCGCGCTGGGCTGCATGGTGACCTCTGTCTCGTAGTCCTCCTGGTCTTGGTCTTGTTGCACCGAAGTGGCAACCTTTGCCTGATGCCTCGGTACTCCGCGGATAAGCTTGCCCCCTTTGCACCAAAGAGGAAAGAGGGACGCTGCGCGCGCTGGCACCCGCCTGGTGCCCCGTGTCGTCATGGCTTGCGTCACGGGCACCTTGCGAGGTACCCTGCCTTGAAGTGTCCGCCTCCTCGCGAGCGAGCCTGACGAGGCTGTGCCTGAGGATGCGCCGTGTCGTCTGCCTCGCGAGGCTTGGCCCCTCACGAGGGTCTTGAGCCTTGTCTTGATGAGGATGGGCCGCGCTGGGCCCCCACTTGAGCCACGCCACAGGCCGCAGGCAGGCAAGTCTGGGGACCCTGTTCCCAGAACGCCGACAGGTCGGGACCATCGCTGGGTGAGGCACGCGCGTGGCCGGGCTCTGTAGACGTAGAACGATAGATCCACCCGCATCACACCTCCCTACTTGCTGTTCGTGCGCCAAGGGGGACTCCTGAGCATCACGACTCAGGAGCCTAACTTGTCACGTGGCCCCTCACTCCTTGGCCCTGTCCTGGTTTCCGGTCGGGACCAATGCTGGGTGAGGCATGCGCGGGGCCGGGCTCTGCCGGCGTAGAACATAAGCAAGTAGGAAGGAAAAGCGCCAATTTCAAGGAATTCAAAAGGAAATATTACAGTCCATACTATTATCTCAATGCCAAACGCAAGTTTAAACGCCTCCCTGAGGCATGATACATGTGCACGAATTGTAAGTAGGACATGAGCCGCGATAGAGTCACTTGTCGGCGGGGGAGCAGCGCGGAGTGGGTTCGCCTCACGGAGCAGCAAGGTCGGCAGCGCCTTGCTCCGGCTTGGTGCTAAAGGCCCGGAACTTCCCCAGCAGAGCCTCCGCGCGACCCTTCACGGCCTCGGCAGCGGCAGCGGCATGCTCACCACTCACTGGCTCCAGCAGGCTGTCAAGGTCGACACCGGGATCGCGAAGGTAGATGTGGGTGCGGACCCGCGTCAGTGCTGCAGAAGACAGGACACGCACCTCGGCCTCGGCCGTGGGGCCAAGGCCAAGGGCGACATCTTCAAGAGCGTGAACCAGGAACGGAAGCAGCTTGGCGGGGCCGTCCTCGGCGCCAGCCAGCGGGCTCTCCAGGCCGCTGTCATAAAGCGTCCTCAGCGAGGAGCGAGCCTTCGCCTCCAACTCCGTGAAGGCCGCGCGGTCCTCGGCAAGAACCAAGGCCTTGTCGTCCAGCTCGGCCTTCCTCGCCCCCAACTCCTGCTCCAGCGCGCCTAGGCGGTCGTGGCGCTTCCTGAGCTTGGCCTCCCTGCCCTCGACGGCCGCCTCGCGGGCCTTCACGCTTTCTTCCTACTCTTGGCGAAGGCGGACCTCTTCCGCGAGCTGGCCCCGCAGGCCTTGCAACTCGTCCTCCAGCGCCTTGCAGCGACCACGGACGTCGACCACCTCCCCCAAGGCTGCGTCACGAGTAGCCTTTGCCTCAAGGACGACCTGCTTCTCCTCGTCACATGCCGTCGAGGCCTGGACCAGTGCCGCCCGAATCGAAGCATCGGAGCGAACCCATCCAGAAGCCAGCTCCAAGCGCCCGGCCACCAAGCGAGGGTCGGCGCCAAGAAGATCCTGCCGCAATCGGTCCAACTCGACAACAGCACGATCCAGAACGGCAGAAGGAGTCGGAGAGACAGCAACCGGTGGAGTGGGAGGAGAAGGCGGCAGCGCTGCCGCAGCATCCTGAGGCAGAGTCTGCCGCGCCCCGACAGCTGTAGTGGTGGCGGCAGGCGAGAGCACCTCGGGAGCCACTTGGGCCGTGGGGGCTGAGCTCGCCCCAGCCGGCTCAGCCAGGCCTCGCGAGGACGACCGGGCAGGAGAAGCCTATGCGTCGCGGTCACCCTCCTTCGCAGGCAGGAGCGCTGCCACGGATGGAACCTCAGGAGCCTCCTTTGACTTCTTTGCTGCGGGTGCCAGCCTATCCAAGGGATGCGAACGTCAAGCCTCAGAAGCAGAGCAAGAAATAAAGACAAGAATCGAACGCTTACGGGTCGCTGCCAGTGAGCTCAAGCAGCCTCCGGCCAAATCTGAAGCCTGAAAGCCGGCTGGAAGGGTCAACCTCAGGAAGCTTGGAGGCGGAAGGTGCGTCTGCGGTCCACCTTAGGGTCGGGGCAGACCCGCGGGAGATCAGCCCGGTCCTGTCCTTCTTTAGGATCGGGGGTGAGCTCCCGTCGTCCTGCTCATTGTCGTCTTTGTTGTCATCCTCGTCGTCATCGCTCGGAGGGAGGCGGAGAACGCGGGACCTGCGCCGGGGGTGGGGAGCCCTCGACTCTCTGTCAGTCGCCTCGGAGTCAGGCCCTTTTCCCCGCTCCCCTCCTTCCTCCTCTTCGCTGGAGTCGTCGGAGGGCACATCCACCGGTTCCTTGGGAGTTTCCATGGGCACGGGCCCATCCCCGTTGAAGACGGGCATGGACTTCACTACCCGCTCCCAGTCGTTGCGGGGGAACAAGGGCGTAGGAGCGCCCTCCAGCCTCGCCACATTGCCCCTGACCAGAGACTGGAGAACCGCAGCCAGGTCTCCGTCGGCCAAGGCCGCGAGGCTTGGACGGGGCCACCACATTGGAAGTGAGTATTGTCGAAGCAGAGCCAGCTGGTGCTCTAGGAACTCCCTCAGCAGCGACACACTAGTCAGCTTCTCCGCCGCCATGTCGGTCGACCTCAGATCTGCGTCCATCTTCTCCAACACCATCTTCGCGTGGGGATCCGCGAGCTCCGCTCGACCCCAGTCGCTGGAGCTCGTGGGCTGCTCCGTGGGCAAGATCAGCCGAGGGTGGATGCGCCCAGCATCCACCAAGATCCACTTTCTCCCGAAGCCCTCAATCCTCTTCCCAGGGTTTGAGATGGCAATGGCACCACCGTACATGATGAAGCTTGCGCATGCGGAAGCAGGACCGCGAGAGGTCCGGAGGTAGAAGTAGTGGCGCAGCAAGGCCACTAAGGGCTGCACCCCAACGTGGGCCTCGCAATAATAAGCAAAGATTTCCAGGAGAAGGACAGAGTTGGGATGGAGATGCAGAGCCTGTAGCTTGTAATGGCAGAGGACAGAGAAGAAGAACTCGGAGAAGGGAGGCACCAGGCCAGCAACAATGGCACTTACGAAGAGCGGATAGAAGGTGGTCCTTTGACCCTCAGGGGTGGCGGAGCCAGCCTTGAACACCTTCGCCCCGTCAATGCCCCGCGTCGTCGCCATCCGGCGCAACCGGGCAAGGCTCGCCTCCGACACGTTCGGCGAGTCCAGGGCAGACAAGTAGCAAGCTGCGGCCGGGGGCTGGCGAGGCGCCATGGCTTCCTAGGTCGCACGGTCAGAGCAGATCTGGAAATTTCGGAGGAAGGAAGGAGAGGTGCAAGAAAGGGGATTTGACCAGCAACCGGGGAAAGCAAGAATCAGGGCCTAGGCGGATGCCACTCCTTTATCAACTCGCGCGGTTGCTAAGGCGCCCACGTCCAGTCAGCCGCCACGCGGCGCCCGAGGCTGCAGGCTATTAGGGCCCGCGGCGCTTCGCTCTTGCCCTTCCGCCTCCCTGCATGGCCAAGTCCGGGCACGCCTTGGGCCTAGGGGCTACTGTCGGTGTTCTGGGAACGGGGGTCCCCAGACTTGCCTGCCTACGGCCTGCGACGTGGCTCAAAGGGGGCCCAGCACGACCCATCTTCACCAACACAAAACCAAGACCCTCGCGAGGGGCCAAGCCTCGCGGGGCGGACGACGCGGAGCTTCCTCAGGCACGGCCTCATCAGGCTGGCTCACGAGGAGGCGGAGAGATCAAGGTGGGGTACCTCACGAGGTGCCCGTGATGCAAGCCATGACGACTCAGGGCGCCAGGCGGGTGCCAGCCAGCGCAGCGTCCTCCTTTCCTCTTTGGTGCAAAGGGGGCAAGTGCAGCCGCGGAGTACCGAGGCATAAGGAAAAGGTTGCCATTTCGATGCAACGAGACCAGGACCAGGAGGACTACGAGACGGAGGTCATCGTGGAGCCCAAGACAGCGTCATCACCAGAGCTTTGCATAGACGAAGACTACTTTTGTCAGGATAGCTGATACTTGCTGCCCCCCTTCAAATTAGCCCGCCATTGTTGGCTCCCTTCCCGCTCGATATTTGGGAAGAGGACCAGGGCCTCTATAAATAGGACCAGCCACCCACAGAGCAAAGGGCCGGCCGGTGGAGAGAGAGAGAGAAAGGTGACTGAACTCCTCCCAGCAGGTCATCGCCTCAGCCAAGAACAGACCCTCGGGAGGCTGTTCTTCCTTGTATTGTTCATCATCATCAGCCCAAGAGGCAATCCACCACACCACACACTGGAGTAGGGTATTACACCACGACGGTGGCCCGAACCAGTATAAACCTTGTGTCTCTTGTGTTGTTCTTTCCATAGTTTAGATCCCAGCGTGGCGAAGGGGTGCAGGTAGGTAGGAGGCGAAATCTCCACACGCACCCCAGCGTTCGAACCTCAAGGGTCTGCCGGAACCCGAAATCCGACAGACAACACTATGGTGATGGATGAAAATGAAGCATCTTCTGTGCACGCACAAGCTAAGATGGAGAAGGCAAAGGCTGAAAAGGCTGCAAGGATGCCAACTACTGAAGCAGCATCTCAGTATCTTCTGAAGAGCAAGCAAGATTAGCTTGGGTACTTGATTGCCTCCACTCTGAGGATTGAGAAGGGACTGGCCACCCTGACTCAAAACCAGGAGAGCTTGGAGAGGATCATGGAGCAGAAGTTCTATGACTTGGATGTGAAGGTAACTGAGATCCAGTCTGTTGTGGAGCAACTTCAGGATGATATGCAGGAGAGGAAGGGCAAGACAACCACTGATGCATTTGCCAGAGTGCCTAGAGCTCAGAGGTCAGCTGCAGTGCCAGTAACAGACACCAGAGCCACTTCATCTACACCAGCTACAGCTTCAGTGCCACCAGCTCCAGCACCTACTCCATCAGTTCCATCTACTTCGACTGAAGCCTTCGTTCTTGGAGTTATCCAGACACCACCACCTGAAGACCAATCCTGAGAGACGATTTAGTGCTATGCATTTTCTAAGAACTTTTTGGTAACTTGTTGCCAAAGGGGGAGAAAAATGTATAGATCATAGGCTTCGAGAGAGAGCATTGCTTTTTTTATTCTGTCTTGCTTTGGTGGTTGAACTTTATTTGCTTTGCTTGTTTGAGATACTTTCTGTCTGTGTGATACTTGGATGATCATGTGTGTTTGATCATATGCTACATTAATGCTTGTTGGATGACATTATCATTTTATCCCTATATGATCGTTCACTTTGCTTGGTTATGAGTGCATGTATTCAATTATTATCATTTTGAGCACTCCACCAAGATGTATGTGACATGGAAGAGTAACTCTCTGTGCATTTGCAGTCCAAAGCAAATCATAAACTATGCACAAATTTAGGGGGAGCTCTTGCTTTTCACATACTTCTCGAAGCGACAATGTTTTTCACTCTTATTATCATTTGTCGAAGCTTTGATCTATATGTTGTCATCAATTACCAAAAAGGGGGAGATTGAAAGTGCAACTATCCCTAGGTGGTTTTTGTAATTCCTAACAACATATAGCTCATTGGGCTAATGCTATTCCAAGATTAATATTTCAGGAAAAGCACAATGAATGGCATGTCATGGATGAGGAAAGTGGACCCCTCAAAATACTAAGGACAAAAATATTGGCTCAAGCTCAAAGCTCAAGACTCTACATTTTATATTTTATTGATCCAAGATCACATTGAGTCTATGGGAAAAGCCAATACTATCAAGGAGGGATGAGGTGTTGCTTGATGAGGTTCTTGCTTCATAGTGCTTAGTGATATGCTCCAAAACCCTCAACTACCTTCCCACATCCACATATGACCTAAACAAAAAGTCAAACTCGGCCCCACCGATTCTTTCTATCCGGCGCCACCGAGTTCCGATGTCATAGCCACTGCCACAAACCCTAGGCAAATCGGTCTCACCGATAGGGATCTCGGTCTCACCGAGATGGGGTTGTAATCTCTTTGTTTCCCTTCGTAACGTTTCGGTCCTACCGAGATGAGCGATCGGTCCCACCGAGATTTCAATGTAAACTCTCTGTTTCCCTTTTGTAACATTTCGGTCCCACCGAAATGAGCGATCCGTCCCACCGAGTTTACCTGACCAACTCTCTGGTTAGCTTATTACCAAAATCGGTCCCACTGAGTTTGTGTAATCGGTCACACCGAGATTATGTTATGCCCTAACCCTAACCATATCGGTCCTACCGAGTTGCATCTCAGTCCCACCGAAAATCCTAACGGTCACTAGGTTTGCTAAATCGGTCCGACCGAGTTTCTCAATTCGGTCTCACCGAGGTTGGTAAATTGTGTGTAACGGTTAGTTTTTGTGTGGAGGCTATATATACCCCTCCACCCACTCTCCATTCGTGGAGAGAGCCATCAAAACATACCTACACTCCCAATACACATTTTCTGAGAAAGAACCACCTACTCATGTGTTGAGGCCAAGATATTCCATTCCCACCATATGAATCTTGATCTCTAGCCTTCCTAAGTTGCTTTCCACTCAAATCTTCTTTCCACCAAATCCATATCCTGTGAGAGAGAGTTGAGTGTTGGGGAGACTATCATTTGAAGCACAAGAGCAAGGAGTTCATCATCAACACACCATTTGTTACTTCTTCGAGAGTGGTGTCTCCTAGATTGGATAGGTGTCACTTGGGAGCCTCCGAAAAAGATTGTGGAGTTGAACCAAGGAGTTTGTAAGGGCAAGGAGATCACCTACTTTGTGAAGATCTACCGCTAGCGAGGCAAGTCCTTCATGGGAGATGGCCATGATGGGATATACAAGGTTGCTTCTTCGTGGACCCTTCGTGGGTGGAGCCCTCCATGGACTCGTGCAACCGTTACCCTTCGTGGGTTGAAGTCTCCATCAACTTGGATGTACGATAGCACCACCTATCAGAACCACGACAAAAACATCTGTGTCTCCAATTGCGTTTGAATTCTCCAAACCCTTCCCTTTACATTCTTGCAAGTTACATGCTTTACTTTCTGCTGCTCATAGACTCTTTGCATGTTTGCTTGAATTATGTTAAGATTGCTTGACTTGTGCTAAGATAGCTAAAATCTGCCAAAGACTAAAATTGAGAAAAGGATAGATTTTTAATTGGTCAAGTAGTCTAATCACCCCCCTCTAGACATACTTTCGATCCTACACCCCAGCTCAGCCCCCTGTTGATCCATGA
The DNA here is from genome assembly GCA_034509565.1 of Triticum monococcum. Lineage (NCBI taxonomy): Eukaryota > Viridiplantae > Streptophyta > Magnoliopsida > Poales > Poaceae > Triticum > Triticum monococcum. Next base: position 166,196,538 of record CM067842.1, on the reverse strand, counting down.
CATCAATTGTGGTGGGGGGCCGAGCGAAAGGCAGGGGCAGCTACCCACTTGGCACTTCGGTGTAACACCCCGTATGTAACCTACCATATTTGTATTCCAACTCTTGCCATTTCCGGCACTAAGTTATGATATTTCCTCATTGTCGGGTTTTTGTCTTCGTGTGTTTTTGTTTTTGTCATGCATCTCATATCATGTCATCATGTGCATCGCATTTGCATACATGTTCGTCTCATAAATTCGAGCTTTTTCCCCGTTGTCCGTTTTGCATTCCGGCGCTCCATTGTCCTCCGGTGTTCCCTCTCTACCTCTTTTCGTGTGCGGGTGTTAAATGTTTTCGGATTGGACCGAGACCTGCCAAGCGGCCTTGGTTTACTACCGGTAGACCGCCTGTCAAGTTTCGTGCCATTTGGACTTCATTTGATACTCCAACGGTTAACCGAGGAACCAAAAAGGCCTCGTGTGTGTTGCAGCCCAACACCTCTCCAAAGTGGCCCAAACCGCACCTAAACCCCCTCCATCATATAGGTCATTCGATCACGATCGCGTGGCCGAAAACCGTGCTCAATTTGGAGCCTCCTAGCTCCCTCTACCTATATATATAGCCCCCCCTCTGAAATTTCCAGATCCCTTCCTACCCTAAACCCTAAAATCCGCTCCTCCGTCAGCCAGACATGTCCGTTGTCCGCCGGACGAACCGCGCCGCCGCCCCGCGCCAATAGGAAGCCGCCACCTATCCCCGCCGGTCCTCTCTCTCCTCCGGCCCGGAGAGCCCGGATCAGGCCCTCCCGACCCGGTCGCCGCCGCCTCGCCCGAGGGACGCCGCCCTCGCCACGTCGCCCGCCCGCTTCGCCCCACCGCCGTGCCGCCTCCCCGCCGCCTCGTCGCAACCGCCGACCAGCTCCGCCGCCCCTCGCCGCTACTCCGGCCGCCCGGCTCCGCCGCGCCACCGCCCCGCTCCGTCGACGCCGGCCGCCGTCGCCTCGGGCCGGACCGGATCCAGCGAACTCAGTCATCTCCGGCCAGCTACAGTGTTCCCGGCCATCCTCGGTTTCCGTGTTGCCTAATCCGGATCTGGATCTGAAAACCCTAGTGGTTGACCTAATTTTGCCCCATTTTAGTAATTTTTACATATTTTCATCATGCCATAACTCTGCATCCGTGGCTCCGTTTTGGGTGTGTAGCATATCAAATTGTTCGCCTCAACGAATACTTCATTTCATTCCATTGTAGCATGTTCATTTGAGCTCATCTTGATTCCCTAAATGCTGTTGCAAGAGTGCTAGTTTATATTAGTTTCAGATTCTTATCAGTAATTGGACATTTTTCATTTTTGCCATGATTAATGTGTGCCTCGTATGAACATGAGCCCTACATGTGTTTTGAAGTATGCCATGCCATCTTTACAGGGGTGTATGCCATGTATTTTTGTGATCTTTGTGGTGACTAGCACAAGCATGCAAAATAGCTCTCGTGATGTTGCTGATTTCAGGGACTTGGAATTTCACCAAGTCCTTTTCCTGCTGTTATTATTATGCCATGTATTCTTGTTGCTACAGAGTGTTCCATGCCTCTTTTGAGCATGTTCAGTAAGGATGATTTTGAGATAATGTTATGCTCTATCCATCCATGTCTTGGTTTGCAAATATGGAGTGCCCTAGCTTGACTCAATCAAGCTCTACTTTTGCTATAAAATGTTCCTGGCAGAATGTTTACATGTTAAGCATTTTTGCCGAGGTTGTTGTAGCTGATCCATGCATGCTACGATGTTGCTCTTTCCATGCTTAGCTTCTATGCCATGTCTACTTGCCGAGTGTATGCTTAGTTTGTCATGCAATGCTTTGTGGGGAGTGCATCGAGCTCATAAACATGCATACTTAATATCTGTTTTGCCATGTTCCAGTTTTCTACTAAGTCTGAATCTGTTAACGAAAGTTGCTATGTTCGCATGGTTGCCATTGTATTTTCTGATCCCTTTGGGCTTAAGGTCAGTAAGGGACTTTTGTTGTATGCTTTGAGTAGCTTCATGTCATGCCTTTCTTTGCCATGATATGTTCCTGTAGCATGTTGTTATCTTGGTCTAAACATTGCTTCCTGATGTTAAATTCCTGACATGTTATTTTCACTAAGTCTGTAACCTGATATCTTTTGCACTTTTGCCATGCTTGTTTGAACCTGCTATTGAGTGAATTAGCCGTAGCTCAGTGTTCATCTTTTGTCAAGCATCTTGAGTGGATCCCTGCCATGTGTTTTGTTGCTATGTTAGAGTGCAGTAGCTTGTTGTTCTTGATGCATTTAGATGGCCACGTGCTGTAAATCGCAGATCGGTGTCATATTTGTTTTGCTTGTCATTTGCAAACCGTGCTTCCGATTCCGGTGATCTTGTGATAGCCTGGCTTATTAGGGATGATAGACTACTCATATCAATAAGGAATTCCTTCTTTTTCGGGAGCCCATTCGGACAGAACTCCAAAGTTAAGCGTGCTCAGCTTGGAGTAGTGTCAGGATGGGTGACCGACCGGGAAGTTGCTCCCGGGTGCGCACGAGTGAGGACAAAGTGCGCAGAAAAGACTAGTATTGATCTGTGGGGCCAGTCTAGATCCCCCCAGGAGTAACGACCACCGGCGGGTGTGTCCGGGGCGTTACAATTTGGTATCAGAGCCGACCCTCGCGGTTACACGGATGGTTGTGGACAGGTGCGTGGTCATGTTGTTCATGACATTTGTGACCCGTCGTGGCACCCGGCATGGCACATGTACCGGACTGGAAGCACAAACGTTTATGCCAAGAGGGAACGTTCCTGTGGCCCGACGAGGACGTCGCTTCCTCTGAGTGGGGGTGTATGTGATAGCCTGGCTTATTAGGGATGATAGACTACTCATATCAATAAGGAATTCCTTCTTTTTCGGGAGCCCATTCGGACAGAACTCCAAAGTTAAGCGTGCTCAGCTTGGAGTAGTGTCAGGATGGGTGACCGACCGGGAAGTTGCTCCCGGGTGCGCACGAGTGAGGACAAAGTGCGCAGAAAAGACTAGTATTGATCTATGGGGCCAGTCTAGATCCCGCCAGGAGTAACGACCACCGGCGGGTGTGTCCGGGGCGTTACAGATCTTTATATCGATTTCGGCCGGAATCAACTCCTTTTTCCAGCGGCACTCTTGGTTTTCCAAGTTGAGGCCTGGTTTAATCTTTTCCTTCTGGAACATGCATATGCATCGCAAATCACATCCCGCATATCATGCCATGCTTTGCATCATGTTGCTTGTGCATTGCACCGCAGTTGATTGTTGTCTCCTTTGCTTGTGTTCTTGCCTTGGGTAGAGCCGGGAGACGAGTTCGTGTTCTAGGAACCCGTTGAGTACGCCTACGAGGTTCAAGCTTTCATCTTCTCGGAGAACTTTGCAGGCAAGATGACCATACCCTCGAAATCATTTCTATCTTTGCTTGCTAGTTGCTCGCTCTATTGCTATGCCTATGCTATGATACCTACCACTTGCTATATCATGCCTCCCATATTGCTAAGCCAAGCCTCTAACCACCTTGTCCTAGCAAACCGTTGTTTGGCTATGTTACCGCTTTGCTCAGCCCCTCTTATAGCGTTGTTAGTTGCAGGTGAAGATTGGAGTTTGTTCCTTGTTGGAACATGGATATTTGTTGGGATATCACAATATCTCTTATTTAATTAATGCATCTATATACTTGGTAAAGGGTGGAAGGCTCGACCTTATGCCTGGTGTTTTGTTCGACTCTTGCCGCCCTAGTTTCCGTCATACCGGTATTATGTTCCTTGATTTTGCGTTCCTTACGCAGTTGGGTTATAATGGGAACCCCTTGACAGTTCACCTTGAATAAAACTCCTCCAGCAAGGCCCAACCTTGGTTTCACCTTTTGCCACCTAGCCTTTTTCCCTTGGGTCGGCCAACCCAAGGGTCATCTTTATTTTAACCCCCCGGGCCAGTGCTCCTCTGAGTGTTGGTCCAAACTAGAGCCCCTTGCAGCGCCACCTCAGGGAAACTCGACGGTTGGTTTTAGTTGTACGGATTGCTTATCTGGTGTGCCCTGAGAATGAGGTATGTGCAGCTCCTATCAGGATTTGTCGGCACATTCGGGTGGTCTTGCTGGACTTGTTTTACCATTGTCGAGATGTCTTGTAACCGGGATTCCGAGTCTGATCGGGTCTTCCTAGGAGAAGGAATATCCTTCGTTGACCGTGAGAGCTTGTGATGGGCTAAGTTGGGACACCCCTGCAGGGTTTTGAACTTTCGAAAGCCGTGCCCGCGGTTATGGGCAGATGGAAATTTGTTAATATCCGGTTGTAGAGAACTTGACACTTAACTTTAACTAAAATGCATCCACCGCGTGTGTAGCCGTGATGGTCTCTTCTCGGCGGAGTCCGGGAAGTGAACACGGTTCTTGTGTTATGCTTGAAAGTAAGTAGTTTCAGGATCACTTCTTGATCACTTCTAGTACACGACCGTTGCTTCGCTTCTCTTCTTGCTCTCATTTGCGTAAGTTACCACCATATATGCTAGTGCTTGCTGCAGCTCCACCTCACTACCTTTTCCTACCCATAAGGTTAAATAGTCTTGATAGCGAGGGTGTGAGATTACTGAGTCCCCGTGACTCACAGATTACTTCCAGAAACCAGTTGCAGGTGCCGATGATGACCGTGCAGGTGATGCAACCGAGCTCAAGGAGGAGCTCGATGAAGATCGTGTTCTTTGTGTTGTTTTGTTTCCAGTTGATCAGTAGTGGAGCCCAGTCGAGGCGATTGGGGATCTAGCATTAGGGGTGGTCTTCTTTTATTTTGGTTCCATAGTCGGACCGTGATTGTATTCTGGATGTTGCAATACTAGATTTATGTATTGTGTGAAGTGGCGATTGTAAGCCAACTCTTTATCCCTTTCATATTCAGTACATGGGATGTGTAAAGATTACCCCTCTTGCGACATGCCTAGAATGCGGTTATGCCTCTAAGTCGTGCTCCGACACGTGGGAGATATAGCCGCATCGTGGGTGTTACATTCGGGGAGCTGTGATGTAAAACCACTCCCGCTGCCACAATCCGGACATCTTTGGGAAGGAACCCTGTGGCCATGGAGCGTCAGCAATCTTGCTTACTAAAGCACCTCCGCACGCTGCGTGCTGCCCCTCGATCATCTTGGGCTTCACATCGAAGGTCTTGAGCCACAGGACGAAGTGAGGGGTAATGCGGAGGAAGGCCTCACATACGACAATAACTGATGAGATGTGAAGAAGGGAATCCGGGGCCAGATCATGAAAATCCAGCCCGTAATAGAACATAAGACCCATAACAAAGGGATCCAGAGCGAGGCCTAGCCCTCGAAGGAAGTGGTAGACGAACACAATGCTCTTGTTGGGTTCGGGAGTAGTGACGACCTACCCTCGGCGGTCAGATATCTGGCCTCCCTCAACTTCTTGATGTCCTCCTCTATGACGGAGGAAGGCATCCACCGACCTTGAAGGTTGGATCCGGACATAGTTGAAGGTCTGAAGCACCTGACCTGAGCTTTGGGTGTTAGAACTCAAGGCGGGGGAAGGATTCGATTGAGCATTGGAGGGAAAAAATAAAAAGCCTCGTCCCCTTTATAAAGAGGGTGAATACCAGGCGTCCTCCTCGTGGCCGTTTGGGACTTACCTAAGATATACGAGTCATACCAACAGGCACGGTTGGGTTACCCATGTTTGTATTGATGAGAATCCCGTGATAAGGGGGACACAATCTCTGCTTTGACAAGACGTGTCAAGAAAACCGCCTCGCGTTATGCGCGGAGCTGGTTGAGAGAAACGGTTCGAATAATGACCGGGTCATGGCGTGATGTCATGCTGTCAAAACGTGTTAGCAGATTAGATTTATGGAAATATTATTTTCTCTATAGTGGTATGTGGAACTTATTTTGCAGGGTCGGACACTGTCCTTGTATTCAAACTCCTCTGTGGTGTATTCGGAGGAGGAACCCGCCTTGCAATGTCGAAGACAACACTATGCGCCGGACTCATCATCATTGAAGCCTGGTTCGGGGGCTACTGAGGGAGTCCTGGACTAGGGGGTCTCCGGATAGCCGGACTATATCCTTTCGCCGGACTGTTGGACTATGAAGATACAAGTTTGAAGACTTCGTCCCATGTCCGGATGGGACTCTACTTGGCGTTTAAGGCAAGCTAGGCAATACGGATATGTATATCTCCTCCTTTGTAACCGACCTTGTGTAACCCTAGCCTCCACCGGTGTCTATATAAACCGAAGGGTTTTAGTCCGTAGGACAACATACAATCATACCATAGGCTAGCTTCCAGGGTTTAGCCTCTTTGATCTCGTGGTAGACCAACTCTTGTACTACTCATATTATCAAGAACAATCAAGCAGGACGTAGGGTATTACCTCCATCAAGAGGGCCCGAACCTGGGTAAACATCATGTCTCCTGCCTCATGTTGCCATCCGCCTTAGACGCACAGTTCGGGACCCCCTACCCGAGATCCGCCGGTTTTGACACCGACACCTGGTGTTTGAAATTCATTCCCATTTCTTGCATGGGACCTAAGCATGCACCCAAGGACACATATTTGATTTTTCAACCAATTTATATGCACTGGATCATGTGCATGTAGTTCGAATTTGAATTGTTCACCTGAAATGGCTAGAAAACCAATTTAATGTATAAAATGTTCAAAAGAATCCTGAATAATTCCAATTCTTTTACGATGCACATATAGTTGCATGTTCACTCCAGATAAAAGGTCTAGCAATTCAAACACCGTCCATTGCTGCTGTGACCCCATTATATAATTCAAATCAGGCTAAAAAATCAAGTAGATCGCACACAGTTTATTATCAGCAACCGTGTGAGATGTAGTACAAAATATCTTGGAGCACCGTCGGTGTATAGTACGCCTATGGCTTATGCGATAAGGTGCATCGGCTCCTGCTACCTCTTGAGCACTGCGTTGGTTTTCCCTTGAAGAGGAAAGGGTGATGCAGCAAAGTGACATGTCTCCATCGTATCTATAATTTTTGATTGTCCCATGCCAATATTCAACAACTTTCATATATTTTTGGCAACTTTTTATACTATTTGGGACTAACATATTGATCCAGTGCCCAGTGCCAGTTCCTGTCTGTTGCATGTTTTTGGTTTCGCAGAATATCCATATCAAACGGAGTCCAAGCGGGATAAAAACGGACGGAGATACTTTTTGGAATATTTGGAAAATTCCGGAAGAAAAATCCATGCGAGACGGTGCCCGAGGTGGTCACGAGGCAGGGGGGCGCACCTGCCCCCTGGGCGCGCCCCCTACCCTCATGAGCCACCCATAAGGCGGTTGACGCTCTTCTTTTGCCGCAAGAAAGCTAATTTTCGGAAAAAAATCACGGCGAAGGTTTCAGGCCAATCGGAGTTACGGATCTCCATATATACACGAAACGGTGAAACAGAGCCAGAGGGGCAACGGAGAAACAGAGAGAGACAGAGAGACGTATCCAATCTCGGAGGGGCTCTCGCCCCTCCCACGCCATGGAGGCCAAGGACCAGAGGGGAAACCCTTCTCCCATCTAGGTAGGAGGTCAAGGAAGAAGAATAAGAAGAATGGGGGCCCTCTCTCCCTTGCTTCCGGTGGCGCCGGAGTGCCACCGAGGGCCATCATCATCATCGTCATCTTCACCAACAACTTCACCGCCTTCACCACCAACTCTCCCCCCCTCTTTGCAGCGGTGTAACCTCTCTCTTACCCGCTGTAATCTCCACTTAAACATGGTGCTCAACGCTATATATTATTTCCCTATGATGTATGGCTATTTGATGATCGAGATTGGTTTGAGTTGCATGTTTTATTATTGGTGCTGTCCTATGGTGCTCTCCGTGTCGCGCAAGCGTGAGGGATCCCCACTGTAGGGTGTTGCAATATGTTTATGATTTGCTTATGGTGGGTGGCATGAGTGAACAGAAGCACATACCCTAGTAAGTAGGTTGTTTGCGTATGGGATAAAGAGGACTTGATGCTTTAATGCTATGGTTGGGTTTTACCTTAATGAATCTTTAGTAGTTGCGGATGCTTGCTAGAGTTCCAATCATAAGTTCATATGATCCAAGTAGAGAAAGTATGTTAGCTTATGCCTCTCCCTCAAATAAAATTGTAATAATGATTACCGGTCTAGTTATCGATTTCCTAGGGACAAATAACTTCCTCGTAACAACAAACTCTCTACTAAACCTAACTTAGTTGTGTCTTTATCTAAACATCCCCTACTTTTTATTTACTTGCTCTTTATTATCTTGCAAACCTATCCAACAAGACCTACAAAGTACTTCTAGTTTCATACTTGTTCTAGGTAAAGCGAACGTCAAGCGTGCGTAGAGTTGTATCGGTGGTCGATAGAACTTGAGGGAATATTTGTTCTGCCTTTAGCTCCTCATTGGGTTCGACACTCTTACTTATCGAAAACTGTTGCGATCCCCTATACTTGTGGCTTATCACAAAGTAGCATAAGCATTTCCCTCAGTTTTTGAGAACCAAGGTATTAATCCAGTAGGAGACTACACGCAAGTCCCTTGTACCTGCACAAACAAATAAGAACCTCACAACCAACGCGATAAAGGGGTTGTCAATCCCTTCACGGTCACTTACAAGAGTGAGATCTGATCGAGATAATAAGATAAATATTTTTGCTATTTTTATGATATAGATAGGAAAGTTAAGATTGCAAAATTAAATAGATTGGAAACTTATATGATAAAAGATAGACCCCGGGACCATAGGTTTCACTAGTGGCTTCTCTCAAGATAGCATAAGTATTACGGTGGGTGAGCAAATTACTGTCGAGCAATTGATAGAAAAGTGCATCATTATGAGAATATCTAGGCATGATCATGTATATAGGAATCACGTCCGCGACAAGTAGACCGAAACGATTCTACATCTACTACTATTACTCCACACATCGACCACTATCCAGCATGCATCTAGAGTATTAAGTTCATAAGAACAGAGTAACGCATTAGGCAAGATGACATGATGTAGAGGGATAAACTCAAGAAATATGATATAAACCCCATCTTTTTATCCTCGATGGCAACAATACAATACGTGCCTTCCTGCCCCTGCTATCACTGGAAAGGACACCACAAGATTGAACCCAAAGCTAAGCACTTATCCCATTGTAAGAAAGATCAATCTAGTAGGCCAAACCAAACTGATAGTTCGAAAAGACTTGCAAAGATAACCAATCATACATAAAATATTTCAGAGAAGAATCAAATATTGTTCATAGATAAACTTGATCATAAACTCACATTTCATCGGATCTGGACAAACACACCGCAAAAAGAATTACATCAAATAGATCTCCAAGAAGATCGAGGAGAACTTTGTAATGAGATCCAAAGAGAGAGAAGAAGCCATCTAGCTAATAACTATGGACCCGAAGGTCTGTGGTAAACTACTCACACATCATCGGAGAGGCTGTGGTGTTGATGTAGAAGCCCTCCGTGATCAATTCCCCCTCCGGCAGAGCTCCGGAAAAGGCCCCAAGATGGGATCTTTTGGGTATAGAAGGTTGCGGCAGTGGAAATAGGGTTTCGTGGTGCTCCTGGATGTTTTCGAGGTATATGGATATATATATAGGAGGAAGAAGTAGGTCGGCGGAGCTGCGAGGGGCCCACGAGGGTGGGGGACACGCCCAAGGGGGCAGGCGCGCCCCCCTGCCTCGTGGCCGCCTCGCTTCTTTCATGATGACTACTCCAAGTCCCCTAGATCACGTTTGTTCCAAAAATAAATCTCCCGAAGGTTTCATTCCGTTTGGATTCCGTTTGATATTCCTTTACTGCGAAACACTGAAATAGGCAAAAAACAGCAATTTGCACTGGGCCTTGGGTTAGTAGGATCGTCCCAAAAATAATATAAAAGTGTATAATAAAGCCCATTAAACATCCAAAACAAATAATATAATAGCATGGAACAATCAGAAATTATAGATACGTTGGAGACGTATCAAGCATCCCCAAGCTTAATTCCTGCTCATCCTCGAGTAGGTAAATGATAAAAACAGAATTTTTGATGTGGAATGCTACCTAGCATAATTCTCAATGTAATCTTCTTTATTGTGGCATGAGTATTCAGATCCGAGAGATTCAAGACAAAAGTTTAATATTGACATAATATAATAATACTTCAAGCATACTAACTAAGCAATCATGTCTTCTCAAAATAACATGGCAAAAGAAAGTTCATCCCTACAAAATCATATAGTTTGGTCATGCTCCATTTTTGTCACACAAGAATGCTCTCATCATGCACAACCCTGATGACAAGCCAAGAAATTGTTTCATACTTTAGTAATCTCAAACTTTTTTCAACTTTCACGCAATACATGAGCGTGAGCCATGGATATAGCACTATGGGTGGAGTAGAATATGATGATGGGGGTTATGTGGAGAAGACAAAAAAGGAGAAAGTCTCACATCTACGCGGCTAATCAACAGGCTAGGGAGATGCCCATCAATTGATGTCAATGCAAGGAGTTCGGATTGCCATGCAACGGATGCACTAGAGCTATAAATGTATGGAAGCTCAACAAAAGAAACTAAGTGGCTGTGTATCCAACTTGCTTGCTCACGAAGACCTAGGCATTTGAGGAAGCCCATTGTTGGAATATACAAGCCAAGTTCTATAATGAAAAATTCCCACTAGTATATGAAAGTCACAAAACAAGAGACTCTCTATCATAAAGATTATGGTGCTACTTTGAAGCACAAGTGTGGAAAGAGAGGATAGTAGCATTCTCCCTTTTTATTTATTTTTTTCTTTTTCTCTTTTTTGGGCCTTTTTTATTTGGGACAATGCTCTATTAATGATGATCATCACCCTTCTATTTATTTACAACTCAATGATTACAACTCGATACTAGAACAAAATAAGACTCTATATGAATGCCTCTGGCGGAGTACCGGGAAGGGCAATGAATCAAGAGTGACATGTATGATAAATTATGCATGGTGGCTTTGCCACAAATATGATGTCAACTACATGATCATGCAAAGCAATATGACAATGATGAAGCATGTCATAGATGAAACGATGGAAAGTTGCATGGAAATATATCTCAGAATGGCTATGGAAATGCCATAATAGGTAGGTATGGTGGCTGTTTTGAGGAAGATATAAGGAGGTTTATGTGTGACAGAGCATATCATATCACGGGGTTTGGATGCACCGGCGAAGTTTGCACCAACTCTCAAGGTGAGAAAGGGCAATGCATGGTACCGAAGAGGCTAGCGATGATGGAAAGGTGAGAGTGTGTATAATCCATGGACTCAACATTACTCATAAATAACTCACATACTTATTGCAAAAATCTACAAGTCATCAAAAACCAAGCATTACGCGCATGCTCCTAGGGGATAGATTGGTAGGAAAAGACCATCGCTCGTCCCCGACCGCCACTCATAAGGAAGACAATCAAAGAACACCTCATGTTTGAAATTTGTTACACAAGGGTTACCATACATGCATGCTATGGGACTTGCAATCTCCAACACAAGTATTTCTCCAATTCACAACTACTGAACTAGCACACTCTAATATCACCATCTTTATATCTCAAAACAATCATCAAGTATCAAACTTCTCATAGTATTCAATGCACTTTTTATGATAGTTTTTAATATACCAATCTTGGATGCCTATCATATTAGGACTAATTTTATAACCAAAGCAAATTACCATGTTGTTCTAAAGGACTCTCAAAATAATATAAGTGAAGCATGAGAGATCAATAATTTCTATTAAATAAAACCGCCACCGTGCTATAAAAGATATAAGTGAAGCACTAGAGCAAAATTATCTAGCTCAAAAGATATATGTGAAGCACATAGAGTATTCTAATAAATTCCGATTCATGTGCGTCTCTCCCAAAAGGTGTGTACAGCAAGTATTATTGTGGTAAACTAAAAAGCAAAGACTCAAATCACACAAGATGCTCCAAGCAAAACACATATTATGTGGTGAATAAAAATATAGCCTCAAGTAAAGTTACCGATGAACGAAGACGAAAGAGGGGATGCCTTCCGGGGCATCCCCAAGCTTAGGCTTTTGGTTATCCTTGAATTTTAACGTGGGTTGCCTTGGGCATCCCCAAGCTTAGGCTCTTGCCACTCCTTATTCCATAATCCATCAAATCTTTAGCCAAAACTTGAAAACTTCACAACACAAAACTCAATAGAAAATCTCATGAGCTCAGTTTGTATAAGAAAACAAACCACTACTTAAGGTACTGTAATGAACTCATAATTTATTTATATTGGTGTTAAAACTATTTTATTCCAACTTCTCTATGGTTCATACTCTCCGATACTAGCCATAGATGCATCAAAATAAGCAAACAACGCCCGAAAAATAGAATCTATCAAAAATAGAACTGTCTGTAGTAATCCGTAGGTTTCGAATATTTCTGTAACCCCAAAAATTCTGAAATAAATTGGTGGACGTGAGGAATTTGTCTATTAATCATCTTAAAAAATAATAAACCTAATCACACTCTCTAGTAAAAAATGACAGCAAATCTCGTGAGCGCTAAAGTTTCTACTTTTTTACAGCAAGATCGCAAAAACTTCTCCCAAGTCTTCCCAAAGGTTCTACTTGGAACAAACACTAATTAAAAGCATAAAACCACATCCAAACAGAGGCTAGATGAATTATTTATTACTAAACATAACCAAAAATCAAGAAACAAACATAAAATTGGGTTGCCTCCCAACAAGCGCTATCGTTTAACGCCCCTAGCTAGGCATAAAAGCAAGAATAGATCTAGGTATTATCATCTTTGGTAGGCAATTCTTGAATAGAATACTTATAGCCCTTGGGAGTTTCCTTCTTTTTATTAATGATCAAACTTCTAGGCAAGAAATCAAGAAATTCATTTGTAGCAAAAGGTTCCTTAATGATATTTAAGAAGTTGGGGTGAACACTTATTGATTTGAGATCCGCATTTTCCTTACTAGAAGATTCACCCTTATTCTTGGGAACATACATTAATTTGGCAATATTGGTAGTAGGAGGATTTGGAGTATTTGTAACGGATGAAAAGGCGGACCCTAAATTAGTAATAATATCCTCAAGTTTACCAATTCTTGTGGAATCTTGATCTATTCTTTCGTTAACTATAGGTTCTTTTTCTTTAAAAAATTCAGAGTAACCCCTACCATAGATCCATATTGGGTGATTTGGTTGTGGATCTTTTTATCCAAATTTTGAATCTACTCCATAGAGGCAACTTTATTTTCAATAATTTCAAGCCTTTGCATTACATGTTCCAAAGTTAAAATAGTTCCATTAACCAAAAGAGGTGGTGGGCCAAACAATTCTATCATAGCATTATAAGAATCAAAAGTATGGCCACCGAAGAAATTCCCTCCGGTAATGGTATCAAGAATATATCTATTCCAAGGAGTGATGCCTACATAAGAATTGCGAAGAAGAACGGAAGTGGATTTCTTCCTAGTAGATCTATTCTGAGCATTGCAAATTCTATGCAAAGCATATTTTAGATTTTCTCCCTCCCTTTGTTTACAATTAAGAACTTCATGATCGGGAGTACTAACAGTGGTAGAAGGATTAGCCATGACGACCCACGGCGACACAAGAAGTGAGCGAAAAAAGAGGCGAACGGAAAAAGAGGCTGAATAAAACGGCAAGGGTGAAGTGGGGGAGAGGAAAATGAGAGGCAAATGGAAAATAATGTAATGAGAGGGATAAGAGTTTGTGATGGGCACTTGGTATGTCTTGACTTGTGCGTAGATCTCCCCGGCAACGGCGCCAGAACTTGTTGATGGGAGATCAAATCTTGACTTAACTTGGTGCAACCTCCCCGGAAACGGCACCAGAAATCCTTCTTGCTACCTCTTGAGCACTACGTTGGTTTTCCCTTGAAGAGGAAATGGTGATGCAGCAGAGTAGCGTAAGTATTTCCCTTAGTTTTTGAGAACCAAGGTATCAATCTAGTAGGAGACTACACTCAAGTCCCTCGTACCTGCACAAAAAAATAAGAACCTCGCAACCAACGCGATAAAGGGGTTGTCAATCCCTTCACGGTCACTTACGAGAGTGAGATCTGATAGAGATCATAAGATAAATATTTTTGGTATTTTTATGATATAGATAGGAAAGTAAATATTGCAAAATTAAATAGATTGGAAACTTATATGATAAAAGATAGACCCGGGGGCCATAGGTTTCACTAGTGGCTTCTCTCAAGATAGCATAAGTATTACAGTGGGCGAACACATTACTGTCGAGCAATTGATAGAAAAGTGCATAATTATGAGAATATCTAGGCATGATCATGTATATAGGCATCACGTCCGCGACAAGTAGACCGAAACGATTCTGCATCTACTACTATTACTCCACACATTGACCGCTATCTAGCATGCATCTAGAGTATTAAGTTCATAAGAACAGAGTAACACATTAGGCAAGATGACATGATGTAGAGGGATAAACTCATGCAATATGATATAAACCCCCTCTTTTTATCCTTGATGGCAACAATAGAATACATGCCTTGCTGCCCATGCTGTCACTGGGAAAGGACACCGCAAGATTGAACCCAAAGCTAAGCACTTCTCCCATTGCAAGAAAGATCAATCTAGTAGGCCAAACCAAACTGATAATTCGAAGATACTTGCAAAGATAAACAATCATACATAAAAGATTTCAGAGAAGAATCAAATATTGTTCATAGATAAACTTGATCATAAACCCACAATTCATCGGATCTCGACAAACACACCGCAAAAATAATTACATTGAATAGATCTCCAGGAAGATCGAGGAGAACTTTATATTGAGATCCAAAGAGAGAGAAGAAGTCATCTAGCTAATAATTATGGACTCGAAGGTCTGGGGTAAACTACTCACACATCATCGGAGAGGCTATGGTGTTGATCTAGAAGCCCTCCGTAATCGATTCCCCCTCATGCGGAGCTCCAGAAAAGGCCCCAAGATGGGATCTCTTGGGTATAGAAGGTTGTGGCGGTGGAAATAGGGTTTCTTGGTGCTCTTGGATGTTTTCGAGTTATATGGATATATATAGGAGGGAGAAATAGGTCGGTGGAGCTGTGAGGGGCCCACGAGGGTGGGGGGCGCGCCCATAGGGGCATGCGCTCCTCCATGCCTCATGGCCGCCTCGCTTCTTTCTTGACGTCTACTCCAAGTCCCCTGGATCACATTTGTTACAAAAATAACTCTCTCGAAGGTTTCATTCCATTTGGATTCCGTTTGATATTCCTTTTCCGTGAAACACTAAAATAGGCAGAAAAATAGCAATTTGCACTGGGCCTTGGGTTAGTAGGTTAGTCCCAAAAATAATATAAAAGTGTATAATAAAGCCCATTAAACATCCAAAACAGATAATATAATAGCATGGAACAATAAAAAATTATAGATACGTTGGAGACGTATCAGCTACAGTCCACAGCCGGCGTCTCAAGCACACTAGCTCGCTTCCCAAATATCATTTCACTATTCAATCGTCGCCAGTGAAAGATGGGCACATGGACCCGCATTGTGAGGGCAACTTCGGTGGCCCACTCCAGCGAGAGCGCGGCCGCAGCTGCCATGCGCGTGCTAACAAGGTGCATGAGCACGGCCGCAATTTGCGACCGGGCGGCAAAGGCAGCCCAAACAACCGCTGTTGCTTCTCAGGTGGCGGCAGCTACATCTGCCTCGGGGATAGCAACTGGCGAGAGCGGCACAACAGCTGTCCGTTCCGCAGCGGCGGCCTTAGCCCTGGCGGCACCGCACAAATCGAACGAGCTTGTCCGACAACAGTCGGCGACCCATGGCGAAGAGCTGGCAATCGCCAAGAGTGTTCGAGCAGCCGTCCGTTCCTCCTCCGCATACCTTGCGACGACGGAGCCCGTCCAAGCCCAGATCGCGTCCACCCACGCCCAGCTCATGGCGGCATTTTCCAAAGAGATGGTGGACACTGATGGCGAGATGCTTGCCGAGTATGGTGCGATGGATGCCATGGAGCCCCTTCCCCAGGAGACCGTCGGGCGCGAGCTGGACATGGAGGCGGCAGCGGAGATCGACGAGCACCATCCGTAGTAGTACTCTATGTTTTGGTTAACTAAGAGCGCCGGCCTTTAATTTGTTAGAGTAATGTTTAGGTCAGCTAGCTCTGTTTAATTCCTGAACTTGCTGGATTAAGAAGTGTGGGTTTGCCGTAGTCTCCTTTGTGTACCCAAATTATGCAATGACGTGGATGACCACTGTAACCATGGAAATTCGAACCAAAACTTTTGACGTTCAGACTCATCACACACGGGTTAAGCTATCTGAATCGTTTGTGATGTCCACATATTGTACACAGTTCGGAATAAGGGACCGTGTCTGATGACACTTTGCACGCCAGTTTTTTGGCTGAAGCGATTCCAAATTTCCGGCTTCCGCGGAAATATCTACCTCCCTACCCCCTCCCCCTTACGAAAAGCCACATTTCCCCTCTTTCCGCCTTCCTTTCCATGTTGAAACCTTCACTCCTTGCTAGCAGCGCCGCCACCTACTCGCCGGAGACCCTCCTTCACGCTGCTCGGCCCCGCCTATTCGGGCAGGTAATCCACACCCGACCCCCATCCTCCTCCTCCTTCCACATCCCACATGGCCCAACCGCCGGTGCGAGCGCGACACCTTCCACCCAAATCACCGACCCCTCCACCAAATAAGCGCCGGCCTAAGCCATGGTGCACGCAGTATAGCCAGGACCTCAAGGAGCATTTGTCAGCGGAGAAGCAAATTGTGGCCGCACACACGGACGAGGTCGTGATGGCTGCAATTCGTGCCAACCCCCAAATCTTGAAGATGCACCTTGCCATTTGCTAGCTACGCGAGTTATGCATGCTCGGTTTACCCGTTGCGTGTGCTTCTCCTGCCTTTCCTTCACAAATTCTAGTGAATTGTACTATTTAATTTTACCATGCAATCTGTTGCTCTAGTGTATATGTTCTATATGTCATGCAGTGTGGTGCTCACTTAGTAACTATTTTGATAATTATTTGTCGTCTTCAATTAACTATTTGGTTCAAATGTACAAATGTGATGTTCAATTCTTCATGCTGCAATTTTGTATTGTCTTCCATGTGAGAAATAAATCGAATTTATCTTTACAAAATTGTGGGTGCATTCTGTTGTTGTATACCATGTGAGGAATAAATTGAATTTGGCTGTAGTAAATACATGAGAAACAAATACAATTGCTACAATTGGTTGTAGTCAACTGTTTGGTTAACTCTCTAATCTTCTATTTAGGAGTATGTTATATTGTGCAATGTGGTGCTCAGTTAATGTTTGGTTCATTTGTTGTGGTGTTTAGTTAACTGCTTGGTTCAATTCTGCAATGCGATGTCCAATTGTCGTGGGTAGAATTTTGTATTGTTGTGCATGCGAGGAATAAATCGAATTTGGCTGCACTTAATACATGAGAAACAAATACAAGTGCTATATTTCCTAGTTCTTAATCATGCTTGGTTAGGGTAAATGGGTTTTCCATGTGGCGTCAACTAATCTGATGAATCTGCAATGTGATTATTTTTCATCAACAGATTTTACTGATAGCATGCAAACCCTTACTTAACTTGATGACTAACTACCTTATATGTGTTGCAGAGAAACAATGGGAAGCACTGAGGTTTACAATCGAGGTTAGCACATGCATGGTACATTGTCAAATAGCACAATATTGTGCAATTGCAGGAACCATTCTAATATTTTGGTTTTTAACAATTTGGTGTTGCACATGTCGGTCCTGCTGTCAGAGGTTTTGACCCACCGCTTGACCCTTTTGCATATGGGAAATGAGTTGTCCATGAATATCAATCAAATCAAGAAACTCAGAAAGATTGTTAGGATAAAGAAATTAGCGACAAAATAAACAAGATCTTTGTCTGCACAATGAAGAAGACATCAGTTCACTACAAGATGGTACTAACTATTATACCTTGCCTTTTTATTCCTTTGCCCCATTTCCAATATAGAGAAGATATTTATGCACATACTTGTTTTCAGGCCTTTCCAAAGCAGTTCACTGATGATTACCCCTCAAACCACCTCTATGGTCAGGAGGTGAGGAAGATTTTCATACAACACCCACAGCTCAATATTGAAGTGTTCCTGAAGAGGTCGAACGACGGACGGTCAATCGTCCACATGCACTGGCCTAAAGTTGCAAAGACCTTCAAGATGAATGAAGGCTCAATATTTGCCTTCCGCTTCAGCAATTTTCCATATGAGATGCATCTGTCTATATACCGTCTTTGATGCTAATTTTGAAAGGTTCTACATGTCGCATGTGGAACTTGCTGCTGGTGCAGTTGTGTAATGGGGTAGCTGAGTGCTGAAGCTATATCATGTTGTACTCTGATGTATTTCAATTATGAAATTATGCTTCCTTAATATGGAAATGAAATATATTGTGTGCTTAATATGAATGTCAATTAGATTAATAAATTGATTATTAATAATAGGTCAATTAGCCTTCTAATGGCGAATTAGCCTGCTAATTGGGTTTTGATAATGCAAACGGTTGTTGAAAAAAATACCGTGGGCGATAACCTCAGGCAACACACACAGTTTCTCGGAATAAACCGTGTTGGATCAACGAACAATCACACACGACTTTCTCCTTAAAACTGTTTGCGTTAGGCCACCTTGCGCAAACGTTTACCACATAAAAACTGTGTGTCATGGACAAACTTTGCCACACAGTTTCTTCTACGGACCGTGTGTGCTACATTCAAGAATGCAAACGATTTAACGGAAAAAATTGTCTGTGGTGTACCTGTGAACGGAAACATTTTCCTTGGAGCGACTGTGTGGGATGTGCATACAAACGGAAACGTTTAGCGGGGACTGACTGTGTGGGATGTACTTGCGATCAGAAAAATTTTTGTGGTATAATTGTATTTTTAGCTCTACTGTACGTATTTCCATATTTGAGTGCTCGCCGGTCGCACACAACCTCATTTTGCTGAATGTGTGTGCCAGGAGGGCATATCCCCGACGGTTTCTGGGTCGTGTGGGAAAGACCCCCCTATCGCCCACACTCACTTGGCGACGGTTCCATATGCCATCGCGGAAAGGGGTTTTAAACCATTTGTTCAGGACCGATGTGCACCAGTGTAAAGTGCATTGAATACTATGAGAAGTTTGATTCCTCATGATTGTTTTGAGATATGAAGATGGTGATAGTAGAGTCATGCTAGTATGTAATTGTGAATTTGAGAAATACTTGTGTTAATGTTTGTGATTCCCGTAGCATGCACGTATGGTGAACCGGTATGTGATGAAGTCGGCGCATGATTTATTTATTGATTGTCTTCCTTATGAGTGGCGGTCGGGGACGAGCGATGGTCTTCTCCTACCAATATCCCCCTAGGAGCATGCGCATAGTACTTCATTTCAATAACTAATAGATTTTTTCAATAAGTATGTGAGTTATTTTTGACTAATGTTGAGTCCATGGATTATACGCACTCTCACCCTTCCACCATTGCTAGCCTCTCTAGTATCGCACAACTTTCATCGGTACCATACACCCACCTTATACCTTCCTCAAAACAGCCACCATACCTACCTATTATGGCATTTCCATAGCCATTCTAAGATATATTGCCATGCAACTTTCCACCGTTCCGTTTATTATGACACGCTTCATCATTGTCATATTGCGTTGCATTATCATGTAGTTGACATTGTATTTGTGGCAAAGCCACCTTTCATATTTCTTTCATACATGTTACTCTTGATTCATTGCACATCCCGGTACACCGCCGGAGGCATTCATATAGAGTCATATTTTGTTCTAAGTATCGAGTTGTAATTCTTGAGTTGTAAGTAACTAAAAGTGTGATGATCATCGTTATTAGAGCATTGTCCCATGTGAGGAAAGGATGATGGAGATATGATTCTCCCAGAAGTCGGCACGAGACTCCGGATGAAATAAAAAATAAAAAAGAGTCCAAAAAAGAGAAGGCCCAAACAAAAAAACAAAAAATGAGAGAAAAAGAGAGAAGGGGCAATGCTACTATCCTTTTACCACACTTGTGCTTCAAAGTAGCACCATGATCTTCATGATAGAGAGTCTCCTATGCTGTCACTTTCATATACTGGTGGGAATTTTTCATTATAAAACTTGTCTTGTATATTCCAATGATGGGCTTCCTCAAATTACCCTAGGTCTTTGTTGTCGGATTTCGGGTTCCGGCAGCCCCTTAAGGTTCGAACACTGGGGTGCACGCAGAAATCTCTCCTTCAACCTCTCCGTCTCGAGGGGATCAAAACTACTAAAAGAACTGCACGAAAGACACAAGATTTATACTGGTTCGGGCCACCGATGTGGTGTAATACCCTACTCCAGTGTGTGGTGGATGGATTGCCTCCTGGGGCTGGTGTGGATGAACAATACAAGGAAGAACAGCCTCGCGAGGGTCTGCTCTTGGCTGTGGTGATGAACTGCTATGAAGAGTTTAGTCACCCTCTCTCTCTCTCTCTACTTGCGAACCGAATGAACCAACCCCCTAACTCCAAAAACCGAACCCCTTGCTATGTGGGTGGCTAGTCCTATTTATAGAGGCCCTGGTCCTCTCCCCAAAATTTGAGTAGGAAGGGATCCAACAATGGCAGGCTAATTTGAAGGGGGACAGCGAGTACATCTATCCTGACAAAAGCAGTCTTCGCCTGCTAAAGGCTCTGGTGATGACGCCTCGCTGGGCTCCATGGTGACCTCCGTCTCGTAGTCCTCCTGGCCTTGGTCTCGTTGCACTGAAGTGGCAACCTTTGCCTGATGCCTCGGTACTCCGCTGATACGCTTGCCCCCTTTGCACCAAAGAGGAAAGAGGGATGCTGCGCGCGCTGGCACCTGCCTGTTGCCCCATGTCGTCATGGCTTGCGTCATAGGTACCTCGCGAGGTACCACGCCTTGAACTCTCTGCCTCCTCACGAGCCAGCCTGACGAGGCTGTGCCTGAGGACGCGCCATGTCGTCCGCCTCGCGAGGCTTGGCCCCTCGCGAGGGTCTTGAGCCTCGTGTTGATGAAGATGGGCCGCGCGGGACCCCCACTTGAGCCACGCCTCAGGCCGCAGGCAGGCAAGTCTGGGGACCCCCATTCCTAGAACGCCGACAGTAGCCCCCGGGCCCAAGGCGCGCATGGACTTGGCCGTGCCGAGAGGCGAAAGGGCAAGGGCGAAGTGCCGCTGGCCCTAACAGCCTGCGGCCTTGGACGCCGCGTGGCGGTCGATTGGACGTGGGCGGCACCGTTCCCCCACGCTTCCTTATTGTGCGCCCTGCTAGGCGGACTGATAGTTGTACACAGCCGCCCCCTTCCCTGTTGCTCGGGTGTCCTCTGTTCTTCCTTCTTTCGAGCGCCTCCCACTGCCTCCAATCCAATCTTGAATCCCCCCCTCCTTCTCATCGCCATGGCTCCAACGGGGAAGGAGAGAGCAGAGAAATCCATGTCTTCGTCTTGTGTGCCGCCAGCGGTGGCTCCCCTCGTCGACCGGTCGACTGTGCTCAACCAAGAGTGCCTGGGCAGGGACAGCTTGGCCCTGGCTACTGTCTTCAACGAGTGCGGAAGGACGACTGCCTGGCCCACGTCCCACTTCTCCATTGACAGGACAGCCACTGAGGTCCCATGCTTTACCGATGCCTTGTGGGCGGGTCTGGTTCCCCCTTTCTCCGATTTCTTCAATGCCGTGCTTTCGCATTACCAGATCCTCTTAATGCATCTAAGCCCTGAGTCCATCATCCTCCTTTCGGTCTTTGCCTTTGTTTGCGAAGCCATGGTGGGCATCCCTCCTTCGGTCGCCCTGCTGCGCCACTTCTTCTCATTGCGTCTTGTCGATCCTTCCCAGCGCTGGGCATGCGCGAGCTTTGCTGCCGAGCCTACATCCGAGGCGTCTCGGATTGACTTCCGACTCCCTCAGCCTGCGGCCGGGTTCCACGAGCGATGGTTGTATGTCGATGCAGGGGTGCCCAGCCCCCTGCTATCGGAGCCGACCTCGCCTGCCGTCCCCAATTCGGGTTGGGGCCAGGAGACCCTGAAGAGCCCTCTGCTTGTCTTCGTTTGGCCCCGCTTCGCGCTCCTGAGGAGACTCGGCGTGACAGCGCCCAAAGTGGTGAAGGAGTTTCTGTTGTGCCACGTCGCTCCCTTGCAGAGACACTCTCGCCGAATGTGGGCCTTCCGGGGGCGCGAGGATGACATGAGGCTCCAGGAAGAAGACCTGGCTCCCGCGGTGCTGAAGTCGATGCTCCTGACTTTAGCCGGGGACCCCAATCTTGGCAACATCCGGCAAGGCGGGGCCTTGCTATATCTCTGTTAGAGCAAGGCTGACTTCGTGAAGCAGATGCCCGCCTTCGATGAGGGGGGGCTGCGCCCCGCCGGTCTCCAAGGGCCTCGCGAGAACCCTGTAGTGGTGACTCCCCTCCCAATCGGCCAAGGCGACTCCTCCTCAAGCGGCGGAGAAGGGAGGCAGGAGGCGCCTGAGGCCGAGGAGGCTCCGGAGGAGGGGGCAGCGTTGTGTGCCGCTCGTGAGGGGACGGCTCCGGAGGAGGGTGCAGCGCACGATGCCGCTCGTGAGGAGACAGCTCCGGAGGAGGGTGCAGCGCCCGATGCCGCTCGTGACGAGACAGCTCCTGAGGCCCGTACTGCTGTGGCTGAAGGTGGTAAGCAGCCGCTCCCAGCGCCCGGGGCTGGGGCCTTGGAGGCCTTGGTCCTGGCTTCTGACGAGGTGATTGGTGGCACGCGCCAGGAAGGCGCTCCCGACGCGGGCCGTCCTGGTGCCTCGTCCTCGCGGCAGGTTGATCCTTGCGCTCTTCTCTTGGGCCGCTTCCGCGTGGACTTCGAGGCCCTCCAGAGGAAGAGGGAGGCTCTGGGTGTTGACTCCCCTTGTCGCGTGCTGAAGTGCAGGAAGTACTTCGCCACTGACGAGTAAGTCTTTTTCCTCTTTGACTCCCGATCTTCTTGTTGCTTTCGCTGATTCTTGCTCCGCAGGCCCATTCCGACTGAGATCACGGGAGTCGCCGAGGCACCTCCTCCCTCGGCTTCACCTCCTCCGCCATCCTCAAGTGCTCCGAGCAGCTCTGCCCTTGTGGTGAGGGCGTCTGATGGGGCGGATCGTCCCGAGGTGCGCCGCGGCCCTTCACTCCCCGCGCTTTTCCTTCATGGGCCTTCTCAGGGGATAGCCAGCCTGTCGGGTACCTCCCGTCTGGTCTTGGACTGCGACTGGTTGAGGCACCACCTACGCCCCTCATCTGGAGGTGGGCTGGCCCTTGGTCGGGCTTCTGATATGGCACGTCTGGCCGTTGCGAGGTCGCCAGCCCCCAGCCCCCTGCCCGGAGGGGGAGCGATGACCCGCAGCCCCCGGCGCCTGCTTGGGGCGGATGATGATGCGGAAGATGTGCTCGAGCACGCTCGGGAGCGCCACTCGCGCCGCCAAGGGTTCCTTCGACGAGCGGCCGACGCGGTGGACCTGCTTGGGGAAGAGCTTGCTGCTGAAGATGCTCGCCTGGAGGCCGAGGGCCTGCACCTAGCCGCAGGGAGGCGCGAGCTGGAGGCCGCCGTTGCCCTTGCGTGCCGCCAACGCGACCTTGATGACGAAGAAGCGAAGGCGTCGCTGGAGGCCTCCCAAGTGGCCTGCTCCCAGGCCATCGAAGAGGCCCGGAGAGCTGACGGGTGGCAAGAGGCGGCGGAGGAGCGAGCTCACGACCTCCTGGCCCGATGCCACTCGTTGGAGGAGCAAGCGGAGCTGCGCGAGGCAGCCCTCGCGTCGATGGAGGTGGCCTTCGGTGACCCAGCTGAGCTTCAGAAGCGCGAGGAAGCGTTGTTGCTGGAGGCCGCCGAACGCTCCCATGAGTACAAGAGGCTAGAGACGAGGGATCGCCTAGTGACGCAGGCGGAGGACGGCGTTGCTGCGCGGGAAGCGCGTGTCCTGGAGGAGGTTTGTCGTCGGGTGGCGATGACGCGCCAAGGCCTCGAGCGTGAGTTCGAGGGGAAGTTGGGGATGATCCGGGCCAAAGCCGAAGGCAGAACCGCAGCCCTGAGGACCCAACGGGACGAGGCGATGCGGCTGGCCGACGCCTCCCGGGCCGCCCTTGAGGCAGCGCAGAAAGAGCTGGCCGCCTCTCAAGCCGAGGTGCTCCGCGTTCGCCAACGGATGGAAGAGGCCGAGGCCGTCGAGCGCTAGAACGCCGACGAAATACGCCAGCGGCGGCTCCTGGAGCACGCGCATGGCCCAATGTTCACCATGCTCAGGGAGAGGGCCAACTCGGCCTTGGGCAACATCTGCGAGGCATCCGTCGGTGAGCCACACACGATCAACTACGCCGGTAACCTGCATTTCTTGACCGCCGTGGTGGCGGAGCTGGAGGCGCGATCGGTTAGGGCCGACAGGTTGGTGGAGGAGAGGGGCTGCGCCTTGCTCAAGCGCGCCTTCTCCCGTGTCTTCAGCCATCTTCAGAACATGAATCCCCGCTTCGACTTCGACGCCGTCATCGCCCCAGTCCCCCAGGCCGTCCGGGACGACCTGTCGCGCTGGGTGGAGGATAACGTGGACGCCCTCGTCAGGGCCTTCGCTTCAGACGACAGCGACGTGGTCATGGGTGTTGACGAGGATGGCGCGGCGAGTGACCCTGACGCCGCCGGCAGCGACGCAGGCGTCGATGGCGAGGTCGGCGACTCCGGCGAGGGCTCAGGAGGTGCTTCTGGGGACGCATTGGGGGATTGGTCCGACTGAGAGCGTATCGCTCCTGTCTTTTTCACTCTGCATGAATAGAACTCAGGCTTTCGACCTGGTGGTGTGTGAGAGCATTTTGGGAGGGGAAGCCCCTCATATAAAAACCTGTGTCTATCATATCAGTAGTAACCAAATTGCGCTCGCGCCTGATGATGGGCTGGTTTACGTTTGTCCCACGCTGGTTCCGAGGCGGCCTGCAGGAGGGCGCGACGCCTTGGGTGCTTTCTAGCTAGGTCCTCAGGATGTGAGGTTATCGCTGATGAGAAACTCCTCATGCGTTGGCCTTCTCCACGGGCCCTGGGCCTTCTCCCGAACGCGATGACTCCACAAGCACTCGCCTTGCCTCGCAGGCTCCGGGCCTTTCCCTCGAGCGCGAGAGCTTCACAGGCACTCGCCTTGCTTCACAGGCTCCGGGCCTTTTCCTCGAGCGTGAGAGCTTCACAGGCACTCGCCTTGCTTCACAGGCTCTGGGCCTTTTCCTCGAGCGCAAGAGCTTCACAGGCACTCGCCTTGCTTCACAGGCTCCGGGCCTTTTCCTCGAGCGCGAGAGCTTCACAGGCACTCGCCTTGCTTCACAGGCTCCGGGCCTTTTCCTCGAGCGCGAGAGCTTCACAGGCACTCGCCTTGCTTCACAGGCTCCGGGCCTTTTCCTCGAGCGTGAGAGCTTCACAGGCACTCGCCTTGCTTCACAGGCTTCAGGCCTTTTCCTCGACCGCGAGAGCTTCACAGGCACTCGCCTTGCTTCATAGGCTCCGGGCCTTTTCCTCGAGCGCGAGAGCTTCACAGGCACTCGCCTTGCTTCACAGGCTCTGGGCCTTTTCCTCGAGCGCGAGAGCTTCACAGGCACTCGCCTTGCTTCACAGGCTCCGGGCCTTTTCCTCGAGCACGAGAGGTTCACAGGCACTCGCCTTGCTTCACAGGCTCTGGGCCTTTTCCTCGAGCGCGAGAGCTTCACAGGCACTCGCCTTGCTTCACAGGCTCCGGGCCTTTTCCTCGAGCGCGAGAGCTTCACAGGCACTCGCCTTGCTTCACAGGCTCTGGGCCTTTTTAAACAGGACAACCTTCGCAAGCACCCAAAAATCCTCCTGAGGGGGAGTAACAGCGGCAGTCTGGGTTGCGCACGAGCCAGGCCTGGCCCGACTCGCGAGGGGCTCGCAAGGGGAGGCAGCTGTGATGGAGCGGTAACCAGAACGCGAGAAACGGCTCGAGCGAGAATAAGCACCCCTTCCCCGAACACACGCAAATCTCAAATTCGAATCCAACTTAAATCCAGCGGGGGAAAACAACAGCCAAAGGGAAAGGCAACAAAAGGAAGACAAAAAGCCGCGTCCAGCACCTAATCTAGTCTTCAACGTCTTCTCACCAGCGCGGAGCTAAGTGCTGTCCAATGGGCATGGTAGGGAGCCCCAGGGCCTGAGGCCGGCACCCCTGAGACTCTGGGGCGTGTACAGCCCCACTCATTATTACGTGAGAGTGTCACGGGGTGGCGAGCTTCACAGGCACTGGGCCTTCTTCACAGGTACTGGCCTTGCTTCATATCGCCAGACGAGGGCCCCGCCTTGCGCCACACTCTAGTGCCATCAACAACGACCGGAACCCAGGACGCCGCCCGATGGGGTAGAGCGGTCGCCAGCGGTTCCCCTGATGACCATGGGTCCTCTGCCAGGGGCAGGCCCTGAGGCACCTCCCCAGCAGAGGGCCTACTTCCTGAGAACGCCTTGCTCCGAACGCCGCGGTGGTGATGTCGGATCTCGGCCCCTCCCCTGCAGCCCCCTGCACCCTCCTCCCGAGGGGTGAGGGGCTGTAGGAGCGGGGCAGTCGCTCGCTGCAGCGACCTGCACCTCCTGCGATCCACGGTTAGCATATACCTGCCCCTGAAGAGTTAGCGGCGCCCGGTGATCACTGCTTCCAGCGTGGCCAGCGGGCTCATCCTGGGGCGCCGGGAAGGGCTCTGCCTCCATCACCTCGTCTCCCCAGCTGGGGCCGAGGAGTGAGCCCTGCCCGTCCTCGTGAGGGTGTCCTTGGTCCATCATGCGGGGCACGTATTCTTCCGTCGCCGTCATCCCGTACGCCATGCCGTGGCGCCCCGCATGCCATGCGCCCCCACCTATCATGCCTGCCACTGGGTGGCAATGCGGCCGCCCTCCGGGGCCGCGGGTCGCGTCGAGTCCTTCTCCTTCGCGGGCCGGGGGCGGGGGCAGCGCCGCCACCGGTCCAATGCTCACAGCTTCGCTGGAGTCGGAGTAGCCTTGAAGCCCGCAGGCGCGTGCAGAGCCCCCGTGCGGGTCGCTCTGGGCTTGAGGTGGGAGCTGGGTGGAGAAGGGGTGAGCCCCCGAGGCAGCGAAGCCCAGGAGCTCCGCCACTCGCTCTAGCAGCACGTCGTGGCCGCCCTCCAGCAGCCTGCATCGCAGCAGCTCTCGGGCCACCGTGAGCGCGGCCCTCGAATTCGCCTCCTCCCAGCGGGTGTATGATGTCGTTGTTGCAGCGTGATTGGAGGACCTTGCCGCCGACCGAGCCTGCCGTGGCGTAAGAGTTGCCGAAGTCTGTCTGCGTCGCCCGCGGCCCACAGCGCCCTGCGGACTGCGAGCTGCCTGGGGCGCGGGGTCGCCCGAGGCGAGTGGTTCCGCGCGTTTGGGCCATGCAGCCCACGGGTTGGGGTTGACCTCCTGGTCGCCCATGGCGATGAAGACGCGACGGGGCACGGAGCGGTGGAAGACGAATTCCGGCGCACCCCTACCTGGCGCGCCAAATGTCGGATTTCGGGTTCCGGCAGACCCTTAAGGTTCGAACACTGGGGTGCACGCGGAAATCTCTCCTTCAACCTCTCCGTCTCGAGGGGATCTAAACTACTAAAAGAACTGCACGAAAGACACAAGATTAATACTGGTTTGGGCCACCGATGTGGTGTAATACCCTACTCCAGTGTGTGGTGGATGGATTGCCTCCTGGGGCTGGTGTGGATGAACAATACAAGGAAGAATAGCCTCGCGAGGGTCTGCTCTTGGCTGTGGTGATGAACTGCTATGAAGAGTTCAGTCACCCTCTCTCTCTCTCTACTTGCGAACCGAATGAACCAACCCCCTAACTCCAAAAACCGAACCCCTTGCTATGTGGGTGGCTAGTCCTATTTATAGAGGCCCTGGTCCTCTCCCCAAAATTTGAGCGGGAAGGGATCCAACAATGGCGGGCTAATTTGAAGGGGGACAGCGAGTACATCTATCCTGACAAAAGCAGTCTTCGCCTGCCAAAGGCTCTGGTGATGACGCCTCGCTGGGCTCCATGGTGACCTCCGTCTCGTAGTCCTCCTGGCCTTGGTCTCGTTGCACTGAAGTGGCAACCTTTGCCTGATGCCTCGGTACTACGCTGATACGCTTGCCCCCTTTGCACCAAAGAGGAAAGAGGGACGCTGCGCACGCTGGCACCCGCCTGGTGCCCCGTGTCGTCATGGCTTGCGTCATAGGTACCTCGCGAGGTACCCCGCCTTGAACTCTCCGCCTCCTCGCGAGCCAGCCTGACGAGGCTGTGCCTGAGGACGCACCGTGTCGTCCGCCTCGCGAGGCTTGGCCCCTCGCGAGGGTCTTGAGCCTCGTGTTGATGAAGATGGGCCGCGCGGGGCCCCCACTTGAGCCACGCCGCAGGCAGGCAAGTCTGGGGACCCCCGTTCCTAGAACGCCGACATTCGTGAGCAAGCGAGTTGGGTGCACACCCACTTAGTTTCTTTTTGAGCTTTGATACACTTATAGCTCTAGTGCATCCGTTGCATGGCAATCCTTACTCACTCACATTGATATCTATTGATGGGCATCTCCATAGCCCATTGATACGCCTAGTTGATGTGAGACTATCTCCTTCTTTTTGTCTTCTCCACAACCACCATATTCTACTCCACTTATAGTGCTATGTCCATGGTTCATGCTCATGTATTGCGTGAAAGTTGAAAATGTTTGAGAACATCAAAAGTATGAAACAATTGCTTGGCTTGTCATCGGGGTTGTGCATGATTTGAATATTTTGTGTGATGAAGATGGAGCATAGCCAGACTATATGATTTTGTAGGGATAAGGTTTCTTTGGCCATGTTATTTTGAGAAGACATGATTGATTTATTAGTATGCTTGAAGTGTCATCATTTTTTTGTCAACTAGCAAAGTGGCCCGCTTGATGCGCGGGCTAGCATTTCATAAAGCTAAATGGTGAGAGCATATTATTTGATTTTTCTGAAGAAAAAATTGAAACCAAATGTGTTGGAATTTTCAAATATAAGACTACTTCGAACATAATTTTATCTTCGACATGTTTGGGTTATTATTGATATGTAAATATATGGCTTACCCCTTCATCATTTACTTCCTAAGTATGCATGCCATACTAAATTTTTTATGATCACTCGTGTTGTTCAAATTATGTTTGTATTATTTTCTGTAAACATAAATTTAATACTTGTCATAGTGTTAGCGTAGTTATAGGTGCATTTTCTAACGCCATGCATAATGCACATATTTATTTTAGTGTTTTAGTTTATTTATGTACTATACATATCCAGTAAAACTTCCCGGTAAGACACGTGCACTTTGCAGTACCATTGGTAGATTATATTTTCACGTTACATTGTTTGATTTCATAGTGACCACTTTCCAGAAAGAAATACTATCTACTTTCTTTGGAGAAAAATAACATTATCCACACTACTACATGTACAAAACGTCATCTGTTTTTGGGTCCACCAGTCTGATTCTTCACTTTCCACATTGTGTAGTCTTCTCGACTTCTCAGTTCTTCTGACATGTTTTTTTAGCCAGAGACCGTATAACAATTGTTCGATGGTAACTTTCATAAAAAGCAATTAAAAGTGTATGTACAAAAGGGATCAAAAAGAAAAGGAGATGGCCAAGCCCATCTAACCAATGCGTGCTCTTGGAAACATGTCTAACTCAAGGATCTTTCAGACTACAAACATGTGGCAATGTAGTCTTGAAAAACATCAAGGAGCTAGTGCTTAGTTCTACGATGTATAGTAGCAACTATACATCTTTCTTGTGTAGCAGCTTCCGTGATGTGGTGACTGGATTAATATTCTTAAAGGTATTGTTGTTCCCTTACATCCAATTATGCCAGCAACTCATAATGACAATGTTCATGGCCACTCCATTTGGTAATTCATTCAAAGCTAGCATGATTTCTTGAATGACAGATGTGTCCCTCTTCTTATTAGGGGTGATCAGGTCCCAGCATTGTAGAGCAAATATGTAACGCCCCAGATATAACTTTCCCAATTTTGTACTCCAACTCTTGCCGTTTCTGGCGTTAAGTTATATTAATTTCTCGGGTTCGGGTCTTTGTCTCCGTGTGTTGTTTTCGTTTTCATGCATCTCATATCATGTCATCACGTGCATTGCATTTGCATACATGTTCATCTCATTCATTCAAGCATTTTCCCCGTTGTCCGTTTTGCATTCCGGTGCTTCGTTCTCCTCCGGTGGCCATTTCTAGCCTTCTTTCGTGTGTGGGGATTAAACATTTCCGGATTGGACCGAGACTTGCCATGCGGCTTTGGTTTACTACCGGTAGACCGCCTGTCAAGTTTCGTACCATTTGGACTTCGTTTGATACTCCAATGGTTAACCGAGGGACCGAAAAGGCCTCGTGTGTGTTGCAGCCCAACACCCCTCCAACTTGGCCCAAAACCCACCAAACTCTGCTCCATGTCCTAAAGCGTTCGATCACAATCCCGTGGCCGAAAACCGCACCTCATTTGGACTCTCCTAGCTCCGTCTATGCCTATTTATAGCCCCCTCCATTTTCGGGTTCGTCTTCTCCCCCGAGACCCTAAATCCTCCCAGATCCGCCGCTCCGGACGTGTCCGGGCGGAGCCGGACAACGTCCGCCGACACGTGTCGCCGCCCCATTGGCCGCACAGCCGCCCCACATCCCAGCCGGCCCGGGAGCCCAAGGTCGGCCCCCGCGGCCCGCTAGCGCCCGCCGCCGCCTGCGCGTCCCCGCCACCGTCGTCCTCGGCGCCGGCGCGCGCCGCCGCCGCCACGCCATTGCCGGCCATCACCGCCTCGCCCCGTGCCACTCCGACGCCACGCCGTCTCCGCCGCGCCCCGCCGCTTCGTCGCCGAGGCGCCGCCTCCCGTCCCCGGCCGCGTCGCCCCTCCTCGCCGCCAAGACCGGCCGGCCCCGGCCCCTTTCTCCTCCCCGCCGGCAAGGCTCGCCGGAGTCGCCTCGGGAGGCGCGCCCGATCCAGATCCGCGTCGGCTACAGTAAACCCTAACGGTTGACTTTCCCTCTTTCCCCTAATTTTTCGAGCAATCTTTGACAAGTGATATCTCCGCATCCGTAGCTCCGATTTGGACATATAGTATATCAAAATGTTCGCCTCGACATGTACATCATTTCATTCCATTGCATAATTTTCATTTGAGTTCATCTTGATGCCCGAAATGCTGCTATAAGGAGGCTTCGTTAGATAATTGTCAGATCTGCTAGTTCATCTTGGACTTTTGTCATTTTTGCCATGATTATTGTGTGCATGATATGCCTGTGAGTCCTTGATATGATTTGTTAAGCATTTTGTCTTCTTTCCAGAGGTGAAACCCATGCATTTTTAGGATGTGTGTGGTGACTTGTGCAAGCTTGCAAAGTGAGGCACTTGGTTTTTCAGGGACTTAGTGTATTTCACTAAGTCTGGGAATATTTAGTTCATGATGCCATATGTTCAGCTTGTTTCCTAGTGATCCGTGCCTCTTTTGAGGATGATCAGTATGGGAGTTTTGTTAATCATGTTATGCTCTATCCATCCATGTATTTGTTTGCATAGGTGGAGTACTCTAGCTTGAGTCAATCGAGCTCTATTTTTGCTTCGTGGTAAATCTGGGCAGATCGTCAACTTGTTTGCAATTTTGCCGATGCTATTGTTATTGATCCGTGCATGCTATGCCATTGTTCTTTCCATGTCTAGCTAGAATTTTGTGCCTTCTTTATGGAAATATGCCTGCCTTGCCATGACTTGCACCATAGTGAGTGCATCGAGCTCGTTTACATGCCTTCGTGAGTTAAATTTCAGCATGTCTCAGTTTTCACTAAGTCTGAAAACTGATTGTGCGTGAGCTATGTTCGTGTGCTTGTTAGTATATTTTGTGATCCCTTTTGACCCCAGGTCACTTTGGGACTTTTGATAAGCTTGTTGAGTAGCTCCATGCCATGTTCTTACTTGTCATAATCAGGTCATGTATCATGTTGTTTTGCTTCTCCGAAGAGAGCTTCGTGATCTGAAATTTCAGACTAGTGTTAATTTCACTAAGTCTGAAATCTGTTTTGCATTTGCGTTTTTGCCATGCTTGTTTGAACCTCTTAATGGATGAATTTGGCCGTGGCTCAGTGCTAGTGTTTTGTTAAGCATCTTGTGGGCATCCCTGCCATGTATTTTGTTGTCATGTTTGGTGGCTGTAGCATGTTCATTTCGTTGCATTTAGATGCCTACTTGCTGTAAATCACAGACCGATGTCATATCTTAAAACGCTTGCCATTTCCAAACCGTAACTCCGATTTCAATGATCTTTATATCGTTTTCAAGCGATTTCATCCCCTCTATCCAGTGGCACACTTGGTTTTCCAGGTTGAGGCCAGGTTCATGCATTTCCTGTCACGTCTTGCTTTTTGCATCCCGCATCGCATCCCGCATAGCATACTATCTTTGCATCTTATTGTTTGAGTTTGCACGTGGTTGATTGTATCATTGTTTCTTGTTTGTGTTGTTTGGGTAGAGCCGAGAGACGAGTTCGCCAACGAGGAGCCCGTTGAGTTTGCTTTTGAGGATCCAGTCAACTCTGACAACTGTGCAGGCAAGATGATCATACCCTCCAAATCACTACTATCTTTGCTATGCTAGTTTGCTCGCTCTTTTCCTATGCCAATGCTACGATGCCTACCACTTGCTTGTCAGCCTCCCAATTGCCATATTGAACCTCTAACCCACCATTTTCCTAGCAAACCATTGATTGGCTATGTTACCGCTTTGCTCAGCCCCTCATATAGCGTTGTTAGTTGCAGGTGAAGATTGAAGCCGTTCCTTGTTGGAACATTTATTTACTTGTTGGGATATCATTATATTGCCATGTTACCTTAATGCATCTATATACTTGGTAAAGGGTGGAAGGCTCGGCCTCTTGCCTAGTGTTTTGTTCCACTCTTGCCGCCCTAGTTTCCGTCATATCGGTGTTATGTTCCCGGATTGTTGCGTCCCTTACGCGGTTGGGCTATAATGGGAACCCCTTGATAGTTCACCTTGATTAAAGCTTTTCCAGCAATGACCAACATTGGTTTTACCATTTGCCACCTAGCCTCTTTTTCCCTTGGGTTTCCAGAGCCCGAGGGTCATCTTATTTAACCCCCCCGGGCCAGTGCTCGTCTGAGTGTTGGTCCAACCGAGCGATTTCCGGGGCTACCAAGGGCAACTCTGGGCTGGCCTACCCGACGTCTTGCTAATCCGGTGTGCCCTGAGAACGAGATATGTGCAGCTCCTATCGGGATTTGTCGGCACATCTGGGTGGTGTTGCTGGACTTGTTTTAACCTGTCGAATCGTCTTGTTGTACCGAGATACCGAGTCTGATCGGTGTGTCTTGGGTGGAGGTCTATTCCTTCATTGACCATGAGAGCTTGTTATGGGCTAAGTTGGGACCCCCCTGCAGGGATTGATCTTCCGAAAGCCGTGCCCGCGGTTATGGGCAGATGGGAATTTGTTAATGTCCGGTTGTAGATAACTTGAACCTTAATTAATTAAAATGAATCAACTGTGTGTGTTACCGTGATGGCCTCTTCTCGGTGGAGTCCGGGAAGTGGACACGATGTTGGAGTTATGTTTGCGCAGGTTGCTCCCTAGTTTCTCGCTTGTGCTTTGCCTCCTCTTCTCGCTCTCTTTTGCGAATAAGTTAGCCACCATATATGCTAGTCGCTTGCTGCAACTCCACTTACATTTACCCCCATCCTACCTATTAAGCTTAAATAGTCTTGATCGCGAGGGTGCGAGATTGCCGAGTCCCTGTGGCTCACAGATTACTATTACACCAGATGCTGGAACAGATGATACAGCTCCAGATGGCGCGCTTGAGCTCAAGTGGGAGTACGACGAGGATTCCCAGCGTTACTATGTGTCTTTTCCTGATGATCAGTAGTGGTGCCCAGTTGGGGTGATCAGGACCTATGTCGCTAGTTGGGTTGTCTTTTATTTTGGCGCCATAGTCGGGCCATGAGTGTTTGGATGATGTATGTTATTTATGCTCTTTGATGTGACGTGGCGAGTGTAAGCCAACTATTGTATCTCCCCTTTTATTATACATATTACATGGGATGTTGTGATGATTGCCTAACTTGCGACATTGCTTTCAATGCGGTTATGCCTCTAAGTCATGCCTCGACACGTGGGAGCTATAGCCGCATCAAGGGCGTTACAAGTTGGTAATCAGAGCCTTCCCCGACCTTAGGAGCCCCACTGATTGATCGTTTTTAGCAGCCGAGTTGTGTCTAGAAAAATGTTTTGAGTCATTTAGGAATTATATATCGGAGAGCTTAGGAATTCTTTTTACTTCCCAGTCTCCTCATCGCTCTGGTAAGGCATCCTGACGTAGAGTTTTGACTCTTCTTTTCTCAAATTTCACGAAAAAAAAATTTAGGATCACGCGAGTATCTTGGAATCGTTCCGATGGCTTATGATGAGAATACTGTCTTGGTGCCTCCTGTCAGGGGTTTAGTGGAAGTGTCCCGGGGAGTTGAGCTCTGAGGTGTTGTCATCATAATTTTATTGTTGCAATTCTGGAATACTTGAGATATGTTCGTCGACATCGAAAATCTCCTTTATGCAATTCGTTGGTGAGATAACCTCGACGCCACCCAGTACTGGGCGGGAGTTCGGGAGTATCGCCATAACTTGTATAACGGATGCTTTTCGAAGGTTGAGGTAGATGGTTTCCGAAGGTTTCTTGGTTATGTGTTGAAGGATGGATACAGCTGGATGTAGGATTTGCTAGTTTGGGTGAGATATTATGCTTCCCCTGTATCCCCAACACCTGATTGCATAACCGGAAAGTTTCGGGAGTTTCATAGGTGGGAATTCAAGTAGCTCTTAGGATATCCTTCCGACAGATGTATGATATGAAATTGGGGTTCGACGTCTAGTGGTTCGCCTATTCACGGTCGATTTTACAGTGGTCTCATTGTGTCTTAAAGAGTCCTTGGCTATGCTGACTCGGGGACGCTTCGTATGTCATGTGCACTGCCTTGTACATGATGGTGCTGTACGATCGAGCCCGTGTAGGTCCCACCACGAAAACTCGGACGAAATCTCTATCATATCTTTGTTCCGGCTTATTTGGCGAGCCAATCCTTGGTTTTATTTTGAGTTGTGGTATTCGAATTGCTTCGAAGTCATATGTTGACTCCATCCCTTGTTGATTACCTCTTCTACCTAATTCTATGTGGCTTCGCAATTTAGGGATATGTGACCACTTCAAGAGAAGTGCATTCCTTCATTTTGTTCGGATGTGAAGATTTATGTTGCAATTTTCATTTCGTTGGTTCCAGCTTCAATATTTGTCTATCTATGTGCTAATGGTGGTCAACCTCTTCAGGATGGCTCCTCCAACGCGCACGACTGCGAATCCTGATCCGCCACCACCTCCACCTCCTCCGGAGGCTTGGCAAGCTGTGATGGCCGCAACCAATGCAAACACACAGTTGATCATGCAAATCCTCCAAGAGCGCAATCAAGGCAGTCAAGGGAATCAAGGCAACAATCAGAACCATTTTGCTACGCTAAACCAGTTCCTTGCAAATGGTCCAAAGACGTTCAGCAATTGTGTTGAGGCTACCGATGCTGACGATTGGCTAGTGGATCTGGGCAAGCATTTTGAATGCAGCAACGTCAGGCCTGAAGATTTCGTCAAGTTCGCTTCTTTCCAGCTCAAAGATCAGGCTGCAGAGCGGTTCCAGCAGTACAAGGATTCCAGAGGTGGACGTTTGATCACTTGGGATGATTTCCGTCGAGATTTCCGAGCTCATCACATCCCTCAGAATGTGACTGAAAGAAAACGTGAGGAGTTTCGCAATCTGAAGCAAGGCTCTTTGTCTGTCTATGACTACAACAAGTTGTTCCAGAAGCTCGCCCGCTTTGCCAAGCAGGACGTACCTGATGAGAAGAGCATGATATACCAGTTCAGGGGTGGTCTCCGTGAAGAAATTCATCTCGCTCTTGTCCTCTCTGAGCCGTTGAGGTACGATGAGTTCTACAACATGGCACTAAAGCAAGAGGCTGCTCAGTTGAGGTGTGATGCTTCCAGGAAGCGAGTCAGAGACACTACGCCTTCTTCCTCTACTCAAGTGGCCAAGCAGCAGAAGTATTGGCTTCCTCCTCCTCCGTTCCATCAGCCGTATCAGCAGAAGAGCAAAGGTGGCAGTGGTTCTTCCCACCCACCCAACCCAAGCTTTCAGAACAAGACTTCGTCTCAAGCTCCAAGATCGAGTGCTCCGTACCACCGTCCGCTTTCAGAGGTCACGTGCAACAAGTGCCAACAGAAGGTTCACTATGCCAACAAGTGTTTCAACCAGAGGCGTCTTCCTCCTCCTCCTCCCGTGAGATCGGCAAGTACAGCTATGGTCAAGCATAACCCCAAGTCCGCCAAGGTCAACTTACTGAATGCAGCTCGGGCAGAGGACTCACCAGATGTGATCATGGGTAACCTTCCTGTTAATGACATTCCCACAAGAGTTCTTTTTGACACTGGTGCATCTTTATCATTTTTATCGAAGCCTTTTGCATCCATGCATGATGTGCATACTATTGATTTGCCTAAGCCGATAGCGGTCTCGTCTCCAGGATTGTTCATGAACACCAAAATGATGGCTCCAGATGTTACTATCACGTTGGGCGACTACAAGTTCCTTTCTTCCCCAATGGTTCTTGGTAATTCCGATATCGATCTTATTCTCGGGATGGACTGGCTCTCTAAACACAAGGCTCAGCTCGATTGTGCAGCCAGGCAGATTCAGCTGACTCATTCGTCTGAGGATGTCATTGTCTTTGCCGCTCGTGATGATACAATCCGGTTGTTTTCTATCAATGAGAAGGGTGAATTGGATGCTATTTCGCAGATTCCAGTCGTGTGTGAGTATCAAGACGTCTTCCCAGAAGAACTCCCAGGAATGCCTCCGCACCGGCCCGTTGAATTTGTTATTGAACTTGAGCCCGGTACGGAACCTGTGTGCAAACGTCCTTACAAGCTCGGACCTGAAGAGTTGAAGGAGCTGAAGAAACAACTCGATATTCAAGAAAGAATGGGTCTCATTAGGCCTAGTTCTTCTCCGTGGGGTTGTGGTGTTCTTTTTGTGAAGAAGAAGGATGGAATGGACCGACTTTGTGTTGATTACCGTCCATTGAACAAGAAGACCATCAAGAACAAATACCCACTTCCCAACATCAATGAGCTGTTCGAACAACTCAAGGGTGCCCAAGTATTCTCCAAGCTTGATCTCCGTATGGGTTATCATCAGATTCGAATCCGTGAGCAAGATATTCCCAAGACGGCTTTCAGGACAAGCTATGGGTCATATGAATACACTGTCATGTCTTTTGGCCTTGCCAACGCTCCTCCAACGTTCTCTCGCATGATGAACTTCATCTTCAACCCCTACACCAATGACTTCGTTTTGGTCTATCTCGACGACATTCTGGTTTTCTCCAAGAACAAGGAAGATCATGCCAAGCACTTGCGTTTGGTTCTTGACAAGCTCAGGGAACATCAGTTCTACGCCAAGTTCTCCAAGTGTGAATTTTGGCTCGACGAGGTTCTTTATCTTGGTCATATCATCTCTGCCAAGGGCATTCCCATGAATCCTAAGAAGGTGTCTGCAATTGTTAATTGGGAACCTCCTCAGAACGTGAAGCAACTCCGTAGCTTCCTCGGTCTCGCAAGCTACTGCCGAAGATTCGTCAAAAACTTTTCTAAGATCGCGAAGCCTCTCTCAAATCTTCTCCAGAAGCACGTCAAGTACGTTTGGTCCCCGGAGTGTGATATTGCTTTCAACACTTTGAAAGAGAAATTGATCACTGCTCCAGTTCTGACTCCGCCGGATGAATCCAAGCCGTACGAGGTCTTTTGTGATGCCTCTCTCCAAGGTCTCGGGGCAGTACTGATGCAAGAGAAGAAAGTTGTTGCTTATACCTCTCGCCAGTTGAAGCCTAATGAGAAGAACTACCCCACTCATGATCTCGAGTTGGCGGCAGTTGTGCATGCTCTGTTGACTTGGAGACATCTTCTATTGGGAAGAAAAGTGGATATTTTCACTGATCACAAGAGTCTCAAGTACATCTTCACCCAGCCTAATCTCAACCTCAGGCAAACTCGATGGGTCGAAATGATTCAAGAGTACAATCTGAGTATCGAGTATACTCCAGGCAAGGCCAATGTGATTGCTGACGCTTTGAGCAGGAAAGCATATTGCAACAGTCTGATTCTTAAGCCTTATCAACCCGAGCTTTGTGAAGCTTTTCGCAAACTTAATCTGCAAGTTGTTCCTCAAGGTTTCCTCGCCAACCTTTAAGTCTCTCCTACCTTGGAAGACCAGATTCGCCAAGCCCAGCTTCTTGATGCTATGGTGAAAAAGGTGAAGATTGGGATTGCCAAGAGTCAGTCCAAGTACAAGTGCTACCGCCTTGATGACAAGGACACTCTCTTCTTCGAGGATCGAATTGTGGTACCCAAAGGTGAACTTCGTAAAGTGATCATGAACGAGGCTCATAACTCTCTCCTCTCCATCCACCCTGGGAGCATGAAGATGTATCAGGATCTGAAGCAAACTTATTGGTGGACTCGAATGAAGCGCGAGATCACTAAATTCATGAATGAATGTGATGTCTGCAGAAGAGTGAAGGCAGAACACCAAAGGCCAGC
Source organism: Triticum monococcum (assembly GCA_034509565.1). NCBI lineage: Eukaryota > Viridiplantae > Streptophyta > Magnoliopsida > Poales > Poaceae > Triticum > Triticum monococcum. Next base: position 166,157,797 of record CM067842.1, on the reverse strand, counting down.
AGGTCTCCTCCAAGCTCTTGCCATTCCAGAATGGAAGTTGGACCACATTGAAATGGACTTCGTGACTGGGTTTCCAAAGTCCAAGCGTGGCAATGATGGTATATTCGTTGTCATCGACAAGCTCACCAAAGTGGCTCATTTTCTGCCTATCAAAGAGTCAATCACTGCAGCTCAATTGGCGGAACTCTATACCTCTCGAATTGTCTCTCTACACGGTATTCCTCAAGTGATATCTTCAGACCGTTGGAGCATCTTTACCTCCAAGTTTTGGGATTCTTTTCAGAAGGCCATGGGCACCAACATCCGCTTCAGCACTGCTTTCCATCCTTAAACAAGCGGTCAAGTAGAGCGTGTCAACCAGATTCTTGAAGATATGCTCAGGGCTTGTGTTATCTCCTTCGGCATGAAGTGGGAGGATTGTCTTCCTTATGCTGAATTCTCATACAACAACAGTTTTCAAGCAAGTTCGGGCAAGGCCCCATTTGAAATTCTGTATGGTAGGAAATGCCGTACCCCTCTCAACTGGTCTGAAACCGGTGAACGTCAGCTGCTGGGTAATGACTTAATCACAGAGGCAGAAGAAATGTGCAAGGTCATTCGTGATAACCTCAAAGCAGCCCAATACCGCCAGAAGAGCTACTATGATAGTAAGAACCGTGATTTGGCTTTCGAGATCGGAGATCATGTTTACCTCCGCGTCTCTCCTATGAAAGGGACTCGTCGCTTCGTTATCAAAGGGAAGCTTGCCCCCAGATACGTCGGACCTTTCAAGATTGTCAGCAAGAGAGGCGACATCGCCTATCAACTCGAGCTTCCGTCAAACTTTGCAAATGTTCATGATGTGTTCCATGTCTCTCAGCTCCGAAAGTGCTTCAAGACGCCTGAACGCACCGTCAACTTCGAGGACATTGAGCTCCAAGAAGATCTTTCCTATCGTGAGCACCCAGTTGCAATCCTTGAAGAGACTGAACGCAGGACTCGCAACAAGTCAATCAAATTTCTCAAAGTCAAGTGGTCACACCATTCCGACCGTGAAGCTACCTGGGAACGCGAGGATCACCTCCGTTCTGAGTACCCGGAGTTCTTTCATTCCTAGATCTCGGAACGAGATCTTTTCGTAGTGGTGGAGTGTTGTAACGCCCCAGATATAACTTTCCCAATTTTGTACTCCAACTCTTGCCATTTCCGGCGTTAAGTTATATTAATTTCTCGGGTTCGGGTCTTTGTCTCCGTGTGTTGTTTTAGTTTTCATGCATCACATATCATGTCATCACATGCATTGCATTTGCATACATGTTCATCTCATGCATTCGAGCATTTTCCCCGTTGTCCGTTTTGCATTCCGGCGCTTTGTTCTCCTTCGGTGGCCATTTCTAGCCTTCTTTCGTGTGTGGGGATTAAACATTTCCGGATTGGACCGAGACTTGCCATGCGGCCTTGGTTTACTACCGGTAGACCGCCTATCAAGTTTCGTACCATTTGGACTTCGTTTGATACTCCAACGGTTAACCGAGGGACCGAAAAGGCCTCGTGTGTGTTGCAGCCTAACACCCCTCCAATTTGGCCCAAAACCCACCAAACTCTGCTCCATGTCCTAGAGCGTTCGATCACGATCGCGTGGCCGAAAACCGCACCTCATTTGGACTCTCCTAGCTCCCTCTATGCCTATTTATAGCCCCCTCCATTTTCGGGTTCGTCTTCTCCCCCGAAACCCTAAATCCTCCCAGATCCGCCGCTCCGGACATGTCCGGGCGGAGCCGGACAACGTCCGCCGCCACATGTCACCGCCCTGTTGGCCGCGCAGCCGCCCCACATCCTCGCCGGCCCGGGAGCCCAAGGCCGGCCCCCGCGGCCCGCTAGCGCCCGCCGCCGCCTGCGCGTCCCCGCCACCGTCGTCCTCGGCGCCGGCGCGCGCCGCCGCCGCCACGCCATTACCGGCCATCGCCGCCTCGCCCCGTGCCGCTCCGACGCCACGCCGTCTCCGCCGTGCCCCGCCGCCTCGTCGCCGGGAGGCCGCCTCCCGTCCCCGCCCGCGCCGCCCCTCCTCGCCACCAAGACGGGCCGGCCCGGACCCCTTTCTCCTCCCCGCCCGGTAAGGCTCGCCGGAGTCGCCTCGGGAGGCGTGCCTGATCCAGATCCGCGTCGGCTACAGTAAACCCTAATGGTTGACTTTCCCTCTTTCCCCTAATTTTTCGAGCAATCTTTGACTGGTGATATCTCCGCATCTGTAGCTCCGATTTGGACATATAGTATATCAAAATGTTTGTCTCGACATGTACATCATTTCATTCCATTGCATCATTTTCATTTGAGTTCATCTTGATGCCCGAAATGCTGCTAGAAGGAGGCTTCGTGAGATAATTGTTAGATCTTCTAGTTCATCTTGGACTTTTGTCATTTTTGCCATGATTATTGTGTGCATGATATGCCTGTGAGTCCTTGATATGATTTGTTAAGCATTTTGTCTTCTTTCCATAGGTGAAACCCATGCATTTTTAGGATGTGTGTGGTGACTTGTGCAAGCTTGCAAAGTGAGGCACTTGGTAGATCTGTTTTCAGGGACTTAGTGTATTTCACTAAGTCTGGGAATATTTAGTTCATGATGCCATATGTTTAGCTTGTTTCCTAGTGATCCGTGCCTCTTTTGAGGATGATCAGTAAGGGAGTTTTGTTAATCATGTTATGCTCTATCCATCCATGTATTTGTTTGCATAGGTGGAGTACTCTAGCTTGAGTCAATCGAGCTCTACTTTTGCTTCGTGGTAAATCTGGCCAGATCGTCAACTTGTTTGCAATTTTGCCGATGCTATTGTTATTGATCCGTGTATGCTATGCCATTGTTCTTGCCATGTCTAGCTAGAATTTTGTGCCTTCTTTATGGATATATGCCTGCCTTGCCATGACTTGCACCGTAGTGAGTGCATCGAGGTCGTTTACATGCCTTCGTGAGTTAAATTTCAGCATGTCTCAGTTGTCACTAAGTCTGAAAACTGATTGTGCGTGAGCTATGTTCGTGTGCTTGTTAGTATATTTTGTGATCCCTTTTGACCCGATGTCACTTTGGCACTTTTGATAATCTTGTTGAGTAGCTCCATGCCATGTTCTTACCTGTCATAATCAGGTCATGTGTCATGTTGTTTTGCTGCTCCGAAGAGCTTCGTGATCTAAAATTTTAGACTAGTGTTAATTTCACCAAGTCTGAAATCTGTTTTGCATTTGCGTTTTTGCCATGCTTGTTTGAACCTCTTAATGGATGAATTTGGCCGTGGCTCAGTGCTAGTGTTTTGTTAAGCATCTTGTGGGCATCCCTGCCATGTATTTTGTTGTCATGTTTGGTGGCTGTAGCATGTTCATTTCATTGCATTTAGATGCCTACTTGCTGTAAATCGCAGACCGATGTCATATCTTAAAACGCTTGCCATTTCCAAACCGTAACTCCAATTTCAATGATCTTTATATCGTTTTCAAGCGATTTCATCCCCTCTATCCAGTGGCACACTTGTTTTTCCAAGTTGAGGCCAGGTTCATGCATTTCCTGTCACGTCTTGCATTTTGCATCCCGCATCGCATCCCGCATAGCATACTATCTTTGCATCTTATTGTTTGAGTTTGCACATGGTTGATTGTATCCTTGTTGCTTGTTTGTGTTTTTTGGGTAGAGCCGGGAGACGAGTTCGCTAACGAGGAGCCCGTTGAGTTTGCTTTTGAGGATCCAGTCAACTCTGACAACTGTGCAGGCAAGATGATCATACCCTCGAAATCACTACTATCTTTGCTATGCTAGTTTGCTCGCTCTTTTGCTATGCCAATGCTACGATGCCTACCACTTGCTTGTCAGCCTCCCAATTGCCATGTTGAAACTCTAACCCACCATTGTCCTAGCAAACCGTTGATTGGCTATGTTACCGCTTTGCTCAGCCCCTCATATAGCGTTGTTAGTTGCAGGTGAAGATTGGAGCCGTTCCTTGTTGGAACATTTATTTACTTGTTGGGATATCATTATATTGCCATGTTACCTTAATGCATCTACATACTTGGTAAAGGGTGGAAGGCTCGGCCTCTTGCCTAGTGTTTTGTTCCACTCTTGCCGCCCTAGTTTCCGTCATATCGGTGTTATGTTCCCGGATTGTTGCGTCCCTTACGCGGTTGGGCTATAATGGGAACCCCTTGATAGTTTGCCTTGATTAAAGCTTTTCCAGCAATGCCCAACATTGATTTTACCATTTTCCACCTTGCCTCTTTTTCCCTTGGGTTTCCGGAGCCCGAGGGTCATCTTATTTAACCCCCCCCCCCCCGGGCCAGTGCTCCTCTGAGTGTTGGTCCAACCGAGTGATGTCCGGGGCTACCAGGGGCAACTCTGGGCTGGCCTACCCGACGTCTTGCTCATCCGGTGTGCCCTGAGAACGATATATGTGCTGCTCCTATCGGGATTTGGCGGCACATCTGGGTGGTGTTGCTGGACTTGTTTTAACCTGTCGAATCGTCTTGCTGTACCGAGATACCGAGTCTGATTGGTGTGTCTTGGGTGGAGGTCTATTCCTTTGTTGACCGTGAGAGCTTGTTATGGGCTAAGTTGGGACCCCCCTGCAGGGATTGATCTTTTGAAAGCCGTGCCCGCGGTTATGGGCAGATGGGAATTTGTTAATGTCCGGTTGTAGATATCTTGAACCTTAATTAATTAAAATGAATCAACTGAGTGTGTTACCGTGATGGCCTCTTCTCGGCGGAGTCCGGGAAGTGGACACGGTGTTGGAGTTATGTTTGCGCAGGTTGCTCCCTAGTTTCTCGCTCATGCTTTGCCTCCTCTTCTCGCTCTCTTTTGCGAATAAGTTAGCCACCATATGTGCTAGTCGCTTGCTGCAACTCCACTTACATTTACCCCCATCCTACCTATTAAGCTTAAATAGTCTTGATCGCGAGGGTGCGAGATTACTGAGTCCCTGTGGCTCACAGATTACTATTACACCAGCTGCAGGGACAGATGATACAGCTCCAGATGGCGCGCTTGAGCTCAAGTGGGAGTACGACGAGGATTCCCAGCGTTACTATGTGTCTTTTCCTGATGATCAGTAGTGGTGCCCAGTTGGGGTGATCGGGACCTATGTCGCTTGTTGGGTTGTCTTTTATTTTAGCGCCGTAGTCGGGCCATGAGTGTTTGGATGATGTATGTTATTTATGCTCTTTGATGTGACGTGGCGAGTGTAAGCCAACTATTGTATCTCCCCTTTTATTATACATATTACATGGGATGTTGTGATGATTGCCTAACTTGCGACATTGCTTTCAATGCGGTTATGCCTCTAAGTCGTGCCTCGACACGTGGGAGCTATAGCCCCATCGAGGAAGTTACAAAATAAGCAGTCCAAAAAGAGGTGCGATGTGGTCTCAATTTTCTTATTACATAGCTCACATTGGTAGGAGGGGAGGTGAAATGATTTCCTGAGAAGCAGACTTCTTGTGTTGAGCCTATCTTGGATCAGAAACCAATCGAAAATTTGGTATCTCTGAATCACTACTGGTTCCAAAATCTTCTTAAATATGGGATGTGCCATATCTCCTTGAATTAGAACTCTGCAATGTTTGGCAGCAGAGAAGGTTGCAAATTTCAATAGTAGCTCCATATATCCTAGCTAGCTAGGTGTGAGAGTGATGTGAGCTAATGTTAATTGAACTTGTTGGAACTGGCCAAAAGCTTGGGTAGAGAGTGGCATGTGAAAGAACTCTTGGAGATTATTAGTCTCAGAATCTTGCTGAATTGATGACAAACTATTAAGGGAAAAAGAGAAAAGGTTAGGGTATTGTAGTTTAAGAGGTGTTGTATTCCACTTATCATGCGAGAATAGATTTTTCTTTATGACACATCATATGTTCTAGAGTGGCAGTTGCCTATGTCATAACTTGAGAAATATAAGTTTGTGTGATAATTAAATGGTTGGATGTTGCCTGATAGTAAATCAGTACACATAAATTTTTAATAAGTCATAATTTAATGATTCATGTCTAGAACTAAAATTGTGTTCTGCTCATGTGCATGAGCAGTTAGTGCACATAGCCAGACTTCAGGTCGCAAGCTAGTCCATGGCCAATATGCAGGATGTACAACAACAAAAATAAAGCGTAGTGTTGTATCTACAAAACTACTACGCAAACGACAGTTGCCAAGTGAACTTTGCATGATGGAGGATTGGACGGTGTTGTCCAGGTTTGCAGTACGCACATATGGCTTGATGTGGTGCATCATCTGAAAATCGTTCGGAAGTTGCTGTGTGTATAGCACCGTTCTTGTATCTATTAACACAAAGAATCGATCATGTGAAAAGTGTAATCTTTGTTTTTATTGTTTGATTCCAAGTTGCCGAAAGCATGACCTTTGAATCTGATTAATAAATCTTTATTTTCCTCTACTACAACAACTTCCTGTAGTGTAGTATATTATATAGCAGAAATACAACAGCGCAACAATCGTTCCAGTACTCCTTTAATTTGTCTGCATTACTATCTCTATCACTGTGTGATTACAATTTGTGCGCGTAGTTTGTCATGGAAGATAAATCCATAAGAAAAGGACATATTTTGGTGGACATGATGATGATATTTCACCATGTTACCTGGTATTATATCTTATAGAAATAGAATTGAATTCCAGAAACACTGTAAGCTAAATTTGTAAGCATCATTCTTCCGGACAAATCTACTCTGCAGGAAAAACAAATACTAAAATGGGAAACATATATGAGAACTGATCATTATTATAGTTGAATGGCATGCTTCATAAATAATAATCCCTGATAAAATCAAATAGCAATATGTATGCAATAATATCTATATGTTAGCATTCACTTTAAGAAATTAATATCTCATATTCAGTTCTTGCATGCTAAGCCAAGCAACAACGTTGGCTAGGTGGAAATAGCTAGTCACTTGAAGGTGTAAATCATCAAATAAGGGGTGCCTTAATGTATTCCATGCCTAGAGAAGCATCTAGTTCCCAAGGACCATTAAACATCATGACAACCATGATTACGTTAACTATGATAGCCGGGGGTCCCCCTTATAAAAATAGGAGTCTGTAACGGACCTTATGGACAAATTTATTCACCCTTAATGTGTAAAGCATGTACAGCCCCCTTTTTGAATAAAATATTCAGAATCAGCAAAAAATGTCTGAAAACAAAACATAATGCAATTGATGGTGCATGAAAGTTGTCCTGGTAGGATCCTATCCAGCAAAATATAGATATCAAGCATTGTAATTTAAATACTATCTTTTTTATGGAGAATTACAGGGATCTTTAGTGGACAAATTTTCTTATACTTCAGGTGTGTTTACTCTTTCAACATCCTGGATTCATAAAAATAACCTTGGCAAACTACATATACTTTTGTAAAGTGCAAGGAAAAAATCATGAGTATCATGCACTACAAATCTCGTATGCCAATCAATTTTACTTATCTGAAAAAAATGTTTTGATTACTGCATATTGGCAAGTGCAACTTACCAGTACTAGTGTAATGCCCCGAGACCGTTGCGCCAGGTGTCTTCCAGTTATTCATTGTCTTTGCCATGTCATTTGCTTGTGTGTTGCATTTTTCCATATCATCATGTGTATTGTATCATTATGTTTTCAAAACTTGCATCCGTCCAGGTCTCCCCATCCTCTCTGTTGTCCGTTCTGAGCCCAACCACACTCGCACACGCCCGCGGCATGTCCGAAATAGTATTTTATAAGTGGCGGGAAAATGTTCTTAGAATGGGTTGAAACTTGGCATGCAGTGTTGTTATAGTGTAGATAGGCCGCCTGCCAAGTTTCATCGCATTTGGAGTCCGTTTAACGCCCCAACGGATAACTATAGCGGTATATAGTCGGTCAAATCGTCAGATGTTTTCGGTCTCCGGAAATGGTTGTCGGGTTGCATTCCTCCTCTCTCTTCTCAGTCCAACCACATACTTGACCTCGTTCCCCTAACCCCTCTTTGCACATTGCATCGACCCCTCGCCCGTGTGCAAAACTTCCCCGAACCCGAACCGTTGGGTCCAGATCATCCCCAAACATCTATAAAACATCTCTGTTTTCGTGTTGGACTCTTCTAGCATTTTTTTCTCGAACCGTCCAATTTCGATCAGAGGGTCTTAAACCTGCCCTGTCTAACCCAGCTACCTATTTAAGCAGTGCAATCGGCAGATGAATCCCTAATTTATAGGGATCCTCCTCCCCGCCGCCACTCTCTACCATCTCCATCGGGATCCCCTCCCGATCCAAACCCCCAACCACACCCGCTTCCTCCACTGAGCCCACCTATGTCCATCATTTTCCCCAACGGCCCCACCAGCGCCCCGCCTGTTTGATCCATAGGAGAGGAGCTCCTCCATGCCGCACCTCACCTCAATCCAGCAGCACGGCAGCTCCCCAGTGACCGCAACCCTCCTCCTCGCTCGATCCCGAGCGGAAGAGGACCCCGACGGCTCGTCCCCGTGCAACCGCGAGGCACCGGCCCTGCAACAACCTCGCCGGAGTTCCCAACCAGGCCGAACCTTCTACAGATCATCATCACCGGAGCATCCCTCCACTCAGGCCGCTTCCCCGCTGCACTTCTCCCTCTCCCTTCTTCTCTCATGCCTTGCCTTTTCTCTACCTCACTGTCCGTGTCAAAACCGGCGGATCTCGGGTAGGGGGTCTCGAACTATGCGTCTAAGGCAGATGGTCACAGGAGGCAGGGGACACAATGTTTACCCAGGTTCGGGCCCTCTCGATGGAGGTAATACCGTACATCCTGCTTGATTGATCTTGATGATATGAGTATTACAAGAGTTGATCTACCACGAGATCGTAGACGCTAAACCCTAGAAGCTAGCCTATGATTATGATTGTTGTTGTCCTATGGACTAAACCCTCCGGTTTAGATAGACACGGGAGGGGGCTAGGGTTACACAGAGTCGGTTACAAGGGAGGAGATCTACATATCCGAATTGCCAAGCTTGCCTTCCACGCAAAGGAGAGTCCCACTCGGACACGGGACGAAGTCTTCAATCTTATATCTTCATAGTCCAACGGTCCGGCCAAAGTATATAGTCCGGTTGTCCGAGGACCCCCTAATCCAGGACTCCCTCAGTAGCCGCCAAACCAGGCTTCAATGACGATGAGTCCGGCGCGCAGATTGTCTTCGGCATTGCAAGGCTGGTTCTTCGCCTAATTCCGAATACCTGTCGAGTAGTGTTCGGCTTCCCATAAATGTTGCACTCCTCGGCTTCTGCGCTTTAATAATGACTATCGTCCACGTGTCGAGCGAATGTGAGAAGTCAGGGCATTTTTACATTTGCCACCCTAACCCTATGAGTAAATCGCGTATTTAAAGAGTCGGGGATCCTCAGATCAGATCACACCATCCTCTCACAATGAGTATCCATCAGAGCGCGCCCGGAAAAGCCCATCCTATCATGGCCGGCCATCGCAGCTCCTCCTCTCACCCCCGTAGCACTAAGCCAGGCAATTGGGAGAAGTGTTTCGTCCCTCACAGCCAATTAGTAGAGTTACAGACCCAGGGGTTTCTTCCTCCTGCGTATATGGTCCTCGTCCAAGCCGGACTAGCCACTTATAATGGCGGGGAGCAAGCGGAGAGCTTCTCCAACCCATCCATGGGGGAGCGGGTATGCCTTGTCCCTTACTTATTGAGGGGACTCGAATTTCCAATCCACCCGTTCCTCCGCGGGCTCCTGGAGTTCTACGGCCTCCAGCTGCATAACTTTACTCCCGCCTCCATATTGCACATCACCGGCTACGTCGCATTTTGCGAGCTGTTTCTGGGCTATGAAGCTCTTTTCGAGCTATGGAAAAGGCTATTCTGCCTCGTACCCCATACATAGAAGGAGTCAATATATCAAGTGGGCGGAGCCGAAATATGGCGCATCGCCGGGACCGGATACCTGTCCGGTACCCCGAAGAAGACATCCGAAGACTGGCCTTTGGAGTGGTTTTATATAGAGGACATCCCCCTTTCGGACCCTATTCGGATGGGCCTTCCTGAGTTCAATAATGCCCCTTTGAAGAAACGCCGCTGCTAGCGTCCTCGGAGCCCCTAGGAGGAAGATAACAGAGAGGTCCTTTACCTGATGGGCAGGATAGAAACGCTGGCCAAATTAGGACTGACAATAATCGAGGTTATGTCAATATGTATAACGCGGGGGGTGCAGCCACTTCAGTATCGGGGAAACCCATGTGGCACTTCAATGGAGAAGATGATGCCACCCGTTGCGGCTGTAAAGGTCCGGAATCCGCCGCCGCTCTAGCGAAAGTACTGTCAGATTTATACAAAGGAGAGGAGGAGGAGTTCATCCGTATTAAGCCACGGGATGGATTCTCGATGTACAACCCACCAAACTGGGTGAGCTGCTACCTTTTACTCTAGATCTTCCCGCATTCTTCATTATAATTATTTACCTTGCTATTTCATAGCAGGAACTGCGAAAAGCTGTGAGGGAGGTCCATAGCCCGTCTCCACAGCTAAAGGACCCTGACCGGGCCCTCGACCCCGGACTCGAAGAAGATCCGGACATATTCATGGAACTCATCGACATGACGTCTATCAGTTGAGCTACGACGGTGCCTTGGTGGCTATCATAGCCAATTATCCGGGCCTGCTCCCTGCATCGCATGTAAATAAACCGGAGTCCCAACTTCCTAGAAAGATCCCTTTTTTGCACTTCACCCATCAGACACATACGGTGTCCTACAGGGAAGGCCCTTAGGACGCCATGCCGAACCCGCAGTGACTCACCAGCAAGGGGCACCAAAACCGGATAGGCTTAAAAGGAAGGCGGTCAGGACTGAGACACCCTCATAGAGGTATGAAAAAACCCTACTCCATGGTTTGTCGTCTTTTACAATATAATAATGTCCATGGTTCCTGGCAGAAAAAACGCTCGCTGGACCGTGCCCGGAGAGCCTGCTGGCCACGCCTCCACTAGCCGGACTCCAGAGCCGGACTTAGGGGCTGATGCTAACATGGGGACAACACCGGATGTTCCTCCTACAAAGGATGTGGATAGGCTGTCCGCTACGAATTCCAAAGTGGAGAGTGCCATGAATCACAGGCGTCGCCGGGCCGTACTCCGCGACCCTGGTTTCTCCAAAGAGGCGTTCGATGCCTTCGACTCAGGAGACACGTACATCCGAGTTGCTCAAAATGGTGTTGCCAGAGCCACGGACCAGTATGTAAATGATATACGGGTAAGAAAATCTGATAATTATATATATCAGTAGCCCCTGAGACTTGAAATAGTTGACACAACTGATTTAAGGATCATTATTTGTGTAGGCTCTTACGGAGAAGAATACCCAGTTGTCTCAAGAGCTGGAGGAGTGCAAAGCCCAGCTGCGGGCCGCAGTTGCCGCAATGAAGGAGTCCGCGAAGGCCCCATCGGGTAACAGTTGCTTCTATCGAAAAGAAGGATATGTACCAATTAGTATTCGGCATGTATGCAAATCTAACAGTAGATTTTGCATATGACACCGGAGTGAATCCGGAGGTTGTGCGAGGGGATGAGCAACATGCTCAACGACAGCTAGAGGCTGGCGAGCGCGTGCCGACGCGGGTTAGGCAGGAGAAAAATGATCTCCAAGATGCCAATACCCAGCTGGGCGTTGAACTGAAAGACGTTCAGGCCCAGCTAGCTGACTCCGTAAAGGAGAATAAGAGGCTTCGACGTGGCATTTTTAGTAAGTGCTTGAATGAACTTTTTATAGAGTTCGGCGAAGAAATCGACTAACAGAGTTATGTCTGTAGGTATGCTGACGGGTCGTCCTAGAGAGGAGATGCCCGGATCTGCAGGCGATCTTCTGCCAGAGCTCTCACAGCTTCACGAACAAGTTTGGCAGGTGATGCAGGGCATTGCCCAAGCCTTGTGGCCATCCGCCTCCCTGGCAGGAGGCATGGGGGAGCTTGTAGAGATGCTCAAGGGAGCGCGGAGGCGCTTCCGATTATGGAAGATATCAGCCTGCCAACAAGGTGCAAGGGAAGCCTACGCCATGGTGAAGACATGATATACAAAGGCTGACCCGAACCACATGGCCGAGGTCGGACCTGTGGGGTCTGATGGGAAAGAGATCCCCGTTAGTTTAGTGTATGACCAGGTTAAACTAGCCGCAAAGTATTCCCAACAGGATTGTAGGCTAGACAGCCTGTTGGATGGTATAGAAGAAGAATTTAGTCAGTCTAAGTGATTGTGTACTTCAAGTGACATATATTGTCCTTAGCCGGATTGTAAATCATTTGTCATGGCAGACCTTTTTGCTTCAACCTTCGGACCCGATAGTCCGGAGTGTATCTGAATACCCGCTCAGTTATGTAAAAACCGGGGTACGCGTGGAAACCAGGCGCAGGGATCATTAGTGCTTGAACAGACAAGTACCCAACTAGCTATCTTATATTACATGGATAGTAAGAAACATCTTCCAGGGAGAATAGTTCCGTTAAGGGTTCCTTTCCTTGGATACGCATGCATTAATGTGCATGTCCGAACTGCGAAAAGAGACGTGGGATATAAACATCTGGGGGCAAGCATTGCAATAATTTAAAGTCATCTTTTGTTCACTGACCAAATATTCCCTTAAGAATGCTAGCTTTCGGCTTCACCCAGTCTGAGGTACACATCGGGCTGACCCAGCAGTAACAATCGCAGACATGCTCCCCTTATGCCCTGGCCGAATTAACGGGAACGTAGTAAACACAAGAGCCAGGCAACCTAGCTTGGCCAAAACTTAAGTCATATCGATGCATATAATGATGAAGAAAAGGTACATGTGGAAAAGTAACACATGTGCGGGGGGCATAGAGCCTGTAACATTGTTATATTAAGCTTCTGTATAAGAAGCCCCCAGGTATAATGAGCACGCCAAGCGTGTCAAGATTGTGTAGTCAAGACACATTTTAACCTTTTAAGGCCGTGGAGAAAAAAGGAAGAAAGAAAGAAGGAAAAGACAGATAATGGATATAAAATAAATTGACGGAGGTAAGGAGACGAACACAGAGTCCGGCACTAGGCATAGAACCTTCAGAGTCTGGCTGCGTTCCATGGGTTTGGCTCGAGTCGATTGTCCAATGCATCCCGCAGATGATATGCTCCACCGGTCAGAACTTTGTCAATAACGAAGGGACCTTCCCATTTGGGCTTGAGCTTGTCCTTTTTCTTCTCCGGTATGCACAGAACGAGTTTGCCAATGTTATAAGTTTTGGCCTTTACTTCTCTGCTTTGATACCGCTGAGCCTGTTGCTGATAGAATGCGGAGCAGGCTTTTGCCACGTCACGCTCCTCCTCCAGGGTGTCCAAACTGTCCTGCCGATCAAGCTCGACTTCTTTCTCTTCATACATGTGCATTCGAGGTGAGTCATGAATGATGTCATAGGGCAGTACCGCCTCTGCGCCGTACACCATAAAGAACCGTGTGTATCCGGTAGTGCGATTCAGCGTGGTCCACAGCCCCCATAGTACGGAGTCAAGCTCCTCCACCTAGTGTGTATCTGATTCCTTCAAGGATCGCACTAATCTGGGTTTAATGCCACTCATGATAAGACCATTTGCGCGCTCGACTTGACTGTTAGTTTGTGGGTGATAGACAGAGGCATAATCCAGCTTAATGCCCATTTTGCTGCACCAAGTTTTTACATCTTCGGTTGTAAAGTTCGAGCCGTTATCGGTGATGATGCTGTGGGGGACGCCGTAACGGTGTACAACCCCGGATATGAAGTGTATCACTTGTCCGGACTCGGCCGTTTTGACTGGTTTGACTTCTATCCATTTGGTGAATTTAACCACCATGACCAATAGGTATTTTTTCTTGTGGCTTCCCCCTTTAAGGGGTCTGACCATGTCAAGCCCCCAGACCGCGAAGGGCCAAGTAATGGGGGTTGTTTGGAGAGCGGTGGGTGGCATATGGCTTTGGTTTGCAAAAAGTTGGCAACCGACGCAACGTTGAACGAGGTCCTGTGCGTCTTCTCGGGCCGTAGGCCAGTAAAAACCTGTACGGAAGGCCTTGCTTACAAGGGCCCGAGCTGCGGTGTGGTGGCCTCCAAGTCCAGCATGAATTTCTGCCAAAAGTTGTCGTCCTTCCTCTTCGAAGATGCACCTTTGAAGTATTCCGGTAGCACTTTTCTTATAAAGCTCTCCCTTGTGGACCTTGTAGGCTTTAGACCGCCGCACAATGCAACATGCCTCGTTTGGGTCATCGGGGAGTTCTTGCCTAGTTAGGTAAGCCAAGAAGGGTTCTGTCCATGGGGCGATGACAGCCATGATCACGTGGGCTAAAGGTGTTATTTCGGTGGCAGAGCTTCCGATTACGTCAGAGTGTTCGGTATCTGGTGGTGTGGTCAGGTCCGGACTGTTGAAATCGACACATAGGCGCCAGGATTTGTCCTTCTTTGGTACCATCACCAGGTTTGCTAGCCAGTCCGGATGTTTTATTTCTCTAATGAATCCGGCCTCGAGTAACTTGGCTAGCTCTTCTCCCATGGCTTGCCACTTGGGCTCATAGAAACACCGAAGAGTCCGCTTGACCGGCTTGAACCCTTTTAGAATGTTAAGGCTATGCTCGGCCAGTCTGCGTGGGATTCCTGGCATGTCTCAAGGATGCCAGGCGAAGATGTCCCAATTCTCGCGCAAGAACTCCCGCAGTGCGGCGTCTGTTGTGGGGTTCAGCTGTGCCCCGATGGATGCTATTTTTGTAGGGTCCGTTGGGTGGACCTGGAATTTGACTATTTCGTCCACTGGTTTAAAAGAGGTGGACTTGGGGTCTTTTGTCAAGTGTCACGTCGTCCCTATCCATTGTGGAGCGCAGCGCAGTTAGTTCTTCGGCCGTCAGGGCTTCGGATAACGCCTCGAGGGCTACTGCGACGGTTTTATTTTTGGCGCGGAGTGCTATGTCCGGATCACTAGCCAGAGTGATTGTCGGTGTCAAAACCGGCGGATCTCGGGTAGGGGGTCCCGAACTGTGCGTCTAGGCCGGATGGTAACAGGAGGCAAGGAACACGATGTTTTACCCAGGTTCAGGCCCTCTTGATGGAGGTAAAAGCATACGTCCTGCTTGATTAATATTGATGATATGGGTAGTACAAGAGTAGATCTACCACGAAATCAAGGAGGCTAAACCCTAGAAGCTAGCCTATGGTATGATTGTTGTATGATGAGGTTGTCCTACGGACTAAAACCCTCCGGTTTATATAGACACCGGAGAGGGTTAGGGTTACACCAAGTCGGTTACAATGGTAGGAGATCTTGAATATCCGCATTGCCAAGCTTGCCTTCCACGTCAAGGAAAGTCCCATCCGGACACGAGACGAAGTCTTCAATCTTGTATCTTCATAGTCCTGGAGTCCGGCTGAAGGTATAGTACGGCTACCCGAACACCCCCTAATCCAGGACTCCCTCAGTGATTATTCCATTGGGCCCGGGCATTTTGAGCTTCATGTACCCGTAATGGGGTATAGCTTGGAAGATTGCGAATGCCTCCCGCCCTAAAAGGGCATGGTATACGCTACTAAACGGGGCCACTTGGAATGTGATTTCTTTGGACCTATAGTTCTCCGGCGTGCCGAATACCACATCTAGTGTGATTTTTCCCGCACAT
Organism: Triticum monococcum; assembly: GCA_034509565.1. Lineage (NCBI taxonomy): Eukaryota > Viridiplantae > Streptophyta > Magnoliopsida > Poales > Poaceae > Triticum > Triticum monococcum. The sequence goes on along the minus strand of CM067842.1, from coordinate 166,142,180 downwards.
CGTGCCTCCCGACTAGGGATGATTCCTCTGAAGGTTGTGCTACTTTGCTCAATGCGGCTCTTGTCTATTTCCATCTTGCTAAGAGTTTCCTCGTAGATGAGGTTTAATCCGCTGCCACCGTCCATGCGAACTTTAGTAAGCCGGAAGCCGTCCACAATTGGACTAAGGACCAAAGCGGCTGGTGCTCAGGCTGTTCGAAATTGAGGTTCGTCACAGGCATTGAAGGTTATGGCCGTGTCGTTCCATGGATTTATTGCTGCAACGTGGCAGACTTCGGCAAGGCTGCAGAGTATTCACTTGCGCCTATTATTTGAGGCAAAGGTCTCGAAGACTATCAATATTGTACTATTATTTTCCACGGGATGGTGCTCTGTTGTATTGTTGGTGAGGATATCCTCGCCGCTCTTGGCCACCTGCCAGAGTATCCAACATGCTCTAAGGCCGTGTGTTGGCATGGTATCCACTGTACTGTGAATTTTGCAAGGCCCATTGAGCCATCCCTCCAATATAGTTCCACGCCCTCTAGTGGGCTTTGGTTTCTTTGTAATAGGATCGGGTGACTTACGAGAGTACACCCTTTTAGTTCGGACGGGGGGTTTAGTGAGAGCAGGAGGGTCCCAGAAATTTATTTGGGTTTTTCATGCACTTTCCATTGCACAGTACTTTCGTACTATGGCCGCCAAGTCAGCAAAGTGTGCTATGTCACGGCGACTCATGGCGTTGAGGATTCCCTTGTCCGTGCAATTTTTACAAAAGAATGAAATTGCGTCTTCCTCGCGACAGTCCTTGACCTTGCTTATTACAAGGAGGAATCTGGCCCAATAATGATGTACTGTCTCTTGGGGCTCTTGTCTAATGTGGGAAAGATCACTTGAGTCCGGGTGGGTGGGTAGATTCAGGGCCGAACCCCGACCCGATCTGAGGCCCAGGGGTGGAGGAGTTTTCGAGCTTAACAGTTCGGGCTCCGGGATGTTGCCCAATAGTCCTGGCCTGCTGTCTAATTCTAGGTTCGAAGCTTGGGCCATGTCCTCCCTTGGATGGGTATCCGGCTCGGAGAGCTCGGAAATCTGGACATAGTTTGTCCTCAAAATAGAGGAAGAATCGCTACATTGCTCCTCCACCACCACTATCTGATGGGTGACCGGCAGAGAGTTAATCTCCCTTTGGTCAGGTTTAAGCCTGATCCAATCGTAGTCCGTAGCAACTCCCAGGGCGGCGATGCGATCCAAGAGCTTGTTCAAGGAAGAGAGATCTATTGGATCCATCTGCTCGGAGAATACCGAGCCGACGTGGAGGATGTTTTTGATGACCTGAGAATTCATCATCGGCGCGACGACTGAACGGGCAGTCATGATGAAGCCGCCTAGTCGGAGGGTTTGGCCTACTGCCAGGGCTGCCCCCAAGGTGATGTTGTCCTTGACAACAAGATGAGCCATCCAGCCTTATCGTGACGGCATAGTGGAACTCTCAATAAAAGCACCAATGTCAGTGTCAAAACCGGCGGATCTCGGGTAGGGGGTCCCGTACTGTGCGTCTAAGGCGGATCGTAACAGGAGGCAGGGGACACCGTGTTTACCCAGGTCCGTGCCCTCTCGATGGAGGTAATACCCTACGTCCTGCTTGGTTGATCTTGATGATATGAGTATTACAAGAGTTGATCTACCACGAGATCATAGAGGCTAAACCCTAGAAGCTAGCCTATGATTATAATTGTTGTTGTCCTACAGACTAAACCCTCTGGTTTATATAGACACCGGAGGGGGCTAGGGTTATACAAAGTCGGTTAAAAGGGAGGAGATCTACATATCCGAATTGCCAAGCTTGCCTTCCATGCAAAGGAGAGTCCCACCCGGACACGGGACGAAGTCTTCAATCTTGTATCTTCATAGTCGAACAGTCCGGCCAAAGTATATAGTCCGGCTGTCCCAGGACCCCCTAATCCAGGACCCCCTCACTCACCTCCCCATCTCCCCCCCTGCAGGAACCCATGGCACCATCCCCATGGAGCTGCGACCGCCCCCGCTAAACGTCTCTGATGCTGTCCAAGCCCTCCTTGCCGTTGGACCCGGCGTCCCATGCAACCCTGCTCGCGGATCCACCCGTTCCCTGGCCTCCCGTAGCTGCGTCGCCGCCCCGCTAGCAGCAAGCTCCTCCCATGCCTTGGATGTTTCGAGCCAAGGAGGAGACGCCCTGCTTCCCCTGCTTCGAGCGCATTGACCCCGGCCCTGCCTCACCAGCCGCCGCCAACCTCCGTTCCGTCCTGAGCGCCGCCCAGCCAAGTTCGACGACCAAGCGCATGATCTGGTCGAGCTCGCCACCCCTCGCCTTCTTGCATGTTGTAGCCGTCCCCGTCGAACCTGCCGTTGACCTGTGCTTCCTCTGCAATGGGCAGGTGCTCGCTCATCGTGCGCCTCTACCTCCCGTCGCTAACACCTTCGTGGGCCCAGCGTCGCCCCAGCCTCATCCGGCCCAGCTGACGGTGTCCTGGACTAGTCGGTACTCACCACGTCATATACCAATCAGTTGGATTGGGCCGAGGACCCCCATGGCCATATGCTCATGGGCCAGTTCGGAAAGCCTATGTATACACGAGGAAGATTCCACAAGACTTGGTGATCAAGACAAGGACTCCTCTCCACCGGCGTATTCGACTAGGACTCTTGTTATCCTAGGCCTCTGGTACATTATATAAGCCGAGGCTAGCCTAGTCGGTAGATTATTATGACATTACTCATCATACCTATAGGGTTTAGACGCATAGTTTGGGACCCCCTACCCGAGATCCACCGGTTTTGACACCGACAACGATGGCGACAGATTCCCCTCTCCGGATCCCCGAACGGACTCCAGATCAGCCCTCCCAAGAGAGATTAGGGCTTGGCGGCGGCTACGTACCGTAAAACACGATGAATTCTTCTCTCCGATTTTTTCTCCCCGAACGTGAATAAAGAGTTGGAGTTGAGGTCGGTGGAGCACCAGGGGGCCCACGAGGCAGGGGGCGCTCCCAGGGGGGTAGGCGCGCCCCACCCTCATGGATAGGGTGTGGGCCCCCGGCCTTGATTCTTTCGCCAGTATTTTTATATATTCCAAAAATATTTTCCGTTGATTTCTAGGTCATTCCGAGAACTTTTATTTCTGCACAAAAATAACACCATGGCAATTCTGCTGAAAACAGCGCCAGTCCGGGTTAGTTCTATTCAAATCATGCAAGTTAGAGACCAAAACAAGGGCAAAAGTGTTTGGAAAAGTAGATACGATGGAGATGTATCAGACACCGATCTGGATGACTCTAAGTCTCGATCTAGATACATATCGAAATGGGAGCAATTAGCTAGAGTACCTCCGTGCAAAGCATTGTTGACATAGAAAATTTGCAAAATACATACGGCTCTGAATGTGGCAGACCCGTTGACTAAATTTCTCTAACAAGCAAAACATGATCACTCTTTGGGTGTTAATCACATAGCGATGTGAACTAGATTATTGACTCGAGTAAACCTTTTGGGTGTTAGTCAAACAGAGATGTGAATTAATCACATAAAGATGTGAACTATTGGTGTTAAATCACATGACGATGTGAACTAGATTATTGACTGTAGTGCAGGTGGAAGACTGAAGGAAATATGCCCTAGAGGAAATAATAAAGTTGTTATTTATATTTCCTTATATCATGATAAATGTTTATTATTCATGCTAGAATTGTATTAACCGGAAAATTAGTACATGTGTGAATACATAGACAAATAGAGTGTCCCTAGTATGCCTCTACTTGACTAGCTCGTTAATCAAAGATGGTTAACTTTCCTAGCCATGGACATGTGTTGTCATTTGATGAATGGGCTCACATCATTAGAGAATGATGTGATGGACAAGACCCATCCGTTAGCTTAGCATAATGATCGTTCAGTTTTATTGCTACTGCTTTCTTCATAACTTATACATGTTCCTCGGACGCTGAGATCATGAAACTCCCGAATACCTGAGGAACACCTTGTGTGCTATCGAATGTCACAACGTAACTGGGTGATTATAAAGATGCTCTACTGGTGTCTCCGATGGTGTTTGTTGGGTTGGCATAGCTCGAGATTACGATTTATCACTCCATGTATCGGAGAGGTATCTCTGGGCCCTCTCGGTAATGCACATCACTCTAAGCCTTGCAAGCATTGTGACTAATGAGTTATTTGTGAGATGATGCATTATGGAACGAGTAAATAGACTTGCTGGTAACGACATTGAACTAGGTATAAGGATACCGACGATAGAATCTCGGGTAAGTAACATACCGATGACAAAGGGAACAACGTATATCGTTATGCGGTTTGACCGATAAAATCTTCGTAGAATATGTGGGAGAAAATATGAACATCCAGGTTCCCCTATTGGTTATTGACCAGAGATGTGTCTTGGTCATGTCTACATTGTTCTCGAACCCGTAGGGTCCACACGTTTAAGGTTCGGTGACGATCGGTATTATGAGTGTATGTGTTTTGATGTACCAAAATTTGTTTGGAGTCCCCGATGAGATCGGGGTCATGACGAGGAGTCTCAAAATGGTGGAGATGTAAAGATCGATATATTGGAAGGCTATATTCGGACATCGGAAAGGTTCTTAGTGATTCGGGTATTTTTGAAGTACCGAAGAGTTACGGGAATTCGTATTGGGCCTTAATGGGTCATACGGGAAGGGAGAGAAAGGCCTCAAGGGTAGCCGCGCCCCTTCCCCACGGACTAGTCTGAATTGGACTATGGAAAGAGGGCGCCCCTTCCTTCCATCTCCTTCTCCATTCCCTTTTTCCTATTCCATGTGGGAGGTGGAATCCTACTAGGACTAGGGAGTCCTAGTAGGACTCCACACTTTGGCCGCGCCCTATGAGGGCCGGCCTCCTCCTCCCTCCATCCTTTATATACGTGGCCAAGGGGCACCCAGAGACACACAAGTTGATAATTGATCTCTTAGCCGTGTGCGGTGCCCCCCTCCACCATAATCCACCTCGGTCATGTCGTAGCGGTGCTTAGGCGAAGCCCTGTTCCGGTAGCATCATCATCACCGTCATCACACCGTCTTGCTGACAAAGCTCTCCCTCGACACTCTGCTGGATCGTGAGTTCTTGGGACATCACCGAGCCGAACGTGTGCAGGTCACGGAGGTGACGTACTTTCGGTACTAGGATCGGTCGATCGTGAAGACATACGACTACATCAACCGCGTTGTCATAATGCTTCCGCTTTAGTGTTGAACAAAAACTAGGATCGGTCTATGAGGGTACGTGGACAACACTCTCCCCTCTCGTTGCTATGCATCACCATGATCTTGCATGTGCGTAGGATTTTTTTTCAAATTACTGCGTTCCCCAACAAATAAGATCACCATCGCACACTCTCTTTACCTTCAGGATTAGTGTTGAGCCAAAAATAAATGTTATTTGGTGTTTGCGTTGAGCATGAATATGATTGGATCATGTTTATTGCAATACATTATTCATTTAAGTCAAAGAATAATTGTTGTTCTATTTACATGAATAAAACCTTCTATGGTCATACACTCAATATAAATGGTTTATTGAATCTCGATCATGGTGATACAAATATTCATAATATTGATGCCAAAATATGAAAAGTTGATAATGATAGTGCAACATATTTGTGGCACTGCCGTTTAGGTCATATTGGTGTAAAGTGCATGAAGAAACTCCATGCGGGTGGACTTTTGGAATCATTTGATGCTTGCGAACCATGCCTCATGGGCAAGATGATTAAACTCCGTTCTCCGGAACAATGGAGCGAGCCAATGACTTACTAGAAATAATACATACCGATGTATGTGGTCCGATGAGTGCTGAGGCTCGTGGCAGGTATCATTATTTTCTGACCTTCACAGATGATTTGAGCAGATATGGGTATATCTACTTAATGAAACACAAGTCTGAAACATTTGAAAAGTTCAAAGAATTTCAGAGTGAAGTGGAGAATCATCATAACAAGAAAATAAAGTGTCTGCAATCTGATCGTGGAGGCGAATATTTGATTTATGAGTTTGGGCTTCATTTAAAACAATGTGGAATAGTTTCGCAACTCACGCCACCCGGAACACCATAGCGTAATGGTGTGTCCAAATGTCGTAACCGTACTTTATTAGATATGGTGCGATCTATGATGTCTCTTACCGATTTACCACTATCGTTTTGGGGTTATGCACTAGAGACAGTTGCATTCACGTTAAATAGGGCACCATCTAAATCCATTGAGACGACACCATATGAACTATGGTTTGGCAAGAAACCTAAGTTGTCGTTTCTTAAAGTTTGGGGTTGCGATGCTTATGTGAAAAAGCTTCAGCCTGATAAGCTCGAACCCAAATCGGAGAAGTGTGTCTTCATAGGATACCCAAAAGAAAATGTTGGGTACACCTTCTATCACAGATCCGAAGGCAACATCTTTGTTGCTAAAAATGGATCCTTTCTAGAGAAAGAGTTTCTCTCGAAAGAAGTGAGTGGGAGGAAAGTAGAACTTGGTGAGGTAACTGTACCATATCTCGAATTGGAAAGTAGCTCATCATAGAAAACCATTCCCGTGATGCCTTCACCAACTAGAGAGGAAGATAATGATAATGATCAAGAAACTTCAGATCAAGTTACTAATGACCCTCATAGATCAATCAGAACACGTTCCACACTAGAGTGGTACGGTAATCCTATTATGGAAGTCATGTTACTAGACCATGACACACCTATGAACTCTGAGGAAGCGATGATGAGCCCAGATTCCGTGAAATCTGAGATGGGATCCATGTATGAGAACAAAGTGTGGACTTTGGTGGACTTGCCCAATGATCAGCAAGCCATTTTCACGAAAGGTTTTTGACAAGTCCAAGGTGTTGACTACGATAAGATTTTCTCACTTGTATCGATGCTTAAACTCTGTCTGAATCATGTTAGCAATTGCCGCATTTTACAAAATATGGTAAATGGATGTCAATATTGCATTCCTTAATGGATTTATTAAAGAAGAGTTGTATATGATGCAACCAGAAGGTTTTGTCAATCATAAAGGTGCTAATAAAGTGTGCAAGCTCCAGCGACCCATCTATGGACTGGTGCAAGCATCTCGGAGTTGGAATATACGCTTTGATGAGTTGATCAAAGCATATAGTTTTATACAGACTTGCGGCAAAGCATGTATTTACAAGAAAGTGAGTGGGAGCACTACAACTTTTCTGATAAGTATATGTGAGTGACATATCATTGATCGGAAATGATGTAGAATTTTTTGGAAATCATAAAGGAGTGTTTGAAAGGAGTTTTTCAAAGAAAAGACTACGGTGAAGTTGCTTACATATTGGGCATCAAGATCTATAGAGATAGATCAAGATGCTTGATAAGAATTTTCAATGAGTACATACCTTGACAAGATTTTGAAGTAATTCAAAATGGATCAGTCAAAGAAGGAGTTCTTGCCTGAGTTGTAAGGTATGAAGTTGAGTAAGACTCAAAAACCCGTCTGCGGCAGAAGATGGAGAGAGAATGACAGTCATTCCCTATGCCTCAGCCATAGGTTCTATAAAGTATGCTATGCCGTGTGACAGACCTATTGTGTACCTTGCCATGAGTTTGGCAAGGGGGTACGATCACTACAACAAAAACCCACCTATAGCAACGCATACCCACCAATGAAATGATAATATGCGTTGTTTGTTTTAATCTCCCACCTCCCCAACTTATCCCACCCACCCCTACTTTGCGCTAACCTCCTCTCTCTCCTAAGGAAAAAATCTAACTCCCTGTACGGGCGTACCCCCCATCCAGCAGTTTTTTCTTATCCCTCATCTCCCCTCCCTCACGATTCCCCTCTCACCCGAGCTCCATGACCATGAAGCTGCCCGTCACCACCAATTTCTGCTAGGTGAGGCGCTCTCCCACGACGTCGCTCACAAGCCCGGCTGCCGTGCAGTCCTCTCCTCTGATGCTTCACCGCTGTGACTTCCTCCGCGCTGCTGCACATGCCCCTGCAGCAACCCTAGCCGCCACGGGCCACCAGTGTGACTCCCGCGTAGGCCCTCTACCCTGCATCTCCGTATGCGCCGGTGCCAGCTCGGGCTCGACGGTGCTGCTCGCCTCTGGAGACCTCGCCTTGGACACTGACGATTTAGTAAGACATTTCTCTTCAATGCTCGTACCGTCTGTAGATCTGGTTCCTTGTGGTGACATAGCATCGTTCCATGGTCGATTCTTTGCCAGAAATCACAAGCGTGGTCTACGCTACCTAGTTTTAGCCGTTGTGGTGTCGTAGATCACGGATGGATAACAGCCCATCCCATCACGGTCAGTGACCTTGCAGGAGGCTCAAATTTTCACTTCACAATTCTAGGTATTTTAATTCTGAATGTGTGGCTGAGTCCGTATGTGTTAATTCTGAAAGAGTGCTTGTGTCCTTTTTTTTATCTCAATAGTTCGTTCTTGCTGATATTTGTGTGGATGAATCCGTACCAATTTTATTTTCACATGTCGTGTAATACTGTAGGAATAAGTCTCACATGCGTACATCTGTCCTAATATTCCTCTTTATTGTATATGTAATCCTTATTTTCATCTTCCCTTACAAGTTCTGAAACTGACATTGCTTCAGTCAACATGTGTGTGTTTGTTGGATTGCATTCTCATCCTAGTAGCAGTTCAATCTGTTGTGTCGATGAACATGCACGTGAGGCTACAGCATGGTTGTGAGTTACCAAAACATTGTCTCCCTTAATTAACTAACAGCTGACTCATTTCAATGGTTGATCCGCGTGCTGAGTTCAGCATGAAGTTTTGGTCTGACCTTTTCATTGCGGTGCTTGCAGAATGGTGTCGTGGCAGCACTGCACGATTAATTAACTGCGCTGAGAAACATCGCAGCTCTTCTTTCCATGCCCACACGCTATGGAGCCACCAGCCTACTCGAGCCGCCCTCACACAGTGCCAACCCTGTCAGAGAAAACTATGGTACTGATTTCTTAGGTTATAAGGTTATGTGTTCCCCTAGTATTTAAGATGGTGAAGTTACATGGTGTAGGAACTAGGGTATACTATGACTGTAACACATTTTGCTGTTTCTTGACTTGCTTCAATAAGAACTTTAGTGCTTGAGTCGAACCCTATAAGGTTTCACTTTGCTCGAATTACTCAATCAAAACTCGTGGTTCTATATGTTGTAGGCTCCGAACTTCCTTCAATCAGAATCTGATTCTTCACTAGATCATGAAATATTTATATCCTTCATTGGCCAATTTCTCAGATTAGGAGTTGATATAAACATCAATATGCTCAAGGTAATACACCCTACTTAGCATAGTAAACCATATTGCGCTATTGTGATTTGTGAATGTAGAACATCTTTGAATAGAGGGTTGCTAAGGGTCCTGTAGCTTACAGACGCTAATATCTCATTTTGTGAAGATAGTTAAGACTTCTTGTACTAAAGTTTACTATGTCAATTTTGTACTAAAAATTTACCCTGTTTTACTAAATTATCCTGTTACTAATTTTTGCATTGTTGTATTAAAATTTGCCTTTCTACTGTTGTACTAAAATTTCTATACTCCTATATAGTGTACCAGTTTTGAATCTTCAAACTCCTCCTCATAACATACAATACAGTCGTTAATTATGTCGATCTGATGGTTGCGAACGCCTGGATTCGTAGTCTATAGTAGCCGATGCCTTTTCCGTCTTTTCCACTATCTTCCAGAACAATCCTCACGTTGTGCCTCTGCCAAATGGGCTCCCTGAGCAGTGCAGGCACATGCTACGTTTTAGTCAACAAGTAGCCGGATCTTCTATGGCTTGGAAGGAAAGCAGTGGCTTGACATATAGAAGTTGAACTTAATACATAGGAGTTGGCTCTTTGTAACTTTATTTAGAAAAATAAAGCTGGGCGTAGGAGATACTTAATGCGATAGGATTGGGCTCCTCTCAAATTTTTCACAGTAATTGCTTGTTCTATGGAATTCGGATGCGGCTTACTGTACATACAACTTTCTTCTATCCTTGTGTTTGGAATGAGTTTTTTTAGTAACTAAGGATCATGTATATTAATTGCTGAGCACAGAGCATATTATCAGTTAGCAATACATTCTCACATGCGAAAGCATGTACCATTTGCTAGTAACCATTGAGTAGGTAGGAAGAATTCAATGGAGCAATAATAATGATTAAGGAGTGCCCAGGAGAAATCAAATCACAATCCACTCCCAAAACATAACAAGTACGTGATTCATGATAGAATTGCACTAGACACATGACAATTGTATAACTGCATGTAGTAGAGTGTACCTGATGCATATATTGTTCCTTTTTAACTTGTTCGCAGAATTTCCAGTATATAAATATATGTCTTGGTAAATCACATTGTGAGCGTGTATCTCGGTACGTAATTCAGGCACATTCAAATTTGGCCATGTGTGAATCATTTTCTTTGAACATACAGTCATACAGTATTTTTGAGTTGTTGAAACCTTGCATCTATTTGTATTCTCTAGAGAACTGTAGATCTTCCTTTGAAACCAAACATTGTGTTGTGTGTTAGCACATGTTTATTTAAGGGAAGTACCTTATTTCTTACAGAGTATGTTTGCCTTAAGGTCTATGTTAACACAACTGATGACATATAGTAGATTTTTTCATAAGAAAACAAGGATCAAAAGTGTTTGTAGATGTAGGCTATTACTCTCCTTTTCTGCATACAAAGCTACTAATGTCATGACCGTCAACCTCTCTATGTTGCTCCTCAGACTTTGCTGATCTATTAACTTGATTTTATCAACAGTAAGTTACTCATCTCGTTTCTTTGGTTTTGTAGATTGTCAAGATAAAATGGATAATGCATGGCTTTGATGCTGATTGCAAGGATGAGAATGGTGCTACAACTGGATGATTAGAATGTCATTTTCAGGACGATGTTTGAAACATTATAGTTGATTGCAAGGTCTAGAATTTGACTACTACTTGATAGTTTCACATCTTGTAATCTCTGGATCGTGTTCTTTGTAATCCAACATAGTTGATTTAATATATGAGGCCTTCCAGTTTATCATATTGTGGCTCCTATACACTAGATATATTGACCTTGTAATTCTGGATGTCAATATATAAAATATCATCAATTATTCATGCCATGTAGAGAATCCTCTAGTTGTTGCCATGACGTGCTGCACCATTGTGCAGGGTAGTCACCAATGCATATGATGTATTGTTCGGCTACAACTCTACATGTTGCTACCTTACAACGCTTCTACATGTCGTTTACCAACGCATGTATATATGTTGTTGTAGACCCTAGCAACGCCACCTACGGCAACGCATATTAATCCGTTGGTGTAAACCTGAGCAACGCATATATGGACATACGACAACACATCGATGCGTTGCTGAAGGGGGGTTCTTGTTGTAGTGGATAGTGATCAAGGAGTGGATCACTAGATAGAGGTCAAAGTTATCCTTAGTTACCTAAGAGTTTCTCGGTTATGGAGGTGATAAAGAGTTTGTCGTAAAGAGTTACGTCGATGCAAGCCTTTACACCGATCCGGATGACTCCGAGTCTCAATCTAGATACATATTGAAAGTGGGAGCAATTAGCTAGAGTAGGTCCATGCAGAGCATTGTAGACATAGAAAATTTGCAAAATACATACGGCTCTGAATGTGACAGACCCATTGACTAAACTTCCCTCACAAGCAAAACATGATCACACCTTAGTACTCTTTAGGTGTTAATCACATAGCGATGTGAACTAGATTATTGACTCTAGTAAACCCTTTGGGTGTTAGTTACATGGCGATGTGAACAAATCACATAAAGATGTGAACTATTGGTGTTAAATCACATGACGGTGTGAACTGGATTATTGACTCTAGTGTAAGTGGGAGATTAAAGGAAATATGCCCTAGAGGCAATAATAAAGTTGTTATTTTATATTTCCCTATATCATGATAAATGTTTATTATTCATGCTAGAATTGTATTAACCAGAAACTTGATACATGTGTGAATACATAGACAAAACACTGTGTCCCTAGTAAGCCCCTACTAGACTACCTCATTAATCAAAGATGGTTAAGTTTCCTAACCATAGACATGTGTTGTCATTTGATGAACGGGATCACATCATTAGGAGAATGACGTGATGGACAAGACGCATTTGTTAGCTTAGCATAATAATCATTAAGTTTTATTGCTATTGCTTTCTTCATGACTTATACATATTACTTTGGCTATGAGATTATGCAACTCCTGGATACTGGAGGAACACCTTGTGTGCTATTAAACATAACAACGTAACTGGGTGATTATAAAGAAGATCTACAGGTATCTCCGAAGGTGTTTGTTGGGTTAGCATAGATCGAGATTGGGATTTGTCACTCCGAGTATCGGAGAGGTATCTCTGGGCCCTCTTGGTAATGCACATCATAATATAAGCCTCGCAAGTAATTTGACTAATGAGTTAGTTACGGGATGATGCATTACGGAATGAGTAAAGAGACTTGTCGGCAACGAGATTGAACTTGGTATGAAGATACCGACCATCAAATCTCTTGCAAGTACCATACCGATGACGAAGGGAATAACGTATGTTTTCATTACGGTACGGCCGATAAAGTTCTTCATAGAATATGTGGGAACCAATATGAGCATCTAGGTTCTGCTGTTGGTTATTGACCAGAGAGGTGTCTCGGTCATGTCTACATAGTTCTCAAACCCGTAGGGTCCGCACGCTTAACGTTCAATGACGATTTTGTATTATATGAGTTATGTGATTTGGTGACCGAATGTTATTCGGAGTCCCGGATGAGACCACGGACATGACGAGGAGTCTCGAAATGGTCGAGAGGTAAAGATTCATATATAGGACGATAGTATTCGGACACCGGAAGTGTTCCGGGGGTACCGGGTACGTATCGGGTCACCGAAAGTGGTTCCGGGCACCCCCGGCAAAGATATGGGCCTTATTGGACCAAGGAAGGGACAGACCAGCCCCTAGTGGGCTGCTGCGCCCCATATGGGCTGATCTAAGTGGAGAAAGGAAAAGGGGAGGAGGAAAGGAAATAGAGGGAATAGGATTCCCCCTTCCTTTCCCCTCTCCCCTCTTTCCTTCCCCCCTTCGGAGATAAGGAAAGGGGGAGGCCGAATTGGAGGAGGCCCCCATGTAGGACTCCTCCTAATTGGGGCGGCCCAAGGCTGCTCCCCTCCCCCTCCCACATATATATACATGGGGAGGGGGTGCCTAGAAGACAAACCAACCGTTGCTAGCAGTGTGCGGCACCCCCTCCGTAGTTTACACCTCCAGTCATATTCATGTAGTGCTTAGGCGAAGCCCTACGCGGATCACTTCACCATCACCATCACCACGCCGTCGTGCTGACGGAACTCTCCTTCGACACTTTGCTGGATCATGAGTTCGAGGGACGTCATCGAGTTGAACGTGTGCAGAACTCGGAGGTGTCGTACGTTCGGTGCTTGATCGATCGGAACAAGAAGAAGTTTGACTACATCAATCGCGTTCTCAAATGCTTCCGCTTTCGGTCTACGAGGGTATGTGGACACACTCTCCCCCTCTCATTGTTGTGCATCTCCTAGATAGATCTTGCGTGAGCGTAGGAAATTTTTAAAATTGCATGTTGCGTTCCCCAACATTTAGATTATATTTTTGTAGCATTCGGCCCACAACTACTCCAAACACTGCTGCAACCCCTGCACCTCCCCAATTGATTTCCCTATGGCTTCGTCATCGCTCTCTCGAACGTCCTTTCTCACCTTCAACGGCACTCCATGGTATTTTTGCAAAAAACTCTATTGTTCTCTTTGATTATTACAAATAAGCTACAAAACTACACATTGATAGTCCACCTGTAATGGAAGAAAATTTGACCCACAAATTAAAGTACTACAAACTATGCACCGAGGGGGCCACCCATCATGAAACAAATTGGACCCATATAAAAATAAAAAATTAAGAAGGACAAGCATCGAACATGCGACCAGGGCCTTCAAGCCGCACATTAATAGACAACATAGTACATCAACGTTTGTTGTACCCCCCTTTGTTGATATAATTTTTTATATTACCACAACGTATTTAATGGATAACATGTTTAATATTATTTTTAGTACATTAGTGGGACCGGCTCGTTAGCACGTACTATTCGCCTTCACTTACTGGTGGGTTCCATGTCCTCTCTCTCTCCTCCCCTTCTACGTTTAGACGGATGGGCAAACACGAAGAAATCATGGGCGATGTTGCTGTTGACCATATCTAGACGCGTTCACAAGTTACGGCACCAGTTTCACGTACAACTAGTACTAGTCAATGTGTACATGCAATGCATGTTGCTTTGGAAGTATATTAAGTGCATGCAGATATTAAGTAGGATATTATTTTCGTGTTATTATGTGATTAGCACTATTTTTGGCATGAAATTAACTACACGCTAAACGTGTTGAGCGCTCGACATTGAAGCAGTCTAGGTCATTGGATTGACATGATTAGATGGCCGAGATTAATTGGATCTGCCCCTTTGCACTAGTGCGCGTCAGTCCTAAACAAACGGTTTTAACCCCTTTCCACGATGGCATATGGAACCGTATCCAAGTTAGTGTGGGCGATAGGGGGGTCCTTCCCACACGACCCAGAAATCGTCGGGGATAGGGAGCCTTGATGCATAGTTGTCCCCGTATAACCGTTTCCGATATCTCAAATATCTCAAATGCTTCATCCTTGTCACTCGTTTGTGCTCGCATTCCCATCGCAGTTGAAGTTTTGTGGTTCTGCCTAAAACCAGGCAGATTCTAGGCACCTCAGTTTTCTAGGAAGATTCTAGGCATGGGAGATTTACGATGCCTGGCACATCACAAACAGTTCATGATTATACACCGTGTACGGTAGGTAGACAATCACACACATTTAGTTTTACCGCACCGTATGTGATAGTGTGAGACATCACACACGCTTTGCAAACGACATCTGTGTGCATGCTTGCACATGTTTCCTCTCTGTGAACCGTCTCGGATTATGGTGTATATCGCAAATGTTTGTGTTTTACCAACCGTGTGTGCCGTATTGACCTGCACAACGTAATTTCTCCCTAATTTAATTGCTGCTATTTAAAATTGTACCTAATTTAAACTTGAAAGTAGGCTATAGCTTTATTCATATCCATCAGGTTCAAACAACAAATGCATTATTCGATTCACAGGTACATATGTTTAATAATTACAGAAGCACCAAATAAAGAATGATGTACCAGGGTTCTATACTTGTACTATTACAGATGGTAAAAAAGAGGCGACAAACATTCCAGTTGCTAAACAAGGTGAAGCGGAATGGCCCTATTGTGCTCTCCTGGATGCAGAAGGCATGCATGACTCTAGTCCAACCCCTTGTGATGGCCGACCGCCAATCATGTAGTTTGAGAGGTAATCTTGAATAAACTACTTTAGGATCCACTGCAAAAGAAAAAAGATTCTGATATTGTCATCTAACACAACTCATTACAGGCAGTAAAAAGAAGCTACAGGGTTCTTACTTACCATCATGCATTTCACTGTTGTCTTGCATAAAGTGTAAACAAATAGTTCAATCAACATCTTTTGACCCATTTTAGTAACAATCATTCTCAGTTTCCTCACTTGATGCTGGTTCATGAATATCTCATTGCCCCATACGCAGAAAGGGTCGAAGTGTGGATCTTTGGCAATGATATATGTACCTAAAAGCACCAAGTTAATATTAGAGGCTAAACAACAATTGAAAAATGATGTAGTACAACACTCCATCCATCCCATTATATAAGATTATATCACATGTATATCTAGACGTCATCAAAACATTAAGGTAACACTCTTCCTTGTTGCTATGTAGCCTGGGATTGCATATTTAGTCATTCAGTACAATGCATGTTGCTAAACAACAATTGAAAAACGAAAAGGCATGTTAACTGCAATATCATTAACATCAACCAAATATCGTAATTCATAGTGGTATTGATGAAACTGTTATTGATGAAATTGAACTGCACAGCAAATAGTTGCACATATAGAGCTTCACATTGTGAAGAACTGAAATAAACAAGTCATAAGGTTCAACCAAAAGTAGCATGCATTCAAACATAAATATAGATAGTTGTGCATAACCGAACATAAAACATAAATTTAAACTAAGCTAATCTACTTTCGGTCCAAGTAGAGGTCGAGCCAATCCTTCCTTGTCATGTACGGTGCGCCGCGAGCCGGGTCAGGGCCAGTACCATCGCCGGGGTCGTTGGGGAAGGCACTCCTCTACTCGTCGATGTTGATATCCTCGTCCTCGGGGCCCACCTCAACGCCCTCCGCGTCGCCGCCGCTGCCTTCGACCTCGTCATCAGAGGAGAGCATGATAACCTCGCCGCCCTCCACGCCACCGTCCTCGCCGCCTTCGACCTCGTCATCGGAGGAGAGCGCGATAACCTCGCCGCCCTCCGCGCCGGCAAAGATTGCCCACTCCACCTCCAGGAGCTCCTGGTGCTGTCGGCGGAGCTCTTGCATGTAGGCCTCGTCGGCGGCCTCGGCCTCAAGACGCTCCCACGCCTCGCGGACCTCCCACGCCATAGCCTAGCTCACCACCCCTGGCTCCGGCGGAACGAGGTGGACCAAACGTGTGCCGAAGGGGAAATTGAGCTTAGCCGCCGCGCCATGGTAGCGGACCTGCCAGCGATCGTACTCCATGGCTGTGAGATCGGTCGTGTGGAAGCTACCGAGCCACCGGTGGGTATGAGTCTCTCGATCTGTAATCTCGGCGACCCACATCCCCCACCACCGCTGCCGGACCCTGAGGTAGGACTTCGTCAGCTGTTGGGTCCGGGGGAGGACGTGGAAGTTGAAGGAAATATGCCCTAGAGGCAATAATAAAGTTATTATTTATTTCCTTATATCATGATAAATGTTTATTATTCATGCTAGAATTGTATTAACCGGAAACATAATACATGTGTGAATACATAGACAAACAGAGTGTCACTAGTATGCCTCTACTTGACTAGCTCGTTAATCAAAGATGGTTATGTTTCCTAACCATGGACAAAAGAGTTGTTATTTGACTAATGAGGTCACATCATTAGTTGAATGATCTGATTGACATGACCCATTCCATTAGCTTAGCACCCGATCGTTTAGTATGTTGCTGTTGCTATTCTTCATGACTTATACATGTTCCTATGACTATGAGATTATGCAACTCCCGTTTACCGGAGGAACACTTTGGGTGCTACCAAACGTCACAACGTAACTGGGTGATTATAAAGGAGTACTACAGGTGTCTCCAATGGTAGATGTTGGGTTGGCGTATTTCGAGATTAGGGTTTGTCACTCCGATTGTCGGAGAGGTATCTCTGGGCCCTCTCGGTAATGCTCATCACATAAGCCTTGCAAGCACTGCAACTAATATGTTAGTTGTGAGATGATGTATTACGGAACGAGTAAAGAGACTTGCCGGTAACGAGATTGAACTAGGTATTGGATACCGACGATCGAATCTCGGGCAAGTAACATACCGATGACAAAGGGAACAACGTATGTTGTTATGCGGTCTGACCGATAAAGATCTTCGTAGAATATGTAGGAGCCAATATGGGCATCCAGATCCCGCTATTGGTTATTGACCGGAGACGTGTCTCGGTCATGTCTACATTGTTCTCGAACCGTAGGGTCCGCATGCTTAACGTTTCGATGACAGTTATATTATGAGTTTATGAGTTTTGATGTACCGAAGGAGTTCGGAGTCCCGGATGAGATCGGGGACATGACGAGGAGACTCGAAATGGTCGAGACGTAAAGATCGATATATTGGACGACTATGTTCGGACATCGGAAGTGTTCCGGGTGAAATCGGGATTTTACCGGATTACCGGGAGGGTTACCGGAACCCCCCGGGAGCCAAATGGGCCAACATGGGCCTTAGTGGAAAGGTGAGAGGGCAGCCCACATAGGGCTGCGCCTCCCCCCCTCTCCCTAGTCATATTAGGACTAGGAGAGGGGCCGGCCACCTCTCTCTTTCTCTTCCCCTTTGGGGAATCCTATTAGGAATAGGATTGGGGGGAGGAGTCCTACTCCCGGTAGGAGTAGGACTCCTCCTGTGCCTCCTAGCTTGGCCGGCCAGCCCTCCCCCTCTCATCCTTTATATACGAGGGCAGGGGACACCCCATGACACACAAGTTGATCCTTGAGATCGTTCCTTAGCCATGTGCGGTGCCCCCTGCCACCAAATTCCACCTCGATCATACCATTACAGTGCTTAGGCGAAGCCCTGCGTCGGTAGTACATCAAGATCGTCACCACGCCGTCGTGCTGACGGAATTCTTCCTCGACGCTTTGCTGGATCGGAGCCCGAGGATCGTCATCGAGCTGAACGTGTGCTAAGAACTCGGAGGTGCCGGAGTAACGGTGCTTGGATCGGTCGGATCGGGAAGAAGACGTACGACTACTTCCTCTACGTTGTGTGATCGCTTCCGCAGTCGGTCTGCGTTGGTACGTAGACAACACTCTCCCCCTCGTTGCTATGCATCACCATGATCTTGCGTGTGCGTAGGAAAATTTTCGAAATTACCACGTTCCCCAACAGACGTCCCCGAACCGGCGTAGGGGTGCGGCGGTGGGCAGATCAGGGGACCGGCGATGGCGGATCGGGCCCACGGAGGACAACGAGGACACCTCGGCGGCCACCTCGCCGGCGTCGGGCAAAAAGGCCGCGATAAACCTCTTTTTGGCCATTGGCTACTCGAGCTCCCCGGCACACAGGTAGAGGTTGTGGATGGAGGCGCTGGCGATGGCGGCGACCTACCAATGGTTTCGAGGGTTGTGTGTGTCTGTGTGAGCGGAGGTTGTGTTTGAGGAAATACCGCAGCAACTGAAACTTTACTAGGCGGAGTAACAAGGCGGGGCTACTGAAAATTTGGATCAAGGGCGAGCAGATATTTTTGTCAGGACCCCGATTCCAAGTCACATCGATCAAGCCGGTAACACCTCATATCACATTGCGGCCTCACGCACGATATCCCCACGGGTGTCGCCTTACCAAGGCCCGGGACCGTTTGCGCCTTTTGGCTCACGTATATGATAGTGTCGCTAGCATCGATATGACAGAGAACCCGGTCCGACATGGCTAGTCGTGAACCCAAAGCGGCACTAACCTATGGGAACAGGCATACATGAATCACATCGAGCATGTCGGTCAGCAGCATGTGAATCTGGGCTATAGCACTGGGCTAACAGGACTCCGAGAATCCAGGCTGTAGCAGGCTAGGCAGGACTCCGGATGTCACCGCGTGACATTTCCCTGAAGGGACAGACACAGGAACGAAGTGAAACACATACCGGCCAGTCAAGTGTCCTGAGCAGTAGTGCTGGGTTAACAGGACTCTGGTGAACCGGGCTGTAGCGGACTACTATGGCTCATGGAAGCACTAGACTACATTTCCCCATAAGAGAGGCTGCCAAGGATAAACCACTAGATTGTCGGATCCCACACGTACCAAGCATTTCAATCATACACACAATATGCTCGATATGTGTAAATACAACATGGCATCACAACATAACTCTACAACTCAAGTATTTATTCATTAGGCTCCGAGGAGCGAGATATTACAAACATGGGTCTCATGACCCAACAATCATAGCATACAAATCAAGGCACAAGCGGAAGCTTAACATGTCTGAGTACAGACATCTACAAATGGAAAAGGCTAAGAAGCCTGACTATCTACCAGATCCTGCCGAGGGCACAAGATCGTAGCTGAGGTATCAAGCTAAACGTCGAAGTCCGCGCGGAACTACTAGCGAGACTGAAGTCTCTCTGCAAAACATAAATTAAGCAAACATGAGTACAAAGGTACTCAACAAGACTTACATCAGAACTAGCTACATATGCATCGGTATCAACAAGGGGGGGTGGTGGAGTTTGACTGCAGCAAGCCAGCTTTGACTCAGTGGCTAACCTGAACTACGACTGCAAGCAACTCTTTTGAGGTGGCGCACACGAGTCCACATATTCAGCATTCAATACACCACTATGGATCCTCTCCCGTCTCCCTACAAGAAGGCCATCCATAGCACTCACACTTATCTTGCGAGTTTTAGAGTATCCACTTTCACTTGTCTATGAACTGTTATAGGCAACCCAGAAGTCCATTACCGCGGACATGGCTATTCGAATAGATGATGTTAACCCTGCAGGGGTGTACTTCTTCACACATGCTCTCACCACTTATCGCCGTTTACACGACATGTACTCGGCAACCTTCAAGCGGAAGCCCAACGAGGGTGTCGGCCATGGCCTACCTAAACACTCAAGTCTCTAGTCTAGGTTTATCGTCTATCCAGGTTCCATCCGCCGGAGTTCGCCCGAGGTTTCCACATACGGCCCCGGACGATGTGTACAGGGTTCCGAGACACCAAACGGGCGCCCGGCATGCCCGGCCATGGTGTATCTACCGCATCATAGCCCACCCCTAGGGTCAGCGCTACGCACGGCCGCCAACACATGTCTTATAAACACCAGAAACTAGTTGCAACTCCTGGACAGAGGACAAGGGTGATCAAGAAGCCGAGAGGGTCCATTGGTTTCGGGCCCAATGCGTGCTATAACTGTTTCATGGATCACAAACACAAAACTCAGTTCCTAAGAACGGTTTCAATGAGACAACCCACCATGTACTCCTACATGGCCTCTCACCGCTACCTTTACCAAATCATGTTCACACACTTAGCTCAGACACAGTAGGACATGTTCATCACTGTTCCAATTCATCCCCGATGAATCAGACCTGACTCAACTCTAAGCAATAGCAGGCATGACAAACAAGCATGGATGAGTAGACACATCAGGGCTCAAACAACTCCTACTCATGCTAGTGGGTTTCATCTATTTACTGTGGCAATGACAGGTCATGCAGAGGAAAGGGGTTCAACTACCGCAACATGTAACAGTTGAATCGTTATTATCCTGATGCAGTAAAAGAGAGCAGGAGCGAGAGAGTGGGATTGTATCGGAACGAACAAGGGGGTTTTGCTTGCCTGGACCTTCTGAAGATAGTATAGCTCTTCATCGGTGTCATCGAACTCATCGTCGAAACCACGTCTATCGAGAGGGGACAACTTCCGGCAATAAAGAAGGAAACACAATCAATGCAATGCAACAACATGATGCATGCTCATGACATGGCAATATGCTGTTGTTTGAACTAATGCAACTAGCAACCATATTAAATGTTGTTGGTTTGAACCCTAAGTTCAAATTCAAACCCCATATGTGCTTTCTTAAATGTCATTTAATTGAATTGTCCTAAACAGAGGATATAAGTTGCTCTAACATGCATGAAAATGACATAAAGAGATTCCTTGAATTTTTCTGATAACTTTTCATATATAAATTACTTCATTCTGAGCTACGGTTGATTTTCTATGAATTTTTAAAGTTTTAAACATTTTCTGGAATTTCCTGAATTAAATTAAATCCAAAAAATGTATTACTCCGTCAGCATCAGGTCATGCTGACGTCAGCAGGTCAACAGGGGCTGGTCCGGGTCAAACCTGACCAGTGGGTCCCGCGTGTCAGTGTCATTAGACTAACTAATTTTTCTTAGTCCTAATTCTAGGGTAATTCGCAGGGCGGGCCCGCATGTCAGTGGCTCATCTAATTAGCTAAGTTAATTAACACTAACTAAACCTAACACTAATTAAGCAGGCGCCTGGGACCACACGTTAGGGGAGGTCAAACCCCTGGTCAACCGGGGCTAAACCACCGGCGTTTAGCCGCCGGCGCTGACCAGACGCGGCGGAGGGCCACGAGAATGGGCTCTGGGGCCCCGTTCGCAGAGTGGTTGGGCTTGTTCAAGAGCCCAAACCAGCGCGCGTCGGATGGTGGCGCCAGCCGGGCCTGGGCGGTTGGAGGCGACGGCGGGGAGCTCGGCCGCGGCGGCCGGAGCTCGGGCGTGCTCGGGTTTGGCGCTGGGATGCACAACAGGGGCGTGGAGAGGGGCTATGGCCTCCTGGGAGTGTGGCAAACGCGGTGACATGCTCGGTTTCGAGCCCGCGTGGCTGTGGCCATGACGACGGCGTCGCCGGTGGAGCAGAGTACTCGGGCTCGGTGGAGATGGCGGCCAGGGGGCGCAACCGAGGCGTAGAGGAGGGGGGTTAGGGGCAGGGGATCACGGTGGATGTAGTGGAGCAAACAACGAGCTCGGAGGAGGTCGGAGTAGAACGAGGCAGCGAGAGGGATCTCCGGCGACGAGAGGTCGAGGACGAGGTCGGTGAGGGTAGAGGAGCATGTCCGGCGACGTGTGGCGACGCGAGGAGATCGAAGACGTCGAGGCGGAGCTCGAAGGCATGACGAGGGGTCGGGGGGAAAGGCGGTGCCGTCGACTACGATGACGGTGGCTTACGGGCGCGTCGGCCATAGCGGGAGAGGATGAGGGAGAGTGAGAAGGGGGGAGAGTGGTGTCCAGGGGGGTCGAGGCGGTGCTGGGGAGAAGACGTGATGCGTCGCGGTGGCCTGGCGACGCAGGCAGGCAGCCTGGTGGCGTGGCGCCCGCGCGCGCGCCGTGTGCTGTCCCTCCTCTGCCTACTGGCAGAGGTGGGTGACGACTAGCATAGGCCAGGTGGGCCAGCCCAGCCGGGTAAGTGGCCCTCGGGTCCTTCCTCTCTCTCTCTCTCTCTCTTCTGTTTTTTATTTATTTCCTCTGTTTTGATTTAGTTTTAAAACTAAACCATTTTTGTTGCTTCCGAAAATTATTGCATGGACTAGAGATATCACTCCAGAGCCCCACCATAATTTCCAAAATTATTGGACATGTATTTCTTTTATAACAGAAATAAAGCCAATTCAAATACATTATGGTTTAATTCAAAATGCCCAAATTAATTACCCTTAATGCCCTAAAATATTGGTTTGGATTTTTACCTCTTGCCAATACTTTCAGGGATTAAAGTGAACATTTCCTTGGGCTCATTTGAAGAAATTTTAAGCTTGCTCATTTTTAAAAGATTTCCGAGGCTTTGGGAATTCCCTCAATTCAATTTTCCTTTGAATTTAAACATGATGCAACAACCAAGATAGTCCAATGCCAAGGTAAAGCTAGGGATGTGACAATTTTCGATATTGCGAGGGATGTAGAGGCGGGAGGTTTGGGGGAGCGAGCTAGTGTGCTTGACACACCGGCTGTGGACTGTAGCCGACACACCTTCTCGCGCAAGCCATAGGCGTACAATACACAGACGGTGCTCCAAGATATTTTGTACTACATCTCACATGGTTGGTGAGTATAAACTGTGTGGGATCTACTTGATTTGAATTAAAAAATGGGGTCATAACGGCAATGGACGGTGTTTGAATTCCTAGACCTCTTATCTGCAATGAACATGCAACTATATGTGTGACGTAAAAGAATTGGAATTATTCAGGGTTCGTTTAGACATTTCATACATTAAACTGGTTTTCTACTCATTTTAGGTGCACAATTGAAAATTAAACTACATGCACATGCTCTGGTGCATACAAATTGGTTGAAAAATCAAATATGTGTCCTTCAGTGCATGCTTAGGTCCCATGGAAGAAATGGGAATGAATTTTTTAGGGTTCATTTGGCCTTTTTTATACATTAACTGGGTTTTCTAGGCATTTTATGTGCATAATTCAAATTTGAACTATAAGCACATGCTCTAATGCACCAAAGTTGCTTGAAAAATCACATGTGTGTCCTTGGGTGAATTTCTAGGTCCCACGCAAGAGATGGGAATGAAATTCAAACACCATGGCACTGTTGATTGGCGGCGAAACGTTGAGATGCCTGGTTTTTAAATTCCAGTAAATCCAAAACTCGTCTGAAATTCATAAACCTTGGCATGCTATCATGGAGCGGCATCAACATGTCATGGTGAAAATTTTGTCCCATTTCGGGCAGGTTCGGGTATAAGCTTCTCACAAACCAGAGCTTCTCACAACAAGCATGATGGTTTCGATAGGGAACGTACCACCTTTGGTGAGGGGACGATATCCGTTGCCTCTTATTGCTTTCAAAAAATTTCTAGTGTCAACATAGAACAACAGGAGTGTTGTGTTCAATCTTGAAATTTTTCGGGGTTTGTTTGGCCTTTTTTATACATTAACTGGGTCTTCTAGGCATTTTATGTGCATAATTCAGATTTGAACTACAAGCACATGCTCCAATGCACCAAAGTTGGTTGAAAAATCACATGTGTGTCCTTGGATGAATTTCTAGGTCCCATGCAAGAGATGGGAATGAAATTCAAAAACCAGGGCACTATTGATTGCCGGCAAAACTTTGAGATGCCTGGTTTTTAAATTCTAGTAAATCTAAAACTCGTATGAAATTCATGAAACTTGGCGTGCTTTCATGCAGTGGCATCAACATGCCATGGTGAAAATTTTGTCCCATTTGGGGCAGGTTCCGGTATAAGCTTCTCATAAACCGGAGCTTCTCCGAACAAGCATGATGGTTTTGATAGGGAACGTACCACCTTTGGGGACAGGTCGATATCAGTTGCCTCTTATTGCTTTCAGAAAATTTCTAGTGTCAACATAGAACAACAGGAGTGTTGTGTTCAATCTTGGAATTTTTCGAGGTTCGTTTGGCCTTTTTATGCATTAACTGGGTTTTCTAGGCATTTTATGTGCATAATTCAAATTTTAACTACAAGCACATGCTCCAATGCACTAAGGTTGGTTGAAAAATCAAATGTGTGTCCTTGGGCGAATTTCTAGGTCCCATGCAAGAGATGGGAATGAAATTCAAACACCAGGGCATTGTTGATTGCCGGCAGAATGTTGAGATCCCTGGTTTTTCAATTCTAGTAAATCCAAAACTCGTCTGTAATTCATGAAACTTGGCATGCTATCATGCAGTGGCATCAACACGCCGTGTTAAAAAATTTGTCCCATTTGGGGCAGGTTCGGGTATATGCTTCTCACAAACCAGAGCTTCTCACAACAAGCATGATGGTTTCGGTAGGGAACGTCCCACCTTTGGGGACAAAATGATATCCATTGCCTCTTATGGCTTTAAAAAAATTTCTCGTGTCAACATTGAACAACAGGAGTGTTGTGTCAATTTTTGGGATTTTTCGGGGTTTGTTTGGACATTTTTATGCATTAGCTGAGTTTTCAATGCATTTATGTGCATAATTCAAATTTGAACTACATGCACATGCTCCAGTGCATATAAATTGGTTGAAAAATCAAAGCTGTGTCCTTGGGTGCATGCTTAGGTCCCATGCAAGAAATGGGAATGAATTTCAAACACCAGGGCACCGTAGATTGCTGGCAAAACATTGAGATGCCTCGTTTTCAAATTCTAGTAAATCCAAAACACGTTTTAAATTCATGAAACTTGGCATGCTTTCATGGAGTGGCATCAACATGCCATGCTAAATTTTTTGTCCCATTTGGGGCAGGTTTAGGTATATGCTTCTCACAAACCACAGCTTCTCACAACAAGCATCATGGTTTCGGGAGGGAACGCCCCACCTTTGGGGACGAAACGATATCCACTGCCTCTTATTGCTTCCACTTTTTTTCTCGTGTCAACATAGAAGAACAGGAGTGTTGTGTCAATTTTGTGATTTTTTGGGGTTCTTTTGGACATTTTTATGCAATAATTGAGTATTCAATGCATTTATGTGCATAATTCAAATTTGAACTACATGCACATGCTCCAGTGCATATAAATTGGTTGAAAAATCAAATCTGTGTCCTTGGGTGCATTCTTAGGTCCCATGCAAGAAATGGGAATGAATTTCGAACACCAGGGCACCGTTGATTGTCGACAAAACATTGAGATGTGTGATTTTTAAATTGTAGTAAACCCAAAACTCGTCTGAAATTCATGAAACTTGGCATGCTATCATGGAATGGCACCCGACATGATGTGGTATTTTTCGTGTCCATTTTGAGAGAAGGCGCACTCGAATAATGACAGCCAACAAAGGCATTTTGAAAAAATAGCTGCCAATTTAATAGCTCAAATGTTTGTATATTTGAAACCGTGTGTGTTCTGTTAACCATTCACGTGACGCCACATGTCTTGGTTTTAATGGTTGTAGGAGGTGTCGTGCGGACAGCTGCTTGACCTTGACTGAACGGGAGGCATGTGAGCACAGTCCGGTGCACAAGCTGACCAAGAGGCGTGCAACCTGTCCTCCAATGCGCAGGCTCACCAGGAAGCGTGCGAGCTGTACGCTGCGCAGGCTCACTGGGAAGCGAGCCCTTTGACTTCCATGGCCTCCCGCCTTCCTTGCCATTAATGGCGCCTGAGTCGCTGTTTAATACGGGCGACCTTACTATTCGCCTCCCATTCCCCTCCCCCCGCAGACCTCCACCGCCATGGCGTGGAATGATCATCTGCCACTAGTCTTCAAGTTTGGTGAAGTCGACTCCAAGCCGCAGGAGATAGAAAATAAGTAGGAATGGGGGCTCATGGACATGGCCCAGAACGAGCTGGCCGCGGCGGTTGCTGCCCCCGCTCCCGTCCCAGCTCCCATCCCGGCGCCCGCGCCAGCGACCATCCCCGTAGCATTGACGGGCTGGTCACCGATCACTATCACAGAGCTGGAAGCTGCGGGCGTCAGCGAGGTCTCCACAGACCCGCGCAAGCTTGTGTACATGCCAGCGCCAGTGCCCGTGCGTGCCCTCCACCCACCGTGGCGCCGCCCCCCGTGCGTTTGGCTGCACCCTCTGCTCCCGTGCGCGCCCCTCCACCCACCATGGCGCCGGTCCCCGTGCGTTTGGCTGCACCCGCGGCGCCCGTGCCCGTCCGCGTGCGCCCCCCTAGCGTCATGGGACGCTGCCGTTGACCGCTACCTCTCAGCGGCGCTAGTTGCCGTCCTCCCGCGCCCCGCCCATCAATCGGACGATGACATGATGTGTGATTTACAAGTGAAGAACATTTTGTGCTGCCTTGAAGACTTCAACAACGGCGTCCCGGAGGACGACAACGACGGCACGGCACGCCACCTCCGCCGCCGCCGGAAATATTTTTTGGGGGTTTAATACTATATCTTGAATTCTCGATCATATGAATATACATTCGCAGTGTGACTGAATGAAAGATATGGTTTGAACGAACTTGTGTTTTTCTCTCTTAATGTACAGACTTATCCAATGATTTTCTTTAAAAAAACTTCAGTGGTTTTTAAATATAAAACACTCATCGCAAACGTTTTAGTCAGACACCCGTATGCAAACCAACAGCTTCCCCAGGAAGCCAAGGGAAAATGTGCCGAGCAAGATTTCTGCATGCCTTCAATGCAAATGGTTGTTTTGCATGACCTGTGTGCAACCACGTACAAACAATTGGGTAAGATTTGCATGCCTGTCATTTTGGGTATGTTGCCATTTCTCAAACTGTAAAGATTGACATTTGTGTATCTAGTAACAGTGGCATTTGTCAACCTTGTAACACCGCGATTTGTCAAAATATGCAGCTACAAATCACTAGCACTATCTAATTTTTGCAACTAAAATCACTAGCACTGTTCATATGGACACCACTAGGAGGCGTGAGTTTATGGACGCATATGCAAATGTAGCATTGATTACATACAACAAGTCATCAACCCAGAACGACAACGAGGATACACGTTGGATTATAGATCATTTCCAACAAAACATTCTAGTGAAGTTTTTCTCACACAGCAAATAACAAAATGATGAAATGAACTTCAGCTCAACCGCTCGTCAGCGTTGGAAACGCTTGCTTTGAACCAGAAGTGATTCTCTCACAAGGGCCATCTACTGTCAATCTCGAGACCAACGCAGGACTGATCATCGAGGCTGAAGCGGCCTATGTCAGGACCCATATAGGGACGGTAGGGAAGCATAGTAATGTCCGAGGTATAGATACAGTTGCTTCTCATAAATGGTAGTAACGGTGTGTCAGCAGCAGCTAGATCGCCTTCCATCATCATTGGGTAGTTTTGTCCAAGGAAGAGAGAGTTTCCTCCAAGACTTTCAATACTGAACCAGGGAGAAGGTGTTGGCACTAGTACACTAGTATCCATGCCGAATACCCTGCAAGGGATGTTGGAATAGGTCCGGAGAGTGCGACCATACGAGACAACACCAGCTTCCTTAGTAACATCAGTAGTGCCCCGTATACAGACAAGAAGAGGTGATCCATCAAAATAATTTGCCATGCGCCACTGAGTATATGGGTCCTGCTCGTCCTCATGCTCGTGAATAAAATTTTCAAGGATAGGTGGTGGAATGTTCATAGGACCTTGGAAACACAAGAAGGTTAATTAGTAAAGGGAAACTAGCTAACCCGCATGCATGTGGATGAAACAATTATTATTACGATTTAAGACAAACGTACCGAAATCATGAGGATTCCATGCAAAAATAGTGCCACGAGTGGTGGCAGCAAACACAAGACCCTCGTATTGAATTGCATCACAATACTCATCCGTGTATAGAAACTGATTTTTGAGCAATATCCATCGAGTCGAACCATAAAGGACGACAACAAGCTTGTTGAAGATAGCGACAACATAAGAATTCCTATAATCCCAAGAGCGGTTGGGAACTCGACAAATTGCTATCTTCTATAGACGATAGTCAGCATGATCAGATTTGAACTCATGTAGAATACTGGTGTACTCAACCTCTGGGCAGCCATTTGAGATTTTTCGAAGTGGCACCTGGTAACGAGTGTACACATTCACAAGTTCCGACTCGCAGTTGTACCCAATATAAACAACCCAATCTCCATTTGTGACTGCCCAAGCCTTGCCCACAAGCGATGGCATCTTAACATCATACGTATCATTATGAAGCGGCATCAACTTACACAAGGCGAGGCTTCCCTCATCCCTGCGCCAGTCAGCAGGGTCATGGCAAAGAAGATATGAGAGATCAAACCGCTCCTGGACCCTCGGGTTCCTTGTAATGATGTTATTAGTTGAGTCGAGAATGATCTTGAACGAATCTGCCATGCTAGCCGAGGTGATGATGTCGCGCCGATCAATGAGTTCCTCCACCGCGTCATCATTTAGATCAGAGCAAGAATAACAGGGTCATTTCTGGCATGTTCCCTCCATGGAGAAGAGGATCAAACCATGGAAGAAGGAAGGGTGAAGGCAAATCGAGGAGGGAGGAAAAGATAGCTTGCGATAGCAGTTCCAAATCAAGAGGGAAAGGTGAAGTGTCGGTGGACGGTTGCCTTGGTACACGAAGAGGCGCCTGGGGAGCAAACGGTTGCCAGAGAGGTCACACACTGATGACAAGGGCCGAGTGAACCGCATACAATCCCATCACACAACACACGTCTTGTAAAGTTGAACCGTTTATGTTCTCTTGTGTCAACGCAA
The DNA here is from genome assembly GCA_034509565.1 of Triticum monococcum. Taxonomy (NCBI): domain Eukaryota; kingdom Viridiplantae; phylum Streptophyta; class Magnoliopsida; order Poales; family Poaceae; genus Triticum; species Triticum monococcum. The sequence continues at coordinate 166,112,797 of CM067842.1, read as the reverse complement.
ATAGTTCATCCAAGTGAATCACATGCCCTATATCGCACACACCTTGATCTGGCTGCCCGTTTCTTTTGTGTTTCCTAATCACAAACAGTTCATCCGAATGAACCGTATGTTGTGTATCGCACACGCCTTCATCTGGCTGCCGGTGTCTTTTGTTCCTCCTCATCGCAAACACTTACCTGAACTAAACCGTATGCCCTTCATTGCACACGCAACTAAAATCTGAACCATGTTTGATGCATCCTCCATCGCAAATGTTTTCACCTTTTTTGACGGTTATCATACACCACCGTTTGCGATTATTGCATCGCACACAGTTTCTCGAAGGGTCTGTGATTGTAGTGTTGCGTTAGCAGCATCCTGCAGTAGTGTTGGTATAGATGGTATAGATATAGATTATACATGTAACAAGTTTAGGAACAAATGTGAGCGTGACAGACAAGTTATCTAGTACTATTTATCTACTACTCCATAATAATTAAATGCGTTGATAAATAGATGTATCACCTAGTGCTCGGACAAGGGGACTGTTCGCGCCCTACAAGTATTTGGAATTGACTTCCCTAAGAAAATATTTGGAATTGATGTGGTATTTAATATGAAATGTTGGCGATGAGAAGGAATACATGTGGCTTGATGACGTTTTATATTTAATTTTATACGGCTCTAGTAGAACATTCAATCGATGAAACCATAGATTTCATTCAGTCTGACTCTGACTTTACATTCATACAACGATCGATATAAAATAAACGGAAATGATAAACGTTTGGATTTTAAGCATGGCAATCTGAACGTCTTTCATGGAAAATTTAGATTATGCGGTGACGGGGGCGTCTTGCGGTGGGAAGCGGCTCCTCTGTCATGCTCTATGTGTCGTCGAGCCACTAACCGACAGCGATGGCGACGGTGTCGTCTTGTGCCGTTCTTGGCGTACTCCTGGACGTTGGCCCTAGCTTCAAGGAAGGCCGGAATGTTTTGGACTTCCATCTCCAGGAGCGAGTCAACAGGCGGGAGGAAGCGACTGACGTTGGTGGAAGGAAACAGTCAACGACGGCCATCCATGCTGCTGAGGGGGGCACTAGCACCCACGCGGGGGACAGGCGCTGGCAACGGCACGATGGAGACATTCATGTGCACGGGCACCGGCATGGGCGCGCGTGTCAGTGCACGCATAGGCGCATACGCTGGCAGGTGCACGGCGGCGTGAAAGTCGGCGGGGACCTCGTGGAACCCCGTGGCATCAAGCTCGGCGACAATGTGCGGCTCCGAGCCCATCAATGCTACGTGGATGGGCGCTGGCATAGTCGGGGCCACGGGAGCCGGGAACGGGAGCGGGGATAAGCGCGACATCTTCCCACAAGGCCAGTTCAAGCTCGCCCAAAGCACCTTGTGTTCTTGACACAACGGCTGGGTGTCTTCTGCAGGAAACTGGAAGACTAAGGGCAGACCATCGTGATGCGGCATGGCGTACAGTTAGGTCAGGCTGGTTGGAGGTAGACAACAGGAGAATCAGCGAGCAAGAGAGAAGATTGTAGCGATACCAGGTAGTGTGGGAGTGATTTCAAACTGCGGCACTGACGCCATTAAAACTGGGGCAGTTGGGACGAAGGTGGGTGGCGGAGCCTAGTCAAAGGCTCGCCTCCCGATGAGCCTGCACAACGGCCTGCTCGCACGCCTCCTAGTCAGCCAGTGCATAGATCTGCTCGGACACCTCCCATCGACTCACACGCTTGCCAGAACGGCACCTGCCGATGAGATGCGGGACTCGTGGCAGCACGTAAACGCCCACGGTTTGAATAGTGAAAGAGTTCTCCTTAATGTCATAGGTCTTTGTTCCAAAATATCTTGGCTCTTCATTTGTGCAACTTCTCATAAGCAGCTTGTCTCAAATTGAACAATAAAAATTATGACAACATATTTGTGCCATATCATGAGACCATGCCCAGTTTCATGAAATTTCGGTCAATTTTGGATTTTCTGAAATTTAAAATCCAGGATTCGAAACAATATCATAACCTACATCATGCAATAAATTTTCAAGCGATACCTCTTTACTATTGTAGATGTTAATATTTCTTAAGAAAGGATTTGGTCAAACATTTTGCTTAGTTAGACTTCAGACAAGTTATATATGCAGAGTAAAAGGATAATACCTCTGTACCAGTGCATTGCCTGATATATTAGCTCAAGTACTAGGCACAAACAAACGGGGCTCAATTCTGTGCTCATCCTGGTGTAGTACTCCTACTAGTACTAGGCAATGGAGTTGACGGGTGACCTTGGGTAGCGGCGACCGAGGGAATTGAACCGTGCTTGGCACGCTAGGTAACATTGTCTACTAACTAAACCATCCCTCCATTGTTCATCGGTAGTCATTATGGACTGGGGACATGAGGGGAATTTCCTAGGGCTGGAATTCTGGCCGCCAGATATTTCGACTCGAAACGCGAAGGCTCGACTGGTTGGGGTTGGCTAATGTGCGTACCATGCATGCCACCAGAAGGACACGAGCCCGGTTTTTTTAGGATCAACACGAGCCCAGGTCTGGCTGGTACGCCATTGGGTGCTACCATTCGAGAATATGAAAGGAATCGTTTAAATTCCCGAACGAATCTATATGTATTACAATGCCCGTATTTTCCTTGCAAATAGTAATGTCAACGTGGTAATCGATTTATGACGAGTTGTTGAATTAGAGTGAGTTTGTGATATAGTGATCTCAACGTGGATTTCACATTTCATGGTATCCCTAGTAAGTTTTTCATTGCAAATTCAAATTTCAAAGATGAATTGTATGGTGATGAGAAAACTTTGTATGTATCAAGCATATGACCACACACACACGCACGAATACGACAACAATCTAGTAAGTATAGTGCATCTATTTTCCAAACCATGCATGTCTGACATGAATTCAAAAGTACAACCTCTGTTCCTAAACATTTGTATTTTAGAGTTTTTAACAAGTGACTACCATTTGAAATCTCCAAAAAGACTAATATTTAGGAATGAAGGTAGTAAAATGTAAGACATGCATGGTCCTCAATTCAATATTTAAAATGAACAGGAAACTGAAACCTGAATATTAAGTCTAGTACTACATACATGCAAATGTTGTGTTTAGGCGGAGCTATGTAGATTGTCGGGGGTTAACCCCTTGACCTTAGATAAAATTGTGAAACTCTATTTATGATTGTTTAGATTATATTTTTTAACATTATATTTGTCCCGCCCTCCCAAACACCGATTGGTTGTGCACCCCCCTCCCCAGGATAATATCTTGTGCCCCCACACCTTAGATGCTATATGCTGATACGAGTTGCTTGGAGCTTGTAGATCTGAGATATAGCAGCTCACAGGATGTCTTAATATTTTTATAGGAAACCTTAATGAGTTTGAGAATTGCACACAATTTGTACAAAAACTACTCATATGCCCTTGTATCCCATATCCAATGACCTCAAAGCTCGTATCACCGTAGCATCCAAGATGAAGGAGGACCTCATATTCTCCTGTATTTAAGATTATAATGTGCTATCACTCCTTAGATGCTTTGGTGATACAAGCTCTTCGGAGCCGTTGGATCTGTGATCCAACAACTCCTTGGTGGTTCGAATGTTTTTTTGCAGAAAAGCCCCCAACGAGTTCGGCCACTGCTTACAAGCACAAAGACTGCTCAGATGCCATTGGATCTTAGATCGAACGACCTCGAAGCTCGTATCAATGTAGCATCCAAGCTGCAAGAGCACCTGATGTTTTCTCGCATGGGAGAATATGAGGTGCTCCCGCACCATAGATTCTATGGTGATACGAGTTCCCGGAGATCTAATAGCTCATAGTAGGAGGTTTGAATGTTTTGCAATATACGCCTGAGAGAGTTTGGTAATTGCGCAGAAAGTACAAGTACTACATATGTGGCATCTGACCACAGATCATATGACCTAGATGCTCGTACCACCGTAGCAGCTAATTAAGCTACGGGGAGCACCTAATATGAGCAATTGGGAGCTGTTGGATCCAAGATGCAGCGGCACACACGAGGCTTGAATGTTTTATTTGCAAAACCCTTGGAGAGTTTGGAAATTTCACATAATTACAACGACTACTCCCAAGCCATTGGACCTCAGTTCCAACGACGTAAAAACTCGTATCACCATAGCATCTAAGCTGTGGGGTGGATGTGATATTCTATGCTGCTATCATTTTTGTTCCTAAACTTGCAAAATACGTGTAACTCGTGTCATTACTTATCTAACCACGCAAAGTGTTTGTGCAAACAAAACTTCCTACACTAAAATATCGAAACAACACACGGGGGTCCCACTTGTCATTTATCAAATTTGGACCTAAAACTAACAAATCTGAAAGACGAGATTCGAACTAGCAACCTGGACTACAAAGTGTAAGTCGATAGCCTGAAACAACAACGGTTGTTGGCATTGTCCCATAACTTGATTTTATATAGCATTATGTTGAGTAGAGTAGAGGGAGTGGCCCGTCAACACGTGCATGGCCATTGACTCACTTACTGGTGGGTCCCATGTCTGCGATCTCTCTCTCCTCTCCATCGTCTAACCTTTAGACGCACGGGTTTGCCGTGGTGTTATTATAGCAAAAATATCTTGGAAAATAGAAGAATCTCCTAGAACAAGATACATTGTGGCTAGTCGAGACGGAGCTAACCACACCTATCCTCCGTGCCACATTATCATGATGAAGATGTGTGGCTACTGGGGTGTTTTTGACCGATTGGCTGGGTCCTGAGGTCGAACCATAGGTAGTACGACTGATACAGTATATTTTTACACGCACATTTTTCCTCCATGCTGAGATGTGGCGTACCCTACTGCGCGGTTTCAGGGTCCTCCCTGGTGGTGCACTCATATATTCTTCCTTGCCGAGACGTGGGACGCCCTACCACATGTTTTCTGTGTCCTCCTCGGTCGTAGCGCTGAAGAAAGTAAATGAGTCGTCAAATCATGAAAGATCACGTTTCCCGCCGAGTACATCAGTGAAGCACGATGGCTAGTTAGTTGGGCTAGTGTGGCCAATTAGCTAGGCCGCCGCCACATTTGTTTTTTCACCCCTTTTTTATCTCCTTGCCCGCAGGTAAATTTAAATATCCACTGCGGCGTTGCTCTGGTCTTTGGGTGCGGCAGGCGCGACTGGATTTATATTTTTTATTGACGGGAGCAGGCGCAGCAGCAATTAGTCAGGATGACTCCACCTATAGAACCCACTGCTCCCTGATGTGTGATACGTCTCCAACATATCTGTAATTTTTGATTGGTCCATGCTATTGTATGATCTATTTTGGATGTTTAATGGGCTTTAATATGCTCTTTTATATTATTTTTGGGACTAACCTATTAACCGGAGGCCCAGTGCCAATTTCTGTTTTTTTGCCTATTTTAGAGTTTCACAGAAAAGGAAATCCAGACGGAATGAAACCTTCATGATGATCTTTCTTGGACCGAAAGAAACCAGAAGACTTGGAGTTCAAGTCTAGAACTCCGTGAGGTGGCCACAAGGCAAGTGGGCGCACCGAGGGGGGTAGGCGCGCCCCCACCCTCGTGGGCCCCACGTAGCTCCACTGACATACTTCTTTCGCCTATATATACTCTTATACCCTAGATCGATCGCAAAGAGCCACAAAACCACTTTTCCACCGCCGCAACCTTCTGTACCCGTGGGATCCCATCTTGGGGCCTTTTCCGGCAATCTGCCAGAGGGGGAATCGATCACGGAGGGTTTCTCTCCGATGAAGCATGAGTAGTTTACCACAGACCTTCGGGTACATAGTTATTAGCTAGATGGCTTCTTATCTCTCTTTGATTCTCAATACAAAGTTCTCCTCGATGTTCTTGGAGATCTATTCGATGTAATATTCTTTCGTGGTGTGCTTGCCGATATCCGATGAATTGTGGGTTTATGAACAAGATTATCTATGAATATTATTTGGTTCTTGTCTGAATTCTTATATGCATGAATTGATATCTTTGCAAGTCTCTTCGAATTACCGGTTTAGTTTGGCCTACTAGATTGATCTTTCTTGTAATGGGAGAAGTGCTTAGCTTTGGGTTCAATCTTGCGGTGTCCTTTCCAGTGACAGTAGGGGCAGCAAGGCACATATTGTATTGTTGCCATCGAGGATAAAAAGATGGGGTTTATATCATATTACCTGAGTTTATCCCTCTACATCATGCCATCTTGATTAAATCGTTACTCTGTTCTTATGAACTTTATACTCTAGATGCATGCTGGATAGCGGTCGATGTGTGGAGTAATAGTAGTAGATGCAGAATCGTTTCGATCTACTTGAAACGGACGTGATGCCTATATTCATAATCATTGCCTAGATATTCTCATAACTATGCGCTTTTCTATGAATTGCTCGACAGTAATTTGTTCACCTACCGTAATACTTGCTATCTTGAGAGAAGCCACTAGTGAAACCTATGGCCCCCGGGTCTCTTTCTTATTATATTGCATCTCTTTTATTTACATCACATCTTGTTTACTATTTTGCAATCTTTACTTTCCAATCTATACAACAAAAATACCAAAAATATTTACTTTACTATCTTTATCACATCTCAGTTTTTCGAGTGACCGTGAAGGGATTGACAACCCCTTTATCGCGTTGGTTGCAAGGTTCTTGATTGTTTGTGCACGTACTAGGTGACTTGTGTGTTGTCTCCTACTAGATTGATACCATGGTTCTCTAAAACTGAGGGAAATACATACACTACTTTGCTGCATCAGCCTTTCCTCTTCAAGGGAAAACCAAGGCATGCTCAAGAGGTAGCAATGTGAAAAGTCGTCGACTAGTGTTTTCCCATGGTGAAAACCAAAAGATTCGCCCCGCTCCTCGGCTAGCTCCCTCCACCTTCCCGTAGATTGCATTGGCTTTCAGCCGTTTCACCCCCTTTTCTTCCTCTCCCCATTTCTTCAACCTGGTTCCATGGAGGCGCACCAAATCATGGAGTATGAGGTGAGGCGCCTGACACAGGAGCTCTAGGCCAAGGATGTGAAGCTCAGGGCCAAGGACGTGGAGCTCCGTGAGCTCAAGGAGGAGAGGAGTGCCATGCTCCTTGAGGGAGTCCTGGATTAGGGGGTCTCCGGGCAGCCGGACTATATCCTTTGGCTGGACTGTTGGACTATGAAGATACAAGATTGAAGACTTCGTCTCGTGTCCGGATGGGACTCTACTTGGCGTGGAAGGCAAGCTAGGCAATACGGATATGTATATCTCCTCCTTTGTAACCGACCTTGTGTAACCCTAGCCCCCTCCGGTGTCTATATAAACCGGAGTGTTTTAGTTCGTAGCACAACATACAATCATACCATAGGCTAGCTTCTAGGGTTTAGCCTCTCTGGTCTCGTGGTAGATCAACTCTTGTACTACCCATATCATCAATATTAATCAAGCAAGACGTAGGGTTTTACCTCCATCAAGAGGGCCCGAACCTGGGTAAAACATCGTGTTCCCTGCCTCCTGTTACCATCCGCCTTAGACGCACAGTTTGGGACCCCCTACCCAAGATCCGCCAGTTTTGACACCGACATTGGTGCTTTCATTGAGAGTTCCTCTGTGGCGTCATTGTTAGGCTTGATGGCTCCTTCTATCATCGATAGCGATGCAGTCCAGGGTGAGACTTTTCTTCCCGGAGATATCTTTGTGTTCGGCAGCTTCGCACTGCGGGCCAACTCGCTTGGCCATCTGGAGCAGATCGAAAGTTACGCCCCTGGCCACCAGGTCAGGATTGGAAGCATAAACTACACGGCTGATATCCGCGAAGACTTGATCTTCGGGGGATTCGAGCCTCTGCCCTGTGCGTCACGCGGTCATGATGAGTACGATTTAGCTCTACCATCAGATAGTGTTCAGGAGATCGCACCGGCAGCCACTCCGACCCTCAATTCAGAGCAAGTTGCACCGTCCATGGACGGGTGGATGGACCCCGCCACGGAGGCCTTACCCTCAGCGGCGATCGAGCCAAATATCGTCCTTACCTGTCACGAGAGCCGTGTTATCTAACTGCGAGATACTTCTCCGGCCACGGACTCCGAACTTCCTGCGCCCGTTCCTATCTAATCCGGTTGGGCGCCGATCATGGAGTTTACCTCCACGGATATCTTTCAACACTCGCCCTTTGGCGACATACTGAATTCATTAAAGTCTCTCTCCTTGTCAAGAGAGTCCTGCCCGAACTATGTCCGGCAGGATTGGGACGCGGATGACGGAGAAATTCGCCGTCCACCCACCACCCACTTAGTAGCCACTGTCGATGACTTAACCGACATGCTCGACTCCGACTCCGAAGACATCGACGGTATGGGCGACGATGCGGGAGACAAACAGGAACCACCGCCCACATGGCACTGGACGCCCACTTCATCACATGATGTATACATGGTGGACACACCAAAAGAAGATGACGACGAGGAACGGAAGGACGCAATGAAGGGTTGCCCCCTCGAGAAGTAGTCAAAGCGGCGGCGTAAGCGCCGCACCCAATCCCGCCTCGGCAGAAACAACGATCATGTAGACCCAACGTTAGAGCAGGGCAAACCAGCACCGGACCACGGCAACACGGAGAATCAAACCGAACAACCCGACTCTGTCGAAGATAATAGTCCGGACGACATCACACCGGACAGACACCCGGAGCAACAGAATGCCCATCAAAGGCTCGTTGCGACCGCGAGGAGTCTAAAAAAGCAGAAGCAAAGGCTCAAGGCTACACAAGACACACTCAGAATTAGATGGAGTAAAGTGCTCAACACAGCAGCAAAGTACGGCGGTAATCACCCCACCAAAAGCTACCCGAAGCGGAAGTTGCTACCCGAATTCGATGAGGAGGCCTTAGATCCCCCGCAACCAAAAATTAAAACGGCCATCTGGCCAGATAGACGACCTCACGGCCAACATAGAGCAGCAAACAACGCCGCACATAAGCCAATATGCGATCCACGCGAGAGCTCACATCAAAAGGACGGCGCAACCAGATCCATCTATGGACCACGCAAACGCGCTCCAGCATACGATGCAACACAACAAACATCCGAACAACGCGGTACACCAAGATACAGGGGTGCCGCACACCCCCTATGTTTCACCGACGAGGTGCTGGACCATGAATCTCCAGAGTGATTCAAACCCATAAACATAGAGGCATACGACAGAACAACAGACCCTGGGGTCTGGATTGAGGACTATATCCTCCATATCCATATGGCTCGAGGAGATGATCTCCACGGCATCAAGTATTTACCCCTCAAACTCAAAGGGCCAGCTTGGCACTGGCTTAAAAGCCTCCCCGAAAGCTCCATTGGAAGTTGGGAAGAGCTCGAAGACGCTTTTCGGGCAAATTTTCAAGGGACTTATGTCCGACCTTCGGACGCGGACGATTTGAGTCATATAACTCAACAGCTCGGAGAGTCAGCCCGAAAGCTTTGGAACAGGTTTCTTACTAAAAAGAACCAAATAGTCGACTGTCCGGACGCTGAAGCCTTGGCAGCTTTTAAGCATAGCATCCGCGACGACTGGCTTGCCAGACTGTCGGATTTCGGGTTCGAACACTGGGGTGCGCGCGGAGATTTCGCTTCCTACCTACCTGCACCCCTCCGCCACGCTAGGATCAAAACTATGGGAAGAACAGCACAAGAGACTCAGGGTTTATACTGGTTCGGGCCACCGTTGTGGTGTAACACCCTACTCTAGTATGTGGTGTGGTGGATTGTCTTTTGGGCTGAGGATGATGAACAGTGCAAGGATGAACAGCCTTGCGAGGGTCTATTCTTGGCTGGGGCGATGAACTGCTGGGAGGAGTTCAGTCACCTTTCTCTCTCTCTCTCTCTCTCTGTCTCTCTAACCAGTCGATGCCTTGCCATGTGGGCGGCTGGTCCTATTTATAGAGGCCCTGGTCCTCTCCCCAAATATTGAGCGGGAAGGGAGCCAACAATGCCGGGCTAATTTAAAGGGGGACAGCAAGTATCAGCTACCCTGACAAAAGTAATCTTCGCCTGCGCAAAGCTCTGGTGATGACGCCGTCTTGGGCTCCACAGTGACCTCCGTCTCGTAGTCTTCCTAGTCTTGGTCTCGTTGCACCGAAATGGCAACCTTTGCCTGATGCCTCGGTACTCCGCGGCTACGCTTGCCTCCTTTGCACCAAAGAGGAAAAGAGGACGCTGTGCGGGCTGGCGCTTGCCAGGCGCCCCCGGTCGTCATGGCTTGCGTCACGGGCACCTCGCGAGGTACCCTGCCTTGATCTCTCCACTTCCTCGCGAGCCAGCCTGACGAGGCCGTGCCTGAGGAAGCTCCGTGTCGTCCGCCCCGCGAGGCTTGGCCCCTCGCGAGGGTCTTGAGTTTGTGTTGGTGAGGATGGGCCGTGCTGGGCCCCCCTTTGAGCCTCGCCGCAGGCCGTAGGTAGGCAAGTCTGGGGACCCCCGTTCCCAGAACGCCGACAGCAGCCCCCGGGCCCAAGGCGCGCCCGGACTTGGCCGTGCAAGGAGGCGGAAGGGCAAGAGCGAAGCGCCACGGGCCCTAACAGCCTGCGGCCTTGGGCGCCGCGTGGCGGTTGATTGGACGAGGGCGTCTCCACTTCCCCATGATGCCTCGGCAACTGCACGGATTGGACAAGTCCCTGCATGCAAAGCGGGTCATAATTACCTGCGATCGTGGGGGCCGTTGGACGGCCATCGCCAACCATAAGTATGGACCGATGCGCGCCCTTCCAGTTCATCCCCCCTTGCTTCTCCTCTTTCTTCATGGCCCCGTCGAAGAGGTTCTCGGCTGCCGAGAAGGGGAAGGCTTGCCGGGTTGAGCCCGCCTCAACCCCACCCAAGCGCGGCCGAGGCCGCCCTCGTAAACATCCTGTGGCTACCTCGGTGGCTCCCCGCGGCCGTGGAGGCGATCTTCAGCTCAACGACGGGTGGATTGCTGCAGCCGGGGGGCGGGCTCCGGCTGCGTGTCCCCCCAGACCGCTCGTTCGTGCTGCTGAAGTGCTGGTGGAGTTTGTCGTGTGGTCGGCGGAGCCGGCTAGCACCCGGCTTCCGCTCCCGCGCTTCCTCCTTGGTGAGCTCCCGGCCGGCGCCCCGGGCGGCCTCTAGATCCAGGCCAACGGCTGCTGCAGCCGGGCCTCATGGGTCTCTCTGGAGGTCTCCACGGCCAGGAGCCTGTCCCTGGCCCGCGGTTGGCAGAAGTTTGCCCGCGCGCGTGGCCTGAGCCGTTGGTGCACCCTACACTTCAAGTTCGACGGCGACGCCACCCTCTACATGAGGGTGTTTGGGGAAGATGGTCGCCCCGCAGGGTGTTGCCCCGAGGGTGACGACCTCGGCTGGGAACCCGGCTCCGGCGATGATGGTGAGGGCAGCACTCGCGCGGCTAGCGGCGCTCGGGGTTCCTCAAGCTTCTCCGGTTCTTCTTCAGGTGGCGACTCCGCTAGCGGTGGCCGTGGTCAGCCTCCACGCCACCGTATCTGCTTGGGGGTGGCAACGTGTCTGCCCGTCGTCGCGCCCTGGTGAAGCGCGAGAGGGAGTCTGCCTGAGCTCCGGAGGCAGCTCGGGCCTTCCCTGTGGGCCGGTGTGAGGTGAGCCGCGCCGGATTCGTTCTTCCTTTTCCCTTTTTCCTGCGTAACAAAGACAATTGTGCGGAGCCCCGCAGGGGTGTGTATGGGTTATTGTTGTTAATTATCGTCTGCTTTCTTTACCGTACCTTCCGGCTATGTATCCGAGCGTGGATAGCTCCTGGCCCCGGCCGGGGGGGGGGGGGGGGCGACCGACCCAGGCCCTGTGTTTGTGTCGCGGTGCCCGAGGGGCATGGACTGGAGGGGTGCTCCTGCAAGGGTCCCAGGTCGTGGACCCTTTGAATGACTAGGGTAGGGACACTCGCGAGGGCGCAAGGCTCCCCCCTCGCGAGGCCTTGCGCAAGAGAAATTGAGGCAGGAGAGCGAAAAGCCAAAGGACCGCAAGCCAAAGATGGCAATAACTTCAATAAAACTCCAAATGAGAAGGAACAAGCCAACTGCGGAAAGAAAATGATAAGCCGTGTCCGGCACCTAATCTAGTCTTCGACGTCTTCTCACCAGCGCGGAGCTAAGTGCTGCCACTGGGCGTGGGAGGGAGCCCCAGGGCCTGAGGCCGGCGCTCCTGAGACTCCGGGGCGTGTACAGCCGCAACTCATTATTACGTGAGAGTGTCACGGGCGGCGAGCTTCATAGGCATTGGCCTTCTTCACAGGCTCCGGGCCTTTTCCAAAACGCGACAGCTTCACAGGCACTCGCCTTGCCTCATAGGCTCTGGGTCTTTTCCAAAACGTGATAGCTTCACAGGCACTCGCCTTGCTTCACAGGCTCTGGGCCTTTTCCAAAACACGATAGCTTCACAGGCACTCGCCTTGCTTCACAGGCTCTGGGCCTTTTCCAAAATGCAATAGCTTCACAGGCACTCGCCTTGCTTCACAGGCTCTGGGCCTTTAACAAAACGCGATAGCTTTACAGGCACTCGCCTTGCTTCACAGGCTCTGGGCCTTTTCCAAAACGCGATAGCTTCACAGGCACTCTCCTTGCTTCATAGGCTCTGGGCCTTTTCCAAAACGCGATAGCTTCACAGGCTCTGGGCCTTCTCAGGGGTAGAACCTCCGGAGGTGCTGGATGTTCCATGCATTCTGGACCGACACTCCCTCCTGAGTCTCCAAACGCGTGGAGCCGGGCCTGGAAAGATGAACAACCTTGAACGGGCCCTCCCACATGGGAGAGAGCTTGTGCAATCCCTCCTTGGAGAGAACCTGCCTGAGCATGAGGTCTCCTACCTCAAGAGTCCTGGGGCGGATATTGTGGCAGTGATATCGCCGCAGTGCTTGTTGGTACCTCGCCGCTTGTAGTGCGGCTTCCCGGCGACGCTCCTCCCCCAGCACAAGGTCCGTCCCCCGCATGGCGTCCTGTTGCGCCTCGTCGAACGCCAGGACCCGCGCGGAGCGACGTCTGACCTCGTGAGGGAGGACTGCTTCTGCTCCGAAGAACAGGAAGAACGAGGTCTCTCCAGTCGGCTTGCTCGCGGTGGTGCGGATGGACCACAACATAGACTGTAGCTCGTCGTACCAACCTCTGCTGCAGGCCTCCAGCTTCTTCTTGAACGTCTTGGTCTTGAGGCCCCTCAGGACCTCCGTGTTGGCTCGCTCGGCCTGGCCGATGCTTCGGGGGTGCGCCACCGAAGCGTAGCATATCTGCGTTCCAAGGTTAGCACAGTATGTTTTGAAGAGGTTACTGGTGAACTGCAAACCGTTGTCCGTGATGATGCGATTCGGCACCCCGAACCGGCTCACGATGCCCTTGATGAACTTGACTGCCGAACCCGCTGGAATGGTGCGGACAGCCTCCACTTCAGCCCACTTGGTGAACTTGTCCACGGCAACGTAAAGGTAGCGGTAGCCCCTTGGCGCCCGAGGAAACGGACCCAAGATGTCGAGCCCCCAGACTGCGAATGGCCACGAAAGGGGGATAGTCTGCGAGCCTCCTGCCGGCTGATGGATCTGCTTGGCGTGGAACTGGCAGGCCTCACAAGCTTTCACTAGTTCAACGACGTCATTGAGCGCGGTGGGCCAATAAAACCCACTGCGGAATGCCTTGCCAACAAGGGTCCGTGATGACGAAAGATGTTCGCAGTCTCCGCCGTGTATATCTTCCAGTAGTTCCTTTCCTTGCTCCCTGGAGATGCAGCGCAAGGATACATCATTTGGTCGCTTCCGGTAGAGCTCTCCATCTTTGATTCAGTATGCCGTTGCCTGGCGCGCCACTCGCTCTGCTTCCTCCTCCTTCTCCGGCAGGGTCCCTTGCGTTAAGTAGCTCCGGAGCTCCGTGATCCAACATCCCTCCTGAGGTTCCATCGTCAGGAGCAGGCATGCTCCCGAGGCCGGGCCACAAGCCGGAGCTCCTGAGGCAGGTGGCTGAGGGAGCTCCTCCTTGGGCTAAGCCGTGTTTGATAATGATGGTAAGGCTGAAGGTTTGAAGAGCCACTCCTCGAAAATGCCAGGCTCCTGAGGTAACCGCCTGGACACGCGTTTGGCGATGTCGTCGGCTTCCTGATTGGTGCCACGGGGCACATGCTGTAACTCCAACCCCCGAAACTGCTTCTCCATCCTGCGGACCTCTGCAAGGTAGGCCTCCATGTGCTGATCCTTCGGCTCATACATCTTGTTGGAGAAATTAACAAGGAGCTGCGAATCGCCCTTGATGGTGAGGCGTTTCACCCCCAGGGCAGCTGCGGCCTTCAGGCCCGCTATTAAACCTTCATACTCTGCTATGTTGTTCGAGACCTTTTCACCTTGCTGGAAACAGAGCTGCACGGCGTAATAGAGCTTGTCCTGGGTGGGCGATATAAGCACCGCCCCAGCCCCAGCGCCGTGTCTGGAGAACACCACATCGAAGTACATGACCCAGCCTTCTGGCACCTCGCTTCCCGGGGATAGGGACCAATCCTCATCGGCCTTGAGGCCTGGTGCCTCCGTCCATTCTGCCACAAAATCCGCCAACGCTGCTCCCTTGATGACCCTGGTCGTGCTGAATTCGAGCTGAAATGCTTGTAGTTCTATGTTCCACTCAGCGACCCTTCCAGCTGAATTAGGGCTCCTGAGCACTCTCTCCAGGGGGTATGATGAGACGACCTTGATGGGGTGACCCTGAAAATAGTGCCTCAGCTTGCGCAACGCCACCAGTAGCGCGAGGAGGAGTTTCTGAGGCATGGGGTACCGTGCTCTTTCATCCCGCAACACTGTGCTGACGAAGTATACTGGGTGTTCAACGAGGTGGAGTGCGTCAGTGCTGGTGGCCTATTTCGGAGACCGTGGCGCCTCTTGAGGCGATGAGGCCTCCTGAGTTTGGTCATCTGGAAGAGGGGCCTCTTCCGCCTCTGGTGCGCCCCTCTGCGGCAGCTGATCCTCCTCAGCCACGGTGGCGGTTTCTGTAGGCCTTCCTCGTCCCTGTTCTGCCTTGTCCCGGGCCACTGCCGTGGTTTTGATCCGACGCTCCTCCCTGACTGCCACCAGGGCTACGCTGGCAGAGTAGGGAGTGGCGGCGAGGTAAAGTACTAGGGGCTCTTGAGGGCGCGGAGCCACCATGACCGGTGGGCTGGTCAGGTATTTCTTGAGATCCTGGAACGCCTTGTCGGCCTCTTCAGTCCACTTGAAGGGCCCCTTTTTCTTCAATAGCTGGAAAAAAGGTAGCGCTCGCTCTCCCAGCTTGGAGATGAAGCGCCCTAGCGCAGTCACGCGCCCTGTGAGCTTCTGCATTTCTCTGAGGGTCTTTGGCGGGCTCATGTCTTCCACCACCTTAACCTTCTCCGGGTTAGTCTCGATGCCTCGGTGAGACACGAGGAAACCCAAGAGCTTGCCCGAGGGGACCCCGAACACACACTTCTCTGGGTTGAGCCGTAGGTTCAATGTGTTGAGGCTCGCGAAGGTTTCCTCTAGGTCTTGTATCAAGGTCCTGGCCTCCCGATATTTTACCACGATGTCATCGACGTAAGCTTCGACATTCTTCCCGAGTTGTGGGCCCAAGGTGATATGCAACAGCCGCTCAAAGGTCGCCCCTGCGTTACGCAGCCCAACGGCAGGCAGGTGTAGCAGTACACCCCACACGGGGTTAGGAAGGCTGTCTTCTCGACGTCTTCTACCGCCATCTTGATCTGGTGATACCCAGAGAAGGCATCCAGGAAGCATAGCAGGTCGCATTCCGCAGTGGAATCGGCGATCTGGTCGATGCGGGGGAGCGGGAATGGATCCTGCGGGCACGCTGTGTTGAGGTTGGTGAAGTCGACACACATGCGTTCCTTCCCTGCCTTCTTCGGCACAATGACAGGGTTGGCCAACCAATCTGGGTATCTGACCTCGCGAATGACCCCAGCGGCCTCTAATTTGCGGGTCTCTTGGACGATGAAGGCCTGCTTTTCTGTGGACTGCCGCCTGGCCTTCTGCTTCACAGGGCGCACATTGGGGCACACGTTGAGGTGATGCTCGATTACACTCCTGGGGATCCTTGCCAGCTGGTCTGGCTCCCAAGCGAATACCTTCTTGTTTGTGTGCAGGAACCCGACCAGGGCCTCCTCCTGCTCGGGTTTGAGGTGAGCACCTATGGTGAAAGTGGCGTTGGTGGACCCGTCCTCGTCGACGGGTATCTGCTTGGTTTCTGCCTTGTCTTGGGTGAACAACTGCTTCTTCTTGGCGGGCGCAGCCCCCTTGGGCTCGGGGGCCTCCAAGTCGGCGAGTTGTGCCGACGCTGCTGCCTTGTAAACGAGCTCGAGCACCCGTAGAGCATCACTGGTATCCCCATGCAGGGTGAGGACACCGCTGCTCCCGGGCATCTTCATGAGGTTGTACGCCGGGTGCGTCGCGGCCATGAACTGGGCTAGCACTGGGTAGCCGAGGATGGCGTTGTAAGGGAGGCTGATGGGGGTGATGTCGAAGTCGACCAGCTCCGTGCGGAAGTTATCGTAGGTGCCGAAAGTCACTGGGAGCCAGATCTATCCCAAGGAGCTGGACGGCTTGCCCCCAACGCCTGAGAAGGGCCGGCTGGGTTGCAGCCATTCTACGGGTATGTGGAAGAGGTTGAAGGCCTCAACCGAGAGCACGCTGAGGCCCGCGCCGCCATCAATGAGGGTCCTGGTGACGGCCACCTAGCAGATGGTGGGGGTGCACAACATGGGGAGCGCGCCCGAGCAGGCCGAGTTGGTGGGGTGGTCCTCCGTGCTGAAGGTCGGGCCGGTCTCGGGCGCCGCCCAATCTAGGGGAGCCCGTTGCCGCATGGAAACAGCGCTGACCCGGTGGATGAACGGCTTGATGTGGTGACTTGTGGGCGGCGCCTGCGAGCTGCCCAGGGGGGCCGCGACGACCGGGGGTGTTGGTGTGGCGCGATGGGACGGCGCAGGAGAGCCCCCTGCGGCGCGGACGAGCTCGGCGACGCGGTTGAGCCATTCCTTGTAGACGTTGCCGGTGGGACGGCAGCGCAGGAGCTCGTCTGCCGCGATGAGTGCAGCCCGAGCCTCTATGGGCGCGCGGAGCGCGTAGGACGAAGACCCAGCTGGAGAGAGTGAGGGAGTTGCGGTGCCGCCGTCTTGGCGCACGAATGGGTGCTGGGACGATGCTTGCTGCTCGTCCCCTGCCGGGCCGGTGGCGGCGTTGACGGCAGGTGACGGGGACCGCGAGGACGCCCGCCGGCAGGGGCTGTCTGGGCGACGCGGGAAGCGAGGGCGGCCCGGCGCTCCGCGCGGGCCCGACGAGCATCAGACATGAGCATGATGGTCGGAGGAGAACGGGGTGGTGAAAGACGAATTCCGGCGCACCCCTACTTGGCGCGCCAAATGTCGGATTTTGGGTTCCGGCAGACCCTTGAGGTTCGAACACTGGGGTGCGCGCGGAGATTTCGCTTCCTACCTACCTGCACCCCTCCGCCACGCTAGGATCAAAACTATGGTAAGAACAGCACAAGAGACTCAGGGTTTATATTGGTTCGGGCCACCGTTGTGGTGTAACACCCTACTCCAGTGTGTGGTGTGGTAGATTGCCTCTTGGGTTGAGGATGATGAACAGTGCAAGGAAGAACAGCCTCGCGAGGGTCTGTTCTTGGCTGGGGCGATGAACTGCTGGGAGGAGTTCAGTCAGCTTTCTGTCTCTCTCTCTCTCTCTCTCTCTAACCAGTCGATGCCTTGCCATGTGGGCGGCTGGTCCTATTTATAGAGGCCCTGGTCCTCTTCCCAAATATTGAGCGGGAAGGGAGCCAACAATGGCGGGCTAATTTAAAGGGGGACAACAAGTATCAGCTACCCTGACAAAAGTAGTCTTCGCCTGCGCAAAGCTCTGGTGATGACGCTGTCTTGGGCTCCACGGTGACCTCCGTCTCGTAGTCTTCCTGGTCTTGGTCTCGTTGCACCGAAATGGCAACCTTTGCCTGATGCCTCGGTACTATGCGGCTGCGCTTGCCTCCTTTGCACCAAAGGGGAAAAGAGGACGCTGCGCGGGCTGCCACCCGCCTGGCGCCCCCGGTCGTCATGGCTTGCGTCACGGGCACTTCGCGAGGTACCCCGCCTTGATCTCTCCACTTCCTCGCGAGCCAGCCTGATGAGGCCGTGCATGAGGAAGCTCCGTGTCGTCCGCCCCGCGAGGCTTGGCCCCTCGTGAGGGTCTTGAGTTTGTGTTGGTGAAGATGGGCTGTGCTGGGGCCCCCTTTGAGCCTCGCCGCAGGCCGCAGGCAGGCAAGTCTGGGGACCCCCGTTCCCAGAACACCGACACAGACACCTCGGCCAAGAAAAGCCAAGAATAATGGCAGCATTAACAAGCCTCATGACTCGCTTTTGCGCGGGTGAGGATAGCTGGCTAGCCAGATGCGGCACCAGCAACCCTGGTACATCCGAACTTAGAAATGGAAACGGGAAATCACGGCGCAGTAAAAATAATAAGCGCCAGAATAAAGAAGACAGCCCGAAGAGCACCTCAATAGAGATAGCCGAAAACTGACTGTCATGATATAGCATGAGACTGGTCAACCACTCGATGACCTATCGGAATGTTAAAATTCCTCCGCCTTAACAAAGGGCCATTTCCCGGCCAGGCATGTACGCACCCCGAATTCGGGAGAGTGCGGAGCCACCAGGGGCTATATAGTAGCCCCACTGTCAAACTCCTATGGCCAAGTGAAAGTGTTAAAGCATTATAGTACGGTTGCCTAGTTCGCTGCGCCATCACCTCCTTATTAGGACCAACATGTTGGATTAAGTGTGAATATGCATCTTCTGCGAACACCCCTGCATTATATGCGTGGGGGCTAAAGCCGACGACTGCAATCCTTCAGGTTATACACATGTATACATAAACAGCCGCACATGAGGCATCATATTACTTTCGGGCAAAAGTATAAATATAGCCTTAATAAATTTCATAAAAACATTGTGTTTACAATGGGAATACATGTCACTCAAACATAATATTCTTTGAGCACTGGGCCTCTAACCAACGAGCGCCCTCGAGAACTTCTTCCAAATAGTGCTCGGCAGCCACTCGGCCAATGGCCGAACCCTGCGCCACAACAGTGGTAGCATCCATCTCCGCCCAGTATTGTTTGACATGGGCAAGGGCCATACGCGAGCCCTCTATACACGCCGACCTCTTCATCACATTGATGCGCGGCACCGCTCCAAGGATCTGCTGCACTAAGCTGAAATAGCTGTTTGGCTTCGGTTTTTCCGGCCACAGCTGATCTACGACGGACCTCATGGCGAGTCCGGACAACCTGTTGAGCTCGGCCCATTCGGCTAGCTGATCAATCAATGGAAGTGGATGCTGTCGGTGTTTTGGGAACGGGGGTCCCCAGACTTCCCTGCCTGCGGCCTGCGGCGTGGCTCAAAGGGGGGGCCCAGCACGGCCCATCTTCACCAACACAAACCCAAGACCCTCGCAAGGGGCCAAGCCTCGTGGGGCGGACGATGCGGAGCTTCCTCAGGCGCGGCCTCGTCAGGCTGGCTCGCGAGGAGGCGGAGAGATCAAGGCGGGGTACCTCATGAGGTGCCATGACGCAAGCCATGACAACCAAGGGCGCCAGGCGGGTGCGAGCCCGCGCGGCGCCCTCCTTTCCTCTTTGGTGCAAAGGGGGCAAGCGCAGCCGCGGAGTACTGAGGCATCAGGCAAAGGTTGCCATTTCGGTGCAACGAGACCAAGACCAGGAGGACTACGAGAAGGAGGTCACCGTGGAGCCCAAGACGGCGTCATCACCAGAGCTTTGCGCAGGCGAAGACTACTTTTGTCACGATAGTTGATACTTGCTGTCCCCCTTCAAATTAGCCCGCCATTGTTGTCTCCCTTCCCGCTCAATATTTGGGAAGAGGACCAGGGCCTCTATAAATAGGACCAGCCACCCACATAGCTAAGGGGTCGAAGGGTCTCTAGGGGTCGGCTGGTTGGAAGCAGAGAGAGAGAGAGAGAGAAAGGCAACTGAACTCCTCCCAACAGTTCATCGCCCCAGCCAAGAACAGACCCTCGCGAGGCTGTTCTTCCTTGTATTGTTCATCATCATCAGCCCAAGAGGCAATCCACATACCACAAACTGGAGTAGGGCATTACACCACAACGGTGGCCCGAACCAGTATAAACCCTGTGTCCCTTGTGTTGTTCTTTCGATAGTTCTGATCCTAGCATGGCGGAGGGGTGCAAGTAGGTAGAAGGTGAAATCTCCGCGCGCACCCCAGTGTTCGAACCTCAAGGGTCTGCCAGAACCCAAAATCCGACATTTGGCGCACCAGGTAGGGGTGCGCCGGAATTCGTCCTCCATCACCCCGTTCTCCTCCGACCATCACGCTCATGTCTGACGCTCGTCGGGCCCGCGTGGAGCGCCGGGCCGCCCTCGCTTCCCGCGTCGCCCAGACAGCCCCTGTCGGCGGCGTCCTCGCCGTTCACCATCACCTGCCGTCAACGCCGCCACCGGCCTGGCGGGGGACGAGCAGCAAGCATCGTCTCAACATCCATCCGTGCGCCAAGACAGCCGCACCACAACTCCCTCGCTCGCCCCAGCTGGATCTTTGTCCCGCGCGCTCCGCGCGCCCATGGAAGCTCGGGCTGCACTCATCGCAGCAAACGAGCACCTGTGCTACCGTCCCGTCGACGACGTCTACGAAGAATGGCTCGACCGCGTCGCCGAGCTCGTCCGCGCCGCAGGGGGCTCTTCCGCGCCGTCCGTCCCGCTGCACCGCACCCCGCCTCGCGCGGGCGACGAGGCTCGGGCGGCGCCCCGGCCGCCTCCTCCTCAAGAAGACGCCATGGCTCCAAGGCGCGTGGCCCCTGGATGGAACCCGCTCCGTCAGGTGCCAGCGCAGCAAGAACAGAGCTGCCAAGAAGTCCTTCGCCTGCAAGAAGCTGCTCGGGCGCTCCCTGCTCCAGCACATCGCAACCATCCTCCTGCTCCAGCACATGGGGACATGCAGGACGAGGCCCTCCATCACCCAAGGCCTCCCGTGGCCACAGCAGGCTGTCGCGCCTTCACCACCGAATTACGCAGCGTTGCGTGGCCCGGCAAGTTCAAGCCAGACCTGCCTCCTCGCTATGACGGCACAGCCGACCCTGCGAAGTTCCTCCAGCTCTACGAGCTGCGCATCGAAGCTGCCAACAAAGACGAGAAGGTCATGGCGAATTGGTTTCCCATGGCGCTCAAGGACGGGGCCCGCACCTGGCTCCTGAACCTGGCTCCAGGCACAATCTCCTCCTGGGAAGACATGCGCACCTGCTTCATCGCCAACTTCCAAGGTACTCGTGACCGGCCACCCGCCGTGAGCGACATGCGGCGCATCAAGCAACAGCCCGGGGAGACCCTGCAGAAGTACATCCAGCACTTCAACAACGCACGCCTCAAGATCCCCAGGGTGACTGAGGAGGCCATCATCTCAGCTTTCTCCGACGGCGTGCGCGACGTCAAGATGAAGGAGGAGCTGGCGATGCATGAAGACCCGTGCACTTCTTTGGAGCTATTCAACTTGGCAAACAAGTGCGCCAGGGCTGAGGAGGGGCGACTCTCCCTCCTCGAGCTGCCTGCTGCAGATCCAGAAGAGAAGAAGCTCAAGGCCAAGGATGTGAAGCACAAGGGGGCTGCAGTGCTCGCGGCAGAACCAGACACCAAGCGGGGCAGAGATCAGCCAGAACCTCCCATGGGCAGCCGGTACTGCGTGTACCACGACCTCCACACCCACAACATCAACGAATGCCAAGAACTCCGAGCCGTGCAAGAAGGAAGGATCGGCCGTCGCCCTGACCGCGGTGACCGGGACTACGGCCGAGGAGGAGGAAGGAACGTAGGACGCTGGGAAGACCGTGGCCCGCGCCAGGGGTGGCGCGACCAACCTCACGAGGATTGCTGGCAAGACCCGCCTCGCGAGGGAGGCTGGAGGGATCAGCCTCGCGAGGATCGCCCGCAAGGCAACGCAGGCCTCCCACCGCTGCCGCCGCAGCCAAGGAGAAACGAGGACCGCCACCAGGACGAGGAGGCTGGGGCTTCCAGGAGCCGCGCGTGATCGCCTGCATCCTGGGCGGAGCACAAGCCCCAGCCTCTCAACGCATCTTCAAGCCGTTCGCCCGCGAAGTGAATGCAGCCCTCCCCAGGCTCGAAGCCACACGCCCTCTCAGGTGGTCGGCATGGGCCATCACCTTCAACTCAGCAGATCAACTCAAGTGCGCAGCTACAGCCGGAGTCCTCCCGATACTTTGTTCCCCAATCATCAGCAACGTGGTGGTCACCAAGACCCTCATTGATGGCGGGGCAGGGCTCAACGTCCTGTCCGTAGAGACATTCATCAACCTCCAAGTGCCCTACAACCACCTTCAGCCAACCAAGCCCTTCTCCGGTATCACCGACGGCTCCACGGTCCCGATCGGGCAGGTCCACCTCCCTGTCACCTTCGGGGCACGCGACAACTACCGCACCGAGCTCATCGACTTCGACGTCGCTCACATCCGCCTGCCGTACAATGACATCCTTGGGTACCCAGCGTTGGCCAAGTTCATGGCCGTAACTCACCACGGCTACAACGTCCTCAAGATGCCGGGAAGCGGCGGAGTCATCATGGTGCCTTGTGAAAAGAAGGACGCGGTGTTTTCCCTGGAACGAGCCTTTCAGGCCGCATCACTGGAAGACCCGGATCGCGGCAGCAGGAGGCTTCCCGAGGCCGCCCCCAAGAAGAAGAAGACGTCATCCGGCCTGGCCCCTCAGGAGGCTGGCCCCTCTGGGACCGTGCCTGCCCAGGGGGGAACCTCCTTCCATCGCATAGGAAAGCGCGCCCGGCGCCCTCCTAAGGCAGGGCTCGGGGGCTCTCCCCTGGAGGGCCACCAACCTAGCTAGGGTCACGAGGGAGGTGCTTGGGCACCACATGGAGGCGTGTTTCGAAGCACGTTTCCCCCAAGAAGGAGCAAGGCTAGGAGATCCAGACCCGCAGGAGTTCGTCAGCAAGGCCATTCAGGAGTTACAGGAGTCAAGAGTCATGAGAGGTGGCCGCCGCCTACTAACAGTGGCTCCCCATCCAGGTGAGGATGGTGGGCTGCGTGTCTGCATCGACGTACCAGGGCTCAACCGAGTCGCCTCCCTGTGGCACCTCTGGCCCTCGCAAGCGGGGCGCTGCGGAGGTCCACCCCACAGCTACGTTCGCATGCCTTACAACTTGCCAAGCGCGGCTGACACGCACCAACGCCTCACGAGGAGCACCACGGAGGCACAAGAGGACAGGCGCTCCGCAGCCCTGGCAGAGGTGGAGATGGTCCGTGAGGAACCGCCAGCGCCTCCGGAGCCTCCCGAGGCCCCTGGGCCTGGGGGCTCATGAGGATCGGCTTCCACAGCCCACCGAGCCGCCTACACCAACACCCCTTCGTCTTCAGCGTCATCAGGTGACATCTTTCAAGTTTCACTTCCAGCTGGGAGCGCCCCCAGGGCTGCATTATTCCTAGGCCGAATGGGTCCGTCCCTACGGCATGTATCCCTTTTATTTCATGTCGATTAGCTTACCTTGTTGGGGGCGCCCCTCGAGCTGCATGATCCCCAAGTCGCTCGGGCCTGACCCAGTGATCTCCGCATCCCCGGCATCTATTTGAACGAATCCACTCCTTCGCGGCTAATGTGTTTTACCTAGTTGCCTGCTCAGCTGACGCCAACTAACAGAGCTGCTCCCAAATGGCACGACGCTTGCGCATGGGTCCGTCCCTGCAATGCCGACAAACCTGGATGGCTGAGCTCTGGCCACGGCAGCCCTGCATAGCATCACCTCATCAAGCCTTCAGTGCCTCACTACCCCTCGGAAGCAACAACGGCTGACCGTTAATTGTATGGCAACCCCTTGCTTTTTCTATGATGGACCTGTAGGACCTCCTGAAGGAGCCGCGTTAGGCGAGGCTCTTGCTGTGCCTCCTTCGCTCTCACCCATGCGAACCGCTTGCACGTTAAAGGGGGGTGCCTGAGCAACGCGACTCAGGGCTCCAACTGGCTCTCCAGCCCTCACCCTCTGGCCTTGACCACGGCATCGCGACCTGGCATACCAGCGACGGCTGAGATTCGCTCGAGGGCCGGGACCCGAGGACATAGAGCAAAAAGGGGAGCAAAGGCAAGAGGGGAGAGACACACAAGGACCTCGCCGAGCAACCTCGCGCCTGCCGATGCACGGACCCGGCCACACACCAGAGAGCGGAACCTGATCCTTGAGATAAGTCATCACCCGAAAGCACCAGCTACCGTGGCACAATCCCCACACCTAATGCTATCCCATGTTAGCGACGTCACTCCCCTTTCTCACCGAACGACGGCTGCTTGGGCGCCAAAAGGGGACCTCCTGAGCATCGCGACTCAGGGGCTCTTACCGGACTCCGGGTCACTCACCTCCTGGCCTTGACCACGGCATCGCAACCTGGCATACCAGCGACGGCTGATGCCGCCTTGGGACTGGGACCTGTCGACGAAGAGCACCAAGCCCTCGTGAGGTTCGAAAGGGAGGACCGAGCTAAGACAGGATGAGCAACTCACGCAATTCTATGACAAGGGTTATATTAACAAAACAGGATCACATGCACCTTACAAGCCCCCGTGGGGCACGTTTTTGGTTCCTCGCAGGGAACAGATCCTGAAGAGACGCGAACTATGCGCAAAGCTACAAAAGACGCCATCATCAACAGTGGGTCTTCAAGCACCGACGCCAACCCCATCCAGATCAGAGTCGGCGGCGGCCTGATGAGCCCGTCCTGCTCCAGGAGCGGCGCCGGCTCGGGGGCTCATAGCTGTCGTCGCTCGTCTCCGGAGTCGCGAAGGGCTCGCCAGAGTCGCTGGAGCCTCCGACGTCTCCAACGCCTGAGGAGCCACCAAGGGAGCGGTTGGCGAGCCCATTCCTCGTCGCAGCAGGGCCCTGGCCGCCTTCACCGGGGCAGCACTCTAGTCGGCGCCCGTTCGCGTCGAAGACCTTGAAGAGCATCATCGAAGCACCGTCATAGTCCAAGTGGACCGCGAAGACGCCCCTTGTCCTGCAAACCCGGGCGATCTCTCTCCAGCCCCGAGTCATGTAGACCTCGCCCGGGGTGACGACCGCGACCTCTGCCTCGGTCGCGAGGGTGCTGCAGCCAGAGCTCCAGAGGCTCCCCCTGCGGGATGATGGAGGCAAAGAAGGGAGGAAGGAGGATCCAAGATTGAAGAGGAATGGCGACGTGGAGCACGAACTCTTGGGAGGAGCCCTCGGTGTGGACCCCAGGGGGGACGACCCACACCTTCGTGACTCGTCGGCGCCGACGGCGGTGCCGCCCGTGGTGGTCAGCACCAGCTCCTTCGGGGCCCTCTACGTGGGTGTACAATGGAAGCGGGAACCCCGGCGGCGCCCGCTCGCCGCAAGGCCTCGACACCACCTGGAGAGCCCCCTCGTCCGGGCCACGAGGGGTGAGCTGTTTCTTCGGCGGAAGTGGGTCTGGTCCCTCTCGGGGGGCCTTTCCCTTCTCTGCCGTCGAGAACCGGTGGATGGGAGCCATCACGGCAAGACGGAGCAAGAATCGGGAAGAAGGAGAAGCAAGGAGGGATGGACTGGAAGGGCGCACGACATTCCGTACTTATAACCGGCGGAGGCCAACCGCCGACCTCCACGATCGCAGGTAATCATGACCCGTTTTGCATGCAGGGACTTGTCCAATCCGTGCAGTTGCCGAGGCACCGTGGGGAAGTGGAGACGCCCATGTCCAGTCAACCGCCACGCGGCGCCCAAGGCCGTAGGCTGTTAGGGCCCGCGGCGCTTCGCTCTTGCCCTTCCGCCTCCCTGCACGGCCAAGTCCGGGTGCGCCTTGGGCCCGGGGGCTACTGTCGGCGTTCTGGGAACGGGGGTCCCCAGACTTGCCTGCCTGCGGCCTGCGGCGTGGCTCAAAGGGGGGGGGCAAGCACGGCCCATCTTCACCAACACAAACCCAAGAACCTCGCGAGGGGCCAAGCCTCGCGGGGCGGACGACGCGGAGCTTCCTCAGGCGCGGCCTCGTCAGGCTGGCTCGCGAGGAGGCGGAGAGATCAAGGCGGGGTACCTCACGAGGTGCCATGACGCAAGCCATGACGACCAAGGGCGCCAGGCGGGTGCCAGCCCGCGCGGCGCCCTCCTTTCCTCTTTGGTGCAAAGGGGGCAAGCGCAGCCGCGGAGTACCGAGGCATCAGGCAAAGGTTGCCATTTCGGTGCAACAAGACCAAGACCAGGAGGACTACGAGACGGAGGTCACCGTGGAGCCCAAGACGGCGTCATCACCAGAGCTTTGCGCAGGCGAAGACTACTTTTGTCAGGATAGTTGATACTTGCTGTCCCCCTTCAAATTAGCCCGCCATTGTTGGCCCCCTTCTCGCTCAATATTTGGGAAGAGGATCAGGGCCTCTATAAATAGGACCAACCACCCACATAGCTAAGGGGTCGAAGGGTCTCTAGGGGTCGGCTGGTTGGAAGCAGAGAGAGAGAGAGAGAGAAAGGCGACTGAACTCCTCCCAGTAGTTCATCACCCCAGCCAAGAACAGACCCTCGCGAGGCTGTTCTTCCTTGTATTGTTCATCATCATCAGCCCAAGAGGCAATCCACATACCACACACTGGAGTAGGGTATTACACCACAACAGTGGCCCGAACCAGTATAAACCCTGTGTCCCTTGTGTTGTTCTTTTGATAGTTCTTATCCTAGCATGGCGGAGGGGTGCAGGTAGGTAGAAGGTGAAATCTCCGCACGCACCCCAGTGTTCGAACCTCAAGGGTCTGCCGGAACCCAAAATCCGACAGACGCTCTGGAACGTTAAACTACGACCAGAATAGCCTGTCCACTTCATGATCTGTTTGATCTCGGAAGTATTCGGCTGCATCGACAGCGCTCGCCGCCAAGTCCATATATGCATCTGCCGAACTCCACAACTGATCCAGAGGGGCATACCGCAGATCTCCAAACTTCCTCCACAGCAAAAAGGGCTTCCCAGCCGCAATATCCCCGGCTTCACGCAGCTCTTCCTTCTTTGCCCTCATAGCAGAGCGGGTGTCTTTGGTCTCCCCCGCGGCCATTTCAAGGTCCGTCACCTTCGCACGGTTTTCTTCTTCAAGGAGCTGGCAGCGGTCGGCAGTGTCCTTTAACTTTACAGTCATCTTGGCCATTTTATCTTTGCTCTCGCAATATGCAGCCTTTTCGGCTCTTAACTCTTCGGCCGCCTTTAAAGCGTCCGCATTACTAATTCTTGCTTGTTCCTTGGCTCGGGCAAGTTCCGCCCGAAGGGTCTCCATGGTGGCAGCTCCATCTGCAGTCACAACATATTAAAGATACTCGCGTTACGCTGCTCTTACTATGTGACATTCACCAGAAAACATTACTTACCCTGTGCCTCGTCAAGCCGCTTGTTAACAAGCTCGATGTCGGCATTTGCCGCATCCAGTTGCCGCTTTAGCTCAGCAAACTCATTAGTCCGGCTAGCCACCGGAGCTTCCACCACCTGCACATAAAGGCGGTTTGGTTATTACCTGGGATTACGATCCTCTGTTCACCGCCGTTCTCGATGACAACCAGAGTCTCAGGGGCTACTATCTACACAGGGCACACCTAAAAATGTGCGGTACTATCAAAAAGTATATCATTTCACGTACCTCAAAGCCCGTCAGTAGACTCATAAAAGCTTCATGCAATCCGCTTTCGGCGAACGAAATTCTTTCCATCACTGTACCCATCAACGTATGGTGTTCTTCTGAGATGGCCGCTCGCTCCAACAACTCCCTCAGTACGTCCGACCGCATACCAGACGGTGCCGGACTCTTTTGTTTGCTCTCTTCAAGAGCCGGGCGCTGGGGACTTCGGGTGACTATAGGATTATCTTCTGGCCTCACCGGATCCAGAGAGGCCCTCCGTGACGACACTTCAAGGTCGCCTGCTTCTAGAGCGGGGGAGTCCGGGGGAGGCTTTTCGCTCTCCATCATCTCCGGAATAAGATCCCCCGAAGATGAGCTCTGCTGAGAAGGGCTAAGATCCGAACTGCAAGATAAACGCTTCAGTTATTTTCCTCAGAGGTAAGGTAGTATATCTCTACTATTAAAGTACTTTTTGATTACTTACAGCTCGTTGGAGGGCAGATCCTCGCGCGAACTTTTTTGCGGCAAGAGCACCCTCCAAGGTAGGACCCTCTGGTGGAGACTTCTTCTCCCGTTTGGAAGCCTTGGTTTCCGGATCTTCAGAGGCAGTCCTCTTCCTTCCCCGAAGCAAGAGAAGGTTAGATTCTTCCCCTTGGTTATCCTCCTTCACAGAGGCGCCCATTCCCTCGGTTGGAATTGGTAGCGATGGGGGCCCGCTTCCGACCTCATTATTCCCCCCTTATCTTCCTTTGAGGGCTCCGGGCAAGGTGCTAGCTCGAGCATCTTTTCCAGTACCAGATTCTCCAAACCCTCGGGAAGGGGGCCGTACACCAAATTATCTTCGGCCTTGTTAGCTAGTCCTGGTCAAAGAGCGATTTCTCAGAATGACGTCATGGTAAATGAAAGATGGTGTGTTCGGCAAAAGGATTACTTACTTGGTCGGCGGTATGGTTGCTTCTCAGGCCCACATCCCCGGTAGTATCCGGACACTCTATTTGGGGTCCGAAGAATGATTTGTACATCTCCTCGTGCGTCAGGCTGAGGAAATTCTGAATAGTGCGTGGCCCTTCTGGGTTGAACTCCCACATGCGGAGGGGCCGGCGTTTGCAAGGTTGGACTCGACGAACCAGCATGACTTGCACCACCGTAGCCAGACTGAAATCTCCTTCGAAGAGATCTTGAATGCGGCTCTTCAGTGTAGGCACTTCTTTGGCTGGACCCCAGCTCAGCCCTCTGCTAATCCATGACATTAGTTGTGGTGGAGGGCCTGAGCGGAAAACAGGGGCAGCCACCCACTTGGCACTTCTGGGAGCTATGATGTAAAACCACTCCCGTTGCCATAATCCGGACACCTCTAGAAAGGAATCCTTTGGCCATGAAGCTCCAGCGATCTTGCTTATTAATGCGCCTCCGCACGCTGTGTGCTACCCCTCGACCATCTTCGGCTTCACGTCGAAAGTCTTGAGCCATAGGCCGAAGTGAGGGGTAATGCGGAGGAAGGCCTCACATACGACAATAAGTGCCGAGATGTGGAGAAAGGAGTCCGGGGCTAGATCGTGGAAATCTAGCCCGTAATAGAACATCAAACCCCTAACAAAGGGATCTAGAGTGAGGCCTAGACCTCGGAGGAAGTGGGAGATGAACACAATGTTCTCATTGGGTTTAGGAGTAGGGACGACCTACCCTCGGGCAGGCAGCCGATGTGAAACCTCGGCGGTCAGGTATCTGGACTCCCTCAACTTCTTGATATCCTCTTCCGTAATGGAGGAGGGCATCCACCGGCCTTGAAGGCTAGATCCGGACATAGTTGAAGGTCTGAAGCACCTGACCTGGGCTTTGGGTGTTAGAACTCGAGGCAGGGGAAGGATTCGATTGAGCACGGGAGGGAAAAAAGTAAAAGCCTTGCCCCTTTATAAAGAGGGTGAATATCAAGCGTCCTCTCCGTAGCCGTTTGGGACTTGCCTATAATCTAGGAGTCCTAGACACGGTTGGGTTACCCACGACCGTATTGATGAGAATCCCGTAATTAGGGGAAACGATCTCTACTTTGATAAGACGTGTCGAGAAACCGCCTCGCGTTATGTGTGGCGCTGGTTAAAGAAAAATGGTTCGAATAATCACCGAGCCATGGCATGATGTCATGTTGCCAAAATGTGTTTGCAGATTAAGATTTGTGGAAATATTATTCTCTCTACGGTGGTATGTGGAACTTATATTGCAGGGTCGGACACTATCCTTGTATTCATACTCTTCTATGATATGTTCGGAGGAGGAACCCACCTTGCAATGCCGAAGACAACACTGCGCGCCGGACTCATCGTCATTGAAAGCTTGGTTCAGGGGCTATTGAGGGAGTCCTGGATTAGGGGGTCTCCGGACAGCCGGACTATATCCTTTGGCTGGACTGTTGGACTATGAAGATACAAGATTGAAGACTTCGTCTCGTGTCCGGATGGGACTCTACTTGGCGTGGAAGGCAAGCTAGGAAATACGGATATGTATATCTCCTCCTTTGTAACTGACCTTGTGTAACCCTAGCCCCCTCCGGTGTCTATATAAACCGGAGGGTTTTAGTCCGTAGGACAACATACAATCATACCGTAGGCTAGCTTCTAGGGTTTAGCCTCTCTGATCTCCTGGTAGATCAACTCTTGTACTACCCATATCATCAATATTAATCAAGCAGGACGTAGGGTTTTACCTCCATCAAGAGGGCACGAACCTGGGTAAAACATCGTGTTCCCTACCTCCTGTTACCATGCCTCTTAGACGCACAGTTCGGGACCCCCTACCCGAGATCCGCCGGTTTTGACACCGACACTACTCCTTTATGTGCGGGAGTTCACGAAGCTTCAAAAGTGGCAGGCATCCACCACAAAGATGCTCGAGGCATCGGCGGCCTTGCTGCAGAAAGTGGGAGATAAGATAAGCGGTCAGGCGAGCCGGCTGGAGCGCGAGTGGGCTGATCGTGACGAGGTCCTGGATCGCCTAAACCACTTGGTGGACCATGTTGCCACGCATGTGTTGCGGCTGCATGATTCCTACCATTGTGCCAGCACAACCATGCCGGGGCCGAGCTAAACCCGTTCGACCACCCCATCGACTTCATCGAGTTGTGGCTTCCTGACCTAGTCTCGTTTTTCACCTACATCTCCGAGGAGCTGAGCCATCTCCGCGCAATGTTGGGGGCGGAGCTAGACAAGGAGGGTTTGTGGGCTGCCGTCGCTGTTGCCGGGCGAATCCTCTCAGGGCTCCGTCACCGGAATCCATTCGTGCCATTGGACGCCATCTTTGATGAGTTGGCTCCCATCGATCGGGAGCGGGCTCTGTGGGCGGTGGCACCCTGCATCACCAATGTCGTGTGCCTTGAGAAGTAGAGGGACCTCGGTGGTGTTTAGGCGTTCTCTGCCTGGGCATGTCCATGTCTCGGCGCAACATGACCGTTGGATCAAACTCAAACAGTGCAGATCAGTCATTGTAGCACAAAGCGTGTGGGTGTGTTTGGTTGCATTCTCATCTCAATATATATTTTCCCTCTTCGTGCATGCTCATCTCAGCACCCCTCTTCATGCATGCTCCTAGTGTAGTAGTGTTAACCTACTAGTGTGGACTCATGCACCCTTCATGCACTCTGCCAAACACCCAAAAGTGGGTTGAGAAGGGAACTTTCGCTCCCATCCCATGCACCATTCATACACCCCGCCTAGCACTGATTCATGCTTCATATGTTTCATGTTCCGTGGAGTACTGTAGCATTGTACTCTCCTGTGTTGTAGACCTAGTTGTGTTAACATTGATCTCACCATTCATTCTCGACCGGACAGTCAAAAAAGGGGTACTATGTTACATTACTATTCATATAGTTGACATGCGCACAAAATCATTTGTTATCGTCATATCTTACTACACTAGCAACAAGATTATGTAGTATTGATGTATGAACCACTTCACATGCCTAGTAGTAGGAGCACTGTGTAAGTTCAAGTGGCTGCCATGTTTCGCACTCCTCCGTCGTAAGAGTAGAAACGCTTGCTATAATCATTTTTTTCTTCAGAGACAATGGACACGCTCTACCATGTGGATCCTCCTCGACGATCGTCAGGAACAATGTACTCACTTTCGCCGATGTGTGGGCCAGCCAGCATCAGGGTCCACTAGCCATGCACTAAATTACTGTGTACTAGAGTGCCCAACTGCACGGTACACTCCCCCGATAGAAGCGCCGCAGTAATGCCCAATGATCCGTCAAATCACAAACCCCTACCTTTCGAACAGTAAGTTGGACGGACGAAGCAACCATCATTTCACTATTCTCCCTCAGCTTCCTCTCTTGAAGAAAACCCCAACTTGCTTCTCCCTCATCTTGTTCCTCATTTCTTCAAGAACCCTCGACCTGCTTCTGCTATTGTTCTTCTTTCCCAAAGAAGGAAAGGTGAGCGCATCAATGGTGTTGATTCTGGCCAAGGCCCGGTCTTACAACCCTGAGACTGGTCCTATAATTCCCTCTCTATACTTCTTTTGGGTTTGTGATTATGGTTTCTTTTATTTCTATTTGACAGTTTCTTGATGGACCCAGGAGCATCGGCCGAAGTGATGTCTATGGCTCTGGCCAAAACCATCGAGGCTCGGTGTACGAAGAAGTGCAAGCACCCCGCCGAGACTACCACAGACAAGCTCAAGGTCATCGCCCTTTCCAAGGCCCCCTCTCTGGGATCCCTCATTAAGCAAGTCTAGGTAATATCTCTTCTTGACAATCTTTTTCTCGATCTTGATCATGCTTTTTCATATAACACACAATACTAGTAAACTTTTCATCTAACACGGAGTACAACTTTCTGGGTGATCTTGCATGTGATTTTTGTGTGCCAATGACCGTTCTAAATTACTCTTTTAATGAAAACATGCGAGAGGTTGACACTGATTTCTTATAGATTACTTTCAACTACTTTATGAACATCAATGCTACCTTTGAAGAGAGTGTATTAGCCTCAGTAACTTGTGTTATGGATATTGCAAGTAATCCCTCTGCTCTTATGCCTTTGAAGACATGTTCAAGTGTCTTTGTTCACTCATTTCTATGCGTATATGTAGTCTTATATAGAGTAAAATATTAAACATCATCTTATATTTCTGAACGGAGGTAGTAATAAGATATTTGGTTTTTTTTTTGAATTAGAACCAAGTCCGTGGTGGAGATGAAGTTCTCAAAGTCATGTCGTGTGAACTGGAAGACCTTAGGATGAGTTCTACTGCTAAAGTATCCAGCTGATGTGTCCTTGTCGCCACATTTCCTGAACTAGTGTTTTCCTGTAGCATTGTTGTCAGGTGTGTTCTCAAGGGTGTACTTCACCACAACAATTTCCTGGTTGTGCCTTCGATTACGAAGGGTGTGGTTCTTGTAAAGCTTGCCGATAAATCTGATGCGGACTGTCTTCATTGTCATGTTTATGAGTGGAAAGACCACTCTGTTAGGTTCTCCAAGGTTGACGAGATGGTGATGGTGCTGGTAGACATCTCTCACGAAGTCCATGGCCTATTCAGTTATGCAAAGTACATCCCGTAGGTTGGTGGCAAGAAATAGTCTGCAGAGTTTAATTATTGCAACATTGCTTGTCTGTAGTAAGTAGTATTGTTCAGTACTTGATTTGTGTGCGTGAAGCCTGTATTGTTTAGTAGTACTACTTTTGTTGCGTGGTGAGTCCTGAGAACAGTCTATGTTAATGTCTGACCACTCAATTTAGTATGTATATTTTACATATCTAGATCATCTTTTTTGTGAGGACGGTTTATCAATTATGGTTACACTCTGATATCTGTATGCATTGCAGGGTTTATCGCATCCATTAGCATTTCCAGTCCCATGGATGTTTGGTCCGTACGATTTGTCACGACCTTTGGACTGTCCTGCTTGTGGGAGTAAGCTGGGGCCCTACATGGCACGGGTAATTGGACGATCAATCTTCTGTTTAGATATTGAACATAGTGATTTCCCGGTAAGAGTTCACTCATGTCACATCAAGTAAATCTTATTGATTTACGGTCTAAATCTTATTGATTTAATGTCATGTTTTCTTACTTTTGCTGCAATTTTATGATGCAGGTTTTGCCATGTGACATTCGTCACAGAATAAACCATTTGGTTTGCTCAATGATGGTTATTTTTGCAGGTTTCACTTCTTATGTCATGTCAGTAATGAAGGCACTGTCCATCACTTATATTACTGGACACAATTGGATCAGTCTGTTGCCTGAGTACAATCTGAGCCCTGTGATGAACTGTAGTTTGGTTCACCAAACACGCCACAATTAGTCCTTCTCGCGTTTAAAAGAAATGAAGAAAAAGATTGGATCAAGGTCACGGAGCCTAGTCAAGTTAGAAAGCTGATCATAGCAGCCAGAGACGATCGCTGTTGTCTCGCACATCGGTACCACCTTCAGCAATGAATCGAGCACCGGCACCTTCTTCGACAGCACTTGCTCTAGTGCTGACAGCGACAACAACTCAGTCTGATCCACCTTAGGATTGGGCACCGACCGCATTAGCGGATCACACTGATCTACCGGAGGATTGGGCATCGACACCGGCACCAGCTCCACAAGGAGCACCATCTCCGTCGGCAGCAACAACGGCACTACCAGTCACACCGGCACGGGCACCAGCAATGGCTGTGGCACCTGCACCAACACTTCAAGTTGCACTTGCATCTATTTCAGCCCATGCAGCAGCAACGGAACCAGCAGTTGCACCGACAACAGACTGGCCTACAGTTCGCACTGCACATACCAAAGTCCTTACAAAAACCTACATCTCCACCTTCTTGGTAAGTATTGGCCGCCCAAGTGCGTCGTTCTTTTTTATTTCCATGTTGTTTCACATGATTCACTGTGTTGATCTAACTGTTTGTGTATGTCTTCTTGTTTCCAAACAGAGAATTCGTAGAGCAACGAGGGAGTCGTTCAACAATCTGGGCGACCATGGCCAAGTTTCTCTTACCACGCGTAGCCTTGGTATGAATGAACCTACTCAATATACCATAAGTACAAAGGATGATCGCATGATCATTGATGCTAAAGGATGGTCAAGGTTCAAATCTAAATCAAATCTTGAAGTAGGGGATGATGTCAAAATCAAACTTTCTCAGCAAGGAGAGCTGGTCCAAATCAACATTGACATTCTTGAGTAGCAGCACGCAACTGCCGAACTGATCTATCCTTCGAGAGATTTTGATGTAACAATATGGCATTGTGAAACAAGTGTCATGTGTGTATAAGTAGGACGACAGAATTGTTTATCACGTAGGATATCATTGATAGAATTGCAACTCTGATTGCTGGTTAGGAACTGTTGTTCGATTTCATTCTAATAGTTGTCGTGCTTTATTCAATTTTCTATATTCGCCTTGCACATCATCTAAAACCAGCACCGTACTGATTGCTTGCAATATGAAATGCGCTGACATAGAACACATGGGCCCCCATAGATGCAGGCCAACTGACCTGTGGCTCAAAGTCCAGAACCGTGAGCCTGTCGGAGTATTATATTCTCAACTAAACCCCCATACTATGTTATATATATTCCCCTTGATTTTTCTTATGTATAAAGTTGTGATATAAAATATTTTTATATTTCTTTACGGAGGGAGTATCTTTCTGTCAAAAATATATTTATGTATAACTAGTTACTGCTACTTCTTAAGCTTGCGTTGGTTTTTCCCTTGAAGAGGAAAAGGTGCTGTAGCAAAGTAGAGTAAGTATTTCCCTCAGTTTTGAGAACCAAGGTATCAATCCAGTAGGAGACAATGCACAAGTCACCGAATACCTTCACAAACAAACAACAACGTACACCCAGTGCGATAAAGGGGTTGTCAACCCCTTCACAGTTACTTGCAAAGGTGAGATCTGATAGAGATAGATAAACGGTAAAGTAAATATTTTTGGTATTTTTGGTTTATAGATCGGAAAGTAAAAGATTGCAAAATAGTAAATCTGAAACTAATATGATGGAAAATAGAACTTATATGATGGAAAATAGAACTTGCATGATGGAAAATAGACCCGGGGGCCATAGGTTTCACTAGAGGCTTCTCTCAAGATAGAAAATATTACAGTGGCTTAACAAATTACTGCCGAGCAATTGATAGAAAAGCGCAAAATTATGACGATATCTAAGGCAATGCTTATGAAATATAGGCATCACGTCCGTGTCAAGTAGACCGAAATGATTCTGCATCTACTACTATTACTCCACACGTCGACCACTATCCAGCATGCATCTAGAGTATTAAGTTCATAAAGAAGGGAGTAATGCATTAAGCAAGATGACATGATGTAGAGGAATTAACTCAAGCAATATGATGAAAACCCCATCTTTTTATCCTCGATGGCAACAATACAATACGTGCCTTGCTGCCCCTACTGTCACTAGGAAAGGACATCGCAAGATTGAACCCAAAGCTAAGCACTTCTCCCATTGCAAGAAAAAACAATCTTGTTGGCCAAACCAAATCGATTGTTTGAAGAGAATTGCAAAGATATCAAATCATGCATACAAGGATCCAGGGAAGATTCAAATAATATTCATAGATAAGCTGATCATAAATCCACAATTCATCGAATCTTGGCAAACACACCACAAAAAGGTATTACATCGAATAGATCTCCAAGAACATCGAGGAGAACAGGGTATTGAGAATCAAAGAGAGAGAGGGAGAAGAAGCCATCTAGCTACTAGCTATGTACCCGTAGTTCTGTGGTAAACTACTCACGCTTCATCGGAAGGGCAAAGGTGTTGATGTAGAAGCCCTCTGCGATCGAATCCCCCTCCGGTAGGATGCCGAAAAAGGCCCCTAGATGGGATCTCACGGGTACAGAAGGTTGCGGTGGTGGAAAAGTCTTTTTGTGGCTCCCTCTATTGGTTTTGGGATATATGAGAATATATAGGCAAAGAAACTAGGTCGGTGGAGTCACAAGGGGCCCACAAGGGTGGGGGCGCACCCTCCGTCCTTGTGGCCGCCTCGTGGCTTCTCTTACTTGCACTCCAAGTCCTCTGGATGTCTTCTGGTCCAAGAAAAATCATCGTGAAAGTCTTATTCCGTTTGGACTCCGTTTAGTATTCCTGGCACTGGCACTGGGCTCTAGGTTAATAGGTTAGTCCCAAGAATAATATAAAATAGCATATTAATGCATATAAAACATCCAAAACAGATAATATAATAGCATGGAACAATAAAAAAATATAGATATGTTGGAGACGTATCATTTACTCCTGCCTTTCTACTTCCTTTCGCTGATATGTGGGGCATCCGACAACGGGGTCCACGTGCCATGCACCAAATTAGAGTGCACAACTGCATGGTAGACTCACCCTGGTTGTAGCGCTGCCGTAATGCCCAATGAGCCGTCAAATCACAAAAAACCCCACCTTTCCATCTTTAGCAGTAAGCTCGACGGACGAAGCAACAATATTTCACTGGCATGAATCCCTTTCTCCTTCGTCTGCTTGTTCAGAGAAAACCCCCTCTCTCACTGGGCCTGAATCCCCTTCTCCCTCGTCTGCTTCTTCAGAGAAAATCCCCTATCAACGATTGCATAGGGTTTTCTCATGGAGAACCAGGTATGAATTCTTCATCCATCCCCGATAAATCAAAGTCCCTTGGTCGCGGGTAATCCTAGGATGGCAGCCGTCATCGTTGATGCATTTTTCTTCCTACTGAATCTAGTGTGTTTCATTTGCAGTGCCCAAATTGCAAGGACCCTACAGGTTTCTGTGCCCTCGGTGAAACAACACACTAGTTCCTTCTCATCCTAACATAGATTTTAAAACACTCATAGTATGTTCCTAGAATCCTCTTTTCTATCCGGGAGGGTGGGGGTTTTTAAACATGTTGCCGAATAATTTGGAAATTTGGATTGCTATATTTGGATAAAAGTTACTAGTACCTTGGTCAACACTAACGTGAAGGAGGAAATTATTTCTAGATTTGGATAGCGAATACATTGTGTTCTCATATTATTTTTCCTACAGTGCATTCCTTGCTCTGCCAGAACACATGTACTCAAGATGGTCGGCCTTTCCGTAACTGAATACACCAGTTTAATGGTCACATTGAAGACAAGCCATGGATATAAGTTCCGAGTTGGGTTCATGAACCAAGAAGATCGCTGCTTTTTTATGGCCGAACTTGGGTAAACTTTCTCAAGTGTTATAGACTAAAAGTTGGCGCACGAATATTGATGGAAATAGCAGAACATGGTCTCATCTTCACTGTGATCTTCCACCTTGATGTCGTTCCAGTAGTTCATCCATGTTAGTTTTGTATCTGGTTCTTGCTTGTTGCCTCGATTACTTCTTAATCCACCTATTCTATCTAACTAATCACAATTTAACTTTAGAAGTAGCAACGATTTGCGATTCCCTTCGCTCACGAAGATGCTACTACTAACTAATATTTCTTATAATTGGTGGCATGTGTAGGTTATTTCAAAGTTAAGCACGCTACTCGTTTGTTATTCTATAAGAACTCGACTGTTACAGATGGCACTGAAGTTGACTGGGACGACATCCATAAATTCCTACACTTTATTGATCGTCTTGAGGTCATTGTGGGACGTTTCAATGGTGGAAGGCCACGTGGGATATGTGTGCCACTGCTGCACATGTTGAATTGGTCCAACTGTGTCAAGACACTTACGGTACGAGCTGTTTACTGTTATATATGTTGTTCATAAACTCTTGCTTATACACAGTTTTATAGTTGTGATCTTCTTGAAACAGAAACTACCAAGTTCTATTGTTCCTATACAGATGCCTGACCACGGTAGGGTCAGACTTTCGATTGGTCACAACATCTTGTTTATGTCGACCTACTCCATTCCCCTTGGAGGTGAAAAGATACTTATTCATGCGTGGTCTCAAATAATGAAGGCACGTCCATCTTGGAGAATAGGACATAAGGTTATGCTCATGCTTTTCCATGGCTCTAAAGCGAATATCCTGTTTATTGACCACATTGCGAGATGAACCCGCTTTTAGAAGGTTGTGGATGCGCGGGGTGGCGCCTAGGCCTTGTCCTGGGGCTTGGTGGCCTCACCTTTGGTGAACTATAGGCAAAATAGCATTGTTTGAGGCGTGCTTTGTATGGTTGAACCTGTATAAGTACTCATACTGCTTTCAACTATGGTTGTTAAGTGCCCCCGCTAGTTTCAGTTAAGGTTGTTAAGTACTCCTGCTTCTTTTATAGTCTGTCATGTTTCTTCAATCATGTCTTCCTCCATCGGCCAAAACCAAACCAGAGTAGGCGGGGCCGCCTGCTTCCGCCTCCCACGGCTGGCTGCGCCTCAGCACACGCATCGCTGCCCCACCATCTCCTAAATCATTAACGCTGGCGTCCGAGGCCTCACCGTCGTCCTCCGCGCGCTTTTGTGCGCTCGCCGCGGTGCCGCCCACTCACGTTATCAACATGGTCAACAAACAAGAGGAATCGGGAGAGGACTGTACGTGCAGAGGATGATAGTAGGGTCCCACCATGTCCATGGTCGTACGCAAGGAACTTCCTCATTTTTAGTTATATATACTCCATGGTCAGCATATAGAACAAGAAAATGCTTCCTCCTAGTGGTTTCCTAACACCTGGGACCCACGACATTGTCAGCGTATGTAGTCAATAGACAAGAGAACAACACAAGATCGGCTGACACCTGGGACGTAGCTGCTCGAGCAGTATTTTTTTGTTATTGTTGAGACGGAGCAGGGTTTCAACTAGGTTGTGGCCCGTCTAGCCCAAGCTTCTATTTTACGTTCACCACATGACCAGCCCAGCTATTTTTTCTTTGTGAAAATGAGCCCAGTTTATTTTTTCTAAATAGTACCCAATCTAGGCCTACTTATTTTTCTATGCCCTGATGGGCTGCAACTCTTTCAAGACGGCTACAAATCTTGAAAGTGATATGAAATGGGCTCTAAATATGAAAAAATAGACGACAAATTGGCAATTACTTTATAATTTCTGATTTTTTCTTTGACATTTTTAGATTCCAATTTCACTGAGTTTAACCTAATTTAAATATATCTTCTAAGTACTTTAAATCTGGCTCAACATTTCAGTATTAAAAATAGTTTGGACCCCACCAAAATATGCAAAATTTCATTTAAATTTTTCACCCTGGCCCTGGCCAACAAAGAAACGGACTGCAATAAATTGCATAAGAAGCTGCAATGAGCTGTAAATTATTTTAACAAAGGGAATTGTATGACTTGTGGGCCTATTAAGTTGATGCGTATGCAAGATTTTTTTATGTATTATATATTTCAACAAACGTTTCTAGCAAACGTAACTGTTGGATGTCAATCCAATGGCCGTCGTGCTTCTTCAATCACTGATCTTCTTGCTCCAGCCGCCAAATCGAGCGCCGAGGGGACCGCCTGCTCCCGCCTCCCGTGGCCGGCTATGCTGCCGCGCAGGCCTCACCGCCCCCTACTACTCCGACCGCTGCCAGGCCATCCCTCTACTCACCCACATCCCTCCACTAGTGTGGCTTCCCCGCCTTTGGGTCATTCCCTTCCTGGGTTTCGCCGTTGTCCATCGAGCTGGTGTTCTCGGCACGGCGTGGTCAACACTGTCAATAAACGAAAAACATCAGAAGAGGGATGTACATGGAGAGGCTGACAGTAGGGACCCACATGGTCCATGGCCACACGCAAGTAAGTACCTCCTTAGTATGCCAAAAAGAATGAATCCTCCCAATGACAGCTGGGACCCACCAGCTATATCTTGGCACGGAAGGAAGTGCCTCCTCGTTAAGAGAAAAATAATGAGTGCTCCCCATGACAGCTGGGGCCCACTAGATTGGGAGGCTAACTTGTGGGCCTACTCAGTTGACGTGTACGGAGGGCTTTGTCAACTTAGTCAACAAACGATTCTATCACCTGTGACCGTTGGATTGTTAACATCCAATGGTCGTCCTGCTTCTTCAACCTCTGATTTTCTTGCTCTAGCCGTCCAAACCACTGCGTGCTCTTGCCTCCCGTGGCTGGCTGTGCTGCCGCAGAGGCCTCACCGCCCCCTACTACTCCCACCGCTGACCAGGTCATCCCTTTACTCACCCACACCCCCTGTTATTTTGCGGCGATGACAGCCTCATTGCACAGTTGAACCAGTCAACCCTCGTACTACCCTCCGCATGTTCCCAGGCTCCGCGCCGTTCCTTGCCTCACCATCGTCCACCTCCTGGTGTTGTCCGTGCGACATGGTCAACATGGTCAATGAACGACAGCCATCGGAAGAGGACTGTACGTGGTGAGGTTGACAGATGGACCCACCAGCTACATCTTCACACGCAAGGAAGTGCCTCCTTATTATGCGCAAAAAAAGAATCCTCGCCCTCTCAGCTCAGACCCACCAGCTAAGTCTTCGCACGCAAGAAGTGCCTCCTTATCCTCCCTGACAGTAAGGACCCACCCGATCGAAGCTACGTAGCGTTGTCATTCTGGTTGCAAACGTGTACGTACATATTGGTCCATCGGTCTTTCTACCACGATGAACCGTGGCCCCGTAAGGAGTGGTAGCTGTTCAAGCAGTCCCGTCTATATTGTGTACACGTACATATGTACATACGGGCGGGGTCTCAAACGCCTAACGCCTACTCGCGCATACGTACGGCTAGGGCTCGTGTACATGGAGAGGCAGTAGAGGGCAGCAACGGCGTCCTGTTCATCGGCAGCCAACCGGCTAGGTCGAAACGGGAAACTGCATCGTGTTCATCGGGAGGCAACCGAATGCGTCCTTTTCATCGGGAGCCAACTGGCTTGGATGGAACAGCCGAAACGAGGCCTGGCGTACCGTAGAACATAGGAAATGGCCTTATGTTCGACCGCCTACGATCAAAACGGGGTCCTGTTCATCGGGAGGGGTCTGGTGTACCACAAAACAGAGGAAACGGATTTCTCTTAGACCTCCTACGGTCGAAACGGGGCCCTGTTGATCGGGAGGGGTGTGGCGTATGGCAAAACGGAGGAAACATACTACTCTTCGACCTCCTACGGTTCAAACGGGGATCCTGTTCATCGGGAGGAGTGTGGCATATCGCAAAATGGGACTCCACGAGCTACTGTTCATCCACCTTCTACTGCCTCGCTCCAGCCTACACGGGCTACCGTTCATCCATCGTCAACCTCCTCCAGCCTCCACCTGTGACTGTTCATCCACGGTGTCTCCCTCCTACCTCCACCAGCTACTATTCATCCATGGGCTCCTGTTCATCCAGCCTCCACTAGCAACTATTTGACCAGCCCTCCACGGGCTACTGTTCATCCAGCCCTCCACCGACTACTGTTCAACCATCCCTCCACGGGATCCTATTCATCCACCCCCAACCGGCTCGATCGGGGTCATGTTTATCTAGCGGCAATGACCTCTACTATCATGCGGTCCTATTCATCCAACCCCCACCAGGAACTGTTCATCCAACCCCCAACAACGCTCACTATTCATAAAGAGGCAGCAGGTTTGATCGGCTTCAGTTAGCAGTAGTAGCGAAGGAATCGCTCGATCAGGTCCAGTCACATGTAGCTAGTGCAATCGCTCGAGTTCAGTTAGATCCCAACGCCTCGCACCCACGCACATACGTGTATGAGAGAAATGCGGAATCCGTCCGTGCATCGCTCGACCCCGACCACCCACCATAATCGGGAACTCCCTGATATTTTCCTCGCCTTGCTTCTCCCATGGGTTTTTCCATCATGGACAACCCAAAGAATGTCATGCAGTTGTGTGTCTGGCCCGCCCAGGAAGAAAAGCCCATTTTCTGTAATGATTTTTTGTCATAGAAGTAGGATCCCACCACATCTATGATGATACCAGGTTTTGTCACAATTATCCTCATAGAAGTGTCATAGGCATGACAGAAAAAAATTCGTTCGGCCCAAAATGTCATGGATGTGTCTTTTTTAGTGAGTATATTGTACGTTCAAAAGTGAAATGAATAT
Organism: Triticum monococcum; assembly: GCA_034509565.1. NCBI lineage: Eukaryota > Viridiplantae > Streptophyta > Magnoliopsida > Poales > Poaceae > Triticum > Triticum monococcum. Next base: position 166,070,203 of record CM067842.1, on the reverse strand, counting down.
TTAATACCCTTTATATATGATTTGATGATGCTATGATCACCGCTTCAAAAATTTGAATCCGCCATAGGTTGAATTCAAATTTTTGAAACTTTTTTAGGGATTCAAATACCATGTGTCTTCTTATGCATAAAACATTTTTTTTGTTTGACGCACCACTCTGTGTATCACACATGCACCCACTCGTTCTTTGCTAGTTTCATTTCAGGGTCTCTCTCACTCCCTCTTCCTCTCTATGTCTCTCTCTCTCGCACACACATACCACCTCTCTTCCTCTTTGTGCATGTCACACCTAATTGATCTCTTGAGGTATCGGGGTTGTATCTTGTTCGTCAGGTTGCTCTTCGACACACGCCTAGGTCACTCCACCACGCATTAATTCTAACCAAGCCTTTCATCTATCTTTTTTAAGCATACATTCATCCTTCTCGCCGCCCCTCTCTAGATCGGTCGATCGGTCGATCTCCTGACCCACCCTAGTCCTCTTTCAATCGATCCATAGCTAGATGGTACACGACCGGCGCGCACACAAAGAACCCCCCTTCTCTCCACCCCACACGATCATTTCTATCATAGAAACACACGAAACCTTTATCCCCTTGCATGAGACACACTCGATCTCTCAACATCTATCGATCTTGTCAAGATGTGTCGGGGCATGAATCGAATGGGGTGTCAAAACTAAGATGGGAAGAGACACGTAGTGGAAGCGACGCAAAACTTTAAGCAAACTGTTTGTTTGTATGCATGCCGGAAAAATTACAACATTGGAAATACAGGCATGATCTAGGCCCACATGCGAATGACACTCGGCAGAATATCCAAGGCATGCGGGTCGGGAGGATGGACTGAACTGGAGGGTGGCATGATCGATGGAGAAGAGGGTTGGAGAGGAATGAGAAATAAGCAACGCCACATAATTATACTTGCATGAATCAAATAAACATTAAGTTGCCTTGTTTTCCCTTCCGTCTTGGTCGCGGAGTAAGATACACAGGGACTAGTATAGTTACTACTGTCGGAACATGGTATAAGTTGGACCCCTAAATGTGGGCACAGACCGGGCACACCTCAATTATTCCTTTGAACAGTCGGACACCTAAATTAGCACACCATCCGGTTACTTAATCAAGTGTTACGCTTCAAGAGTCAAAAAGGAAAAGGGTGGTATTGTACCCAAAACCACCACACTTAGGGCTAGGGTAACAACTTGGTACTGTACCACATTTCAACCAGGGCACAAAAACCACCTGTTCTGCGCCTAATGCGTAACGCGGAGCACTGACGCTTGAATTTGGCTGGGAAAATAGGGAAACCAACATGTGGGCACACATGTCGGCACGAGTGGCGTACACTAGTCCAATGGAGGAGCTGGCCCATGACCTCTTCGCCACTAGCCACTGTTCATGTGGGTCGTGAGGGCCAGCAATGTGGCCCAGCTCCCGCACCGCCTCTGGACACAGTGATTGCGGTGAGCAATACACTCATCGTCGCTGGACACGCTTGTCTTCAGGGTGCCGAGGGTGGCGCTACCTCTGTGGCACAACCAGCAAATCAACACTCGACTCGTCGAGGATGCACAGGGCGCCGAAGTGCATGCTCCGTGCCGCGTCCGTGGAGTGTTCTAGCATGGCCAACTTCATCCCCAGGACCTGAGACCCATGCGGGGTCGTCTTGCTTTTTCAATGACATGTAGGATCGCATAGGCATCTCCAACGTTGCCACGCCCGTAGCTGACTGATACGTCTCCAATGTATCTATAATTGTTGATTGCTCCATGCTATTATATTATCTATTTTGGATGTTAATGGACTTTATTTTACACTTTTATATCATTTTTGGGACTAACCTACTAATCGGAGGCCCAGCCCAAATTGCTGTTTTTTTTGCCTATTTTAGGGTTTCAAAGAAAAGGAATATCAAACGGAGTCCAAACGGAATAAAACCTTCGGGAACGTGATTTTCTCAACAAATGTGATCCAGGAGACTTCGAGTGGCCATCAAGAAACAAGGGAGGAAGGCATGAGGCAGGGGGCGCGCCTACCTCCTGGGCACGCCCTCCACCCTCGTGGGCCCTTCGTTGCTCCATCGACATACTTCTTCCTCCTATATATATCCACGTACCCCCAAACATCCAGGAGCACCACGAAAACCTAATTCCACCACCGCAACCTTCTGTACTCGAGAGATCCCATCCCGGGGCCTTTTCTGGAGCTCCACCGGAGGGGGCATTGATCACGGAGGGCCTCTACATCAACTCTATGGCCCCCGGATGTGTGAGTAGTTTACTTCAGACCTACGGGTCCATAGTTATTAGCTAGATGGCTTCTTCTCTCTCTTTGGATCTCAATACAAAGTTCTCCTTGATTTTCTTGGAGATCTATTCGATGAAATCTTCTTTTGCGGTGTGTCTGTCGAGATCTGATGAATTGTGGGTTTATGATCCAGATTACCTATGAACAATATTTGATTCTCCTCTGAATTCTTTTTTGTATGATTGGTTTATCTTTGCAAGTCTCTTTGAATTATCAGTTTGGTTTGGCCTACTAGATTGATCTTTCTTGCAATGTGAGAAGTCCTTAGCTTTGGGTTCAATCTTACGGTGTTCGATCCCAGTGACAGAAAGGGAACCGATACGTATTGTATTTTTGCCATCGAGGATAAAAATATGGGGCTTATATCATATTGCATGAGTTTATCCCTCTACATCATGTCATCTTCCTTAAAGCATTACTCTATTCTCTTGAACTTAATACTCTAGATGCATGATGGATAGCGGTCGATGTGTGGAGTAATAGTAGTAGATGCAGGCAGGAGTCGGTCTACTTGCCTCGGACATGATGCCTATATACATGATCATACCTAGATATTCTCATAACTATGCTCAATTCTAACAATTGCTCGACAGTAATTCGTTTACCCACCGTAATACTTATGCTCTTGAGAGAAGACACTAGTGAAACCTATGGCCCCCGGGTCTATCTTCCATCATATTAATCTTCCAATACTTAGTTATTTCCTTTGCCTTTATTTTACTTTGCACCTTTATTTCTCTTTATCATAAAAATAAAAAAACATTATCTTATCATATCTATCAGATCTCACTCTCGTAAGTGACCGAGAAGGGCTCGACAACCCCTTTATCGCATTGGTTGCAAGGTTCTTATTTTTTGTGGAGGTGCGTGGGACTTGAGCGTGATCTCCTACTGGATTGATACCTTGGTTCTCAAAAACTGAGGGAAATACTTACGCTACTTTACTGCATCAACCTTTCCTCTTCAAGGGCAAACCAACGCAGTACTCAAGAGGTAGCAACAAGGATTTCTGGCGCCGTTGCAGGGGAGATTCGCGTCAAGTCAAGTCAAGATTTGACTCCAACAACAAGTCATTTCTGGCGCCATTACCAAGTACCCATCACAAACTCTTATCCCTCGCATTACATTATTTGCCATTTGCCTCTCGTTTTCCTCTCCCCCAATTCAACCTTGCCATTTTATTCGACATCTCTTTTCCGCTCTCCTTTCTATCGCCATGTCGGCATCAAAAAGGGTTGGGGGTTCTCTCCCTAGTTTTAGTACTCTTGACAATCCTTCTATTCTCTCTAAACTCATAAAAAATGATGCTATGGAAAGACCTACCGTAGTTATCAATGAGAATCTTAATAATTTTGATGAAGATGACTCCATAATTTTTCGTTATTTACTCGATGAATCTTTGAAATATGCTTGGGATAGACTATTAAGGCTCCGGGCCAGCTATGTGCCTCAATACCAAATTGAAATTTACTTAAACAGCTTTTATGTTGCCCTACCTTCTTCGTTTAAGCATGACCTAGATTCTATTTTTGAAGAATGTTTTCTCGAAGGGGATGCCGTAGATACTTATGAAAAGATGAAAACCATATTTGGGCACCCCATGAATGAGATGGTTGAATCCACATCTCTTTTGCTCTCTTACCAAAACGAATCTATCGAAGAGATGAAAGCTAGCTTAGATGCAAATTTCCGTAAATTTTTTAATATTTATTATACCATTAACAACCATGTGCTTTATCAAAATAGGAAGATTAATGCCATAGATAATAAGTTTGCTCTTTTCTTCCCTAAGACTAAAGATGGCAATATCTAGATCTATCTTCGCTTTTATGCCTAGCTAGGGGCGTTAAACCATAGCGCTTGTTGGGAGGCAACCCAATTTTATTTTTATTCCTTGATTTTTGCTCCTGTTTAGTAATAAATAATTTACCTGGCCTCTGTTTTGGTTGTGTTTTTTGTGTTTAATTAGTGTTTGTGCCAAGTAGAACCGTTGGGAAGACTTGGGGAAAGTCTTTTTGATCTTGCTGTAGAAAACAGAAACTTTAGCGCTCACGAGAATTGCTGCCATTTTATTTAGAAGGTGATATTTAGTTAATTATTTTGAAGATGATTAATAGATAAATTCCTCACGTCCATCAGTTTATTTTAGAATTTTTGGGGTTCCAGAACTTGCGTTAGCTATAGATTACTATAGACTTTTCTGTTTTTGACAGATTCTGTTTTCCTTGTGTTGTTTGCTTATTTTGATGAATCTATGGCTAGTAAAAGAGTTTATAAACCATAGAGAAGTTGGAATACAGTAGGTTTAACACCAATGTAAATAAAGAATGAGTTCATTACAGTACCTTGAAGTGGTGTTTTTTTATTTCGCTAACGGAGCTCACGAGATTTTCTATTTTGAGTTTTGTGTTGTGATGTTTTCAAGTTTTGGGTAAAGATTTGATGGATTATGGAACAAAGAGTGGCAAGAGCCTAAGCTTGGGGATGCCCATGGCACCCCAAGTTAAAATGCAAGGACACCAAAAAGCCTAAGCTTGGGGATGCCTCGGAAGGCATCCCCTCTTTCGTCTTCGTCTATTAGTAACTTTACTTGGAGCTATATTTTTATTCACCACATGATATGTGTTTTGCTTGGAGCGTCTTGTACGATTTGAGTCTTTGATTTTTAATTTACCACAATCATCCTTGCTGTACACACCTCTTGAGAGAGACTCACATGAATTGAAATTTATTAGAATACTCTATGTGCTTCACTTATATCTTTTGAGCTATATAGTTTTTGCTCTAGTGCTTCACTTATATCTTTTAGAGCACAGTGGTGGATTTGTTTTATAGAAACTATTGTTCTCTCATGCTTCACTTATATTATTTTGAGAGTCCTTTAGAACAACATGGCAATAATAAAAACTTTCATATAAGTGCATTGAATACTACGAGAAGTTTGATACTTGATAATTGTTTTGAGATATGGAGATGGTGATATTAGAGTCATGCTAGTTGAGTAGTTGTGAATTTGAGAAATACTTGTGTTGAAGTTTGTGATTCCCGTAGCATGCACGTATGGTGAACCATTATGTGATGAAGTCGAAGCATGATTTATTTATTGATTGTCTTCCTTATGAGTGACGATCGGGGACGAGCGATGGTCTTTTCCTACCAATCTATCCCCCTAGGAGCATGCGCGTAATACTTTGCTTTGATAACTTGTAGATTTTTGCAATAAGTATGTGAGTTCTTTATGACTAATGTTGAGTCCATGGATTATATGCACTCTCACCCTTCCACCATTGCTAGCCTCTCTAGTATCGCGCAACTTTCGCCGGTACCATAAACCCACCATATACCTTCCTCAAAACAGCCACCATACCTACCTATTATGGCATTTCCACAGCCATTCCGAGATATATTGCCATGCAACTTTCCACCGTTCCGTTATTATGACACCCTTCATCATTGTCATATTGCTTGCATGATCATGTAGTTGACATCACAATTGCGGCAAAGCCACCGTTCCTAATTCTTTCATACATGTCACTCATGCATCATTGCACATACCAGTACACCGCCGGAGGCATTCACATAGAGTCATATTTTGTTCTAAGTATTGAGTTGTAATTCTTGAGTTTTAAGTAAATAAAGTGTGATGATCATCATTATTAGAGCATTGTCCCAAGTGAGGAAAGGATGATGGAGACTATGATTCCCACACAAGTCGGGATGAGACTCCGGACGAAAAATAAAAAAAGAAGAAAAAAAGAGGCCAAAAAAAGAGAAAAAAAGAAAGGAGGCCCAAATAAAAAAATGAGAGAAAAAGAGAGAAGGGACAATGTTACTATCCTTTTTCCACACTTGTGCTTCAAAGTAGCACCATGTTCTTCATATAGAGAGTCTCCTATGATATCGCTTTCACGTACTAGTGGGAATTTTTCATTATAGAACTTGGCTTGTATATTCCAATGATGGGCTTCCTCAAAATGCCCTAGGTCTTCGTGAGCAAGCAAGTTGGATGCACACCCACTTAGATTCTTTTGATGAGCTTTCATATACTTATAGCTCTAGTGCATCCATTGCATGGCAATCTGTACTCACTCACATTGATATCTTTTGATGGGCATCTCCATAGCCCATTGATACGTCGAGTCGATGTGAGACTATCTTCCCCTTTTTGTCTTCTCCATGATACGTCCATTTTGCATCATGCTTTTATATTGATATTTATTGCATTATGGGCTGTTATTAGACATTATGTCACAATACTTATGCCTATTCACTCTTATTTTACAAGGTTTACATAAAGAGGGAGAATGCCGGCAGCTGGGATTCTGGGCTGGAAAAGGAGCAAATATTAGAGACCTATTCTGCACAGCTCCAAAAGTCCTGAAACTTCACGGAAGACGTTTTCAGAATATATATAAAATATTGAGCGCAAGAAGTTCACCAGGAGGCCACACCCTGCCCACGAGGGTGGGGGCGCGCCCTACCCCCTTGGGCGCGCCCCCTACCTCGTGGGCCCCTTGGTGGCGCTCCGATGGCCATCTTCTGCTATATGGAGTATTCCGATGAGGAAAAAATCATAAGCCATCTTCCCGGACGAGACTTCGCCGCCACGAGGCGGAACCTTGCCGGAACCAATCTAGGGCTCTGGCGGAGCTGTTCTACCGGGGAAACTTCCATCCGGGAGGGGGAAATCATCGCCATCGTCATCACCAACGCTCCTCTCATCGGGAGAGGGCAATCTCCATCAACATCTTCACCAGCACCATCTCCTCTCAAAACCCTATTTCATCTCTTGTATCCAATTCTTATCTCCATGTCTGGGATTGGTACTTGTGGGTTGCTAGTAGTGTTAATTACTCCTTGTAGTTGATGCTAGCTGGTTTATTTGGTGGAAGATCATATGTTCAGATCCTATATGCATATTAATACCCCTCTGATTATGAACATGAATATGCTTTGTGAGTAGTTACGTTTGTTCCTGAGGACATCAGAGAAGTCTTGCTATTAGTAGTCATGTGAATTTGGTATTCGTTCGACATTTTGATGAGATGTATGTTGTCTCTCCTCTAGTGGTGTTATGTGAACGTTGACTACATGACACTTCACCATTTTTTGGGCCTAAAGGAAGGTTGTCACATACCTAGTTCTGGTATGACCTAGGCTAGCCTTCATGTTTGCATCATGTTTAAATTTCATGGAAATTTGAAATGGGGATTTGTGAAACCCTCAGAATCATTCTGGAAATGACCCAAATAAAAAATTGCTCCAAAAAGGTCCAAGAAAATGCTCATGTTGCTCTCTGAAAATCTTGGACAGAGATAAAAATCAAACCAACATTTTCAGGAGCTCATAAGTATTTATTTTGGGCATTTGGAATAAATGCAGCAATTATTTGCTTTGGATATATATTGTTATATATATATATAATATTGTCCAAAAATTATGCCAGTAGTTGAGGAGCTATGGAATAATACCACTAGCCCCTGCAAAAATTGGCATCAGCAAATAAAATAGTTAGTATTTTTGTTAAATGAAAACAAATGTTAGAAAATAGAAAAGAAAAGAAAAATGGAAAACCTACCTGGACTTTACCTGGGCCGATTTACCTAGCCTGCTGCCGCTCTGGCCCAGCCCAACTGGCCACCGCACCGTCCCCCACCTCGCGCCAGTAGGCGAGGCGCGTGCCTGGTGCGCGCGCGCTCCGCGCGCCACGCGAGCTGCCTGCCTGCCTGGCTCCCCCTCGTCGCCTAGATGTTCCGCGCGACGCCACGCGACGCCCCGGAACCCTCTCACTCTCATTCCCCCTTCCCTGCCTCCTCTGCTCTCTCTCTCTCGCTCGCTGGACCGACCGAGCCGGTCGCCGCTGTTCACTGCCCCCGCGCTCCCCGCCGTCCCCTCACCCCTCCGTCGTGCCCAGAAGCTCCGCCACCTCGTCCGCTACCTCTCCGCCAAGTCGTGCATCGCCGGACGCCCCGTGGAGCCATCGTTGTCGCCTTCTTCACCTCCGGCCACCATGGATCTCCGTCGCTGCTCGCCGCCGTCAGCGCATACCCGAGCCCGTTTACCATCCCTGCAGCTCCGCGGTGAGCCATTGAACCGATTCCCCCTTGCCCCGTCGCCCCGCACGTCCTCTAGCGCTAGCGCCGCCGTGCCCGAAGCTCGCCACCGCACAGCCATGTCGCCGCCGTCGTTTCAGATGATGTAGCTCGCGGGCGAGCACATCAACGTGCTCAGCGTCCCTCCACGAACCCGTAGCCACCAACGGCTTCCCCTCCCGAGCTCCGTAGCACTGAACCCGCACGTGTCCGAACTCCAGCCGCCACGGATGACCATGCAGCGGTCGTCTCCGGCCACCCCAGCTTCCGTCGTCCGCTCCATCAGCTGCGCACGAGCAGCATCTCTTCATAGAGCCTCCCCACGCCCAAAACCATCGCCTGTAGGCGATTTCCGACACCCTCTGCCGCGTCTGGCCTCGCCGGCGGGTTTGACCCCGCTGACCGGGGTTTGACCTTCCCCCTTGTGTCACTGACGCGTGGGCCACCCACCTGACATTTTAGTTAGTATTAGTTTAACACTAAATAACCTAGGTTAGTTAGCTAGTTAGTCGATGACCAGTGGGCCCGGTGCCCACAAATCCTAATTAGACTAAATAAACCCCTTGTTAACTAATTGAGTCACTAACGTGTGAACCCCACACGTCAGGTTTGACTTGGTCAGTGCCATTGACCTGCTGACATAAGCATGACGCTGTGTTGATGCAATATATCATTTTCTGGTTTAAAAATAAATCAGGAAATTCCAGAAAATGATATAAACTTCAAAAATTCATAGAAATTCAACCGTAGCTCAGATTGAAATAATTTATATATGAAAATGATCAGAAAAATTAAATCTATCCATCTGTACCATTTTCATGCATGACAAACCAACCTATACATGTTGTATATATGAAAACAAACTTATGGCATTTAAAGGGATTTAAATTAGAGTTGCATTTGAACCTTTGGTTCAAATGGACCTCTTCCAAGTTGAATGCTAAATGCATTAACTCAAAACACATCACATATTCATGCATTATATTGTTGCATATGCTTGTGTTTGATTGTCGACACCATTCCTTCTTGATAGGTCCTGCTCCGGAGACCGACCTAGAGTACCTGTCAGAGGAGTTGTGCCCCCTGTTGATCTACCAGGCAAGCAAACCCCCTTGTTCATTCCGATACAATCCTACTCTCTCGCTCCTACTCTCATTTATTGCATTAGGACAACAACGATTCAACTGCTACTTTATGTTGCGGTAGTTGAACCCATTCCTCTGCATGACTTGTCATTGCCACAGTAAATAGTTAAAACCCACTAGCATGTGTAGGAGTTGATTGAGCCATGTTGTGTTCCTGCCATGCATTGCCTGCTATTGCTTAGAGTATGTCAGGTATAATTCATTGGGAATGAATTGGAGTACAGTGCTATGTTATGATGTTGAGAGTTAAGTGTGTGAACACGATTTGGTAAAGGTAGCTGTGAGAGGCCATGTAGGAGTACATGGTGGGTTGTCTCATTGGATCCGTCCTTAAGCACTGAGTTCCGTGTATGTTGTCCAATGACTAGCTACTACCACACATTGGAATGCTTAAGTGCACCTCTCGACTTATTAACCAACTTGATCTCTATCCAGGAGTTGCAAATAGTTTCTAGTGTTTGTAGGTAGTGTTAGTAGTCTACCAAGTGGCACCGGCCAGGTGGGCTTGGGACAGACTAGGCACAGTGGCACGGTGTACCAAGTGGCACCCGGATGGTGGGCTTGGGAACCATTCTCACATCGTTTGGGGCCGTGAGCGACACCCCGGCCGGATCTCCTTGCGGATGGAACCCGAATAGGCGATAAACCTGGATGAGAGACTTGCGTGGTTAGTCAGGTCGTGGCCAACACCCTCGCCAGGCTTCCGCTTGAAGGTTGCCGAGGTACACGGCATGTACATGCCGGTAAGTGGCGAGAGCGTGTGTGAAGAAGTACACCCCTGTAGGGTTATCATGATCTATTCGAATAGTCGTGTCCTCGGTTATGGACTTCTTGGATGCTTACGTGGTACATAGACAACCTAAAGTGGATACTCTAAAATGCTCAAGACAAGTGTGAGTGCTATGGATGGCCTTCTCGTAAGGAGACGGGGATGAATCCATAGTAGTGTATTGATGTGGTGGTTAGTGGACTCGTGTGCGCTGCCTCACCTCAAAGAAGTTTCTCGTGGTCGTAGAACAGGATAGCCACTGAGTCAAAGATGGCTTGCTACAACTAAACCCCACTTTGCCTTCTTGATACTAATGCATGTATGATAGGATCTGATGTAAGTCTTGCTAAGTACCTTTGTACTCACGTTTGCTTTATTTATGTTTTGCATGTGAGACATCTGTCTCACTAGTAGAACCGCTTGGACTTCGACGAGTAGCTTGTTACCTCAGCTACGATCTTGTACCCTTGGGATGGACTTGTAGATAGTCAGGCTTCTCAGCCTTTTCCTTTTGTAGTTGTCTGTACTCAGACATGTAATGCTTCCGTTGCTTGTATGCTCTGGATGGGTCATGTGACCCCTGTTTGTATTTAATGCTATGTGGCTCTTCTGGGCCTTTATCTATATGAGTTTGCGTTATGTTGTGATGCCATGTTGTACAACACATACTTGCATGTTATGCGTACGTGTAACGTGTATTGCTATGTGTGGGATCCGAAAACATTGTTGTCTATCCTTGGTAGCCTCTCTTATGGGGAAATGTAGTCTAGTGCTTCCACCGAGCCATGGTAGTCCGCTACAGCCTGGTTTACCGGAGTCCTGCTAGCCCAGCACTACTGCTCCGGAACACTTAGACTGGCCGGCATGTGATTCACTTTGTTCCTGTGTCTATCCCTTCAGGGAAATGTCACGCGGTGACATCCGGAGTCATGCCTAGCCTCCTACAGCCCGGTTCACCAGAGTCCTGTTAGCCTAGTGCTACAGCCCGGATTCACACGCTGCTGACCGACATGCTTGATGTTGATTCATGTATGCCTGTCCCCGTAAGTTAGTGCCACTTTGGGTTCATGACTAGTCATGTCGGTCCGGGTTCTCTGTCATATGGATGCTAGCGATACTATCATATACGTGAGCCAAAAGGCGCAAATGGTCCCGGGCCATGGTAAGGCGACACCCGTGGGAATACAGTGCGTGAGGCCGCAAAGTGATATGAGGTGTTACATGCTAGATCAGTGTGACTTAGAATCAGGGTCCTGATAGCTTTGGTATCAGAGCCTGACTGCCTATAGGATTTCCAAGCCAACCTGGTCGAAGTTGAGTCTAGAAACTCTTTAGTTATATAGGGAATTGATTGTGGAAGGGAACGTAAGGCTCTTTTTATTCCTTATACCTCATGCCTTCTGATCTGAGTCATCTTATCTTTCCTACGGGGTTAAGGAACTAGGCTTTCTCTTCTGTCTATCAGGATCACGTGTTACTACTCCGTAGTCTCTAAGGATTGGTTGATCTGAGTCATATCCCAGTTCGAGTAACTCCGGTGTAGTCTGTTTAGTAATATCTCAGAACCTGGAGTGATGATGTTGGGTTTGGTGCTACCCCGTCTTTTGCAGAATGTCTCATTTTGAGCATTTTACTGCCGTTATGCCGCCGGAATTGTCCTAGGAGTTCAAGAGATACTAATTTCTTGTGCTACCTTTTGCATCCTATAGTTGGTGCCGAATCCATCCTTGTTTTCTTTGGTTTCATTCTTCAGGATGTTGCCGGTTAACCGAAGTTCTGTTGCTCGTAGTCGGAACCACGGAGATGGTAGGGATGAGGATTCTCCCGATCAGTCTTCGTTGGCAGAGTTCATGTTAGAGATGGAGAGGAACAAGCATGAGTCTAACCATTTGTTAGCACGTATTCAGGAGAACACCGCACCCCAGTGCAAAGAGTCAACGACCATCTATGATTTCATTGGTCTGAAACCGCCTACCTTCCATCATTCCATTGAGACACTCGATGCAGATGACTGGCTCCGTAGTATCACACACAAATCCTAATTAGACTAAATAAACCCCCTGTTAACTAATTGAGTCACTAACGTGTGAACCCCACACGTCAGGTTTGACTTGGTCAGCGCCATTGACCTGCTGACATAAGCATGACGCTGTGTTGATGCAATATATCATTTTCTGGTTTAAAAATAAATCAGGAAATTCCAGAAAATGATATAAACTTCAAAAATTCATAGAAATTCAACCGTAGCTCAGATTGAAATAATTTATATATGAAAATGATCAGAAAAATTAAATCTATCCATATGTACCATTTTCATGCATGACAAACCAACCTATACATGCTGTATATATGAAAACACACTTATGGCATTTAAAGGGATTTAAATTAGAGTTGCATTTGAACCTTTGGTTCAAATGGACCTCTTCCAAGTTGAATGCTAAATGCATTAACTCAAAACACATCACATATTCATGCATTATATTGTTGCATATGCTTGTGTTTGATTGTCGACACCATTCCTTCTTGATAGGTCCTGCTCCGGAGACCGACCTAGAGTACCTGTCAGAGGAGTTGTGCCCCCTGTTGATCTACCAGGCAAGCAAACCCCCTTGTTCATTCCGATACAATCCTACTCTCTCGCTCCTACTCTCATTTATTGCATTAGGACAACAACGATTCAACTGCTACTTTATGTTGCGGTAGTTGAACCCATTCCTCTGCATGACTTGTCATTGCCACAGTAAATAGTTAAAACCCACTAGCATGTGTAGGAGTTGATTGAGCCATGTTGTGTTCCTGCCATGCATTGCCTGCTATTGCTTAGAGTATGTCAGGTATAATTCATTGGGAATGAATTGGAGTACAGTGCTATGTTATGATGTTGAGAGTTAAGTGTGTGAACACGATTTGGTAAAGGTAGCTGTGAGAGGCCATGTAGGAGTACATGGTGGGTTGTCTCATTGGATCCGTCCTTAAGCACTGAGTTCCGTGTATGTTGTCCAATGACTAGCTACTACCACACATTGGAATGCTTAAGTGCACCTCTCGACTTATTAACCAACTTGATCTCTGTCCAGGAGTTGCAAATAGTTTCTAGTGTTTGTAGGTAGTGTTAGTAGTCTACCAAGTGGCACCGGCCAGGTGGGCTTGGGACAAACTAGGCACAGTGGCACGGTGTACCAAGTGGCACCCGGATGGTGGGCTTGGGAACCATTCTCACATCGTTTGGGGCCGTGAGCGACACCCCGGCCGGATCTCCTTGCGGATGGAACCCGAATAGGCGATAAACCTGGATGAGAGACTTGCGTGGTTAGTCAGGTCGTGGCCAACACCCTCGCCAGGCTTCCGCTTGAAGGTTGCCGAGGTACACGGCATGTACATGCCGGTAAGTGGCGAGAGCGTGTGTGAAGAAGTACACCCCTGTAGGGTTATCATGATCTATTCGAATAGTCTTGTCCTCGGTTATGGACTTCTTGGATGCTTACGTGGTACATAGACAACCTAAAGTGGATACTCTAAAATGCTCAAGACAAGTGTGAGTGCTATGGATGGCCTTCTCGTAAGGAGACGGGGATGAATCCATAGTAGTGTATTGATGTGGTGGTTAGTGGACTCGTGTGCGCTGCCTCACCTCAAAGAAGTTTCTCGTGGTCGTAGAACAGGATAGCCACTGAGTCAAAGATGGCTTGCTACAACTAAACCCCACTTTGCCTTCTTGATACTAATGCATGTATGATAGGATCTGATGTAAGTCTTGCTAAGTACCTTTGTACTCACGTTTGCTTTATTTATGTTTTGCATGTGAGACATCTGTCTCACTAGTAGAACCGCTTGGACTTCGACGAGTAGCTTGTTACCTCAGCTACGATCTTGTACCCTTGGGATGGACTTGTAGATAGTCAGGCTTCTCAGCCTTTTCCTTTTGTAGTTGTCTGTACTCAGACATGTAATGCTTCCGTTGCTTGTATGCTCTGGATGGGTCATGTGACCCCTGTTTGTATTTAATGCTATGTGGCTCTTCTGGGCCTTTATCTATATGAGTTTGCGTTATGTTGTGATGCCATGTTGTACAACACATACTTGCATGTTATGCGTACGTGTAACGTGTATTGCTATGTGTGGGATCCGACAACATTGTTGTCTATCCTTGGTAGCCTCTCTTATGGGGAAATGTAGTCTAGTGCTTCCACCGAGCCATGGTAGTCCGCTACAGCCTGGTTTACCGGAGTCCTGCTAGCCCAGCACTACTGCTCCGGAACACTTAGACTGGCCGGCATGTGATTCACTTTGTTCCTGTGTCTATCCCTTCAGGGAAATGTCACGCGGTGACATCCGGAGTCATGCCTAGCCTCCTACAGCCCGGTTCACCAGAGTCCTGTTAGCCTAGTGCTACAGCCCGGATTCACACGCTGCTGACCGACATGCTCGATGTTGATTCATGTATGCCTGTCCCCGTAAGTTAGTGCCACTTTGGGTTCATGACTAGTCATGTCGGTCCGGGTTCTCTGTCATATGGATGCTAGCGATACTATCATATACGTGAGCCAAAAGGCGCAAACGGTCCCGGGCCATGGTAAGGCGACACCCGTGGGAATACAGTGCGTGAGGCCGCAAAGTGATATGAGGTGTTACATGCTAGATCAGTGTGACTTAGAATCAGGGTCCTGATAGCTTTGGTATCAGAGCCTGACTGCCTATAGGATTTCCAAGCCAACCTGGTCGAAGTTGAGTCTAGAAACTCTTTAGTTATATAGGGAATTGATTGTGGAAGGGAACGTAAGGCTCTTTTTATTCCTTATACCTCATGCCTTCTGATCTGAGTCATCCTATCTTTCCTACGGGGTTAAGGAACTAGGCTTTCTCTTCTGTCTATCAGGATCACGTGTTACTACTCCGTAGTCTCTAAGGATTGGTTGATCTGAGTCATATCCCAGTTCGAGTAACTCCGGTGTAGTCTGTTTAGTAATATCTCAGAACCTGGAGTGATGATGTTGGGTTTGGTGCTACCCCGTCTTTTGCAGAATGTCTCATTTTGAGCATTTTACTGCCGTTATGCCGCCGGAATTATCCTAGGAGTTCAAGAGATACTAATTTCTTGTGCTACCTTTTGCATCCTATAGTTGGTGCCGAATCCATCCTTGTTTTCTTTGGTTTCATTCTTCAGGATGTTGCCGGTTAACCGAAGTTCTGTTGCTCGTAGTCGGAACCACGGAGATGGTAGGGATGAGGATTCTCCCGATCAGTCTTCGTTGGCAGAGTTCATGTTAGATATGGAGAGGAACAAGCATGAGTCTAACCATTTGTTAGCACGTATTCAGGAGAACACCGCACCCCAGTGCAAAGAGTCAACGACCATCTATGATTTCATTGGTCTGAAACCGCCTACCTTCCATCATTCCATTGAAACACTCGATGCAGATGACTGGCTCCGTAGTATCACACACAAGCTGCGTTCTGTGAACGTAGATGAAGGTGACAAGGTCACCTATGCTACATATCACTTGGAAGGTCCTGCTAGTCTTTGGTGGCAGAACTATGAGGCTATGCTTCCAGCTGGCCAGATACCTTCTTGGAGAGACTTCACTGAGGCTTTTCGCGAACATCACATCCCTCTGTCTCTCATTGACTGCAAGAGAGAAGAGTTCTGTAGTTTCACCCAGGATAAGATGGGTGTTGATGCTTCTAGTAGAGAGTTTGAGCACCTTGCTCGCTATGCTACAGAAGAGGTGTCCACAGACGCTAAGAAGCAGGCTAGGTTCCGGAAGGGTCTCAACCTCAAGTTGCGTCGTGATCTCCACTTGCATCATTGCAATACATTCCAGGCTCTTGTGAACAAGGCCATTAATGCAGAGACAACTCAACTCACTTATGAGGAGTCTCATCAGAACACCCATGATTTGGGTTCTTCCTCCGGTTCTAGTTCTCAGAAGCGCCGGATTTGGGTTCCGAACTCCGCTCTCCCACCCGGTTATTCACCGAGGCCCTCTTATGTGGCGCCTCACCCAGTTCAGTTACATGCTCCACCTAGGCCTACTGGTAGACCGCTTGTCAATGCGGGTCCACGACCTACTTCTGGGACTTGTTTCACATGCGGAGAGCCAGGACACTATGCACGTGACTGCTCTCAAACCAACTATGCTCCACCCCTGCCTGAGAAGTTTGTTGGCCATGGTAAGCCACCATGCAAGATGATTAGTGTCAAGTCAGCTTCCACTGAACATGGACATGTGCATCACGTCTCAGCTAAAGATGCTCATGATGATCCGGGTGTCGTTCTTGGTACACTCCTTGTCAACTGCCATCCAACATCGGTTTTGTTTGACACTGGAGCATCTCACTCCTTCATTTCTGAAAGCTATGCTAACTTGCACAATATTTCATTTTGTGATTTGCCCTCTCCACTAGTCATTCAAACTCCTGGATCCAAATGGCAAACTTCTAGTGTAAGCCATGGTAATGAAATCCTTGTTGACAGACTTGTATTCCTTGCATCACTTATAGCCCTCAAGTCTACAGATATTAACATCATCTTGGGTATGGACTGGATGAAAGCTCATTATGCCAAGATTGATTGTTACACTAGGTCTGTTCAGCTTACACACCCATCTGGCAAGATAGTCACTGTCTCCACTAGAGTTGCAAAGCGCCAACTCTATTCTCTTAATGCCAACCCTCTTCCTGACCTTGAAGATATCCCGACAGTCCGTGACTTTCCGAATGTCTTTCCTGAGGAGGTGCTAGGTATTCCACCTGATAGAGATGTAGAGTTTGTCATAGATCTTATCCCAGGAACCGCCCCAATTTCTAGGAGACCTTACAAGATGGCACCCTTAGAGCTAGCCGAGCTTAAGAAACAACTCGATGAATCTTTGCAAAAGGGTTTCATCCGTCCTAGTTCTTCTCCCTGGGCTTGCCCCATCCTCTTCGTCAAGAAGAAGGATGGTACGGACCGGATGGTTGTAGATTATCGTCCCATTAATTTGGTCATGATAAAGAACAAGTATCCGCTCCCCAGGATCAATGACCTGTATGATCAGCTCGCTGGATCCTCAGTCTTTTCAAAGAAGGATTTGAGGTTAGGCTACCACCAAATCAAGATCAGAAATGGGGACATTCCTAAGACGGCTTTTGTTACTCGTTATGGCCAGTACGAGTACACCATCATGTCCTTTGGTCTAACCAATGCTCCAGCTACTTTCTCCCGCTTGATGAACTCGATCTTCATGGAGTACTTAGATAAGTTCGTTGTGGTTTACCTTGATCATATCCTTATTTACTCGAAGAATGAGGAAGAGCATGCCGAACATCTTAGACTTGTGTTAGAGAAACTTAGAGAGCACCGCCTTTATGCCAAGTTCTCCAAGTGTGAATTTTGGTGGCCAGAAGTGACCTACCTAGGCCACGTGCTCTCTTGCAAGGGCATTGCCGTCAATCCCGAGAGAGTTTAGGCCGTTCTTGATTGGACTCCGCCTAAAACAGTTAAGCAAGTTAGGAGTTTCCTTGGTCTAGCCAGTTATTGTCGCCGCTTTGTTGAGAACTTCTCCAAAGTGGCCAAACCTCTCACGGAACTTCTCAAGAAAGATAAGAAGTTTGAGTGGTCCCCATAGTGTGAGCACAGTTTTCAGGAACTAAAAAGACGCCTGACTTCCGCTCCCATTCTTGTGCCACCGGATTTCACTAAAGACTTTGTTATCTACTGCGACGCCTCATGACAGGGACTAGGTTGCATTCTTATGCAGGATGGTCATGTGATTGCCTATGCATCTCGACAGTTGCTTCCACATGAGGATAATTATCCTACACATGATCTAGAGCTTGCAGCCGTAGTCTATGCACTTAAGACATGGCAACATTACCTTCTCGGTAAACGTTGCGAGATTTACACCGACCACCAGAGTCTCAAGTATATCTTCACCCAACCAGATGTGAACCTTAGGCAAAGACGTTGGTTGGAGTTGATCTTAGATTACGACTTAGGGATTACCTACACCCCAGGCAAGGGCAATGTCATGGCTGATGCACTAAGTCGTAAGTCCTATTGCAACAATCTTATGTTGCAGCAGGGCCAACCACTTCTCCATGAGGAATTCTGTAAGCTTAATCTTTACATTGCTCCTCATGGATTCCTTTCTACCTTGGTGGCGAAACCTACCCCTGAGGATCAAATCATTACTGACCAGAAGTTTGATAGGGGTGTCATCCGCATCAAGAGAAATATTAAGAAGGGAGTTGGTGGATGTTTCTCTATAGATGATCGAGGTGTTGTTTTTTCTGAGAATCGCTTCGTGGTTCCCAAGAATCAACATCTTCGACAATTAATCCTTAAGGAGGCCCATGAATCTCCTCTCATGATTCATCCCGGTAGTTCTAAGATGTATCAGGACCTACGCCAGAGGTTCTGGTGGACTAGGATGAAGAGAGAAATCGCTCGGTTTATTGCTAACTGTGACGTTTGTCGTCGCGTGAAGGCAGGGCATCAGAGACCTACTGGCATCCTTCAGCCTTTAGCTATTCCTGAATGGAAATGGGATAAAGTTGGTATGGACTTCATCACCGGCTTTCCAAGGACCAAGAAAGGGAATAATGCTATCTTTGTAGTCATTGATCGTCTTTCCAAAGTGGCTCACTTCCTACCTGTTCGAGACAGTATCACTGCTAGTCAACTCGCTGACATATATATTTCTCGAATAGTGTCACTTCATGGTGTTCCACTAGAGATCAATTCAGACCGTGGTAGTCTTTTCACTTCTCTTTTTGGGAGACTTTCCAAACTGCCATGGGCACCCATCTTTCTTTCAGTACCGCTTTCCACCCTCAGTCAAGTGGTCAGGTGGAAAGGGTCAACCAAATTCTTGAAGACATGCTTAGAGCTTGTGTTATCTCATTCAGTATGGATTGGGAGAAGTGTCTTCCCTTCGCCGAGTTTTCTTATAACAATAGCTACCAATCCAGCCTCAAGAAAGCTCCTTTTGAGGTTCTGTATGGACGAAGATGTCGAACACCTTTGAACTGATCAGAAACCAGTGAAAGACAATTCTTTGGACCGGATATGATCCAGGAGGCAGAAGAGCAAGCTTGCATCATTCGTGAGAATTTGAAAACAGCCCAATCTCGTCAAAAGAGCCAGTATGACCGTCATCATAAGGAAGTGGCTTATGAAGTTGGCGACAAGGCTTACCTTCTGGTTACTCCTTTGAAGGGTACCCATCGTTTCGGTATCAAGGGCAAGTTGGCTCCTTGCTACATTAGTCCTTTTCGCATTCTCGCTAAACGAGGAGAGGTTGCCTACCAGTTGGAACTACCCCCACATCTTTCTCGAGTTCATGATGTCTTCCACGTCCCTCAACTCAGGCGCTGCTTCTCGGATCCCATCCGCGGAGTGGACCACGAAACGCTTGATCTCCAAGATAACCTCACATATCGAGAGTACCCTGTTCGCATTCTTGATCAAGCAGAGCATGTCACTTGACGTCATAACATCAAGTTTCTCAAGGTTCAGTGGTCTCATCATTCCGAGAGAGAAGCTACTTGGGAGCATGAAGATCATCTTCGACTTGAGTACCCCACTTTATTTCCGCCGACTCCTGAATCTCGGGACGAGATTTTTTCGAGTGGGGCGAGTTGTCAGATCCCTAGTTCTGGCATGACCTAGGCTAGCCTTCATGTTTGCATCATGTTTAAATTTCATTGAAATTTGAAATGGGGATTTGTGAAACCCTCAGAATCATTCTGGAAATGACCCAAATAAAAAATTGCTCCAAAAAGGTCCAAGAAAATGCTCATGTTGCTCTCTGAAAATCTTGGACAGAGATAAAAATCAAACCAACATTTTCAGGACCTCATAAGTATTTATTTTGGGCATTTGGAATTAATGCAGTAATTATTTGCTTTGGATATATATTGTTATATATATATAATATTGTCCAAAAATTATGCCAGTAGTTGAGGAGCTCTGGAATAATACCACTAGCCCCTACAAAAATTGGCATAAGAAAATAAAATAGTTAGTATTGTTGTTAAATCAAAACAAATGTTAGAAAATAGAAAAGAAAAGAAAAATGGAAAAACCTACTTGGACTTTGCCTAGGCCGATTTACCTGGCCTGCTGCCGCTCTGGCCCAGCCCAACTGGCCACCGCACCGTCCCCCACCTCGCGCCAGTAGGCGAGGCGCGTGCCCGGCGCGCGCGCGCTCCGCGCGCCACGCGAGCTGCCTGCCTGCCTGGCTCACCCTCACCGTCTGGATGTTCCGTGTGATGCCACGCGCCGCCCGGAACCCTCTCACTCTCATTCCCCCTTCCCTGCCTCCTCTGCTCTCTCTCTCTCTCTCGCTGGACCGAACGAGCCGGTCGCCGACGTTCGCTGCCCCCGCGCTCCGCGCCGTCCCCTCGCCCCTCTGTCGTGCCCAGAAGCTCCGCCACCTCGTCCGCTACCTCTCCGTAAAGCCGTGCATCGCCGGACTCCCCATGGAGCCGTCGTTGTCGCCTTCTTCACCTCCGGCCGCCGTGGATCTCCGTCGCCGCTCGCCGCCGTCAGCGCGTCCCCGAGCCCGTTTACCATCCCTGCAGCTCCGCGGTGAGCCATTGAACTGATTCCCCCTTGCCCCTTCGCCCCGCACGTCCTCTAGCGCTAGCTTCGCCATGCCCGAAGCTCGCCGCCACACAACCATGTCGCCGCCGTCGTTTCAGACGATGTAGCTCGCGGGCGAGCACATCAACGTGCTCAGCATCCCTCCACGAACCCGTAGCCACCAACAGCTTCCCCTCCCGAGCTCCGTAGCACTGAACCCGCGCGTGTCCGAACTCCGTCCGCCGCGGATGACCTCGGCGGAGTCGTCTCCAGCCACCCCAGCTTCCGCCGTCCGCTCCATCAGCTGTGCGCGAGCAGTAGCTCTACGTAGAGCCTCCCCACGCCCAGAACCATCGCCTGTAGGCGATCTCCGATGCCCTCCACCACATCTAGCCTCGTCGGCGTCGAGTCGCCGGCGGGTTTGACCCCGCTGACCGGGGTTTGACCTTCCCCCTTGTGTCACTGACGTGTGGGCCACCCACCTGACATTTTAGTTAGTATTAGTTTAACACTAATTAACCTAGCTTAGTTAGCTAGTTAGTCGCTGACCAGTGGGCCCGGCGCCCACAAATCCTAATTAGACTAAATAAACCCCCTGTTAACTAACTAAGTCACTGACGTGTGGACCCCACATGTCAGGTTTGACTTGGTTAGCGCCATTGACCTGCTGACGTAAGCATGACGCTGTGCTGACGCAATATATCGTTTTCTGGTTTCAAAATAGATCATGAAATTCTAGAAAATGATATAAACTTCAAAAATTCATAGAAATTCAACTGTAGCTCAGATTGAAATAATTTATATATGAAAAATGATTAGAAAAATTCAATCTATCCATTTGTACTATTTTCATGCATGAAAAACCAACCTATACATGCTGTATATATGAAAACACACTTATGGCATTTAAAGGGATTTAAATTAGAGTTGCATTTGAACCATTGGTTCAAATGGACCTCGTCCAATTTGAATGCTAAATGCATTAGCTCAAAACACATCACATATTCATGCATCATATTGTTGCATATGCTTGTGTTTGATTGTCGACACCGTTCCTTCTTGATAGGTCCTGCTCCGGAGACCGATCTGGAGTACCTGTCAGAGGAGCTGTGCCCCCCTGTTGATCTACCAGGCAAGCAAACCCCCCTTGTTCATTCCGATACAATCCTACTCTCTCGCTACTACTCTCATTTATTGCATTAGGACAACAACGATTCAACTGCTACTTTATGATGCGGTAGTTGAACCCATTCCTCTGCATGACCTGTCAGTGCGACAGTAAATAGTTAAAACCCACTAGCATGTGTAGGAGTTGATTGAGCCATGTTGTGTTCCTGCCATGCATTGCCTGCTATTGCTTAGAGTATGTCAGGTATGATTCATTGGGAATGAATTGGAGTACAATGCTATGTTCTGATGTTGAGAGTTAAGTGTGTGAACACGATTTGGTTAAGGTAGCGGTGAGAGGCCATGTAGGAGTACATGGTGGGTTGTCTCATTGGAACCGTCCTTAAGCACTAAGTTCCGTGTATGTTGTCCAATGATTAGCTACTACCACACATTGGAAAGCTTAAGTGCCCCTCTCGACTTATTAACGAACTTGATCTCTGTCCAGGAGTTGCAAATAGTTTCTGGTGTTTGTAGGTAGTGTTAGTAGTCTACCAAGTGGCACCCGGCCAGGTGGGCTTGGGACAGACTAGACACAGTGGTACGGTGTATCAAGTGGTACCCGGATGGTGGGCTTGGGAACCCTGCTCACATCGTTTGGGGCCGTGAGCGACACCCCGGCCGGATCTCCTTGCGGATGGAACCTAAATAGGCGATAAACCTGGATGAGAGACTTGTGTGGTTAGCCAGGTCGTGGCTGACACCCTCGCCAGACTTCTGCTTGAAGGTTGCCGAGGTACATGACATGTACATGGCGGTAAGTGGCGAGAGCATGTGTGAAGAAGTACACCCCTGCAGGGTTATCATGATCTATTCGAATAGTCATGTCCTCGGTTATGGACTTCTTGGATGCTTACGTGGTACATAGACAACTTAAAGTGGATATTCTAAAATGCTCAAGACAAGTGTGAGTGCTATGGATGGCCTTCTCGTAAGGAGACGGGGATGAATCCATAGTAGTGTATTGATGTGGTGGTTAGTGGACTCGTGTGCGCTGCCTCACCTCAAAGAAGTTTCTCGTTGTCGTAGAACAGGATAGCCACTGAGTCAAAACTGGCTTGCTGCAACTAAACCCCACTTTGCCTTCTTCATACTAATGCATGTATGATAGGATCTGATGTATGTCTTGCTGAGTACCTTTGTACTCACGTTTGCTTTATTTATGTCTTGCAGGTGAGACATCTGTCTCACTAGTAGTACTGCTTGGACTTCGACGAGTAGCTTGTTACCTCAGGTACGATCGTGTACCCTTGGGAGGGACTTGTAGATAGTCAGGCTTCTCAGCCTTTTCCTTTTGTAGTTGTCTGTACTCAGACATGTAATGCTTCCGTTGCTTGTGTGCTCTGAATGATGGGTCGTGTGACCCCTGTTTGTATTTAATGCTATGTGGCTCTTCTGGGCCTTTATCTATATGAGTTTGCGTTATGTTGTGATGCCATGTTATACAGCACATACTTGCATGTTATGCATATGTGTAACGTGTATTGCTATGTGTGGGATCCGACAACCTAGTTGTCTATCCTTGGTAGCCTCTCTTATGGGGAAATGTAGTCTAGTGCTTCCACCGAGCCATGGTAGTCCGCTACAGCCCGGTTTACCGGAGTCCTGCTAGCCCAGCACTACTGCTCCGGAACACTTTGACTAGCCGGCATGTGATTCACTTCGTTCCTGTGTCTGTCCCTTCGGGGAAATGTCACGCGGTGACATCCGGAGTCCTGCCTAGCCTGCTACAGCCCGGTTCACCGGAGTCCTGTTAGCCCAGTGCTACAACCCGAATTCGCACACTGCTGACCGACATGCTCGATGTTGATTCATGTATGCCTGTCCCCGTAAGTTAGTGCCACTTTGGGTTCATGACTAGTCATGTCGGCCCGGGTTCTCTGGCATATGGATGCTAGCGATACTATCATATACGTGAGCCAAAAGGCGCAAACGGTCCCGGGCCATGGTAAGGCGACACCCGTGGGAATACCGTGCGTGAGGCCGCAAAGTGATATGAGGTGTTACATGCTAGATCGGTGTGACTTAGAATCGGGGTCCTGACAAAGGCATTGGGAAGTAATATGTAGATGATGGGTTGCTAGAGTGACAGAAGCTTTAACCCTAGTTTATGCGTTGCTTCATAATGGGCTGATTTGGATCCATATGTTTCATGATATGGCTAGGTTTACCTTAATACTTTTGTTGTAGTTGTGGATGCTTGCAATAGAGGTTAATCATAACGGGATGCTTATCCAAGTAAGGGCAGCACCCAAGCACCGGTCCACCCACATACCAAATTATCAAAGTACCGAACACAAATCATATAAGAGTTTGTCCAGGCTTGTCCTTTGCTACAAAAAGATTGGGCCACCTTGCTGAACTTTATTTACTTTTGTAACTTGTTACTTGTTACAAATTATCCTATCACAAAACTATCTGTTACCTATTATTTCAGTGCTTGTAGAGAATACCTTGCTGAAAACCGCTTATCATTTCCTTCTGCTCCTCATTGGGTTCGACACTCTTACTTATTGAAAGCACTACGATAGATCCCCTATACTTGTGGGTCATCAAGACTCTTTTCTGGTGCCGTTGCCGGGGAGTGAAGCGCCTTTGGTAGGTGGAATTTGGTAAGCAAAAATTTATATAGTGTGCTGAAATTTACTGTCACTTGTCACTATGGAAAGTAATCCTCTGAGGGGCTTGTTCGGGGTATCTTCACCCTGACCAGTAGAGCAAAGAGTTGCTCCTCAACCTACTGAACCTACTGAAAATGAAAATGTCTTCTTTGAAATTCCTTTGGGTATGATAGAAAAACTGCTAGCTAATCCTTTTGCAAGAGATGGAACAATTCATCCTGATGAGCACCTAATATATGTGGATGAAGTTTGTGGATTATTTAAGCTTGCAGGTGTACCCAGAGATGTTATTAAGAAGAAGGTATTGCCTTTATCTTTGAAGGAAGATGCATTGACATGGTATAGGCTATGTGATGATACGGGGTCATGGAACTACAAATGATTGAAATCGGAATTTCATCAGAAGTTTTATCCTATGCATCTTGTTCATCGTGATCGCAATTATATATATAATTTTTTGCCTTGCGAAGGAGAAAGCATCGCTCAAGCTTGGGGGAGGCTTAAATCAATGTTATATTCATGCCCCAATCCTGAGCTCTCAAGATAAATGATTATTCAAAATTTATATGCCCGGCTTTCTGATAACAATCGCACAATGCTCGATACTTCTTGTACTGGCTCTTTTATGACGAAGACTATTGAATTCAAATGGGATTTATTGGAAAGAATTAAACGCAACTCTGAAGATTGGGACCTCGACGAAGGTAAGGAGGCAGGTATGACACCTAAATTTGATTGTGTTAAATCTTTTATGGATACCGATGTTTTCCGTAAATTTAGCACTAAATATGGACTTGACTCTGAGATAGTAGCTTCTTTCTGTGAATCTTTTGCTACTCATGTTGATCAACCTAGGGAGAAGTGGTATAAATATCATTCTCCCATAGAAGTAAAAGTAGCTGCACCTATTAAAGTTGAAGAAAATACTATCACCTATATTGGTCCTATTGTTCCTACTGCTTATGTTGAGAAACCACATTTTCCTGTTAGGATAAAAGACCAAGCTAAAGCTTCAACTATGGTTCGTAAAATCAATATTAGAACCTATACACCTCCTGAGCAAATTAAAGTTGAATCTAATATTGCTATTGTTAAAGATCTCTTGTCTGATAATATTGGTGGGCATGTTATTCATTTCCATGATGAGACTGCTAGAATTGCTAAACCTTGTGCTAAAGATAAACCTAGATCTTTGGTCGGCATGCCTGTTATTTCTGTTAAAATAGGAGATTATTGTTATCATGGCTTATGTGATATGGGTGCCAGTGCTAGTGCAATACCTATTGACTTATACAGAGAAATTATGCATGACATTACACGCGCTGAGTTAGAAGATGTTGATCTCACAATTAAACTTGCCAATAGAGATACTATTTCACCAATGGGAATTGTTAGAGATGTTGAAGTCCTGTGTGGGAAAACTAAATATCCTGCTGATTTTCTTGTTCTTGGTTCCCCACAAGATAGCTTTTGTCCCATTATATTTGGTAGACCCTTCTTGAACACAGTTAATGCTAAGATAGATTGCAAAAAGGATGTTGTTACTATTGGTTTAGGTGATATGTCTCATGAATTTAATTTATCTAAATTTCGTAGACAACACCGTGAAGAGGAATTGCCTAGTAAAGATGAAATTATTGGTCTTGCTTCTATAGCCGTACCTCCTAGTGATCCTTTAGAACAATATTTGCTAGACCATGGAAATGATATGTTTATGAATGAAAGAAGGGAAATAGATGAAGTATTCTTTAAATAGGAGCCCATCCTGAAACACAATTTGCCTATTGAAATCCTAGGGGATCCTCCTCCACCCAAGGGTGATCCCGTGTTTGAGCTTAAACCGTTACCTGATACTCTTAAATATGCTTATCCTGATGAGAAAAATATATAACCTGTTATTATTAGTGCTAACCTTTTAGAGCATGAAGAAGAGAGATTATTGAAAACTCTGAAGAAGCACCGTGATACTATTGGATATACTCTTGATGATCTTAAGGGCATTAGTCACACTCCGTGTCAACAAAAAATAAATCTGGAGGAAGATGCCAAACCAATTCGTGATCATCAATGATGGCTGAATCCTAAGATGAAGGAAGTGGTAAGAAAGGAAACACTAAAGCTTCTTGAGGCAGGTATAATTTATCCCGTTGCTGATAGTTAGTGGGTAAGTCCTGTCCATTGTGTCCCTAAGAAGGGAGGTATTACTGTCGTTCCTAATGATAAAGACGAGTTGATCCCGCAAAGAATTATTACAGGTTATAGGATGGTAATTGATTTCCACAAATTAAATAAAGCTACTAAAAAAGATCATTACCCCTTACCTTTTATCGATCAAATGCTAGAAAGATTATCCAAACATATTCATTTTTGCTTTCTAGATGGTTATTCTGGTTTCTCTCAAATACCTGTGTCAGCCAATGATCAATCAAAGACTACTTTTACTTGCCCTTTTGGTACTTTTGCTTATAGACGTATGCCTTTTGGTTTATGTAATGCACCTGCTACCTTTCAAAGATGCATGATGGCTATATTCTGTGACTTTTTTGAAAAGATTTGTGAGGTTTTCATGGACAATTTTTCCGTCTATGGATCCTCTTTTGATGATTGCTTAAGCAACCTTGATCGAGTTTTGCAGAGATGTGAAGAAACTAATCTAGTCTCGAATTGGGAAAAGTGCCACTTTATGGTTAATGAAGGTATTGTCTTGGGGCATAAAGTTTCTGAAAGAGGTATTGAGGTTGATAAAGCCAAGGTTGATGCTATTGAGAAGATGCCATGTCCCAAGGACATCAAAGGTATAAGAAGTTTCCTTGGTCATGCTGGGTTTTATAGGAGGTTCATCAAGGACCTCTCAAAAATTTCTCGGCCTCTGACTAATTTATTACAAAAAGATATACCATTTGTTTTGATGATGATTGTGTAGAAGCATTTGAAATACTTAAGAAAGCATTAATCTCTGCACCTATTGTTTAGCCACCTGATTGGAATTTACCTTTGAAATTATGTGTGATGCTAGTGATTATGCTATAGGTGCTGTTCTAGGGCAAATAGGTGATCAGAAATTGAATGTTATTCAATATTCTAGTAAAACTCTAGATAATGCCCAGAGACATCATGCTACTACTGAAAAAGAATTCTTAGTAGTTGTATTTGCTTGTGATATGTTCAGACCTTATATTGTTGATTCTAAAGTAACTATTCACACGAATCATGGTGCTATTAAATTATGTATTGTATTGTTGTCATCGAGGATAAAAAGATGGGGTTTATATCATATTGCATGGGTTTATCCCTCTACATCATGTCATCTTCCTTAAAGCATTACTCTGTTCTCTTGAACTTAATACTCTAGATGCATGCTGGATAGCGGTCGATGTGTGGAGTAATAGTAGTAGATGCAGGCAGGAGTCGGTCTAATTGTCTCGGACGTGATGCCTATATACATGATCATACCTAGATATTCTCATAACTATGCTCAATTCTATCAATTGCTCGACAGTAATTCGTTTACCCACCGTAATACTTATGCTCTTGAGAGAAGCCACTAGTCAAACCTATGACCCCCGGGTCTATCTTCCATCATATTAATCTTCCAATAGTTATTTATTTCCTTTTCCTTTATTTTACTTTGGATCTTTATTTCTCCTTATCATAAAAATACCAAAAATATTATCTTATCATATCTATCAGATCTCACTCTCGTAAGTGACCGAGAAGGGCTTGACAACCCCTTTATCGCGTTGGTTGCGAGGTTCTTATTTGTTTGTGTAGGTGCATGGGACTTGAGCGTGATCTCCTACTGGATTGATACCTTGGTTCTCAAAAACTGAGGGAAATACTTACGCTGCTTTACTTCATCACCTTTCCTCTTCAAGGGAAAACCAACGCAGTGCTCAAGAGGTAGCACTGACTACCCTGGCACACAAAAAGCCCTCGTCCCTCGTGCCATCACGCATGTGCGTTCCCAGCCGGCGCCAGCTACCCGCATTCATCTTGTCCATCCGAATGCCGTCATTAGCAGGATCGCTGCCCGAGGAACCAACTCCGGCGACTTAGTGATGCACCGGGACGCTTGGCCTCACCGGAATGTGCTACTTAAAGCGGCAAGGCCCAACTAAACTCAACACCATAGCACATCCTCCTACCTGGCACCACATCCACCATGACCGTGAGCAGGAACGCTCTGCGCGAGAGCTTGTCTTCGGGGATGAAGCCCAAGGTGTCTGCCCTCGCTCAACTCGCTGCTCGCAATGTAGTACCGGCGTAGTCAGACATGGACGTGACCACACAAGCGCTGGCCACGCTGGCGGCCAATGACGGGAGCACCGCCAGCCACGTGTCCTTCTTGCGGCGTCCAACATTCGGTGGCACATGTGGCAGGTGAAGTGATAGACCGTCCACGTCCATCATCGTCGACCTCACGTCCACCAGCACCGCCAAGGTCAGGGACTCCTCCGAGGATGAGTAGGGAATGGGAGGTGGCACGGCATGGTGTGCCAACTAGCCGGTCCGTCTCCTTCTACTCTTCGTCACCGGAGACCACACCTTCACTTCATGGGTCTCGAACCCCGCCACCATTCATGGAGATGGAAGATGGAGGACATCGCCGCCAACGTGGAAGTACAAAGGAAAGTGGATGTCGGTCGCCGCCATAGAATAGGTTTAGGGTGGGGTTTCTTTTCTTTTTCTGTCAAATAAAAGTTTGAAATGTAATGAAAAGCTTTCGTGTTTGCATGAATCCCGTCAGGTGTATATGAACATTCACAATAATAGTAAGATATATTGTATGCAAATATTTTGAATGATGAGTCGTTTTTGTGTGTATAAACTTGGTCTAAGTTTAGAAGGTATAACCCGAGACAAATCTAACATGTGAAGTAAATAAACACATAGGGTCTACATACACAATTTATGTTAGGCACTCAAATAGTACGTCCAGTACACATTCACACATTTCACATCTTTCTCTTGCTCTTTCTATCAAACCAACTAAGCCTTGTCCTAAAAAATAAACTCCTAAAGAAACCAGCAAAGCCAACCTCCTAGCATATCACGCGGGAAAAGACTTGGCCACGCCGTTTTAGTCGGAATTACCAGATTACTAGTACTAGTATTGATGGATCGCGCGAAGAAGTAAGTTTAAAAGGAAAAAGGGGGTACACTCATAGTACGCTTGTCGCGGTCACATTGCACCCCTCACACAGTCGGTCCTGCACACGGCTCACCCAAGTGGAATGCGCTTCGGCTTGCCTCTTCACTGACACATGGGACCGCAATTGGAGAAACCAACCATGCGCCAAACTCCCCTGCCCACCATGCAAAAATTGCCCAAAAATTCCCCCAAATCCCAAATTCAATTGCCCTTCGACCAACTAGCCAATAATATTCCACAACCCCCTCCCCTGCCCCCTCCGCTCCATTCGCTCCGCCAAGGACGCCCTCCCAGCCACACCGATACGTCGACACCGTGGTTCATTGTGGGAGTGCACGGCAATTCTCTCGTTCCCACAGTATGCTATCGTAGACTGTCGTCCTCCAGCCGTGCCGTCACCGCTGGCGACATTCTTGTGGAGACGCACGACAGCCATCTTCTCCCACAATACGTGCATTCTAGGCTGAGGCCCCATGCACGTAGGGGTAGCGCTGAATGTTAGTTGATAGACATTGTTAATCTCACTGCTTGCTAAAATAATTTACAATCAATATGCTCTGCTTAACAAGCTTCCTTGCCCTATTCTGCACTCAGTCGACTTTGCTGAGATGCCATGACACGCCATCTTAGTTGCTAAAATATCTTGCCATATATTAGGACCATGTATGTATTGCGAAGTAGATTGCCATGGTCTAGTAGCGAGTCCGTTAGGTGAAATAGCTCGACACCGTTTTGTGCTCAATCTTTGTTGCTGAGATGGCCTTCGATGGCTATGTGCTCAGCCTCATTGATTGTTGAAATAGCCTGCCATAATTTATCACTCTGTTTGCTGAATTAGCTTTACATATATTTTGTTACTTAGATATGCTTGTCCAAATATCGTGCCATAGCTTTAGACATCGACCTAGGTATTTTTTTGGACTTTATAGAAAACATATATGCTCTTATTGTAATATCTAGTAGAAGAACTAATTTGTATGTCTAGAAGATGGACATAACTTGGATAACTTCTGCTCAAAGATTCTCCCCTGCATATGTCGAGGGCAAGGTTGTCAGAATCGCAATTCTGTTATACGATTCTACGACTTTACGATCCAAACTTACCGCTCTGATTCTACGATTTTAGTTCATGGAATCTACGTTTCTACGATCCTGATAGTGAAGATTCTACGATTTGCGATCCTGCCATCAGAGCTCCGATTCGATTCAAAATCACGATTCTGACAACCTTGGTCGAGGGGGTTGACAACTTCATGAACTTTGTTAGAGCTGAGTAAGGTGGTCCGAAATCAGATGTGCTCTGCCTTGTAGCAGTTGTACGAATTCAGTTTCAAGACCCTAGTCAACTGTGCAAAATCATCAACTGTCGGTTACATATACTAGGTGGTTCATCATGGTGAAGCTGTGAATGTCAATGTTACTGAGTATGTGGAAGTAGCAGATTACCATCTTGATCTGCCTGATGCTCAGTTGGAAGAGGAGGAGGTGGTGGTGGCGGAGCCAGTGAGTTTGACCAACATTGAAACAATGCTACGAAATGCTCGGGCATTTCGTGAACTTTCACCTGCACAAGAAAATGGTGGGCCCGCATGTTGGAACAATGCAACGTGGTACTCACCCTAGGAAATAAGCTGTCAGTATTCTCAGCTATGGTCACTGTCGGTGTCAAAACCGGCGGATCTCGGGTAGGGGTCGCGAACTGTGCGTCTAAGGTGGATGGTAACAGGAGGGAAGGGACACGATGTTTTAGCCAGGTTCGGGCCCTCTTGATGAAGGTAAAACCCTACGTCCTGCTTGATTTATTCTTGATAATATGAGTGGTACAAGAGTTGATCTACCACGAGATTGGAGAGGCTAAACCCTAGAAGCTAGCCTATGGTATGATTGTATGTTGTCCTACGGACTAAAACCCTCCGGTTTATATAAATACCGGAGGAGGATAGGGTTACACAAGGTCGGCTACAAAGGAGGAGATATTCATATCCGTATTTCCTAGCTTGCCTTCCATGCCAAGTAGAGTTCCATCCGAACACGAGGCGAAGTCTTCAATCTTGTATCTTCATAGTCCAACAGTTCGGCCAAAGGATATAGTCCGGCTGTTCGGAGACCCCCTAATCCAGGACTCCCTCGGTAGCCCCTGAACCAGGCTTCAATGATGATGAGTCCGGCGCGCAGTGTTGTCTTCGGCATTGCAAGGCGGATTCCTCCTCTGCACGCAGTTATTGTGCAAAAAGTTGCATCCGGTGGTTTCGCATGACAACTTTTCAACTAAGTTCCTCTCTATTACAGATGACCATCGTGCTACACCCGTCCAGGACACGGCACAACAGAGACACAGGCACAAACGTGCAGCAGGGACCCGCTCCAAGGATTCTTTTTAGATTAAGACCCTGCGTAATCCTTTTTTATCGTCTCTTGTTGATACACATCCCTTGGATTGTCAGTACAGTTGAGAAGGATGCTGACGTCTTGGCATGTGGCCACGTCAGAATAATGCATGTACCTGGACACCAGGGGCTTATTACAAAGGGCACTATTTAGGCCCGGTTTACACCATAAAGACTGAATACCTTAGGGAGTGTTCGGCGTCGCGAGTTTGGCCTTATATGCATCAGCTCCGGATCATGTCTTTGGTCAAATGTTGGGTTTGCCCAGCTCCTGTGTTTTGCTGCCTTACGTTCCGCTCTATCGGCTAAGGCGGCACCAGGAGAACTACTGTTATTGTGCCCTGGTTCATCCGGATGAGCACCTTAGTAGAGAAAGCTGAAAACTGACTGTCATGATATAGCGTGAGACTGGTCAACCACTCGATGACCTATCGGAATCTTCGGGATTCCTCCACCTTAATGAAGGGCCATTCCCGGCCAGGCATGTACACACCCTGAATTCGGATGAGTGCGGAGCCACCAGGGGCTATATAGTAGCCCCACTGTCAAACTCCTCTGGCTAAGTGAAAGTGTTAAAGCATTATAGTCCGGTTGCCTAGTTCACTGCGCTATCACCTCCTTAATGGACCAAGACGTTGGATCAAGTGTGAACATGTGTCTTCTGTGAACACCCCCGCATTATATGCATGGGGGCTGAAGCCGACGACTGCAATCTTTCAGGTTATATACATATATACATACACAGCCGCATAGGAGGCATCATAATACTTTCGGGCAAAATTATAAATACAGCTTTGATAAACTTAATAAAACATTGTTTTTAAAATGGGAATACATGTCACTCAAACATAATATTCTTCGAGCACCGGGCCTCTATCGAATGAGCGCCTTTAAGAACTTCTTTGAAATAGTGCTCGACAGCCACTCGGCCTATGGCCGAACCCTGCGCCGCAACAGTGGTGGCATCCATCTCCGCCTAGTATGTTTTGACGTGGGCAAGGGCCATCCGCGAGCCTTCTATGCACGCCGACCTCTTCATCGCATTAATGCGCGGCACCGCACCAAGGAACTGTTGCACCAAACTAAAATAGTTGTTCGGCTTTGGCCTTTCCGGCCACAGATGATCCACAACAGACCTCATGGCGTGTCCGGACAATCTGTTCAGCTCGTCCCATTCGGCAAGCCGATCAGTCAACGGGAGCGGATGCTCTGGAATGTTAAATTGTGACCAGAATAGATTGTCCACTTCACGATCTGTTTGATCTCGGAAGTATTCGGCCGCATCGACAGCACTCGCCGCCAAGTCCAGATATGCGTCCACCGAACTCCACAGCCGGTCCAGAGGAGCATACTGAGGATCTCCAAACTTCCTTCGTAGCATAAAAGGTTTCCCAGCCGCGATATCCCCGGCTTGACACAGCTCCTCCTTCTTCGCTCTCATCACAGAGCGGGTGTCTTTGGTCGCCATCGTGGCCTTCTCCAGGTCCGTCGCCTTCGCCCATTTTTCTTCTTCAAGAAGCTGGCAACGGTCGGTAGTATCTTTTAACTTTACAGCCATCTTGGCCATTTTTTCTTTGATGTCGCTATGCGGCCTGTTCGGCCCTTAACTCTTCGACCGCCCTTAAAGCGGCCACATTACTACTCCTTGCTTGCTCCTTGGCTCGGGCAAGCTCCGCCCGAAGGGTCTCCACGGTGGCAGCTCCATCTGCAGTCACAACATATTAAAGATACTAGCATCATGTTGCTCTCACTATGTGACATTCACCAGAAAAATCACCTACCCTGCGCCTCGTCAAGCCGCTTGTTAACAAGCACGATGTCGGCATCTGCCACATCCAGTTGCCACATTAGTTCGGCAAACCCATCAGTCCGGCTAGCCGCCGGAGCTTCAACCACCTGCGCATATAGGCGGTCTGGTTATTACCTACGACTACGATCCTCTGTTTGCCGCCGTTCTCGACGACAACCAGAGTCTCAGGGGCTACTATCTACACAGGGCACACCTAAATATGTGCGGTACTATAAAAAATGTACATCATTTCACGTACCTCAAAACCCGTCAATAGACTCATAAAGGCTTCATGCAACCCACTTTCGGTGGATGAAATCCTTTCAATCACCATACCCATCAACGTACGGTGCTCTTCTGAGATAGTCGCTCGCTCTAGCAGATCCCTCAGTACGTCCGACCGCATACCAGATGGTGACGGACTCTTTTGATTGCTCTCTTCAAGAGCCGGATACTGGGGACTTCGGGTGGCTATAGGATTACCTTATGGCCTTGCCAAATCAGGAGAAACCCTCCGCTACGACACTTCAAGGTCGCCCGCCTCTTGGGCTGGGGAGTCCGGGGGAGGCGTTTCGTTCTCCATCATCTCCGGAAGAAGATCCCCTGAAGACGAGCTCTGCTGAGAAGGGCTAAGATCCGAACTGCAAGATAAATGCTTCGGTTATTTTCCTCAGAAGTAAGGTAGGATATCTTCACTATTAAGTACTTTTTTGATTACATACAACTCGTTAGAGGGCTGATCCTTGCGCAGACATTGTGTGGCAAGAACAACCTCCGAGGCAAGACCCTCTGGTGGTGATTTCTTCTCCCGTTTGGAAACCTTGGTTTCCGGATCTTCAGAGGTAGTCCTCTTCCTTCCCCGGGGAGAGAGAATGCCTGATTCTTCCCCTTGGTTATCCTCCCTCGCGGAGGCACTCATTCCCTCGGTTGGAATAGGTTGCGATGGAGGCCCGCTTTCGCCCTCTTGATTCCCCCCTTCATCTTCTTTTGAGGGCACCAGACAAGGTGCTGGCTCGAGCATCTTTTCCAGCACCGGATTTTCCCAGCCTTCGGGAAGGGGGGCCGAACACTAGATCATCTTCGCCTTTGTTATCCAGTCCTGGTCAAAGAGCAATTCTTTAGAATGATGTAATGGTAAATAAAAGGATGGTGTGTTCGGCCATGGGATTACTTACTTGAGCAGCGGTGCGGTTGCTGCTCAGGCCTACGTCCTCGGTAGTGTCCGGACACTCTATTTGGGATCCGAAGAACAATTTGTACATCTCCTCATGCGTCAGGCCGAGGAAATTCTGAATAGTGCATGGTCCTTTCGGGTTCAATTCCCACATGCGGAGGGGCCGGTGTTTGCAAGGTTGGACTCGACGAGCCAGCATAACTTGCATTACCATAACGAGACTGAAATCTCCCTCGAAGAGATCTCGGATGCGGCTCTACAATATGGGGACATCCTTGGCTGGACCCCAGCTCAGCCCCGTGCTGATCCATGACATCAGTTGTGGTGGAGGGCCCGAGCGAAAGGTGGGGGCAGCTACCCACTTGGCACTTCGGGGAGCTGTGACGTAAAACCACTCTCGTTGCCACAATTCGGACACCTCTAGAAAGGAACCCTGCGGCCATGGAGCATCAGCAATTTTGCTTATTAGAGCACCTCTGCATGCTGCGTACTGCCCCCCGACCATCTTCGGCTTCACATCAAAGGTCTTGAGCCACAGGCCGACGTGAGGGGTAATGCGGAGGAAAGCCTCACAAACGATAATAAATGACGAGATGTGAAGAAGGGAATCTGGGGCCAGATCATGAAAATCCAGCTCGTAATAGAGCATAAGACCCCTAACAAAGGGATCCAGAGCGAGGCCTAGTCCTCAAAGGAAGTGGGAGACGAACACAATGCTCTCGTTGGGTTCGGGAGTAGGGACGACCTACCCTCGGGCGGGTAGCCTATGCCAATTTCAGCGGTCAGATATCTGGCCTCCCTCAACTTCTTGATATCCTCCTCCATGACAGAGGAAGGCATCCACCGGCCTTGAAGGCTAGATCTGGACATGATTGAAGGTCCAAAGCACCTGACCTGGGCTTTGGGTGTTAGAACTCAAGGCAGGGGAAGGATTCGATTGAGCACGGGAGGGAAAAATGGAAAAGTCTTGTCCCTTTATAAAGAGGGTGAATATCAATCGTCCTCCTCGTGGCCGTTTGGGACTTACCTAAAATCTAGGAGCCCTAGGCACAGTTGGGTTACCCACGTCTGTATTAATGAGAATCCCGTAATAAGGGGAGCACGGTCTCTGCTTTGACAAGACGTGTCAAGAAACCGCCTCGCGTCATGTGCGGGGCTGGTTAAAATAGTTCAAATAATATTACCGGGCCATGGCGTGAGGTCATGCTGCCAAAACATGTCAGCAGATTAGATTTGTGGAAATATTATTCTCTCTATTGTGGTATGTGGAACTTATTTTGCAGGGTCGGACACTATCCTTGTATTCGAACTCTTCCATGGTGTATTCCGAGGAGGAACCCGCCTTGCAATGCTGAAGACAACACTGCGCGCCGGACTCATCGTCATTGAAGCCTGGTTCAGGGGCTACTGAGGGAGTCCTGGATTAGGGGGTCTCCAGATAGCCGGACTATATCCTTTGGCCGGACTGTTGGACTATGAAGATACAAGATTGAAGACTTCGCCTCGTGTCCGGGTGGAACTCTAATTGGCATGGAAGGCAAGCTAGGCAATATGGATATGCATATCTCCTCCTTTGTAACCGACCTTGTGTAACCCTAGCCTCCTCTGGTATCTATACAAACCGGGGGGTTTTAGTCCGTAGGACAATATACAATCATACCATAGGCTAGCTTCTAGGGTTTAGCCTCTCCGAGCTCGTGGTAGATCAGCTCTTGTACTACTCATATTATCAAGAATAATCAAGCAGGACGTAGGATATTACCTCCATCAAGAGGGCCCGAACCTAGGTAAAACATCGTGCCCCCTGCCTCCTGTTACCACCCGCCTTAGATGCACAGTTCGGGACCCCCTACCCGAGATTCGCCGGTTTTGACACCGACACCCTTCTCCCTTTTTCTCTCATTTTTTTGGCCTTCTCCTTTTTTTGTGGCCTCTTTTTTCTCTATTTTTATTTTTCGTCCGGAGTCTCATCCCAACTTGTGGTGGAATCATAGTCTCCATCATCCTTTCCTCACATGGGACAATGCTCTAATAATGATGACCATCACACTTTTATTTACTTACAACTCAAGAATTACAACTCGATACTTAGAACAAAATATGACTCTATATGAATGCCTCCGGAGGTGTACCGGTATGTGCAATGAATCAAGACTGACATGTATGAAAGAATTATGAATGGTACATGTCGGTGTCAAAACCGGCGGATCTCGGGTAGGGGTCCCGAACTGTGCGTCTAAGGCGGATGGTAACAGGAGGCAGGGGACACGATGTTTTACCCAGGTTCGGGTCCTCCTGATGGAGGTAAAACCCTATGTCTTTCTTGATTATTCTTGATAATATGAGTAGTACAAGATTTGATCTACCATGAGATCAGAGAGGCTAAACCCTAGAAGCTAGCCTATGGTATGATTGTATGTTGTCCTACGGACTAAAACCCTCCGGTTTATATAGACACCGGAGGGGGCTAGGCTTACACAGGGTCGGTTACAAAGGAGGAGATATACATATCCGTATTGCCTAGCTTGCCTTCCAGGCCAAGTAGAGTCCCATCCGGACATGGGACGAAGTCTTCAATCTTGTGTCTTCATAGTCCAATAGTCCGGCCAAAGGATATAGTCCCGCTGTCCGGAGACCTCCTAATCCAGGACTCCCTCAGTAGCCCCTGAACCAGGCTTCAATGACGATGACTCCGGCGCGCTGTGTTGTCTTCGGCATTGCAAGGCGGGTTCCTCTCCAAATTTTGAACGTTTGACAAGTAGTGTCCGGTACCATAAATGTTGGGCTTCTAGGCTTCCGCGCCCAATAAGGGCTATATTCCACGCGTTGAGTGAATACGTGGAGCCAGGGCATTTTTACATTCGCCCCCTAGCTAGATAAATAAATTGTCTATTAAAGGGATCGGGATTCTTAGATCCAATCCATACCATCCTCCCTCAGCGAGAATTCATCGGAGCGCGCTTCGGAAAGATCCACTCCAGCATGGCCGACCTCCGCAGCTCCTCTCCCGCCCTCGTAGCCCTAAGCCCGGTGATTGGGAGAGGTGTTCCGTCCCACACAGTTGATTAGTCAAGCGGCAGACCAAGGGATTTCTCCCACCAGCGTATATGGTTCCTGTCCGAGCCGGGCTCGCCACCTACAATGGCGGGGAGCAAGCAGAGAGCTTCCCCAACCCCTCGACGGGGGAGCGGGTATTCCTTGTTCCTTACTTATTAAGGGGACTCAGATTTCCAATTCATCGCCTCCTCCGTGGGCTCCTGGAGTTTTACGGCCTCCAATTGCATAATTTCACCCCTGCTTCCATTTTACACATCGCCGGCTATGTTGCCCTCTGCGAGTTATTCCTGGGCTGCGAGGCTCATTTTGAGCTGTGGAAAAGGTTATTTTGCCTCGTCCCTCGCACATAGAAGGGGTCACTTTATCAAGTGGGTGGAGCCGAAATATGGCGCATCACCGAAACCGGATACCTGTCCGGTACTCCGAAGAAGACGTCCGAAGACTGGCCTTCAGAATGGTTTTATATGGAGGACGTCCCCCTTCCGGACCCTGTTTGATGGGGTCTTCCTGAGTTCAGCAATGCTCCTC
This sequence comes from Triticum monococcum, assembly GCA_034509565.1. Lineage (NCBI taxonomy): Eukaryota > Viridiplantae > Streptophyta > Magnoliopsida > Poales > Poaceae > Triticum > Triticum monococcum. The sequence goes on along the minus strand of CM067842.1, from coordinate 166,031,443 downwards.
TGAAGAAACACCGAAGTTGGCGCCCACAGAGCCCCCAGGAGGAAGATAACGAAGAAGTCCTTTACCTGATGAACCGGATTAAAGCGCTGGCTCAATTAGGATTGACAGTAATTGAGGTTATGTCAATATGCATAATGCGGGGAGTGCAACCACTTCAATATCGAGGGCACCCTCTGTGGTGTTTTAACGGGGAAGATGATGCCACCCGTTGCGGGCGTAAGGGTCCGGACAATGCTGCCGCTTTAGCAAAAATTCTGTCCGAATTGTTCAAGGGGGAGGAAGAGGAGTTCATCCGCAACAAGCCACGGGATGGATTCTCCATGTACAACCCTCCAAGCTGGGTGAGTTATATCTCCTTACTCCCATTCTTCCCGCATTCTTTGTCGTAGGTACTCACCTTGCCATTTTGCGGCAGGAACTGCAAAAAGCCATAAGGGAGGTCAGCAGCCCATCACCACAACCAGAGGACCCTGACCGGGCCCTCGGCCCCGGACTCGAAGAAGATCCGGACATATTCGTGGAGCTGATAGACCGGCAGTTCTATCAATATACATATGGTGTTTTTATAGGGAAGGCTTTCGGGACACCATGCCGAACCTGCAGCAACTCACCAACAAGAGGCACCGAGGCCGGGCAGGCCAAAAAGGAAGGCAGTCAGGACGGAGACGCTGGCGCAGAGGTATGACAGAAACCCAGCTCCGTGGTTGTCGTCTTTCTTGAAATGTAATGACGTCCATGTTTCTTTAACAGAAAAAAATGCTCGCCGGAATATGTCCGGTGAGGCTGCCGATCACGCTTCCACCAGTCAGGCTCCATGACCGGACATAGAGGCGGAAGCCGACATGGGGCGGACGCCGGATACTCCCCCTACATAGGCGTCGTCGGGCCGTACTCCGTGACGCTTGCTTCTCACCAGAGGCATTTGATGCCTTCAATTCTGCAGAGGCGTACCTCCGTGCTGCTCAAAATGGTCTAGCCAGAGCCACGGACCAGTATGTAAAGGATGTACGGGTAAGCAAATCTGACAATTATATGTATCAGTAGCCCGTGAGACTTGAAACAGTTAGCAGAACTAATTTAAGGATCATCTTACTGTGCAGGTTCTTACAGAGAAGAATAGTCGACTGTCCCAGGAGCTGGAGGAATGCAAGACCCAACTTCGGGCCACTATTGCCGCATTGAAGGAACCTAAAAAGTCCCCAGCTGGTAACATTTCTTTCAAAGAATGATAGGTACCATATAGCATGCGGCATGGCTGCAGATCTAATAATAGATGTTGCAGATGAATCCGGAGGAGCAGCACGCCTTACGACAGCTAAAGGATGGCGAACGCGTGCTGAGTGAGGTCAGGCGGGAGAAAAACAATCTCCAAGACGCCAATACCAAGCTGAGCGTGGAACTAAAAGATTTTTGAGCCCAGCTTGCGGACTCCGAGAAGGAGAATAAGCGGCTTCGACGCAGCATATTCAGTAAGTGCTTGAATGAACCCTTAATAAAGGGGACAGCGGAGAAGCCGGCTAACAGAGTTATGTCTGATGTTATGCTGACGGGTCGTCCCACGGAGGAGATGCCCGGGTCTGCGGGTGATCTTGTATCCGAGCTCTCACAACTGCACGAACAAGTTCGGCAGGTGATGCAAGGTATTGCCCAGGCCTTGTGGCCATCCGTCTCCCTGCCAGAAGGCGCTGGAGAGCTTGTGGAGAAGCTCAATGGAGCACGGCGGCGCTTCCGATTATGGAAGATACCTGCCTGCCGTCAAGGTGCCAGGGAAGCCTGGGCCATGGTGAAGACGCGGTATACCAAGGCTGAACAAAATCACATGGCCGAGGTCGGACCTGTGGGGCCCGACGGGAAAGAGATCCCAGTTAGCTTAGTCTATGGGCAAGTAGAATTAGCCGCAAAGTATTCCCAACAGGATTGTAGGCTAGACCGCCTGTTGGATGGTATAGAAGAGGAATTTAGTCAGTCTACATGACTATGTAATTAAAGTGACATGTATAATACCTTCTAGCCGGATTGTAGATCATTTGTCATGGCGGACCTTTTCGCTTCAACCTCGGGACCCAATAGTCCGGAGTGTATCCGAATACCCGCTCAGTTATATAAGAACCACGGTACGCGTGGAGACCAGGCGTAGGGTTCATTAGTGCTTGAACAGACAAGTGCCCAACTAGTTATGTTATATTACATGGGTAGTAAGAAACATCTTCCAGGGATAATAGCTCCGTTAAGGGTTCCTTTCCCTGGGTACGCATGCCCTAAAGTGCATGTCCGGACTGCGAGAAGAAACACAGGAAAAAACATCTGGGGGCACATATGGAAAATAAATAAAAATCATCTTTTGTTCACCGACCGAATATTATCTTAAGAACGCTAGCTTTCGGCTTCACCGAGTCTGAGGTACGCATCAGGCTGACCCGATAGTAACAACCACAGAGGTGCTCCCCTTATGCCCTAGCCAAATTAACGGGAACATAGGGCATAAATACAAGAGCCAGGCAACCCAGCTTGGCCAAAACTTAAGTCATATCGATGCATATAATGGTGAAGAAAAGGTACATGTGGAAGAATAACACATGTGTTGGGCATGAAGCCCAGATAGATAATTAAGCTTATGTGTAAGAAGCCCCCAGGTAAAATGAGTGCGGTTAGTGCATCTATAGTGTGCAAGCGAGGCACAAGTTGGCCCTTGAAGGCCTTGAGAAAGAATAAAAGAAAGAAAGAGAAAAAAGACAGATAATATATATTCAAAAAATGGACGGAGGAAGGAGACGGACATAGAGTCCGACGCTAGGCGTAGAATCTTCGGAGCCTGGCTGCGTTCCATGGGTTTGGCTCAAGTCGATTATTCGATGCATCCCGCAGACGGTACGCTCCACCGGTCAGAACTTGGTCAATAATGAAGGGACCTTCCCATTTGGGCTCGAGGTTGGTCTTTTTCTTCTCCGGCAGGCGTAGAACTAACTCACCAATGTTATAAGTTTTCCCCATACTTCTCTGCTTTGGTATGTGTGAGCCTGTTGCTGATAGAATGCGGAACGGGCTTTTGCCACATCGCGCTCCTCTTCTAGGGTGTCCAGACTATCCTGCCGATCGAGCTCGGCTTCTCTTTCTTCGTACATGTGCACTCAAGGTGAGTCATGAATTATGTCACAGGGCAGAGCTGCCTCTACGCCGTACACCATAAAGAAGGGTGTATAGCCGGTACTACGATTCGGCGTGGTCCGTAGCCCCCAGAGTATGGAGTCGAGGTCCTCTACCCAGTGCGTGTTAGACTCCGTTAAGGACATCACTAATCTGGGTTTAATGCCGCTCATGATAAGACCATTTGCTCGCTCAACTTGGCCGTTGGTTTGTGGGTGATCGACGGAAGCATAATCGAGCTTGATGCCCATTTTGCTGCACCAGAGTTTTACCTCATCGGCCGTGAAGGTCATGCCGTTGTCAGTGATGATGCTGTGGGGGACGCCATAATGGTGTACAACCCTGGATATGAAGTCTATCACCGGTCCAGATTCGGCTGTTTTAACAGGTTTGGCTTCTATCCATTTGGTGAATTTATCCACCATGACTAGTAAGTATTTTTTCTTATGGGTTCCCCCCTTAAGGGGTCCGACCATGTCAATCGCCCAGACCGCGAAGGGCCAGGTGATGGGGATTGTTTGGAGGGCGGTGGGTGGCACGTGGCTTTGGTTTGCAAAAAGCTGGCAACCGGCGCAGCGTTGGACCAAGTCCTGTGCGTCTGCCCGGGCCGTCGGCCAATAAAACACTGTACGGAAGGCCTTGCTTACGAGGGCCCGAGCAGCGGCGTGGTGGCCGCCGAGTCTGGCATGAATTTCTGCCAAAAGCTTCCGCCCTTCCTCTTCGGAGATGCACCTTTGAAGGACTCCAGTAGTGCTTTTTTATACAGCTCTCCCTCATGGACCCTGTAGGCTTTAGATCGCCGGACTATGCAGCGTGCCTCATTTTGGTCCTCGGGGAGTTCCTGCCTAGTTAGGTAGGCCAGGAATGGTTCTGTCCACGGGGCAATGATGGCCATTATTACGTGGGCTGAAGGTGTTATTTCGGCGGCGGAGCCTCCGATTATGTCAGAGTGTTCGGTATCAGGCATTTTGGCCGGGTCCGGACTATTGTTATCAGTGTCCCCTTCACATACTACGGATGGCTTAAACAACCTCTCCAAAAAGATGTTGGGGGGACTGCATCGCGTTTTGCGCTGATGCGGGCGAGGATATCCGCCGCCTGATTGTTTTCCCAAGCCACATGGTGAAATTCGAGCCCCTCGAACCGAGCTAACATCTTTAGGACGGCGTTTTGATAGGCAGCCATCTTCGGATCCTTGGCATCGAAGTCTCCATTTATTTGGGATATTGCAAGGTTCGAATCCCCACGCACCTCCAGGCATTGAATGCCCATGGAAACTGCCATCCAAAGACCATTTAACACGGCTTCGTATTCGGCTGCGTTGTTGGAGTCTGTATACAGTATCTGCAGTACATATTGAACTGTATCTCCGGTTGGGGACGTCAGGACGACGCTAGCCCCCAGACCAGCCAGCGTTTTAGAGCCGTCAAAGTGCATGATCTAATTGGAGTATGCGTCGTACTCTTTAGGGAGTTCGGCTTCCGTCCATTCGGCGACAAAGTCGACCAATACTTGTGATTTAATGGCTGCACGAGGTTTGTATGTTATGTCGAACGGGAGAAGCTCAATGGCCCATTTGGCAATCTAATACTTCTGAGGCTACGATAATCGAACACTCTTGAAAGTAGTGTCGCAGCTTCCGGGATGCCATGAATACCGCATAGGCTATCTTTTGATAATGTGGGTATCGTGATTTGCATGGAGTGAGGACAGTGGATACATAGTATACTGGATTTTGAAGAGGGAATTTATGTCCGTCAGCTTCTCGTTCGACAACGAGCACTGTGCTTACGACTTGATGAGTTGCCGCAATGTACAACAGCATTGGTTCGCCGATGTTTGGTGCGGCCAGGATTGGGTTGGTTGCCAGTATGGCTTTTATTTCTTCCAATCCGGCTGTGGCAGCGTCCATGCACTCGAAGTGTTCGGTGCGCCGAAGGAGGCGATAAATGGGTCATGCCTTTTCTCCTAAGCGGGAGATAAAGCGGCTTAGAGCCGCCACACATCCAGTTAGTTTCAGGATTTGTTTGAGGTCCGTTGGGATAGCCAACTTTGACAGAGCTCGGATTTTGGCCGGATTAGATTCAATTCCTCTACTGGAGACAATGAAGCCCGGGAGCTTTCCGGCTGGTACGCCAAAAATGCATTTTTCCGGATTGGGCTTGATGTCGTATGTTCGGAGGTTGTCGAATGTGGGCCTCAAGTCGTCTATTAGAGAGTCGACGTGTTTGGTTTTAACGACCACATCATCTACGTATGCCTCTACTGTTTTGCCGATCTGTTTCTCCAGACATGTCTGGATCATGCGCTGATATGTTGCGCCAGCGTTTTTTAGCCCAAAAGGCATTGTGTTGAAACAGAAGGGGCCGTATGGTGTGATAAATGCCGTTGTGGCTTGGTCGGACTCCGCCATCTTAATTTGGTGGTAGCCGGAGTATGCGTCGAGGAAACACAATGACTCGTGTTCTGCGGTAGCAATGATAATTTCATCAATGCGGGGGAGGGGGAAGGGATCCTTTGGGCAAGCCTTGTTGAGGTCCTTGAAATCGACACATAGGCGCCAGGATTTGTCCTTGTTTGGTACCATCACCAGGTTTGCTAGCAAGTCTGGGTGTTTTATTTCTCTAATGAATCCGGACTCCAATAGCTTGGCTAGTTCCTCTCCCATAGCTTGTCTCTTAGGTTCAGAGAAACGCCGAAGAGCCAGCTTGACCGGCTTGAATCCCTTTAGAATATTGAGGCTATGCTCTGCCAACCTGCATGGGATTCCTGGCATGTTTGAGGGGTACCAGGTGAATATATCCCAATTCTCGCGCAGGAACTCTCGTAGTGCGGCGTCCACGGCGGGGTTTAACTGTGCCCCGATGGAGGCTGTTTTTGTAGGGTCCATTGGGTGGACTTGGAATTTGACTATTTCATCCGCTGGTTTAAAAGACGTGGACTTGGATCTCTTTTCAAGTATCACGTCATCCTTTTCCACTCTGGTGCGCAGCGCGGTTAATTCCTCGGCCGAAAGGGCTTCGGATAATGCCTCGAGGGGCAATGCGGCTGTTTTGTTTTCGGCGCGGAGTGCTGTGTCCGGATCACTAGCGAGAGTGATGATTCCATTGGGCCCCGAGCATTTTGAGCTTCATGTACCCATAATGGGGTATGGCTTGGAAGATCGTGAACGCTTCCCGTCCTAAAAGGGCGTGGTATCCACTACTGAACGGGGCCAATTGAAATGTAATTTGTTTGGACCTATAGTTCTCCGGCGTGCCGAATACCACATCTAGTGTGATTTTCCCAGCACAGCGTGCTTCCCGACTAGGGATGATTCCTCTGAAGGTTGTGCTGCTGTGCTCAATGTGGTTCCAGTCTATTTCCATTTTTTGAAGGGTTTCCTCATAGATGAGGTTCAATCCACTGCCGCCATCCATGAGTACTTTGGTGAGTCGAAAGCCGTCCACAATTGGACTGAGGACCAGTGCAGCTGGTGCTCGGGCTGTTCGGAATTTAGGTTCCTCACTGGCATTGAAGGTAATAGCTGTGTCACTCCTTGGATTTATTGCTGCCACATGGCAGATTTGGGCGAGGCTGCGGAGTGTTCGCTTGCGCCTATTATTTGATGTGAAGGTTTCAAAGACTGTTAGTACCGTATTGTTATCCACGGGATGGTGCTCTATGGTATTTGGGATGAGAAGATCCTCGCCACTTTTGGCCACCTGCCGGAGTATCCACATGCTCTAAGGTTGTGTGTTGGCATGGTATCCGCTGTACTATGAATTTTGCAGGGTCTGTTAAGCCATCCCTCCAATATGGTTCCATGCCCTGAAGAGGGTTTTTGTTTCTTAGTAACTAACACGGGTGTCTTATGATAGTGCACCCTTTTACTTCGGACTGGGTCTATATTCCGAGCCGGATTATCCCAAAATTTCTTTTCGGTTTTCCAGGCGCTTTCCATCGGACAGTACTTTCATACTGTGGACACCAAGTCAGCGAAGCGTGATATGTCACGGCGACTCAAGGCGTTAAGGATTCCCTTGTCCGTGCAATTACTGTAGAAAAATGAGACTGCGTCTTCCTTGTGACAGTCCTTAACCTTGCTCATCACAAGGAGGAATCTGGCCCAATAATGATGTACTGTTTCATGGGGCTCTTGCGTGATGTGGGAAAGATCGTTTATGTCTGGGTGGGTGGGTGGAATTGGGTCCGAACCCCTACCCAATCTGAGACCCAGGGGCTGAGGTGTTTCCAATCTTGGAATTTCAGGTTCCGGGATGTTGCCCGATAAGTCTGGCCCGCTGCCAGACTTAGGTTCAGGGCTTTGGTGATGTCCTCCCGTAAACGGGTATCCGGCTCGGAGAGCTCAGGAATCCGGACATAGTTAGTCCTCAAGATAGAAGAAGACCGCCGCATTGTTCCTCCACCACCGCAACATGATGGGTGACCGGTGGAGAGTTAATCTCCCTTTGATCAGGTTTAAGCCCAATCCAACCATAGTCTGTAGCGACTCCCAAGGCGGCGATGCGATCCAAGAGCTTGTTTAGGGAAGAGAGCTCCATTGGATCCATCTGCTCGGCGAATTCCGAGCCGACGTGGAGGCTGTTTTCGATGACCCAAGAAGTCATCGTCGGGGCAGCAGCTGAACGGGCGGTCATGATCAAACTGCCTAGCCGGAGAGTTTGGCCGATAGCCAGGGTTCCCCTGGCGGTGATGTTGTTTTTAACAATGAGACGAGGCATCATTCCTTACGGTGACGACACAGAGGAACTCTCAATGAAAGCAACAATGTCGGTGTCAAAACTGGCGGATCTCGGGTAGGGGGTCCCGAACTGTGCGTCTAAGGCGGATGGTAACAGGAGGCAGAGGCCATGATGTTTTACCCAGGTTCGGGCCCTCTTGATGGAGGTAAACCCCTACGTCCCGCTTGATTATTCTTGATAATATGAGTAGTACAAGAGTTGATCTACCACGACATCGGAGAGGTTAAACCCTAGAAGCTAGCCTATGGTATGATTGTATGTTGTCCTATGGACTAAAACCCTCCGGTTTATATAGACACCAGAGGGGGCTAGGGTTACACAAGGTCGGTTACAAAGGAGGAGATATACATATCCGTATTGCCTAGCTTGCCTTCCACGCCAAGTAGAGTCACATCTGGACACGGGACGAAGTCTTCAATCTTGTGTCTTCATAGTCCAACAGTTCGGCCAAAGGATATAGTCTGGCTGTCCGGAGACCCCCTAATCCAGGACTCCCTCAGTACCTTTGCCACAACTATGATGTCAACTACATGATCATGCAAAGCAATATGACAATGATGGAGCGTTTCATAATAAATAGAATGGTGGAAAGTTGCATGGAAATATATCTCGGAATGGCTATGGAAATGCCATAATAGGTAGGTATGGTGGCTGTTTTGAGGAAGGTAAATGGTGGGTTTATGGTACCGGCGAAAGTTGCGCGGTACTAGAGAGGCTAGCAATGGTGGAAGGGTGAGAGTGTGTATAATCCATGGACTCAACATTAGTCATAATGAACTCACATACTTATTGCAAAAACCTATTAGTTATCGAAACAAAGTACTACGCACATGCTCCTAGGGGGATATATTGGTAGGAAAAGACCATCGCTCGTCCCCAACCACCACTCATAATGAAGACAATCAGTAAATAAATCATGCTCCAACTTCATCACATAACGGTTCACCAAACGTGCATGCTATGGGAATCACAAACTTCAACATAAGTATCTCTCAAATTCACAACTACTCAACTAGCATGACTCTAATATCACCATCTTCATATCTCAAAACAACCATCAAGTATCAAACTTCTCATCGTATTCAATGCACTTTATATGAAAGTTTTTATTATACCCATCTTGTATGCCCATCATATTAGGACTAGCTTCATATCCAAAGCAAACTACCATGCTGTTCTAAAGACTTTCAAAATGCTATAAGTGAAGCATGATAGTTCATCTATTTCTATAAAGTAAAACCACCACCGTGCTCTAGAAAGATTTAAGTGAAGCTCAACGAGTAGTCGAATAATTATGCAACTATGTGAAGACTCTCTAACATTTAATAATTTCAGATCTTGGTATTTTATTCAAACAGCAAGCAAAACAAAAGAAAATAAAATGATGCTCCAAGAAAAACACATATCATGTGGTGAATAAAAATATAGCTCCAAGTGAAGTTACCGATGAATGAAGACGAAAGAGGGGATGCCTTCCGGGGCATCCCCAAGCTTACACTCTTGGTTGTCCTTGAATATTACCTTGGGGTACCTTGGGCATCCCCAAGCTTTGGCTCTTTCCACTCCTTATTCCATAGTCCATAGAATCTTTACCCAAAACTTGAGAACTTCACAACACAGAACTTAACAGAAAACTCGTAAGCTCCGTTAGTATAAGAAAATAAATCACCACTTAGGTACTGTTGTTAACTCATTCTAAATTCATATTGGTGTAATATCTACTGTATTCCAACTCATCTATGGTTCATACCCTCCGATACTACTCATAGATTCATCAAAATAAGCAAACAACACATAGAAAATAGAATCTGTCAAAAACAGAATAGTCTATAGTAATATGGATCAAACATATACTTCTGGAACCCCAAAAATTCTAAAATAAATTGTTGGATGAGAGCAATTTGTCTATTAATCATCTTCAAATAGAATCAACCTAATCGCACTCTCCAGTAAAAAATGGCAGCAAAACTCGTGAGCGCTAAAGTTTCTGTTTTTTACAGCAAGATCGCAAAGACTTCAGCCAAGTTTTCCAAAAGGTTCTACTTGGCACAAGCACTAATTAAAACATAAAACTATCGGCGTTCTGGGAACGGGGGTCCCAAGACTTGCCTGCTTGCGGCCTGCGGCGTGGCTTAAAGGGGGGCCCAGCACGGCCCGTCTTCATCAACACAAACCCAAGACCCTCGCGAGGGGCCAAGCCTCGCAGGGCGGACGACACGGAGCTTCCTCAGACACGGCCTCATCAGGCTGGCTCACAAGGAGGTGGAGAGATCAAGGCGGGGTACCTCACGAGGTGCCCGTGACGCAAGCCATGACAACCAAGGGTGCCAGGCGAGCGCCAGCCCGCGCAGTGTCCTCCTTTCCTCTTTGGTGCAAAGGGAGCAAGCGCAGGCGAGAGCATCAAGCAAAGGCACCCATTTCGGTGCAACAAGACCAAGACCAGTCCAACGGCAGGAGGAAAGTCATTGTGGAGCCCAAGCCAGCATCACCACCAGAGCCTTTGGCAGGCGAGTACCAACTTTAGTCAGGATAAGTGTAACAGATGTTCCCCTTCAAAATGGCCAATTGTTGGCGCCCTTCCCGCTCAATATTTGGGAAGAGGCCCAGGGCCTTTGCCTATATATAGGACTAGCCACTCCCATGGTAGGGAGAGGAGAAGAAGAAAGTAGAGAGGGGGTCGAAATCAGAGAGAGAATCGAGAAGAGAGAGAGACAAGGGTGACTGAACTCCTCCTAGCAGTTCATCCCCCCAGCCAGGAATAGACCCTCGCGAGGCTGTTCTTCCTTGTATTGCTCATCATCATCAGCCCAAGAGGCAATCCACCACACCACACACTGGAGTAGGGTATTACACCACAACGGTGGCCCGAACCAGTATAAACCATGTGTCTCTTGTGTTGTTCTTTCCATAGCTTAGATCTTAGCGAGGTGGAGGGGTGCAGGTAGGTAGAAGGTGAAATCTCCGCGCGCACCCCAGTGTTCGAACCTCAATGGTCTGCCGGAACCCGAAATCCGACATTTGGCGCGCCAGGCAGGGGTGCACCAGAATTCGTCTTCCACCACCCCGTTCTCCTTCGACCATCACGTCCATGTCTGACGCTCGTCGGGCCTGCGCCGAGTGCCGGGCCGCTCTCGCTTCCCGCGTCACCCAGACGGCTCCTGTCAGCGGGCGCCCTCGCCGTTCCCCGTCACCTACCGTCAATGTCGCCACCGGCCCAGCGGGGGATGAGCAGCAAGCGTCGTCTCAGCATCCGTCCGTGCGGCAAGATGGCCGCACCGCCACTCCCTCGCTCACCCCAGCTGGTTCTTCATCCCGCGCGCTCCGCGCACCCATGGAGGCTCGAGCTGCGCTCATCGTGGCAAACGAGCTCCTGCGCTACCGTCCCGTCGACAACATCTATGAAGAATGGCTCGACCGCGTCACCGAGCTCATCCGCGCCGCAGGGGGCTCTCCAGCGCCGTCCGTTCCGCTGCGCCGCACCCCGCCCCGCGCGGGCGACAAAGCGCCGGGGGCGCCCCAGCCGCCTCCTCCTCAAGAAGGCACCATGGCTCCAAGGCGCGTGGCCCCTGGACGGAACCCGCTCTATGAGGTGCCAGTGCGGCAAGAGCAGAGCTTCCAAGAAGTCCCTCGCCCGCAAGAAGCTGCCCGGGCGCTCCCCGCTCTAGCACGTCGTGACCATGCTCCTGCTCCCGCACGTCAAGACCCCGCGCTGCTCCTAGCTGCAGCGCGTGGGGACATGCAAGACCAAGCTCTCCGCCCCCCAAGGCCTCCCGTGGCCACAGCAGGCTGTCGTGCCTTCACCGCCGAGCTACGCAGCGTCCCGTGGCCCGGCAAGTTCAAGCCAGACCTGCCTCCTTGTTATGACGGCACGGCCGACCTTGCGGAGTTCCTCCAGCTCTATGAGCTGGGCATCAAAGCTGCCAACGGAGACGAGAAGGTCATGGTGAACTGGTTTCCCATGGCGCTCAAGGATGGGGCACGCACCTGGCTCCTGAACCTGGCTCCAGGCACGATCTCCTCCTGGGACAAGATGCGCACCCGCTTCATCGCCAACTTTCAAGGTACTCGCGACCGGCCACTCGCCGTGAGCGACATGCGCCGCATCAAGCAACCACCCGAAGAGACCCTGCAGAAGTACAACCAGCGCTTCAACAACGCACGCCTCAAGATTCCCAAGGTGACCGAGGAGGCCATCATCTCAGCCTTCTCCGACGGCGTGCGCAACATCAAGATGAAGGAGGAGCTGGCGATGCATGAAGACCTGTGCACTTCCTTGGAGCTGTTCAACTTGGCAACCAAGTGCGCCAGGGTGGAGGAAGGGCGTCTCTCCCTCCTCGAGCTGCCTACCGCAGACCCAGAAGAGAAGAAGCCCAAGGCCAAGTATGTGAAGCGCAAGGGGGCTGCCATGCTTGCGGCAGAACCAGACACCAAGCGGGGTAGAGATCAGCCCGAGCCTTCCAAGGGCAGTCGGTACTGTGTGTACCACGACCTCCACACCCACAACACCAACGAATGTCAGGAGCTCCGAGCCGTGCGAGAAGGAAGGATCGGCCGTCGCCCCGACCACGGTGACCGGGGCTACGGTCGAGGAGGAGGAAGGAACGCAGGATGCTGGGAAGACCGCTGCCCGCGCCAAGGGTGGCGCGATCGACATCGCGAGGATCGCTGGCAAGACCCACCTCGTGAGGGAGACTGGAGGGATCAGCCTCACGAGGATCGCTCGCAAGGCAACGCAGGCCTCCCTCCGCTGCCGCCTCAGCCAAGGAGAAACGAGGACTGCCATCAGGACGAGGGGGCTGGGGGCTTCCAGGAGCCGCGCGCGATCGCCTGCATCCTGGGCGGAGCTCAAGCCCCAGCCTCTCAACGCATCTTCAAGCAGTTCACCCGCGAAGTGAATGCAGTCCTCCCCAAGCTCGAAGCCACGCGCCCTCTCAGCTGGTCGGCGTGCGCCATCACGTTCAGCTCAGCAGATCAGCTCAAGTGTGCGGCCACAGCCGGAGTCCTCCCGATGCTTTGTTCCCCAATCATCAGCAATGTGGTGGTCACCAGGACTCTCATCGATGGCGGGGCAGGGCTCAACGTCCTGTCCGTGGAAGCATTCAACAATCTCCAAGTGCCCTACAACCAGCTTCAGCCAACCAAGCCTTTCTCCGGAGTCACTGTTGGCTCCACGGTCCCGATTGGGCAGGTCCGCCTCCCTGTCATCTTCGGGGCACGCGACAACTACCGCAGCGAGCTCATCGACTTCGACGTCGCTCACATTCGCCTGCCGTACAACGCCATCCTTGGGTACCCTGCACTGGCCAAGTTCATGGCCGTAACTCACCATGTCTACAACGTCCTCAAGATGCCAGGAAGTGGCGGAGTCATCACGGTGCCCTCTGAAGAGAAGGACGTGGTGTGTTCCCTGGAACAAGCCTTTCAGGCCGCATCACTGGAAGACCCGGATCGCGGAAGCAGGAGGCTTCCCGAGACCGCCCCCAAGAAGAAGAAGACATCGTCCGGCCCGGCCCCTCACGAGGCAGGCCCCTTAGGGCCCGCGCGTGACCAGGGGGAACCTCCTTCCATCGCATAGGAAAGCGTGCCCGGCGCCCTCCTCAGGCAGGGCTCGGGGGCTCTCCCCTGGAGGGCCACCGACCTGGCTAAGGTCAGGAGGGAGGTGCTTGGGCACCACATGGAGGCATGTTTCGAAGCACGTTTCCCTCAAGAAGGAGTAAGGCAAGGAGAGCCAGACCCTCAGGAGTTCGTCAGCAAGGCCTTTCAGGAGCTACAGGAGTCAAGAGTCATGAAAGGCGGCCGCCGTCTACCAGCTGTGGCACCCCGTCCAGGCGAGGATGGTGGGCTGCGCGTCTGCATCGACATACCAGGGCTCAATCGAGTCGCCTCTCTGGAGCGCATCTGGCCCTCGCGAGTGGGGCGCTGCATAGGTCCACCCCATAGCTACGTTCACATGCCTTACGGCTTGCCGAACGCGGCTGCCATGTACCGGCGCCTCATGAGGGGCATCATGGAGGCTCAAGAGGCCAGGCGTTCCGCAGCCCTGGCGGAGATGGAGATGGTCCGCAAGGAGCCACCAGCGCCTTTGGAGCCTCCCGAGGCCCCTGGGCCTGGGGGCTCGTGAGGATCGGTTTCCGCAGCCCACCGAGTCTGCTACACCAACACTCCTTCGTCCTCAACATCATCAGGTGACATCTTGCAAGTTTCATATCTAGCTGGGAGCGCCCCCCAGGGCTGCATTATTCCCAGGCCGTGTGGGTCCGTCCCTGCGGCATGTATCCCTTTTATTTCATGTTGTTAGCTTACCTTGCTGGGGTCTCCCCTCGGGCTGCATCATCCCCCAAGTCGCTCGGGCCAGACCTAGCAACATGTATCCCTTTTGCGTTTATTTCCGGCTATGCGTTCGACCCACCATGCTTCATTATTTGATGCCTGTCCACGACACCTCATCTTCTCCATGCCGACCACTTGCACATTAAAGGGGGGGTACCTGAGCATCACGACACAGGTCTCTTACTGGCTCTCAAGCCCTCACCCTCTGGCCTTGTCCACGGCATCGCGACCTGGCATACCAGCGACGGCTGAGACCAGCTCGAGGGCCGGGACCCGAGGACGTAGAGTGCCGGCATCTAACCTAATTTGCAGGGACACATCACAAGATAAGGCCTAGTGCGAGGCGCAACCCGCCTAGAGGTAGGGCCCCGTGAGTCCTGCATTGGCTCACGGGTGCCCAGATACACCTCGCTAGGCCCTACCGTGCCAGCCACGTGTCAGGGCGGGGTTGTACACGCCCCGGGGGCTCCTCCCGGAGGGGAGCCCCTGCCCACGTACCAGTGGAAGCACCATGCTCCGCGCTGGCTGATGACACTGCCGAGGAGCGGCTATGCCCGTACACATACGTAAGCGCTATGCTCCGCGCTGGTGATAAACAACTGAGGGTGGCCCCCGGGCCGCATCATCCTCAGGGAGCCCAGAGCTCAGTGTCTAGCATCATCGTAATGCCTCCCCTCGGGAGTGCCGCGCGAGGGGGCTGGGCACGGGGGCTGCGCCTGGGTCACGCCCAGACGCACGCCACCCAGCCAGGCCCCCTGGGCCTGGTTCATCGCGCGTCTCTCCCCGAGCAGAGCCAAGGTACGAAGGCCGTCTAAGCGTCAAGGGGGACTCCTGAGCATCGCGACTCAGGAGCCTAACTGGTCACATAGCCCGTCACTCCTTAGTTCCGAAAGGCTAACGCTGGGTGAGGTATGCGTGGGGCCGGGCTCTGCAAACATAGAATGGTAGATCCACCCACATCTCACCTCCCTACTTGCTGTTTGTGCACCAAGGGGGACTCCTGAGCATCGCGACTCAGGAGCCTCACTTGTCACATAGCCCCTCACTCCTTGGTCCCGTCCTGGTTTCTAGTCGGGGCTAACGCTGGGTGAGGTATGGGCGGGGCCGGGGTCTGCCGGCGTAGAACATAAGCAAGTAGGAAGGAAAAGCGTAAATTTCAAGGAATTCAAAAGCAAATATTACAGTTCACACTGTTATCTCAATGCCAAACGCAAGTTTAAACGCCTCCCCGAGGCATGATACATGTGCAGGAATTAAAGGCAGGACAGGAGCCACAACGGAGTCACTTGTCGGCGGTGGAGCAGCGCGGAGTGGGTTTGCCTCATGGAGCAGCGGGGTCGGCGGCGCCTTGCTTCGGCTTAGTGCTGAAGGCCCGGAACTTCCCCAGCAGAGCCTCCACGTGACCCTTCACGGCCTCAGCAACGGCAGCGACACACTCGCCGCTTACTGGCTCTAGCAGGCTGTCGAGGTCGACGCCGGAATCGCGAAGGTAGATGTGGGTGAGGACCCACGTCAGCGCAGCAGAAGACATGACACGCACCTCGGCCTCGGCCGTGGGGCTAAGGCCAAGGGCGACATCTTCAAGAGCGCGAACTAGGAAGGGAAGCAGCTTGGCGGGGACGTCCTCGGCGCCGGCCAGCGGGCTCTCCAGGCCGCTGTCATAAAGCGTCCTCAGCGAGGAGCGAGCCTTCGCCTCCATCTCCGCGAAGGCCACGCGGTCCTCGGCAAGAACCTGGGCCTTGTCGTCCAGCTCGATCTTCCTCGCCCCCAACTCCTGCTCCAGTGCACCTAGGCGGTCATGGCGCTTCCTGAGCTTGGCCTCCCGGCCCTCGACGGCCGCCTCGCGAGCCTTCACGCCTTCTTCCTGCTCTTGGCGAAGGCAGGCCTCTTTCGCGAGCTGGTCCCGCAGGCCTTGCAGCTCGTCTTCCAGCGCCTTGCAGCGGCCACGGACGTCGACCACCTCCCCCAGGGCTGCATCACGAGTGTCGGATTTCGGGTTCCGGCAGACCCTTAAGGTTCGAACACTGGGGTTAGCGCGGAAATCTCACCTTCAACCTCTCCGTCTCGATGGGATCTAAACTACTAAAGGAAACACACAAGAGACACAAGATTTATACTGGTTCGGGCCACCGTTGTGGTGTAATACCCTACTCTAGTGTGTGGTGGATGGATTGCCTCCTGGGGCTGGTGTGGATGAACAATACAAGGAAGAACAGCCTCGCGAGGGTCTGTTCTTGGCTGTGGAGATGAACTGCTATGAATAGTTCAGTCTCCTTCCCTCTCTCTCTCTACTGGCGAACCGAACGAACCCCCAACCCCCTTGCTATGTGGGTGCCTAGTCCTATTTATAGAGGCCCTGGTCCTCTCCCCAAATATTGAGCAGGAAGGGATCCAACAATGGCGGGCTAATTTGAAGGGGGACAACGAGTACATCTATCCTGACAAAAGCAGTCTTCGCCTGCCAAAGGCTCTGGTGATGACGCCGCGCTGGGCTCCATGGTGACCTCCATCTCGTAGTCCACCTGGTCTTGGTCTCGTTGCACCGAAGTGGCAACCTTTGCCTGATGCCTCGGTACCCTGCGGATACGCTTGCCCCCTTTGCACCAAAGCGGAAAGAGGGACACTGTGCGCACTGGCACTCGCCCGATGCCCCGTGTCGTCATGGCTTGCGTCACGGGCACCTCGCGAGGTACCCCGCCTTGAACTCTCCACCTCCTCGCGAGCCAGCCTGACGAGGCTGTGCCTGAGGATGCGCCGTGTCGTCCGCCTCGCGAGGCTTGGCCCCTCGCGAGGGTCTTGAGCCTCATGTTGATGAAGATGGGCCGCGCTGGGCCCCCACTTGAGCCACGCCGCAGGCCGCAGGCAGGCAAGTCTAGGAACCCCCGTTCCCAGAACGCCGATAGTAGCCCCCGGGCCCAAGGCGCGCATGGACTTGGCCGTGCCGAGAGGCGAAAGGGCAAGGGTGAAGCGCCGCGGACCCTAACAGCCTGCGGCCTTGGACGTCGCATGGCGGTTGATTGGACGTGGGCGGCACCGTTCCCCACGCTTCCTTATTGTGCGCCCTGCTAGGCGGACTGGTAGTCGTACACAGCTGTCCCCTTTCCTGTTGCTCTGGTGTCCTCTGTTCTTCCTTGTTTCGAGCGCCTCCCCCTGCCTTCAATCCAATCTCGAATCCCCCCCTCCTTCTCATCGCCATGGCTCCGGCGGGGAAGGAGAGAGCAGAGAAACCCTTGCCTTCATCTTGTGCGCCGCCAACGGTGGCCCCTCTCGTCGGTTGGTCAACTGTGCTCAACCAAGAGTGCCTGGGCAGGGACAGCTTGGCCCAGGCCACCGTCTTCAACGAGTGCGGAAGGACGACTGCCTGGCCCGCGTCCCACTTCTCCATTGACAGGACAGCCACTAAGGTCCCATGTTTTACCGATGCCTTGTGGGCGGGTCTGGTTCCCCCTTTCTCCGATTTCTTCAATGCCGTGCTTTCGCATTATCAGATCCACTTAATGCATCTAATCCTGAGTCCATCACCCTCCTTTCGGTCTTTGCCTTCGTTTGCAAAGCCATGGTGGGCATCCCTCCTTCGTTCGCCCTGCTGCGCCACTTCTTCTCGCTGCGTCTTGTCGATCCTTCCCAGCGCTGGGCATGCGCGAGCTTCGATGCCGAGCCTGTGTCTGAGGCGTCTGGAATTGACTTCCAACTCCCCCAGCCCGCGGCCGGGTTCCGCGAGCGATGGTTGTATGTGGACGCAGGGGTGCCCAGGCCCCTGCTATCGGAGCCGACCTCGCCTGCCGTCCCCAATTCGGGTTGGGGCCAGGAGACGCTGAAGAGCCCTGTGCTTGTCTTCGTCTGGCCCCGCTTCGCGCTCCTGAGGAAACTCGGCGTGACAGCGCCGAAAGTGGTGAAGGAGTTTCTGTTGTGCCGTGTCGCCCCCTTGCAGCGGCACTCTCGCCGAATGTGGGCCTTCCGGGGGCGCGAGGATGACATGAGGCTCCAGGAAGAAGACCTGGCTCCCGCGGCGCTGAAGTCGACGCTCCTGACTTTGGCCGGGGACCCCAATCCTGGGAACATCTGGCAAGGCGGGGCCTTGCTATATCTCTGTCAGAGCAACGCTGACTTCGTGAAGCAGATGCCCGCCTTTGATGAGTGGGGGTTGTGCCCCGCCGGTCTCCAAGGGCCTCGCGAGAACCCTGTAGTGGTGACTCCCCTCCCGATCGGCCAAGGCGACTCCTCCTCAAGCGGCGGAGAAGGGAGACAGGAGGCGCCTGAGGCCGAGGAGGCTCCGGAGGCGGGGGCAGCGTTGTGCGCCGCTCGTGAGGGGACGGCTCCGGAGGAGGGTGCGGTGCCCGAGGCTACTCGCGCGGGGGCAGCTCCGGAGGAGGGTGCAGCGCCCGATGCCGCTTGTGAGGAGACAGCTCCTGAGGCCCATACTGCTGCGGCTGAAGGTGGTAGGCAGCCACTCCCGGCGCCCGGGGCTGGGGCCTTGGAGGCCCTGGTCCCGGCTTCTAACGAGGTGATTGGTGGCATGCGCCAGGCGGGCGCTCCCGACGCGGGCCGTCCTGGTGCCTTGTCCTCGCAGCCGGTTAATCCTTGCGCACTTCTCTTGGGCCGCTTCCGCATGGACTTCGAGGCCCTCCGGAGGAAGAGGGAGGCTCTGGGTGTTGACTCCCCTTGTCGCGTGCTGAAGCGCAGGAAGTACTCTGCCATTGACGAGTAAGTCTTTTTCCTCTCTGACACCCGATCCTCTTGTTGCTTTTGCTGATTCTTGCTCCGCATGCCCCTTCCAACTGAGATCGTGGGAGTCGCCGAGGCATCACCTCCCTCGGCTTCGCCTCCTCCACCATCCTCAAGTGCTCCGAGCAGCTCTGCCCTCGTGGTGAGGGCGTCTGACGGGGCGGATCGTCCCGAGGTGCGCCGCGGCCCTTCATTCCCCGCGCTTCTCCTTCACGGGCCTTCTCAGGGGATAGCCAGTCTGTCGGGTACCTCCTGTCTGGCCTTGGGCTGCGACTGGTTGAGGCGCCACCTACGCCCCTCATCTGGAGGCGGGCTGGCCCTTGGTCGGGCTTCTGATGTAGCGCGTCCGGCCGTTGCGAGGTTGCCAGCCCCCAGCCCCCTGCCCGGAGGGGGAACAATGACCCGCAGCCCCCAGGGCCTGCTTGGGGCGGATGATGACGTGGAAGGTGTGCTCGAGCGCGCTCAGGAGCGCCGCTCTCGCCGCCAAGGGTTCCTTCGACGAGCGGCCGACGCAGTGGACCTGCTTGGGGAAGAGCTTGCCGCTGAAGATGCTCGCCTGGAGGCCGAGGGCCTGCACCTAGCTGCAGGGAGGCGCGAGCTGGACGCCGCCGTCGCCCTTGCGCGCCGCCAACGTGACCTTGATGATGAAGAAGCGAAGGCGTCGCTGGAGGCCTCCCGAGTGGCCCGCTCCCAGGCCATCGAGGAGGCCCAGAGAGCCGACGGATGGCGAGAGGCGGCGGAGGAGCGAGCTCACGAGCTCCTGGCCTGATGCCACTTGTTGGAGGAGCAGGCGGAGCTGCGCGAGTGAAAGTGCAACTATCGCTAGGTGGTTTTGGTAATTCATAACAACATATAGCTCATTGAGCTAATGCTATTCCAAGATGATTATTTCAGGAAAGCTCAATGATTGGCATGGCATGGATGTGAAAGTGGAACCCTCAAAATGCTAAGGACAAAGAATTGGCTCAAGCTCAAAAGTTCAAGACTCTTCATTTTATATTTTAGTGATCCAAGATCACATTGAGTCTTTAGGAAAAGCCAATACTATTAAGGAGGGATGAGGTGTTGCTTAATGAGCCTCTTGCTCTATGTGCTTGATGATATGCTCCAAAATCCTCAGCTACTTTCCCATATCCACAAATGACCTAAACCCTAAGCCAAACTCGGTCATACCGATTCTGTCAATCCGGCGCCACCGAGTTTCACTTGTCATTTGCCACTGCCAAACCCTAGCAATTCGGTCCTACCAATAAGGTTCTCGGTCTCACCGAGATGGGCTTGCAAACTCTCTGTTTCCCTTTCATAACTTTTCGGTCTCACCAAAAGAGCGAATCGGTCCCACCAAGAATGCAAGGTAAACTCCATGTTTCCTTCTTGTAACTTTTCGGTCTCACCGAAAGAGCAAGTCGGTCCCACCGAGTTTGTCTGACCAACTCTCTGGTTAGCTAATTGCCGAACTCGGTCTCACCGAGTTTGTGCGATCGGTCTCACCGAGATTACGTTATGCCCAAACCCTAACCGAATCGGTCCTACCGAGTTGCATCTCAGTCCCACCGAGATTCCTAACGGTCACAAGGTTTACCATTTCGGTCCGACCGAGTTTGATGATTCGGTCCCACCGAGATTGGAAAACTGTGTGTAACGGTTGGATTTTGTGTGGAGGCTATATATACCCCTCCACCACCTCTTCATTCGGAGAGAGAGCCATCAGAACACATATATCATTCCTACTCATATGTTCTGAGAAAGAACCACCTACTCATGTGATGAGACCAAGATATTCCATTCCTACCATATGAATCTTGATCTCTAGCCTACCCCAAGTTGCTTTCCACTCAAATCTTCTTTCCACCAGATCCAAATCCTATGAGAGAGAGTTGAGTGTTGGGGAGACTATCATTTGAAGCACAAGAGCAAGGAGTTCATCATCAACACACCATTTGTTACTTCTTGGAGAGTGGTGTCTCCTTGATTGGCTAGGTGTCACTTGGGAGCCTCCGACAAGATTGTGGAGTTGAACCAAGGAGTTTGTAAGGGCAAGGAGATCGCCTACTTCGTGAAGATCTACCGCTAGTGAGGCAAGTCGTTCGTGGCGATGGCCATGGTGGAATAGACAAGGTTGCTTCTTCGTGGACCCTTCGTGGGTGGAGCCCTCCGTGGACTCGCGCAACCGTTACCCTCCGTGGGTTGAAGTATCCATCAACGTGGATGTAGGATAGCACCACCTATCCGAACCACGGGAAAAACATTCGTGTCTCCAATTGCGTTTGAATCCTCCAAACCCTTACCTTTACATTTTGCAAGTTGCATGCTATACTTTCCGCTGCCAATAAACTCTTTGCATGCTTGCTTGAATTGTGTGATGATTGCTTGACTTGCTCTAAGATAGCTAAAATCTGCCAAGAACTAAAATTGGGAAAAGGCTAAGTTTTTAATTGGTCAAGTAGTCTAATGACCCCCCATCTAGACATACTTTCGATCCTACAAGTGGTACCAGAGCTTTGGTCTGCATTTGGCTTGATCTCCATAGCTTTTGGTGGTCATAGCCTTGGTTTCACAACCTAGGATAGTATGGCGTCTAGCGAGGGAAATTATCACCGTAGAGGTCCTTACTTTGATGGCACTCATTTTGTTAGTTGGAAGCATAAAATGAAAATGCATATTCTTGGACATAACCCCGCCGTATGGGCTATTGTTTGTGTTGGTTTGCAAGGTGAGTTCTTTGATGGGAGAGAACCAAACCGTGAAGCTAGCGCGGATGAGTTGAAGATGTTGCAATACAATGCTCAAGCTTGTGATATTCTCTTCAACGGATTGTGCCCCGAAGAATTTAAAAAAATCAGCCGCCTTGAGAATGCAAAGGAAATTTGGGATACTTTGATTGATATGCACGAAGGTACCGACTCCGTCAAGGAATCCAAGTTGGATGTGCTCCAAAGTCAACTTGACAAGTTCAAGATGAAGGATGGTGAAGGTGTCGCTGAAATGTACTCTAGGCTTGCTCTCATCACAAATGAGATTGCCGGCTTAGGAAGTGAAGAGATGACCGATAGATTCATCATCAAGAAGATCCTAAGAGCCTTGGATGGGAAATATGATACCGTGTGCACATTAATCCAAATGATGCCCAACTACAAAGATCTCAAGCCAACGGAAGTAATTGGAAGGATTGTTGCTCATGAGATGTCACTCAAGGATAAAGAGGAACTTCACAATAAATCAAGTGGTGCCTACAAAGCGTCATGTGAAGCCCCCACATCATCAAGTGAGAAACAAAACTTCAATGAAGAATTGAGCTTAATGGTGAAGAACTTCAACAAGTTCTACAAGAGTAGAAGCAAAGATAGAAGCTTCAAGTCAAGGTCCTACAATGACAAAAGATCTTCTAGTCGAGAGCGAAACTGCTATAATTGTGGAAGACCCGGACACTATTCCAATGAGTGTACAGCTCCCTACAAGAGAAGAGAAGATTCTCCAAAAAGAAGAAGCAAAGAATCTCCACCAAGAGAGGGAAGGAGTAGAGATGATCGTTATGAACAAAGATACTCACGGAGAAGCAAGGACTCGGAAAGGAAGGAAAAATCATCAAGGAGCTATACAAAACGAAGACATCAAGCTCATGTTGGTGAATGGGTATCCGGTTCCGACTCCGACAGCCACTCCGAGAGAAGTTATCACTCCGACTCCGAAGATACTCAAGATGAAGGTGTTGCCGGTCTAGCACTTGTGTCAACCAACTCCTACAACATATTTGACTCCCCAAATGAAGGAATTGGAAGATGCTTCATGGCCAAAGGTCCTAAGGTAACACACCCCGAGTACGTTGACTTTAATAGTGATGAAGATGACTTGTTAGGTGATGATGATTTGCTTGTTGACAACTCTAGTGAAGAATATTATGGTGAAACATTAATTAATCATGCTAAAAAGAATGACAATGATAAGGAGAAGATTGAGGCTCTAACTAAAGAACTAAACACTCTTAAGTTAGCTCATGAAACTATCTTCGAAGATCATCGAGAACTTTTAAGAGCTCATGAGAAATTACGCTTTGAAAAGCTCAAGCTTGAGCAAGAGCATGAGTTCTTAAAAGCAATCAATGATGATCTCCGCAAGAATAGTTCTTCTTACATTGCCAAGCGTTTACTATTATCCACTTACATGCCTCAAGTCAAGACTAGTAACAAGAATAAGAAAGATTCTTCCTCTAATAGTAACAATGATCATGCTAAATCCAATATTGTTGCTTCTAGTAGTTCTCTTGATTCCACTAATGATTCTCTTAGCCAAGTTACACTTGAGCAAGAAAATAGCTTATTGAAGGGAATTATAGAGAAAGGTGTTTACAAGAGCCTTGCCGGAAGTAAGCAATTCGAGGAAATTGTGCGCAAGCAAGGAATGCACTGGAAGAATCAAGGTGTTGGTTTTGAACGAAAGTTCAATGCCAATGGAGTTGAATGGGAAGAAGATCAATACCCCAAGACAAAGTTTGTTCCTCAACAAGAGAAGTATGACACTTGCTTCAAGGGAACACAAGCTCAAGATGATCTTCCACCACAAGACTACAAGCAAAAAAGGCAAGGACAAGCTTCAAGAGGAGATTGATGCATTTGAAGAAGCTCCTAAGACCTTAGTCAAGTGGATTCCCAAGACTACTTCAAGTTCCACTACATCAAGTACGAATACAACTCCGAGGATTCCCATCAAGATGGTGTGGATCCAAAATAAGAAGAACTAGAGAGTTCTTGAGGGTGACTCCGCCAACATACTTCACTCATATCATTTTGGCAAGAACAAGTGCAATCAACTTCCACATCTTGCACTAGTTCAAGGAGTCAAAAACCCTCTTGTTGGTAAGACAAGGGACAAGGTAACCTAAAGTTTTCATGGACATCATCTTGTGTGTGCATCACTCTATGTCTATGGATATCCTTGTTTGTTCCTTGTGGGACTAACCCATGTAGGTATTGAAAGTGCAATTCACTCAAATGGATAGCTCCAAGTGATCTACATCAACATTGAGCATCCACATCTTCAACATCTACATGAAGTCATCATCGACAAAACCCAAGGTTAGTTCATCCCTCTTAGGGGGGATATCACATCTAGGGGGAGCTTTACTCTAAGACTTGAGCTAAAGCAACTCTAAAGATGTGAATACAACAATGCTTTATGTAAAAGTTGTAACCCCACTTAAGCTTAAACGATGAGTATGACCTACGATCAAGTGTTCTCACTTGACTCCTAAGTCAATATACTCATATATAGATGACCTAGTCATCGCAAATTGCTTGATAGATGCTAGAATTGGTTGTGCATGCTTTGCCACATATTTCATTTGCCATCTTATTGTGTGAGCATGTTGGTTGCATATTTTACTCATTCGAGGACATCCACTTGTTGTTTTGATTGTTTGGCTTTCTTCTTTTGCCAAGTGGATGGACAAGAATGCCTAAGAACCTCCTCTAGCTATCTATGCTTTTCTCGTCTCAAACTCTATTCACGCTGCATCACAAAACTTGATCAAGTCAGATTCGAACCACTCTGTGTGAGGAGCGCTCGAAGTCCCCGATTCGTCATAGACTTAAACTTCCAAAACCTCTTTATGAATCTCGGTCTGACCGATACTCCATATTCGGTCCTACCGAGTTCATTAAGTTGATCTAGGTTTTCGATCTCGGTGCAACCGATTTGAACTTTTCGGTCACACCGAGTTGCAATAACTGCACACAGTTTTGCATCTCGGTGCCACCGAGTTGTTCCACTCGGTCCCACCGACAGGGTCGGGCTATATATAGTGACGGGCAAAATTTTGGAAATTTCTCCGAAACCTCTTCGCCTGCGCGATAGCCTGGTCTGCCTTCGTGGTCTCCGGATCGTCTTCTCACCGCCAGCAGCCTCCAGTCGCTGGTCTCCGCCGCCGTCAACGGAATTCTGCCCCGCCGTTGCCGCCGTAGCGAGTCTCCGCCGAACTAGGGTATGGACTTGATCTTTGTGCTATTCCCCACTCCGATTCCTAGCACATTGTGATCATTATGATTCTTGCCACGATTGAAACACTCCTATCCAGTCAATGATCTCGTAGAATAGGTTTAATTAGAAAATTTTAGGGTTAGGTTTCCGCCGAAACCATCTCGGACCCACCGAGTTGAAAAACTCGGTCCCACCGATCTGGCTTTTGCCATTGCACAAGTGAAACTCGGTCTGACCGAGAATAACTTATCAGTGTGACCGATTTTGGAATTCTGTGAAACCCTAGCAGTCTCGGTGCCACCGAACTGTGACTCGGTCTGACCGAGTTCACCAGTTCTGGTGCCAAAACTGCTTCGATGTCACCGAGTTTGAAAATCGGTAGATCCGAGATGCTTTCTGTGGAAAACTAAAACTAAGTTTTTGAATTAATGTTTTGCAAAAACCTCTGCTTTTTGTGATGCTCATCCACTCTATCTTATCCATAATCTATTAAAAGGGTCAGCAGTTAGTGTGCAACATGTCTGATCAAAGTGATAGTCAGAATATGTCTGAGCAGCAAGTTGTGATGAGTGAGGGCACTAGCCCCTCAAGCTCTTCTGATGATGGCAGCAGGAGCACCCCTAGAAATCTGCCCAAGGCTGCCACACGTCAAAGGAAGAAGAGAACGTCTGATTCTGAGGATGAATACTATGTGGCAGAGGAAGAGGCCACATCAAAGAGAGCTGAGCCAGCTCAAGGAACCAAGCCAGGGCTGAAGATCAAAAGGCCAGCAGGCAGGCAGTCCATGTCAAAGGCTAGGGCTTCAACTGTGAAGCCTGCTCCCACTGAGCCCATTGCTGCTGAGGACAAGAAAAGGAAAGAGAGAGTCAAGAAGACTGTAGCCAGAGTGCTTGGGAAGGCCTCCATCATGGTTGATGAGGAAGAAGAAGAGGTTGCTGCACCAGCACCCAAGGCAGCCAAACTCATGGGAGATGCTATAAGGTGAGGAACAGCTGCATCCAAGCCCAAGGAAACACCTGAGACTCCGGGGCGTGTACAGCCCCACTCATTATTACGTGAGAGTGTCACGGGGCGGCGAGCTTCACAGGCACTAGGCCTTCTTCACAGGTACTGGGCTTGCTTCATATCGCCAGACGAGGGCCCCGCCTTGCGCCACACTCTAGTGCCATCAGCAACGACCGGAACCCAAGACGCCGCCCGATGGGGTAGAGCGGTCGCCAGCGGTTCCCCCGACGACCACGGGTCCTCTGCCAGGGGCAGGCCCTGGGGAACCTCCCCAACAGAGGGCCTACTTCCGTAGAACGCCTTGCTCCGAACACCGCGGTGGTGATGTTGGATCCTGGCCCCTCCCCTGCAGCCCCCTGCACCCTCCTCCCGAGGGGTGAGGGGCTGTAGGAGTGGGGCAGCCGCTCGCCGCGGCGACCTACACCTCCTGCGATCCACGGTTAGCATATACCTGCCCCTGAGGAGTTAGCGGTGCCCGGCGATCGCTGCCTCCAACGTGGCCAGCGGGCTCGTCCTGGGGCGCCTGGAAGGGCTCAGCCTCCATCACCTCGTCCCCCAGCTGGGGCCGAGGAGTGAGCCCTGCCCGTCCTCGTGAGGGTGTCCTTGGTCCATCATGCGGGGCACGTACTCTTCCGTCGCCGTCATCCTGTACGCCATGCCGCGGCGCCCCGCATGCCATGCGGCCCCACCTGTCATGCCTGCCACTGGGTGGCAATGCGGCCGCCCCTCGGGGCCGCGGGTCGAGTCGAGTCCTTCTCCTTCGCGGGCCGGGGGCGGGGGTAGCGCCGCCACCGGTCCGGTGCTGCCAGCTTTGCTGGCGTCGGAATAGCCTTGAAGCCCGCGGGCATGCGCGGAGCCCCCGTGCGGGTCGCTCTGGGCTTGAGATGGGAGCTGGGTGGAGAAGGGGTGAGCCCCCGAGGCGGCGAAGCCCAGGAGCTCCGCCACTCGCTCTAGCAGCATGCCGTGGCCACCCTCCAGCAACCTGCATCGCAGCAGCTCTCGGGCCACCGTGAGCGCGGCCCTCGAATTCGCCTGCTCCCGGCGGGTGTACGGTGCTGTTGTCGCAGCGTGATTGGAGACCCTTGCTGTCGACCGAGCCTGCTGCGGCGTAAGAGTTGCCGAAGTCTGTCCGCATCACCCGCGGCCCACAGCGCCCTGCGGACCGCGAGCTGCCTGGGGCGCGGGGTCGCCCGAGGCGAGCGGTTCCGCGCGTTTGTGCCATGCAGCCCACGGGTCGGGGTTGAGCTCCTGGTCGCCGGGCATGGCGACGAAGACGCGACGGGGCACGGAGCGGTGGAAGACGAATTACGGCGCACCCCTATCTGGCGCGCCAAATGTCGGATTTCGGGTTCCAGCAGACCCTTAAGGTTCGAACACTGGGGTGCGCGCGGAAATCTCACCTTCAACCTCTCCGTCTCGATGGGATCTAAACTACTAAAGGAAACACACAAGAGACACAAGATTTATACTGGTTCGGGCCACCGTTGTGTTGTAATACCATACTCCAGTGCGTGGTGAATGCATTGCCTCCTGGGGCTGGTGTGGATGAACAATACAAGGAAGAACAGCCTCGCGAGGGTCTGTTCTTGGCCGTGGAGATGAACTGCTATGAAGAGTTCAGTCTCCTTCCCTCTCTCTACTGGCGAACCGAACGAACCCCCAACCCCCTTGCTATGTGGGTGGCTAGTCCTATTTATAGAGGCCCTGGTCCTCTCCCCAAATATTGAGCGGGAAGGGATCCAACAATGGCAGGCTAATTTGAAGGGGGACAACGAGTACATCTATCCTGACAGAAGCAGTCTTCGCCTGCCAAAGGCTCTGGTGATGACGCCGCGCTGGGCTCCATGGTGACCTCCGTCTCGTTGTCCTCTTGGTCTTGGTCTCGTTGCACCGAAGTGGCAACCTTTGCCTGATGCCTCGGTACCCAGCGGATACGCTTGCCCCCTTTGCACCAAACAGGAAAGAGGGACGCTGCGCACACTGGCACCCGCCCGATGCCCCGTGTCGTCATGGCTTGCGTCACGGGCACCTCGCGAGGTACCCCGCCTTGAACTCTCCGCCTCCTCGCGAGCCAGCCTGACGAGGCTGTGCCTGAGGATGCGCCGTGTCGTCCGCCTCGCGAGGCTTGGCCCCTCGCGAGGGTCTTGAGCCTCGTGTTGATGAAGATGGGCCGCGCTGGGCCCCCACTTGAGCCACGCCGCAGGCCGCAGGCAGGCAAGTCTGGGGACCCCCGTTCCCAGAACGCCGACAACGAGCAGCCTTCGCCTCAAGGACGGCCTGCCTCTCCTCATCGCAAGCCGTCGAGGCCTGGAAGCGTCGGAGCGAATCCATCCTAAAGCCAACTCCAAGCGCCCGGCCACCAAGCAAGGGTCGGCGCCAAGAAGATCCTGCCAGAGCCGGTCCAGCTCAGCAGCAGCACGATCCAGAACAGTAGGAGGAGTCGGAGAGACAGCAATCGGTGGAGTAGGAGGAGAAGGCGGCAGCGCGACCACATCATCCTGAGGCGGAGCCTGCTGCGCCCCAACGGCTGTAGTGGCGTCAGCAGACAAAGGCACCTCGGGAGTCACTTGGGCCATGGGGGCTGAGCTCAACCCAGCCGGCTTAGCCAGGCCTTGCGAGCACGACCGGGCAGGAGAAGCCCATGCGTCGTGGTCACTTTCCTTCGCGGGCAGAGGCACTGCCACGGATGGAACCTCAGGAGCTCCCTTCGGCTTCTTTACTGCCGGCGCCAGCCTGTCCAAGAGATTTGGACGTCAAGCCTCAGCAGCAGAACAAGAAATGAAGACAAGAATCAAGCGCTTACGGTCGTCGGCAGTGAGCTCAAGCAGCCTCCGGCCAAATTTGAAGCCTGAAAGCCGGCTGGAAGGGTCAACCTCGGGAAGCTTGGAAGCGGAAGGCGCGTCTGCGGTCCGCCTCGGGGCCGGGGCAGACCCGCGGGAGATCAGCCCGGTCCTGTCCTTCTTTGGGATCGGGGGCAAGTTCCTGCCGCCCTGCTCGTCATCATCCTCGTCGTCATTACTCGGAAGCAGGCGGAGAGCGCGGGACCTGCGCCGGGGGAGGGGAGCCCTCGACTCTCCGTCAGTCGCCTCGGAGTCAGGCCCTCTTTCCCGCTCCCCTCCTTCCTCCTCTTCGCTGGAGTCGTCGGAGGACACGTCCACCGATTCCCCGGGAGTTTCCATGGGCACGGGCCCATCCCCATTGAAGATGGGCATGGACTCCACTACCTACTCCCAGTCGTCGCGAAGGAACAGGGGCGTAGGAGCGCCCTCCAACCTCACCACATCGCCCCCGACCAGAGATTGGAGGACCGCAGCCAGATCTTCGTCGGCCAAGGCCGCGGGGCTCGGGTGGGGCCTCCACATCAGAAGTGAGTACTGCCGAAGCGGAGCCAGCTGGTGCTCCAGGAATTCCCTCAGCAGCGACGCGCCGGTCAGCTTCGCCGCCACCATGTTGGCCGGCCTCAGATCCGCGTCCATCTTCTCCAACACCAGCTTCGCGCGGGGGTCCGTGAGCTCCGCTCGACCCCAATCGATGGAGCTCGTGGGTTGCTCCGTGGGCAAGATCAGCCGAGGGTGGATGCGCCCAGCATCTGCCAAGACCCACTTGCTCCTGAAGCCCTCAATCCTTTTCCCGGGGTTTGAAATGGCAATGGCACCACCATACGCGATGAAGCTCGCGCACGCGGAAGCAGGGCCGCGTGAGGTCCGGAGGTAGAAGTAGTGGCGCAGCAAGGCCACTGAAGGTTGCACCCCAACGTGAGCCTCGCAGTAATAGACGAAGATTGCCAGGACAAGGACGGAGTTGCGGTGGAGATGCAGAGCCTGTAGCTTATAATGGCGGAGGACAGAGAAGAAGAACTCGGAGAAGGGAGGCACCAGGCCAGCAGCAATGGCGCTTACAAAGAACGGATAGAAGTTGCTCCCTTGGCCCTCAGGGGTGGCGGAGCCGGCCTTGAACACCTTCGGCCCGTCGATGTCCTGCGTCTCCGCCATCCGGCGCAACCGGGCGAGGCTCGCCTCCGACACGTTTGGCGAGTCCAGGGCAGACGAGTACCAAGCTCCGGTCGGGGACTGACGAGGCGCCATGGCTTCCTAGGTCACATGGTCGAAGTAGATCTGGAAATTTTGGAGGAAGGAAGGAGAGGCGCAAGAAAGGGGATCTGAGTAGCAACTGGAGAAAGCAAAAAGCAAAGCCCTAGGCAGATGCCGCTCCCTTATCAACTCGCGCGGTTGCTGAGGCGCCCACGTCCAGTTAACCGCCACGCGGCGCCCAAGGCCGCAGGCTGTTAGGGCCCGCGGCGCTTCGCCCTTGCCCTTTCGCCTCCCTGCACGGCCAACTCCGGGCGCGCCTTGGGCCCCGGGGCTACTGTCGGCGTTCTGGGAATGGGGGTCCCCAGACTTGCCTGCCTGCGGCCTGCGGCGTGGCACAAAGGGGGGCCCAACATGGCCCGTCTTCATCAACACAAACCCAAGACCCTCGTGAGGGGCCAAGCCTCGCGGGGCGGACGACACGAAGCTTCCTCAGGCACGGCCTCATCAGGCTGGCTCGCGAGGAGGCGGAGAGATCAAGGCGGGGTACCTCACGAGGTGCCCGTGACACAAGCCATCACGACCAAGGGTGCCAAGCGGGCGCCAGCCCGCGTAGTGTCCTCCTTTCCTCTTTGGTGCAAAGGGAGCAAGCGCAGACGAGAGCATCAAGCAAAGGCACCCGTTTCGGTGCAACGAGACCAAGACCAGTCCAACGGCAGGAGGGAAGTCATTGTGGAGCCCAAGCCAGCGTCACCACCAGAGCCTTTGGCAGGCGAGGACCAACTTTAGTCAGGATAAGTGTACCAGATGTTCCCCTTCAAAATGGCCAATTGTTGGCGCCCTTCCCGCTCAATATTTGGGAAGAGGCCCAGGGCCTTTGCGTATAAATTGGACTAGCCACTCCCATGGTAGGGAGAGGGGAAGAAAAAGTAGAGAGGGGGTCGAAATCAGAGAGAGAATCGAGAAGAGAGAGAGAGAGAGAGAGAGAGAGAAGGGTGACTGAACTCCTCCTAGCAGTTCATCCCCCCAGCCAAGAATAGACCCTCGCGAGGCTGTTCTTCCTTGTATTGCTCATCATCATCAGCCCAAGAGGCAATCCACCACACCACACACTGGAGTAGGGTATTACACCACAACGGTGGCCCGAACCAGTATAAACCCTGTGTCTCTTGTGCTGTTCTTTCCATAGCTTAGATCTTAGCGAGGCGGAGGGGTGCAGGTAGGTAGAAGGCGAAATCTCCGTGCGCACCACAGTGTTCGAACCTCAAGGGTCTGCCGGAACCCGAAATCCGACAAAAACCACATCTAAACAAAGTCTAGATGAATTATTTATTACTAAACCGGGGCAAAAATCAAAGAACAAAAATGAAGTTGGGTTGCCTCCCAACAAGCGCTATCGTTTAATACCCCTAGCTAGGCATGAAGATTTCAATGATGCTCATATAAAAGATAAGCATTGAAACATAAAGAGAGCATCATGAAAAATATTACTAGCACATTTAAGTCTAACACACTTCATATGCATAGGGATTTTGTGAGCGAACAACTGGTGGGAACAAGAATCAACTTGCATAGGAAGTTAAAGCAAGCAAAACTTCAAAACTTGAAGCACATAGAGAGGAAACTTGATATTATTGCAATTCCTACAAGCATATATTCCTCCCTCATAATAATTTCCAGTAGCATCATGTACAAGGTTGTCAGAATCGCGATTTTGAATCGGATCGGAGTTTCGATGGTTGGATCGCAAATCATAGGATCTTCACTATCAGGATCGTAAAGTCGTAGATTCTAAGAACTAAAATCGTAGAATCATAGGGGTTAGTTTGGATCGCAAAGTCGTAGAATCGTACAACAGAATCGCAATTCTGATAACCTTGATCATGTATGAATTAAACAATATAACCATCACATAAAACATTCTTTTCATGATCTACAAGCATAGAATTTTTATTACTCTCCACATCAGCAACTTTCTTCTCATGAATAGTAGTGGGAGCAAACTCAACAAAATAACTATCATGTGAGGCATAATCCAATTGAAAATTAAAATCATGACGACAAGTTTCATGGAAATCATTATTCTTTATAGCATACAAGTCATCAGAATAATCATCATAAATAGGAGGCATGCTATCATCATAATAAATTTGCTCATCAAAACTTGGGGGACAAAAAATATCGTCTTCGTCAAACATAGCATCCCCAAGCTTGTGGCTTTGCATATCATTAGCATCATAGATATCCAAGGAATTCATACTAACAACATTGCAATCATGCTGATCATTCAAATATTTAGTGCCAAACATTCTAATGCATTCTTCTTCTAGCACTTGAGCACAATTGTCGGAATCCTTATTCTCACAAAAGACATTAAAAAGATGAAGCATATGAGGTACCCTCAATTCCATATATTTTTTAATTTTCTTTTATAGACTAAACTTGTGATAAAACAGGACACAAAAAAGATTCGATTTCAAGATCTAAAGATATACCTTCAAGCGCTAACCTCTCCGGCAACGGCGCCAGAAAATAGCTTGATGTCTACTACACAACATTCTTCTTGTAGACGTTGTTGGGCCTCCAAGTGCAGAGGTTTGTAGGATAGTAGGAAATTTCCCTCAAGTGGATGACCTAAGGTTTATCAATCTGTGGAAGGCATTGGATGAAGATGTTCTCTCTCAAACAACCCTGCAACCAAATAACAAAGAGTCTCTTGTGTCCCCAACACAACCAATACAATGGTAAATTGTATAGGTGCACTAGTTCAGCGAAGAGATGGTGATACAAGTGCAATATGGATGGTAGATAAAGGTTTTTTTAATCTGAAAATATAAAAACAGCAAGGTAGCAAGTGGTAAAAGTGAGCACAGACGGTATTGCAATGCTAAGAAACAAGGCCAAGGGTTCATACTTTCACTAGTGCAAGTTCTCTCAACAATCCTAACATAATTGGATCATATAACTATCCCTCAACATGCAACAAAGAGTCACTCCAAAGTCACTAATAGCGTAGAACAAACAAAGAGATTATGGTAGGGTATGAAACCACCTCAAAGATATCCTTTCTGATCGATCTATTCAAGAGTCCGTAGTAAAATAACATGAAGCTATTCTTTCTGTTCAATCTATCCTAGAGTTTATACTAGAATAACACCTTAAGACACGAATCAACCGAAACCCTAATGTCACCTAGATACTCCAATGTCACCTCAAGTATCCATGGGTATGATTATACGATATGCATCACACAATCTCAGATTCATCTATTCAACCAACACAAAGAAATTCAAAGAGTGCCCCAAAGTTTCTACCGGAGAATCAAGATGAAAACATGTGCCAACCCCTATGCATAAGTTCAGGAGGTCACGGAACTCGCAAGTTGATCACCAAAACATACATCAAGTGAATCACGTGATATCCCATTGTCACCACAGATAAGCACATGCAAGACATACATCAAGTGTTCTGAAATCCTTAAACACTCAATCCGATAAGATAACTTCAAAGGGAAAACTCAATCCATTACAAGAGAGTAGAGGGGGAGAAACATCATAAGATCCAACAATAATAGCAAAGCTCGCGATACATCAAGATCGTGCCGAATCAAGAACACGGGAGAGAGAGAGAGAGATCAAACACATAGCTACTGGTACATACTGTCGGTGTACTAAAGTAGGGGTACCTTAGTATCCCGAACTTGTGCACGGGCAGTCGCAGCGTCCCGCGGCAAGGCTTGCCGGGTGACCGCCAAGGTCCTCCGCGTTTCCTTTGGAGCCATTCAAGAACAAAGTATCCAAGACCCCGGCAAGAGGAGCTTGCCGGGAAGAAGACAAGACCCCGGCAAGAGGAGCTTGCCGGGAAGGCCAACCAAGGCATCTCAAGGAACTTGCCGCAATGCACCACACATCCCGGCAAGGCCCAGTGAGCGACAAGCTCCCGGATGCGACAAGACAACGACCGCGGCAAGGCACTTGCCGCGGCAAGCTTCCACTCTGTACCTGCGCTCCAGCACATCCACCAACGTGTCGCTCTGGGACCCTTCCGGGCATACGTGGCGGAAGGCTGTGCAGCCAGAGGTACACGGTGGCGAGCGGCGCTGGCAAGTTTGCCATCGTGGCAAGCAATGGCGTCCCTGGCGGTCCCTTTCTACACCGTCTAGGCGACACAGACAGGCATTTAATTCCTTTGTCCCCTGCCGTCAGGGTTAGGTATGATAACACTCTTGTAGGTGGCGGTGCCAACCGCCACGCCTTTTTACATTTTTATCCTCATCTACGTTGCCACCTGTCGGTGACCCCTTAGACATATAAAAGGAGGCCCATGCACAACGTAGAGGAGGTCGGACAATCATTCTCACGCTTGGTATGGCTAGCTGCTGGTATGTACTGTAGCAATCAGCGCTCCCGAGCAAGAAACCAATACAATCACAAGCAGGAGTAGGGTTTTACGCATCCGTGCGGCCCGAACCTGGGTAAACCGATCGTATCGCTCGTGCGCATCGCCTCGATCTGCTCTTTGTGCTCTCTCCGCCCCCTGCCGAACCGAAAGGGACTCGGTTCGCCGATACCCATAGGTGTCCGTGGGATCAGCACCCCCAACATCTTTGGCGCGCCAGGTAGGGGTGCATCGAGGTTGTGCGAACCTGATCCAGCGTTCGCACGAGCCAGATCTTCATCGTCTTCATCGGCATGCCGCCGAAGAAGAAGGCTTCGGAGGCGGCTGCTCCGTCCGCGCCAAGCCCACCATCGCCGGAGCGAACGGCTGGTGGAGTAGACGCCGGCAGAAGAACGAGCGTCGACGAGGGAGCTCATGGTGCTGCCAGGTCCAAGGACAAGACTGCGCTGCACATCGGCAGCGCAGTCGGCTCCCACAACAACCGGGCGCACTCCAAGGCCTCGGCGTCCGTACACGCACCGCGCCCATCCCAGGAGGCGCGGGACCAGCAGCGTCATGGTACTCATGGTACCATACGCTTGCTGGGCCAAGATCAAGCTGGTGGATCCCGGAGTGCTCAAGACCAGCATGCACGCCAACATGCTGGCGCGGGCGTGGCATGGTCGCTTGAACGAGATACTGCTCCTATTAACGTAGTTAGAAGTCCGAGCATATCCCGTTCCTCGCACCATTCGCCACCGCCGCCCGCCACTCCGGCAGAAGCTTTGGCGCGAGCTCAACTGCTCCTAGACTACCCTCCAGCGCCGGACAAGATCGACGACTGGAGGGCCACCATTCAGAGTCTCATCGGCTTCGCCAACAGCGACAATCCATGGCAACCGAGTACTTCGCTGCCGCGGCAAGTCAGCCAGGCGCAAGCCGGTGGCGACAAGACCGGTGGGGGTGCAACCACTATGCACTCTCCGCCCCGAAGGCCAAGATCGCCAACTCGCCGGATCCACCATGACAACGACTCCACCGCGTCATCAGATCCACGAGCTCGTCGCGATCAGCGCCAAGTTCTTCACGAACGACAGCAAGAAGACACTCGTACTCGCATCGAGCGCCGAAGAGAAGCGCGGCGTCAATCAGACCTGCGCGCTGGGCCCTCTGTCGATATGCATGCGCCAGGGGAACCAGGCGACTTGCCATACGCGGTAGGTTTCCCTGCGTTTACCCATGAGCTGCGGCAAGTCCAGTGGCCCAGCCAGAAGCATTTCAAGCCAGACGTACCGGAGAAGTACGACGGCAAGTCGCACCCGTCGGAGTTCCTCAGCATCTACACCATTGCGGTGCAGGCTGCCGGGGGACGCGACGACAACGTCCTTTCCAACTACTTCCCGCTGGTGCTCATGCCCGAAGTCAGGTCCTGGCTCATGCACTTGCCGGACAACTCCATATTCTCTTGGGCAGACCTGTGCCATCAGTTTGTCGGCGCCTTTATAGGCGGCCACAAACCTCATGGCCAAGAGAGTGACCTTCACCTGCTCGCCCAGAAGGAAGGAGAGCCCCTGCGCAAGTATATCCAGAGATTCAGCCGTGTACAGCGCAACATCCCAGGCATCCACCCTGCCGTGGTCATCAGCGCGTTCCACCAGAACATGCGTAACCGCAGGATGCGGGAGGAGATGGCGATGAGCAGGATCAGAGACGTCAGTGAGCTATATGCCCTGGCCGACAAGTGTGCACGTGCTGAAGAAGGGAGGAAACTCCCTGGATAGAATACTGGAGGAGGAGGATCTGACAGCGAGGATGCGGCCCCGGCAAAGAAAAACCGGCGGCGCAATAATAGGAAGAAGAAAGGAAAAGAAGTGCTAGTCGTTGAGCAGTCCGGCAATGACGGTGGCGCCAAGCAAGCCAAAGTTGGTAGCTCCGGCAAGGAGGTTGCCGCATGCACCAACTGCCAGGCTGTGGCGGCCGCCGACAAGTAGGACGGCACCGACAATCAGTACTGCAAAATCCACCGCACCAAGGGCCATGACCTCCAGAGCTGCAAGAAAGTCGAGCAGCTTGTCCAGCAACAGAAAGCTGAGTACGAGCGGCGCGACAAGGAGAGGGCCCAAGGAGGCGCTCGAGAAGCCGGTAAGAAGCGCGCTGGCCGGGGAGGACGCCGTGGCAAGGCCAAGCAGCGGCAAGGAGACAGACCTCCCCGCGGCCGCGACAAGGATGAAGACGACGAAGACATGGATGATGTTGAGAACAGTGAGCAGGAGTTTCAGAAAGCCACAGAAGTTTTGTGCGTTGACGGCGGTGCTTCTCTACATACTTCCCACCGCCAACACAAACAGTGGGCGCGGGAAGTCAATGCGGCAGAACCACCTGTCGAACCGCGCAAGCTTCTGAAATGGTCCAGCACGCCTATCATCTTTGACATTGAGGACCACCCTGATTGCACAACTGCGGTCGGGTGCTTGCCGTTGTTGGTTTCACCAACTATCCGCAACCTCAAGGTCACTAAGATGCTAGTTGACGGCGGGGCCAGCTTGAACTTGATCTCCTCTGCCGTGCTCCAGAAACTCCAGATCCCTGACAGCGAGCTCGAGGAAACCGGCACATTCCAAGGAATTAACCCGGGAAGGAGCAAGCCGAAGGGGAAGGTCACGTTGCCGGCAACATTTGGCAGCGAGATGAATTTCAGGACTGAGAGGGTCACCTTTGATGTTGCCGATTTTCCATTGCCTTACAATGGGATACTTGGCCGTCCAGCGCTTGCCAAGTTCATGGCAGCCTCTCACTACGCATACAACATGCTCAAGATGCCAGGCCTGATAAGCGTCATCTCTATCCCTGGCGACAAGAAGGATGCTCTTATCTGCGCCGACAAGATCTACCGGGAAGCAGCAGCCGCTACAGATCGCAAGACACTTGCCGCTGAAGCTCCCGGGGGGAGAAGAAGACCAAGTCCGGCAAGAGCCTGGATGCCCACTCCGGCAAGCGCACCTCTTCGGAGTGCTGCGCTACCGTCGAGGACGCACCATCGAGATCCACCGGCAAGTATAAGAAGGCAATGGCAGCTCCGCCACATACTAAGAAGGTGTCCGCCAAGGAGGACGGCACTGGTGGTACCTTCACCATCAGTGCCACGCTCGATCCTAAATAGGAAAGCGCGCTCATTGCTTTCCTGCGGGCGAACGTCGACGTGTTTGCGTGGCAACCATCTGACATCCCCAGTGTTCCCAGGAAAGTAATTGAGCACCATCTTGCCGTTTGTCCTCATGCGCGGCCCGTCAAGCAGAAGGTCAGGAAACAGGCAGTGGAGCGCCAAGAGTTCATAGCAGAAGAAATCAAGAAGTTGGAAGCAGCAGGCCTTGTTAGTGGAGTGCTCCATCCCACGTGGTTGGCCAATCCTGTAGTCGTGTGCAAGGCAAATGGAAAATGGAGGCTTTGTATTGACTTTACCGATGTTAATAAAGCTTGTCCCAAAGACCCATTTCCCTTGCCGCGCATTGACCAGATTGTTGACTCCACGGCCGGATGTGAATTGCTTTCATTTCTTGACGCATACTCAGGATACCATCAAATCTTCATGGAAGAAGAGGATGAGGAGAAAACCGCATTCATTACTCCATGTGGCACGTACTGTTTCATACGTATGCCTTTCGGATTAAAGAATGCTGGTTCAACATTTGCAAGACTAGTCCATGTCGCTCTTAAGCCGCAAAATACACAGAAATGTAGAGGCCTACATGGATGATATAGTGGTCAAGAGCAAGGACAGGGCAACTCTGATTCAAGATTTAGAAGAAACTTTTGCAAATCTGCGCAAGATCAACCTCAAGCTCAACCCCGAGAAGTGTGTGTTTGGAGTCCCCTCCGGCAAGCTTCTCGGGTTCTTTGTGTCTCAACGGGGAATTGAAGCCAATCCCGACAAGATCAAGGCCATTGAGCAGATCAAAGCACCAAAGCGCGTCAAGGATGTACGAAAACTTGCCGGTTGCATGGCTGCTCTCAGCAGGTTTATTTCTCGGTCTGCTGAGCGCGCCCTGTCGTTTTTCAAAATTTTGAAAAAGGCAGGTCCAATGAAATGGACTCCGGAAGCGGAGGCTGCGCTGCAGGACCTGAAGAGGTACCTATCCTCCACTCCAACACTTGTCGCACCTGAGCCACAAGAGAAGTTGCTGCTGTATATAGCGGCAACCAATCAAGTGGTTAGTGCTGCGTTAGTGGCAGAGAGGGAGGCAGATGACGAGCCAGCAACCGCGGCAAGCGCATCCAGCGACAAGCAGGGGGCTTCCCTGACAAGCTCTGGTCCCGACAAGGATGGAACTGCGCAGGTGCGCGAAGAGATACAGAAGAAAATGGTGCAGCGCCCAGTTTACTTTGTCAGCTCCCTTCTGCAGGGGGCTAGGTCAAGGTACTCTCGTGTGCAGAAATTGCTTTTCGGCCTTCTCATGGCCTCGAGAAAGCTACGCCATTACTTCCAAGCACACGAGATCACAGTTGTCACTCGCTTTCCGCTGAAGAGGATACTGCAAAATCCAGAAGCAACAGGCAGGATTGTCGAGTGGGCACTGGAACTGTCAAGCTTTGGCCTCAAGTTTGAGAGTAGTTCAACTATCCAAAGCAGAGCATTGGCAGAATTCATAGCAGAGTGGACGCCAACGCCAGATGAAGAAGTTCCGGAGACGAGCATCCCCGTCAAGGAAACAAGCAAAGAGTGGCTCATGTACTTTGACGGTGCCTTCTCGCTGCAAGGCGCCGGTGCTGGCGTGCTGCTTGTCGCACCCACCGGAGAGCACCTCCAGTACGTAGTCCAGATGCACTTTCCCAAGGAGCAAGCGACAAACAATACTGCAGAGTATTGAGGGCTTGCTTGCCGGTCTCAGGATCGCAGCAGACCTTGGGATCAAGAAGCTCATTGTCAGGGGTGACTCGCAGCTTGTCGTCCGCCAAGTGAACAAGAATTACCAGAGTCCGTTAATGGAAGCTTACATTGACGAAGTGAGAAAGCTAGAAGAGCACTTTGACGGCCTGCAGATGGAGTATGTCCCAAGAGCTCAAAACGACATTGCCGATGGCCTGTCAAAGTGCGCCGCACATAAGTTACCTGTGGAACCAGGGATCTTTGTGCTCAAGCTGACTCATCCGTCCGTAACACCGTCAACTGGACAGAGCAAGAAGAGGAAGTTGATTTCTGGCGACTATTTTCAGGCAGAGCTTCCCGAAGCCGCCGCCAAGAAGGTCCCCAGGATCAACACCAAGAGTGCTGAGGAGCAGTCTGCTCCGGCAAGCCCTAGGGTTTGTTCCGTCGAAGCAGATGCTCCCGACAAGTTTTGCTCCGGCAAGCTTGCCGGGGAACGTCAAGCTCTGGCAGAGCCGCAGGCTCTTGCCGTAGAATCGGATGTTCCCGCAGTAGTAGATATGCCTTTAGTCCTTGTTGTCGAGCCACAAGCTCCAACATGGGCGCAGCCGATTGTCCATTTCCTTCAGACAGGAGAACTTCTCGAAGAGCAAGAAGAAGCGGAAAGAGTAGCCCGGCAGTCTAGTATGTACCAGTTTGTCGATAACATACTGTGCAGAAGAAGACTCAATGGTGTGAAATTGAAGTGTATTCCCCGGGAAGATGGACAAAAGCTGTTGGCAGAGATACATGGAGGCATATGTGGTCACCACATTGGCGCAAGAGCACTTGTCGGCAAAGCATTCCGGCAAGGTTTCTTCTAGCCGACAGCCCTCCAGGATGCAACTGCACAAGTAACCAAGTGTGAAGCGTGCCAGTTCCATTCCAAGCAGATACACCAGCCAGCTCAAGCTCTCCAGACGATCCCTTTATCCTGGCCATTTTCGGTCTAGGGGCTCGATATCCTCCGCCCCTTTCCCCGAGCAGTCGGGGGCTTTGAGTACTTGTACGTTGCAATCGACAAGTTCACAAAGTGGCCGGAAGTGGAACCAGTGAGGAAGGTGACAGCATAGTCAGCAGTCAAGTTCTTTAGGTCGATTGTTTGCCGTTTCGGGGTCCCTAACAGGATAATTACCGACAACGGTACGCAATTTACGAGCCGCACCTTCATGCAGTACGTCCAAGATCTTGGCGCCAAGGTCTGCTTCGCTTCTGTTGCTCACCCAAGAAGCAACTGTCAAGCAGAGAGGGCAAATGCTGAAGTGCTGCGCGGGCTCAAGACTAGGACTTTCGACAGGCTGCACAAGTGCGGAAGAAACTGGATCGAGGAGCTGCCAGTGGTTCTTTGGTCGATCAGGACGACGCCAAATCGAGCCACTCGCCAGACACCCTTTGCTCTAGTATATGGAGCAGAGGCAGTTCTCCCCACGGAACTCGTATACGGGTCACCTCGAGTGCTCGCTTATGATGAGCTTGAGCAAGAGCAGCTGCGACAAGATGACGCGCTGCTCCTTGAGGAAGACCGTCTTCAGGCTGCTGTGCGAGCCGCTCGCTACCAGCAAGCTTTGCGCCGCTACCATAGCCGCAAAGTTAACGCCAGAAGTCTCGAGGAAGGCGACCTTGTTCTTCGGCGCGTTCAATCCGCCAAGAATTCCAACAAGTTGACGCCAAAGTGGGAAGGCCCTTACCGGGTGAAATGAGTCACTAGGCCTGGCGCAGTCCACCTTGAGACTGAAGATGGCATACCAGTGAGCAACTCCTGGAATATTGAGCATCTTCGCAAGTTTTACCCGTAGGGCGCGGTTGCCGGAACCTGTTCCGGCAACCACCCTTTGTACAAGTCTTGCCGCTGTTGCATGTAATCCTTTGTACAAAGTCGGGTGCAGATCCCGTGCATAAAGCTTATGTGCTCAGCACACCTTGTCGATTTCATGCTTTTTATTATTTGCATGTGTTATCTGACACTTTGTGCAGCACTTACCCCCAGTAAGCAACAACGAGCCATAAGGCTCCATATCTTTATTTTTTCCTCTTTCTTTTTTCTCTCAAGGAAAGGAAGGTTCCCTCGCGCACATGTTTGCCGGGGGGAAAGGAGAAGATACGGTATGGACCAGGCATCATTCAAGAAGGTTTCGCCTTGCCGGGAAGCAAACAACAGAAAAGATAAGTTGCCAAAGTTTAAGCAATCAGATTCCCTTTAAATTTTTAAGTTATTTTCCTTGAACGACCATGCTTTGTATGGAAAACCTGTGCGCGGAGGAACCAACTCGTAGCTAGTTGCGCCCTTAGTGTTGTTTCGAGTCCTCTCAACAACTTAAGTGAGCTGCGACTAGCTGTGACAAGGTTTCTTGTCGGCTGCGGCACCGCCAGCAGGCTGCTGACGTTCCGCACTCAGCGCTCGCGGCAAAGGTGCCTGCGCCGGCAAGTTCCCTAAAAGCGTAGGGTAAAAACATACAAAGGAAGGAATCAAGTAAAGGAAATAACATTGCAATCATTGCATAGAATAAAGTTATATTACAAGATAAGCTTGTCGCGGCTCTAACAAATTGTTCTTATGACATGACCAGAAGCGACAAGAAAAGAAGAAAATGGGCAGCCTAGTCTACGCGGTCGCCCTCGACCCTCTTGATCCCGCTCACCCTGTCCACAATGGGTGCGACAAGGGTCTTGAGCGCCTCCAGATCAGCATCCGGCGGCAAGGACCTGAGGACGTTGGTGAGGTTGAGGCCCGGATTGCGGAACGCCACCTTCATCAGCACCTTCTGAAGAGCTCGCGCGCAGATCTTGCGCGACTCATCGGCAAGCTGCTTCGGGATCCCTTCCCAGAGTCGCCGGAAAGCCGTCACCACGCCCGTGAAGAATGAAGTGAGCTTGGCGCTGGGTTGGAGGTTCTCGTCGGAAGAATACCCAAGATCCACCATTCCCAGCTGCGCCAGCTCCTTGTCGATGTCGGCGGCAACATCCACGAGCCCCTCCGTCCAGTGCTCCACATTCTCCCGGAATGTGCTCTGGGCGGCGGCAGCGCTTGCCAGCAGCGCCTTGCCGGCCTTGACTTCCTCCTTCAGGGCCGTCTCTTGCTCCTTGGCGTTGTCCAGTGTCTTGGTGAAAGTGGCCAGCTTCGACTCAAGATCCGCATTGGAATCCTTGGCGGCGTCAAGCTCCTTGCCCTTCTCGACGAGATGGGCCTGCAGCTCCGAGTAGCTGTTGGCATCCTTCTCTCGCTCAAGCTTGAGCGCGGCAAGCTCGTCGCCGCTTGCCTTGAGATCTGCCTCTAGCTGCGCCACCTTCTCTTCCAACTCCTTCTTGTTGGCCTCGGCAGCTGCGACAGCGTCTTCGGCTTGTTTGAGAGCTCCACCAACCGTTCGCTCGCGCGCGGCAAGCTCTTCCTCGTGGCTCTCAAGATCAACTTTCCGCTGCACCAGCTCGCCCACCTGCACGGACAGCTTCTCAGCGGCAAGTCTTTGTTGCTCTTCGACTTCTGCCTTCTCGAGGAGGAAAGCCCTCTGCTCCTCGGCAAGCTGCTCCCGCTCCGCTGCGAAGGACCGGAGAGCTTCTTGATTTTGACCCTGGAGCTCCTCCGCGTGCTTCTCGATGTCAATTCCCACCTTCGCGACAAGCGCCTCGTGGGATTCCAGTTTGGCCTGCCGGGCGCGGTAGAGTGACATAAGTTTCCGCAGCAGCCGCTCCTCCTCAGGCTCGCCGCTGCTCCTCTTTGGCGCGTCGACAAGCGCCAGCCCGGCGGAGGCAAGCACTTCTCCGTCAAAGATTTCTCCCTCGACCGGCACCCTGGAGCTTGACGCCCAGGGGAGGTTGATGAAGATGTCGTCGGAGGGATCGGCAGTCGGTGCAGTGCCTGGCGCTCCTGCGGCCTCTGGGTCGTCAGTATGATCGCCAGATCCCTCGCATGTTTCTGCAGCGGCAGCCCTGGCGGCCTCTCTGCCGACGGACTCGTCAGCGCCGGCTGCTTCCTCGGCGGCAACGGCCTCGTCGGTGGCGGCTTCGGTCTCCATCGGCTCGGCAGCAGATGGATCTGACAGCCGGAAAGGGGGAGAAGACTCAAGCAAATATCCAAGAAAAAGAAAGAAGAAGAAGATCAACAAGAAGAAGAAGCCAAGGGAAGTTTTGGAGCAAGGAGAGTACCTGCGCCAGGCTCTGCAGTTGTGGTCTCCATCACCGGGGGGGCGCTGGTGCTGTCCCTTGCTGGAGACCCCTCCCTTGCCGGAGACGTCTCCCTTGCCGGAGAGCTCTCCCTTGCCGGGGACCTCTCCCTTGCCGGAGGACTCTCCCTTGGCGCCTCGGGGGCGGCCTCCGGGCTCTGCTGGTGGGGCTGCTCTGCTCCTACACAAGTCAACAACCAGATATCAGTAAAGCAAGAATCTTCGTGCGTGCCCGACAGCGGAAAGCAAACAAGATACTTACCCTGGGGGCTGCTCTGGAGATCAGCCGCCGGGTCCGGCAAGGTTGTCTCGGGCGCGTCCCCTGCTGACGCAGTGGGTTCGTCCTCGATGACGATCACCGGCGCCTTGGCTCTCTTTGCCGCTCTCTGGGCCAGAGTCCTAGAAAGGAACAGATTCAGAGAAAAGCAAGTGAGATACAAGACAAGACAAAAACAGCAAGGATTGAAGAACTGCAAGTACAACAAGAAAAACTTACTCTTCGTCTTCTTCCTCGTCGGAGCTGAACGCGGAGAAGTCAAAGTCTGGCTCGCATCCGGCGCGGGAAGGTGGAGGAGTTGGCTCCCTGGGCCGCTTGGCGGGAACAGAAGCAGTGGTCCGAGAAGACCCTGCTCCAGTTGCCGCAGCAGCGTGAGGCGCTCCCGCGGCAACAGTGCTTGCCGCGGTGGAGCGTGTCGCGTGGCGCGGCGACTGTCGGCTCGCCTGCCGCCTCGCCACATCCCCGGCCTTGCGAAGATGCCTTCTTGTTGGAGATGGAGGCTCTGCTTGCGGCGTGCTGTCCGAAGATGAGGAGGAAGAGGAGTCAATCTCCAACGAGCTGCTCGTGTCCTCGGCGGGCCCGCTCGGCTCGGTGTCGCGCCTGGCAAGATCTTTCTTGCCGGCAGGCTCCTCTTGCCAGGCAAGCTCTTTCTTGCCGGCAATCTCTTCTCGCTCGGCATGGTTTGCCGCCTCTGCTGCCTCTGCCTCCTCCAAAGTGAAACCGAACTCGCCTGCCGCTGCGGCTGCCGCTGCCTCTTCCAGCCTGGTGGCAATGCGCTTCAACTCCGCCTCGGTGGTGTCGCGAGTGAGGCCATCCTTCTCGTCGGGGCGGATCGGCACTTCTACCAAGTGGTCGAAGAACTGCTGCACGATGTCGTCTTCAGGCTCTTGCCAAGTTGGCACAATTCCGTGCGAGTCGCACAGCGACATCATTGCCCTGATGCGGTCAAGCGCAGAATTGTTGCACAACGGGACGACGCCCTGCGGCAACCTAAAGACTTCTGGGTGATCAGGATC
The DNA here is from genome assembly GCA_034509565.1 of Triticum monococcum. Lineage (NCBI taxonomy): Eukaryota > Viridiplantae > Streptophyta > Magnoliopsida > Poales > Poaceae > Triticum > Triticum monococcum. Next base: position 165,986,766 of record CM067842.1, on the reverse strand, counting down.
ATACTTGAAGAGCTCCTGCAGCATTGCGTTGAGCTCCAAGACAGTAAAGTTGTAGTTGAGGCCCGGGTGTAGCCTCATGATATCCGCCGTGTTCTTGAACTCCCAGGCGGGCCTCCCCCGTTCCTGCAGGGGGCCGATGCGGCGGCGAAGGAAGTCTGCGCCAACGGCGCCTACAGTGAGTCCGGCAAGCCTGAGGCGTTGGATCCTGGTGACGGCAATCCTCAGCCTGCTGTCTTCCGGGGCCAGGTCACTCCAGTCGCTGCCGCATGCTGCTGCTACTTGGCGCCGGGCAGTAAATGGCTGCGGGTTCTCCTCTATGATCCAACACCAATCTGCTCTCCACTCCTCCCACTTGCCGCGGAACTCGCCCTCCAGATACGAGTCCTTCTTGCCGGACCTTGAGATCCAAGCAATTCCGCCGGATAGAGGCTCTCCTCTCTCTACTCGGGGCATGAAGAAATGGCGGAAGAGGGCTACGTTTGGGTGGACTCCGACAAAGTTTTCGCAAAGGTGTGCGAAAACTGCCATGGTCAGGACGGCGTTGGGGGTGAAGTCAAGGAGGCAGAGGCCATAGGTGTTCATAATGTCACAAAAAACTCCGAGAAGGGCGGGCAGAGCCCGCAGTAGAAGAACACGGCGAAGAAGGGATATCCTTGCGGAGCCATTTTGTGAGCAGTGGCTCGGAGTACCTTGGTGCTCGGGTGTGCTCGCGTCTCCGTTGACCAGAAGAGGTAGTAGTACTCCCTCAGCTCCTTCGCGGCAAGCTTGGGGGGAAGATGGCCCACTCCTTCCGCAGCGCCGCAAGCCGCTGCGCCTCGGTCGACTTCACGGCCTTCCCCTTATCGGCTTTCGGAGCCATGGCGGAGGTGGTGGAGGAGGTCGACGGTGTTGGTGATGCTGGTGGTGATGGGGGGGGCAGGGCGCTGGTCTCTTGCTGCTTTGGGAAGACGGAGGCGGAGCGGAGGCTTATGAGATTGGAGAGGAAAGGGGGCGAGTGGGTGCACTACCCCTGCTTCCCCCTTTGCTTATAAAGGGGGAGGTGGCGGACGTTCCGCCTTTCCTAATAAAGAAACTGCCCACGATCTCTCCCACGACGCCGCGTTCGACGCGTGCCGTTCGGGGAGGGCACGGCGGATGCGGAGTAAGATACGGCGTAACCTAGGCCGCGCATGCCCGTGCCCTGTTTTGGGCCTGGCCCAACAGCGCTCGGCACCGTGTATGGCCCAGGCCCGGGGGCTCCTGTCGGTGTACTAAAGTAGGGGTACCTTAGTATCCCGAACTTGTGCACGGGCAGTCGCAGCGTCCTGCGGCAAGGCTTGCCGGGTGACCGCCAAGGTCCTCCGCGTTTCCTTTGGAGCCATTCAAGAACAAAGTATCCAAGACCCCGGCAAGAGGAGCTTGCCGGGAAGGCCAACCAAGGAATCTCAAGGAACTTGCCGCAACGCACCACACGTCCCGGCAAGGACCGGTGAGCGACAAGCTCCCGGATGCGACAAGACAACGACCGCGGCAAGTGCCTTGCCGCAGCAAGCTTCCACTCTGTACCTGCGCTCCAGCACATCCACCAACGTGTCGCTCTGGGACCCTTCCGGGTGTACGTGGCGGAAGGCTGTGCAGCTAGAGGTACACGGTGGTGAGCGGCGCTGGCAAGTTTGCCATCGTGGCGAGCAATGGCGTCCCTAGCGGTCCCTTTCTGCACCGTCTAGGCGACACAGACAGGCATTTAATGCCTTTGTCCCCTGCCGTCAGGGTTAGGTATGATAACACTGTTGTAGGTGGCGGTGCCAACCGCCACGCCTTTTTACATTTTTACCCTCATCTACGTTGCCACTTGTCGGTAACCCCTTAGACATATAAAAGGTGGCCCATGCGCAACGTAGAGGAGGTCGGACAATCATTCTCACGCTCGGTCTGGCTAGCTGCTGGTATGTACTGTAGCAATCAGCGCTCCCGAGCAAGAAACCAATACAATCACAAGCAGGAGTAGGGTTTTATGCATCCGTGCGGCCCGAACCTGGGTAAACCGATTGTGTCGCTCGTGCGCATCGCCTCGATCTGATCTTTGTGCTCTCTCCGCCCCCTGCCGAACCAAAAGGGGCTCGGTTCGCCGATCCCCATAGGTGTCCGTGGGATCAGCACCCCTGACACATACCCTCAGCCCCGATGGTGAACTACTCCCTCCTCGTCATGGAGAGCGCCGGGATGATGAAGATGGCCAATGGAGGGGGATTCCCCCCTCCGGCAGGGTGTTGGAACGGGTCTATATTGGTTTTCGGTGGCTACAGAGGCTTGCGGCGGCGGAACTCCTGATCTAGGTTTCTTTCTGGAAGTTTGGGTTATATAAGAGGTGTTGGAGTTAGGAACAAGTCAGGGGGATCTCCGGGTTGTCCACAAGGAAGGGAGGCGCGCCCAGGGGGTGGGTGCGCCCCCCACCCTGGTGGGCAGCCCGGGACTCTTCTGGCCCAACTCTTTTACTCCATGTCCTTATTATGGTCCAAAAATAAGTTCCATGAAGTTTCAGGTCAATTGGACTCCGTTTGGTTTTCCTTTTGTGCGAAACACAAAAACATGGAAAAAACAGAAACTGGCACTAGGCTCTAGGTTTAGTCCCAAAAATCATATAAAATAGCATATAAATGCATATAAAACATCCAAGGTTGATAATATAATAGCATGGAACAATAAAAAATTATAGATACGTTGGAGACGTACCAATGACCAACAAATCATTCGATGCGATGTTGGCTGCTTTCCACAAATTTTAGTGAGATGCATCTGAGCTGCCACATACCTACAGTAAAATGAAGAATTTCCTTTGTGCTGTTGGAATTGGATATGATATGATCTATGTTTGTAAGAATAATTGTGTTCCATTCTGGAAGGATTATGCCAACTTAAGTGAATGCACAAAATGAAATCATCAGGATTGAAAGATGGTGATGCTGTGAAGAGGATTCCTCATAATGTTCTGAGACATTTTCCAATTATACCAAGATTGCAGTGGTTGTTTCATGATGCTGAAACAAGAGAGGATGTATTATGGCATTCTAGGAAGCAGGAGTACAGAGATCAGAATGTAATGAGCCATCCATCTCATGGTAGTGACTGGATAAGCTTCAATCAGAAACACAAAAAGTTTGTTGCTGAGCCGAGAAACATTAGACTTGGATTAGCTACAGATGGATTCAACCCATTTGGCCACCAGACCGCCAAATATAGCATGTGGCCAGTGCTTGTTATCCCTTACAACATGCCACCAAATGTCTACAACAAAGAATCAAACTACATGATGGCCTTCCTCATCCCAGGTCCAAAAATTCCTGGAAAGGATTTTGATTTATTCATGGAGCCTCTTGTGGAGGAACTTCAATAGCTATGGTGGGGTGTTCTCACTCGAGACCTATATAGCAGCCCATTTGTTTCTGCGTGCTGTTATAATTTGGTGCATCCATGATTATCCCGCTTTGGGCACTATGTCAGGGCGAACAACACATGGTTACAATGCATGTGTTCGCTGTGACAAGAATACGTTGTCATTCGCAATACTTAGCAAGATCTGTTACATCGAACACGGTTGTTTCCTTGCCAATGACACTACTAGAAATCCCCATATTTCCGACGGTGAAATCTAATAGCCGACGGACCATCGGGTATTACAGTAATAGTTGACTATAGTTATAATGGCCGACGGTTACTGTCAACTCACGAGTATTACCACTAATACCCGACGGTATACTAGAATGCCCGACGGTGAAAATTCACCCCTCGAATATCCAACTTAATGCCCGACGGTTCATCGTAAAACCTGACAGTTTTTCCTACACCCACAGGGATTACATGTAATGCCCGACGGGTTTCCCTACACCCACGGGGATTACATGTAATGCCCGATGGGTTTCCCTACACCCATGGGGATTACATGTAATGCCCGACTGTTAATTGTAATGCTCGACGGTTTTTGGTACACCCTCGGGGATTACATGTAATGCCTGACGATTTCTGCCACACCCACGGGGATTACATGTAATGCCCGACGGTGAAATTTAATAGCCGAAGGTGAAAACAAAACTCTGACCTATGAGAGGACATGGCCGGCAGTAGATATGTGCCTCTTGGTTATTTGAGAAAATACCCGATGGTGTATAGTGATAACCGGTGTTTGACTTTCCCTCTCCATGATATGTTTCAATGGACAACATATGTAGAATGGCTGATATTATATTCCACATAATTCAGTATAAGAAGATTCCAAGAACTAACATCTAGCATTGCTATTGTAAGCGAGTGCATTATGTTCTTTTTCACAATTAATATATAGGATGCTTAAAAATTGGTACAGGATAATACAAGTATGATGTTTAAAAAAATTGCACTTACAAAAGTACTAGTTTGCTAATTTCTTGGTCATGTACTTCTGTAACTTGCCTTGAACGTATCTTTAGTTTTTCTAATAAATGCAACTTTGTCTAGAAGGACCCCGACCTTCATGTATATTATTAATTAAATGTAAATGTATCGTGAAGTATTAATAACATCTTGAATTATAACGAGGATAAGTGTTGTATTTTAAAATTAAGAAAGTGAAATGTTATGCATACGATCCTATACATACATATGATCCTTTTTGTCCGAAGCAGTGTGACCATTCTTTTTCCTCCCAACCAAGAAAGTAAAAGGGAGGCATCACCCTTTCTACAAAGAGTCTGCCACATGGAGCCATAGAGGCATTACCGTTTCAAAGTGCTGCCGTCCCCTACATCAGTGAGGCTATGTTCGTACAATATGAACCCTTTTGTATTTTTCATCACCATTTTAGGTCCTTAGTAAACACGTATGGCTGGTCATGAAGTACTAGTACTATCGTGACATACAAGCCCGAGTTCCGTATTTCAAAACTAAAAAAGAGTCATTATAGATATAAATATGATTCTTTACATACAATCCTTATCAGACACCACAAACACAACAAATCAACCATTAAGCGGTGGTCATTCTTTCTTCCTCGGGAAGAAAAAGGGCGATCTCGCCAGCGTCTCTCCCAAGGAGAGTTCCTTTGATCGTCGTTGTGCTTCGGCGGCTCTCCCCTCCTCCGACGACCTCGATCGTCGGTGCTAGGGGGGTTGCCGGATCCATGTGTGTGTGTGGATAGTTTTAGGCTAAAGCAGCTTTGTTTTTAGGTTGCTCATCGTCTTCAGATCCTTCCCCAATATGTCAACCGGCCCTATGGTTGGGGGTGGTTTCGAAAACCAGCCTTTTCAAGCAAGGATTGTGTGGCGGCGGCATCCTCGTGGTGGACATGTGTCCTCGGGCCGGCGTCTGCCCCAACATCGGTGCGGAGCTTGGGAGGTACGTAGTTCAGGAGTGGATGTAGATTGTGGACTGCATCGACGACATCTGGAAGACGAAACATGTGCTGGGTTCGTGGTTGATGGATGGAAAGTGTGGTTTCCTCCTTCAACGTCTTAGTTGTGGTGGGGTGCGAGACCTTGAGTTCGATAGGGTGTCCGGGGTGTTGCTCAGATCTGATTCGTTCAACGACAATGACTTCAGTTTTGGTGAGCCACCTTAGAGGTCCACAAAGCTGCATATCAGCGATGGAGCCGCGTCGAGTTTGGGTGAGGAGGTCATCCATCGTTCTTCTTTTCGGTGGCTGTTGTGGTCATGCTGGGGGCAGGTGACGGAGCGTTGGTGTCTAGCTCAGAGATGTTTTGCTATCTTTTCAGTTTTTTCATGTCAATCCTTATGTGGCTTGTACTTTAATCTTTATGATATGAATGAGACACGTATTACCATGCAAAAGAAAAAAACCGATGCGCGGTGGAACCAAATACAACACACCAATGGATCATCCAAGGTATTATGGCCATTTTTCGCAAAAAAACATAGTATGATCATACCAAGAATCCTATATGTGCCATGTCAAAAAAAGGGATCGTGTATGTGCCAAACGAACTATGAGAAATCTAAGAATAAAAATAGGATTTAAAAAACAAATGGCCCAAAAAATAAAAGTTAAAAGTTATTGTACTCCTATATGATTTCGTACATACTAATAATTAATTAATAACGCGTGTGCAAAAATTAAGTGCACCGCATGGTTCAAACCCAAGACCAAACAAGCTAGCTTAGCGTGCTATACCAGGTGTACATCAGACAAGTTGTGACATATACCTCCTCAGATATTGTCTATACTAGACCTTCTCAAAGCACCGTTGACCAGCCCCACCGCTTATATCCCCTCAGTCCTGTGGCTCACATTCACCTCTCTCTCAACACCGGTTGCCGCCTAGATGTGTCACCTGACTTGCCACCGTCCTCCACTCTCGTCTCAGATTTGACCCCAAAGTCAAGCTGCAGGCAGCAACAGCAGGTTCCCGTGTCGCCATGAGCTAGATGGGGAAGCGGGGGTTGGGTGGGTAGAGCCTGCACTGGCGGAGAAGACGAACGAGGGCTGGCGGCCCAGGAGCTACCTCCACTACCTCGCCGCCGCGTCCAGTCCGACCCTGCCTCCTGCAAGCACGACGACTTCCTCGACGTCGTCTGGGCGGGCCATGAGCTAACCACGCCCAATCTCTTCAGGTCAGTACAGTACAGTAGGCAATTTGGGATTTTTTAACTGAAATTGAGGAAATTTTGACACAATTGAGTGTGGAGACTGAGTTGTTTGGTTAATTAGTTAATCAGCACGTACACCAGAGACAATTTGTTGCAACATTAACACGATTATGTGATGTAGAGATAATAAGGTATGCTCATGTTTTACTGCTACTCGAACCCTGATATGTACCGTGGTTTTCGTGGGATAATATGATTGAGTCCGTTTGATCCATTGAGGAGGCTTCGTGGTTATCTATTTTTTCACGTTTCTCGCGTAGTGGTTGGTGCCCACCTCGCAGCCGTGGACTCCTGTTACCGAATTATTTGGCGATCTGGCGCTGATTTCTTAGCGCGGCCAGCAAAAAATTCTCCCACGCCGGCGCACCACGCACCAAATCAGGTCCTGAACTAACCGCCGTAGTCTCCTGGTCCTCTTTGAAAACAAACACATCCTCGTTATACAAACCAATCTAGCTCGAGGGGTGCCTGGCGTCCCTCTGCTTCCACTCCGACGGGTGGTCAGGGGTTCCTCTGCTTCCTCTGTGATGGCCGATCAATCGGCACGCGATGATCACAGTGGGGCGCCACGGTATCATTCTCTTATCCCTCCTCATTCCCCTCTCTCCTGGTCTCTGTCACACCCCCTTAAGTACTTTTCTTCCTTCTTGACTTGCGTGATTGTGCTGATTGTCCATTATTTCTACATTGCAATTTTCTTTTTGCACGATGCATCAGTATTGGTTTGTTGGCGGTTCATAATTTTAGGTTGGCAAGTTTTCTTGTTGTACGAGTTGATCTTGTTTTCTTTCTTTTCTTTCTATACTATGTTAGCCGTGAACTGATTTTGTAAGAAACAGAGAGAATATTTGTAGAACCTTAAATCTAGGATTTAGCTTGTATTCTCACAAAAAAGTTATGTTTTATGTGTTTACTACAGTAGCAACTTTAAGGTGGTTTCACCCGTTTTTGGTACAACTCGCCTGGTGCTGCAGTACATAATTTATTTTTCAGTTAATTAAACTATGAATCTATCATATGAATCCACTTTCTTTCTGATTCACATCACAATTAGATAGTACGCTGCATGAAAAAGTAACTCATCTCCAACTAGTATGTGCTTCTGATGGCCATGAATAACCTGAACAGTTCCCTCAGTTTCTGGTTCAGAAAGTTGAAATAGGTACTAATAAACTTGCACGTTAGTTAGCTTATTTGGATAGAGCTCCTAATGACCATCTTATTAGTTATGGCCAATGTAGGACAAATATATAATTATTTGATTGATGTTCTCTTTGTTACTATATAATTTTTTGTAGCAATGTAGATGTTGACCGTAGTTGGATGTACAAAGAGAGACGAGGGACGTTGATCAGTGATGCTTGGCAACATGGAGTAGATAATTTTCTAGATGAGGCATTCTCTTTGCCCGATGCTGCCGTAGATGGGGAATCCCATTATCCTTGCAGCAACTGCTTTTGTCGTCATAAGTGCACAAGAGATGTCATGACTAGACACTTGTGTAGCAATGGATTCATGTTAGGATATGAGAGATGGACTCGCCATGGGGAGTCTGATGTACCTGAAAATGTAGAGCATGATAACGTGGGGGTGGAGATAGAATGAATGACATGCTCGTTGATGCACTTGTTGCCGAAGGATTTTCTAAAGGTGATGAGCCAACAAAAGCTGCCAAAAAATTCTATGAAATGTTGATGGAAGCCGATAAACCATTGCATGAGAAGACCACACAATCACGTCTATCCATTGTAGGAAGGCTAATGACTATTAAAACACAACACAACTTGTCAGAAGCTTGTTACAATGAGATGATGACTCTTATACATGACATTGTTGGGGACGATGCTGCAAAAGATCTCCCAGCACACTTCCATAGGTCCAAGAAGCTTGTGCATAGTCTAGCAATGCCTTACATCAAAATTCATGCATGCCCCAATAATTGTATGATTTACTATAAAGAGAATGAAAATAAAGAAAAATGCACTATCTGCAAAGAACCAAGATATGAGGAAACAACCGTAGGAAATAAATCTATGAAGATACCAAGAAAAGTTCTGCGCTATCTCCCAATTACTCCTAGGCTACAATGGTTGTACATGTCACAAAGCACTGCCAAGCACATGGACTATCATGCAAGGCCTCGTGACAGTGATGAAGTAATGGTTCACCCTTCTCATGGTGAAGCTTGGAAGGAATTTAATAAGGAATTAAAAAAAATGCTGAGGAAGTAAGGAATATAAGGCTATGTCTAGCGACTGACGGCTTCACACCTTTTGGTATTAAAGCAGCCTCCTACTCGTGTTGGCCAGTATTTGTTGTACCTTATAATCTTCCATAAGAAATGTGCATGAAGAAGAGTAACCTGATCCTTGCACTAGTTATTCCCGGTCCAGATCATCCAGGAAAGAACCTAAACATTTTTATGCAGCCTCTAGTTGACGAACTTGATGATTTGTGGAGAAATGGTGTAGAAACTTCTGATAGTTATCGAAAGCAAAATTTCACCTTAAAGGCAGCTTTGCTTTGGACTATTCATGACTTTCCAGCTTATGGATTAGTAGCATGCTGGAGCACCCATGGAAAGCTTGCTTGCCCTATATGTGGATTTGACATAAAGACATTCTCATTGAAGAATGGTAGAAAGTCGTGCTGGTTTGACTGCCACAGGAGATTCCTTCCCACTAACCATGCATTTCGTAGGAGTGTGAAATGTTTTCGCAAGAAAAAAACAGTTCTAAATCCTCCACCAAAGCCCTTGTCCGGAGAAGAGGTGTATGAACAACTCAAACGTCTTGTTCATGATGAAACTGGCAAGAGTACATTTGAGGGGTTTGGAAGGAGCACAATTGGATCGCTATAAGTGGTTTGTGGCAACTAGAGTATTTTCAGAAATTGCTGCTTCGCCATAACATTGATGTAATGCACAATGAGAAAAATGTTTCTGAGGCTATTCTGAACACATGCCTTGATATTCCTGAGAAAACTAAGGATAACAACAAATCACGCCTTGGTGTTGCTTTATATTGTGATCGACTAAAGCTACACCTGAACAAGAATTCAAAGGGTGTGTGGAAGAAACCTAGAGCGAAATATTGTGTCAGCAAGGACGATAAAATGACCATCCTTGAGTTGTTTAAAGAAGTGAAGTTTTCTGATGGGTTTGCTGTTAATTTGAGTAAAACTGTGAACTTGCAACAAAAAAAATTTATTGGGCTGAAAAGCCATGACTACCACATCATCATGGAGCGCCTCCTGCCAGTTGCCCTACGAGGCTTCATCCCAGAACCTGAATGGAAGGTCATAGCAAAGCTAAGTTTTTTTTATCGGCAATTGTGTGCTAAAGAAATTGCTCCTAAACGGATGTGTGAACTTGAGGAGGAGGTTCCTGTTCTATTATGCAAGCTTGAGAAAATGTTCCCACCAGGCTTCTTCAATGTAATGCAACACCTGATAGTGCATCTCCCATATGAGGAAAGGGTTGGCGGGCCTGTAGCATATCGTTGGATTTATGTTTTTGAGAGGTATGCTAGACTATATACCTTTAATCTGTACATCGTGTTTTCATCTATTTATGTCTTGTATCACTGAAACTTATAATAATTTGTTATAGGGCAATGCACTATCTTCATTTAAAAGTGCCAAACAAGGCAAGAGTGGAGGGTTCAATTGTTGAAGCTTGTATTGTACAGGAGATCACTAATTGTGTTTCTCTGTACTTCAGTGATCATGTTCGCACTATATGGAAGAAGAATCCTCGATATAATAACGGAGGAACACGCGTGCAGAATGATGGGTGTACCTTAGATGTATTTCAGCATGAAGGAAACCTACATGGAAGGGCAATTGCCCGAGAACTATCGCGTGAAGAGTTGAATGCAGCAAGGTTGTACATTTTGATCAACTGCTCTGCTGTTGACAGATTTCGAGAGTAAGTGATGAATAATTTGCAATTTTAGTATTGTAGTGTGCAAGATGTTCAGATGTTTATAGTCATACGTGTATTTGCAGAGAATTTGAGGATGAAAAATATGCGATGCATCCCAATTTGACATCGAAGGGCCTTGATCAAATGATGGCATCAGAATTTGTGGAATGGTTCGAGATTGTTGTAAGAAAATTTTAATTGCCTTATATATGCTCTCCATTCAACTACTACGAGATCATAATTCTGATGAGGACTTGTGGAATTCAGCTAATGGATGCAGCTCTAGAGCCTATTCCTATAGCTCCTATGACGTGAATGGCTTTAGCTTTCGATCAGAGGCATCTGAGAAAAAATGTAGAAGGTTGAAAACAGTGAACACAGGAGTTTGTTTGTCTTCCTTCATCTCAGAGACTCAACATCTTGAGTACTATGGTGTCATTGAGGAAATAATCAAATTATCCTTCACAACTGGTAGAAAAATTGAGATGGTACTCTTCAAATGTTGTTGGTTTGATCCTATCAAAGATGTGAAGCCAAATGCAAAATTAGGTTTGGTGGAGATCCAGTGGTCTTCAAGGCTTCGTAATTTTGAACCATTTGCCATGGCTCACCAAGCTACACAAGCTTATTACTTGAAGTATGCATCCTCGAGGAGAGATCTTCGTTATTGGAGGGTTGTGTACACGATTCAGCCAAGCAGCAGCTTGAGTAACCTTGATGACTGCGCAAATGACCCATCTACTACAGATGAATATTTCCAAGAAGTTAGTCAGCTGGGTAGTTTTTTTGTAGATGTTGGCAAATTTGTTGATGAGTCTGCTGAGCCAAGAAAGAAGTCAGATGATGTGATGCTTGATCCCTCTGAAATTGAAAGAATAGAAAATCAAGACTTTAATGATGAGGGAGAATAATCTTCAGAAGATGATTTGGAAGAGAGTACCGATGAGGAAGAAGATTTACCACAAGAGGAAGGAGAAGAAGAGACATATGAGACCGAAGATGAGGATGATGCAATAGAGCATGACTCGGAATATGACGATGATGATTACTAAACATTTATAGCTTTTGCACTTGTCATTTTGTTTCTTGGTACCAATAAATATTATATAGTGACACAACTAGTGAATAATATAGTATGTTTACTATTGGTAGTAATACATATTGTATAGTGATTTAGTGACACTACTATTGAACAAATATACCATGGTTGATAGTATTTCCAGTTTAGCTGTTACATAACGTTTCATGTCCTTTTTTCTTCTACTTGCATGCCTTTTGTTATCATTTACTCGTTATTTTTATGTAACTAATAAGCATGCATTTGCCACTATGTAAACAGGATGGGCTGCTTGAATCATAGGCGTTTCTCAGTGCCTAGGTTGGACAGGTCTTCTTCTAGTGTCTCCATAGGAAAGAATGGATCAACTCAGTCAACTACACAGGCTAAAAAAGCTAGAACACCAAGAACTAGGACTTCAGCTGGTCTCAGACTAGAGGAAATTGACCGACCGCTTATAGTTCCCAAAGGCGTGTAAGTATTAAATATTCCAACTGCTTTACTTGTTGGAGCAATATTCATGTGCTAACAATCTTTGATCAAATAATAACAGGTTATGGGAAAGGCACCCATACACCGCTCATGATCCATCAACGGTGCAAGGTGCCTTAGTGCGGCAGATGTATCCACCGCCAATCGGTCCAAAAAATCACCAGAAACCCGTATTGTGTTGGGAGGACTACAAGTGGTCCCCTGGCCCAGAAGTAAGATCAGCAGCTTCCAAAATTGTGGAAGAATTTTGGGTAAGTATATGCGCGCGCGCACAAACACACACACAGAGACTATATATATGCATTGTTTCTATAAATGATTTGAGAATTTTTAATCAGTTCTATGGTTACTAGTACGTACTTAGAATTGTGAAACAGAGGTGACCATATTATATTTAGAAATAAGAATTCTAAAACTGGTGGATGGGTGGTAGTTACAATTCTTTGTTTTGGTCACAAACATGAAAAAACTACTTGGTTTATCTATGAAGTGCTGGAAGCTTTGATTTTTTATGCGTATTCTAACTTTCACAAATGCACAAGTAACTAACAAAAATATTTTGGGATGGTTTTTGGCAGTGGCGTTTCAAGTGTGACCCATTGGAGCAAGAGAAGGCAGATGGTGTTTTGGAGGAGAACTTTACTAGGAAAGTGAAGCAGATGCTACATGAAGAAAAGGCGGCAGCCATCAAAAGATTAATGAAGAAGGGACAATTGCCTGCACAACTAACAGAAGTGGATGAGACTGGTAACCGTTGGCCAACTAAGGAAGCTTTAATTTCTGCAAAGAAAGTTGACTTTGGTACCAATGTTGGTTGGCGTCTACTATGTGAGCATTGGAGTGGTGCTGAATTTAGAGGGTTATCCTTAAGAAACAAGAGGAACGGACTTGCTAATGGGGATACAGTCTTCCATTGCAGCGGTGTGAGAAATGTTGTCACCACACGTCAATTCCTGGTACTCTATCTTCGTCAAGCATCTTTTTGCTTATGTTTAATAGGATAGGAAACTTTCATTTTCATTGGATGATGTTTCACACTCTTGAAATGCAGACACTCAAAACAGGGAAAGACCCTGGAATTTTCGGTGCTTGGCTTCACACGCACAATTTGCATCGAGGGACCGACGAAGAGAAGATTTGCAGTCAAAGAACTGCCGATCGTTGGGTTAGTGAAATCTTGCGAGTTAGCTCATTTTAATCATCATGACAACTATTTGCACAAAACTTTAGCTTACATTAATTTTTTATTTGAAAAGGAGGATTTTGATAAAGCAATGAAAAATGCCCATGGAGAAAATTGGGAAGAGGAGCACCCAGATTTAGATTGACAAAATCGTCTATGAAGCAGCAGGTAGAATGCCACATGGCAGGCTGGGAATTGCTAATGAGTTATTTAGCAAAGCAGAGAAGGCGAAGTTTAAGTCTAAAAGGGTGATGGCCTCACAACCGGTGCGGTCTGCTAGGGAGGACCATCTAGAAGGAGAGAACAAACATTTGAAGCGGGAGAACAAGAGTCTTCGAGGCATTGAGATTGTTGTGCAGGTAATCTTTCCTTCTCTTATAAATTGGAGTCTGAGTGGATAGGGTTGTGCTGACATGCTGATGTTTATAGTCATTGGCTGAGAAAAGGGGAGTGGACTTTGATGGCATAATGCAATCAGCTGTGGCTGAATTGGTAAGTTTAACCCATCTCGATGGTAGGCTTGCAGCAATGGAACTATTAAGTGATGTGTCTTCTATGTATGATACACAGTCTACATCAGATTCGGAAGGCAGAATTCATAGGGGACGAGGTGATGTGCATCAAAGGAACCTGAAAAGGTTAGTTCATTGTTGTCGTGCCTGCAAGTCTGCAGATGACCTCCCCCTTGTTCCACCGATTTTGTTTTCTCTTTGCACATTAGCACATTTAGACGATATCAAGAAAGAATTTGTGTGTGCAAGTTAGTTGCAGGATTATGGGTCATGGATAGTAGTAGCAGAGACAACAGATCCCTTATTATTTTAATTGCAGATTTGTGAAAATAAATGCATGGTTAACTATATGGGCACATTCCTCTAAAGGATTATATCACCTAAGAGAAATGATTGCTAATGCATATAAATACTGGATGGTTGATAGAACAAGTTTATCTGCACGTATATGAAAAAAATGTTGTGAAGACCACCCTTGATAGCCTACAATTTCCATGGTTGTTTCTTTGTACATATGCCTTCTTTGCTTGTTTCTCTGTACATATGCCTTGTTTGCATGCATATCTTAATTTGCTCTCATTTCTTATGCGCAAAACTAGATAACCTGAAGCATGTTAATTCGAAAATCATCAATAGGCAAACATATGACAGTATGAACAATAGTTTATTTTAATTCATGTAGAATATATTCAGGTCGCAGGGAAAGAATTAGTACACGAGAAAGACTTAGCTAACCATCCCGAATATTTTTCTTAGGAATATTCTTCCTTTTTACCTAAGCATGGTTGGACCATGTTTGCTGAACCCTCTGTACAGACGCATTTCAATTAGAATACTCTTCCTTGGGACACATGCAGCTAGTATATGATTTTGATTGTTGTTTGAAACAAGATCACATGCACATCTGTACAAATGTACTTTACAAACTTGAGCTAAACTGATGCTTGCTATATCTCTTAAAGATCAACCATACACGCTCATGATCATTCCAAATTGCTAGTTTCAGGATTCCAATTTGCTCTATGCTAGGTACTATATGTGAAGTATAAGAACAAAAATCCTGTAATAAATATTTATGTGCAGTATAATCTACAACATTGTTGGTGTAAATTTTATGTGAGCTTTTGCCATTAAATTATTTGAATGGAGATTTGTATTAACCTCTTTTTGAATATGTCATTCTTAATTAGTTATATGCTCGAACTAGCCAATAGTGTTCTGTTAGTTTACTTGTTCAGCTGTGTCATGAGACTGCAAAATGTAAACGCTGCTGATAGTTGGGTTGCCGATAGATATCCACTATACTTGGACATTGCCCTCCTGCTGATTCATGTTTCCTGTGAAAATCTCATGTGAAGGATCAAAAGGAAAATCGGCAATCATATTGTTAGATAGTCATACTATTAAATAGCAGCTAGCAGCTTACCTGTCACTTAGAAAAAATATGTTTGGTCCCTGTAGGTCACTTGAATTTTAGCTAAATTATACTGACAACTAGTTTTATCATTACTTAGGGAATGGGAAGCAGGACTGGAGGCAGTACCAGTCATGGAGATGATGATGAGGATGACTACTATGGTAGCGAGGGGGATGATGACTATGGCAAGGATGGCCTATATGGTGATGTGCCATACTATGGTGGTGAGGGATATAATGACTATGAAGATGAGGAATATAATGAGTATGGCAATGATAGTGATGATTGGCCATAAAAGTCTAGTGATCTTCAAGTCATGCCAAAATCAAGTTATGTTAGATGTTTGAAATACTTTATCTTATGGACCAATTTGTCATAGTTGACAATTTATCTTCGCAAAATATGACCTATCTCAGTTATTATTTTGTTCTGAATTCAGACATTTGATACTTATGGTTAATGCCATTCGGATGCAACTCAATACCTTGTGCTTGTGTGTATGAGATGTATTTGAAATGCCAATTTCTGAAATATTGCTATTGTAGGTGTAAACACCCCTCAGTGAAAGCAATATATGAGGGGTGAGTAATGCCCTAAAGTGGGACAAATGTCTCGGTTACACAGTATGCCATTGGGGACTTTAGACCGTTGATGAATTCATAAATTGACGGTGTTTGCTCACCCCTCGACTGACAGGTCTCCTGAAGGGTTGTATGCACCGTCGGCCATCTAACTAGCCGACGGTTTGGTTCTCCGCATGGCTATAACTAAGTCCTATGGGTCGAATGTACCGTCGACTATTGTGAAAACCGAGGAGAATCAATAACCATCGGACAATAAATGCCCGACCAGGAACCACCGGATATAAATGTCGTCGGGCTAAGGTGAGCCAGCAGGTCACAGTAACATGCTCGACGGCTCACCGTTGGCTTACTACCGTAGGTGACAAAATTACCCGACCGTACCGTCGGCCATTACTCTAATGGCCGACGAAGCAAGGCCGATGGTAGATGGCCGACAGTGTACCATCGGTTTTAGTAATAGTTGACGGTGATAAAAAAATATCCGACGGTGATTGGACCCTCGGTTATAATGAAATATCTAGTAGTGTGACAACCCCTGTGCTACAAAATACCGAAGACATGTGTTCAATGGAAAGCATGAAAACCATGATGTGCCAAAGAGGCTCAATGATGATGAGTTGCAGGAGGAATTAGAGAAGGTGAGGTATATTACACCAGGAAACCATCCTGATAATGGTAGCGGGAAAAGGAAGCGTTGCAGGGCGAAAGAGAGATTATTGTTTATCGGCGGGTCCACTTTGTGGGACTTCGAGTATTGGAAAGATTTGGATATGCGACATAATCTTGATGCGATGCACATCGAGAAAAATAATGTGATAGCATTATCAAAACACTTCTTAATATTGAAGGCAAGACGAAAGACACCTTAAAATCTAGGATTGATTTGACACACCTGGGTATCAGATCCGATTAGCAGGTGAAAGATGATGGTGCATCACGGGATATGGCACCAGCCGTGTACGTCTTGGACAAGGTAAAAAGAAAAGAATTCTACAAGGTCCTGTCACCTGTGAGATTCCCACATGGATTTGCTTCCAACCCTGAAAGGAGAGTCAGTGCAGATGGAAACAAGGTACATGGGTTGAAAACTCATGACTGCCACGCCCTACTTCAAAGGTTTTTACCTGTTATCCTTAGATGATTGGGCCGCCCTGACTTATACAGAGCAGTTGCAGAGTTGGGACAATTCTTCAGGGAACTCTGCAGTGCAAATATTAGGATAGATGCTTTGGAGCATCTTAGAGACAAGATACCAACTATTCTATGCGACCTTGAGAAGATATATCCTCCAGCCTTCTTTGATGTGATTGTGCATTTGGCTGTTCATCTACCTGATGAGGCACTACGTAGAGGTCCAGTACATTATGGCTGGATGTATGCTACTGAAAGGCGACTAGGCACTTTGAAGGGCTATGTTAGGAATAGAGATAGACCTGAGGGTTCCATTCCAGAGGCCTGCATTGCTACAGAAGCATTAACATTCTACTCAAAATTCATTGAAACAACTGATCAGCTTAGCAAAAAGGTGGGTGAAGATAATCTTGAGCTCAATGTTTTCGATTGTCCTGTGAAAATGACAAGGAAGAGTCGACAAGATGACAAACCTAAAGATTTGGACAAAACTATTTGGTATGTGTTGAAAACTGTCCTGAGATTCTACCTTATATTGAGTAAGTGCAATACTGTTGCTTATAATTTGTAATCTAGTAAAGTTACGGCACATTCCTATATATTTAGATGTTTGATGCGATCAATATGTTGTGCAGCATCTACAAAAATGAGTTACCGGCGCAAAATCCGAGAAACATTGACAAACTAGTTATGGCAGGATTAGCGAAATAGTTCAAGAGCCGTGTAAGCTTTTGAATTGCACTGTCAGTTTTTTTAATATATTGAGTACATAAGATGACCAGCTTGTCTATTTTCTAACCATAGGTTAAGAAGATGCGGGAGGATGGGCAGGCAGTTAATGATGCCCTTTATGCACTAGCAATGGGTCCTGATACTCAGGTAAGACATTATGAATATTGCGTTGTTCGAGATGTGCGCTAAAACACCCTTGCACGCGACGAAGGCAGGAAGACACAAAACCATGCCATCATGAGCACGGATATGTATGGGAGAGAGACAACTAAGGATGGCAATGGGTCGGGTTTGGATCAGGTTGAACAATATCAAATCCATATCCATATCCATGAAGACAGTCTTTGCCCGGCCATGAAAAAATCCATGGGTGAAAAATTGTGTCCATGTCCGAATCCGATGGATATCCATATCCACTGGATATCCATTGGGTCCTCTCGAGACATGTAAATAAAACATAACACAATATTAACATAAACTCTTCCGTTCTTCACCTCGTGGCAGGCTAGGCTTCACTTATGGTAAATCAACATCCAGTAACAACCTAAGATCATTTAGCATTTTTCTAACAGATGAGAATGACGAGTCATTTAAGAAGGAGATAAAAAATAAGGGAAGGGGTGTTGGAGTATGTTACATAGTGGATTGACTGTCAACTTATAAAAGTTATGATGGGGATTGTGTGATTTCTTATGCATGGTTTAGATAAAAAAGTGTAAAATTGTCATGGGACATGTGAACGTGGGGCAGGGATGGAAGATTTTTTCCCATTAAGTCATACTATCGGGTCGGGTTTGGGTATATCCATGGATACAAGATTATATCCATGCCCTACCCACGAACAATCGGGTCAGGTTTGGGCGCCGCCCATGGACACAAAAGCATATCCAAACCCTATCCATTCGGGTCGGATATCCATGGATATCCATGTCCATGGATAAAATTGCCATCCTTAGAGACAACTGAAATGTATGCTAACATAATAGACACTGTTCAGTTGAAGTATATCTCCAGTTTCCGGGTTCATCGGTTTGTGGTTCTGTTGTGCTATCGTTGGTATAACCTATTTTCTAGGATCGCAAAAGCCAAAGCTCATGATTATTTCAAACCCATCAATGTCAAGGCGGCGTACCACACGGACGAGTCTTTTATTTTGGCAAATCAAGCAACACAAATATTTTTCTTGGAAGACACATATGCATGTAGTGATGAATAGAGAGTATTGCAATGGTTTGAGGAGAGGAATTCGTTTCCTGAAGTTGCACAACAAGATGATGCTTACACTGCTCCTGATGTAGAAGATCCCATAGATGTTCGTAGTATCTTTGAGAACCATCACATCAATAACAATGTCGAAAAGATTCCCTGTCGGGCTGTGGACATATGAGAGTTGATGGATAAGAGGCCAACGTTTGAGGACATTGAGAATGAAGAAGAAGATAACACTATGGGGAATTACGATTAAGACTGATACAGATGGAAAAGATGTTGACGCTGCTGCTGTGGATGATGATTAGATTGCTTTTGTCATATTTGCCTGTGAGATGGCGAATTTTTATCTACTAAGTGAGATGTGTTTTCTAGGACAACTGAAACCTGATGAAGTTGTTGTTTAGTATTGTGCTGTGAGAACATCACTTATTATCACTACAAAAAAGACACATCCGTGACATTTTGGGCCGAACGAATTTTCTCTCTCTCTCTCTCATGCTTATGACACTTCTATGATGATAATTGTGACAAAATACTGTATCATCATAGATGTGGTGGGCTCCTACTTCTATGACAAAAAATCATGACAGAAAATGGGCTTTTCGTCCTGGGCGGGCCGGAGATGCAGCTGCATGACATTCTTTGGGCCGTCCATGACGAAAAAACCCGTGGTAGAACCGAGGGTGAGGAAAATATCGAGGAGTTCCCGGTTACGGTGGGTGGTCGGGGCCGAGCGATGCATGGAGGTTTGTGTGTTTCCCTCATACACGTACGCATGTGTGTGTGCGAGGCGTTGCGCTCTAACTGAACCCGAGCGATTGCACTAGCTACGTTACTGAACCCCGATCGATCCCTTGTTGTTAACTGAACCCGAGTGATTCCTTCGCTACTGATGCTAACTGAAGTCGATCGATGCTGCCTCTTGATGAACAGTGAGCGTTGTTGGGGGGAGGTTGGATGAATAGTTCCTAGTGGAGGGTGGATGAACAAGACCCCGTGGTATTAGAGGTCATTGCCACTAGATGAACGGGACCCCGATTGATCAAGCTAGTCGGGGGTGGATGAGCAGGACCCCGTGGAGGGCTAGATGAATAGGACGACCCCGTGGAGGGCTGGTTGAATAGTAGCCGGTGGAGGGCTAGATGAATAGTAGACCGGGGAGGGGTGGTTGAACAGGACCCCCATGGAGAGGGCTGGTTGAACAGTAGCCGGTGGAGGAGCGATGGAGGCTGGATGAACATGAGCCCGTGGATGAATAGTCACAGGTGGAGGCTGGAGGAGGTCGACGATGGATGAATAGTAGCCCATGGAGGCTGGAGGAGGTCGACGGTGCAGATGAACAGTATCCCGTGGAGTCCTGTTTTGTGGTACGCCACACACCTCCCGATGAACAGGAACCTCGTTTCGACCGTAGCGCTCCAACACAAGTTCGTTTCCTCCGTTTTGCGGTATGCCACACCCCTCCCGATCAACAGGACCCTGTTTCGACTGTAGGAGGTCCAAGAGAAGTATGTTTCCTCAGTTTTGCGGTATGACAGACCCCTCCCGATGAAAAGGATCCTGTTTCAATCGTGGCCGGTCGAACACAAGGCCGTTTCCTTCGTTCTACGGTACGCCAGGCCTCATTTCAATCGGCTATTCCATCCAAGCCGGTTGGCTCCAGATGAACACAATGACGACGCAGTTTCTTCGTTCCGACCCAGCCATGTACATGAGCCCTGGCCGTACGTATGTGCGAGTAGGCGTTCGAGACCCCGCCCGTATGTACGTACATGGTCGTATTTACTTTCTTGCACCCTGGCTATACGTGTACATTCTATGTTTGTGCCTCTACTACGACACGTGCGCGCCTATACTATGACACATGCCCTTCCTTACATGGCCACGGTTCATCATTGCAGCCTGCAGAGAGACCGATCGTATGTACATACACGTTCGCGACCAGAATGACAACGCTACGTACGCTTTGACCAGGTGGGTCCTGACTGTCAGGCACTTCCTTGCATGCGAAGATGTAGCTGGTGGGCCCCAGCAGTTAGGGGGAAATGTTTTTTCTCAAAATTAAGTGAAGTTACATCCACGCACCGGCATGGCGTGTGAACATGCAAAAGCTATACCGCCAAGCTTACGATATGGGTCTAGTAGACATGACATCTAGTGGGTCCCGCATAGTACTCGAGAACTCTTTGGGGGCATGCAGCCATTTATCCACCAGGCAAGCCAACAACCCCACGCCATTCACACGCCCTACTCGCCCCCGTCTTGTACCTTACAACAGTTTGCTCCCAGTCGTCCTGTCCTTTCACATTACACCAGTTAAACTTCTCCTAACCCGCCTCCAAAATCCATGGCCTCCCAAATCTCCATGATCACCGTTGAGTACCAGGTTAGAGCCATCACCAGCGATGAGTTCATCATCATCTACACCCGTAGATCCGTGACGGTGAAAGCATGCCTTGCTCGCTTCCTACACATGTTCAACAGTTCAAAGGATGAGTAGGTCGCTGGGCGAGATGTTGAGTACACCAGAGTCTTAGAAAGGGAGAAGATTCTAAAGGAGGCAGAGAAGAAGAAGCCCATCGTGATCCAGGTTTGCGTACATAACGTGTGCTTGGTCTACCACATATGCCATGCCGACGTTGAGTTCTAGGATTTTAAGAACTTCCTCAAGGACGAAAGAGTGAAATTTGTTACTGTAGACTTTAGTAACGACAGGATTGTCCTGGGTCGGATAGGCCTTGTTGTAGGCTAGCCCTTCGATCTCCAGAAGGCAAGCCTGGTGCCCTCCTCTCAGCCTTCAATGCTGACCCTGGCAGCAGCCATGATTGATCCTTCATACGCTCAACAGAAGAAACCTCACCACGAGTATCATCATGCATCGGAGTCGAAGATAATAGATGAAGATCATATCATGTACGCGGCAATGGATGCCTACCTTTGTTTAAATATCTACAAGGGTCGGATGAAGAAGCAGAGCCCAATGTCCGGTTCAAGCAAAGAAGCGTCGGCGAAGAGGAAGAGTAAGATGGACGAGGATCAAGTCAAGGACGTGGACTCAGACTCCGAGTAAGGTGGCAGTGTCGTCGCTCATGCTGGTTTCTACTGTAGTGTCAAGCGGACTAGTTGCTTAGTTTTATTTCAGGGGTGTGTTGTGCTGAGCCCCAACAGAACTATGTTTATGTTGTTTCTCATTATTTGAACTCTTTAGTACGTATAGTAGTACTAGTATGTCTTACTAATGTTCTTCTTGTAGTTGGTACTACTCCTCGTATCTTTGTGTTGCTACTGTACTTAATACGTTCGTACTAGTAGTATAATTTGGGTCGGTCGATTTGTGAAATAAGTTCGACGGAGCGAAGGAAGAAGACAGCAGAGAAGCTACCCTAGTATCTATATTAGGGTGGCAGGGTGCCCATGCTCTATCTTATGAGTGTTGGGTGTGGAATGCAGTTCGCCGGAAAAATTGGATCGTGCCTGGGGTTAACAGATCGTGGGGGTGGGGGGAGCATGGCGGTGGCAGGCGGTTCAGGGGAGGGCGGGGCGGCGGCAGGAGGTTAGGCGTGTGGCGGCCTGGCGGCTCGATGCCTGAGAGAGAAAATGAATAGTGCATCAATTTCGGAGGTTGAAGAAGCCCTTCTGGCCATCCATGTTGCATCTAACGGCTCACAATAGTCGACTGACCCAAATTGGTCCTTCTGATTGTAGGATCCACATGGCATTCAAGGTCTCGAAGGTAGATTCCGCGTCCGCACCCGGTTCGCGGGCTCGGCGTGGGCGCGACCGACTTCCGCCGCGACAGCCACAATGCGCGCCTCCTCCGCGCGGGCGGAGACGACAATGACATGCCAGCTCCTCCTCATTGGCGTGCTGGAGCACGCACTCATCCTCCTCTTCGTATGCTGCGTGCATAGACGCGGCTCCACCAGCTGCTTGTGTGCTTGGCAGCGCGGCGGCCTCGCGAGGAGGGACTGCAGACAACGTGAGCGGGCAAGCCTTCAGCTTCATGGCACAGGGATGGCAGCGACACGACGTTGATGGGCGAGAAATGGTTGGCCGGAGCAGGCAGGTGCTGACATGCGCAACGACGGCGGTGGCATATTCTTGAGTGCGCGAATGGGAGCTTAGTTTAGTTTTATATAGGGTTGGTCAAACTTAAAAGAAAACCGTACTAGTACACGTAAACATTAGACTGAGGCAGTGCTAATATTAGTTACCACAGCCACGATACGGAATCATGTGCAAGCGCGTGAACCGCGGTCGATCGAACGATGTGTCACCGTGTCGCGCTCGAAGGACATCCAACGAACCTTTTTGTGTGTGTGAAAACAATCCCCGAATATTACTCAACTTATTTTTCCTGGAAAAGTTCTTCACGCTACAATATTTCCATATATTTGAATTTAGCTTCAGGTCGTGTTTATTTGGATTTGGACGTTTTAGGTGCGCCCTAGTTTTTTTAATACTGATTTTGTGTGTGTGACTGAGAAAGAACGTGTGTATGTGTCCATATGTGTGTTGTGGCGGAAGGGCAATGTGGAGACTGTGTGCATGTGATAGAGACATAGAGAGGTGTGAATGTGCAAATGATCATGCATGAGTGAGACATAGAGAGATGTCGATACGTTGTGTATACATGAGATAACGGTCTTCTATTTGTACTTGTGTGTGCAAGAGAGAGGAGCATACGTAACACAACAACTATCTCTCTCGATTCGTCCGTCCCTCACACAATCGCATGTAACACATGCATTAATGCACACATTCTGACACCCTCACCTGGCCCCTACCCACCTCAAGGCCCGCACGTCGCTCTTTATCTCGCACGAACAATCTCTTTGTGAAAACCCTATTTAGCATGTAGATTTATGTCACATACACACACATTTCTCTCCATAGGTTTGATTTCTCTCAATATCTGACACACACACACACACACACACACACACACACACACACACCGCACACACACTCCCCCTCCCCTGAGCACAAAATTCATCCCCATCCAAGGTTATAGGCGACCACTGTTGCTTGTGCTTCTCTGCACCCCAACATGCACACCACCTCAATCTTCAAAGAGGGCATCAAGGAGATCAAAGATGGCGACCACACTGCACTAGAGAATGCAGGGCCATTTGGAAGCAGGATGACGCGACGACGGCTGACTGACTCCTCCCCCTCTCTCTCCCGCACAAAATTACCAATCCCTCTCTCGCACACAAATTACCAATCCCTCAACCCACGAGATCCTTCCCCTCTCGTCCGTGTTTCCAGCTCTCTCATCAAACCTGTTGTCTCTTCTCCTTCCACGTCTACAGAATATGGATGCACACGCGTCTCACGTATATTACATGTCTCCATCTTTCTCACAAACCTAACTTCTTCCTCTCTCTCTCTCTCTCTCTCTCTCTCTCTCGTTAGGTTTGTCTCCTACTCTCTCGCCCACATACATACAATCTTTCCCGCCCTATCTGCTCTATCTTCTTAAGCTCTCTCTACACGTTTCATTCACTTGTTGGGATGTGTTCAAAATGTTGCTTTTATAATGGATGATGTAGAGTTATGGTTGGCTTTGTTGCAACCTACAAAGTAATAACTATGAAATGCATTTAGATTCTCATTTGACTGGGATTATTTGAGTTTGAGCATATTGTGAAGTACTATAGACCTCTTATACATCTTCGATTTCAACAATGATTGTAACTGTTGAATTGTATGGACCATTACATTCGAAGTCAGTAGCCTAATATATTTATTTCACAATTACAACAAATGATTAATTCACTACAAACTAAGAAAACAAATGTGTACTCCCTCCGTTTTAGTTAAGTCCGCGTATTAGCATTGGTCAAAGTCAAGTTTTGTAAACTCTCAGAAAATTTATAACAAAAAATATTAACATATACAATGACAAATAAGTACCATTGGATTCATTATTGAATGTACTTTCACATCATACATATTTGTTATGGTAAATGTTTATATTTTTCTATAAATTTGGTCAAACTTTAGGAAGTTTGACTTTGGTCAAACCTAATATGCAGAGTTAGTAAAAACAGAGGGAGTACTAGTAGTTACTAGTACTACTAAAGACTACTACTACTCGCTAGTTGCTTAGCCCAATCACCCAACACGCCACACGGGGAGTTCAGTGTCACAAAATTTTGAGGTCGGCGGGAAAATCTCCCATGATCCTGATTCGAGCAGTGCGAAGTTACCATCATAGCCTTCGGAACACGCCTATGGATGACGCTTGGTAGGGGGCTGTTTTGGTAACTTCAGGTTCACCCTACCCAGCCAACCCCGCCCCGGCACCCAGAGTAGTACACCTGAATACTCCCCATTTTCTATTCCGCACCGCAAAATAGACTTCTCCACGGCATCGCAGCATTCGTGCTCCTCCCCTTCAACATCGGCGCACTCGTCCACTGCAGCGCACCTGCCTCATCGACGACCTCGTACGTCGCACTAGAGCCGGTCCACCGTCGTCGTTGTACACGGAGCCTCTTCCCCGGTACCGTCTTCCACGGTCTCGGATCTAGTTCCCGGAAGCCTACGCCAAGCGCAGAAGCACCATCATCGTGGACAATGAACTAAATCCCGTTTTCGACCATGATGCACAGAGGCTGCCGCGACCATCGTACTCCTTGATGCCTACTACACAACCTTCTTCTTGTAGACGTTGTTGGGCCTCCAAGTGCAGAGGTTTGTAGGACAGTAGCAAATTGCCCTCAAGTGGATGATCAAGCACAACCCCGATGACAGGCCAAGAAATTGTTTCATACTTTTGATATTCTCAAACTTTATCAATTTTCACGCAATACATGAGCATGAGCCATGGACATAGCGCTATAGGTGGAATAGAATGGTGGTTGTGGAGAAGACAAAAAGGAGAAGATAGTCTCACATCAATGAGGCGTATCAACGGGCTATGGATATGCCCATCAAAAGATATCAATGTGAGTGAGTAGGGATTGCCATGCAACGGATGCACTAGAGCTATAAGTGTATGAAAGCTCAACAAAAGAAACTAGTGGGTGTGCATCCAACTCGCTTGCTCACGAAGACCTAGAGCATTTTGAGGAAGCCCATCAATGGAATATACAAGCCAAGTTCTATAATGAAAGATTCCCACTAGTATATGAAAGTGACAACATAGGAGACTCTCTATCATGAATATCATGGTGCTACTTTGAAGAACAAGTGTGGTAAAAGGATAGTAGCATTGCCCCTTCTCTCTTTCTCTCTCATTTTTTTATTCTTTTTATTTGGGCCTTTTCTCCTTTTTATGGCCTCTTTTTTTCGACTGGAGTCTCATCCCGACTTGTGGGGGAATTATAGTCTCCATCATCCTTTCCTCACTGGGACAATGCTCTAATAATGATGATCATCACACTTTTATTTACTTACAACTCGAGAATTACAACTCGATACTTAGAACAAGATATGACTCTATATGAATGCCTCAGCGGTGTACCGGGATGTGAAATGAATCAAGAGTGACATGTATGAAAGAATTATGACCGGTGGCTTTGCCACATATACGATGTCAACTACATGATCATGCAAAGCAATATGACAATGATGAAGCGTGTCATAATAAACGGAACGGTGGAAAGTTGCATGGCAATATATCTCGGAATGGCTATGGAAATGCCATAATAGGTAGGTATGGTGGCTATTTTGAGGAATATATATGGTGAGTTTATGGTACCGGCGAAAGTTGCGCGGTACTAGAGAGGCTAGCAATGGTGGAAGGGTGAGAGTGTGTATAATCCATGGACTCAATATTAGTCATAAAGAACTCACATACTAATTGCAAAAATCTATTAGTTATTGAAAAAAAGTATTATGTGCATGCTCCTAGGGGGGTATATTGGTAGGAAAAGACCATCGCTCGTCCCCGACCGCCACTCATAAGGAAGACAATCAATAAATATATCATGCTCCGACTTCATCACATAACGGTTCACCATACATGCATGCTACGGGAATCACAAACTTCAACACAAGTATTTATCAAATTCACAACTACTCAACTAGCATGACTCTAATATCACCATCTCCACATCTCAAAACAATCATCAAGTACCAAACTTCTCATAGTATTCAATGCACTTTATATGAATGATTTTATTATATCCATCCTGGATGCCCATGATATTAGGACTAGTTTCATAACCAAAGCAAATTACCATGCTGTTCTAAAAGACTCTCAAAATAATATAAGTGAGGCACGAGAGTTCATCTATTTCTATAAAATAAACCACCACCGTGCTCTAGAAAGATATAAGTGAAGCACTAGAGCAAATGACAAACTACTTCGAAAGATATAAGTGAAGATCAATGAGTAGTTGAATAATTATGCAACTATGTGAAGACTCTCTAAAATTTAAGAATTTCAGTTCTTGGTATTTTATTCAAACAGCAAGAAAAACAAAAGAAAAAAATAAAATGACGCTCCAAGCAAAACACATATCATGTGGTGAATAAAAATATAGCTCCAAGTAAAGTTACGGATGAATGAAGACGGAAGAGGGGATGCCTTCTGGGGTATCCCCAAGCTTAGGCTCTTGGTTGTCCTTGGATTTTACCTTGGGGTGCCTTGGGCATCCCCAAGCTTAGGCTCTTGCCACTCCTTATTCCATAGTCCATCGAATCTTTACCCAAAACTTGAAAACTTCACAACACAAAACTTAACAGAAAACTCGTAAGCTCTGTTAGTATAAGAAGATAAATCACCACTTAGGTACTGTCGTGAACTCATTATAAATTCATATTGCTGTAATATATACTTTATTCCAACTCATCTATGGTTCCGATACTACTCATAGATTCATCAAAATAAGCAAACAACACATAGAAAACAGAACCTGTCAAAAACAGAATAGTCTGTAGTAATCTAGATCAAACATATACTTCTGGAACCCAAAAAAATCTAAAATAAATATATGGACGTGAGAAATTTATCTATTAATGCTCTGCAAAAATAATTAACTAAATATCACTCTCCAATAAGAAATGGAAGCAAATCTCGTGAGCGCTAAAGTTTCTGTTTTTTACAGCATGATCGCAAAGACTTTCCCCGAGTCTTCCCAAACGTTCTACTTGGAACAAACACTAATTAAAACATAAAACCACATCTTAACAGAGTCTAGATGAATTATTTATTACTAAAAAGGAGCAAAATCAAGGAACAAAAATAAAATTGGGTTGCCTCCTAACAAGCGCTATCATTTAACGCCCCTAGCTAGGCATGATGATTTCAATGATGCTCACATAAAAGATAAGAATTGTAACATAAAGAGAGCATCATGAAGAATATGACTAGCACATTTAAGTCTAACCCACTTCCTATGCATAGGGATTTTGTGAATAAAACAACTTGTGGGTACCATAATCAACTAGCATAGGAGGGCAAAACAAGCATAACTTCAAAACTTCAAGCGCATAGAGAGGAAACTTGATATTATTGCAATTCCTACAAGCATATGTTCCTCCCTCATAGTAATTTTCAATAGCATCACGAATGAATACAACAATATAACCAGCACCTAAAGAATTTTTTCATGATCTACAATCATAGAAATTTTATTACACTCCTCATAAGCAAAATTCTTCTCATTCCGAATAGTGGAAGTATCATAAGAGACTCGAACACTATAAATTGTTTCCACATTAAAAGAGTAATGTTCAGAAAAGGGGTCATCATAATCATGACAAGTTTTATAAATATAATCATCACTACTTTTTATAGCATAAGTATCATCACAATAATCATCATAAGTAGCAACTTTGTTCTCATCATAATCGATTGAAACCTCTTCCAAGATAGTGGAATCATTACTAAATAAAGTCATGACCTCCCCAAATCCACTTTCATAATTATCACAATAAGATTCAACACCCTCCAAAATAGTGGGATCAGTACTTCCTAAAGGTGATACTCTTCCAAACCCACTTTCATCAATATAATCATCGTAAGTAGGAGGCATGCTATCATCATAACAAATTTGCATATCAAAACTTGGGAGGCTAAAAATATCATCTTAATTAAACATAGCATCCCCAAGCTTGGGACAAACATTAATTGCAGCAAATATATTCTCAAACATGTCATCCTCATCAAACATAGCATCCCCAAGCTTGGGCCTTTTCACATCATAAGCATAATCACTGTCATCATTAATAGTATGGATAGCACCAATAGTATAGCAATTATCATCATCACAATGACTAATAGGGGAAACATCATTTGGGAGGGATACCTTTTCACCTTTACTTCTCCGTCTTTTCTTTTTCTTCTTCACATTATGTGTGGGTTCTATCCTCTTTTCGGAGCTCCTTATTGATGAGATTGGTTGAATAGAAGGCTCCTCCTCGTTACCTGATTCATCATAAGAAATAATAGGAGGATATTGGGAAGCCTCTTCCCTTTCATTAGTATTCTCTTCATCCTCTATTTGTTTTATTTTTGTTATGTAATTGGCAATATAAGGATTTTCAATGCAATTCACCGCACAATACATAAAAATTTCTTCTAGATCAATATCGAGGAATTTCTCAAGGTTATATTCTGGAATATGCTTAGTTATACGTTTCATTTCTTCATAACCAAAAAGCAAACTAAGTTCATTATGATGTGCAAGGGAAATCAAATCATCACAATTTTTGGACATGATACGATCATGGAACAATTTGCATCGGAGATTTAAATGACCATGTTCATTGCAAAGTTCACAAGTATGGTGAAGAAATTTTTAATTTTTAACACAAATATCTATCCTTTCTTTCAACCATTTAGTTTCCAAATACTTATGCCTCTTGCAAAATCTGTTTTCCCTAATTGGTGTGTACTTGCAAGCTTTATGCACTCCACAAAATTTGACATGCTTATAAGAGACATTTTCATCACGACTAGTGCAATCATCATTACTACTATGGATATTCAAGGAGTTCATACTAACAACATTGCAATCATGCTCATCATTCATAATTTAGTGCCAAACATTTTATAGACTTCTTGTTCTAGCACTTGAGCACAATTTTCCTTTCCATCATTCTCATGAAAGATATTAAAAAGATGAAGCGTATGAGGCAAACTCAATTCCATTTTTTTGTAATTTTCTTTTATAAACTAAAATAGTGATAAAACAAGAAACTAAAAGATTCGACGGCAAGATCTAAAGATATACCTTCAAGCACTCACCTCCCCGGCAACGGCGCCAGAAAAGAGCTTGATGTCTACTACACAACCTTCTTTTTGAAGACGTTGTTGGGCCTCCAAGTGCAGAGTTTTGTAGGACAGTAGCAAATTTCCCTCAAGTGGATGACCTAAGGTTTATCAATCCGTGTGAGGCATAGGATGAAGATGGTCTCTCTCAAACAACCCTGCAACCAAATAGCAAAGAGTCTCTTGTGTCCCCAACACACCCAATGCAATGGTAAATTGTATAGGTGCACTAGTTCGGCGAAGAGATGGTGATACAAGTGCAATATGGAAGGTAGATATAGGTTTTTGTAATCTGAAAATATAAAAACAGCAAGGTAACTAATAATAAAAGTGAGCACAAACGGTATTGAAATGCTAGGAAACAAGGCCTAGGGTTCATACTTTCACCAGTGCATGTTCCCTCACCAATAATAACATAATTGGATCATATAACTATCCCTCAACATGCAACAAAGAGTCACTCCAAAGTCACTAATAGCGAGAACAAACGAAGAGAATATGGTAGGGTACGAAACCACCTCAAAGTTATCCTTTCTGATCGATCTATTCAAGAGTCCGTAGTAAAATAACATGAAGCTATTCTTACGGTTCGATCTATCATAGAGTTCGTACTAGAATAACACCTTAAGATACAAATCAACCAATACCCTAATGTCACCTAGATACTCCAATGTCACCTCAAGTATCCGTGGGTATGATTATACGATATGCATCACACAATCTCAGATTCATCTATTCAACCAACACAAAGAACTTCCATGAGTGCCCTAAAGTTTCTACCGGAGAGTCAAGACGAAAACGTGTGCCAACCCCTATGCATAAGTTCACGAGGTCACAGAACTCGCAAGTTTTTCACCAAAACATACATCAAGTGGATAACATGATATCCCATTGTCACCATAGATAAGCACGTGCAAGACATACATCAAGTGTTCTCAAATCCTTAAAGACTCAATCCGATAAGATAACTTCATAAGGAAAACTCAATCCATCACTAGAGAGTAGAGGGGAGAAACATCATAAGATCCAACTATAATAGCAAAGCTTGCGATACATCAAGATCGTACCACCTCAAGAACACGAGAGAGAGAGAGAGAGATCAAACACATAGTTACTGGTACATACCCTTAGCACCAAGGGTGACTACTCCCTCCTCATCATGGAGAGCATCGGGATGATGAAGATGGCCACCGGAGAGGGATTTCCCCCTCCAGCAGGGTGCCGGAACGGGTCTAGATTGCTTTTGGGTGGCTACGGAGGTTTCTGGTGCCGGAACTCCCGATCTATTATGCTCTCTAATGTTTTTAGGGTATATGGACATATATACGCGAAAGAAGTCGGTCAGGGGAGCCACGAGGGGCCCACGAGGGTGGGGGCGCGGCCAGGGGGAAGGGCGCATCTCCCTGCCTCCTGGCTTCCTCATAGCTTCCCTGACGTCTACTCCAAGTATCCTGGATTGATTTCGTTCCAAATATAAGTTCCGTGAAGTTTCAATTGGACTCCGTTTGATTTTCCTTTTCTGCGATACTCTAAAACAAGGGAAAAAAGAAACTGGCACTGGGCTCTAGGTTAATAGGTTAGTCCCAAAAATCATATAAAATAGCATATTAATGCATATAAAACATCCAAGTTTGATAATATAATAGCATGGAATAATAAAAAATTATACATACGTTGGAGACGTATCACTCCTCCTCGATTGGTAATGTGTGTATTGAATCTCTTAGCAGTACATGTGCAGTTCCAATTTTGTTCATACCTACCCTTCAAATTTCCTGGTTGCTATTGTTCCCGTAAAAGTAATTGGTTATAGCCTCCATTGTCCAACAGAATATCAGCTTGTAATTGTGCGACGCTCCTGTATCGTGCTGTGCTTGGGTAGGTTCTTCATCTCCAACTAGTAGTGTAGCAAATGATGGAAAGTTTTTTAGAACTAGCAAGAAGCCCATGCATTGCACGGAACATCAAGATACATTTGTATGAGTTGTTTATCTTGTGGGAGAAAAGGATGAACAAGGGAAGGCCTTATTTGCAAATTTGGAGAGGGGTGTGGGTATCTTTCTGCAAAATTGCCATAGTTTCCTTCCTATCTGTTGGATATAAATCGTACGACCTATATTGCAGGATGGCAAGCACACCATCATCACCAACTTTGTTTTTTAAAAGAGTAGAGAAGTCGAGATAAATATTAAATATAAAATAAATATGACAGTATAGAAGAGAGTAGAGATAGCAGGGAAGTCAGGAAAGGATCGCGCGCGGGGGGAAAAGCGGCCGGGCACGCACTAGTTTTGGTGCGCGGCGTCTGGTGCGCATTATAAAATCCAACGCCCTCCCACCGCTCTGTGCCTTGCCACCGCTCTCTCCCTGCTCCGTGCCTCGCCACCGCTCTGTCCCTGTTCTATGCCTCGCCACCGCTCTCTCCCTGCTCTGCGCCTCACCACCGCTCTCTCCCCGCTTTTTCTTGCCTCGGCGCCGCCGTGCCACCATGCTGCCGTGTCGCCGAGAAACTTGGGGATACCGCGGTGTCCATGTGCGCCCCTCCGATGGATTCTCCGCCAAGATCCGGTTCCGCGGGATGCGCCTCGGCCTCAGCAATTTCTACACCGCACACGAGGACGCCCGCGCGTACGACGCGGCGGCATGGCGCCTCCGGTGGCCTAATAAAACATTGAACTTCTCCAATGTGCCGACGCGGGAGCGGGCGCAGGAGCTCGCGCCTCTGCCGCGGCTTATCACCGACGAGGATCTTCGCGACAATCGGAGGCGGGAGCACCGTCTCGGTATCATCGAGATGGACGAGGAATCCATGGCATTGTAGCGCCAACGCTTCCCGTAGGACATCATCAACGAGCACGAATTCTACGCGCAAAGCAGGGCGGAGAGGGAGAAGAGGAGGGCTGGGTGAGGACAAGCGTACGCGAAAAGCGGCCGCTCAATTCAACATGAGGCTAGGAGCAGCGTCGCCCTAGGAATCCGACGATGATTGGTATCTTCACGCATACATTGAGACGTCGGAGGAGGACATCACTGAAGAGGAGCCGGACGATGTGGAGTAGTTGAACTTGAAGGAAATATGCCCTAGAGGCAATAATAAAGTTATTATTTATTTCCTTATTTTAGGATAAATTTTTATTATTCATGCTAGAATTGTATTAACCGGAAACATAATACATGTGTGAATACATAGACAAACATAGTGTCACTAGCATGCCTCTACTTGACTAGCTTGTTGAATCAATGATGGTTATGTTTCCTAACAATAGACATGAGTTGTCATTTTATTAAGGGGATCACATCATTAGAGAATGATGTGATTGACTTGACCCATCCGTTAGCTTAGCATGATGATCGTTTAGTTTGTTGCTATTGCTTTCTTCATGACTTATACATGTTCCTATGACTATAATATTATGCAACTCCCGTTTACCGGAGGAACACTTTGTGTGCTACCAAACGGCACAACGTAACAGGGTGATCATAAAGGTGCTCTACAGGTGTCTCCGAAGGTACTTGTTGAGTTGGCGTATTCCGAGATTAGGATTTGTCACTCCGATTGTCGGAGAGGTATCTCTGGGCCCACTCGGTAATGCACATCACTATAAGCCTTGCAAGCATTGTAACTAATGAGTTAGTTGCGGGATGATGTATTACGGAACAAGTAAAGAGACTTGCCGGTAACGAGATTGAACTAGGTATTGAGATACCGACGATCGAATCTCGGGCAAGTAACATACCGATGACAAAGGGAACAACGTATGTTGTTATGCGATTTGACCAATAAAGATCTTCGTAGAATATGTGGGAGCCAATATGAGCATCTAGGTTCCGCTATTGGTTATTGGTCGGAGATGTGTCTCGGTCATGTTTACATAGTTCTTGAACCCATAGGGTCCGCACGCTTAAAGTTTCGGTGACGATTGTATTATGAGTTTATGTGATTTTATGTACCGAAGGTAGTTCAGAATCCCGGATGAGATCAGGGATATGACGAGGAATCTCGAAATGATTGAGACGTAAAGATCGATATATTGGACAACTATATTCAGACATCAGAAAGGTTCCGAGTGATTCGGGTATTTTCGGAGTAGCGGGGAGTTACGGGAATTCACCGGGATAAGTATTGAGCCTTATTGGGCCATACGGGAATAGAGGAGAGAGGCCAAAAGGAAGGAGGGACGCACCTCCCCTCTGGTCCGAATTAGACAAGGGGTGCAGGCCCTTTTTCCTTCTCCCTCTCCCCCTCTTTCCTTCTCTCCTACTCTGGAAAGGAAAGGGGAATCCTACTAGGACTTGGGAGTCCTAGTAGGACTCCCCACACTTGGCGCGCCCCCTCTAGGGCCGGCCTCTCCCTCCCTCCTTTATATACGGGGGCAAGGGGCACCTCTAGACACAACAATTGATCTCTTGGATTTCTTTGCCGTGTGCGGTGCCCCCCCACCATAGTCCACCTTGATAATATCGTAGCGGTGCTTAGGCAAAGCCCTGCGTCGGTAGAACATCATCATCGTCACCATGCCATCGTGCTGACGGAAGTCTCCCTCAAAGCTCAGCTGGATCGGAGTTCGAGGGACATCATCGAGCTGAACGTGTGACGAACTCGGAGCGGCCGTACGTTTGGTATTTGATCGGTCGGATTGTGAAGACATACGACTACATCAACCGCGTTGTGCAAACGCTCCTGCTTTCGGTCTACGAGGGTACGTGGACAACACTCTCCCCTCTCGTTTCTATGCATCACCATGATCCTATGTGTGTAGGATTTTTTTTTAAATTACTACATTCCCCAATGGAGCTATCTATTTTTTATCTATCTATGCTATATCTATGCCTAGAACTATCTATGTCTCTACTCTCTAGTCTCTATTTTCTATCTCTACTGCTTGATCTCAGCACTCTGGGCCAGCAAAAATTGGCTATTCCGGCGCTGTAATGTTTTTTTAAAGCGCTGCGCGTTGCGCTTCTTTTGGAGATGCTCTAACATGGCAGACGAGTGCTTTAATGTTGCCCACAAGATGCGTGAGTATTAATAGTATATTTTTCTTGCCATGTTGAGATTTTAAAACCACGAGTGCGAACATGCAGAGGAGCAATGAAGACCAAACACGGGATATTGGGGACATCTTCAAGGAGCGTGGCAAGTTAAAGAGGAGCTGCACCGAACCTGTAAAACAAGCTTTGGTAAGTAACACCCTTTCAATTACTTTCTGTTTCTTCGATGTGCATATGTTGTAGTTTCTGTTTCTCTTAGCCTCTTGTTCTTCGGTGTGTAATAAGAAGAGTCTTAATCATCCTAATGCTTTCGTTTTTAGCTTGATGTAGGAAGTGGGTGTTCTCACCTTGTAGTATGTTTTTATATTTTTTCCTTTTGAATTCACTTCTCCGAGTCCTGTTTATCTGGATTCTACTAAATGGATCTGGGTTGCTCTGAGTATTGATCTAAAAAAGAAGTAACTTCATGTCAGGATGCAGTTCCTGCGAGTAGGGAAGTATGGTCAACCTCGAGATCATGTTTCCAAAAGGAGGCTGGATTACACACAAGGTGCCCGTTCCCTAATGATGTTGGATTAGACACAAGGTGCAAATTCCCAGATGATGCTGGATTACACACAAGCCAGGTGGAGTCATCAACTGTTCGTGTCCTCGTGGCTCTAGTAAAGGGTGAAAGAAATCATGCAGCAGCCCTCGAGAATGTAGTTGAGTTCCTGAAGAAGCGAAAAGAGCAATCAGATGCTCTCTTCACCCAAGCTAAAGAAGAGATGGAAAAAGCCAGAAAGAAGCTAGCAGAGGCAGAGCAGGCTAGGCGTCACCTGCTATCTAAAACAGTTGTCAATACAAATTTTCCTTCATAATATCTAGGTTCAAATGTTTATCCAGTCAGCATGCCTGTTGTGATGTCCGTGCATCTACTGATGTGGCACAAAATATATTTTTTGGGTCATGTAATAAAAGCATTTACTTTCCAAACAATAATAGATGAAACATTGGACATGGTATAGTTCACGCGCAAGCCCAACATTCCAAGTTCAACTTCCACATCAAACTCATGTTCATAGATATCTGCACATTCATAGATATGTCCACAACCATGATTCACTTCAAAGCCAAAAAAATGCAAGGAGAGTTATAAATAAAGGAAAACCTCTAGTTCCTACTACCAGTGCGAGCAGAACAAGTCAAGACCATGTGTAATTAATTATATTTTGGTCATTTTTGTGTTCTAAAATGCCGGCCGGCTCGCGGAAGGACGTGTTGCTGGCACACACGCGGATTCAATGGAGGCGGGCGGGGCAGTGTGAAGCCAGTTGCATGTGGCGAGGAGGCGTATTCAGTCGGGCCTGTAGCAAGTGCGGTCCTCTTGGCCGGCACGCCAGTTCAATGCCTGCGCTATGAGAGGTCGTGTCCATGTCAGAGCAATCACTCCCTCCAGTCCTTTTTTATTTGGGTATAACAAAATCTCATTTTCCATTCACATTTGACAAGCAAAATTCGTGGACATACTTTGAGACAAAATACAACGGGGACTAGTAAACCAGGACAGAGGTAGTAGAGTTTTTCATTACTATCCCCTTCCGATTCTCATTACTAAAAACCAACATCGAAACCATAGTATTTTCCCTAGAACTACCAGGTTTAACATCTCACAACATAAACCCATACAAGCATACGCCAAGGAGGTAGTAGTTATAAATTCCATTTTCACTCCGTACCAATCGTACTACAAACTACTTAGTACTTATAACGTGCCATTGAAAATTGGAACTCTTACCCTGCTAAAAATGATATATTAAACATGGTACTCGATCAGTGGCAACTGGTGAGCCACCGCCTCCAGGTTGTTCACCTGTGGTCCCGACCATCAACTCCTACGGATCAAATTATCATGCAAGCTGACTACTTCTACAAAGGTGCGCTCCACCATGTACCCGATACCCGCACATGCAGCAATCGTGTACCTAGGGTTTTAGGGTTTATTTGTTAACTGTGCCTTTACGTAACTCTCATTTGTGCGAGACAGTGAGAGACCAACTGAGTGCGTGCGCCTCTTCTCTTTGTATATGTACTCCATCGTTTGTCCAGTGTCCAAAAAAATTATACAATAGTAATAACTACTAGCAATGTGCCAATGCGTTGCCACACGATCATAGTAGATCAGTACATATTCACCGATTTGATAGAAAAAAGAGTGTAGTTTTGAAACACGTATATCACTAAAAATATGTTATGTTTCACTCAAAATATATTCGTTTGGCGGTTTTGATGAGATAAGGGAGGAATGTGGTTGGTTTCAAGATTCAACAAGTGGTATATCTCTAATTTCTACTCTTACTAGCAAGATGCCCGTGCGTTGCATGGAACATCAAGATCATGTGGGAGAAAAGGATGAACGAGGGAAGGCCTTATCTGCAAATATGGAGAGGAGTGTGGGTAAATTGCCATAGTTTTCTTCCTATCTGTTAGATATAGATTGGACGGCCTATATTGCAGGATGGCAGGCACACCATCATCATGGACTATGCTTTTCATAAGAGTAGAGATAAAAAACAGAGTTGGTGATGATGGTCTACGTGCCATCCTGCAATATAGTCCGTCTGATTTATATCTGACGGATAGGAAGGAAACTATGGCAATTTTGCAGAAAGATACCCACACCCCTCTCCACATTTGCAAATAGGGCATTCCCTCGTTCATCCTTTTCTCCCACAAGATAAACTACTCATACAAATGCATCTTGATGTTCCGTGCAATGCATGGGCATCTTGCTAGTTTTTGCAAAAAGCCCATGTGTACGTGTGTGTTGTGTGTGTGAGAGAGAGGGAGGTAGGAGGACGGAGTGCATGTGTGACAAAAACACAAAGAGTGTGTGTGCAAGAGGTGTCATCTTAAAATGAGGCGATAGTGTGTGTGTGTGTGTGTGCATGATCGAGAGGGCGTGTCTCAAGAAGGGACGAAAAATCTTCATAGATACAAGGAGCATGAGAGAGACATGTACGCGATAGTGGAAGCACGAGTGTGCGGGTGTATAAAACTATCTTGAGGCTAGTCGATCAATGTTTGCGAGTGAACTACGAGTCGGGGGTGCGAAAGCGAGAGTTTTGTGTGTGTGTGTGAGAGAGAGAGAGATGGTAGTCAGGAAGGGGAGTGGAAGCAGGAGTTGTGTGTGTGTGCATGTGTGTGAGAGAGGGGGGGAGTTTGTCTGATTGGTAAACAAATGAATAATGTCAGTTTTATAACTGGGATGGAGATGGAAAGGAGACCGCTACAAATGTTGTGTCTGCGGGGGAGAGTAATTTTAGTGGTATGAGTCATATCTAGAGAGATATAGGGTGTGTGAGAGAACTCCATAGAGAGAAAGACAAAGTGAAAGACGAGTGAGACTGTGTGTGTGTGGCGGTGAAAAAGAAAGCTTACGTACCTAGTGATACCAGAGAAGCACGCCCTGAAGACATGGTTCCCCCTTCCTCTCTCCCTCCATTTCCCCATTTGTACTTCGTGGGCACCAAAACACCCTCTACACCCTAGCCTCCTCCGTCCGCCACCCCATCCACCGCCATCGTCCTCCACCATGCCAGAGCTGATACCCCGACGCCGTCGTCCATTACAAGAGATTGACCTCTCTTATCCACGTCTTCAGACCGGTATCCTTGCATCCCGTCCTCTCGCTTCATCCTCGTTGTCGTCCACCTTGTCAGCGTGCTACCTCTTGAGCACTGCATTGGTTTTCCCCGAAGAGGAAGGGATGATGCAGCAAAGTAGCGTAAGTATTTCCCTCAGTTTTTGAGAACCAAGGTATCAATCCAGTAGGAGGCTACACACGAGCCCCTCGTACCTGCACAAAACAAATAAATCCTTGCAACCAACGCAAATAGGGGTTGTCAATCCCTATAAGGTCACTTACGAGAGTGAGATCTAATAGATATGATAAAGATAATATTTTTTGTATTTTTATGATAAAGATGCAAGGTAAAATAAAGGCAAAGTAAATAACAAAGGAAATAACTAAGTAGTAGGAGATCAATATGATAAAGATAGACCCGGGGGCCATAGGTTTCACTAGTGGCTTCTCTCGAAAGCATAAGTATTCTACGGTGGGTGAACAAATTACTGTTGAGAAATTGACAGAATTGAGCATAGTTATGAGAATATCTAGGTATGATCATGTATATAGGCATCACGCCCGAGACAAGTAGACCGACTCCTGCCTGCATCTACTACTATTACTTATCTCATCGACCGCTATCCAGCATGCATCTAGAGTATTAAGTTAAAAACAAAGTAACGCCTTAAGCAAGATGACATGATGTAGAGGGATAGACTCATGCAATATGAATAAAACCCCATCTTGTTATCCTCGATGGCAACAATACAATACGTGCCTTGCTGCCCCTACTGTCACTTGGAAAGGACACCGCAAGATTGAACCCAAAGCTAAGCACTTCTCCCATTGCAAGAAAGATCAATCTAGTAGGCCAAACCAAACTGATAATTTGAAGAGACTCGCAAAGATAACCAATCATACATAAAAGAATTCAGAGAAGATTCAAATATTATTCATAGATAGACTTGATCATAAACCCACAATTCATCGGTCTCAACAAACACAACGCAAAAAGAAGATTACATCGAATAGTTCTCCACAAGAGAGGGGGAGAACATTGTATTGAGATCCAAAAAGAGAGAAGAAGCCATCTAGCTAATAACTATGGACCCGAAGGTCTGAGGTAAACTACTCACACTTCATCGGAGAGGCTATGGTGTTGATGTAGAAGCCCTCCGTGATCGATGCCCCCTCCGGCGGAGCTCCGGAACAGGCCCCAAGATGGGATCTCATGGATACAGAAAGTTACGGCGGTGGAATTAGGGTTTTGGCTCCGTATCTGATCGTTTGGGGGGACATAGGTATATATAGGAGGAAGGAGTACATTGGTGGAGCAACAGGGGGCCCATGAGGGTGGAGGGCGCGCCCCCTACCTCGTGGCCTCCTCTTTTATTTCTTGACGTAGGGTCCAAGTCTCCCGGATCATAATCTTCCTAAAAATCACGTTCCCGAAGGTTTCATTCCGTTTGGACTCCGTTTGATATTCCTTTTCTTCGAAACCCTAAAAGAGGCAAAAAACAACAATTCTGGGCTGGGTCTTCGGTTAATAGGTTAGTCCCAAAAATAATATAAAAGTGGATAATAAAGCCCAATAATGTCCAAAACAGTGGATAATATAGCATGGAGCAATCAAAAATTTTAGATATGTTGGAGACGTATCAAGCATCCCCAAGCTTAATTCCTGCTCATCCTCGAGTAGGTAAATGATAAAAACAGAATTTTTGATGCGGAGTGCTACTTGGCATAATTTTAATGTAATTCTTCTTAATTGTGGTATGAATATTCGGATCCGAAAGATTCAAGACAAAAGTTCATATTGACATAAAAATAATAATACTTCAAGCATACTAACTAAGCAATTATGTCTTCTCAAAATAACATGGCTAAAGAAAGTTATCCCTACAAAATCATATAGTCTGGCTATGCTCCATCTTCACCACACAAAATATTTAAATCATGCACAACCCCGATGACAAGCCAATCAATTGTTTCATACTTTTGACATTCTCAAAACTTTTTCAATTTTCACGCAATACATGAGCGTGAGCCATGGACATAGCACTATAGGTGGAATAGAATGGTGGTTGTGGAGAAGACAAAAAGGGAGAAGATACACATCAACTAGGCGTATCAACGGGCTATGGAGATGCCCATCTATAGATATCAATGTGAGTGAGTAGGGATTGCCATGCAATGGATGCACTAGAGCTATAAGTATATGAAAGCTCAAAAACAAACTAAGTGGGTGGGGATCCAACTTGCTTGCTCATGAAGACCTTTTGAGGAAGCCCATCATTGGAATATACAAGCCAAGTTATAAAATGAAAGATTCCCACTAGTATGAAAGTGATAACATGATAGACTCTCTACTCTGAAGATCATGGTGCTACTTTGAAGCATAAGTGTGGTAAAACGATAGTAGCATTGCCCCTTCTCTCTTTTTCTCTCATTTTTTTGTTTGGGCCTTTTCTCTTTTTTATGGCCTCTTTTATTTCTCTTTTTTTCGTCCGGAGTCTCATCCCGACTTGTGGGGGAATCATGGTCTCCATCATCCTTTCCTCACTGGGACAATGCTCTAATAATGATGATCATCACACTTTTATTTTTCTTACAACTCGATACTTAGAACAAAATATGACTCTATATGAATGCCTCCGGCGGTGTACCGGGATATGCAATGACTTATGAGTGACATGTATGAAAGAATTATGAACGGTGGCTTTGCCACAAATACTATGTCAACTTCATGATCATGCTAAGCAATATGACAATGATGGAGTGTGTCATAATAAATGGAATGGTGGAAAGTTGCATGGTAATATATCTTGGAATGGCTATGGAAATGCCATAATAGGTAGGTATGGTGGCTGTTTTGAGGAAGGTATATGGTGGGTGTATGATACCGGCGAAAGGTGCGCGGTATTAGAGAGGCTAGCAAAGGTGGAAGGGTGAGAAAAGTGCGTATAATCCATGGACTCAACATTAGTCATAAAGAACTCATATACTTATTGCAAAAATCTACAAGTTATCAAAGCAAAGTATTACACGCATGCTCCTAGGGGGATAGATTGGTAGGAAAAGACCATCGCTCGTCCCCGACCGCCACTCATAAGGAAGACAATCAATAAATAAATCATGCTCCGACTTCATCTCATAACGGTTCACCATACGTGCATGCTACGGGAATCACAAGCTTCAAGACAAGTATTTCTCAAATTCACAACTACTCAACTAGCATGACTTTAATATCACCATCTTTATATCTCAAAACCATTATCAAGCATCAAACATCTCATAGTATTCAACACACTCATAAGAGGGTTTATTATTAATCTTGTATACCAAGAATATTAGGATTTTAAGCAAATTACCATGCTATTAAATACTCTCAAAATAATCTAAGTGAAGCATGAGATATCAATAGTTTCTATAAAACAAATCCACCACCATGCTCTAAAAGATATAAGTGAAGTACTAGAGCAAAATTATATAAATCAAAAGATATAAGTGAAGCACATAGAGTATTCTAACAAATTCAAAATCATGTATGGCTCTCTCAAAAGGTGTGTACAGCAAGGATGATTGTGGTAAACTAATAAATAAAGACTCAAATCATACAAGACGCTCCAAGCAAAACACATATCATGTGGCGAATAAAAATATAGCTCCAAGTAAAGTTACCGATAGAAGTGGACGAAAGAGGGGATGCGGGGATACCTTCTGGAGCATCCCCAAGCTTTGGCTTTTAGGTGTCCTCAGATTAACTTGGGGGTGCCATGGGCATCCCCAATCTTAGGCTCTTGCCACTCCTTGTTCCATAATCCATCAAATCTTTACCCAAAACTTGAAAACTTCACAACACAAGAAAATCTCGTGAGCTCCGTTAGCGAAAGAAAATAAAAGACCACCTCAAGGTACTGTAATGAACTCATTCTTCATTTATATTGGTGTTATACCTACTGTATTCCAA
The DNA here is from genome assembly GCA_034509565.1 of Triticum monococcum. NCBI lineage: Eukaryota > Viridiplantae > Streptophyta > Magnoliopsida > Poales > Poaceae > Triticum > Triticum monococcum. The sequence goes on along the minus strand of CM067842.1, from coordinate 165,944,107 downwards.
CTTCTGTATGGTTTATAAACTATTTTACTAGCCATAGATTCATCAAAATAAGCAAACAACACACGAAAAACAGAATCTGTCAAAAACAGAACAGTCTGTAGTAATCTGTATCTAGCGCAACATCTGGAGCCCACAAATTCTAAAATAAATTTCTGGACGTGAGGAATTTATGTATTAAGCATCTGAAAAAAGAATTAACTAAATATCGCTTTCCAAATAAAAATGACAGCAGTTCTCGTGAGCGCTAAAGTTTCTATTTTTTACAGCAAGTTCAACAAGAATTTCCCCAAGTCTTTCCAACGGTTATACTTGGCACAAACACTAATTAAACGCAAAAAACACAACCAAAACAGAGGATAGATAAATTATTTATTACTAAACAGGATCAAAAATCAAGGAATAAAAATAAAATTGGGCTGCCTCCCAACAAGCGCTATCGTTTAACGCCCCTAGCTAGGCATCATAAGCAAGAATAGATCTAGGTATTGCCATCTTTGGTAGGCAATCCCTAAGTGGCTCTCATAATAGATTCATAAGGTAATTTAATTTTCTTTCTAGGAAAGTGTTCCATGCCTTTCCTTAATGGAAATTGGAATCTAATATTTCCTTCATTCATATCAATAATTGCACCAATCGTTCTAAGGAAAGGTCTACCAAGAATAATAGGACATGAAGGATTGCAATCTATGCTAGGAACAATAAAATCTACGGGCACATAATTCCTATTTGCAACAATAAGAACATCATTAATTCTTCCCATAGGTTTCTTAATAGTGGAATCCGCAAGGTGCAAGTTTAAAGAGCAATCATCAAAATCATGGAAACCTAACAAATCACACAAAGTCTTTGGAATCGTAGAAACACTAGCACCCAAATAACATAAAGCATAGCATTCATGATCTTTAATTTTAATTTTAATAGTTGGTTACCACTCATCATAAAGTTTTCTAGGGATAGAAACTTCCAATTCAAGTTTTTCTTCATAAGATTGCATCAAGGCATCAACGATATGTTTAGTAAACGCTTTATTTTGAATATAAGCATGAGGAGAATTTAGCACGGATTGCAACAAGGAAATACAATCAATCAAAGAGCAATTTTCATAGTTAAATTCCTTGAAATCCATAATAGTGGGTTTAGCAACATCTATGGTTTTAATTTCTTCAATCCCACTTTTATCAAATTTAGCATCGGTAAGAGGAGAAATCGGAGTGCTAATAAAATCATTGTTGTTGGTATTGGCGAAGTTGCACAATTTAGTATTCTAGCACGGGTCAATATGATAAAGATAGACCCGGGGGCCATAGGTTTCACTAGTGGCTTCTCTCGAGAGCATAAGTATTCTACAGTGGGTGAACAAATTACTGTTGAGCAATTGACAGAATGGAGCATAGTTATGAGAATATCTAGGTATGATCATGTATATAGGCATCACGTCCGAGACAAGTAGACCGAATCCTGCCTGCATCTACTACTATTACTCCACTCATCGACCGCTATCCAGCATGCATCTAGAGTATTAAGTTAAAAATAGAGTAACGCCTTAAGCAAGATGACATGATGTAGAGGGATAGACTCATGCAATATGAAGAAACCCCATCTTGTTATCCTCGATGGCAACAATACAATACGTGCCTTTCTGCCCCTACTGTCACTGGGAAAGGACACCGCAACATTGAACCCAAAGCTAAGCACTTCTCCCATTGCAAGAAAGATCAATCTAGTAGGCCAAACCAAACTGATAATTCGAAGAGACTTGCAAAGATAACCAATCATACATAAAAGAATTCAGAGAATATTCAAATATTATTCATAGATAGACTTGATCATAAACCCACAATTCATCGGTCTCAACAAACACACCGCAAAAAGAAGATTACATCGAATAGTTCTCCACAAGAGAGGGGGAGAACATTGTATTGAGATCCAAAAAGAGAGAAGAAGCCATCTAGCTAATAACTATGGACCCGAAGGTCTGAGGTAAACTACTCACACTTCATCGGAGAGGCTATGTTGTTGATGTAGAAGCCCTCCGTGATCGATGCCCCCTCCGGTGGAGCTCTGGAATAGGCCCCAAGATGGCATCTCGTGGATACAGAAAGTTAGGGCGGTGGAATTAGGGTTTTGGTTCCGTATCTGATCGTTTGGGGGTACGCAGGTATATATAGGAGGAAGGAGTACGTCGGTGGAGCAACAGGGGGCCCACGAGGGTGGAGAGCGCGCCTTGGGGGGAGGCGCGCCCCCTACCTCGTGGCCTCCTCTTTTCTTTCTTGACGTAGGGTCCAAGTCTCCCGGATCATAATCTTCCTAAAAATCACGTTCCCGAAGGTTTCATTCCGTTTGGACTCCGTTTGATATTCCATTTCTTCGAAACCCTAAAACAGGCAAAAAACAGCAATTCTTGGTTGGTCCTCCGGTTAATAGGTTAGTCCCAAAAATGATATAAAAGTGGATAATAAAGCCCAATAATGTCCAAAACAGTGGATAATATAGCATGGAGCAATCAAAAATTATAGATACGTTGGAGACGTATCACAACGCAGCTCCTAGGACTGTCTCGTCCACTACGCCCCGCCGCCACCGTCTACACTCTTAGATCTGCTTCCACGCCGCCGACAGCCATCGCTACTGCAGCATCGTCAAAATTCTGTGCAGATGCATACGCGGCACTACACCAGAGGCGGTACTCTTTCGTATCTGCTCAGCTTATTTACCACAGCAAGAAAATAGATCGCCACTACTTTACTCGGATTTCTTGTCCATCACTTACTTGTTAGTTGAAAGAAAACATTGGTTGTGAAGTTGCCTTTGTCCGGTTTGCACCTTCAGATCTACCATGGCACGCTCAACACTATACTCACAATGCTTATAGTTTTCCCCTTTTATATTCCACACTAGTTAAATGACAATAGACTAAATTTCAAAATTGGGTCAGTCAATTTTTGAGAGCTCGCCGGAGTTCGCTAGTGCGAAGGAAGGGACTCGGGTGGGGACGGTGGTTGTGGGGGCAGTGGTGGGGCCTCGCCGAACAAAGAAAACTCGACGCGGGTGGGGCGGGGCGGTTCAGGGGAGGGCGGGGGGGGGGGGGGGGGTCGGGGCCGGTGGTTCGGCCGGCGGCCCGTGCCATGTTCTGTATGGGAAGAATCAGAGACGAGGAAGAAGAAGGGTTAGGAGATAAAGGATCTTCATCCAACCACGTGAAATGGTCGACTATCCCAAATGACAAATGTCACGCGACGCGACTTGCATGCAGACATGCCTTTATATTTAGTACCATCATTATAGCTGCTTAGCACTGCTCCTGAATTAATCAAGCTAAACAACGTGCCACTCATAATTCCAAACTTGTTGCTCAAATACGAATCTAATATGATGTTGATATTACTAAACAGATAACGTTTAATTGGTCAGCTAATGTTCCCACTTTACTTTCGAAAAGCACGTGCACCACATATAGAGAGACAACAGGGAGTTGCATTCTTAATGCGCTCTGGTTCATCATGTGTGGGCACTGTGCAACGAACATTTTATTATCCAAAATCTGCTTGCTCTTATTTAGCATGTTCCTCTTTCGTCCTTCTGTAATAAGTACTCTCTCCATTCCTAAATACAAATCTTTGTATAGATTCCACCATGGACTACATATGGAGCAAAATGAGTGAATCTACACTCTAAAATGTATCTGTATACAACTGTATGTGATCCATAGTGGAAATCTCTACAAAGACTTATATTTTGGAACAGAGGGAGTATGATAGTAGTACAGTATGTTCCTTGTAGTGAAGATGAGCAGGGACATTTGCAGTATAGAGGTCTATACGGTCGGTTGTGATGGACACTTTGAACTCTAAGGGCCTCTTTTATTCGTAGGATTTGTAAACATAGGAATTGGAATTTTAGTGGCCTGCCCACATGAATCCTATAAGATTAGCATGGAAATGCGGGGAGTTGTGTTTCCTTTGAGAGTTACACTGATATTAACAGTACCGCACCTTCAGTTGAAGAGAGCTGGTATTTGAAGCCTTTCTAGCCATACCGGTAATACTAGCACATATATTCTAGCAAGTTCCACTTTGCTGATTTTACTCCTGATGCTTACGGGTTTCCCGTTATATCTACACTATGATCTATGTAGCTGCTTTGTGTTGCACTAGCAGCATTCCACTCTTGAAGCTAAATAACACACCAATCAGAAGTCCAAAGCTTACTTCTTCAAATACGAATTGTGATATGATACTGATATTAGTTAACAGACACACATTTAATTGGTCAGGTAGTGCTCCCACTTGATTTTCCAAATGCACGTGGCCACATATAGAGAGACATCATGGAATTCTATTTCCTTGGGCGCTGTGATTCATCATGAGTGGGCAACCAACATTGTATGCAATGAAGCGGAACCTCAAGAGTGTCCTTCCTCTTCTGTTCTTTAACATGTTCCTCTTTTGTTATTCTATATTTAGTACGTACAGTATGTTCCTTGCCAGGAAGGGGAGCAGGGACATCTACAGTCAACAGCTAATAGAGCTGGCCTATACGTGATCGATAGGCTTTCAATTAGTAGAGGCAATACACCATCGTATTTTCCAGCCAGTTCCACTTTCTCGATTGATATATCCTGGTTATGGTGTACCCCTTTTATGAACACTACAATCTGCCTAGTTGATGTGTGCTCTTGTTATCATGGTTTGGCAATAAACTCTCCATATAGTATATTATGAACCTATCATCTGCCAACTATCCTTACTTCTGGAGCCTATTTTTTCTGTACTTGTGCCAGATTATATTAATGCACGCACCATATTATAGCACACATGAGCTCTCTCATCAGAATCCAGTGATAGCACACAAGGGTTTACAGGGGTGCCCCTATATTAGAATATCCTCTGCATTACAAAGATAATCTCCCTACTATTTATGTCTTCATGCTTCTCAGATATTATACGTAATCACAGTGAATATCAGAATCCGCGCATCAGAAGAATATTGTGGAACACTACAACGACTTACAAAGTTGGCACCAAGGCATTGAGTGCCATTCTGGATGCAATGAAACTCATACGCTCCCCACCTATAGATTCTTGTTCAGAATATGCTCCTAAGGACTATTCTGACCTCGAGGAGTCAAAGGTAGATGGCATGTCCTGTTCACCCATCAAGGTGCCTATTCTAATTTGGCAAGGTTTTATTGATTGCGCGTATCTTGCATAAGTTGTTTTGCATTTCTTCTACTTTGTTGCATCGCCATCAGCTTAGTTTACTCATCATATATGTCAAGATGCCATGCCCATCCATTATCAATACATATTCCATTTGTCATCATACCATGTTTTTTCCACTCAAATGTTGTTCTTGTGCATCAGACATCAAAAAGGAAGAGGGTGATTGTCGAACCTGAAGGAGCACCAGCAATGTCCTTGAAAAGCGTGGTGGTGCCGGAGAAATCAGACAGCACCCCACTTATATTGGCTCTACAACCAGTGACACAAAATGTAGGACCGACTCTAGCAGACTGTAGCCATACTTCACTGGCCCCACCACTAGCCCACCACACAGGACCTGCACTCCAGCAAAAGGTATGCCGATTTCAGTTGCCATAGCACCAGTCGTACCACAGAAAAATCCCACTCCAGCAAAAAGTACAGCAAGTCCATCGGTCGAAGACCTATCCCAACTGCAGAGATGGCCAATTCCTGTAGATTGGAACCCCATTCCAGTTATTCCCAGTTTAAAAGACAATGCTTTCAATCTTGTTAGGGACTACGTGCATATATTCCCATCATGGGAAGATTATAGTGAAGACAAACACCATTTTCACATCTTCTTGTCCCACTTACGTGTAAGTGCTATTACTCATGGTGATTATTTTCATGTTTTCTGCTGATTGAACACATCAATGATTTACATTACATTGTTGTAACTAGGCGAGGGTCAATCTGGATAGTCATGACGAGGAAAGCTTGCTTGCGCTTTTCAAGGAAGCATTGCAGCAGTATCGGTGTTACCTGAGGAAATCACACTTTGATGGCAAGTCTATAAACGAATTGTAACATCCCAAAATTCTAAATTTTGGAATGTTATAATAAATAGATAGATTTGATTGATTGTTTGATTGGTTGTGTGAAATTGAGTGAAATTCGAAACCTTTTTGAAAGTTAAATGAGAGGGAATAAAAGGACTTTCCCAAACTTCCATTTTGCATTTATGATCTTCGTGAATTCATATTCTTTTCCAATACAAAACCCTAGAGAGAATATGACATGACTTCTTCCATTTATTTAAATGACAAGGGGTGTTGAAAATATTTGAATTTCATTTGGAAAATATTTCCAATTCTGAAACTTTATGCAACTCAATGATTTTCACGAGAGGAGATAAAATGACTTCTTCAAATTATATGAAATATAAGTTGGAGTTTCAAAGGATCAAATTCAAAGTCTTTTGGAATTATTTTTCAATTTGGAGTTATTTGGATTTTATTCAAATCATTTTTCTCCAAAAATAAAATACAGGGAAAATAGGGTAACATGATTCCCTACAACAGAAAATTGGAGAGAAATAAATTTGATTTCATTTTGGTTTTTTTAAATGATTTTGTTGGATCTTATTAGAGCAGGAGCACTGTTGGAATTATTATAATTTGTGTGTACTTTATTTAATGCTAGAAAAATGTTCATGTTGTAGAAAATCTTTTTCTGAAAATTTTGATATATAATATGTCTATATAATTTTTTTTTATTTTATTGTTCGGTTTTTCTTCTGTTTCTAATTTTTTTTAAACTGTACGTGCGGCCCATATATATTTATCGCCTACATGCACAGTATAGTAGCTTCTGGTGCTCCATTGTTTTTTCTCTTAAATAGGCCAGGCCCAGCCAGCCTTTTCTTTTTTTCTTTTTTTCTTAGGCCGAATTTTGTAAAAAAAAAATGCAACGCAGCGTGCGCGCGGCCGGCCAAAGGCCTTTAGGCCCATCCGCCTCTTTTCTTCTCTGTTTTGTATATTTTGGTCTACGTTTAGTCCCACATTGTCTAGGCTTTGACCCCTAAGCCTCTTTTTCACCAATAAATATAGACCCATAGAGCCTCCAAAAATCATCCGATTCGGGTTAAATCAATATTTTGGTTGGACTAGATTCATTTAAGAAAAATATATTTCTCCTCTCCGGCGCGACTTCTGGAAATTGTCTCTTCTCTCCAAAGTCGTCTTTTCTCTGCCTTATAAAGGTATTTCTTTATTTTTTTCATATACTTCCGTAGTTTATTATTTTTAGACTAATATGATAGAATAATTAGATTATCAATTAGTCTACGTATTTATACGTTAGACCTTAACCGTAGCTATTTTTTCTTTCGTAAAACAGCTTGGCCCTGATTTTTCAAATAGCCATAAATTTTCACTCGTTTATCCAAATTAGATGAAACCAGTGCCTATAGCTTTGTCTTGTTTTCACATATCCAGTGAACCTGTCACATCAACTTTTTGAAATTTTGAAATTTCGAATTTTGTTCAGATTCATATTCAAACTTCTTTTGAACATAACTTGAGTGTCGTAACTCCGATTTAGTTGATTCTTTTTGCAGATCGAAGCTCTTGACCTAAACTTTCTGATAAGGCCAAATTCACTTAATTTTGGTACTGTTAGAAATTGTTTTATGTTGCAAGAGTTATTTGCTTGGTTTTGACGTTTTCCGAATTGTTTTCTTTGTTATCTTCGATCTTTGAGTGATTGCTTATGTGTGGTTACTATTGCTTGCTTACGATAGATTAACCGGAGTGAGACGAGTAGATCTATCAAGAGTTTTGAGTGCGAATCATCTTCATCAACAATGCAGGCAAGTTCACACTTTGATCATATTCCTTTCATACCCAGTTTTTATGCATTAGTTTCACCCTCAAACATTGCATGAGTAAGATTGATAACATGTGGGTATTGGGAAGTAGTTGATGAGGTAGGAACCTACTGCCCTGCCTTCAAACTTTGGGAGTTACTATTATGTTATGCTTATATTGTCATGCTATGCTCGTAGACGTGGATTGGGTTTGAGAGTATTTCATGACAGATGTGAGATTGTTAATTAATGGTTTACTTAAGGTGGCAACTTTAACACACATCTGGGTGGATTGAGGCACCTGGGTATTCCAGCGATTGCCTGTCTAGGCACCTGGGTATTCCAGGATTGCCTGTTTTTTTATGGATCGCCACGCAGGCTCAAAGGGATCATGAGATTATTCATACTAGAAACTTCCGTGTGCAGCCACAAGCTATTATGGGCTCTAGCATAGTTGATTAAGTCGTGTGAACTCTTACAGTGGTAGACTAGCAGATGTAGGGGTTGTAGGTGGTACGGTCTACCCATCGCAAGGTACAAACGCTTCTGAAAGACTATGTCTCGGTAATCCGTTTCTCAAACACCATGTAGTGCGAGAAATCCAACGGAGGAGATCGAGTCTTGTGGGGAAAAGTGCGCAAACCTCTGCAGAGTGTATAAACTAATCACGGTTAGCCGTGTCCCCGGTCATGGACATCTTGAGTATCTAGTACTTGGATTATCATGTGAATCTCATCATGTTACTTTATATTAATTTTGTTGGGTTTAATGATGTTACTTAATTGGGATTGAGAATGCTGTCAACCATTCTCAATGTTCAACAACCACCATGATAGTTAAATAAAAATTTATTCCTTTGAAGTAGGGAAAAAATGGCTTTTCGCAAAAACATATAACCATAGAGCTTTTCCACCAGCCATATATGCATGTAGTGATAGCCATTGTTCATCATTCTCTATGGTGTGAATTTGCCAGTACATTCAATGTGCCGACCCTTTGTGGCTGCAACGTCTCATGTTGCAGGATTTCTTACGACGAGTAAGTGATATGTTAGGGTTACGATTTCTACACTCAACTTTGCCGTTGGTGTTGATGGGAATCCACAACCTTGTTACTTCCGCTATTTCGGATTGAGGTAATAGTATTTACGTTACTTTTTACATGTGATTTGCCTCTGTTATAAATCCTCGAGTATTGTGTGTGTCAGCATACCGATCCAGGGATGACACTTAAGCACAGAGACTTGACCGTCTGATGTCGGGTCGCTACAAGATGGTATCAGAGCACATGTTGACTGTAGGACGTGACCCTAGAAACTGGCAAGCCCATAGCAAAGATTTTTCTCTACAACTTTCACTTTCAAAAAGATCTTTTACCTCTCTTCTCTTCTGAGCTTATTCAAAAATTCCCTTTAGTGAGACCATACCCCTTTCCCCTTTTGACCACACGAAGATTCGACTGATGAGACCACTCCAAGAAGTACAAGAGATTGGACAAGACCGCTTCGGAATGAAGAGGATTTTACTGTGCATCTGAATAATGGAAACTACAACGGTTGAGGACTCTGAAGACTAGGAGAATTTGAAGGCTCTGAAGAATCCCTAGATTTGTATGACCTAGGAAGGCTACCCTTATGGAACTTGACAGATTATGGAAGTTGTCAATGCCCGAGATCAGGGTGTATCAGAGAAAGACCGGAGCATGGAGAGTTAAAAACTTAAAGTTTTGTCAAAGAAAACCCTAAGGCAGGAGATATCAACTATGGAATGATAGCTCATGGGAATGACAAGAGTAGAAACACGGTTATCCGTGATGTCATCGCCCGCTGATGCTACTGTCACCGTGCTGAGTTAAGGATGCATTTCTTCAGAATGGATTTGATGGAAGAAGGCTGATGGAGCACCTATTAGTAAGATGAAGTTTTAACCTTAGCCGGTGTATCACCAGGATCTGGAGTAGTACATCAAGAAGTTTAAGGTGGAGCTCCATGAAGCCATATTAGACAAGGAAGCATTTCGTGAAGAACTCAGGAACCCAGAGCTGAAAGTAGCCAAGCTGGAGGAGCTACAACCTCGAGATACCGGAGATTTGTCAGGAACTGAAGGACAGTATGACCATGGTTCATGTGAAGGATGTTGAAACCAGAAGTTTGGAACGCAACTCCAGAATATTAAAGGATGTCACGAGAGACTTCGCGTCAACAGAGTTGATCTGGCAAAAGAACTTGAGAAAGACAAGCATCATCGGAAGAAGCCATTGGAGGCATGAACAAGGCTTGAAGAGTTTGGAGAGTTGAAGATTTATTGACCTTTAGAAGACCAAACCCTTGTTATATACCTACGTTAGACGCGACGTTTGTGAGCTGTCATTTGTTTGATGTTTTTCCCGACGGCCACAAATAAAATCTGTCTTTTCAAAACTTTTGTTTGTATCGTGTGTATCCCTCTCACTCTCTCTTATCTTACCCCAAACCCACATGGACCCAATAGAGGATGAATGGAGATGAGCTTGTATTTTCTGGACCGATGAGTTAATTGGAGACGGGCCGATGGATTCAGAACATGGAGGATCACATGAAGAATAACCTTATAGTTGGAAATGATATGACCCAGCATGCTCTTCAGTGCTTTGAAAGAGGTGCTGCTACTTGGTGGAGGATGTACCAAACCATGAATGGATGGCAAGGAGTAACCACTTGGAGAGAATTTAAGTTGACTTTGCCAAAGTCTCGGTTTGTGTCCCAGAAGTTGAAGCCTTATGGAAAGGATATGAAGAAACCTTGTGCATGCAAGATTTGTGGAGAAATAGGACACACCCATAAAGAACACAAGGATGAATGCCCTAATTGTGAAGGAAGTCACCCAGTTGAAGAATGCCCAATTAGGCAGATTACTTGTTTCTTGTGTGAAGGGACTACCCACTATCCTGCTCAGTGTCATATTTACCCCATGGTACAACGAACCATCCAGCAGAAGAAAGAAGTAATGAAAGGAGCCCTCATGGAAATTTTAGAAGAAGTTGTGATGAAGGAAGAGATGGAGGACACGCCTAAAAAGACCCGAGTAAACCCTGCACTAAGTCTTGCTATTCATGTGGAGAAGAAGGACACATCTCCCAAAATTGTTTGAACGGAGATCTAGTATAATTCCCGACAGAGGAAGTAGAATATGACCCACAAGAAATAGAAGCCATGATTGGCATGGAAAGGTCCACGAAGAGAAGCAGATTGGATTCCAGGAAGGTCCTAAGTCATATCACCTGTTACAGGTGCAAGGAGTCAGGGCACTACCTCAACAATTTCCCAAAAAGGAAACCTCGATACTTGTCAGAAGTAATATGTTTTAGTTGTAATGGAGCAGGGCACTTTGCCAGGGAATGCCCCAAGGAGAAGGAAACTTGTGCTAGATAGTTGAGTCTGCAACAAAAGAAATGGAGTAGTAGAAGTGAGAACATTTTCTTTTATATTGAGTTGTTGAGTTGAGACATGTAATGGAAAAGCGAGAGATTGTAATCACTTGAGAATGAATAAAGTTAGCATCGTTGGTACTGATATGGATCTTATGAGTTGTTACTCTATGAAGAAGAATTTTGGCCATTCTAAGGATATGAGAAATATGGTCTATGGAAGATTTGTGCATTTCAAGGGTGGTAGTACCCTGTAAGACCCGATGACCCCTAGAAAAGATAAGGATACTACACTGAGTGGATTTCGGACAAAATGAATACGAGTTTTGTCTCGATATGTGTGATACCCCAAGAGTGTGTGGGATGAAGTTGGAGACCGTCAGTTGTTTGGACCAAATGTGATCAAGGAGTCAGAAGAGAATGTTAAGTTGATTCGAGGTAGACTGATGGTAGCTCAGTCCAGGCAGAAGAGTTATCTAGACTCAAAAACTCAAGGAGGTAGTCTATGAAATTGGAGACAGAGCATGTCTTCGTGTGTCCCCTCTGCGAGGAGTTAAACGATTTGGAGTTAAGGGAAAGTTAGCCCCAAGATTTGTAGGACCATACCAAGTTTTGGAGCGTATGGGAGAAGTGGCCAACAAGTTGGAGTCACCCGAAGGACTGTCAGGAGTTCATGATGTGTTTCATGTTTCCCAGTTGAAGAAGTGCCATGCAGAGATGGCCAATATTCCCTTGTAAGGACGCTTGACCCTGGAAAGGATAATGATGTTCCACGAATGGAATATGGACTTCATAAGTATAAGTTTTTATCTCGGTATGAGGGATATCCCACGAGGATGAATAGATAAATTACTATTGGATATAAAGGAGGTATGATGTCGGAAATATGGATCAATGGGAACTCCATGATGAGTCTGAGTATTCATGTCCTTGTTTGGTGTCAATAGAAGGAAGGAAGATAATACAATTGGATGGATTTTAAGTATGCTCGGAAGCTGGAAGTTGGATGTTGGAATAACGATCAGCTGCCCCGAGGATGAGTTCAAGGATTACAAGTAATAAGATGGGCCATAACTGACAGGCCCAGGACCCGCCAAGAAGCAAGCACATTCTTGCTGAAGGAAAAACCCTGGAGGAAGAAACGACGTTTATCGGCAGACAATTTTATAGGAGTAACGCAAAACCTGAGAGTTGTGAAGGAACGATAGATGTTTGTTTGGGTTGGAGAATCCATGGAATTATCCGAACTTAGTTCGTCGACAAGAGAAATTCTGCAATGCTTGTGAGGATGACTGAGTGTTAGTATGCGAGATTCGCTAAACTGTATACATGGTAATGATTTGGGTGCGGGGTGGATTGATCACCATACCGACTTACTCTTATTATTCGCCTTGCTATATGGGATGGTAAATCTGAGTGACTTACCTATAGTAGAGAGACGGCGATATTAAACCTTGTTTAAGCCTTAGAATGGTATAGGTATTTTTTCCCTTGTACAAGGCAGCTTTGCCAACCGTAGGTTATACGGTGAGGATCAACCCAGACCCATTTCCTGCAGGAGAAACCATAAATGGTTGACCACCATGAGATATTGATAGTTGTTTAGTAATGGCGCCAGAGCCGTCAGCTAAGAAGACCCAGTCATGGAAGAACCTTAGCAAGATGAAAGGACAGAAAATTGTGGTAAAGGTTATGCCACTACCAGAAGAGCCCGGATAAGGAATTATCCTGAAGATCTAAGAAGACCGACACTGTTAACAATATGGATGAAGTATATGAGTTTCGAGGGAACCATAACCATGCTTTTAAGGGAGGTAGCACCCCAGACCCCTGTGATGATCGATGGATTTTGAGGAGACCCCCAAACCCTAACCTTTTCTTTCTAGCCTCTCCAAATCTTGAGGACGAGATTCATTTTAAGGGTGGTAGGTTTGTAACATCCCAAAATTCTAAATTTTGGAATGTTATAATAAATAGATAGATTTGATTGATTGATTGTGTGAAATTGAGTGAAATTCGAAACCTTTTTGAAAGTTAAATGAGAGGGAATAAAAGGACTTTCCCCAACTTTCTTTTTGCATTGATGCTCTTCGTGAATTCAAATTCTTTTCAAATACAAAACCCTAGAGAGAAGATGACATGACTTCTTCCATTTATTTAAATGACAAGGGGTGTTGAAAATATTTGAATTTCATTTGGAAAATATTTCCAATTCTGAAACTTTATGCAACTCAATGATTTTCATGAGTGGAGATAAAATGACTTCTTCAAATTATATGAAAATATGAGTTGGGAGTTTCAAAGGATCAAATTCAAAGTCTTTTGGAATTATTTTTCAATTTGGAGTTATTTGGATTTTATTCAAATCATTTTTCTCCAAAAATACAATACAGGGAAAATAGGGTAACATGATTCCCTACAACAGAAAATTGGAGAGAAATAAATTTGATTTCATTTTGGTTTTTTAAAATGATTTTCTTGGATCTTATTAGAGCAGGAGCACTCTTGGAATTATTAGATTTTGTGTGTACTTTATTTATTGCTAGAAAAATGTTCATGCCGTAGAAAATCTTTTTTTGAAAATTTTGATATATAATATGTCTATATAAATTTTTTTATTTTGTTATTCGGTTTTCTTTCTGTTTCTATTTTTTTAAACTGTACGTGCAGCCCATATTTATTTATCGCCTACATGCGCAGTATAGTAGTTTCTGGCGCCTCATTGTTTTTTCTCTTAAATAGGCCAGGCCCAGCAAGCCATTTTTTCTTAGGCCGAATTTTGTAAAAAAAAAACTGCACCGCAGCGTGCGCGCGGCCGGCCGAAGGCCTTTAGGCCCATCCTTCTCTTTTCTTCTCTGTTTCGTATATTTTGGTCTACGTTTAGTCCCACATTGCCTAGCCCTTGACCTCTAAGCATGTTTTCTACCAATAAATATAGACCCATAGAGCCTCCAAAAATCATCCGATTCAGGTTAAATCAATATTTTGGTTTGACTAGATTCATTTAAGAAAAATATATTTCTCCTCTCCGGCGCGACTTCTGGAAATTGTCTCTTCTTTCCAAAGTCGTCTTTTCTCTGCCTTATAAAGGTATCTTTCTTTATTTTTTTCATATACTTCCGTAGTTTATTATTTTTAGACTAATACGATAAAATAATTAGATTACCAATTAGTCTACGTATTTATACGTTAGACCTTAACCGTAGCTATTTTTTCTTTCGTAAAACAGCTTGGCCCTGATTTTTCAAATAGCCATAACTTTTCACTCGTTTATCCAAATTAGATGAAGCCAGCGCCTATAGCTTCGTCTTGTTTTCACCTATCCAGTGAACCTGTCACATCAACTTTTTGAAATTTTCAAATTTCGAATTTTGTTCAGATTCATATTCAAACTTCTTTTGAACATAACTTGAGATTCGTAACTCCGATTTAGTTGATTCTTTTTGCAAATCGAAGCGCTTGACCTAAACTTTCCGATAAGGCCAAATTCACTTAATTTTGGTACTGTTAGAAATTGTTTTATGTTGCAAGAGTTATTTGCTTGGTTTTGACATTTTCCGAATTGTTTTCTTTGTTCTCTCTGATCTTTGAGTGATTGCTTATGTGTGGTTACTATTGCTTGCTTATGATAGATTGACCGGAGTGAGACGAGTAGATCTATCAAGAGTTTTGAGTGCGAATCATCTTCATCAACATTGCAGGCAAGTTCGCACTTTGATCATATTCCTTTCATACCCAGTTTTTATGCATCAGTTTCACCCTCAGACATAGCATGAGTAGGATTGATAACATGTGGGTATTGGGAAGTAGTTGATGAGGTAGGAACCTACTGCCCTGCCTTCAAACTTTGGGAGTTACGATTATGTTATGCTTATATTGCCATGTTATGCTCGTAGACATGGATTGGGTTTGAGAGTATTTCATGACAGATGTGAGATTGTTAATTAATGGTTTACTTAAGGTGGCAACTTTAACACACATCTGGGTGGATTGAGGCACCTGGGTATTCCAGCGATTGCCTGTCTAGGCACCTGGGTATTCCAGTATTGCCTTTTTTATGGACCGCCACCCAGGCTCAAAGGGATCATGATATTATTCATACTAGAAACTTCCGAGTGCAGCCACAAGCTATTATGGGCTCTAGAATAGTTGATTAAGTCGTGTGAACTCTTAAAGTGGTAGACTAGCAGATGTAGGGGTTGTAGGTGGTACGGTCTACCCATCGTAAGGTGCAAACGCTTATGAAAGACTATGTCTCGGTCATCCGTTTCTCAAACACCGTGTAGTGCGAGAAATCCAACGGAGGAGATCGAGTCTTGTGGGGAAAAGTGCGCAAACCTCTGCAGAGTGTATAAACTAATCATGGTTAGCCGTCTCCCCGGTTATGGACATCTTGAGTATCTAGTACTTGGATTATCATTGAATCTCATCATGTTACCTTAAATTAATTTTGTTGGGTTTAATGATGTTACTTAATTGGGATTGAGAGTGCTGTCAACCATTCTCAATGTTCAACAACCACCATGATAGTTAAATAAAATTTTATTCCTTTGCAGTAGGGAAAAATTGGCTTTTCGCAAAAACATATAACCATAGAGTTTTTCCACCAGCCATATATGCATGTAGTGATAGCCATTGTTCATCATTCTCTATGGTGTGAATTTGCCAGTACATTCAATGTACTGACCCTTTGTGGCTGCAATGTCTCATGTTGTAGGATTTCTTACGACGAGTAAGTGATACGTTAGGGTTACGATTTCTACACTCAACTTTGCCGTTGGTGTTGATGGGAATCCACAACCTTGTTACTTCCGCTATTTTCAATTCAGGTAATAGTATTTACGTTACTTTTTACATGTGATTTACCTCTGTTATAAATCCTCGAGTACTGTGTGTCTCAGCATACCGATCCAGGGATGACACTCAAG
Source organism: Triticum monococcum (assembly GCA_034509565.1). Lineage (NCBI taxonomy): Eukaryota > Viridiplantae > Streptophyta > Magnoliopsida > Poales > Poaceae > Triticum > Triticum monococcum. The sequence goes on along the minus strand of CM067842.1, from coordinate 165,927,944 downwards.
CACAGAGACTTGACCGTCTGAGGTCGGGTCGCTACACGAATTTCTGGTGAAGTCTTGCTAAATTTAGAAGGCATTGAATGGAAAAACCTTGGGTTGCACTAGTCTCGTTCCCAGGATGAGGTACTGTCTATGATATCAAATGACAATTCGAACTTCTACTTTTATGAATGTGCCTTGCGGATCTCTTTTGTAGGAAATCTGCTCGAAGAAGAATTCCGTTTTGAAAAGGACGACAGGATATCGCACATATGCTGCCCGCTGCTTTGCTCTTGTTAGTACATGTTGTCCTGTATAACTGTACTTGCATTCATACCTGGTTCATTATGTGACAGTAGTATCCATGATAGCTTGCTTATCATTTGTTTGCTCCAAATTATCTGATCTGTATGAATGGTTGCATTAGTGTAGAATATATTCAATGCCAGTGAAATTTTTAGTTTTGCATTGTTCTTGTAAGTACCTACTGTCCTTTATCAGTGTACTTATATTGACAGCTAGTTGTTCATGTACCATCACTCTGCAGCTTATTTTCCTTTGCCCTCCATTTTCTACACATCAGATCTATATTTACTCTTACCATAAGGTTGGATAACACCAATGGTCCTGAAAAAGTTTAGCTCTACATTGCTCTTGGATGTACCATTTGCCTGTATCGCTGTACCTACATTTATAGCTACTTGGTTATGTAGCTCTTCATCTTATCTTAAATATTCTCCATTTTTTCTTATATTATCACATCTATATTTACTCTTAAAAAAATGTAGAATAAAGGCAATTCTTATGAGGAAGATTTTGTGGTAAACTTCTTGAATTGCCCCCCCCATTAGCATGGACAAGGGCTTCATAGAGCCTGTCTGCACCAATAATGTAAGTTTGTCCTTCTCAAGCCTTAAAACTTTGTTGTGTATATTTGGTTAGGCATGACTGCAACAACTGTTTCTTTTTGGTGTTGGCATCAAATTGCATGTTTAAAGTTTATTATGTAGTTCATAAACAAAAGTTTGTCCTTCTCAATTTAAGTTTTCAGTTGTACAGCCAAGTTCCTTCTTCATACCATGTAAATTAAACTATACAGAGCAAGTGATCTTCTTTTGCACTTCATGTATGCTTCTGTTCTTGATCCGTAATCTAGTGGTGTGGTGAACCTACCCACTACAGCACAATGTCATATTCTGTAGTGTCTTAACTATGAACAATGTCATATCATTCTACTATTATTTAAACCATCTATTTATTTGCCAATCTGAAATGTGATAAATTGATAGCACACTAACCACTGATACTTATGAGTTCTTGATCTATAATCTAGTGGTGTCGTGAAGCTGCCAAGTCCTTCACAATGTCTTTTCCTGCCATGTCTTAACCTGAACAATACCATACTGTGTTAATGCTATTTTAAACTGTGTCACTTTATTTTTCAGTAAGAAATGTGATGAATTGTCAGCACAGATACTTATATGTGAAAAACCTGTCATCTGTCTGCTTGTTTATCTTTCAGAGTGAGGAGGATATAAGTGTCAAACAAGTGCAGTCTCATCAGCTTGCTCACCTGCTTGCGCTGCAACTCCCGAGCAGGTCTAACCTTTCTTGAACTCTATTGAAGTGTTTTCGGTTTTGTATATTATTTTGCTGGCGTGTTTATTTGCACTGGTGGCGATCTTTGATACCTAGTGTATGTAATCTGCTGTCTGCTTGTGCTTTATTATCATAGTGGCAAACTTTGTTGCCCAATGGTGTAATATGTCGTAATTTCTTTATTGTATAGTCTAGGTTTTTTCTTATTCACGATGTTGCAGTTATTTTACTGTATATATATCCTGTCTTCGCAGTAAACCGGCAAACCATAAAATTACAGTACATAATCGGGCCGTCATGCAAATCACTATGTATGATCCGCATCAGGGGCCCAGTCATCTTGGTCCGTTAACATGCCTAAATGTAAACTAGCCCACTAGTAGATTCGGGCCTTTAATAGGCCAAGTAAACCACCCGCCCTACTTTCACAAGGAAACTCAATGGGCTTTTACGAGGCTGAAAAGTTGGTTGGGCCTGAAACGCGCTGAACAGCTCCCAGGCTGACACCAGGCCAAAATAGACCCCGGTCCATGATTGTGCCAATCACATCACTGGCCATTAACATGCCAAAATTGTCTCGGTCCTTGTTTGGCCCAATCAGATTATCGGTTGTGAGCAGGCCGGATGCAAACCGGGCCGTAGTTAGGCCCAACAATATGACGGGCTTTTAACTATCTGAAATAAATATTGGGCCAAAATATTAAATGGGCCTTTAACAAGCTGAATTACTAAATGGGCCTTTAGCAAGTGGGCCCAAAAGCATAGCGTCCAGTTGACGGGCTGAATCAGATATGGGCCATTATTTAGCCCAAAGCCTCTTGAAGGGCTGGATCTGAAATGGGCCGTAATTTGGTCCAGAACGTGGTAGGATTTTAACAGGCCGGATCTGATATGGGCCTTTATTAGTCCCAGAACGTGCAAGGTTGTTAATGGACCGGATGAAATATGGGCCGACATTTGGCCCAAAACATGGCAGCCTGTTAACGGGTTGGCCCACTAGTGTCCTAAAAATCTTATGGGCCTTTAGCTGGGCCGACCCATTATGTTCGGCGAAATCTGGTGGGCCTTTAGCTGGGCCGGCGCATTATGGTCCGCAGAATCTTGTGGGCCTTTAGTTGGGTCAGCCCATTTAATCTTTATGGGGCACTTTTGGGCCGGTCCACGTGTCAACATATCATAGGTGCATCTCGCCCATTGGATGAGTGAAACTTCTGCCAATGCGGATCTACCAAGTGGTTCCATCGGCCAATGATAATTTTACACGTGGAAAATCGGCATTAGTCATGGCTGTTAGCAGGTTATCAGATCCAAACCGGACCCGATAGCTTAACGGTGACCCATTATGGTGGATGCCACGTGTTGGTCACCCTTGACGAAAGCACTTACATGACGCGGCATTTGTCGTCATGGAAGTGAACACTTCTATGATGATAATTTTGGTAATTTCATGGAACACTTCTACGACAACACAGGTATGACTATCTTGATTCTGTCATAAAATCATCATGGATGTACATGCATGACAGAAAACGTGACCTACTGTGACAAACACGTATCATCACGGAAGTGTATTTTTTTGTAGTGTATGTATATTGATTTGCATTTGGTGATTGTATGTATGACGACTAAAACATGACGACATTGTTGTTTAGTTGTACTCATATTTGGCTGTGAAACTTGTATTTGATGACATAGTTTGCTGTTGGACTACAATTTCTCTACGTCTTCCAATAGGATAAAGATGACTTGACAGGGCCCCTACTAATTTATTTATTTATTAGCAAATGAGCCTCTGCTATTTATTTATTTATGAGCAAAAGGGGATACCCCTGATTTCCGTTAATAGAAATCATTAGGTGTACCACACGGCAAGTGTGGTCAGTCCTTCATGTTGATGAGTATTTGAAATGATGTTTGGAGGAGAAAGAAGAAAAAGGACAAGAAATCATTAGATGTTCACAACACTACGCCAAGCCTGCTAAAGAAGTTTCATTCATTACTAGTTTCAGCAAAGTGCTCATGTCATTGCCACTGAATACAACACGAGTGCTACATACACTGCAAATAAAGAGACAATCATCCTACAGAGCACAACGATCTTGCCCATTATCTTCACAAGCTCTTTCATCTCCTCATTGCTAACAAAGACGTTCAGCAGCTGCTGCTTGGCCATGATTAGATGAACTGCATCTTTAACCTTCTGCTCTGCATCTTCCTCTTCTGCCCTTCCTTCAGTTACTTGTCCAACACCCCAACCCGCTGGTATTGGGATTCCTCGGCTAAACAAATAATCAGCGTAGTTCCATTCCCCCACATTAGCAACTTCCCAGAAATACAAATCACACGAATCTTCCCTTTTCTGCATGAATCAAATTGGAAGATCATCAACCAAACTATTAAAAAATTCAGAAATTGAAAGCAGGTGAACAACACTTAAACATATTATTACCCCAAGATTCAGGCATTTGTATAAGACTCGGCCAGGGTTGAGGATTTTAGTTGAGATGTGACGGATGACTCTGCGTGATTTGCATCAGTGGCACCACACCAACGGCAGCGGGTTGCAATGAGCAACCAGATGCAGTGAGTGTGCCAGCGTGCGTGTGATGAAACCCACAGGCGATGGTACGGGTGGCGACTTGGTGCATATCTAGTTGTTGCCTGCTAAAGAGCAGGTGGACGAGCCGCCAGCAGACATGGTTGCTACGGCCGGAGCTTCTGATACTAGGCAGAGTAACTAGAGAAGAGGAGAAGCGAACGTTGGATATGCCAGTTTCATTACTTACAGAGTAGCATAGCACTATATACAGCCATAGTCTAGGTTTGGATTTGAACCAGCTACAAGAGCATGTCTCTTTTTTTTCTAAAACTCAGCAACGTCTCTTTACTGGTACACTAGCTTGTTCTGTACGCCTTCTCAAGTCTTTGATTTTCGGGAATGTTATGCAGCGACTGTTCCCTGGGAGGAGAATAGCAAACGAATGCATTTTCCTCGCAGTTTTAGTGGCGATGCAAGATCAAATGGTGGTAGTTTAGGGAATGTTATCTGGCGAACGAGCCTAGTTTTTCTTTCTTCCTATAAAAAAGTATTTTACGTGGTGTCGTCTTAGTCAACAAATGATTGTGCCAACTTTGGCCGTTGGATTGACATTCAATGTCTGTTATTTTTCTTTAGTCTCTTCTTCCTCCAGCCTCCAAAGCCAAACTAGTGCCAGTGGGACCGCCAGCTTCTGCCTCCCACGGCTGACTGTGCTACCATGCATGCATCACGACCACATCACACCCAAAAACTCTGTGCATCTTTCCTGGCTCCTGTTCGTTCCCGTCTGAGGCCTCACCATCGTCCTCCGCCTTGGTTCACTCACTGCGGCGCCTATCTCTGATGTTGTCAACATGGTCAACAACCGAGGGGAATAAGGAGATGACTGTACATGGTGATGATGATAGTAGGGACCCATCAGTATCTTGGCAGTAGGCAAGCAATTGCCTCCTTTTTTACAAGAAAAAAATGGTTCCTCCTAATGGTTTTCTGACATCTGAGTTGCACGCCACTGTCAATGTAGCCAATAAGCGAGATAATTGCACAGGGAGCGGCTGACACCCAGGACCCAGCAGCTCGCGCAATATTTTTTGTTTTGGGACGGAGTAGGGTATCAACTGGGTTGTGCGGGAGTTGTGGCCCATCTAGCCCATGCTTTTATTTCATATGTTTACCACATGACCAGCCCAATTTTTTTCTTTCTGAAAAGGGTTAGCCCAGCTATTTTGTGTTTTTGCAGAATACCCAATAGAGGCCTACTTGCTTTTCTATGCCCTGATGGGCCAGAAATCTTTCAAGACGAGGAGGGATGCATTCGGCTTGCCTAGAAAATGGGCTATAAGTAATAAGAAATGGGCTGTAAAATGAAAAAAATACATCAAACAGTTCTTTCAGATTTTGATATTTTAAACTTCATTATTTTTGTGCGGGTAAAATTCCATTGGATTTTAAATCAAGGTATGTTTAATTTTTAAAATAATTTGAATTTGGCTAGAAATTTCTGGCGGTATGCTGTTTGGGATAGATTTGGAGGCTGACTTGTGAGTCTACTAGGTTGACGTGTATGCAAGGCTTTGTCAACTTAGTCCACAAAGGATTCTAGCAGCAGTGACCGTTGTGTTGGCGTTCTAGGAACCGGGGTACCCATCTTCAACACCAGCAGCACAAGACCCTCGCAAGGGGCCAAGCCTCGCGAGGCGGACAACACCAAGACCTCTAGAAGGAGCGGCCTCACTATTGTAGGATGCTGTTAACGTGACACTACGATCAGAGACCCTTCGACGAAACTATGTGTGATGCCATAATCACAAACGGTGGCGTAAAAAACCGTCAAGAAAGGTGCAAAATGTTTGCGATGACAGATGCATCAAACACGGTTCAGATTTTTGTTGTGTGTGCGAAGTAGGGCATACGATTGATCCGGATGAACTGTTTGCGATTAGATAGAACAATAGAAATGGGCAGCCATATTAATGCGTGTGTGATATATAGCATACGGTTCGCTCCGATGAACGGTTTGCTATTAGGGAAAGCAACAGAAACGATCAGCCAGATCAACGTGTGTGTGATATACGGCATACGGTTCATTCGAATGAACTATTTTTTATTAGGGAAGAAAACATAAATGGTTCAACTTAACAAGAGTATGATACGCGGCAAAAAGGCCCGGGGGTTAATTCAAGAACAAGTACACAGAGGTTAATTTGACATACATGACTTATAAGTTTCACAGAAATCATATCACGTTTTTGGAAAACATTTAATTAAGTTGAATGTATAAAATGCTCCATCCTATTAGTTGAATTAACCTCGAGGTCCATGTTTTGGAAACATGTCGTAAAGTAACGGGAGTTTTGTTATATGAGCGATCGGTAGGGAAGCTGGTCCTTGCTACTGTAGGATCCCTCTTTGCATCCTTTATTGGGCACCCGGATGACCGACTCTTGCCGCCCAATGGTCAATGCCACGTCCCCCACATGGCAGTTTTTACAGCGGGTAACTGCATTGTCGCGTCGCGCTCGGTGCAACCGCATGCACATGAACGTGCGTGATCGTGCACCGGCCCCAAACACTGGCAGCACAACTTATAAATTGACGGATGGAGTACTAGTTATAGTGATGCATATAATTAAGCAAAGAGATCCCACATGTCTGTATTGACTAGAACGAGAATGCAATAGCATAATAGGAATTAAGGCCACGATGATGTGATCGCAGTGGTGGTTACAGGAGGCAAGAAGAAAGATGCATCCATCAATGTATGACCTCCTCCTACTCAACTCGGTGCGCCGGGCCACCGTCCGGTGGCTAAGGAGCGGCGGCTTTTGTGGCGAGGTCAAGGTGCTTCTCAGCTTAGGCATCCATGGCGTCCAGCCGGTTGAAGAAGGCCAACGTCGTAGCATCCTCACCATCCTTGTAGATACCTATGTACATGATTCGCTCGTACACATGGATGTATAGGTCTATGGTTTCTTGCAGGCCAAGGCACCTCGCGGCGAGTGCGACCTCCAGGTGGACATTATTCGTGGCATCACCGGGTAGTCGCAGGGCCACCAGTGCTTGAAAGAGGTTCCGACCATGGAGGAGGATTAGGGTGGCAGGCAATGAGGAGCCCGGGCGCGAGGGCTGGAGGAGTACGGCGATGTCGTCCTCGAGCTTCTTGACGACGGTGAACCTGTTGGTGGTGCGAACGATCATCTGGTCATACTGAGAGTCGTAGATGGCGTCGACGGCGACCATCGACCAGTCTGTCACCAACACCGTGTGGAGACGATCCACGGTGCCATGCCGCAGTCCGGTGTCGTGGACCATCTGGCACAGCCGCTGGCCGCTCGCGCGCATCGCCGCCATGGGTCTAGAGTGAGCACTTTTGCGCTTATTGGTGTAGGTGCTTAGGCAAATGCTTAGGTGCGTATGATGTGGTAGATGCATTGGAATGGAGGGGTGCCTTTATATGAGTGCAAACTGCATTGCATTCACATTGTGCTACCTCTTTTTCCTGGTCCTCCTTCCATTACTTCCCTCATGCATTCACACGATGCTAATTGAAGGAGGATGCATCATTGGCCATTCAACATTTCAGGAACCGCTACCCTCTCCCTCATCTGCATTAAAGCCATATCGGGAACTGCGCCGCCCGCTGTCAAATCGAATAGTACTACGCCGGCCACTACACGCCCGGCTGAACACGCCTCCTCGCCTCCATCTATGCTTAATTACTGAATTTTAGTTGCAAAAATGAGATACTGCTAGTGATTTTTAGCTTCATATTTTGACAAATCACAATGTTACAAGGTTGGCAAATGGCAATGTTACTAGATCAACAAATGTCAATCTTTCTAGTTTGACAAATGGTAACATACCCAATATGACAGATGCAAATCGCACCAAATTGTTTGTAAGTGGTTCACACGAGTCATCCAAAAGAACCGTTTGTGTTCAAGAGTTGCACAAATCATACTCTCACTTTGCATACGGGTGTTCTATCTAAAACGTTTGCGATCAAGAGCCATTAAAACCTAAAGCCATTAAAACCAAGACACGTGGCATCACGTGAATGGTTAACATAATGCACACGGTTTGAATTATACAAACGTTTGAGATATTAAAGTGGCAACTATTTTTTTCAAAATGCCTTTGTTGGTTGTTATTCGAGTGCTCCTTCTCTCAAAATGGACACGAAAAATACCACAACATGTCGGGTGCCATTCCATTATAGCATGCCAAGTTTCATGAATTTTAGACGAGTTTTGGATTTACTAGAATTTTAAAACAAAGTATCTCAACGTTTTGCCGGCCGAGTGACGGTGGCAGGGTGTTCGACATTCGTTCCCATTTCTTGCATGGGACCTAAGCATGCACCCAAGGACAAAAGATTTGATTTTTCAACCAATTTATATGCACTGGAGCATCTGCATGTAGTTCAAATTTGAATTATGCACATAAATGCATTGAAAACTCACTTAATGCATACAAATGTCCAAACAAACCCCGAAAAATCACGAAAAATTACACAACACTCCTGTTGTTCTATGTTGACACGAGAAAAATTTTGAAAGCAATAAGAGGCAATGGATATTGTTTCGTCCCCAAAGGTGGGGCGTTCGCTGCCGAAACCATCATGCTTGTTGTGAGAAGCTCTGGTTTGTGAGAACCATATACCCAAACCTGCCCAAAATGGGACAAAAAAATTACCACGGCATGTTGATGCCATCCCATATAAGCATGCCAAGTTTCATGAATTTCAGATGAGTTTTGGGTTTACTAGAATTTCAAAACAAAGTATCTCAACGATATGCCGGCAATCAACGTTGCCCCAGTGTTTGAAATTCATTCTAATTTCTTGCATGGGACCTAAGCATGCACCCAAGGACACATATTTTAGTTTCCAACCAATTTATATGCATTAGAGCATGTGCATGTAGTTCAAATTTGAATTATGCACATAAATGCACAGAAAACTCAATTAATGCATAAAATGTCCAAACGAACCCCAAAAAATCCCAAAAATTGACACAACACTCATCTTGTTCTATGTTGACACGAGAAAAAATTTGAAAGAAATAAGAGGCAATGGATATCATTTCGTCCCCAAAGGTGGGACGTTCCCTATCGAAACCATCACGCTTGTTGTGAGAAGGTGTGGTTTGTGAGAGCATATCCCCAAACATGCCCCAAATGGGACAAAAAAATTACCACGGCATGTCGATGCCGCTCCATGATAGCATGCGAAGTTCCATGAATTTCGAGCGAGTTTTGGATTTACTGGAATTTAAAAACGATGTATCTCAATGTTTTTGCGGCCGAGTGACCGTGCCCTGGTGTTTGACATTCATTCCCATTTCTTGCATGGGACCTAAGCATGCACCCAAGGACACGGATTTAATTTTTCAACAAATTTATATGCATTAGAGCATATGCATGTAGTTCAAATTTTAATTATGCACATAAATGCATTGAAAACTCAATTAATTCATAAAAATGTCCAAATGAACCCCGAAAAATCCCAGAAATCGACACAACACTACTGTTGTTCTATGTTGACAAGCAAAAAAAAATTGAAAGCAATAAGAGGGAATGGATATTGTTTCGTCCCCAAAGGTGGGGCGTTTGCTACCGAAACCATCCGGCTTGTTGTGAGAAGCTCTGGTTTGTGAGAACCATATACCCAAACCTGCCCAAAATGGGACAAAAAAATTACCATGGCATGTTGATGCCATTCCATATAAGCATGCCAAGTTTCATGAATTTCAGACGAGTTTTGGGTTTACTAGAATTCAAAAACAAAGTATCCCAACATTTTGTCGGCAATCAACGTTGCCCTAGTGTTTGAAATTCATTCTAATTTCTTGCATGGGACCTAAGCATGCACCCAAGGACACATATTTTAATTTCCAACCAATTTATATGCATTAGAGCATGTGCATGTAGTTCAAATTTGAATTATGCACATACATGCACCGAAAACTCAATTAATGCATAGAATGTCCAAACGAACCCCAAAAAATCCCAAAAGTTGACACAACACTCATCTTGTTCTATGTTGACACGAGAAAAAATTTGAAAGAAATAAGAGGCAATGGATATCATTTCTTCCCGAAAGGTGGGATGTTCCCTACCGAAACCATCACGCTTGTTGTGAGAAGCTGTGGTTTGTGAGAAGCATATCCCCAAACCTGCCCCAAATGGGACAAAAAATTTACCACGTCATGTTGATGCCGCTCCATGATAGCATGCCAAGTTTCATGAATTTGGAGCGAGTTTTGGATTTACTGGAATTTAAAAACAATGTATCTGAATGTTTTCGCGGCCGAGTGACCATGCCCTGGTGTTTGACATTCATTCCCATTTCTTGTATGGGACCTAAGCATGCACCCAAGGACACAGATTTAATTTTTCAACTAATTTATATGCATTAGAGCATATGCATGTAGTTCAAATTTTAATTATGCACATAAATGCATTGAAAACTCAATTAATTCAGAAAAATGTCCAAACGAACCCTAAAAAATCCCAAAAATCAACACAACGCTCCTGTTGTTCTATGTTGACACGCAAAAAAATTTGAAAGCAATAAGAGGCAATGGATATTGTTTCGTCCCCAAAGGTGGGACGTTCCCTACCGAAACCATCCGGCTTGTTGTGAGAAGGTCTGGTTTGTGAGAAGCATATCCCCAAACCTACCCCAAATGGGACAAATAATTACCACGGCATGTTGATGCCGCTCCATGATGGCATGCCAAGTTTCATGAATTTCAGACGAGCTTTGGATTTACTAGAATTTAAAAACCAGGTATCTCAATGTTTGCGGCCGGGTGACCGTGGCAGGGTGTTTGACATTATATTCATTCCCTTTTCTTGCATGGGACCTAAGCATGCAACCAAGGACATAGATTTGAATTTTCAACCAATTTATATGCATTAGAGCGTGTGCATGTAGTTCAAATTTGAATTATGCACACAAATGCATTGAGAATTCACTTAAAGCATAAAAATGTCCAAACGAACCCCGAAAAATCACGTAAAATAACACAACACTCCTATTGTCCTATGTTGACACAAGAAACAAATTTGAAAGCAATAAGAGGCAATGGATATCGTTTCGTCCCCAAAGGTGGGGCGTTCCCTACCGAAACCATCATGCTTCTTGTGAGAAGCTCTGGTTTGTGAGAAGCATATACCCAAACCAGCCCCAAATGGGACAAAAAGGTTACCACGGCATGTTGATGCCGCTCCATGATAGGATGCCAAGTTTCATGAATTTCAGACGAGTTTTGGATTTACTAGAATTTAAAAACAAGGTATCTCAATGTTTGCGGCCGAGTGATGGTGGCAGGGTGTTTGACATTCATCCCATTTCTTGCATGGGACCTAAGCATGCACCCAAGGACAAAGATTTGATTTTTCAAACATTTTATATGCACTAGAGCATGTGCATGTAGTTCAAATTTGAATTATGCACATAAATGCATTGAAAACTCAGTTAATGCATAAAAATGTCCAAACGAACCCTGAATAATTCCAATTCTTTTATGACACACATATAGTTGCATGTTCACTGGAGCATTTGCATGGGACCTAAGCATGCACCCAAGGACAAAGATTTGATTTTTCAAACATTTTATATGCACTGGAGCATGTGCATGTAGTTCAAATTTGAATTATGCACATAAATGCATTGAAAACTCAGTTAATGCATAAAAATGTCCAAACGAACCCTGAATAATTCCAATTCTTTTATGACACACATATAGTTGCATGTTCACTGGAGATAAAAGGTCTAGAAATTCAAACATCATACATGGCCGCTCTGACCTCATTATGTAATTCAAATCAAGACGAAAAATCAAGTAGATCCCACACAGTTTATTATAACCAACCGTGTGAGATGCAGCACAAAATATCTTGGAGCACCGTCAGAGTATAGTACGCATACGGCTTACGCGAGAAGGTGCGACAGCTACAGTCCTTGGCCCGTTCTGAATAAGGGACCGTGTTTGATGACACTTTGGGTGCCAGTTTTTTCGCTGAAGCGATTCCAAATTTTCGGCTTCCGCGGAAATATCTTCCTCCCCACCCCTCCCCCTTACCAAAAGCCACATTTCCCATGTTTCCGCCTTCCTTTCCAAGTTGAAACCTTCACTCCTTGCTTGCAGCCCTGCCTCCTCGCCGGCGGCCCTCCTTCACGCTACTTGGCCTTGCCTATCCAGGCAGGAAATCCACACCGACCCCCATCGTCCCCCTCCTTCCACATCTCACATGCCCCGACCGCCGGCGCGAGCACGACACCTTCCACCCAAATCACCGACCCCTCCACCAAATAAGCGCCGGCCTAAGCCATGGTGCACGCAGTATAGCCAGGATCTCAAGGAGCATTTGGTAGCGGAGAAGCAAATGGCGGCCGCACGCGCGGATGAGGTCACGATGGCTGCCATTCATGCCGACCCCAGATCTTGGAGGGGCACCTAACCGTTGAGGCCACCGTTAACGTCTCGCACCCCGACGCTGCGACGTGGTTGGCTGCTTTAAACGATAGTTCGTGGCGTTTTCTTGAGGCCACCATTGGTGCCTTCGACGAAGACTATGAGGTGTTTTCTGAGCGCGCATGTGCTTAACTCATCTCGAGAGCCAGCAGGTTGGTGCGCGGAGTGGCTCAGGCAACTCACCACTACAACGAGGGCACCCATGATGCGGAGGCCTCGCCCTCTTCCATGTCCAAGGAGCCAATCATCATCGATATCTCCGACAATGGGGAGTAGCTTGTCTTATTAGCTCACTATAAGGACCCATGTTCAGTTTGCTATTCCCCATGGTAAAAGTATTCTATTAGGAGTATGTTATATTTTGCAATGTGGTGCTCAGTTAATGTTTCGTTCATTTGTTGTGGTGTTTAGTTAACTGCTTGGTTCAATTATGTAATGCGATGTTCAATTGTTGTGGCTGCATTCTGTTATTGTATACCATGTGAGGAATAAATCAAATTTGGCTGCACTTAATACATGAGAAACATATGCAGGTGCTATATTTCCTAGTTTTTAATCATGCTTGGTTTGGATAAATGGGGTTTCCATGTGGCTTTAATTAATCTGATAAATCTGCAATGTGCTTATTTATCATCAACATATTTTACTGATAGCATGCGAACCCTTACTTAACCTGATGACTAACTACCTTATATGTGTTGCAGGGAAACATTGGGAAGCACTGAGGTTTACAAGATGGTACTAACTATTATACCTTGCCATTTTTTATTCCTTTGCCCCATTTCCAATATAGAGAAGATATTTATGCACATCCTTGTTTTCAGGCTTCACTGATGCTTACCTCTCAAACCACCTCTGTGGTCAAGAAGCGAGGAAAGTTTTCATACAACACCCACGGTTTAATATTGAAGTGTTCCTGAAGAGGTCGAAAGATGGACGGTCAATCATCCACGGGCACTGGCCTAAAGTTGCATAGACCTTCGACATGAATGAAGTCTCAATATTCACCTTCCACTTCAGCAGTTTTCCAGATGAGACGCATCTCTCTATATACTGTCTATGATGCTAATTTTGAAAGGTTCTAGATGTTGCATGTGAAACTTGCTGCTGGTGAAGTTGTGTAATGAGCTAGCTGAGTGCTGAAGCTATACCATGTTGTACTCCGATGTATTTCAATTATGAAATCCAGCTTCCTTAATATGGAAATGGAATATATTATGTGCTTAATATGAATGTCAATTAGATTAGTAAATGGATTATTAATAATAGGGCAATTAGCCTGCTAATTGGCCAATTAGCTTGCTAATTGGGTTTTCGTATTGCAAATGGTTATTGAGAAAACACCGTGGGCGATGACCTCAGGAAACGCACACAGTTTCTAGGAATAAACCGTGTTGGATCAATGAACAATCACACATGACATTCTGTTCAAAATTGTTTGCGTTATAATGACCCACAAGTATAGGGGATCTATCATAGTCGTTTCGATAAGTAAGAGTGTCGAACCCAACGAGGTGCAGAAGGAAATGATAAACAATTTTCAGTAAGGTACTCTCTGTAAGCACTGAAATTATCGGTAACAGATAGTTTTGTGATAAGGTAATTTGTAACGAGTAACAAGTAACAAAATTAAACAAGGTGCAGCAAGGTGGCCCATGTAATGCCCCAAGACCATTGCGCCAGGTGTCTTCTAGTTATTCACTGTTGTTGCCTTGTCATTTGTTTGCATGTCATGCATTTCATATCATGTCATCATGTGCATAGCATTTGCATACGTGTTCGTCTCATGCATCCGAGCTTTTTCCCCGTTGTCCGTTTTGCAATCCGGCGCTCCTACGTCCTCCGGCGCCCTCCTTTTGCCTCTTTTCGTGAGTGGGTGTTAAGATTTCTCGAAATGGACCGACATTTGCCAAGCGGCCTTGGTACACCACCGGTAGACCGCCTGTCAAGTTTCGTGCCATTTGGAGTCTGTTTGATACTCCAACGGCTAACCGGGGAACCGTAAAGGCCTCATGTGTGTTGCAGCCCAACACACCTCCAAAGTGGCCCAAAACGCATCCAAACCCCCTCCATCCTCTTAGTCGTTCGATCATGATTGCGTGGCCGAAAACCACACCTCATTTGGACTCTCCTAGCTCCCTCTACCTATATATATGTGATCTCCTCCTATTTTTCGCGCAGTACAAACCCTAGCCTCGCTCCTCTCGCGCTGCCGGACAAAAATCCCCGCCGACGGACATGTCCGCTGGCCACCTCACTCCGACCAATGAGGGGACGCCACATCATCACGCCACCACCCTCGCCCACTCACATCGCGCCACGTCAGCTCGCCCGCGCCTCCTCTCCCGACCGCGCCCGTCGCGGCCCGCCGGGGCCCGGGTCGGGCCCTCCCGGCCCATCTCGCCGCCGCCGCACTCCGCAGGCGCCCCACCCCGAGCGCCGCTCAGCGCCCCGCAGCTCGCCGCCCCGCCGCCGTTCGCCGCTCTAGCCGGCCGCCACGCCGCCGCAAGCGCCACGCCCGAGGTCGCCGCTCCGCGGGCCGGCCACCGGAGTCGTTCTCGCGCCGCCCCGAGCTCCGGCGCCCTTCTCTCCGTCCCGGCGACGTTTTTCCTCCAACTTCGGCGAGATCTCCGTTCATCCTCGATCTGCGTGCCAAGTCAACCGTAGATCTCAGATCTGGAGGTCCAAATCTTCTCTAAGTCCTTTTCTGCTATATTTTTAGCCCCTGTTCATCATGCCATAACTTTGTGGTCGGTGGTCCGTTTTGTGCATATGAGATATCAAAATGTTCATCATGATGTGCTCTTCATTCTGTTCCATTGTGCTATGCTTGTTTGAGTCCATCTTGATGCCCAAATTGTTAATGCAAGAGTACTATAAAATGTTAGTTCCTGTTTCTTAGCAGAGTATGAGCATTTGTCTTTTTTGCCATGATTATTGTGTGCTGCATATGGCTATGAGCTCTACATGTGTTTTGGGCTATGCCATGCCATCTTTACAGGGGTGTATGCCATGTATTTTTGTGATCAATGTGGTGACTAGCACAAGCATGCAAAGTAGCTCTCGTCATATTGCTGATTTCAGAGACTTCGAATTTTCACTGTCATTTTCCTGCCGTTATTTTTATGCCATGTATTCATGTTGCTACAGAGATCCATGCTTCTTTTGAGTATGTTCAGTAAGGATGTTTTGGACATATGGTTGTGCTCTATCCATACATTTCCCTATTTGCATTTATAGAGTACCCTAGCATGACTCAATCTTTCTCTACTTTTCCTATAAATTGTTCCTAGCACATTGTTTACGTGTTAATCAATTTTGCCAAGGTTGTTGTAGTTGATCCATGCACGCTATGAGATTGTTCTTGCCATGGTTAGCTTCTTGATCATGTCTTCTTGCTGGTAGTATGCTTAGTGTGTCATGCAATTCCTTGTGTTGAGTGCATCGAGCTCGCAAACATGCCTTCATAACTTTGTTTTTGCCATGTCCAGTTTTCTGCTAAGTCTGAATCTGTTAACGGAACATGCTATGTTTACATGGGTGCCGTCATATTTTCTGTGCCCTTTTGGCTTATGGTCACTAAGGGACTTTTCTTATATGCTTTGAGTAGATTCATGCCATGCCTTTGTTTGCTATGTTCTATTCCTTTAGCATGTTGTTATCTTGCTCTAAACATTGCTTCCTCGTGTTAAATCCTGACATGTTAGTATTTTCACTAAGCCTGGGATGCTGATATCTTTTGCACTTTTTCCATGCTTGTTTGCACCTTCTCTTGTGTGATTTAGCCGTAGCTCAGTGTTCATATTTTGTCAAGCATCTTGAGTAGATCGCTGCCATGTGCTTTGGTGTTATGTTAGAGTGCAATAGCTTAGTTGCTTGTTACATTTTAGATGGCATCGTGCTGTTAATCGCAGAATTGTGCCATTCTTGTTTTGCTTGCCATTTGCAAACCGTGCATCCGATTCTATTGATCTTTATATCGATTTCGAACGAAATCAACTCATCTTTCCAGTGGCGCGCTTGGTTTGCCAAGTTGATGCCTGGTTCAATCTTTTCCTTCCGGAGCTCGCATATGCATTACATATCACATCCCGCATATCATGCCATGTTTTGCATCATGTTGCTTGCGCATTGCACCGTGGTTGATTGAGGTTTCCTTTGTGTGTGTTCTTGCCTTGGGTAGAGCCAGGATATGAGTTCACGATTGAGGAGCCTGTTGAGTACGTTTTCGAGGATCAAGGTTTCGTCAACTCTGTGAACTTTGCAGGCAAGATGATCATACCCTCAAAATCACTTCTATCTTTGCTTGCTAGTTGTTCGCTCTATTGCTATGTCGCAATACCTACCACTTGCTATATCATGCCTCCCATATTGCTATGCCAAGCCTCTAACCCACCTTTCCTAGCAACCCGTTGTTTGGCTATGTTACTGCTTTGCTCAGCCCCTCTTATAGCGTTGCTAGTTGCAGGTGAAGATGGAGTTTGTTCCTTGTTGGAACATGGATATTGTTGGGATATCACAATATCTCTTATTTAAATTAATGCATCTATACACTTGGTAAAGGGTGGAAGGCTCGGCCTTATGCCTGGTGTTTTTTTCCACTCTTGCCGCCCTAGTTTCCGTCATGCCGGTGTTATGTTCCCTGATTTTGCATTCCTTACACGGTTGGGTGTTATGGGAACCCCTTGACAGTTCGCTTTGAATAAAAATCCTCCAGCAAGACCCAACCTTGGTTTTACATTTGCCTAACAACATATTACCCTTCCCTTGGGTCGACCAACACAAGGGTCATCTTTATTTTAACCCCCCCCCCCCGGGCCAGTGCTTCTCTAAGTGTTGGTCTGAACTGGGCGATGTCCGGCGCCCCCTGGGTAACCAGGGTTTATGCCAACCCGACGTCTTGCCCATCCGGTGTGCCCTGAGAACGAGATATGTGCAGCTCCTATCGGGATTTGTCGGCACATTCGGGTGGCTTTGCTGGTCTTGTTTTACTATTGTTCAAATGTCTTGTAACCGGGATTCCGAGTCTGATTGGGTCTTCCTGGGAGAAGGAATATCCTTCGTTGACTGTGAGAGCTTGTGATGGGCTAAGTTGGGACACCCTGCAGGGTTTGAACTTTCGAAAGCCGTGCCCGCGGTTATGGGTAGATGGGAATTTGTTAATATCCGGTTGTAGAGAACTTGACACTTAACTTAATTAAAATGCATCAACCGCGTGTGTAGCCGTGATGGTCTCTTCTCGGCGGAGTCCGAGAAGTGAACACGGTTCTTGTGGTATGCTTGAACATAAGTAGTTTCAGGATCACTTCTTGATCACTTCTAGTTCACGACCGTGTTTTGCTTCTCTTCTCGCTCTCATTTGCGTAAGTCTGCCACCATATATGCTTAGTGCTTGCTGCAGCTCCACCTCACTAACTTTTCCCTACCCATAAGCTTAAATAGTCTTGATCACGAGGGTGTGAGATTGCTGAGTCCCCGTGACTCACATATTACTTCCAAACCAGTTTCAGGTGCCGATGATACCAGTGCAGGTGACGCAACCCAACTTAGATGGGAGCTCAATGAAGATCGTGTTCGTTGTGTTGTTTCGTTTTCCAGTTGTTCAGTAGTGGAGCCCTGTTGGGGCGATCAGGGATCTATGCATTAGGGGTTGTCTTTCTTTATTTGGTTCCGAAGTCGGACCCTAATTGTAACCTAGATGATGTAATGCTATATTTATGTATTGTGTGAAGTGGCGATTGTAAGCCAACTCTTTATCCCTTTCTTATTCAGTACATGGAATGTGTAAAGATTACCCCTCTTGTGACATGCCTACTATGCGGCTATGCCTCTCAGTCGTGCTCCGACACGTGGGAGATATAGCCGCATCGTGGGTGTTACAGCCCAATCCTTTTTGTAGCAAAGGACAAGCCTGGACAAACTCTTATATAAAGGAAAACGCTTGCAAGGACACATGGGAATTAACGTCAAGCTAGTTTTCATCATAATCATATGATTCACGTTCGTTACTTCGATAATTTGATATGTGGGTGGACCGGTGCTTGGGTACTACCCTTCCTTGGACAAGCATCCCACTTATGATTAACCCCTCTTGCAAGCATCCGCAACTACAAAAGAAGTATTAAGGTAAACCTAACTGTCGGTGTCAAAACCGGCGGATCTCAGGTAGGGGGTCCCTTACTGTGCATCCAAGGCGGATGGTAACAGGAGGCGGGGGACACAATATTTACCCAGGTTCGGTCCCTCTTGATGATATGAGTATTACAAGAGTTGATCTACCACGAGATCGGAGCGGCTAAACCCTAGAAGCTAGCCTATGGTATGATTGTCGTTGTCCTACGGACTAAACCCTTCGGTTTATATAGACACCGGAGGGGGCTAGGGTTACACAGAATCGGTTACAAGGGAGGAGATCTACATATCCGAATTGCCAAGCTTGCCTTCCACGCAAAGGAGAGTCCCACCCGGACATGGGATGAAATCTTCAATCTTGTATCTTCATAGTCCAACAGTCCGGCCAAAGGATATAGTCCGGCTGTCCGAGGACCCCCTAATCCAGGACTCCTTGAGTAGCCCCTGAACCAGGCTTCAATGACGACGAATCTGGCACGCAGATTGTCTTCGGCATTGCAAGGCGGGTTCCTCCTCCGAATACTCCATAGAAGATTTTGAACACAAGGATATTGTCCGGCTCTGCAAAACAAATTCCACATACCACCGTAGAGAGTATAATATTTCCACAAATCTAATCTGCTGACAATTTTTCATAACGTGACATCACGCCATGGCCCGGTCATTATCTGAACCGTTTTTCTCAACCAGCTACTGCACATGTTGCGAGGCGGTTTTATTGGCACGTCTTGTCAAAGCAGAGATCGTGTCCCCTTATCACGGGGTTCTCATCAATATGGGTGTGGGTAACTGAAGGAAATATGCCCTAGAGGCAATAATAAAGTTATTATTTATTTCCTTATATCATGATAAATGTTTATTATTCATGCTAGAATTGTATTAACCGGAAACATAATACATGTGTGAATACATAGACCAACAGAATGTCACTAGTATGCCTCTACTTGACTAGCTCGTTAATCAAAGATGGTTATGTTTCCTAACCATGAACAAAGAGTTGTTATTTGATTAACGAGGTCACATCATTAGTAGAATGATCTGATTGACATGACCCAATCCATTAGCTTAGCACCCGATCGTTTAGTATGTTGCTATTGCTTTCTTCATGACTTATACATGTTCCTATAACTATGAGATTATGCAACTCCCGTTTACCGGAGGAACACTTTGGGTACTACCAAACGTCACAACGTAACTGGGTGATTATAAAGGAGTATTACAGGTGTCTCCAATGGTAGATGTTGGGTTGGCGTATTTCGAGATTAGGGTTTGTCACTCCGATTGTCGGAGAGGTATCTCTGGGCCCTCTCGGTAATGCACGTCACATAAGCCTTGCAAGCACTGCAACTAATATGTTAGTTGTGAGATGATGTATTACGGAACGAGTAAAGAGACTTGCCGGTAACGAGATTGAACTAGGTATTGGATACCGACGATCGAATCTCGGGCAAGTAACATACCGATGACAAAGGGAACAACGTATGTTGTTATGCGGTCTGACCGATAAAGATCTTCGTAGAATATGTAGGAGCCAATATGGGCATCCAGGTCCCGCTATTGGTTATTGACCGGAGACGTGTCTCGGTCATGTCTACATTGTTCTCGAACCGTAGGGTCCGCACGCTTAACGTTACGATGACAGTTATTATGAGTTTATGCATTTTGATGTACCGAAGGTTGTTCGGAGTCCCGGATGAGATCACGGACATGACGAGGAGTCTCGAAATGGTCGAGACGTAAAGATTGATATATTGGAAGCCTATGTTTGGGCACCGGAAGCGTTCCGGGTGAAATCGGGATTTTACCGGAATACCGGGAGGGTTACCGGAACCCCCCGAGAGGCAAATGGGCCTATTGGGCCTTAGTGGAAAAGAGAGAAGAGGCAGCCCACACCTAGCCGGCGCCCCCCCCCCCTTTCCCAAGTCCTAATAGGACTAGGAGAGGTGGGCCGGCCCCCTCTTTCTCTTTCCCCCCCTTGAGTCCTAATTGGAATAGGATTGGGGGGGGGGAGTCCTACTCCCGGTGGGAGTAGGACTCCTCCTGCGCCCTCTCCTCCTAGCCGGCCGAACCCCCTGCCCCTGGCCTTTATATACGGGGGCAGGGGGCACCCCAAGACACACAAGTTGATCCTTGAGATCGTTCCTTAGCCGTGTGCGGTGCCCCCTGCCACCAAATTCCACCTCGATCGTACCGTTGTAGTGCTTAGGCGAAGCCCTGCGTCGGTAGTACATCAAGATCGTCACCACGCCGTCGTGCTGACGGAACTCTTCCTCGACGCTTTGCTGGATCGGAGCCCGAGGAACGTCATCGAGCTGAACGTGTGCTAAGAACTCGGAGGTGCCGGAGTAACGGTGCTTGGATCGGTCGGATCGGGAAGAGGACGTACGACTACTTCCTCTACGTTGTGTGATCGCTTCCGCAGTCGGTCTGCGTTGGTACGTAGACAACACTCTCCCCTCTCGTTGCTGTGCATCACCATGATCTTGCGTGTGCGTAGGAAAATTTTCGAAATTACTGCGTTCCCCAACAGTGGCATCCGAGCCTAGGTTTTATGGTTTGATGTAATCTGCACGAGTAGAACACAAGTGAGTTGTGGGCGATACAAGTCATACTGCCTACCAGCATGTCATACTTTGGTTCGGCGGTATTGTTGGGTGAGACGATCCGGACCAACCTTACGCATACTCTTATGCGAGACCGGTTCCCTCGACGTGCTTTGCACACAGATGGCTTGCGGAAGACTGTCTCTCCAACTTTAGTTGAACCAAGTGTGACTACGCCCGGTCCTTGAGAAGGTTAAAACGGAGTCTATTTGACGAACTATCGTTGTGGTTTTGATGCGTAGGTGAGATGAGTTCTTACTTAAGCCCGTAGCAGCCACGGAAAACTTGCAACAACAAAGTAGAGGACGTCTAACTTGTTTTTGCAGGGTATGTTGTGATGTGATATGGTCAAGGCATGATGCTGATTTTATTGTATGAGATGATCATGTTTTGTAACTAAGTTATCGGCAACTGGCAGGAGCCATAGGGTTGTCGCTTTATTGTATGCAATGCCAACGCGATGTAATGCTTTACTAGATTACTAAACGGTAGTAATAGTCGTGGAAGCATAAGATTGACGAGACGACAACGATGCTACGATGGAGATCAAGGTGTCACGCCGGTGACGATGGTGATCATGACGATGCTTCGAAGATGGAGATCACAAGCACAAGATGATGATGGCCATATCATATCACTTATATTGATTGCATGTGATGTTTATCCTTTTATGCATCTTATCTTGCTTTGATTGACGGTAGCATTATAAGATGATCTCTCACTAAATTATCAAGAAGTGTTCTCCCTGAGTATGCACCGTTGCAAAAGTTCTTCGTGCTGAGACACCACGTGATGATCGGGTGTGATAGGCTCTACGTTCAAATACAACGGGTGCAAAACAGTTGCACACGCGGAATACTCAGGTTATACTTGACGAGCCAAGCATATACAGATATGGCCTCGAAACACGGAGACCGAAAGGTCGAGCGTGAATCATATAGTAGATATGATCAACATATTGATGTTCACCATTGAAAACTACTCCATCTCACGTGATGATCGGTTATGGTTTAGTTGATTTGGATCACGTGATCACTTAGAAGATTAGAGGGATGTCTATCTAAGTGGGAGTTCTTAAATATATTAACTGAACTTAAAATTATCATGAACTTAGTACCTGATAGTATCTTGCTTGTTTATGTTGATTGTAGATAGATGGCTCGTGCTGTTGTTCCGTTGAATTTTAATGCGTTCCTTGAGAAAGCAAAGTTGAAAGATGATGGTAGCAATTACACGGACTGGGTCCGTAACCTGAGGATTATCCTCATTGCTGCACAGAAGAATTACGTCCTGGAAGCACCGCTGAGTGCCAGGCCTGCTGCAAGAGCAACACCAGAAGTTATGAACGTCTGGCAGAGCAAAGCTGATGACTACTCAATAGTTCAGTGTGCCATGATTTACGGCTTAGAACCGGGACTTCAACGACGTTTTGAACGTCATGGAGCATATGAGATGTTCCAGGAGTTGAAGTTAATATTTCAAGCAAATGCCCGGATTGAGAGATATGAAGTCTCCAATAAGTTCTATAGCTGCAAGATGGAGGAGAACAGTTCTGTCAGTGAGCATATACTCAAAATGTCTGGGTATAATAATCACTTGATTCAATTGGGAGTTACACTTCCGGATGATTGCGTCATCGACAGAATTCTCCAATCACTGCCACCAAGCTACAAGAGCTTTGTGATGAACTATAATATGCAAGGGATGAACAAGACTATTCCCGAGCTCTTCGCAATGCTGAAAGCTGCGGAGGTAGAAATCAAGAAGGAGCATCAAGTGTTGATGGTTAACAAAACCACTAGTTTCAAGAAAAAGGGCAAAGGGAAGACAAAAGGGAACTTCAAAAAGAACGGCAAGCAAGTTGCTGCTCAAGAGAAGAAACCCAAGTCTGGACCTAAGCCTGAAACTGAGTGCTTCTACTGCAAGCAGACTGGTCACTGGAAGCGGAACTGCCCCAAGTATTTGGCGGATAAGAAGGATGGTAAGGTGAACAAAGGTATATGTGATATACATGTTGTTGATGTGTACCTTACTAATGCTCGCAGTAGCACCTGGGTATTTGATACTGGTTCTGTTGCTAATATTTGCAATTCGAAACAGGGACTACAGAATAAGCGGACACTAGCAAAGGACGAGGTGACGATGCGCGTGGGAAACGGTTCCAAAGTCGATGTGATCGCGGTCGGCACGCTACCTCTACATCTACCTTCGGGATTAATATTAGACCTAAATAATTGTTATTTGGTGCCAGCGTTGAGCATGAACATTATATCTGGATCTTGTTTGATGCGAGACGGTTATTCATTTAAATCAGAGAATAATGGTTGTTCTATTTATATGAGTAATATCTTTTATGGTCATGCACCCTTGAAAAGTGGTCTATTCTTATTGAATCTCGATAGTAGTAATACACATATTCATAATGTTGAAACCAAAAGATGCAGAGTTGATAATGATAGTGCAACTTATTTGTGGCACTGCCGTTTAGTTCATATCGGTGTAAAACGCATCAAGAAACTCCATACTGATGGGCTTTTGGAGCCACTTGATTATGAATCACTTGGTACTTGCGAACCGTGCCTCATGGGCAAGATGACTAAAACACCGTTCTCCGGTACTATGGAGAGAGCAACAGATTTATTGGAAATCATACATACCGATGTATGTGGTCCGATGAATATTGAGGCTCGTGGCGGATATCGTTATTTTCTCACCTTCACAGATGATTTAAGCAGATATGGGTATATCTACTTAATGAAACATAAGTCTGAAACATTTGAAAAGTTCAAGGAATTTCAGAGTGAAGTTGAAAATCATCGTAACAAGAAAATAAAGTTTCTACGATCTGATCGTGGAGGAGAATATTTGAGTTACGAGTTTGGTGTACATTTGAAAAATTGTGGAATAGTTTCGCAACTCACGCCACCCGGAACACCACAACGTAATGGTGTGTCCGAACGTCGTAATCGTACTCTACTAGATATGGTGCGATCTATGATGTCTCTTACTGATTTACCGCTATCATTTTGGGGTTATGCTTTAGAGACGGCCGCATTCACGTTAAATAGGGCACCATCTAAATCCGTTGAGACGACGCCTTATGAACTGTGGTTTGGCAAGAAACCAAAGTTGTCGTTTCTTAAAGTTTGGGGCTGCGATGCTTATGTAAAAAAAGCTTCAACCTGATAAGCTCGAACCCAAATCGGAGAAGTGTGTCTTCATAGGATATCCAAAGGAAACTATTGGATACACCTTCTATCACAGATCCGAAGGCAAGACTTTTTTTGCTAAATTCGGAAACTTTCTTGAGAAGGAGTTTCTCTCGAAAGAAGTGAGTGGGAGGAAAGTAGAACTTGACGAGGTAACTGTACCTACTCCATTATTGGGAAATAGTACATCACATAAAACTGTTTCTGTGAGAACTACACCAATAAGAGAGGAAGTTAATGATGATGATCATGAAACTTTAGATCAAGATACTACTATACCCCGTAGATCAACCAGAGTAAGATCCGCACCAGAGTGGTACGGTAATCCTATTCTGGAAGTCATGCTACTAGATCATGATGAACCTACGAACTATGAAGAAGCGATGGTGAGCCCAGATTCCGCAAAGTGGCTTGAAGCCATGAAATCTAAGATGGGATCCATGTATGAGAACAAAGTATGGACTTTGGTTGACTTGCCCGATGATCGGCAAGCAATTGAGAATAAATGGATCTTTAAGAAAAAGACTGACGCTGATGGTAATGTTACTATCTACAAAGCTCGACTTGTCGCAAAAGGTTTTCGACAAGTTCAAGGAGTTGACTACGATGAGACTTTCTCACCCGTAGCGATGCTCAAGTCTGTCAGAATCATGTTAGCAATTGCCGCATTTTATAATTATGAAATTTGGCAAATGGATGTAAAAACCGCATTCCTGAATGGATTTCTGGAAGAAGAGTTGTATATGATGCAACCCGAAGGTTTTGTCGATCCAAAAGGAGCTAACAAAGTGTGCAAACTCCAGCGATCCATTTATGGACTGGTGCAAGCATCTCGGAGTTGGAATAAATGCTTTGATAGTGTGATCAAAGCATTTGGGTTTATACAGACTTTTGGAGAAGCCTGTATTTACAAGAAAGTGAGTGGGAGCTCTGTAGCATTTCTGATATTATATGTGGATGACATATTACTCATTGGAAATGATATAGAATTTCTGGATAGCATAAAAGGATACTTGAATAAAAGTTTTTCGATGAAAGACCTCGGGGAAGCTGCTTACATATTAGGCATAAAGATCTATAGAGATAGATCAAAACGCTTAATTGGACTTTCACAAAGCACATACCTTGACAAGATTTTGAAGAAGTTCAAAATGGATCAAGCAAAGAAAGGGTTCTTGCCTGTGTTACAAGGTGTGAAATTGAGCCAGACTCAATGCCCGACCAATGCAGAAGATAGAGAGAAAATGAAAGATGTTCCCTATGCTTCAGCCATAGGCTCTATCATGTATGCAATGCTGTGTACCAGACCTGATGTGTGCCTTGCTGTAAGTATAGCAGGGAGGTACCAAAGTAATCCAGGAGTGGATCACTGGACAGCAGTCAAGAACATCCTGAAGTACCTGAAAAGGACTAAGGATATGTTTCTCGTATATGGAGGTGACAAAGAGCTCACCGTAAGAGGTTACGTTGATGCAAGCTTTGACACTGATCCGGACGATTCTAAATCGCAAACCGGATACGTGTTTACTTTAAACGGTGGAGCTGTCAGTTGGTGCAGTTCTAAACAAAGCGTCGTAGCGGGATCTACATGTGAAGCGGAGTACATAGCTGCTTCGGAAGCAGTGAACGAAGGAGTCTGGATGAAGGAGTTCATATCCGATCTAGGTGTCATACCTAGTGCATCGGGTCCAATGAAAATCTTATGTGACAATACTGGTGCAATTGCCTTGGCAAAGGAATCCAGATTTCACAAAAGAACCAAACACATCAAGAGACGCTTCAACTCCATCCGGGATTTAGTCCAGGTGGGAGACATAGAGATTTGCAAGATACATACGGATCTGAATGTTGCAGACCCGTTGACTAAGCCTCTTCCACGAGCAAAACATGATCAGCACCAAGGCTCCATGGGTGTTAGAATCATTACCATGTAATCTAGATTATTGACTCTAGTGCAAGTGGGAGACTGAAGGAAATATGCCCTAGAGGCAATAATAAAGTTATTATTTATTTCCTTATATCATGATAAATGTTTATTATTCATGCTAGAATTGTATTAACCGGAAACATAATACATGTGTGAATACATAGACCAACAGAATGTCACTAGTATGCCTCTACTTGACTAGCTCGTTAATCAAAGATGGTTATGTTTCCTAACCATGAACAAAGAGTTGTTATTTGATTAACGAGGTCACATCATTAGTAGAATGATCTGATTGACATGACCCAATCCATTAGCTTAGCACCCGATCGTTTAGTATGTTGCTATTGCTTTCTTCATGACTTATACATGTTCCTATAACTATGAGATTATGCAACTCCCGTTTACCGGAGGAACACTTTGGGTACTACCAAACGTCACAACGTAACTGGGTGATTATAAAGGAGTATTACAGGTGTCTCCAATGGTAGATGTTGGGTTGGCGTATTTCGAGATTAGGGTTTGTCACTCCGATTGTCGGAGAGGTATCTCTGGGCCCTCTCGGTAATGCACGTCACATAAGCCTTGCAAGCACTGCAACTAATATGTTAGTTGTGAGATGATGTATTACGGAATGAGTAAAGAGACTTGCCGGTAACGAGATTGAACTAGGTATTGGATACCGACGATCGAATCTCGGGCAAGTAACATACCGATGACAAAGGGAACAACGTATGTTGTTATGCGGTCTGACCGATAAAGATCTTCGTAGAATATGTAGGAGCCAATATGGGCATCCAGGTCCCGCTATTGGTTATTGACCGGAGACGTGTCTCGGTCATGTCTACATTGTTCTCGAACCGTAGGGTCCGCACGCTTAATGTTACGATGACAGTTATTATGAGTTTATGCATTTTGATGTACCGAAGGTTGTTCGGAGTCCCGGATGAGATCACGGACATGACGAGGAGTCTCGAAATGGTCGAGACGTAAAGATTGATATATTGGAAGCCTATGTTTGGGCACCGGAAGCGTTCCGGGTGAAATCGGGATTTTACCGGAATACCGGGAGGGTTACCGGAACCCCCCGAGAGGCAAATGGGCCTATTGGGCCTTAGTGGAAAAGAGAGAAGAGGCAGCCCACACCTAGCCGGCGCCCCCCCCCCTTTCCCAAGTCCTAATAGGACTAGGAGAGGTGGGCCGGCCCCCTCTTTCTCTTTCCCCCCCTTGAGTCCTAATTGGAATAGGATTGGGGGGGGAGTCCTACTCCCGGTGGGAGTAGGACTCCTCCTGCGCCCTCTCCTCCTAGCCGGCCGAACCCCCTGCCCCTGGCCTTTATATACGGGGGCAGGGGGCACCCCAAGACACACAAGTTGATCCTTGAGATCGTTCCTTAGCCGTGTGCGGTGCCCCCTGCCACCAAATTCCACCTTGATCGTACCGTTGTAGTGCTTAGGCGAAGCCCTGCGTCGGTAGTACATCAAGATCGTCACCACGCCGTCGTGCTGACGGAACTCTTCCTCGAAGCTTTGCTGGATCGGAGCCCGAGGAACGTCATCGAGCTGAACGTGTGCTAAGAACTCGGAGGTGCCAGAGTAACGGTGCTTGGATCGGTCGGATCGGGAAGAGGACGTACGACTACTTCCTCTACGTTGTGTGATCGCTTCCGTAGTCGGTCTACGTTGGTACGTAGACAACACTCTCCCCTCTCGTTGCTGTGCATCACCATGATCTTGCGTGTGCGTAGGAAAATTTTCGAAATTACTGCGTTCCCCAACAGTAACCCAATCGTGCTCGTTAGTACGACTCCTTGATTTTAGGCAAGTTCCAAACAGCCACGCGGAGGACGCTTGATATTCGCCCTGTTTATGAAGGGGCCAAAGCATGTCCTTTTCTTCTCGCGCTCAATCCCTCCCTTCCCCCACCCTGAGTTCCAACACCCAAGGCTCAGGCGAAGCATTTCGGACCTTCAATCATGTCCGGATCCAACCTTCAGGGCCGGTGGATGGCTTCCTCTATCACAGAGGAGGACATCAAGAAGCTAAGGGAGGCCAGGTATCTGACCGCCGAAATCTCGCATAGGCTGCCTGCCCGAGGGCAGGTCATCCCCACTCCTGAGCCTAACGGGAGTGTCGTATTTGTTTCCCACTTCCTCCGCAGGTTAGGCTTTAGTCCTGATCCCTTCGTCAGAGGGCTCATGTTCTATTATGGGCTCAACTTCCACGATCTAGCTCCGGATTCCATCCTTCACATCTCATCGTTTATCGTCGTATGTGAAGCCTTCCTCCGCATCACCCCACACTTCGGCTTATGGCTCAAGGCCTTCAATGTGAAGCCGAAGATGATCGATGGGCGACACGCAGAATGCGGAGGTGCCAGAATAAGCAAAGGTGTCGATGCCCCATGGCCAATGTCAGGACCCCGATTCCAGGCCACATCGATCTAGCCGGTAACACCTCATATCACTTTGCGGCCTCACACACGGTATCCCACGGGTGTCGTCTTACCATGGCCCGGGACCGTTTGCGCCTTTTGGCTCGCGTATATGACAATGTCGCTAGCATCCATATGACCGAGAACCCGGGCCGACATGGCTAGTCGTGAACCCAAAGCGGCACAGACCTATGGAGACAGGCATACATGAATCACATCGAACATGTCGGTCATCAACAAGTGATTCCGGGCTGTAGCACTGGGCTAACAGGACTCCGGGGATCCCGGGCTGTAGCAGGCTAGGCAGGACTCCGGAGATCACCGCGTGACATTTCCCCGAAGGGACAGACATAGGGACGAAGTGAAACACATGCCGGCCAGTCAAGTGTCCTGAACAGTAGTGCTGGGCTAGCAGGACTCCGGTGAACCGGGCTGTAGCGGACTACTATGGCTCGAGGAGCACTAGACTACATTTCCCCATAAGAAAGGCTGCGAAGGACAAACAACTAGATTGTCGGATCCCACTCATACCAAGCATTTCAAACATACACACAATATGCCCGATATGAGTACATACAACATGGCATCACAACAAAACTCTACAACTCAAGTACTCTATTTAAAGGCTCTAGGGAGCCATACATAACATATCCATACAGGTAGGGATCACATGACCCGACACTCAAGTCATACAGTCATACAAGCACATGCGGAAGCAACTATTCTGAGTACAGACTCTAGAAAGAAAGAAGGCTTCTCGAAGCCTGTCTATCTACATAGGGCCCTCCATGGCCTGGATCACCACCTGGGTGGCTAGTCACTCGTCGACGTCAAGGTCTACGTAAAACCCATCGGAGGGGGCAGTGTTGTCGTCTGAAAACAATAAATAAGCAAACATGAGTACAAAGGTACTCAGCAAGTCTTACATCAGAACCTACTATACATGCTCATTCTCAAGAAGGTGGTGGGGTTTATGCAGCAAGCCAGCTTTGACTCTTGGCTAAGCTATCCTACGGAATCTTTTAGCAAAATAGTTTTCGCACACGAGTCCACTACTCACCATCACAATACTCCACCGTGGATCCTCCCTCGTATCCTGCGAGGGGGCCATCCTCGGTACTCACACTTATCTTGAGTCTTTTAGTAGTATCCATTAACTTGTCTATGAACTGTATAGGCAACCAAGTAGTCCTTTACCGCGGACGCGGCTATTCGAATAGTTTTATACCCTGCAGGGGTGTACTTCGTCATACATGCTTTCACCGCTTACCGCCGTCTACACGACATGTACTCGGCAACCTTCAAGCGGAAGCCCAGCGAGGGTGTCGGCCACGGCCTACCTAAACACCTAAGCCCCTAGTCCAGGTTATCGCCTATCCAGGTTCCATCCGCAGGGAGTCCGGCCGAGGTTTCCACATACGGCCCCGAACGATGTGAACAGGGTTCCCGAGACACCAAACGGGTGACTCGGTACACCGTGCCACGGTGTATCTACCGCAACGTAGCCCACCCCTAGGGTCAGCGCTACGCACGGCCGCCAACACATATCCTACAAACACCAGAAACTATTTGCAACTCCTGGACAGAGTACTAGGGTGGCTAAGAAGCCGAGAGGGTCCATTTGTTTCGGGCCCAATGTACGGTAGTAACTGCATCTTAAATCACACATACAGATCTCAGTTCTTATGGACGGCCTCAATGAAACAACCCACCATGTACTCCTACATGGCCTCTCATCGATACCTTTACCAAAACATGTTCAACACATCCCACATATTACTGGCACAAGCATTTCACTCTAGCCCATCACCCAGATGAACCAGACCTGACACAACTCTAAGCATAGCAGGCATAGCAAGGTAGGAATCACAAAACATGGCTCAATCAACTCCTACACATGCTAGTGGGTTTCATCTAGTTACTGTGGCAATGACAGGTCATGCAGAGGATAAGGGTTCAGCTACCGTAGCACACAGCAGTTTGAATCGTGTTGTCTTAATGCAGTAAACAAGAGCAGGAGCGAGAACATGGGTTGTATCGGAATGATCAATGGTTGCTTGCCTGATGGAGTGGTAACGGGATACTGCCCTTCAGTTGGATACTCGTGAATATCCTCGGAGGCAGAACCTACCACGAATAACACAACCGAGCACAATCAACACATGACGATATGCAACAGTATGATGCATGCTATGACATGGCAATATGGATGTGTCTTGAGCTAATGCAACTAGCTATGATTTAAATGAAGTTGGTTTGAGTACAAGATTCAAATTCCAACCCCATATATGATTATTTAAATGCCCTTTATTTGTTTTGTCCAAAACAGAGGACAAACATTGTTCAAACATGCATGAAAATGGTACAGATGGATTCCTTGAATTTTTCTGATAATTTTTCATATATAATTTGTCTCATTTGGAGTTATGGTTGAATTTCTATGAATTTTTGAAGTTTAGGCAATTTTCTGGAATTTTCTATATAAAATTAAATCCAGAAAAGGAGTTATTGCGTCAGCATGACATCACCCTGATGTCAGCAGGTCAACTGGGCGCCTCCAGGTCAAACCTGACCAGTGGGGTCCACTGGTCAGTGACACAATCAACTAACCAAGTTAGTTAACCCTAACTAACTTAGTTAGCCGGGCGGGGCCCGCATGTCAGTGGCTCACTAATTAGCTAATTTTATTAACACTAATTAACTAACATTAATTAAGCAGGCGCCTGGGCCCACACGTCAGTGAGTCAGGGGGGGAGTCAACCCAGCCGACCCGGGGTCAAAACACGCCGGAGTTGACCCCGGCTCGTCGCCGGCGAGGCCAGAGACGGCGGAGGGGCTCGGAAATCCTCCTCCGGCGACCAAATGGCCAGCGGAGGGCATCTACGCGGAGCTAGGACTCGCCCGCATCCATCTGTGGACACGGCAGGGGCTGAGATGGCCCGAGCTCGCCGGAGGCAAGCTCGCGGCGGTGGCCGGAGTTAGGGGCTGGTGCGGGTTAGCGCTAGGGGGCACGGCAGGTCGAATGGGTGGTTGCGTTAGGCTCCTGGGGACGCGTTGAAGACAGTGGTGCGCTCGGACGTGGGCTTGCACGGCCGTAGCCACGACAGCGTCGAGGCTCAACGGCGGCGAGCTTCGGGTGCTCGCGGGGCAACGGCTACGGGGCGAAATCGATGGCGTGTCTAAGGGGAAAAGGACCGGGAGCTCACAGCGGTGCCGTAGGGGTGGCTAGCGGGCTCGGGGGCGACCTTGATGGCGCGAATCGACAGTGAGGAGCTCGGGCGGCCGAGGTTGAAGAAGAGCTCGAAGTCGACGAGGGGCTTCCGGCGGGGCGTGGTTCGGTGAGGGGGTCGAGGACGACGTTGCGGAGCTCGTGGGCACAACCGAGGGGCGAGGGGGTGGCTGTGGCCGTGGTGGTTCTCGTCGGCGGCGACGGCCGCGTTCTATGGAAGAGAGGGGGAGAGCCAGAGGAGGGGATGAGCACGGGGGAGGGGAATGAGAGGGCCAGGGGGTGCGTGGCCGTCTCCGTGGCATTGGGAGGGAGCCCGGGAAGCAGGAGGTGGCGCGCAGGGGGGGAGGTGGCGCGCGCGCGTGCCGGCGAGCGCCGGGCACACGCCCGCGTCCTTCTGTCCGAGGAGGGGGGCGACAGGAGGCAGCGGGGTGGGCTGGGCCGCCAGCTGGAGATGGGCCAGGTAAGTGGCCCATGGCCTTTCCCTCTTTATTTTTTTTCTTTTTCTATTTCTGTTATTCTGTTTTGATTTAGTTTAAATACTAAATCATTTTATAAAATCCTGAAAATATTTATGGACACTTACTGAAATATTTCAGTGGCCCAAAAAATAGTTCCAACATTATTTGAGCATTTGAATTATTTAATAGTATTTAAATGCCCAAATTCAAATATTTATGAATTAAATCAATGCCCCTTTTGTTGACATAAAATTATATGCACCATTTTTCCCAAGGGTTCTAACCCAAGGCAAAGAGGGTGAACATTTTTGAAGGGCATTTCAGGTTCATTGAATTTATTTTTAGTAAACCCTAGTTGATTTCAGGGGGGGGTGCTGGGGGTTCTGCTTTCCCCATTTCAATTTTCTGATGAAGGCAAACATGATGCACACTCTAATGCATAATCTACCTAGGGTGTGACAACTCACCCCCACTCAATAGAATCTCGTCCCGAGATTTAGGATCATCTGGGAAGAAGGTGGGGTACTCGAGTCGAAGACGATCCTCCCTTTCCCAAGTGGCTGCTTCCTCGGAATGGTGTGACCATTGAACCTTGAGAAACTTGATATTATGACGTCGAGTGGTACGCTCGGCTTGATCAAGGATACGAATGGGGTATTCCTGATAAGAAAGGTTATCTTGTAAGTCAAGCGTTTCGTGGTCCACTCCACGGATAGGATCCGCGAAGCAACGCCTGAGTTGCGAAACGTGGAAGACATCGTGAACTCTGGAAAGATGCGGAGGTAGTTCCAATTGGTAGGCAACTTCTGCTCGTTTGGCAAGAATGCGAAAGGGTCCAATGTAACGAGGAGCCAATTTGCCTTTGATACCGAAGCGATGGGTTCCCTTTAACGGGGTAACCCGAAGGTAAGCTTTCTCGTCAATTTCAAATGTCATAGGCCTATGCTTACGATCATATTGACTCTTTTGGCGAGATTGGGCTGTTTTCAATTTCTCACGAATAACACGAACCTGCTCTTCTGCTGCCTGAATCATATCTGGGCCAAAGAGTTGTCTTTCCCCGGTTTCTGACCAGTTAAGAGGCGTTCGACATTTTCGTCCATAGAGAACTTCGAAGGGAGCCTTGCCCAAACTAGCTTGATAGCTATTGTTATAAGCAAACTCCGCGAATGGAAGGCATTTCTCCCAACTCATTCCGAACGAGATAACAGAAGCTCGGAGCATATCTTCCAAAATTTGATTGACTCGCTCTACTTGACCACTTGATTGAGGATGGAAGGCGGTGCTAAAGGAGAGATGAGTTCCCATAGCATTTTGGAAACTTTCCCAAAATCGAGAGGTGAAGAGACTTCCATGGTCTGAGTTAATTTCCAATGGGACACCATGAAGAGACACTATTCGGGAGATGTATAGGTCAGCTAGCTGGCTAGCGGTGATACTCTCACGAACAGGTAGAAAATGGGCTACTTTGGAAAGACGGTCGATCACGACGAAGATGGCATTATTCCCCCTCTTGGTCCTGGGAAACCCAGTGATGAAATCCATACTGATTTTGTCCCATTTCCATTCAGGAATAGCCAAAGGTTGAAGGGTGCCAGCAGGCCGTTGATGCTCTGCTTTAACACGACGACAAACGTCGCAATTAGCAATGTATTGAGCGATTTCTCTCTTCATCCTAGTCCACCCAAACCTCTGGCGTAGGTCTTGATACATTTTAGTACTACCGGGATGAATGGTGAGAGGGGATTCATGAGCTTCCTTAAGGATCAGTCGCCTCAGGTTTCGCGCCTTCGGAACCACTAGGCGATTCCCAAAGTATACAACACCTTGATCATCAATGGAGAAACAATTCATGACTCCTTTCTTAACGTTTCTCTTGATACGGGAAATTCCCGGATCTATCTTCTGTGCCTTGATGACCTGATCCGTAAGGGTAGGTTCCGCTACCAGGGTGGATAGGAATCCTTGAGGAACAATGTGAAGATTAAGCTTGCGAAATTCCTCATGGAGAAGCGGTTGACTTTGTTGTAACATCAGGTTGTTACAGTAGGACTTACGACTTAGTGCATCGGCCATGACATTGGCCTTGCCAGGGGTGTAAGTTATTCCTAAGTCGTAATCCGAGATCAACTCGACCCAACATCTTTGCCTGAGATTCAAATCTGGTTGGGTGAAGATATATTTCAAGCTTTGGTGATCGGTGAAGATCTCGCAATGATTACCGAGGAGGTAATGTCGCCAGGTTTTGAGTGCATGGACTACAGCTGCAAGCTCTAGATCATGTGTGGGATAATTTTCCTCATGTGGGTGTAATTGCCGTGAAGCAAAGGCAATTACCTGACGATCTTGCATGAGTATGCAACCTAGTCCTTGTCGCGAGGCGTCGCAATAGATAATAAAGTCCTTGGAGAAATCTGGTGGTACCAGTACGGGAGCAGATGTCAGGCGTCTTTTCATTTCCTGAAAACTGAACTCGCACTGTGGAGTCCACTCGAACTTTTTATCTTTCTTGAGGAGTTCAGTTAGAGGTTTAGCAACCTTGGAGAAATTCTCGACGAAGCGGCGGCAATAGCTCGCTAGGCCAAGGAAACTCCGAACTTGCTTGACCGTTTCAGGTGGAGTCCAATCAAGGATGGCTTGAACTCGCTCGGGATTGACAGCAATACCCTTACCAGAGATTACATGGCCTAGATAGGTCACTTCTGACAACCAAAATTCACACTTGGAGAATTTGGCATAAAGGCGATGCTCTCGAAGTTTCATCAATACCAGCCTTAGATGTTCGGCATGTTCCTCTTCATTCTTGGAGTAGATGAGTATGTCATCGAGGTATACTACGACGAATTTGTCCAAGTACTCCATGAAAACCGAGTTCATTAACCGGGAGAAAGTGGCCGGGGCATTGGTTAAACCGAAGGACATGACGGTGTACTCGTATTGGCCATAACGAGTAACAAAAGCCGTTTTGGGAATGTCCCCGTTTCTGATTTTGATTTGATGGTAGCCCAACCTCAAATCCATCTTGGAGAAGACTGAGGATCTAGTGAGCTGATCATACAGGTCATTGATCCTGGGAAGCGGGTATTTGTTCTTGATGGTGACCAGATTGACAGGTCGGTAATCCACAACCATTCGATCCGTTCCATCCTTCTTTTTGACGAAGAGGACGGGTCAAGCCCAAGGGGAGGAGCTAGGACGGATGAACCCTTTGTTCAAGGACTCATCGAGTTGGTTCTTAAGCTCGGCTAGTTCTAAGGGTGCCATCTTGTAGGGTCTTCTAGCAATGGGAACGGTTCCTAGAACAAGGTCTATCACAAACTCGACATCCCGGTCAGGTGGAACACCTAGCAGTTCTTCCGGAAACACATCCGGGAAGTCTCGGACTACCGGAACGTCCTCAAGGTCTGGAAGAGGGTTGGCATTGAGAGAGTAAAGTTGGCGCTTGGCCACTCGAGTTAAGACATTAACTGTCTTGCCAGAGGGATGAGTAAGTTGAACGGTTCTAGTGGCACAATCGATCTTGGCATAATGAGCCGACATCCAGTCCATACCCAAGATGATGTTTATGTCGGAGGACTTGAGAGATATTAAAGATGCGAGGAAAACAAGCCTATCGACAAGAATTTCGTTCCCATGGCTTACCCTAGAAGTTTGCCATTTGGAACCCGGAGTTTGAATTACCATGGAAGTGGGCATGTCACAGAATGTCGTGTTATGCAACCGAGCATAATTCTCGGATATGAATGAATGAGATGCTCCAGTATCGAAAAGAACAGATGCCGGATGGCAGTTAACAAGGAGCGTACCAAGGACAACGTTGGGATCCTCATGAGCCTCTTCGGCTGAAACATAGTTGACATGGCCACGTGCAGTAGTGGCCGGCTTGGCGTAGAAAGTATTTCCCGCGGGCTTACCATGGCCAACGGACTTTCCAGCTTGATTGGGGTTGTTCTGGGGACACTCTCGACTATAGTGACCCGGTTCTCCACACTTGAAGCATGTTACCACAGTGGGGCGTGGAGCAACATTAGCAGCGGGGCCACCATAGGGCTTGGGCGGTGCAAATTGCTGGTTGGGACGAGGCGCCTCAAAGGATGGCCTCGGGGTGAATCTGGGTGGCAGTGCGGTGCTTGGAATCCACACCCGGCGCTTCTGAGCTCCAGAGCCGAATGAAGACCCAAAATCACGAGAGTGCTTGCGTGAAGCGTCATAATCAGTCTGGCCTGTCTCAACACTGATAGCTTTATTGACCAGCTTCTGGAAGGATGTGCACTCGTGCAGACGGAGATCGCGGTGAAGCTCAGGGCTAAGTCCCTTGCGGAACCTTGCCTGCTTCTTGGCGTCAGTAGAAACCTCTTCAGGAGCATAGCGTGCCAGGTTCCCAAATTCTCGGCTATATGCATCCACAGTCAACCTTCCTTGGGTGAAGTTGCAGAACTCCTCCCTCTTGCGATCCATGAGACCTTCCGGAATGTGATGCTCACGGAAAGCCTCGCTGAACTCAGCCCAGGTAGTGATTTGGCTGACCGGGAGCATAGCTTCGTAGTTTTCCCACCAATGGCTAGCGGGGCCCTCGAGATGATAAGCAGCATAGGTAACCTTGTTGGCTTCGGCTACGTTGGCAGAACGTAGCTTGTGGGTGATGCTGCGAAGCCAATCATCCGCGTCGAGGGGCTCGACGGAATGGTTAAACTTTGGTGGGTACAGCTTGATAAAGTCGATGATTGACACCAAGTCATTTCGTGGGTGGCGTGCAGTGTTCTGCTCAATCCGCTCCAGCAGACGGTTGGTCTCACGCTTGTTCCTTTCCGCCTCTAGCATCACTTCGGCCAGGGAAGGCGGGTGAGGCAAATTTTCACCTCTAGCTGCATTGGCTTCCCCCCGCTCCGGGGCAGCAGGGTTGCCGCGGGTGTTGACCATCCTAGGAGGAAACAAGACAACGGTTTAGACAAGGATGGCTCCAACTTAACAAGGAAGTGGAGAATGTAAGGATAACGCGGAATGCAGAGATGCTCATTCGTATGCCATGGTAATATAAAACTGCCATATATACACCAACGGTCATACTCATCATACATAGTTTAGTACAAGCCCACGCTACAGTACAACTATGAAGGTAGACGTTACATCTCATCGGAGGCATTCCGAGTCCCTATACATTATTTGTCTACACCTCCGGAATCGATTACACACCAAGTCGTATTCCACAAGTCACACAGGACAGTGGAGATACAACTACTACAATACTAGTGGTACTACTACTAACTCAGATAGCTCCGTAGTAGTCCTCATAGAAGTCACCTCCATAGCCTGGAAGTTCAACGTGATCATCCGGAAACAGACGGTCCTGAGGAGCCTGTGGACCATAGGGGCTAGGATGAGGTCTTGGACCAACAAACGGTGGCCTGCGGGGACCAAGGGGTGGGGTGATGCCTCCCACATCACGCCAATCCACCATGTCTGGCAGAGCTGCTCTCATAGGATACAGATCCCTGGTATCCATACATCCAGCTTGCACCGCGGGTGCAAACCGAGTCAATGTGGCCCAATGATCAGCACGGGTATTAAAGAGCTCCAGCCTCAAGGCCCGATTCTCTCGGTCCTTATCTTCGAGCATCTCAGCGGTGGTACGAGTTAATGAGTCCTCCTGAGTGGAGTCAGCATAGATAGCCTGAAGATACCCCTGCGCTCCCGGAAGTGAAGCTGGCATGTAACGGAAGTCAGTGTTCCGAAGCAGGCCAGTCCGGACTCGCAACATGGTCATCATGGAATAGGCAGCATCCTGCACAGCCATCTCAATGGTAACTCCGAGTCCATAGGAACAGTGAAGGGGCTCGGTAGATCCAGGATAGGAAGGAAATATCCTGACGGTGCAGAAATACTGGCTTTGATTAAAGTCGCGGAACTGCTCTTCAACAGTGTATTCGGGATACCAACGGTATCCTGTCTCGATCATGACCCGAACCAACATAGCAGTATGACCGGGCACGTTGAGGCACCTAGTCAGGCGAACCACTTGATTTTGAGAATGGTTGGCCATCTGAAAGCACAAC
Source organism: Triticum monococcum (assembly GCA_034509565.1). Taxonomy (NCBI): domain Eukaryota; kingdom Viridiplantae; phylum Streptophyta; class Magnoliopsida; order Poales; family Poaceae; genus Triticum; species Triticum monococcum. The sequence continues at coordinate 165,889,306 of CM067842.1, read as the reverse complement.
CACAAGACAAAGACATCAGAATTCCTAGGGAAAATTGGGCAGCATAACGGCTGTAAATGCTCAGAAAAGGATTTGAGACATCCACAATAGTTCACAATACCGCTCAACAGCATCATATCAAGGTTCTGATTCAAATAGCAACGTACTAAAATAGTAGAAACTGGACTGGAACTCGTAGCAATAATCCTATGAACTACTACGGATTAGTAACACGTGAACCTGATAGAAGAAGAGAGCCTAGTCCTTAACCCACGTTGAATGAGAAGAGAATGACTCAGATCAGAAGCATAGGGTAAAGGAGTAAAAGAACCTTACGTTCCCTCCCACAATCAATTCCCTTACATATAACTAAAGCATTTCTAGACTCGACATCGACCAGTTTGGCTGAACGAACCTACAGGCAGTCCGGCTCTAATACCAACACTGTCAGGACCCCGATTCCAGGCCACATCGATCTAGCCGGTAACACCTCATATCACTTTGCGGCCTCACGCACGGTATCCCACGGGTGTCGCCTTACCATGGCCCGGGACCGTTTGCGCCTTTTGGCTCGCGTATATGACAATGTCGCTAGCATCCATATGACCGAGAACCCGGGCCGACATGGCTAGTCGTGAACCCAAAGCGGCACAGACCTATGGAGACAGGCATACATGAATCACATCGAACATGTCGGTCATCAATGAGTGATTCCGTGCTGTAGCACTGGGCTAACAGGACTTCGGGGATCCCGGGCTGTAGCAGGCTAGACAGGACTCCGGAGATCACCGCGTGACATTTCCCCGAAGGGACAGACATAGGGACGAAGTGAAACACATGCCGGCCAGTCAAGTGTCCTGAACAGTAGTGCTGGGCTAGCAGGACTCCGGTGAACCGGGCTGTAGCGGACTACTATGGCTCGAGGAGCACTAGACTACATTTCCCCATAAGAAAGGCTGCGAAGGACAAACAACTAGATTGTCGGATCCCACTCATACCAAGCATTTCAAACATACACACAATATGCCCGATATGAGTACATACAACATGGCATCACAACAAAACTCTACAACTTAAGTAGTCTATTTAAAGGCTCTAGGGAGCCATACATAACATATCCATACAGGTAGGGGTCACATGACCCGACACTCAAGTCATACAGTCATACAAGCACATGCGGAAGCAACTAGTCTGAGTACAGACTCTAGAAAGAAAGAAGGCTTCTCGAAGCCTGTCTATCTACATAGGGCCCTCCATGGCCTGGATCACCACCTGGGTGGCTAGTCACTCGTCGACGTCAAGGTCTACGTAAAACCCATCGGAGGGGGCAGTGTTGTTGTCTGAAAACAATAAATAAGCAAACATGAGTACAAAGGTACTCAACAAGTCTTACATCAGAACCTACTATACATGCTCATTCTCAAGAAGGTGGTGGGGTTTATGCAGCAAGCCAGCTTTGACTCTTGGCTAAGCTATCCTACGGAATCTTTTAGCAAAATAGTTTTCGCACACGAGTCCACTACTCACCATCACAATACTCCACCGTGGATCCTCCCTCGTATCCTGCGAGGGGGCCATCCTCGATACTCACACTTATCTTGAGTCTTTTAGTAGTATCCATTAACTTGTCTATGAACTGTATAGGCAACCAAGTAGTCCTTTACCGCGGACGCGGCTATTCGAATAGTTTTATACCCTGCAGGGGTGTACTTCGTCATACACGCTTTCACCGCTTACCACCGTCTACACGACATGTACTCGGCAACCTTCAAGCGGAAGCCCAGCGAGGGTGTCGGCCACGGCCTACCTAAACACCTAAGCCCCTAGTCCAGGTTATCACCTATCCAGGTTCCATCCGCAGGGAGTCCGGCCGAGGTTTCCACATACGGCCCCGAACGATGTGAACAGGGTTCCCGAGACACCAAACGGGTGACTCGGTACACCGTGCCACGGTGTATCTACCGCAACGTAGCCCACCCCTAGGGTCAGTGCTACGCACGGCCGCCAACACATATCCTACAAACACCAGAAACTATTTGCAACTCCTGGACAGAGTACTAGGGTGGCTAAGAAGCCGAGAGGGTCCATTTGTTTCGGGCCCAATGTACGGTAGTAACTGCATCTTAAATCAAACATACAGATCTCAGTTCTTATGGACGGCCTCAATGAAACAACCCACCATGTACTCCTACATGGCCTCTCATCGATACCTTTACCAAAACATGTTCAACACATCCCACATATTACTGGCACAAGCATTTCACTCTAGCCCATCACCCAGATGAACCAGACCTGACACAACTCTAAGCATAGCAGGCATAGCAAGGTAGGAATCACAAAACATGGCTCAATCAACTCCTACACATGCTAGTGGGTTTCATCTAGTTACTGTGGCAATGACAGGTCATGCAGAGGATAAGGGTTCAGCTACCGTAGCACACAGCAGTTTGAATCGTGTTGTCTTAATGCAGTAAACAAGAGCAGGAGCGAGAACATGGGTTGTATCGGAATGATCAATGGTTGCTTGCCTGATGGAGTGGTAACGGGATACTGCCCTTCAGTTGGATACTCGTGAATATCCTCGGAGGCAGAACCTACCACGAATAACACAACCGAGCACAATCAACACATGACGATATGCAACAGTATGATGCATGCTATGACATGGCAATATGGATGTGTCTTGAGCTAATGCAACTAGCTATGATTTAAATGAAGTTGGTTTGAGTACAAGATTCAAATTCCAACCCCATATATGATTATTTAAATGCCCTTTATTTGTTTTGTCCAAAACAGAGGACAAACATTGTTCAAACATGCATGAAAATGGTACAGATGGATTCCTTGAATTTTTCTGATAATTTTTCATATATAATTTGTCTCATTTGGAGTTATGGTTGAATTTCTATGAATTTTTGAAGTTTAGGCAATTTTCTGGAATTTTCTATATAAAATTAAATCCAGAAAAGGAGATATTGCGTCAGCATGACATCACCCTGATGTCAGCAGGTCAACTGGGCGCCTCCAGGTCAAACCTGACCAGTGGGGTCCACTGGTCAGTGACACAATCAACTAACCAAGTTAGTTAACCCTAACTAACTTAGTTAGCCGGGCGGGGCCCGCATGTCAGTGGCTCACTAATTAGCTAATTTTATTAACACTAATTAACTAACATTAATTAAGCAGGCGCCTGGGCCCACACGTCAGTGAGTCAGGGGGGGAGTCAACCCAGCCGACCCGGGGTCAAAACACGCCGGAGTTGACCCCGGCTCGTCGCCGGCGAGGCCAGAGACGGCGGAGGGGCTCGGAAATCCTCCTCCGGCGACCAAATGGCCAGCGGAGGGCATCTACGCGGAGCTAGGACTCGCCCGCATCCATCTGTGGACACGGCAGGGGCTGAGATGGCCCGAGCTCGCCGGAGGCAAGCTCGCAGCGGTGGCCGGAGTTAGGGGCTGGTGCGGGTTAGCGCTAGGGGGCACGGTAGGTCGAATGGGTGGTTGCGTTAGGCTCCTGGGGACGCGTTGAAGACGGTGGTGCGCTCGGACGTGGGCTTGCACGGCCGTAGCCACGACGGCGTCGAGGCTCAACGACGGCGAGCTTCGGGTGCTCGCGGGGCAACGGCTACGGGGCGAAATCGACGGCGTGTCTAAGGGGAAAAGGACCGGGAGCTCACAGCGGTGCCGTAGGGGTGGCTAGCGGGCTCGGGGGCGACCTTGATGGCGCGAATCGACGGTGAGGAGCTCGGGCGGCCGAGGTTGTAGAAGAGCTCGAAGTCGACGATGCAGGGCTTCCGGCGGGGCGTGGTTCAGTGAGGGGGTCGAGGACGACGTTGCGGAGCTCGTGGGCACAACCGAGGGGCGAGGGGGTGGCTGTGGCCGTGGTGGTTCTCGTCGGCGGCGACGGCCGCGTTCTGTGGAAGAGAGGGGGAGAGCCAGAGGAGGGGATGAGCACGGGGGAGGGGAATGAGAGGGCCAGGGGGTGCGTGGCCGTCTCCGTGGCATTGGGAGGGAGCCCGGGAAGCAGGAGGTGGCGCGCAGGGGGGGGAGGTGGCGCGCGCGCGTGCCGGCGAGCGCCGGGCACACGCCCGCGTCCTTCTGTCCAAGGAAGGGGGCGACAGGAGGCAGCGGGGTGGGCTGGGCCGCCAGCTGGAGATGGGCCAGGTAAGTGGCCCATGGCCTTTCCCTCTTTATTTTTTTTTTGTTTTTCTATTTCTGTTATTCTGTTTTGATTTAGTTTAAATACTAAATCATTTTATAAAATCCTGAAAATATTTATGGACACTTACTGAAATATTTCAGTGGCCCAAAAAATAGTTCCAACATTATTTGAGCATTTGAATTATTTAATAGTATTTAAATGCCCAAATTCAAATATTTATGAATTAAATCAATGCCCCTTTTGTTGACCTAAAATTATATGCACCATTTTTCCCAAGGGTTCTAACCCAAGGCAAAGAGGGTGAACATTTTTGAAGGGCATTTCAGGTTCATTGAATTTATTTTTAGTAAACCCTAGTTGATTTCAGGGGGGGGGTGCTGGGGGTTCTGCTTTCCCCATTTCAATTTTCTGATGAAGGCAAACATGATGCACACTCTAATGCATAATCTAGCTAGGGTGTGACAACTCACCCCCACTCAATAGAATCTCGTCCCGAGATTTAGGATCATCTGGGAAGAAGGTGGGGTACTTGAGTCGAAGACGATCCTCCCTTTCCCAAGTGGCTTCTTCCTCGGAATGGTGTGACCATTGAACCTTGAGAAACTTGATATTATGACGTCGAGTGGTACGCTCGGCTTGATCAAGGATACGAACGGGGTATTCCCGATAAGAAAGGTTATCTTGTAAGTCAAGCATTTCGTGGTCCACTCCACGGATAGGATCCGTGAAGCAACGCCTGAGTTGCGAAACGTGGAAGACATCGTGAACTCTGGAAAGATGCGGAGGTAGTTCCAATTGGTAGGCAACTTCTCCTCGTTTGGCAAGAATGCGAAAGGGTCCAATGTAATGAGGAGCCAATTTGCCTTTGATACCGAAGCGATGGGTTCCCTTTAACGGGGTAACCCGAAGGTAAGCTTTCTCGTCAATTTCAAATGTCATAGGCCTATGCTTACGATCATATTGACTCTTTTGGCGAGATTGGGCTGTTTTCAATTTCTCACGAATAACACGAACCTGCTCTTCTGCTGCCTGAATCATATCTGGGCCAAAGAGTTGTCTTTCCCCGGTTTCTGACCAGTTAAGAGGCGTTCAACATTTTCGTCCATAGAGAACTTCGAAGGGAGCCTTGCCCAAACTAGCTTGATAGCTATTGTTATAAGCAAACTCCGCGAATGGAAGGCATTTCTCCCAACTCATTCCGAACGAGATAACAGAAGCTCGGAGCATATCTTCCAAAATTTGATTGACTCGCTCTACTTGACCACTTGATTGAGGATGGAAGGCGGTGCTAAAGGAGAGATGAGTTCCCATAGCATTTTGGAAACTTTCCCAAAATCGAGAGGTGAAGAGACTTCCACGGTCTGAGTTAATTTCCAATGGGACACCATGAAGAGACACTATTCGGGAGATATATAGGTCAGCTAGCTGGCTAGCGGTGATACTCTCACGAACAGGTAGAAAATGGGCTACTTTGGAAAGACGGTTGATCACGACGAAGATGGCATTATTCCCCCTCTTGGTCCTGGGAAACCCAGTGATGAAATCCATACTGATTTTGTCCCATTTGCATTCAGGAATGGCCAAAGGTTGAAGGGTGCCAGCAGGCCGTTGATGCTCTGCTTTAACACGACGACAAACGTCGCAATTAGCAATGTATTGAGCGATTTCTCTCTTCATCCTAGTCCACCAAAACCTCTGGCGTAGGTCTTGATACATTTTAGTACTACCGAGATGAATGGTGAGAGGGGATTCATGAGCTTCCTTAAGGATCAGTCGCCTCAGGTTTCGCGCCTTCGGAACCACTAGGCGATTCCCAAAGTATACAACACCTTGATCATCAATGGAGAAACAATTCACGACTCCTTTCTTAACGTTTCTCTTAATACGGGAAATTCCCGGATCTATCTTTTGTGCCTTCATGACCTGATCCGTAAGGGTAGGTTCCGCTACCAGGGTGGATAGGAATCCTTGAGGAACAATGTGAAGATTAAGCTTGCGAAATTCCTCATGGAGAAGCGGTTGACTTTGTTGTAACATCAGGTTGTTACAGTAGGACTTACGACTTAGTGCATCGGCCATGACATTGGCCTTGCCAGGGGTGTAAGTTATTCCTAAGTCGTAATCCGAGATCAACTCGACCCAACATCTTTGCCTGAGATTCAAATCTGGTTGGGTGAAGATATATTTCAAGCTTTGGTGATCGGTGAAGATCTCGCAACGATTACCGAGGAGGTAATGTCGCCAGGTTTTGAGTGCATGGACTACAGCTGCAAGCTCTAGATCATGTGTGGGATAATTTTCCTCATGTGGGTGTAATTGTCGTGAAGCATAGGCAATTACCTGACGATCTTGCATGAGTATGCAACCTAGTCCTTGTCGCGAGGCGTCGCAATAGATAATAAAGTCCTTGGAGAAATCTGGTGGTACCAGTACGGGAGCAGATGTCAGGCGTCTTTTCAGTTCCTGAAAACTGAACTCGCACTATGGAGACCACTCGAACTTTTTATCTTTCTTGAGGAGTTCAGTTAGAGGTTTAGCAACCTTGGAGAAATTCTCGACGAAGCGGCGGCAATAGCTCGCTAGGCCAAGGAAACTCCGAACTTGCTTGACCGTTTCAGGTGGAGTCCAATCAAGGACGGCTTGAACTCGCTCGGGATTGACAGCAATACCCTTACCAGAGATTACATGGCCTAGATAGGTCACTTCTGACAACCAAAATTCACACTTGGAGAATTTGGCATAAAGGCGATGCTCTCGAAGTTTCATCAATACCAGCCTTAGATGTTCGGCACGTTCCTCTTCATTCTTCGAGTAGATGAGTATGTCATCGAGGTATACTACGACGAATTTGTCCAAGTACTCCATGAAAACCGAGTTCATTAACCGGGAGAAAGTGGCCGGGGCATTGGTTAAACCGAAGGACATGATGGTGTACTCGTATTGGCCATAACGAGTAACAAAAGCCGTTTTGGGAATGTCCCCGTTTCTGATTTTGATTTGATGGTAGCCCAACCTCAAATCCATCTTGGAGAAGACTGAGGATCCAGTGAGCTGATCATACAGGTCGTTGATCCTGGGAAGCGGGTATTTGTTCTTGATGGTGACCAGATTGACAGGTCGGTAATCCACAACCATTCGATCCGTTCCATCCTTCTTTTTGACGAAGAGGACGGGGCAACCCCAAGGGGAGGAGCTAGGACGGATGAACCCTTTGTTCAAGGACTCGTCGAGTTGGTTCTTAAGCTCGGCTAGTTCTAAGGGTGCCATCTTGTAGGGTCTTCTAGCAATTGGAACGGTTCCTGGAACAAGGTCTATCACAAACTCGACATCCCGGTCAGGTGGAACACCTGGCAGTTCTTCCGGAAACACATCCGGGAAGTCTCGGACTACCGGAACGTCCTCAAGGTCTGGAAGAGGGTTGGCATTGAGAGAGTAAAGTTGGCGCTTGGCCACTCAAGTTAAGACATTAACTGTCTTGCCAGAGGGATGAGTAAGTTGAACGGTTCTAGTGGCACAATCGATCTTGGCATAATGAGCCGACATCCAGTCCATACCCAAGATGATGTTTATGTCGGAGGACTTGAGAGATATTAAAGATGCGAGGAAAACAAGCCTATCGACAAGAATTTCGTTCCCATGGCTTACCCTAGAAGTTTGCCATTTGGAACCCGGAGTTTGAATTACCATGGAAGTGGGCATGTCACAGAATGTCGTGTTATGCAACCGAGCATAATTCTCGGATATGAATGAATGAGATGGTCCAGTATCGAAAAGAACAGATGCCGGATGGCAGTTAACAAGGAGCGTAACAAGGACAACGTTGGGATCCTCATGAGCCTCTTCGGCTGAAACATAGTTGACATGGCCACGTGCAGTAGTGGCCGGCTTGGCGTAGAAAGTCTTTCCCGCGGGCTTACCATGGCCAACGGACTTTCCAGCTTGATTGGGGTTGTTTTGGGGACACTCTCGACTATAGTGACCCGGTTCTCCACACTTGAAGCATGTTACCACAGTGGGGCGTGGAGCAACATTAGCAGCGGGGCCACCATAGGGCTTGGGCGGTGCAAATTGCTGGTTGGGACGAGGCGCCTCAAAGGATGGCCTCGGGGTGAATCTGGGTGGCAGTGCGGTGCTTGGAATCCACACCCCGCGCTTCTGAGCTCCAGAGCCGGATGAAGACCCAAAATCACGAGAGTGCTTGCGTGAAGCGTCATAATCAGTCTGGCCTGTCTCAGCACTGATAGCTTTATTGACCAGCTTCTGGAAGGATGTGCACTCGTGCAGACGGAGATCGCGGTGAAGCTCATGGCTAAGTCCCTTGCGGAACCTTGCCTGCTTCTTGGCGTCAGTAGAAACCTCTTCAGGAGCATAGCATGCCAGGTTCCCAAATTCTCGGCTATATGCATCCACAGTCAACCTTCCTTGGGTGAAGTTGCAGAACTCCTCCCTCTTGCGATCCATGAGACCTTCCGAAATGTGATGCTCATGGAAAGCCTCGCTGAACTCAGCCCGGGTAGTGATTTGGCCGACCGGGCGCATAGCTTCGTAGTTTTCCCACCAATGGCTAGCGGGGCCCTTGAGATGATAAGCAGCATAGGTAACCTTGTAGGCTTCGGCTACATTGGCAGAACGTAGCTTGTGGGTGATGCTGCGAAGCCAATCATCCGCGTCGAGGGGCTCGACGGAATGGTTAAACTTTGGTGGGTACAGCTTGATAAAGTCGTTGATTGACACCAAGTCATTTCGTGGGTGACGTGCAGTGTTCTGCTCAATCTGCTCCAGTAGACGGTTGGTCTCACGCTTGTTCCTTTCCGCCTCCAGCATCACTTCGGCCAGGGAAGGCGGGTGAGGCAAATTTTCACCTCTAGCTGCATTGGCTTCCCCCCACTCCGGGGCAGCAGGGTTGCCGCGGGTGTTGACCATCCTAGGAGGAAACAAGACAACGGTTTAGACAAGGATGGCTCCAACTTAACAAGGAAGTGCAGAATGTAAGGATAACGCGGAATGCAGAGATGCTCATTCGTATGCCATGGTAATATAAAACTGCCATATATACACCAACGGTCATACTCGTCATACATAGTTTAGTACAAGCCCATGCTACAGTACAACTATGAAGGTAGACGTTACATCTCATCGGAGGCATTCTGAGTCCCTATACATTATTTGTCTACACCTCCGGAATCGATTACACACCAAGTCGTATTCCACAAGTCACACAGGACAGTGGAGATACAACTACTACAATACTAGTGGTACTACTACTAACTCAGATAGCTCCGTAGTAGTCCTCATAGAAGTCACCTCCATAGCCTGGAAGTTCAAGGTGATCATCCGGAAACAGACGGTCCTGAGGAGCCTGTGGACCATAGGGGCTAGGATGAGGTCTTGGACCAACAAACGGTGGCCTGCGGGGACCAAGGGGTGGGGTGATGCCTCCCACATCACGCCAATCCACCATGTCTGGCAGAGCTGCTCTCACAGGATACAGATCCCTCGTATCCATACATCCAGCTTGCACCGCGGGTGCAAACCGAGTCAATGTGGCCCAATGATCAGCACGGGTATTAAAGAGCTCCAGCCTCAAGGCCCGATTCTCTCGGTCCTTATCTTCGAGCATCTCAGCGGTGGTACGAGTTAATGAGTCCTCCTGAGTGGAGTCAGCATAGATAGCCTGAAGATACCCCTGCGCTCCCGGAAGTGAAGCTGGCATGTAACGGAAGTCAGTGTTCCGAAGCAGGCCAGTCCAGACTCGCAAGATGGTCATCATAGAATAGGCAGCATCCTGCACAGCCATCTCAATGGTAACTCCGAGTCCATAGGAACAGTGAAGGGGCTCGGTAGATCCAGGATAGGAAGGAAATATCCTGACGGTGCAGAAATACTGGCTTTGATTAAAGTCGCGGAACTGCTCTTCAACAGTGTATTCGGGATACCAACGGTATCCTGTCTCGATCATGACCCGGACCAACATAGCAGTATGACCGGGCACGTCGAGGCACCTAGTCAGGTGAACCACTTGATTTTGAGAATGGTTGGCCATCTGAAAGCACAACCACAAGACAAAGACATCAGAATTCCTAGAGAAAATTGGGCAGCATAGCGGCTGTAAATGCTCAGAAAAGGATTTGAGACATCCACAACAGTTCACAATACCGCTCAACAGCATCATATCAAGGTTCTGATTCAAATAGCAACGTACTAAAATAGTAGAAACTGGACTGGAACTCGTAGCAATAATCCTATGAACTACTACGGATTAGTAACACGTGAACCTGATAGAAGAAGAGAGCCTAGTCCTTAACCCATGTTGAATGAGAAGAGAATGACTCAGATCAGAAGCATAGGGTAAAGGAGTAAAAGAACCTTACGTTCCCTCCCACAATCAACATATAACTAAAGCATTTCTAGACTCGACATCGACCAGTTTGGCTGAACGAACCTACAGGCAGTCCGGCTCTGATACCAACGCTGTCAGGACCCCGATTCCAGGCCACATCGATCTAGCCGGTAACACCTCATATCACTTTGCGGCCTCACGCACGGTATCCCACGGGTGTCGCCTTACCATGGCCCAGGACCGTTTGCGCCTTTTGGCTCGCGTATATGACAATGTCGCTAGCATCCATATGACCGAGAACCCGGGCCGACATGGCTAGTCGTGAACCCAAAGCGGCACAGACCTATGGAGACAGGCATACATGAATCACATCGAACATGTCGGTCATCAACGAGTGATTTCGGGCTGTAGCACTGGGCTAACAGGACTCCGGGGATCCCGGGCTATAGCAGGCTAGACAGGACTCCGGAGATCACCGCGTGACATTTCCCCGAAGGGACAGACATAGGGACGAAGTGAAACACATGCCGGCCAGTCAAGTGTCCTGAACAGTAGTGCTGGGCTAGCAGGACTCCGGTGAACCGGGCTGTAGCGGACTACTAAGGCTCGAGGAGCACTAGACTACATTTCCCCATAAGAAAGGCTGCGAAGGACAAACAACTAGATTGTCGGATCCCACTCATACCAAGCATTTCAAACATACACACAATATGCCCGATATGAGTACATACAACATGGCATCACAACAAAACTCTACAACTCAAGTACTCTATTTAAAGGCTCTAGGGAGCCATACATAACATATCCATACAGGTAGGAGTCACATGACCCGACACTCAAGTCATACAGTCATACAAGCACATGCGGAAGCAACTAGTCTGAGTACAGACTCTAGAAAGAAAGAAGGCTTCTCGAAGCCTGTCTATCTACATAGGGCCCTCCATGGCCTGGATCGCCACCTGGGTGGCTAGTCACTCGTCGACGTCAAGGTCTACGTAAAACCCATCGGAGGGGGCAGTGTTGTCGTCTGAAAACAATAAATAAGCAAACATGAGTACAAAGGTACTCAGCAAGTCTTACATCAGAACCTACTATACATGCTCATTCTCAAGAAGGTGGTGGGGTTTATGCAGCAAGCCAGCTTTGACTCTTGGCTAAGCTATCCTACGGAATCTTTTAGCAAAATAGTTTTCGCACGAGTCCACTACTCACCATCACAATACTCCACCGTGGATCCTCCCTCGTATCCTGCGAGGGGGCCATCCTCGGTACTCACACTTATCTTGAGTCTTTTAGTAGTATCCATTAACTTGTCTATGAACTGTATAGGCAACCAAGTAGTCCTTTACCGCGGACGCGGCTATTCGAATAGTTTTATACCCTGCAGGGGTGTACTTCGTCATACACGCTTTCACCGCTTACCGCCGTCTACACGACATGTACTCGGCAACCTTCAAGCGGAAGCCCAGCGAGGGTGTCGGCCACGGCCTACCTAAACACCTAAGCCCCTAGTCCAGGTTATCGCCTATCCAGGTTCCATCCGCAGGGAGTCCGGCCGAGGTTTCCACATACGGCCCCGAACGATGTGAACAGGGTTCCCGAGACACCAAACGGGTGACTCGGTACACCGTGCCATGGTGTATCTACCGCAACGTAGCCCACCCCTAGGGTCAGCGCTACGCACAGCCGCCAACACATATCCTACAAACACCAAAAACTATTTGCAACTCCTGGACAGAGTACTAGGGTGGCTAAGAAGCCGAGAGGGTCCATTTGTTTCGGGCCCAATGTACGGTAGTAACTGCATCTTAAATCACACATACAGATCTCAGTTCTTATGGACGGCCTCAATGAAACAACCCACCATGTACTCCAGATGGCCTCTCATCGATACCTTTACCAAAACATGTTCAACACATCCCACATATTACTGGCACAAGCATTTCACTCTAGCCCATCACCCAGATGAACCAGACCTGACACAACTCTAAGCATAGCAGGCATAGCAAGGTAGGAATCACAAAACATGGCTCAATCAACTCCTACACATGCTAGTGGGTTTCATCTAGTTACTGTGGCAATGACAGGTCATGCAGAGGATAAGGGTTCAGCTACCGTAGCACACAGCAGTTTGAATCGTGTTGTCTTAATGCAGTAAACAAGAGTAGGAGCGAGAACATGGGTTGTATCGAAATGATCAATGGTTGCTTGCCTGATGGAGTGGTAACGGGATACTGCCCTTCAGTTGGATACTCGTGAATATCCTCGGAGGCAGAACCTACCACGAATAACACAACCGAGCACAATCAACACATGACGATATGCAACAGTATGATGCATGCTATGACATGGCAATATGGATGTGTCTTGAGCTAATGCAACTAGCTATGATTTAAATGAAGTTGGTTTGAGTACAAGATTCAAATTCCAACCCCATATATGATTATTTAAATGCCCTTTATTTGTTTTGTCCAAAACAGAGGACAAACATTGTTCAAACATGCATGAAAATGGTACAGATGGATTCCTTGAATTTTTCTGATAATTTTTCATATATAATTTGTCTCATTTGGAGTTATGGTTGAATTTCTATGAATTTTTGAAGTTTAGGCAATTTTCTGGAATTTTCTATATAAAATTAAATCCAGAAAAGGAGTTATTGCATCAGCATGACATCACCCTGATGTCAGCAGGTCAACTGGGCGCCTCCAGGTCAAACCTGACCAGTGGGGTCCACTGGTCAGTGACACAATCAACTAACCAAGTTAGTTAACCCTAACTAAATTAGTTAGCCGGGCGGGGCCCGCATGTCAGTGGCTCACTAATTAGCTAATTTTATTAACACTAATCAACTAACATTAATTAAGCAGGCGCCTGGGCCCACACTTCAGTGAGTCAGGGGGGAGTCAACCCAGCCGACCCAGGGTCAAAACACGCCGGAGTTGACCCCGGCTCGTCGCCGGCGAGGCCAGAGACGGCGGAGGGCTCGGAAATCCTCCTCCGGCGACCAAATGGCCAGCGGAGGGCATCTACGCGGAGCTAGGACTCGCCCGCATCCATCTGTGGACACGGCAGGGGCTGAGATGGCCCGAGCTCGCCGGAGGCAAGCTCGCGGCGGTGGCCAGAGTTAGGGGCTGGTGCGGGTTAGCGCTAGGGGGCACGGCAGGTCGAATGGGTGGTTGCGTTAGGCTCCTGGGGACGCGTTGAAGATGTTGTGCGCTCGGACGTGGGCTTGCACGGCCGTAGCCACGACGGCGTCGAGGCTCAACGGCGGCGAGCTTCGGGTGCTCGCGGGGCAACGGCTACGGGGCGAAATCGACGGCGTGTCTAAGGGGAAAAGGACCGGGAGCTCACAGCGGTGCCGTAGGGGTGGCTAGCGGGCTCGGGGGCGACCTTGATGGCGCGAATCGACGGCGAGGAGCTCGGGCGGCCGAGGTTGAAGAAGAGCTCGAAGTCGACGATGCAGGGCTTCCGGCGGGGCGTGGTTTGGTGAGGGGGTCGAGGACGACGTTGCGGAGCTCGTGGGCACAACCGAGGGGCGAGGGGGTGGCTGTGGCCGTGGTGGTTCTCGTCGGCGGCGACGGCTGCGTTCTGTGGAAGAGAGGGGGAGAGCCAGAGGAGGGGATGAGCACGGGGGAGGGGAATGAGAGGGGGAGGGGAATGAGAGGGCCAGGGGGTGCGTGGCCGTCTCCGTGGCATTTGGAGGGAGCCCGGGAAGCAGGAGGTGGCGCGCAGGGGGGGAGGTGGCGCGCGCGCGTGCCGGCGAGCGCCGGGCACACGCCCGCGTCCTTCTGTCCGAGGAGGGGGACGACAGGAGGCAGCGGGGTGGGCTGGGCCGCCAGCTGGAGAAGGGCCAGGTAAGTGGCCCATGGCCTTTCCCTCTTTATTTATTTTTTGTTTTTCTATTTCTGTTATTCTGTTTTGATTTAGTTTAAATACTAAATCATTTTATAAAATCCTGAAAATATTTATGGACACTTACTGAAATATTTCAGTGGCCCAAAAAATAGTTCCAACATTATTTGAGCATTTGAATTATTTAATAGTATTTAAATGCCCAAATTCAAATATTTATGAATTAAATCAATGCCCCTTTTGTTGACCTAAAATTATATGCACCATTTTTCCCAAGGGTTCTAACCCAAGGCAAAGAGGGTGAACATTTTTGAAGGGCATTTCAGGTTCATTGAATTTATTTTTAGTAAACCCTAGTTGATTTCAGGGGGGGGTGCTGGGGGTTCTGCTTTCCCCATTTCAATTTTCTGATGAAGGCAAACATGATGCACACTCTAATGCATAATCTAGCTAGGGTGTGACAGCCAAAGGGTTCCTTCCCGGAGATGTCCAACTTATGGCAGCGGGAGTTGTTTTACATCACAGCACCCCGAAGTACTAAGTGGGTGGCTGCCCCCGCCTTCCGTTCAGGCCCCCACCACAACTGGCGTCATGGGTCAACAAGGGGCTAGACTGGGGGCCGGTTAATGACGTGCCGACATTTCAAAGTCACATCCGAGATCTCCTCAAGAGGGATGTCAGTCTCGTAAAAGTAATGCAAGTTATGCTAGTTCGTCGGGTCCTGCCATACCAACATCGATCTCTCCGTATGTGGGAGTTCAGCCCGGAAGGACTGCGAACTATCCAGCAGTTCTTTGGTGTGACGCTCAAAGAGATGTATGGATTGTTCTTCGGATCACGAATAAAGTGTCCGGACACCATCGAGGATGCGGGTCTGAACTGTAATCGTCCAGATACCCAGGTAAGTATTTCCTTGACCGAACATGCTATCTTTTAATTTTCCATAACATAATTCTGAAAAAATTGATCTTGGCCAGGACTGGATAAGAAAGGCAAAGATGATCAGGTGTTCGGCTCCCCTTCCCGAAGGCTCGCCGGATCCTGTACTAGTCAGGATGCTGGAGTACACACCTTATCAAGTGCCCTCGGGGGAAGATAAAGGGAGAGACGAAAAAGCCGAAAGCGAGCCTCACACATTACTCATCCAAACTGGGGAATTAGTACCTCCACGAAGGAGGATAATCGGGGAGAAGAATCAGAAATTCCCTCTCCCCAAGGAAGGAAAAGGACCGCTCCTTAAGACTTGGAAACAAGGGTTTCCAAATGAGAGAATAAACCCTCGTCAGGGGGCCCTGATTCGGCGGGCATCCTTACGCACAGTGCCCGCAAAGGGGTCTGCCCTCCACCGAGCTGTAAGTGAACAAAAGTACTTTTGGTAAATATATTCTGCCTTATTTCCACGGACAATAACCGAGACATATGTCTTGAAGTCCGGATCGTAGCCCTTCCCGACAGAGTTCTTCTTCGGGGGATCTTCTTCCGGAGATGATGGAGAGCGAAACACCTCCCCTTGTCTCCCCGCCTCTTGGGGCGGATGACCCTGAAGTGTCATCACAGAGGATTTCTCCTGATCCGCCGAGGCCAAAAGGTAACCCTTCAGCCACCCGAAGTCCGGAATATTCGGCTCCGAAGGGGAGAAATAGAAAGAGTCCGGGATTGTCCAGTGCGCAACCGGACGTACTGACGGGTCTCTTGGAGCAAGCGGCTATCTCAGAGGAGCATCATACTTTAATGGGTACGGTGGTTGAGAGGATCCCATCCGCCAAAAGTGGGTTGCATGAAGCTTTTACGAGCCTGCTAAAAGGCTTTGAGGTACGCAAAGTAATATAAAAATTTTGTTTGACGGTACCGCACACGTTAAGTGTGCTCTATACAGATAGTAGCCCCTGAGACTCTGGTTGCTGTCCCTAGGCGGAAAACAGAGGATCATAGTCCCAGGTAATGATCATGCTGCTTTCATGTGCAGGCAGCGGACAGTCCGGTGGCTGGACGAACTCCTGAGTTGGCCGAACTGAGCCAGCAACTGGACGCGGCAGATGCCGACATTGCACTTGTGAACAAGTGGCTTGACGAGGCACATGGTATGTATTTTCGGGTAGTCAACAACTATTAAGAGGAGCATGATGCTAGTATCTATAATATGTTTTGACTGCAGATGGAGCTGCCGCCGTGGAGACCCTTCGGGCAGAACTTGCCCGAGCCAAGGAACAAGCCAGGAGAAGTGATGCGGCCTCCCTTAAGGCGGCCGAAGACTTAAGAGCCGAACAGGCTGCTCATCGCAAGAGCGAGGATGAAATAGCCAAGATGGATGTTGTGCTGAAAGATGCCGCCGGCTGGTATGAGATTCTTGAAAAGGAAAGCCAAAAGAGAGTGGCTGACCTGAAGAGAGCCATGGAGGCAGCCAAGGAAACCCGTTCTCAAATCAGAGCGGCAAAGGAGTAGCTCCGTCAAGCCGGAGATGTCACGGCTGGGAAGCCCTTTTTGTTGCGGACGAAGTTCGGAGATCCGAAGTATGCCCCTCTGGATCAATTATGGAGTGATGCAGACGCGTATTCGGACTTGGAAATGAGTGCTGCTGATGCGACTACGTTTTTAAAAGATCAAGAAGATCACAAAGTGGAGAAGTTGTTCTGGTTGCAGTTCAGTGCTCCGACGTGTCCGCTGTTGTTAAATGAGCAAATGGCCTTGTGGGCTAAGCTCCATAGGTTGTCCGGGCTTGCCATGAGGTCTGTCGTGGATCATTTTTGGCCGGAAGAACCAAAGCCGAATAGTTATTTTGGTTTAGTGCAACGATTCCTTGGTGTTGTGGAGCATATTGATGCTGTAAAGAGGTCGGCGTGCATAGAGGGTGCGCGGATGGCTCTTGCCTGTGTTAAGACATACTGGGCAGAGATGGATGCCACCGCTATTGCAACCCAATGTCTGGCCGTAGGCCAGGTCTCGGTCGAGCACTATTTAGAAGAAGTCCTAGAAGGCGCTCGTTTAATAGAGGCTCAGTGCTCGAAGAGTATCATGTTCGAGTGACATGTATCCCCATTGTAAAAATAATATTATTTGAATTATACAGGCTGTATTTATTGCCTAAAGGTATTGTGATGCCTCCTGTGTGGCCGTTTATGTAAGTATATAACCTGAAAGTTTGCAGTCGTCGGCTTCAGCCCCCACGCACATAATGCGGGGGTGTTCGGAAAGCACGTATCCACACTTGATCCAACGTGTTGGTCCATGAAGGTGGTGATAGCGCGGCGAACAAGGCAATCGGACTATATTGCTTTAACACTTTCACTTAGCCATAGGAGTTTGACTGTGGGGCTACTATATAGCCCCTGGTAATTCCACGCTTTATCCGAATACAGTGCATGTACATACATGACCGGGAAACTGGTCCTTCATTAATGCGGAAGAATCGAGAAGATTCCACTGAGTCCTCGAGTGGTTGACTAGTCTCGCACTTTATCATGACAGTCAGTTTTCGGCTTTCTCTACTGAGGTGCTCATCCAGATAAACCAGGGCACAATCGCAGTAGTTCTCCCGGTGCCACCTTAGCCGATAGAGCGAAACGTAAGGTAGAAAAACACGAGAGCCGGGCAAACCCAACATTTGACCAAAGACATGATTCGGAGCTGATGCATATAAGGCCAAACTCGCGGCGCTGAACACTCCCTAAGGTGTTCGGACTTTACAACATATACCGGGCTGAGCAAAGCCCTTGATAATGAACCCTAAATTTCCAGGTACGTGCATCAGTCAGAGATGGCGAAAATGCCAATAATGTCAGCATCCCTCTCGGCTATGCTAAGTATCCGGAGGGCGTGAAGCACCAAGAGACAGTGAGAAAGGTTTGCACATGGTCTTAATCTCAAAAGAAACCTTTGAGCGGGGCCCTGCTGCACGTCTGCGCCTGTGTCTCCGTTGTGCCGTGTCCTGGAAGGGTGTAGCACGATTGCCATCTGCAAGAGAGAAAAAACCCAGGTGAAACTCTACGTGCGAAAAATTGGTTATTCTTAATAGACCATTGAAATTCAATCTAAGTGAGCTCCAGCCGAACTATAGTCCTTTTTACATGCGGGAAGCCCCTAGAGCCACCTATGGGGGTATATCCATCGACCCAATCTCGGGTTTATTAGAACTGTTACATCAAGGGATGCACCGGACTTGTCTAGCTGTGTCCGTGGTCTTGACGACCGATCATTTATTCTGGTTGGAAGGGTCGTTCAGTGTTCGGCTGCGAAAGCCACCGTACATTCCTCCGCATGTAAGGAACGCTCTGAGTTTACGCTAACTATGATGATGCCACGTGGACCGGCATCTTAAGCTTAAGATAAGCATAATGCGGTATTGCATTAAAACGAGCGAAATCTGTTCTTCCGAGTACTGCTTGACAGCCGCTTCGGAATGGAGCGATGTCGAAGGTTAATTTTTCACTTCGGAAGTTGTCGAGGGAACCGAATACAACCTCTAGTACTAGAGAGCCCATGAAGCGGGCCTCTAGGCCTGGTACTACTCCTTTAGATGTAGTATTGCTTTGGCTGATTCTTGTTGGGTCTATCCCCATTTTGCGGACTATGTCTTGATATATCAGTTTAGGACTACTGCCGCCGTCCATAAGGACTTGGGTGAGATGGTATTCGTCAATTATTGGGTCTAGTACCAAGGCAGCCAATCCTCCGTGTTGGATACTAGTCGGGTGATCCCAGCGATCAAAAGTGATTGGGCAGGCCAACCAAGGGTTGAACTTGGGGGTAACGGGCTTTGCGGTGCATACGTCTCGGAGTGCGTGTGTGCTCCTCCTCTTCATTACATGAATCATGTTCACTGTTTTGACTTCTGGTGGGAATTTTTTCTGTCCCTAGTGTTTTGTTGGTGAGGCTCATCCTCATCTTCACTTGGTGTCTCCCTCCCCTTGTGTTCGGCGTTTAGCTTGCCGGCCTGCTTGAAGACCCAGCATTCTCTATTGGTGTGATTTGCAGGTTTATCGGAGGTGCTGTGAATCTGACATAATCTGTCCAGAATATTGTTTAGGCTAGACGGTCCATCTCTGCTACCTTTGAATGGCTTTTTCCGTTGACCGGGACGAGAGCCCCTGAATCCGGCATTTACCGACGTGTTTTCCTGGCTGTCTTCGTTGCTTCGATGCTTTCTTTTATTGCGTCATGGTTTTCCATTGCCATCCCTGACTTCAGATGTGCTTGTATTGTTGGTACTGCTGCGGGCCAACCAACTATCCTCGCCCACGCAAAAGCGGGTCATAAGGCTTGTTAGGGCTTCCATTGTCCTTGGTTTTTCCTGGCCGAGGTGTCTGGCAAGCCATTCGTCTCGGACACTATGTTTGAAAGCCCCTAGGGCTTCGGCGTCCGGGCAATCGACAATTTGATTCTTCTTGGTGAGGAATCTGTTCCAAAGCTTTCGGGATGACTCCCCGGGCTGTTGAACTATGTGACTTAAATCGTTTGCATCCGGAGGTCGGACATAAGTCCCTTGAAAATTGGCCCTAAAAGCATCCTCAAGCTCTTCCCAACTTCCAATTGAGTCTTCGGGGAGGCTCTTTAACCAGTGCCATACTGGTCCTTTCAGCTTGAGGGGCAAGTATTTGATGGCGTGGAGATCATCTCCGCGAGCCATGTGGATGTGGAGGATAAAGTCCTCGATCCAGACCCCCGGGTCTATCATTCCGTCATATGCCTCTATGTTCACAGGTTTAAATCCTTCTAGGAATTCAAGATCCAGTACCTCGTCGGTGAAGCATAGGGGGTGCGCGGCACCCCTATATTTGGGTGTGTCTGACGGTTGTAATGTTCGGTTTTGATTCTGAACTATTATTCTGTCAGTATAGTCATTAGGGCGGCGATGATTCTGTGCCGGAACGCGCTTCCTAGGTCCGTAAATGGACCTGGTCAAACCGGCTTTTTTGTGTAGGTCCTCACGTAGGTCGTGTGCTGACTTGTGTAC
This sequence comes from Triticum monococcum, assembly GCA_034509565.1. Lineage (NCBI taxonomy): Eukaryota > Viridiplantae > Streptophyta > Magnoliopsida > Poales > Poaceae > Triticum > Triticum monococcum. Next base: position 165,869,024 of record CM067842.1, on the reverse strand, counting down.
GTCATCGTTAGCCGCCCTATCACGACCACAGGGTGGCCGGTCCGGTTGATCGGCCATTTTATTTTCCGGCTGAGTGGGCTCTGAGGCCTCGTCGTCAAATTCAGGCAACAGCTTGTGCTTTGGATAGCTTTTTTGTTTGGTGATTACCACCGTACTTTTCTTCCGTGTCAAGCACTTTATTCCATCTGCTGTTGAGCGTATTCTGCGCGGTCTTAAGCCTTTGCTTCTGCTTCTTCAGGCTCCGCGCGGTTTCAATGAGCCTTTTATAAAGGTTCTCTTGTTCGAAGTGTCTTTCAGGGATGATGTGTGTGTCGTCGTCCAAACTATTGATGTCTCCGGAGACAGGTTGATGAGTTTTACCCTCGGGGTCATCGTGACCTTACAGCGGCTCCGTACTATGTTCGCCGTCTGCTGGTTCACCCTGCTCCACCGCTGGGTTCATGTGGTCGTTGTCTCCTTTGGGGTCGACCGGGGTGTTACTCTTTCTTGCACTGTTATCGCTATTTTTGCTGAGGCGGGATTTCGAGTGGCGCTTACGTCGTCGTTTGGTTGCTTCTCGAGGAAATTGTCCTTCGCTGCTTCCTCTCGTTCCTCGTCATCATTTTTTTGGGTGTACCCACCATGTATATATCATGTGATGAAGTGGCAGTCGATTGCCCTGCGGGCGATGGTTCTTGTTCGTCTCCCGCATCGTCGTCCATACCGTCGATGTCTTCAGAGCCGAAATCAAGCATGTCGGTTAAGTCGTCGATAGTGGCCACTAAGTGGGTGGTGGGTGGGGAACGAATTTCTTCGTCGTCCCCTTCCCACTCGATCCGGACATAGTTCGGCCAAGCGTCTCCTGACAAGGAGAGAGACCGTAATGAGTTTAGCATGTCGCCCAAGGGCGAGTGCTGAAAGATATCCGCAGAGGCAAACTCCATGATCGGTGCCCAATCAGATTCGATAGGCACGGACACGGGCGGTTCGGAGTCTGTGGCCGGGGACGAATCCGAGTGTCCGGCAATACATGTCTCATAGGAGGCGAAGTCAGCATTCGACTCTATCGCCGCTGAGTGTGTGGCCTCCGTGGCGGGGTCCATCCACCCATCCTCGGATGGCGCGATTTGTTCCAGATTGAGGGTCAGAGTACTTACAGGTGTGATCTCCCGAACACTGTACGGCGGCAGAGCTAAATCATGCCCATCGTGACTGTGCGGCGCACCTGACATAGGTTCGAATCCGTCGACGATCAAGTCTCCGCGGATGTCGGCGGTATAGTTCAATCTTCCAAACCTGACCTGATGGCCAGGGGCATAGCTCTCAATCTGCTCCGGATGGCCGAGCGAGTTGGCCTGCAGTACGAAGCCGCCGAGTACGAAGATCTGTCCGGGGAGGAAAACCTCACCGTGGATCGCATCGTTGCCGATGATCGAAGGAGCCAACAAGCCTTATGGTGACGACACAGTGGAACTCTCAATGAAAGCACCAATGTCGGTGTCAAAACCAGCGCATCTCGGGTAGGGGGTCCCGAACTGTGCGTCTAAGGTGGATGGTAACAGGAGGCGGGGGACACAATGTTTACCCAGGTTCGGGCCCTCTCGATGGAGGTAATACCCTACTTCCTGCTTGATTGATCTTGATGATATGAGTATTACAAGAGTTGATCTACCATGAGATTGGAGAGGCTAAACCGTAGAAGCTAGCCTATGGTATGATTGTCATTGTCCTACGGACTAAACCCTCCAGTTTCTATAGACACCGGAGGGGGCTAGGGTTACACAGAGTCGGTTACAAGGGAGGAGATCTACATATCCGAATTGCCAAGCTTGCCTTCCACGCAAAGGAGAGTCCCACCCGGACACGGGACGAAGTCTTCAATCTTGTATCTTCATAGTCCAACAGTCCGGCCAAAGGATATAGTCCGGTTGTCCGAGGACCCCCTAATCCAGGACTCCCTCACTAACCATAGCATGAAACATGTGGATCCAAATCAGCCCCTTACGAAGCAACGCATAAACTAGGGTTTATGCTTCTGTCACTCTAGCAACCCATCATCTACTTATTACTTCCCAATGCCTTCCCCTAGGCTGAAACAATGGTGAAGTGTCATGTAGTCGACGTTCACATAACACCACTAGAGGAAAGACAACATACCTCTCGTCAAAATATCGAACGAATACCAAATTCATATGACTACTTATAACAAGATTTCTCCCATGTCCTCGGGAACAAACGTAACTACTCACAAATCATATTCATGTTCATAATTAGAGGGGTATGAATATGCATAAAGGATCTGAACATATAATTTTCCACCGAATAAACCAACTAGCATCAACTACAAGGAGTAATCAACACTACTAGCAACCCACAGGTACCAATCTAAGCTTTTGAGACAAAGATAGGATACAAGAGATGAACTAGGGTTTGAGATGAGATGGTGCTGGTGAAGATGTTGATGGAGATTGACCCCCTCCTGACGAGAGGATCGATGGTGATGATGATGGTGATGATTTCCCCCTCCCGAAGGGATGTTTCCCCGGCAGAACAGCTCCACCGGAGCCCTAGATTGGTTCCGCCAAGGTTCCACCTCGAGATGGCGGCGCTTCGTCCCAAAATCTTCCTCCTTATTTTTTCTAGGGAAAAAGACTTCATGTAGCAAAATATGGGCACCGAAGGCCTGCCAGGGGGCCCACGAGGCAGGGGGCGCGCCTAGGGGGTAGGGCGCGCCTGGCCCCCCTCTGGTGCTTTCTTCGTCCAATATTTTTTATATATTCCAAAACTGACTTTCGTGGAGTTTCAGGACTTTTGGAGTTGGGCAGAATAGGTCTCTAATATTTGCTCCTTTTCCAGCCTAGAATTCCAGCTGTCGGCATTCTCCCTCTTCATGTGAACCTTGTAGAATAAGAGAGAAAAGGCATAAGTATTGTGACATAATGTGTAATAGCAGCCCATAATGCAATAAATATCGATATAAAAGCATGATGCTTAATGGACGTTATACTTATGGGTATGAAGCTTTAATCGGACACAGAGAAAGATAGGGGCTTATAGTTTCGCCTCCCAACCTTTTACCTGAAGGGTAATGTCAACAATAATAGTTTATGAAAACCCACATCCAATTAGCTATATATATCAGGATCTTTCCAACACAAAGTGCTTGCCAAAGGATAAAATGTAAAAAGTAAAGGTGAAGATCACCGTGATTGTCGTATAAAGTATAAGACAAAAATAAAAGATAGGCCCTTCATAGAGGGAAGCAGAGGTTGTCATATGTTTTTATGGTTGGATGCTCGAAATCTTAATGCAAAAGAATGTCACTTTATATTGCAACTTGTGATATGGACCTTTATTATGCAGTCCGTCGCTTTTATTTCTTCCACAACACAAGATCGTATAAAGATTATTTTCTCCACACTAATAGATCATACATATTTAGAGAGCAATTTTTATTGCTTGCCACAAAGATAACTTACTTGAAGGATCTTACTCAATCCAAAGGCAGATATGATGGACTCTCATGGAAAAAATGGTTTTAAGGATATTTGGAGGCACAAGTAGTATCTCTACTTGGTCCAAAGAATTTGGCTAGCATGAGGGGGAAAGGCAAGCTCAAAATGTTGGATGATCCATAAAAATATAAATTATTTCGGATGTAAGAAAACATAACCCTTTACGTTGTAAGAAAACTTTTTAGCATGTCATATTTTAATGAGTGCTCACAATCATAAAAGATGTCCAAGACAGTATATTTATATGTGAAAACTTCTCTTTCTTTGTTACTTCCTATTAATTGCAACGATGACCAAAACTATGTTTGTCAACACTCGACAAGTTTTATTCATCATACTCTTTATATGTGAAGTCATTACTCTCCATAAGATCAATATGATCTCTTTATTTCTTTTTATTCTTTTGCTTTTTTATTCCCTCAAGATCATAGCAAGATAACCAATCCCTTGACTCAAAACTAATCTTTATTATATATAGCTCACGGACTCGATTACATAGATAAGGATCAACACAAAACTCAAAGCTAGATCATCTTAAACTTTGTTCTACTAGATCAAGATATAATCAAAAGGATCAAACTAAGAAAAACGGTAAAGGTAGGGGTGTGATGGTGATACGATACCGGGGCACTCCCCCAAGCTTGGCAATTGCCAAGGGGAGTGCCTATACGCGATACTCAGTTCTTCTTTGGTGGTGAAGAAGTTGTTGATGATGTAGGCTTGTCGTCCATCTTCCAAGGCATAGGCTCACCATCATAGAAGCATGATCGAGTCTCCCGGATCCTCAAATCTACAGCCAAACTCATCCTCTTGAATCGATATTCATACTCACATTTTTGGTTTTGCAGATCATAGATCTGGGCTTGGAGGTGCTCGATTTTCTCGTGAAGCTTGAAGATTGTCTCCCCAATGTTCTTGGCATCCAGCTTTTGGTTGTTGGAGAACTCCACGATCATCATGTGGTTGGCGTCGAGTCCGCATTCCACCATCCCATGGCACTTGAATACTTGTTGCTCCATTGCTTCGAGTCATGTCTCCATGCTTCTGGTCCTCCTTGGTCCCTCAACATGGCGGATGTACAGTACCCCCTTGATGAAGCTACATACCTAGGGTAGGGGCACGGACATGTCCTAAAGAGCCCTACCCAAGGACATCCCTAGAAGAAGTCACCTTTCAATCGACTTGAAGGTATCCCACTCGACAGGTTCAAGACACTCGACCAAGAAGCTATCACTCGACCATGAAGCCAACCACTCGACTGCCAGAAGACCTAAAGTCACTCCGCAGGCAAATGGTCGGCTATTAAGTAGTCTTTATGGTCATTATAGCACTTGATTAGGGGCGTTACCAGTAACGCCCAACCATAAATGTACCTAAAACCCTGCATTACTGAGGGCAGGAGGGGGCCGACGAACTCTATATAAGCCACCCCTCCTCAGTATGAGGGGTTCGCACCCCTATGGTTCACACGCCTATAATCCAATCGACCGCCTCCGGGCACCGAGACATAGGGTTGTTACTTCCTCCGCGAAGGGCCTGAACTCGTACATCTTGGTGTGTTTACAACTTCCCAATATCTGAGATCTAGCCTCTCCATTCATACCCCCCTACATCACTGTCAGAGTTAGAACCATGACAGTTGGCGCCCACCGTGGGGCAGGAGTCTTAGCGCCTAATTGGAGAAGTTGCGATTTTTCCGATCCATTTGATCATGGTTTCCTGCGGAGTTTTGGTAGAGGGCCGCGAGATCCGTCTCGGCATGCTCACCTTCATCGCCGACGACTCTGCCTGGCTTCAGGAGGCGCCGCTCGACATCGACGCGCTCCCCGTCCGCGGTGTGACGCACTTCCGCGCATGCATTCGTGGTGTCCTCCTGCGGCAGCCGTCGACCAAATATCGGTCGGCCCCCGTGTCGTCTCCCCGCCCCGTCTCCCACCAGCGCAAGCACTCACGTCGGTCGAGACTCCAGCGGTGGGTGAGGCACGCCGTGGCCCGCCAGTCGGCGGCCCCACAAGTCGCGGCAATCGAGCCCGACGAATCCCTCTGCGGCCTATTCGACTGGCTCCGCGGAGACCGCATCCGAGTGCGACAGCAGCGACCCTTTGGCTGAGGTTCTGGCGGTCGAGGGGACACACAGTCCTCCCGGATTCCCTCGCGCTGATGGAGGCGCGGGTGGGGGCGACCCGCCGCGTCCCCACGACGAGTACCTCCCCGAGCCTCTCACATCATTGCAGCGAGAGGAGCTCCGCCGCCGGAACATGGACGCGCTCCACACCCCTATTGTTGGGGAAACCCCTGAGGCCCGGGCCTTGGAGGACGTGCGCTTGGCTAACCTGGCCGAGCACACTCGACTGGAGAATCTACAGCGAATACTCGACGAGCAAGCGCGTCAGCGAGCTCCCGAGTCCAGTCGATGACAGCAAGCTCCCGAGTCCAGTCAACGTCAACTCTTCCCACAGCCGCAAGTATACCGAACCCCAGTTCAGAATTTGGCCGCCGCGGCCCGTATAGCGGAGTCAATTCAGCCCTCCCAGTCGGAGGCTGGCAGAGGCTTGTTGCAGATCAGAGCGTTGCTCCGAGCGGCGGGAAACCAGAATTCCGCCGTTTCTCAGTCACGGAATAGGATCCACAGTCGATCTGTTGCAACAGAAACAGTCCAGTCAGCTCACAGCCCGAGATCGCCCACAAGGCGTGAGGGACGTGGAGACCGGCACGATCAGTACAGAAGAAATGAGCAGTATGATCACCGACCCGACCGTGATGATCGACGTCGAGTGCCAACCCCTCCCCTGAGGAGTGGGTCATATGCGCCTCGACATCGAGATGACAGGCGCCCCCATAATGTTGGGCAGAGGATTCCAGTCGACCCCAGGGACCCAGGCTTTGACATGAGATCCATCCTCGTTCAAGGTTTGGTTGACAGGAACAGAGCTCATCGAGAGGGCCACAACAGAGATGCGCCCGCCAGCAGCAGGGTACATGCTTCGGGGCCAGAATGTTTTAGTCGAGCCATCAGGGCCGCAGTGATTCCTCCCAACTTCAGGCTGGCGACTGGAGTCAGCAAGTTCACCGGTGAATCCAAGCCTGACACTTGGCTCGAGGATTACCGAGTGGCTGTACAGATTGGCGGTGGCAATGATGAGGTGGCCATGAAGCATTTGCCTCTCATGTTAGAGGGCTCATCCAGGGCGTGGTTAAATCAGTTGGCACCCAGCAGCATCTACACTTGGGAGGACCTCTCCCGAGTGTTCGTCACAACCTTTGAGGGAACATGCAAGTGACCTGCAGGCCTTACAGAGTTGCGGTCTTGCGTGCAGAAACCGAATGAAACTCTAAGGGATTACATCCAAAGGTGGATCACATTGCATCACACAGTTGAGAATGTGCCAGACCACCTAGCAGTTTGTGCCTTCAAGGAAGGCATTAAGTACAGGGAATTAAATCTGAAGTTCGGTCGAACTTGGGAGATGTCTCTGAATCGGATGATGGAGATCGCCACCAAGTACGCTAATGGTGAAGACGAAGATCGACTCCGGAGTGGCAAGCACAAGGCAGTCGCCCAAGAAACTGGAGGAAACTCCAGTCGGAAACAGAAGCGGAAGGCCGAGCCAGCCGCCCCTGGGGAAGCCCTGGCCATAACCCAAGGAAAATCCAAGGGAAAACCCAAGGGGCCCTGGAAGCCCAAGAAAGTCAAGGATCAAGATGGAAATGATGTTTTGGATCTGCCATGTCACATCCACACAAAGAAAGACGAAGAGGGTAATTTTATTTACCCAAAGCATACCACTCGACAGTGTCGGCTCCTGATCCAGCAGTTCCAGGGCAAGCAGCCCAAAGATAAGGAAAAAGAGCCGGACAGGGTTGAGGACAAGGAAGACAGTGACGATGGATACCCCCAAGTCAATTCCACCCTGATGATTTTTGCCGATTTCGAAAGTAAGAGTCGACTAAAAGTCATTAACAGTGAGGTGAACATGGTTGCTCCGGCAACCCCCAGTTACCTGAAGTGGTCTCAGACTGCCATCACATTCGACCAGTCTGATCACCCGATGCACATTGCCACCCCTGGGAGGCAAGCTTTGGTGGTCGATCCACTTGTCGAAGGCACTCGACTGACCAAGGTATTGATGGATGGCGGCAGTGGCCTGAACATACTATACGCTGAAACTTTGAAAGGAATGGGCATTCTGATGTCCAGACTCAGCACCAGTAACATGAGCTTCCACGGAGTCATTCCTGGGAAGAAAGCCGAGTCACTCGGCTAGATTGCTCTTGATGTGGTTTTTGGTGATTCAAAGAATTACCGCAAGGAAAAGTTGACATTCGAGGTTGTGGACTTCCAGAGTGCTTATCATGCCATTTTGGGCAGGCCAGCTTACGCACGCTTCATGGCTCGACCATGTTACGTGTATCTCAAACTGAAGATGCCTGGCCCCAAAGGTGTGATCACTGTTACGGGCAACCAAAAGAAAGCAGAAGAGTGTTTTCAGAAGGGATCAAAGATCGCTGATGCTCAGATGGCAGTGGTCGAGCTGAAAGAGTACCAAAAGACTGCCGATCCGAGTGAATTGCTGCGAGCTAAGAAGCCTGCTTCAGAATCAGCTTTTCAGTCGTCTGGTGAAACAAAGACAGTCCACATTCACCCTGACCGACCCCGACGCTGCTCCGACTCACATCTCGACGACGCTCGACTCCAAATAGGAAGAAGCGCTCATCCAGCTCCTCCGTGAGAACTGGGACATCTTCACATGGAAACCCTCTGACATGCCTGGAGTTCCCAGAGGGCTGGCTGAGCACCGTCTACGAGTCGACCCAAAATTCAAGCCTGTGAAGGAACATCTTCGACGGTCCGCCGTCCAGAAGAAGCAAGCCATTGGCCAGGAGGTGGCTCGGCTCTTAGCAGCAGAGTTCATCCGAGAGATTTACCACTCCGAGTGGCTCGCCAATGTCATCATGGTCCCCAAGAAGGACAAGTCACTTCGCATGTGCATTGATTTCAAACATATCAATTGGGTCTGCCCGAAGGATCATTTTCCTCTCCCTCGCATCGACCAAATAGTCGACTCGACTGTGGGGTGCGAGAGATTGTCTTTTCTAGATGCCTATTCCGAGTACCATTAGATCCCGTCTGTATGGGCCCGACGAGATCAAAACAGCTTTCATCACTCCATTCGGATGCTTCTGTTACATCACCATGCCGTTCGGCCTCAAGAACGCCGGAGTCACATTCATGAGAATGATTCAGAAGTGTTTACTCACTCAAATCAGTCGGAATGTGGAGGCATACATGGATGATATTGTGGTCAAGTCCCGGAAAGGTTCTGACCTACGGGCTGACCTTGCTGAAACCTTTGCCAACCTCAAGAGGTATGATATCAAGCTCAATCCATCAAAGTGCACTTTCGGAGTTCCAGGTGGAAAGTTACTCGGTTTTCTCGTTTCTGAACGGGGGATCGACGCCAATCCTGAAAAAATTGGCACCATACTCCGGATGAAGCATCCTGTACGCGTGCATGATGTCCAAAAGCTTACAGGCTGCTTGGCCGCTTTAAGTCGATTCAATTCTCGTCTCGGTGAAAAGGCGTTGCCTCTTTACCGACTGATGAAGAAGTCTGACAAGTTCGAGTGGACTCCAGAAGCTGATGCGGCGTTTGCAGAGCTCAAAGCTCTGCTCTCCACCCAGCCGGTGCTTGCTGCACCAATCAGCAAAGAGCCTCTGCTACTTTACATCGCAGCCACAGGATAACTTGTCAGTACAGTGCTTACGGTCGAGTGGGAAGAGGAAGGAAAGGCCTTCAAAGTTCAACGCCCAATATATTATGTGTCTGAAGTTTTGACCCCTTCAAAACAAACATACCCTCACTACCAGAAGCTTGTATATGGGATTTATATGACCATGAAGAAAGTTGCACATTACTTCTCTGACCACTCCATTACAGTCGTCAGCGACGCCCCACTATCAGAGATTCTGCATAACAGAGACGCAACTGGTCGAGTGGCCAAGTGGGCGATTGAACTCCTTCCCTTAGATATCAAGTTTGAAGCAAAGAAGGCTATCAAGTCCCAAGCAATCGCAGATTTCATTGCCGAGTGGATTGAACAGCAACTTCCGACTCAAGTTCACTCGGAGCACTGGACCATGTTCTTTGATGGGTCTAAGATGCTAAATGGTTCCGGTGCTGGGGTAGTCCTAGTCTCCCCCCGAGGAGATAAGCTTAGATATGTTCTCCAGATTCACTTCAATTCCTCCAATAATGAAGCAGAATATGAAGCGCTTTTGTATGGGTTGCGCATGGCCATTTCACTCGGTGTCCGTCGCCTCATGGTCTATGGCGACTCGGATTTGGTGGTAAATCAAGTGATGAAGAAGTGGGACGTCAGAAGTCCGGCAATGACTGGTTATTGCAATGCAGTGCGAAAGCTTGAAAAGAAATTCGAGGGGTTAGAGCTCCATCACGTCCCCCGACTGAAAAATCAGGCAGCTAACGATTTGGCAAAGATAGGCTCCAAGAGAGAAGCCATTCCCAGCAACGTGTTCCTGGAACACATTCACTCGCCGTCAGTCCAAGAGGATCCTTTTACAGAAGAAGCCCCGCAGCCAAAAAGTGCCACAGATCCGACTGAAGTCGAAGTTCCTGCTGTGGTCAACCTAATCAAGGAGGTCCTGGCAATCACTGCCGACTGGACGATACCGTACATCGCGTATATCCTAAGGAAAGAACTCCCGGAGGACGAGGAAGAGGCTCGACAGATCGTCCATCGATCCAAGGCCTTCATAGTCATAAAGGGACAGCTGTATAGAGAGAGCGCGACTGGAATCGGTCAGAAATGCATAACACCAGAGGAGGGCCAGATAATCCTTAATGATATCCACTTGGGGACCTGTGGTCACCATGCGTCCTCTCGGACCATTGTGGCTAAAGCATACCGAGCGGGATTTTACTGGCCAACAGCAAATGAGATGGCAAAAGAGATAGTCGACAAGTGTGGAGGGTGCCAGTTCTAATCCAACATGTCACACAAGCCTGCATCAGCCCTGAAGACCATTCCACTCGTCTGGCCCTTTGTTGTCTGGGGACTGGACATGGTTGGTCCACTAAGAACGGGCAGGAGTGGATTCACTCATGTGCTTGTGGCAGTCGACAAGTTTACCAAATGGATCGAAGCAAAGCCCATCAAGAATCTCGATGCTTGCACTGCTATCAGTTTCATCAGAGGGTTAACATTCAGATATGGAGTCCCGCATAGCATCATCACTGACAATGGGTCAAACTTTGATTCGGACAAGTTCAGAGCTTTTTGCGCCTATCAAGGCACACGAGTCGACTACGCATCGGTTGCCCATCCCAAGTCGAATGGACAAGCTGAGAGAGCAAATGGTCTAATTCTCAAAGGACTAAAGCCTCGACTGATGCGTGATCTCAAGCACGCGGCAGGCGCTTGGGTCGACGAGCTTCCGTCAGTTCTGTGGGGATTAAGGACCACCCCTAACCGGTCGACTGGAAGAACTCCATTCTTTCTGGTTTACGGAGCCGAAGCAGTTCTGCCGAGTGACCTTCTTCATAACGCACCCCGAGTTGAACTTTACACCGAAGATGAAGCAGAACAGGCCCGGCAAGATGCAGTCGACCTCTTAGAAGAAGAGAGGGAGATGGCCATGATCAGATCGACCATTTATCAGCAAGACTTGCGCCGGTTTCACGCCAGGAATGTGAAGAGTCGAGCCTTCCAAGAAGGAGATCTGGTCCTTCGAGTGGATCAACAAAAACCACACAAGCTTGCTCCTACTTGGGAAGGCCCCTTCATCGTCACAAGAGTCCTCCACAATGGAGCATACCACCTCTACAATGTTGATCGCCAGATCGACGAGCCACGAGCTTGGAACGCGGAACTGCTCCGCCCCTTTTACACTTGAGTTCTCCCTTAGACGAGATGTAATAAGAAAAAAAAATCTGCAGTTCATTTTTATCAAAGACAAGAGTGTTCCAATAATTGCCGTCACTTTGTTTGCATACAAAATCCCCCAGTGGGTGACTTGGCTGCGAATCCGTTTCGCCTAAGTATGAAAAAATCCTACCGAGTGGAGAGCAATCCTCCCACTCGGGGGCTTAGCTGTAGTCCAGTACTCGCCTAAGTTCTCCCACTCGAAGGCTTAGCTGCAGTCGAGCACTCGCCTAAGTTTGAAAAAATCCTACCGAGTGGAGAGCAATCCTCCCACTCGGGGGCTTAGCTGCAGTCCAGTACTCGCCTAAGTTCTCCCACTCGGAGGCTTAGCTGCAGTCGAGCACTCGCCTAAGTTTGAAAAAATCCTACCGAGTGGAGAGCAATCCTCCGACTCGGGGGCTTAGCTGTAGTCCAATACTCGCCTAAGTTCTCCCTCTCGGAGGCTTAGCTATAGTCGAGCACTCGCCTAAGTTTGAAAAAATCCTACTGAGTGGAGAGCAATCCTCCCACTCGGGGGCTTAGCTGCAGTCCAGTACTCGCCTAAGTTCTCCCACTTTGAGACTTAGCTGCAGTCAGGCACTCGCCTAAGTTTGAAAAACCCCACCGAGTGGAGAGCAATCCTCCCACTCGGGGGCTTAGCTGCAGTCCAGTACTCGCCTAAGTTCTCCCACTTTGAGACTTAGCTGCAGTCCAGCACTCGCCTAAGTTTGAAAAATCCTACCGAGTGGAGAGCAATCCTCCCACTCAGGGGCTTAGCTGCAGTCCAGTACTCGCCTAGGTTCTCCCACTTCGAGACTTAGCTGCAGTCCAGCACTCGCCAAAGTTTGAAAAATCCTACCGAGTGGAGAGCAATCCTCCCACTCGGGGGCTTAGCTGCAGTCCAGTACTCGCCTAAGTTCTCCCACTTCGAGACTTAGCTGCAGTCCAACACTCGCCTAAGTTTGAAAAATCCTACCGAGTGGAGAGCAATCCTCCCACTCGGGGGCTTAGCTGCAGTCCAGCACTCGCCTAAGTTCTCCCATGAAGAGACTTAGCTGCAGTCAGACACTCGCCTAAGTTTAAAAAATCCTACCGAGTGGAGAGCAGCCCTCCCACTCGGGGGCTTAGCTGCAGTCCCGTACTCGCCTAAGCTCTCCCGCTAAGAGACTTAGCTGCAGTCAGACACTCGCCTAAGTTTGAAAAATCCTACCGAGTGGAGAGCAGCCCTCCCACTCGGGGGCTTAGCTGCAGTCCCGTACTCGCCTAAGCTCTCCCACTAAGAGACTTAGCTGCAGTCAGACACTCGCCTAAGTTTGAAAAATCCTACCGAGTGAAGAGCAAACCTCCCACTCAGAGGCTTAGCAGCAGCCCAGTGCTCACCTAAGTACAGGACTCGACCCAATCCGCAAGAAGTTATGCCACAAATACAAAGGGTATTCCGAGCGAAGATCAAGTTCCACTCGACAGATCAAACCGCGAAGATATTCAACAAAAAATCAAGTTCGGATAAAGCCTAAAAGGTCCCAGACCTCAGATCAAAGTACTCAAGCCCTCGGCTCGGCAGAGTTTAACGGTTACAAATCCACTCGGCATTCCGAGGCAAATTTAAGGAGAAGCATAAAAGTTTTTCATTCCTTAGGCGGAGGACTGGCAGGGGCGACGAACTCATCCAAGTCGATCCCGTCTACAATACGGGTGGCAGCAGCAATAAAGGACTCCATGTAGTCTTGAAAGTTGTGCCTCTTGGTATTGGCGACTTGGATGGCGGCCAGCTTCTCTTCTCGCGCCTCCTTGCAATGGACGCGGACTAGAGACAGAGCCACATCAGCGCCGCACCGAGCAGAAGACTTCTTCCACTCCTGCACTCGGTCAGGGATTCCGTTAAGTCGAGCCATCAGAGACTCGAGATCGTTCTGGAGCGTAGACTCTGGCCAAAGTGTCGGGTCGATCCACGACATGGCAACCTTCAGCCAAGCCAATTAATCCACGACGCCGTCAATGCGAGATTCCAGTCGGAGCAGATTCATGGCAGCTTCATCATTCACCGGAGAGTTGATTGGATCCAAACCTGTTTCAATCCGCCCAGTCTCCTCCTCAAAGTTCTGGCAAAGCTCTGCATACACGATCCAAGGATAAGTCAATTTTCATAGACTGAGTCGACACAAAAAGAAAACCAATCGGAATTGAATGTGCACCTTCAAGCTTGATGTACAACTTCTTGGCGAGGCTCATCAAGTAGCTCTCCAGGTTGTCCCTCCTGCGAGCGACGCCTTCCATCTTCTCGTTCAGGGCGAGGTTCTCCTTCTTCCAACGTGTGCACTCCCTGTTGGCTTCATTCAGAGCGGTCTTCAGCTTGGTATTCTCTTCTTCTAATTGGCCGGCCGAAGCCAACTTCTGTTCAGCCAGAGCAATCTTGTCGTCAGCCTCCTTGCGGGCAGCAGCCAAGTCCTGATCCTTCTTTGCCAGAGCCTCGCTCAGTTCTCCTGCAAAAGAAATGATGATTGGTTCGGAAAAAGAAGAAGGGTACTCAAGCCTAAAAACAAAACCAGTCGACAAAGTCATCTTACCAGCGGCGCCGTCTCTGACCTTCTACAGCTCTGTTCTGGCCAGCTCCACATCAAGGTTCAGTTGAATCCGCTGCTTCTCCAACTCAGTATAGCGAGATACAAGTTCGCAGGATTTTTGTAAAAAGAAAAGTCAGTCGACAGACGTCCAAGACAATGGCGACGTTTCTAAGACCACAGCCGAATCAAAAACATTCGACAATAGTCTCGGGGACTACACCCAGTGGGTGCACTCAGCGTGCCCCCACTGGTTCGACCAAAAAAGAGAGAAGAGAGAAAGTCGACTGCCCGCAGTCGACCGAATACAGTTCCATTCGACGTGGCCTGACCAGACCGAGTGAAGAAATACAGATACAGTAACACAATGTAAAGACTACAGTCGACTGCCAGCAGTCCACCGTAGTCTCGGGGACTACACCCAGTGGGTGCACTTAGCGTGCCCCCACTCGTCCAAGAATTGGCAAACAACACCCAGCGGGTGTACAGATATAAAGATCTTCGGAAAAAGGTTCTTCAAATAGCAAACAAGACCAAGAGATGAGTCGACTGACCTGGACGTTACTCTGAAGAGCCGAGCTTGCGTCATAAGCTGCTTGGCTGGCCTCCCGAGCCACCTTCACTTGCTCCATCATGATCCCCGCTTGGCGTATAGCCTCTCTTGCAGCAGCCGCTTGGTCCTCAGGGGCGGGGTATGCAGCAAAAAGTGAAGACGGATCCGCAGTCGACGTCGAGGGCTGCACACTCGTCAGAGGAACGGCGAAAGTCACAAAAGCCCGAGTGGTGTCGCCACCATCCCGAGCTACGGCCTCAGACGCCGGAGCAGATTGGGGGGCCTTGTCAGCCGACGCCCTCCTGTTCCTCCTCACTCTCAGCGGTTCGTTGTCGTCGTCATCCGGGAGGTCGATAACATGAGGAGGAGCTACAAGGAAAACATTCAATCGACCAGAGTTGCCATAAATGTTCAGTCGACTCAAAACGGAACGTCAGTGATCGTACCAGGGTTGGAGGTGACAGCATTCTCCATCTCTTGGTCGTCGTCCTTGGCGGAGACCTCAGAAGTAGCAGTGCTGCAAACCTCAAAGTCAGTCAATCGTCTCAATGAGTCGACCAAGGACCCGTCCACGGTCGACAAAGGAAAGCAAGTTTTGTTATTACCCGGAAATGGTAGGGATAGCCATCTTCATCTTGGGCAGAGCCTTGGGCGGCTTGGACGGCGTCGCGCGTGGGTGCTTGGGAGCCTTCCCAGTCGGCGTCGGAGAAGAGGTCCGAGGGCATTTCGACGACTGCCCAACAGGAGCAGTCGCCTTGCCACGTTCCCGCGCTGGATCGTGCGTAAGTTTGGATCGCCTCTCCGGGCGGGGGGGGGGGGGGGGGTTCAGCCTCCTCCTCCTCCTCTTCGCTGGAGTCAACGTCGTCGCCTCCCTCTCCTTCACCATCGGACTACCACTCGCCTTGATCATCTCCGCTCTCGCCTCCGCTCGCCTCCCCTTCCTTAGTCAGCTCCTATGCCCCGTTGGGCGTCGAGTACATCTCGGTGGTCGCCTAGAAAATAACAAGACAAAAAGTCAATCGACCAGCTCAAAAAGACCAATGAAGAAAATAAGATCTCAGTCGGAAGCATAAAGACTAACCTGGTCCATGTCGTATGAGTTGTCGAGTGGAATTACCCTCCTGGCTCCTCGGGGGTTGTCTTTGTTCCCCGTGATGCTCGACAGCCACCCCTCCAGCATCTCGTCAGTAACCTCCTCCGGGTGGATCCGAGTGGTGTCGTCGAGACCCGAGTACAGCCACATCGGATGGTCATGAGCCTGGAGCGGTTGGATGCTCCTCCGGAGGAAGACCTCCAGCAGGTCCATACCAGTCACGCCCTTGCGGACGAGCTCAACCACTCGACCGGCTAGCACTTTGACTTGGGCCTTTTCTTCTGGCGTCACTTTCAGAGAAGCGGGTTTGTTAGCTCGGTCAAGAGAGAAAGGGGGAAGACCAGTCGACTGTCCTGGGGTCGCCTGGTCTCGACAGTAAAACCAGGTCGACTGCCAACCGCGGACCGACTCCGGGAAAGTGATGGAAGGAAAACAACTCTTTCCCCTTGTCTGGATCGCCAGGCCCCCACACAGCTGCACCACCTGCGTCCTCTCGTCACTCGACTTGGCCTTCTTAACCAACTGAGAGCGGCAGGTAAAGATATGCTTGAAGAGTCCCCAATGGGGGCGGCAACCCAAGAAACCCTCACACATGGAAATGAAAGCAGCGAGGTATACGATGGAGTTTGGGGTGAAGTGGTGGAGCTGCGCCCCGAAGAAGTTCAAGAAGCTCCGGAAAAAAGGATGCGGCGGCAGAGAAAACCCACGGTCGATATGGGTGGCTAGAAGCACGCACTCACCATCGTGGGGCTGCGGCTCGACCTCTCTCCCCGGGAGACATGCAGCCTCGTGGGGAATGACTCCCCCCTCGACCATGTCGTCGAGATCCTCTTGCCGGATCACCGACGGCATCCAATCCCCTTGGATCCAGCCCCGGGGCAGAGCAGACCTTGAGGAGGATCCGCCCCGAGCAGATCTCTTCCCTTTCCCCTGCGCCGCCGCCTTCTTCGCGCGCTCAAGAGCAGAGGTCTTGTCCTTCGCCATCATCGCCGGCAAGTCTCGTGCAAGCCTGTGGCGCTAGGGGGAGAGCAGAGGAGGCGGAGGAACTTGCGAAGGCAGAGAGGAAGAAGGAAGCGCACTGGATTAGAAACCCCGAGCCGGCGATTTATAAGAAGACGCTCCCGAGTGGCTGACTGGTAGGCCTAGGCGATCCAGCCAAATCCTGCAGCAGACACGCACACGGTACGTGGCGAAAAAGGTGGCGCGGAAATCGAGGAGCTTCCGCTTTATCGCTTCCGATTACTACGGCCGCTCCCATCCCGCGCGCTTCCCAAAATCCAAATCCCGCGACATCCGCGGGCTGCAGAACAACTTGCCAAAACAGAAAGCCCCGCTCGTGCCGGCACTCGGTATGTCACAAGCGAAGAAATTCACTCGACGAAAGGCCTGGAATGGATCAAGGCGACTGAAAGAGGTTGATGATGTCATCCGTGACGGTCGACCTAGAACGAGCCACTCATGTAGTCCAAAGAACCAGTCGGAAAGATCACCAACTCTTTCCCACTCTAACCTCGATCCATTCGGGGGCCAATGATGAAGCTACATACCTAGGGTAGGGGCACGGACCTGTCCTAAAGAGCCCTACCCAAGGACATCCCTAGAAGAAGTCACCTTTCAATCGACTTGAAGGTATCCCACTCGACGGGTTCAAGACACTCGACCAAGAAGCTATCACTCGACCATGAAGCCAACCACTCGACTGCCAGAAGACCTAAAGTCACTCCGCAGGCAAACGGTCGGCTATTAAGTAGTCTTTATGGTCATTATAGCACTTGATTAGGGGCGTTACCAGTAACGCCCAACCTTAAATGTACCTAAAACCCTGCATTACTGAGGGCAGGAGGGGGCCGGCGAACTCTATATAAGCCACCCCCTCCTCAGTATGAGGGGTTCGCACCCCTGTGATTCACACGCCTATAATCCAATCGACCGCCTCCGGGCACCGAGATGTAGGGCTATTACTTCCTCCGCGAAGGGCCTGAACTCGTACATCTTGGTGTGTTTACAACTTCCCAATAGCTGAGATCTAGCCTCTCCATTCATACCCCCCTACATCACTGTCAGAGTTAGAACCACGACACCCCTCACGCAACTCAATGGTTTGAGGGTGTTGCGGCACCTCCACGAGGTAGGGGTTGATGTCCCTCTCGAAAAACTTGTCCTTGGGGCGCTTGAAGACGTCATGATGATCTAGATCTGTCAAAAGAACAGCTCGAAACAAAAACATGAGATATTTGCATGGTACGATGGTCAAAACCTTCAGGAGATTATATAATGAATTTTTACCGACCAAAAGAAGTATCGTGCAAGAAAACGGAGTCCGGAGGGCACACGAGCTGCCCACGAGGCAGGGGCACGCCCAGGGGGGTAGGGCATGCCCTCCACCCTCGTGGACACCTCATGTCCTTTCCGGACTGCTTCTTATTTTCATATTTTCTTAAATATTCCGAAACGGAGAAAAATTGCTATTAGAACTATTTTGGAGTCGGTTTACTTACCATACCACATACCTATTACTTTTCGGAGTCTGAAACATTCTGGAAAGTGCCCCTTATATAATCCTCCAGGGTTACGGTGCCAATAACATTAGTTTCAACATTTATGGGATTACCTGAGACATAATTTTTTATTCTTTGACCGTTCACCACCCTCAGATTTGTGCCTTCGAAGTTGTTCATTTTTATGGCACCGGAACGATAGACCTCCTCGATAACGTAAGGACCTTCCCATTTAGAGATTAGTTTTCCTGCAAAAAAAACTTAAACAAGAGTTGTATAACAGAACATAATCACCTACATTAAACTCACATTTTTGTATCCTTTTATCATGCCATCTTTTAACTTTTTTCTTTAAATAGTTTGGCATTTTCATAGGCCTGGGTTCTCCACTCATCAAGTGAGATAATGTTAAATAGTCTCTTCTCACCGGTAAGTTTGAAGTCATAGTTGAGCTCTTTAATGGCCCAATATGCCTTAGTTCTAGTTCGAGAGGTAAGTGACATGCTTTTCCATAAACCATCTTGTACGGAGACATACCCATAGGATTTTTATATGCGGTTCTATAGGCCCATAACGAATCATCAATTTTCTTGGACCAATTCTTTCTAGACCTATTAACAGTCTTTTGCAAAATTAATTTAATCTCTCTATTACTCAGTTCTACTTGACCACTAGACTGTGGTTGGTATGGAGATGCAATTTTAACATTAACATCATACTTAGCAAGCATCTTACGAAAAGCACCATGAATAAAATGTGAACCGTCGTCAGTCATTAACTATCTGGGACTCCAATCCTCGGAAAAATAACTTCTTTAAGCATCATAATAGAGGTGTTATGATCAGCACTACTAGTTGGAATAGCTTCTACCCACTTAGTAACGTAATCAACAACAACTAAAATATGTGTATACCCATTAGAGGAAGGAAATAGTCCCATATAATCAAAGCCCCAAACATCAAATGGTTCTATAACAAGTGAATAATTCATAGGCATTGCTTGACGTCCACTAATATTACCAATTCTATGACATTCATCACAATACAAGACAAACTTACGGGCATCCTTGAAGAGTGTAGGCCAATAAAAACAGGACTACAATACCTTATGTGCAGTTCAATCTCCAGCGTGGTGTCCTCCATAAACCTCGGAGTGACACTTGTGTAGGATTTGTTCCTGTTCATGCTCAGGTACACAATGTCTAATAACACCATCTACTCCTTCTTTATAAAGGTGTGGGTCATCCTAGAAGTAATGTCTTAAGTCATAGAATTTTTTCTTTTGCTGGTATGTGAAACTAGGTGGTATAAATTTAGCAACAATGTAATTAGCATAATCAGCATACCATGGAGCAGTACGAGAAGCATTTATGACAGCTAATTGTTCATCGGGAAAGCTATCATCAATAGGTAGTGGGTCATCAAGGACATTCCCTAACCTAGATAAGTTGTCTACAACGGGGTTCTCAGCTCCCTTTCTATCAATAATATGCAAATCAAATTCTCGTAGTAGGAGAACCCATCTAATAAGTCTAGGTTTAGCATCTTTATTTTCCATAAGATATTTTATAGTAGCATGATCAGTGTGAACAGCTACTTTAGAATCAACAATATAAGGTCTGAACTTATCACAAGCAAATACAACTGCCAAAAATTCCTTTTCAGTAGTAACATAATTTCTCTAGGCAATGTGTAGAGTTTTACTAGCATATTGGATAACATTTAATTTCTTATCAACTCTTTGTCCTAGAACAACACCTAGAGCATAATCACTAGGATCACACATAATTTCAAAGGGTAAATTCCAATCAGGAGGCTGAACAATAGGTGCAGAAATCAAGGCTTTCTTAAGTATTTAAAATGCTTCTACACAATAATCATCAAAGGCAAAAGGAACATCTTTTTGTAAAAGATTAGTCAGAGGCCTAGAAATTTTTGAGAAGTCTTTAATGAACCTCCTATAAAAACTGGCATGACCAAGGAAACTTCTTATACATTTAATGTCCTTAGGACATGACATCATTTCAATAGCATCAACTTTAGCTTTATCAACTTCTATACCTCTTTTAGAAACTTTATGCCCCAAGAAAATACCTTCATTAACCATAAAGTGGCACTTCTCCCAATTCTAGACAAGATTAGTTTCTTCACATCTATGCAAGACTCGATCAAGGTTGCTTAAGAAGTCATCAAAAGAAGTTCCATATACGGAAAAATCATCCATGAAAACCTCAACAATATTTTCACAAAAGTCAGAGAATATAGTAGTCATACATCTTTGAAAGGTAGCAGGTGCATTACATAAACCAAAAGGCATATGTCTATAAGCAAAGGTACCGAAAGGGCAAGTAAAAGTGGTCTTTTCCTGATCCTCTTTTGACACAGGTATTTGAGAGAAACCAGAATAACCATCTAGAAAGCAAAAATGTCTATGTTTGGATAATCTTTCTAGCATTTGATCAATAAAAGGTAAATGGTAATGATCTTTTCTAGTAGCTTCATTCAATTTGCGGAAATCAATTACCATTCTATAACCTGTAACAATTCTTTGTGGGATCAATTCATCATTATCATTAGGGACAATAGTAATACCTCCCTTCTTAGGGACACAATGCACAGGACTTACCCACTGACAATTAGCAACATGATAAATTATACCTGCCTCCATAAGCTTTAGTATTTCATTTCTTACCACTTCTTTCATCTTAGGATTTAACCGTCGTTTGTGATCAACAACCAGTTTAGCGTCTTTCTCCAATTTTATTTTATGCTGGCATAGGGTGGGACTAATGCCATTAAGATCATCAAGAGTATCCAATAGTAGCATGGTGCTTCTTCAGAGTTTTCAATAATCTCTCTTCTTCCTGCTCTGAAAGGTTAGCACTAATAATAACAGGATATATCTTCTTTTCATCAAGATAAATATATTTAAGAGTATTAGGTAATGGTTTAAGCTCAAACACGGGGTCACCCTTGGGTGGAGGAGGATCACCTAGAAATTCAACAGGCAAGTTGTGTTTCAAAATAGGTCCCTGTTTAAAGAATACTTCATCTATTTCCCTTCTTTCATTCATAAACATATCATTTTCATGGTCTAGCAAATATTGTTCTAAAGGATCATTAGGAGGCACAACAATAGAAGCAAGACCAATAATTTCATCTTTACTAGGCAATTCTTTATCGTGGGGTTGTCTACGAAATTTAGCAAAATTAAAATCATGAGACATATCCCCTAAAACAATAGTAACAACATCCTTTTTGCAATCTATCTTAGCATTAACAGTATTCAAGAGGGGTCTACCAAATATAATGGGACAAAAGTCATCTTGTGGGGAACCAAGAACAAGAAAATCAGTAGGATGTTTAACTTTCCCACACAAGACTTCAACATCTCTAACAATCCCAACTGGTGAAATAGTATCTCTATTGGCAATCTTAATAGTAACATCAATATCTTCTATCTCAGCAGGTGCAATATCATGCATAATTTCTTTATATAAAGAATGAGGTATTGCACTCGCACTAGCACCCATATCACATAAGACATGATAACAGTGATCTCCTATTTTAACAGAAATAACAGGCATGCCTACAACAGGTGTATGTTTATTTTTAGTATCAGGTCTAGCAATTCTAGCAGCTTCATCACAGAAGTAAATAACATGCCCATCAATATTATCGACCAAGAGATCTTTAACCATTGTGTCGGTGTCAAAACCGGCGGATCTCGGGTAGGGGGTCCCGAACTTTGCGTCTAAGGCGGATGGTAACAGGAGGCAGGGGATATGATGTTTACCCAGGTTCGGGCCCTCTTAATGGAGGTAATACCCTACGTCCTGCTTAATTGATCTTGATGATATGAGTATTACAAGAGATGATCTACCACGAGATCGTAGAGGCTAAACCCTAGAAGCTAGCCTATGGTAAGATTGTATGTCCTCCTATGAACTAACCCCTTCGGTTTATATAGACACCGGAGGCGGCTAGGGTTACACAGAGTTGGTTACAAGGGAGGAGATCTACATATCTGTATTGCCAAGCTTGCCTTCCGCGCCAAGGAAAGTCGCATCCGGACACAGGATGAAGTCTTCAATCTTGTACCTTCATAGTCCAACAGTCCGGCCAAAGGATATAGTCCGGCTGTCCAGAGACCCCCTAATCCAGGACTCCCTCAGTAGCCCCTAAGGTGGTAGCACAGCGAACGAGGCAATTAGACTATATTGCTTTAACACTTTCACTTAGCCATAGGAGTTTGATGGTGGGACTACTATATAGCCCATGGTACTTCCGCGCTCGTCCGAATACGGGGCGCGTACATACATGACCGGGAAACAACCCTTCATTAATGCGGAGGAATCCCGAAGATTCCGTTGAGTCATCGAGTGGTTGACCAGTCTCGCGCTTTATCATGACAGTCAATTTTCGGCTTTCTCTACTGAGGTGCTCATCCGGATGAACCAGGGCACAATCGCAGTAGTTCTCCCAGTCCCGCCTTAGCCGATAGAGCGGAAGGTAAGGTAGCACAACACGGGAGTCGGGCAAACCCAACATTTGACCAAAGACATGATTCGGAGCTGATGCATATAAGGTCAAACTCGCGACGCCGAACACTCCCTAAGGTATTCGGTCTTTATAACATATGCCAGGCTAAACAATGCCCTTAATAATAAACCCCGAGTGTCCAGGTACGTGTAATATCCTGACGTGGCCACATGCCAATAACGTCGGCATCCTTCTCGGTTGTATTGAGTATCCGGAGGATGTGAATCAACAAGAGACAGTAAAAAAGGTTTACACAGGGTCTTAATCTGAAAAGAAACCTTTGAGCGGGTCCCTGCTGCACGTCTGCGCCTGTGTCTCTGTTGTGCCGTGTCCTGGACGAGTGTAGCACGATTGTTGTCTGTAAAAGAGAAGAACTTCGGTGAAAGTTGTCGTGCCAAAAAAAGTTGGTTATTCTAGATAAACCATTAAAATTCAAGATAAGTCAAGTTGAGCCGAACTAGCCCTGATTACACGTGTGAAGCCCCTAGTACCATCTATGCAGGTTTAACCATAAAACCAATCTCATGTATATGTAGTGATGCGCCGGACTCGTCTAACCGTGTCCGTGGTCTTGACGACCTGTCATTTATTCTGGTTGGTGAGGCCGTCTAGTGCTCGACTGTTATAGTCGCCGCACATTCTTCCACGCATAGAGAACGCTCAATATTTTGACTAACTGTGATGGTGCCACATGGACCGGGCATTTTAAGCTTGAGAGAAGCGTAATGTGGTACTGCATTAAAATGGGCGAAAGCCGCTCTTCCGAGTAGTGCTTGATAGCCACTTCGAAATGGAGCGATGTAGAAAGTTAACTTTTCGCTTTGGAAGTTGTCGAAAGAACCGAATACAACCTCTAGT
This sequence comes from Triticum monococcum, assembly GCA_034509565.1. Classification (NCBI taxonomy): domain Eukaryota; kingdom Viridiplantae; phylum Streptophyta; class Magnoliopsida; order Poales; family Poaceae; genus Triticum; species Triticum monococcum. The sequence goes on along the minus strand of CM067842.1, from coordinate 165,845,503 downwards.
AATAGAGAGCCCGTGCAACAGGCCTCTAGGCCTGTTATTACTCCCTTGAAGGTAGTATTACTGCGGGTGATTTTGGTTGAGTCTATACCCATTTTGCGGACTATGTCCTGATATATCAGATTTAGACCACTACCGTAGTCCATAAGGACTCGTGTGAGATGGTATCCGTTTATTATTGAGTCTAACACCAAGGCGGCCAATCCTTCATGCCGGATGCTTGTCGGGTGGTCTCTGCAATCGAAAGTGATCAGGCAGGCCAACCAGGGGGTGAACTTGGGGGTGACGGGCTCTACGGCCCGTATGTCTCGGAGTGCATGTTTGCTTCTCCTCTTCGTCAAATGGATCATGTTTACTGTTTTAACCTATGGTGGGAATTTTTTCTGTCCTCCAGTGCTTTGCTGGCGAGGTTCGTCCTCGTCTTCGCTTGGTGTCCCCACCCCTTGTGTTCGGCGTTTAGCTTACCGGCCTGCTTGAAGACCCAACATTCTCTGTGGGTGTGATTTGCAGGTTTATCGGGGGTGCCATGAATCTGACATAGTTTGTCTAGAATCTTGTTTAGGCTAGATGGTCCATCTCTGCTTCCTTTGAAAGGCTTTTTCCGCTGACCTGGTCGAGAGCCCCTGAATCCGGCGTTTACCGCCGTATTATCTAGGTTGTCTTCTTTATTGCGGCGCTTGCTTTTACTGCGTCGTGGTTTTCCATTGCCATCCCTGACTTCGGATGTGCTTGGGTCGCTGGTGCTACTGCGGGCTAACCATCTATCTTCGTCTGTGCAAAAGCGGGTCATGAGGCTTGTCAGGGCTGCCATTGTTCTCGGTTTTTCTTGGCCGAGGTGTCTGGCGAGCCATTCGTCTCGGACGCTGTGTTTCAAAGCTGCTAAGGCTTCGGTGTTCGGACAGTCGGTGATTTGGTTCTTCTTAGTGAGAAACATGTTCTAAAGCTTTCGGGCTGACTATCCAGGCTATTGAATTATATGACTTAAATCGTCTGCATCCGGAGGTCGGACATAGGTCCCTTGAAAATTAGCCCAAAAAGCGTCCTCGGGCTCCTCCCAACTTCCTATTGAGTTTTCGGGGAGGCTTTTCAGCCAGTGTCGAGCTGGTCCTTTAAGCTTGAGGGGCAAGTACTTGATGGCATGGAGATCGTCTCCGCGAGCCATATGGATATGGAGGATCAAGTCCTCAATCCAGACCCCAGGGATGTGGTCCTGTCATACACCTCTATGTTCACTGGTTTGAATCCTTCTAGGAATTCGTGGTCCAGCACCTCATCGGTGAAATATAGGGGGTGTCTGGCACCCCTGTATTTGGATGTATCATGGCGTTCAGACGGTTGTAGTATTCGGTTTTGATTTTGTGCCGGAGCGCGCTTCCTAGATCCATAGATGGATCTAGTCATACTGGGTTTTTGGCGCAAGTCTTCACGTAGATTGTGTGTTGACTCATGTGCGGCCTTGTTAGCCGCTCTATCGCGGTCACAAGGTGGTTGATCCGGCCGGTTGGCCGTTTTATTTTTCGGCTGTATGTGCTCTGAGGTCTCATCATCGAATTCGGGTAATAGCTTGCGCTTTAGATAGCTCTTTGTGTGGTAACCTCCACCATACTTTTCTTCGTTGTCGAGCACTTTGTTCCACCTCCTGTTGAGCATATTTTGTTCGGCCTTAAGCCTTTGCTTCTGCTTCTTCAGACTCCTCGCTGTGGCAATAAGCCTTCTGCGAAGGTTCTCTTGCTCCAAGTGTGTTTCCAGGATGATGTGTGCATCTTCGTCCGGACTGTTTTCCTCCCCCGAGGGGGTTTGATGAGGTTTATCCACGGCGTCGCCGTGTTCGGACGTCGGATCCGTACTATGTTTGCCATTTGCAGCTTCATCGTGCTCTACCGCCGGGCCAATGTGGTCGTCGTTTCCTCTGGAGTCGACTGGAGTGTTATTTTCTCTTGCGCTGCTATCGCTATTTTTGCTGAGGCGGGATTTGGAGCGGCGCCTACGCTGACGCTTTGTTTGCTTCTTGGAGGGGTCATCCTCCGCTGTCTCCTCCCATTCCTCCTCATCGTTTTCTCTGGGTGTATCCACCATGTATATGTCATGTGATGAAGTGGCTGTCTAGTGCCCTGTGGGCACTAGTTCCTGTTCCTCTCCTGCATCATCGTCCATGCCGTCGATGTTTGCGGAGTCGAAATCGAGCATGTCAGTTAAATCGTCGACAGAGGCTACTAAGTGGGGGTGGGTTGGCAGCGAATTTATTCGTCGTCCTCATCCCATTCTAGCCGGACATAGTTCGGCCAAGGATCTCCTGACAAGGAGAGAGACCTTAATGAATTTAGCACGTCGTCGAAGGGTGAGTGCTGAAAGATATCCGCAGAGGTGAACTCCATGATCGGCGCCCAATCTGATTTGATAGGCACAGACGCAGGCGGCTCGGGGCCCGTGGCCGAAGACGAATCCAATGGTTTGGCAACACGACACTCGTAAGGGGTGAAGTTAGTATTCGGCTCTATCGCCACTGAGAGTGCGGCCTCCATGGTGGGGTCTATCCACTCATCCTCGGATGGCGCAATTTGCTCCGGATTGAGGGCCGGCGTAGTTGCAAATGTGATCTCCCGAACACTGTCTGACGGCAGAGTTACGTCATGCTCGTCGTGATCATATGGCGCACCTGACATGGGCTCGAATCCATCAAAGATCAAGTCTCCACGGATGTCGGCAGTGTAGTTTAAGTTCCGAACCTGACCTAATGGCCAGGGCCATAGCACTCGAGCTGCTCCAGATGGCCAAGCGAATTGGCCCGCAGTGTGAAGCCGCCGAATACGAAGATCTGTCCGGGGAGGAAAACCTCACCCTGGACCGCATCGTTACCGATGATCGAAGGAGGCATCAAGCCTTATGGTGACGGCACAGTGGAACTCTCAATGAAAGCACCAATGTCGGTGTCAAAACCGGCGGATCTCGGTTGGGGGTCCCGAACTGTGCGTCTAAGGCAGATGGTAACAGGAGGCAGGGGACACGATGTTTACCCAGGTTCGGGTCCTCTTGATGGAGGTAATACCCTACATCATGCTTGATTGATCTTGATGATATGATTATTACAAGAGTTGATCTACCACGAGATCGTAGAGGCTAAACCCTACAAGCTAGCCTATGGTATGATTGTATGCCCTCCTACGGACTAAACCCTCCGGTTTATATAGACACCGGAGGGGGCTAGGGTTACACAGAGTCGGTTACAAGGGAGGAGATCTACATATCCGTATTGCCAAGCTTGCCTTCCACGCCAAGGAAAGTCCCATCCGGACACGGGACGCGGTCTTCAATCTTGTATCTTCATTGTCCAACAGTCCGGCCAAAGGATATAGTCCGGCTGTCCGGAGACCCCCTAATCCAGGACTCCCTCACATAGCAATACTAGGTTCAAATTTAATTTTCTCAGGGGGTGTAGGTGTTTTAGTATTACTCTTACGAACCACAGTTGAAGATTTAGCATGATCCTTTATTCTAGCAGGGAAAGGTGGTTTCTCAATATAAGCGGTAGGAACAATAGGATCAACATTATAAGTGATAGTCTTTTCTTCAACTTTAATAGGTTCAACTACTTTCACTTCAATCTGAGGATGATATTTAAGCCACTTCTCCGTAGGGAGATCAACATGAGTAGAACATGATTCACAGAAAAAACTACTATCTCAGAATCAAGTCCATATTTAGTGCTAAATTCACGAAAGGCGTCGGTATCCATAAAATATTTAACACAATCAAACTTAGTTGTTATACCTGACTCCTTACCTTCGTCGAGTTCCCAATCTTCATAGTTGCATTTAATTCTTTCCTATAAATCCCATCTGAATAAAATAGTCTTCATCATAAAAGAACTAGTAGAAGAAGTATCGAGCATGGAGCGATTATTGAGAGAAAGCCGAGCATAAATTTTTTGAATAATAATTTCTCTTGAGAGCTCATGATTAGGGCATGAATATAACATTGACTTAAGCCTCCCCCAAGCTTGAGCTATACTTTCTCCTTCGCGAGGCCAAAAATTATATATATAGTTACGATCACGATGAACCAGATGCATACGATAAAACTTTTGATGAAATTCCAATTTCAATCGGTTGTAGTTCCATGATCCAATATCATCACATAGCCTAAACCATGTCAATGCCTTTCCATTCAAATATAAAGGGAAGACCTTCTTCTTAATCACATCCTCGGGCATAACTGCAAGCTTAAATAATCCACAAACTTCATCCACATAGATTAGGTGCAAATCGGTATGTAGTGTTCCATCTCCTGTAAAAGGATTAGCTATCATTTTCAGTAAACATTTTCTCTATCATACCCGAAGGAATTTCAAAGTAAACATTTTCAGTAGGTTCAGTAGGTTGAAGAGCAACTCTTTGATCTACTGCTCGGGGTGAAGATACCCCGGACAAGCCCTAGCAATTTCTCTATCATACCCGAAGGAATTTCAAAGTAAACATTTTTAGTAGGTTCAGTAGGTTGAAGAGCAGCTCTTTGATCTACTGGTCGGGGTGAAGATACCCCGAACAAGCCCCTCAAAGGATTACTTTCCATAGTAACAAGTGACAGTAAATTTCAGCACACTATATAAATTTTTTCTTACCAAATTCCACCTACCAAAGGCGCTTCACTCCCCAGCAACGGCGCCAGAAAAGAGTCTTGATGACCCACAAGTATAGGGGATCTATCATAGTCCTTTCGAAAGTAAGAGTGTTGAACCCAACGAGGAGCAGAAGGAAATGATAAGTAGTTTTCAGTAAGGTATTCTCTGCAAGCACTAAAATTATTGGTAACAGATAGTTTTGTGATAAGGTAATTTGTAATGGGTAACAAGTAACAAAAGAATACAAGGTGCAGCAAGGTGGCCCAATCCTTTTTGTAGCAAAGGACAAGCCTGGACAAACTCTTATATAAAGGAAAACGCTCCCGAGGACACATGGGAATTATCGTCAAGCTAGTTTTCATCATGCTCATATGATTCACGTTCGTTACTTTGATAATTTGATATGTGGGTGGACCGGTGCTTGGGTACTGCCCTTCCTTGGACAAGCATCCCACTTATGATTAAACCCTCTTGCAAGCATCCGCAACTACAAAAGAAGTATTAACGTAAACCTAACTATAGCATGAAACATGTGGATACAAATCAGCCCCTTACGAAGCAACGCATAAACTAGGGTTTAAGCTTCTGTCGCCATAGCAACCCATCATCTACTTATTACTTCCCTATGCCATCCCCTAGGCCCAAACAATAGTGAAGTGTCATGTAGTCGACGTTCACATAACACCACTTGAGGAAAGACAACATACATCTCATCAAAATATCGAACGTATACCAAATTCACATGACTACTTATAACAAGACTTCTCCCATGTCCTCAGGAACAGACGTAAGTACTCACAAATCATATTCATGTTCATAATCAGAGGGGTATGAATATGCATAAAGGATCTGAACATATAATCTTCCACTGAATAAACCAACTAGCATCAACTACAAGGAGTAATCAACACTACTAGCAACCCACAGGTACCAATCTGAGGTTTTGAGACAAAGATCGGATACAAGAGATGAACTAGGGTTTGAGATGAGATGGTGCTTGTGAAGATGTTGATGGAGATTGACCCCCTCCTGACGAGAGGATCGATGGTGATGATTTCCCCCTCCCGGAGGGATGTTTCCCTGGCAGAACAGCTCCGCCGGAGCCCTGAATTGGTTCCGCCAAGGTTCCGCCTCGAGACGGCGTCACTTCATCCCGAAAGCTTCCACCTTATTTTTTCTAGGGAGAAAGACTTCATATAGCAAAAGATGGGCACCGTAGGCCTTCTAGGGGGCCCACGACGCAAGAGGGTGCGCCCAGGGGGGTAGGGCACGCCCCCGACCCTCGTGGACGGTGGGTGGCCCTCCTCTGGTGCTTTCTTCGCCCAATATTTTTTTATATATTCCAAAACTGACTTTCGTGGAGTTTCAGGACTTTTGGAGCTGTGTAGAATAGGTCTCTAATATTTGCTCCTTTTCTAGCCCAGAATTCCAGCTGCCGGCATTCTCCCTCTTCATGTAAACATTGTAGAATAAGAGAGAAAAGGCATAAGTATTGAGACATATTGTGTAATAGCAGCCCATAATGCAATAAATATCGATATAAAAGCATGCTACAAAATGGACGTATCACGTTACGCCACCTTGCGCAAATGTTTTCCTTGAAGTGACTGTGTGGGATGTATATACGAACGGAAACGTTTAGCGGTTACTGACTGTGTGGGATGTACTTACGAACGGAAATGATTTCTCCTGTATAATTGTATTTTTTAGCACAACTGTACATATTTCTGTTCTTGAGTGCTCGCCGGTCGCACACGACCTCATTTTGTCGAGTGTGTGTGCCATTAGGGCATATCCTCGACAGTTTCTAGGTCGTGTGGAAGGACCACCTATCGCCCACACTCACTAGATGACGGTTCCGAACGTCATCGCGGAAAGGGGTTAAAAACCATTTGTATAGCACCAACGTGTACCAGTGCCTCTTTAGGCTGGCTCCTGAGGAGCGGAGATTTCCATGTGAGCCCTCACCTCATGAGGTTCAGCTAATGCAAGCCATGACGACCAAGGCCAGGCGGGTGTAGTGCGGAAGGTTTCCTATTTAGTGCTAAATAGGCAAGCATAGGCGCGGAGTCCCGAGGAATCAACAGAAGGTTTCCATTTCTGTGCTACAAGACCAAGACCGCAGGACGGCAGGAGGGAGGTCATCGTCGAGCCCACTACGACGTCACAACTAGAAGCTTTGCAGGCATATACGACCTTTCGTCATGATAAGATGTACTAGTTATCTCCCTTCGAATTTGGCCATTGTGGGATCCCTTCCCGCCTTTGCTTTGGGAAGAGGACCAAGGCCACTATAAGTATAGCCTAACCACCACCATAGAAGGAGGATCGAGTCCACCCTCACCAGCTCGACCAAGCACAAGAGCACACCTCCTGAGGGTGTTCTTCCTCTATACTAGTTCATCCTCAACCCACCTTGAGGCTAATTCACCACAAAGCACGAGTAGGGTATTACACCGCAAGGTGGCCCGAACCTGGGTAAACTGCCTTATCTCTTTCTTCCTCAGTTCATCAAGCTAGGCCGCAAGATTAATGAGTTGGCAGGCAGGGGAGGTTGAGTTCTTTGCACGCACCGCAGAGTTTGAATCTATCTTGGGTCTGCGGAGCCCCGAATCCAGCATTTGGCGCGTCGGGTAGGGGTGCATCAAAGATTCACCTCTTCGTCTGTTGTACCCCGCCCGTGCCGTTTGGCTCTCATGGCTGACGCCACTTGTAGGATCAAAAATATGTCTAGAGGGGGGTGATTAGACTACTTGACCAAATAAAATCTAGCCTTTTCCCAAATATTAATTCTTGGCAGATTTTAGCAACTTAGCACAAGTCAAGCAATCAACCTACACATGCAATTCTAAGAGTATAGCAGCGGAAAGTAAAACAATTTCATATGAAGGTAAAGGGAGGAGTTTGGGGTGTGCAAACACAATTGGAGACACGGAGATTTTTGGCGTGGTTCCGATAGGTGGTTCTATCGTATATCCATGTTGATGGAGACTTCAACCCACGAAGGGTAATGGTTGCGCGAGTCCACGGAGGGCTCCACCCCACGAAGGGTCCACGAAGAAGCAACATTGTCTATCCCACCATGGCCGTCGCCCACGAAGGACTTGCCTCACTCGGGTAGATCTTCACAAAGTACGCGATCTCCTTGCCCTTACAAACTCCTTGGTTCAACTCCACAATCTTGACAGAGGCTCCCAAGTGACACCTAACCAATCTAGGAGACACCACTCTCCAAGAGGTAACAAATGGTGTGTTGATGATGAACTCCTTGCTCTTGTGCTTCAAATGATAGTCTCCCCAACACTCAACTCTCTCTCACAGGATTTGGATTTGGTAGAAAGAATATTTGAGTGGAAAGCAACTTGGGGAAGGCTAGAGAACAAGATTTATGTGGTTGGAGTGGAATATCTTGACCTCAACACAAGTGTAGGTGGTTCTCTCTCAAAAATGTATGTTGGAAGTGTAGGCATGTTCTGATGGCTCTCTCCTTAAATGAGGAGTGGGTGGAGGGGTATAAATAGCCTCCACACAAAATCTAACCGTTACACACAAATCACCAAACTCGGTGGGACCGAATCATACAACTCGGTCAGACCGATTTAGTTCAAAATGTGAACGTTAGGATTCTCGGTGGGACCGACATGTCAACTCGGTGGGACCGATTTCGTTAGGGTTAGGGCATAACATAAGCTCGGTGAGACCGATTAAACAAACTTGGTGAGACCGGTTATGTTAATGGACTAACAGAGAGTTGGGCATGCAAACTCGGTGGGATCGATTCGCTCATCTCGGTTGGACCGAAGTGTTACGAAAGGGAAATAGAGAGTTTACATTGCAATCTCGGTGGGACCGATCGCTCATCTTGGTTTGACCGAAATGTTATGAAGGGAAACAAAGAGATTACAATCCCATCTCGGTGAGACTGAGATCCCTATCAGTGAGACCAAAAAGACTAGGGTTTCTGGCAGTGGCTATGTCAACTGAACTCGGTGGTGCCGGATAGAAAATTTCGGTGGGGCCGAGTTTGACTTTTGGTTCGGGACATATGTGGATGTGAGAAAGTAGTTGAGGGTTTTGGAGCATATCACTAAGCACTTTGAGCAAGTAAGCCATTAGGCAACACCTCATCCCCTCTTAATAGTATTGGCTTTTCCTATGGACTCAATGTGATCTTGGATCACTTAAAATGAAAATACGTAGAGTCCTGAGCTTTGAGATTTGAGCCAATTCTTTGTCCTTTGCATTTTGATGGGTCCACTTTTCTCATCCATGCCATGCCAATCATTGAGCTTTCCTGAAATGTTTATCTTGAAATAGCATTAGCTCAATGAACTATATGTTGTTAGGAATTACCAAAACCACACAGGGATAGTTGCACTTTCAATCTCCCCCTTTTTGGTAATTGATGACAACATATAGATCAAAGCGTTGACAAATGATAAATAAGATTTAAAAGACATTGTCGCTTTGAGAAGTATGTGATAAGCAAGAGCTCCCCCTAAATTTGTGCATTATTTAAAATTTGCTTTTGAATGCAAATGCACAATTGATTAGAATCATGAGTTACTCTTCCATGCCACATACGTCTTGGTGGAGCGCTCAAAATGATAGAGATTAAAAGAATGCACTCATCACCAAGCAAGTGGATGATCATATAAGGAATGTAAAGGATAGCATCATTCATCCAAACATTAATGTAGCATATGATCAACAAGTATCTCCCACAGACATAAAGTATATCACACAAGCAGTCAATAAAGAAGTTCAACCAAAATAGAAAGAGAGATAAAAAGAACAACACTCTCTCTCGAAGCCTATGATCTATACATTTTTATCCCCCTTTGGCAACAAGTTACCAAAAAGTTCAAAAATGCATAGCGCTAAACGACTCTCAGGCTTGATCTTTGGGAGGTGGTGTAGACAGAACTCCAAGGATGAAGGCTTCCGATGAAGTAGTTGGAGCTGATGGAGTGGGTGCTGGAGGTGGCACTGGAGCTGTGGCTGCGGGTGCTGACACTGAAGCTCGAGTATCTATCACACGCACTGCAGCAGACCTTGGACCTCGTGGCACTCTCTTGAAAGCATCAGTAGTGGACTTGCCCTTCTTCTCCTCTGCTTCCTTGTGTAGCTGCTCAACGGCAGTTTGGATCTTAGTTACCTTGACATCCAGATCATAGAACTTCTACTCAACGATCCTCTCCAAACTCTGCTGGTTCTTAGTCAGGGTGGCCAAGCCCTTCTCAATCCTCATGGTGGATTTGATTAGATATCCAAGTTGATCTTGTTTGGATTTCAAGAACACTTGAGATGCCTCTTCAACAGTTGGCATCTTTGCAGCTTTCTCTGCCTTTGCCCTCTTTCTCTTCTCATGTGCTTGAGTTGAAGATGGTTCATTTTCATCCATCACCATAGTGTTGTCTTCAAATTCAGGGTATATGGGTAGGTGCTCCTTATCCAAAAGATATGTGCATGTGCCCATCTTTGAGTTCATGAGCTCCTGAATTTGTGGGGCATACCCACAACTCCTCTTCTGGTCAGCAGCAGTCCTCTTGATTGTATCAACAATCAAACTCATGACCTTGAACTTCTGTGGGACATCAAATATGTGCAGCAAGTTTATAGCATGTCCTCTGATCATCTTGTGATCACCTGACTTGGGTAGCAGTGTGTGCCTCAGAATCCAGTTTGTGGTAGGCAGACTAGACAACAAGTAGTGGACAGATCCAAACTTATGTGTATCCAAAGCAGCATCTGGGATCTCTTTGTACATGTTGGCCATTCTGTTGTGGTCTTTCTTCTTCTCAGCATATACATACAAGTCATCCTCACTTTCTTTTGGGGCATTGATCAACTGAGCCCATTCATCAACAGACGACTGGTACCTGGTACCCTCAGACATCCAAACGATCTTCCCATCTGGATAGAAATGGGCAGTGGAGTAGAACTACATGATCAACTCATCATTCCACTCGGTGAGCTTTTGTGCAACGAATTCATCAACTCCACATGCCTTAAAACTGTGATACACTCCAAGATAGTTATCTTCATTCTTCTGGATGTACTCCCAGTCTACCCATTTCATGTCACACACAATGGGCTTCTTGTCAAGCAACACTATCTCATATAAGTCCTGTTGTTACTTAGTGTGAAACCTGTAGTCCACAGCAGTTCTTCTCCTGATAGCATATGGATCAGACTCTCTCCATAGTCTCAATCCTGCATCCTTCCTGATTTTCATGTTTTCTGCAACTGGATGTGCATCATTGTGGTCAGGGATCTTGGGTTTCAGCTTCCTTAGCACTTGAGTTTGATCTTCTTCAGCAGCTTCAAGCACTAGGGCCTTGTTCTTTTCCTCAGCAGAAATGTTTCTAGTGCTTCTCTTGGGCTTCTGAGCTGGAGCAGCTGCCTTGGGAGCAGCTTTGGGCTTAGATGGAGCATCCCCTGATCTGATTGCATCTCCCATGAGCTTTTGAGCTTTGGGTGCTGGTGATCTGCCAAGCACTCTGGCAGTGGTCTTCTTGACCCTTTCCTTCCTTTTCTTACCTTCTCCAACTGCCTCTTCAGATGGCTTGGAGGTTTCAGCAGTGGATGCTCTGGCCTTAGACATGGGGGACTCTCTTTGCTGGTGCATTCTTATGCATCCCTGGCTTGACTGTAGCAGCTGAGCCATACTCGTTTTTCAGCACCTTTTTCTTGGAGCTGACTTCTTCCTCAACATCCACATATTCCTCATCCTCAGAATCTGAGGTCTTCTTCTTTCTTGTTCTGGTGGCTACTTTTGGCAAGTTACTTGGTGTGCTCCTGCTGCCATCATCACATGAACTGGAGGGACTAGTGCCCTCACTCAGTTGAACCTGCTCCTTAGACTTGTTCTGGCTATCACTTTGGTCAGACATTGTGTAGGCAAACTGTCAGCAGACCCTGTGAATAGATTATAGATGAGGTAGATTAGATGAGCATCACAAAGTACAGGAGTTGTGCAAAACAATTGACTTAAAAACTTAGTTTTAGTTCTTCACAGAAAGCATTTTGGATCTACCGATTTGTAAACTCGGTGATACCGAAGCAGTTTTTGGAACCTAAACTAGTGAACTCGGTCAGACCGAGTCACAGTTCAGTGGCACCAAGATTGCTAGGGTTTCACAGAGAATTGAACTCGGTCACACCAATTTGCAATTTTCGGTCAGACCGAAAATGCATGTGCAATGGCCTAAGCCAAATCGGTGAGACCGATTTCTACAACTCGGTCGGTCCAAGATGAATCCGGCGGAGACCTAACCCTAAATTTTCAAATCAAAACTAATCTACGGGGCATTTTCACTGGACAGGATGATTTCATTCGTGGCGAGAATCATGGCAAAGCAATGTGCTAAGAATTAGAGTTATGGATTAGCACAAAGATCAAGTTCGTACCCTAGTTCGGTGGCGAACTTGCTACGGCGGCAACAGCAGGGCAGATATCCGTTGACGGTGGTGGAGATCAGCGGCGGAAGGTCGCTGGCGACGAGATGATGACCTGGAGACCTGAAGTGGCAGAGTAGGTTATGCGCCGGCGAAGGGGTTTCGGAAAAATTTCCAAAATTTGTCCTGTCGGTATATATAACCTGACCCTGTCGGTGTGACCGAGTGGAACAACTCGGTGGCACTAAGATGCAAAACTACAGGCAGTTACTGCAACTCGGTGTGACCGAAAGGTTCTAATTAGTTGCACCGAGATTGAAAACCTAGATCAACTAAGTGATCTCGGTAGGACCGAAAAGGATGAATCGGTCAGACCGAGATACACAAAGAAGTTTTGGAAGTTTAAGTTTATGACGAATCGGGAACTCCGAGTGCTCCTCACATAGAGTGGTTCGAATCTGACTTGTTCAAACTTTGTGATGTAGCATGAATAGAGTTTGAGACGAGAAAAGCATAGATAGCTAGAGGGAGTTCTTAGGCATTCTTGTCCATCCATTTGGCAAAAGAGAAAAAGGCCAAACAATCAAAGCAACAAATGGATGTCCTCAAATGGGTAAAGTATGCAACAAACATGCTCACACAATAAGATGGCAAAAGAAATATGTGACAAAGCATGCACAAGCACTCTAGCATCTATCAAGCAATTGGCGATGACTAGGTCATCTATATATGAGTATATTGACGTAGGAGTAAAATGAGAACATTTGATCGTAGGTCATACTTATCGTTTAAGCGCAAGTGGGGATGCCACTTTTACATAAAGCATTGTTGTGTTCACACCATTAGAGTTGCTTTAACTCAATTGATTAGAGTAAAGCTCCCCCTAGATGTGATATCCCCCCTAAGAGGGATCAACTAACCTTGGGTTTTGTAGATGATGATTTCATGTAGGTGTTGAAGATGTGGATGATCAATGTTGATGTAGATCACTCGGAGTAATTCTTTGGAGTGAGTTGTGCTTTCAATACCTACATGGGTTAGTCCCATAAGGAACAAACAAGGATATCCATAGACATAGAGTTATGTGTACACAAGATGATGTCCATGGAAGCATTAGGTTACCTTGTCCCTTGTCTTACCAACAAGAGGGTTTGTGACTCCTTGAACTAGTGCAAGATATGGAAGTTGTTTGCACTTGTCCTCGCCAAAATGATATGAGTGAAGTATGTTGGCAGAGTCACCCTCAAGAATTCTCTAGTTCTTCTTCTTCAGGATCCACACCATCTTGATGGGAATCCTTGGAGTTTTAGTCATACTTGATGAAGTAGAACTTGATGTGGTCTTGGGAACCCACTTGACCAAGGTTTTGGGTGCTTCTTCAAATGCATCAATCTCCTCTTGAAGCTTGTCCTTGCCTTTTTGCTTGTGGTCTTGTGTTGGAAGATCATCTTGAGATTGTGTTCCTTTGAAAGAAGTAGGATCATACTTCTCTTGTTGAGGAACAAACTTTGTCTTGGGGTATTGATCTTCTTCCCAGTCAACTCCATTGGCATTGAAATTTCGTTCAAAACCAACACCTTGATTCTTCCGGTGTCTTCCTTGCTTGCGTACAATTTCCTCAAATGGCTTACTTCCGGCAAGGCTCTTTTAAACACCTTTCTCTATAATTCCTTCAAAGCTATTTTCTTGCTCGAGTGTAACTTGGCTAAGAGAATCATTAGTGGAATCAAGAGAGCTACTAGAAGCAACAACATTGGATTTAGCATCATTGTTGTTACTACTAGATGAAGAATCTTTCTTGTTCTTGTTACTAGATTTAACTTGTGGCATGTCAGTAGACAAGAGTAAATGCTTGGCCATGTAAGAAGAACTTTTCTTGCGAAGATCATCATTGATTGCCTTTAAAAACTCATGTTCTTGCTCAAGGTTTAGCTTTTCAAAGCATAGCTTGTCATGAGTCTTTAAAAGTTCTCGATGATCTTCCAAGGTAGTTTCATGAGCTAACTTAAGAGTGTTTAGCTCTTTAGGTAGACGCTCAATCTCCTTATCATCGTCATTCCTTTTATCTTGATTATCATGATTAATAGCAAGCTCATCATAGTTTTCATAACTAGAGTTGTCAACAAGTAAATCATCATCTCCTAGCAAATCATCTTCATCACTATTGAAATCAACATACTCAGGGTGTGTTACCTTTGGACCTTTAGCCATGAACCATCTCCCAATTCCTTCATTTGGTGAGTCAAAAAAGTCGAAGGAGTTGGTTGTCAGAAGTTCTAGTTCGGCAACACCTTCATCTTGAGTATATTCGGAGTCGGAGTGATAACTTCTTTCGGAGTGATCGTCGGAGTCGGAACCGGATACCCATTCATCAACATGAGCTTGATGTCTTCTTTTTCTGTAACTCCTTGATGACTTGTCCTTCCTTTCCATGTCCTTGCTTCTTCGAGAGGTTGTTCGTTCATAACGATCATTTCTACTCATTTCTCGTGATGGTGATTCTTCTCTTCTACTTCTTCTTTTGTAGGGAGAATCTTCTCTTCTTTTGTAGAGAGCCGTACACTCATTGGAATAGTGTCCAGGTCTTCCACAATTGTAGCAATTGCGCTCATGACTAGAAGATCTTTTGTCATTGTAGGACCTTGACTTGGAACTTCTTTCCTTGCTTCTACTCTTGTACAACTTGTTGAAGTTCTTCACCATTAGACTCAATTCTTCATTAAAGGTTTGCTTCTCACTTGATGATGTGGGAGCATCGCACGAGGCTTTGTAAGCACCACTTGACTTGTTGTGAAGCTCTTCCTTATCCTTGAGTGACATCTCATCAGCAACAATTCTTCCAATAACTTCTGTTGGCTTGAGATCTTTGTAATTGGGCATCATTTGGATCAATGTGCACACGGTATCATATTTTCCATCCAAGGCTCTTAGGATCTTCTTGATGATGAATCTATCGGTCATCTCTTCACTTCCTAAGCCGGAAATCTCATTTGTGATGAGAGCAAGCCTAGAGTACATTTCAGCGACGCCTTCACCACCCTTCATTTTGAACTTGTCAAGATGACTTTGAAGCATGTCCAATTTGGATTCCTTGACAGATTCGGTACCTTCATGCATATCAATCAAAGTATCCCAAATTTCCTTTGCATTCTTAAGACGGCTGATTTTGTTGAATTCTTCGGGGCATAATCCGTTGAAGAGAATATCACAAACTTGAGCATTGTATTGTAGCATCTTCAACTCTTCCATGGTAGCTTCACGGTTTGGTTCTCTCTCATCAAAGAATTCACCTTGCAAGAAAATACACACAATAGCCCAAACGGCGGGGTTATGTCCAAGAATATGCATTTTCATCTTATGCTTCCAACTAGCAAAATTTGTACCATCAAAGTAAGGACCTCTACGGTGGTAATTTCCCTCGCTAGACGCCATACTCTCCTAGGTTGTGAAACCACGGCTATGACCACCAAAAGCTATGGAAATGAAAGCAAATGGAGACCAACGCTCTGATACCACTTGTAGGATCGAAAGTATGTCTAGAGGGGGTGATTAGACTACTTGACCAAATAAAAATCTAGCCATTTCCCAATTTTAATTCTTGGCAGATTTTAGCAATTTAGCACAAGTCAAGCAATCAATCTACACATGCAATTCTAAGAGTATAGCAGCGGAAAATAAAACAATTGCATATGAAGGTAAAGGGAGGAGTTTGGAGTCTGCAAACGCAATTGGAGACACGAAGATTTTTGGCATGGTTTCAATAGGTGGTGCTATCGTACATCCACGTTGATGGAGACTTCAACCCATGAAGGGTAACGGTTGCGCGAGTCCACGGAGGGCTCCACCCACGAAGGGTCCACGAAGAAGCAACCTTGTCTATCCCACCATGGTCGTTGCCCACGAAGGACTTGCCTCACTCGGGTTGATCTTCACAAAGTAGGCGATCTACTTTCCCTTACAAACTCCTTGGTTCAACTCCACAATCTTGACGGAGGCTCCCAAGTGACACCTAACCAGTCTAGGAGACACCACTCTCTAAGAGGTAACAAATGGTGTCTTGATGATGAACTCCTTCCTCTTGTGCTTCAAATGATAGTCTCCCCAACACTCAACTCTCTCTCATAGGATTTGGATTTGGTAGAAAGAAGATTTGAGTGGAAAGCAACTTGGGGAAGGCTAGAGATCAAGATTTATGTGGTTGGAGTGGAATATCTTGACCTCAACACAAGTGTTGGTGGTTCTCCCTCAGAAAATGTATGTTCGAAGTGTAGGCATGTTTTGATGGCTCTCTCCTTAAATGAAGAGTGGGTGGAGGGGTATAAATAGCCTCCACACAAAATCTAACCATTACACACAAATCACCAAACTCGGTGGGACCGAATGATACAACTCGGTCAGACCGATTTAGTTCAAAATGTGAACGTTAGGATTCTCGGTGGGACCGACATGTCAACTCGGTGGGACCGATTTCGTTAGGGTTAGGGCATAACATAATCTCGGTGAGACCGATTACACAAACTCGGTGAGACCGATTTTGGTAATGGACTAACAGAGAGTTGGTCAGGCAAACTCGGTGGTACCGATTCGCTCATCTCGGTTGGACTGAAGTGTTACGAAAGGGAAACAGAGAGTTTACATTTCAATCTCGGTGGGACCGATCACTCATCTCGGTTTGACCGAAATGTTACGAAGGGAAATAGAGAGATTACAATCCCATCTCAGTGAGACTGAGATCCCTATCAGTGAGACCGAAAAGACTAGGGTTTCTGGCAGTGGCTATGTCAACTGAACTCGGTGACGCTGGATAGAAAATTTCAATGGGGCCGAGTTTGACTTTTGGTTTGGGACATATGTGGATATGAGAAAGTAGTTGAGTTTGGACCATATCACTATGCACTTTGAGAAAGTAAGCCATTAGGCAACACCGCATCCCCTCTTAATAGTATTGGCTTTTCCTATGGACTAAATGTGATCTTGGATCACTTAAAATGAAAAGATGTAGAGTCCTGAGCTTTGAGCCAATTCTTTGTCCTTAGCATTTTGAGGGGTCCACTTCTCTCATCAATGCCATGCCAATCATTGAGCTTTCCTGAAATGTTTATCTTGAAATAGCATTAGCTCAATGAACTATATGTTGTTAGGAATTACCAAAGCCACCCAGGGATAGTTGCACTTTCACCACTCCACCGATCGGACCGCCGTGCGCGTCCGGAGGCGCCATGGGCCTCTGAGCTTTCACCCCCGCCCTACAGCGAGTGCGGTGGCCACCCGAGTTCACGCCGGAGCTGCCGCCCCGATACGATGGCATGTCAAACAAGGCAGGATTTCTTTAGGCATATACGGAGGGTGTTTGGGCGGCGGGCGGCAACGAGAAGGCCATGGCAAACTAGCTACCCATGGCCCATTTGGCATGCAACGCGCCGTGCTCTTCGGCTTGCCGGAGTCTTCAGTGGCCTCCTGGGAGGAGCTGTGCGGCCTCTTCATCGCGCGCTTCACGGCACCAGTGCCCAACACCGTCGCGGCCCTCCTTGGTGGCTCGCAGGCACCGGCCTCGGATCGCCACGCCAAGCAGTTCTTCCCCCAGATGGGTGCCGCCTACATGTCACGGGGAGCTCCTCCGGGATAGGTGGCGCTTTAAGACCGACCTCACCTTCGATTCAAGGGACCACCCGGTGACCACGGCTGGCGCCGGCGTGCTCCCGATGCTCTGCGGCCCTACCATTTGTAGCGTAGCGGTCACCAGGACCCTCATCGACGGGGGCGCCGGCCTCAATGTCCTCTCCGTGGAAGCATTTGGCCTGCTTCATGTGCCCCATGGCCGGCTCCGCCCCACCAAGCCTTTCTCCGGGTCATCGACGGTTCCACCTGCCTCCTGGGGTAGATCCGCCTCCCTATCACCTTCGGCACCCATGACAACTACCACACCAAGCTCATCGACTTCAACATCGCACGCATCGGCCTCCCGTACAACGCTATTCTCGGGTATCGGCCTTGGCCAAGTTCGTGGCGGCAACCCATCCTGACTACAACCTCATGAAGATGCCAGGAAGCTGCAGTGTCCTCACCATGGCGGGGGACACCAAGGATGCGCTCTCGGCCCTCAAGCTCGCCTACAGGGTCGCGGCGGCCGCGCAGCCAAGTGGGGAGGGAACCCCGGAGGGCCCAGGGCTTGCACCAGCGAAGAAGAAGCAGTTGTTCTCTCAAGATCGGGCCGAAACAAAGGAGGTACCGGTCGATGAAGATGGGGGATTGGGCACTACCTTCACTATAGGCGCCGGCCTCCCTCCAGACCGAGAAGAGGCGCTGGTCAGCTTCCTCTGCGCGAACAAGGATGTGTTTGCGTGGGAAGCAGCGGACCTGGTTGGGGTCCTGCGGGGGGTAATCGAGCACCACCTGATGGTGTGCCCCAACGCACGCCCTGTGAAGAAGAAGGCACGGAGACAAGCCCCGAAGAAGTAGTCATTCATCATCCAAGAAACCCACAAGCTGCATGAGGCCGGTGTCATTCGATAAGTGTGGCACCCGGATTGGCTTGCAAACCTGGTCATCGTCCCCAAGAAGGGCGAGGAAGGAGCGCATGTGCATTGACTTCACCAACCTCAACAAGGCATGTCCTGAAGACCCCTTCCCTCTCCTGCGCACCGACCAAATCATCGACTCCTCCGCCGAATGCGATTTATTATGCTTGCTGGATGCCTTCTTGGGCTATCACCAAATCAAGATGGTGGTGCAAGACGTTGAGAAGACGGCTTTTCTGACTCCGTGTGGGGTGTATTGCTACACGTGCATGCCATTCAGACTGCGCAATGCCAGAGCGACCTTCTGGCGGCTAATGCACATTGCCTTGGGCCAGTAGCTTGGGAGGAACACCGAGGCATACGTCGATGACATAGTGGTGAAATCTTGGGAGGCGGGAACGCTTATCAAGGATATGGAGAGGACTTTCACCAGCCTGCGCCAGGTAAACCTGCGGCTAAACCCAGAGAAGTGTGTATTCAGTGTCCCTTCAGGCAAGTTGCTGGGCTTCCTGGTGTCGCATAGAGGGATCGAGGCCAACCCAGAGAAAGTCAAGGCCATAGAAAGGATGAGTCCGTCGTAAGCCCTCTAGGAGATGCAGAAGCTAGCGGGCTGCGTAACCTCGCTCGGGCGCTTCATCTCCAAGCTGGGGGAGCGCGCCCTCCCCTTCTTCAAGCTGATGAAAAAGAAGGGCCCATTCGAGTGGACTCCACAGGCTGATGTGGCCTTCCAAGACCTCAAGAAGTACCTCACTAGCCCTCCGGTGATGGTAACGCCGCGCCCCCTTGAACCTTTGGTGCTCTACCTGGCCGCCACGCCTCATTCTACCAGCGCGGCGCTGGTGGCAGCCCGCGAGGAGCGCCCGACCAAGGGCTCGCAAGGTAGCACCTCACACCCGGTTGGGGCGCCGCAGCCTCTAGGTGACACCCCTGAGGCCTCGGCCGCCCCACCGGCTGACGGGGCTCCTGAGGATGGCGCCCCCGAGGCCATAATAGCCCCGACAGATGAAAAGGCTCCTGAGGCCCCCCAGCCTCGGGAGGAGCGGGACCCTACCAGTGCCTCCACCCTTGTCGAACACCCGGTGTACTTCGTGAGCACGGTGTTGCACGATGTGCGGGCGCGTTACCCCATGCCGCAGAAGCTATTGCTCGTGCTGCTCGTTGATACATCTCCAACGTATCTATAATTTTTGATTGCTCCACGCTATATTATCTTCTGTTTTGGACATTATTGGGCTTTATTATTCGCTTTTATATTATTGTTGGAACTAACCTATTAACCGGAGGCTCAGCCCAGAATTGCTGTTTTTTGCCTATTTCAGAGTTTCGCAGAAAAAGAATACCAAACGGAGTCCAAATGGAATGAAACCTTCGGGAACGTGATTTTCGGAACGAACATGATCCAGGAGACTTGGACCCTACGTCAAGCAACCAACAGGAAAGCCAGAGGTAGGGGGCGCCTACCCCTCCCAGGCGCGCCCTCCACCCTCGTGGGCCCCCTGTTGCTCCACCGACGTACTCCTTCCTCCTATATATACCTACGTACCCCCAAACGATCAGAAACAGAGCCAAACCGTTATTCCACCGCCGTAACTTTTTGTATCCATGAGATCCCATCTTGGGGCATGTTCCGGAGCTCTGCCGGAGGGGGCATCGATCACGGAGGGCTTCTACATCAACACCATAGCCTCTCCAATGATGTGTGAGTAGTTTACCTCAGACCTTCGGGTCCATAGTTATTAGCTAGATGGCTTCTTCTCTCTTTTTGGATCTTAATACAATGTTCTGCCCCTCTCTCGTGGAGATCTATTCCATGTAATCTTCTTTTGCGGTGTGTTTTTTGAGACCGATGAATTGTGGGTTTATGATCAAGTTTATCTATGAACAATAGTTGGATCTTCTGAATTATTTTATGTATGATTGGTTATCTTGAAAAGTCTCTTCGAATTATTAGTTTGGTTTGGCCTACTGGGTTGATCTTTCTTGCAATGAGAGAAGTGCTTAGCTTTGGGCTCAATCTTGTGGTGTCCTTTCCCAGTGACAGTAGGGGCAGCAAGGCACGTATTGTATTGTTGCCATCGAGGATAACAAGATGGGGTTTTTATCATATTGCATGAATTTATCCCTCTACATCATGTCATCTTGCTTAAAACGTTACTCTATTCTTATGAACTTTATACTCTAGATGCATGCTGGATAGCGGTCGATGTGTGGAGTAATAGTAGTAGATGCAGGCAGGAGTCGGTCTACTTGTCTCGGATGTGATGCCTATATACATGATCATACCTATATATTGTCATAACTATGCTCAATTCTGTCAATTGCTCAACAGTAATTTGTTCACCCACGGTAAAATACTTATGCTCTTGAGAGAAGCCACTAGTGAAACCTATGGCCCCCGGGTCTATCTTCCATCATATTAATCTTCCAACAGTTAGTTATTTTCATTGCCTTTTATTTTACTTTGCATCTTTATCATAAAAATACCAAAAATATTATCTTATCATATCTATCAGATCTCACTCTTGTAAGTGACCGTGTAGGGATTGACGACCCCTTATTGCGTTGGTTGTGAGGATTTATTTGTTTTGTGTAGGTGCGAGGGACTCGAGCGTAGCCTCCTACTGGATTGATACCTTGGTTCCCAAAAATTGAGGTAAATACTTACGCAACTTTTCTGCATCACACTTTCCTCTTCAAGGAAAAACCAACGTGGTGCTCAAGAGGTAGCAAGAAGGATTTCTGGCGCCGTTGCCGGGGAGGTCTACGCAAAAGTCAACATACCAAGTACCCATCACAAACCCTTATCTCCCACATTACATTATTTGTCATTTGCCTCTCGTTTTCCTCTCCCCCACTTCACCCTTGTCGTTTTATTCGCCCTCTCTTTTCCGCTCGCCTCTTTTCCGTTTGCTTGTCGTTATGGCGAGTCCTCTATCTTCTCCGTTGTCTCCCAAGAATGAAGTTCTAAATTTTAAGCAAAGGGAGGGAGAAAATCTAAAAGACGCTTGGTATAGAATTTGCAATGCTCAAAATAGATCTACCAGGAAGCAATCTACTTCTGTTCTTCTTCGCAATTTTTATGTAGGCGCTACTCCTTGGTACTGATATATCCTTGATACCATTACCGGGGGGAACTTGCTGTGTAGCCATACTTTTGATTCTTATAATGCTATGTAGATTTGTTTGGCTCACCACCTCTTTTGGTTAATGGAACTGTGTTAACTTTGGAGCATGTAATGCAAAGAATTGAAATTATTGAGAATAAGGTTGCTACTGTAGAGTTAATTGAAATTTTGGATAATAAGATCCACAACCGATCACTCAATATGGATCTAAAGTAGGAGTCACTTTGAAAAATATTAAAGAAAAGGAACCTATAGTTAATGGGAAAATAAATCAGGATTCCACTAGAATCGATAAACTTGAGGATATTATTACCAACTTGGGAACCATTTTTTCTTCCATAAAGAATACTCCAATTCCTCCCACTAAAATTGCAAAGCTTATGTATGTTCCTAAAAATAAGGGTGAATCCTCTAGTAAGGAAACTGCGGATCTCAAATCTATAAGTATTCATTCCAATCTTTTTGCTATCATTAAGGAACCATTTGTTACAAATGAATTTTTCGATCTTGTGCCTAAAAGATTGATAATCAATAAACAGAAAGAAATTCCTAAGGATGGCAGATGCCTCATTGAAGAATTAGCTACCAAAGATGGCAATACCTAGATCTATCCTTGCTTTTTATGCCTAGCTAGGGGCGTTAAACGATAGTGCTTGTTGGGAGGCAACCCAATTTTATTTTTATTCCTTGCTTTTTGCTCCTGTTTAGTAATAAATAATTTATCTAGCCTCTTTTTTGGTTGTGTTTTTTGTGTTTAATTATTGTTTGTGCCAAGTAGAACCGTTGGGAAGACTAGGGGAAAGTCTTGTTAATCTTGCTGTAAAAAACAGAAACTTTAGCGCTCACGAGAACTGCTGCCATTTTTATTTGGAAAGTGCTATTTAGTTAATTATTTTTGAATATGATTAATAGATAAATTCCTCACGTCAAGCAATTTATTTTAGAATTTTTGGGGTTCCAGATCTTGCGCTGGCTATAGATTACTACAGACTGTTGTGTTTTTGACAGATTCTGTTTTCGTGTGTTGTTTGCTTGTTTTGATGAATCTATGGCTAGTAAAATAGTTTATAAACCATAGTGAAGTTGGAATACAGTAGGTTTAACACCAATATAAATAAATAATGAGTTAATTACAGTACCTAGAAGTGGTCTTTTGTTTTCTTTCGCTAACAGAGCTCACGGGATTTTCTACTTTAAGTTTTGTGTTGTGAAGTTTTCAAGTTTTGGGTAAGGATTTCACGGATTATGGAACAAGGAGTGGCAAGAGCCTAAGCTGGGGGATGCCCATGGCACCCCCAAGATAATCTAAGGACACCAAAAAGCCAAAGCTTGGGGATGCCCCGGAAGGCATCCCCTCTTTCGTCTACTTCCATCGGTAACTTTACTTGGAGCTATATTTTTATTGACCATATGATATGTGTTTTGCTTGGAGCGCCTTGTATAATTTGAGTCTTTGATTTTTAGTTTACCACAATCATATTTGATGTACACACCTTTTGAGAGAGACACACGTGATTCGGAAATTATTAGAATACTCTATGTGCTTCACTTATATCTTTTGAGTTATATAGTTTTGCTCTAGTACTTCACTTATATCTTTTAGAGCACGGTGATGGATTTGTTTTATAGAAACTATTGATCTCTCATGCTTCACTTAGATTATTTTGAGAGTCTTAAATAGCATGGTAATTTGCTTAAATAATCCTAATATGCTAGGTATTCAAGATTAGTAAAAACTTTTTTATGAGTGTTTTGAATACTAAGAGAAGTTTGATGCTTGATGATTGTTTTGAGATATGGAGGTAGTGATATTAAAGTTGTGCTAGTTGAGTAGTTGTGAATTTAAGAAATAATTGTGTTGAAGTTTGCAAGTCCCGTAGCATGCACGTATGGTAAACGTTATGTAACAAATTTGAAACATGAGGTGTTCTTTGATTGTCCTCCTTATGAGTGGCGATCGGGGACGAGCGATGGTCTTTTCCTACCAATCTATCCCCCTAGGAGAACACGCGTAGTGCTTGGTTTCTGATGACTTGTAGATTTTTGCAATAAGTATGTGAGTTCTTTATGACTAATGTTGAGTCCATGGATTATACTCACTCTCACCTTTCCATCATTGCTAGCCTCTTCGGTACCGTGCATTGCCCTTTCTCACATTGAGAGTGGGTGCAAACTTCGCCGGTGCATCCAAACCCCGTGATATGATACGCTCTTTCACACATAAACCTCCTTATGTCTTCCTCAAAACAGCCATCATACCTACCTATTATGGCATTTCCATAGCCATTCCGAGATATATTGCCATGCAACTTTCCACCATCCCGTTTATCATGACACGTTCATCATTGTCATATTGTTTAGCATGATCATGTAGTTGACATAGTATTTGTGGCAAAGCCACCGTTCATAATTCTTTCATACATGTCACTCTTGGTTCATTGCATATCCCGGTACACCGCCGGAGGCATTCATATAGAGTCATACCTTGTTCTAGTATCGAGTTGTAATCATTGAGTTGTTAATAAATAGAAGTGTGATGATCATCATTTAATAGAGCATTGTCCCAATAAAAAAGAGAAAGGACAAATAAAAAAATGCCCCAAAAAAGAGAGATGAAAAGGGACAATGCTACTATCTTTTTTTCCACACTCGTGCTTCAAAGTAGCACCATGATCTTCATGATAGAGAGTCTCTTGTTTTTTCACTTTCATATACTAGTGGGAATTTTTCATTATAGAACTTGGCTTGTATATTCCAACAATGGGCCTCCTCAAGTGCCCTAGGTCTTCGTGAGCAAGCAAGTTGGATGCACACCCACTAGTTTCTTTTGTTGACCTTTCATACATTTATAGCTCTAGTGCATCCGTTGCATGGAAATCCCTACTCCTTGCATTAACATCAATCGATGGGCATCTCCATTGCTCATTGATTAGCCTCGTTGATGTGAGACTTTCTCCTTTTTTGTCTTCTCCATATAACCCCCATCATTATACTCTATTCCACCCATAGTGCTATATCCATGGCTCACGCTCATGTATTGCGTGAAGGTTTATAAAGTTTGAGATTACTAAATTATGAAACGATTGCTTGGCTTGTCATCGGGGTTGGGCATGATGAGAGCATTCTTGTGTGACGAAAATGGAGCATGACTAAACTATATGATTTTGTAGGGATGAACTTTCTTTGGCCATGTTATTTTGAGAAGACATAATTCCTTAGTTAGTATGCTTGAAGTATTATTATTTCTATGTCAATATTAAACTTCTATCTTGAATCTTTCGGATCTGAATATTCATGCCACAATTTAGAAGAATTACATTGAAATTATGCCTAGTAGCATTCCACATCAAAAAATCTGTTTTTATCATTTACCTACTCGAGGACGAACATGAATGAAGCTTGGGGATTCTTGATACGCCTCCAACGTATCTATAATTTTTGATTGCTCCATGCTATATTATCTTCTATTTTGGACATTATTGGGCTTTATTATTCACTTTACTATTATTTTTGGGACTAACCTATTAAGTGGAGGCCCAGCCCAGAATTGATGTTTTTGCCTATTTCAGAGTTTCGTAGAAAAAGAATATCAAACGAAGTCCAAACGGAATGAAACCTTCAGGAACGTGATTTTCGGAATGAACATGATCCAGAAGACTTGGAACCTACGTCAAGCAACCAACAGGGAAGCCACGAGGTAGGGGGCGTGCCTACCCCGCCAGGCGCGCCCTCCACCCTCATGGGCCCCCTGTTGCTCCACTGACGTACTCCTTCCTCCTATATATACCTAAGTACCCCCAAATGATCAGAAACGGAGCCAAAACCCTAATTCCACCATCGTAACTTTCTGTATCCACGAGATCCCATCTTGGGGCCTGTTCTGGAGCTCCGCCGGAGGGGGCATCGATCACGGAGGGCTTCTACATCAACACCATAACCTCTCCGATGATGTGTGAGTAGTTTACCTCAGACCTTCGGGTCCATTGTTATTAGCTAGATGGCTTCTTCTCTTTTTTGGATCTCAATACAATGTTCTCCCCCTCTCTCGTGGAGATCTATTCGATGTAATCTTCTTTTGCGGTGTGTTTGTTGAGACCGATGAATTATGGGTTTATGATCAAGTTTATCTATGAACAATATTTGGATCTTCTAAATTCTTTTATGTATGATTGGTTATCTTTGCAAGTCTCTTCGAATTATGAGTTTGGTTTGGCCTATTAGATTGATCTTTCTTGCAATGAGAGAAGTTCTTAGCTTTGGGTTCAATCTTGCGGTGTCCTTTCCTAGTGACAGTAGGGGCAGCAAGGCACGTATTGTATTGTTTCCATCGAGGATAACAAGATGCGGCTTTCATCATATTGCATGAGTTTATCCCTCTACATCATGTCATCTTGCTTAAGGCGTTACTCTGTTTTCATTGACTTAATACTCTAGATGCATGCTGGATAGCAGTCGATGAGTGGAGTAATAGTAGTAGATGCAGGCAGGAGTCGGTCTACTTGTCTCGGACGTGATGCTTATAGACATGATCATACCTAGATATTCTCATAACTATGCTCAATTCTATCAATTGCTCAACAGTAATTCGTTCACCCACCGTAGAATACTTATGCTCTTAAGAGAAGCCACTAGCGAAACCTATGGCCCCCGGGTCTATCTTCATCATATTAATCTTCCAATACTAAGTAATTTCCTTTGCTTTTTTACTTTGCTTTTATTTTACTTTGCATCTTTATCATAAAAAATACCAAAAATATTATCTTATCATATCTATCATATATCACTCTCGTAAGTGGCCGTGTAGGGATTGACAACCCCTTATCGCGTTGGTTGCGAGAATTTATTTGCTTTGTGCAGGTACGAGGGACTCACGTGTAGCCTCCTACTGGATTGATACCTTGGTTCTCAAAAACTGAGGGAAATACTTATGCTACTTTGCTGCATCATCCCTTCCTCTTCGAGGAAAACCAACGCACTGCTCAAGAGGTAGCAAGAAGGATTAGGGGGTCTCCGGACAGCCGGACTATATCCTTTGGCCGGACTGTTGGACTATGAAGATACAAGATTGAAGACTTCGTCCCGTGTCTGGATGGGACTTTCCTTGGCGTGGAAGGCAAGCTTGGTAATACGGATATGTAGATCTCCTCCCTTGTAACCGACTCTGTGTAACCCTAGCCCCCTCTGGTGCCTATATAAGCTGGAGGGTTTAGTCCGTAGGATAATAGACAATCATACCATAGGCTAGATTCTAGGGTTTACCCTCTACGATCTCGTGGTAGATCAACTCTTGTAACACTCATATCATCAATATCAATCAAGTAGGACGTAGGGTATTACCTCCATCAAGAGGGCCCAAACCTAGGTAAACATCGTGTCCCCTGCCTCCTGTTACCATCCGCCTTAGACGCACAGTTCGGGACCCCCTACCCGAGATCTGCCGGTTTTGACATTGACATTGGTGCTTTCATTGAGAGTTCCACTGTGCCATCACCATAAGGCTCGATGGCCCCTTCGATCATCGGTAATGATGCGGTCTAGGGTGAGGTTTTCCTCCCCGGACAGATCTTCGTATTCGGCGGCTTCGCACTGCGGGCTAATTCGTTTGGCCATCTGGAGGAGCTCGAGAGCTACGCCCCTGGCCATCAGTTCAGGTTCGGAAACTTAAACTACACTGCCAACATCCGCGGAGACTTGATCTTCGACGGATTCGAGCACATGTCAGGTGTGCCGCACAATCACAACGAGCATGACGTAACTCTGCCGTCGGACTGTGTTCGGGAGATCGCATCTGCAACGACTCCGGCCTTTAATCCGAAGCAAATCGCGCCATCCGACGATAGAGGATGGATCCCGCCATGGAGGCCACACTCTCAGTGGCGATGGAGCCGGATACTGACTTCACTCCTTACGAGAGCCGTGTTGCCGAACCACTGGATTCGTCTCCAGCCACGGACTCCGAGCCGCCTACATCCGTGCCTATCAAATCCGATTGGGCGCCGATCATGGAGTTCACCTCCGTGGATATCTTTCAGCACTCGCCTTTCGGTGATGTGCTAAATTCATTAAAGTCTCTCTCCTTGTCAGGAAAACCTTGGCCGAACTATGTCCGGCTAGAATGGGATGTGGACGACGAAGAAATTCGCCGCCCACCCACCACCCACTTAGTAAACAGTGTCGACGATTTAACCGACATGCTCGATTTCGACTCCGCAGACATCGACGGTATGGACGACGATGCAGGAGTGGAACAGGAACTAGTGCCCACAGGGCACTGGACAACCACTTCATCACATGACATATACATGGTGGATACACCCAAAGAAAACGATGACGAGGAACGGGAGGAGACAATGGAGGATGACCCCTCCAAGAAGCAAACAAAGTGTCGACATAGGCGCCGCTCCAAATCCCTCCTCGGCAAAAACAGTGATAGCAGCGCAAGAGAAAATAACACTCCAGTCGACTCTAGAGGAAACGACGACCACATTACCCCGGCGGCAGAGCACGATGAAGCTGCAAACGGCGAACATAGTACGGATCCGACGTCCGAACACGGCGACGCCGAGGATAAACCTCATCAAACCCCCTCTGGGGAGGAAAACAGTCCAGACGAAGATGCACACATCATCTCGGAAAAGCACTGGGAGTAAGAGAACCTCCGTAGAAAGCTTATTGCCACAGCGAGGAGTCTGAAGAAGCAGAAGCAAAGGCTTAAGGCCGCACAAAATACGCTCAACAGCAGGTGGAACAAAGTGCTCGACAACGAAGAAAAGTAAGGTGGAAGTTACCACACAAAGAGCTATCCAAAGCACAAGCTATTACCCGAATTCGACGATGAGGCCTTAGAGCCCATACAGCCGAAAAATAACACGGCCAGTCGGCCGGATCGACCACCTTGTGACCGCGATAGAGCGGCTACGAAAGTCGCACATAAGTCGACACACAATCTACGTGAGGACTTGCACCAAAACTCCAGTATGATCAGATCCATCTATGGATCTAGGAAGCGTGCTCCGGCACAAAATCAAAACTGAATACTACAACCGTCCGAACGCCATGATACACCCAAATACAGGGGTGCCGCACACCCCCTATGTTTCACCGATGAGGTGCTGGACCATGAATTCCCAGAAGGATTCAATCTAGTGAACATAGAAGCGTGCGACGGGACCACAGACCCTGGGGTCTGGATTGAGGATTTTATCCTCCATTTCCATATGGCTCGCGGAGATGATCTCCATGCCATCAAGTACTTGCCCCTCAAGCTTAAAGGACCAGCTCGGCACTGGCTGAAAAGCCTCCCCGGAAATTCAATTGGAAGTTGGGAGGAGCTCGAGGACGCTTTTCGGGCTAATTTTCAAGGGACCTATGTCCGACCTCCGGATGCAGACGATTTAAGTCATATAATTGAACATCTCGGAGAGTCAGCCCGAAAGCTTTGGAATAGGTTTCTCACTAAGAAGAACCAAATCATCGACTGTCCGGACGCCGAAGCCTTAGCAGCTTTCAAGCACAGCGTCCGAGACGAATGGCTCGCCAGACACCTCGGCCAAGAAAAACCAAGAACAATGGCAGCCCTGACAAGCCTCATGACCCGCTTTTGCGCGGGCGAAGATAGCTGGTTAGCCCGCAGTAGCACCAGCGACCCAAGCACATCCGAAGTCAGGGATGGAAATGGAAAACCACGACACAGTAAAAACAAGCGCCGAAAAAAGAAGTCAGCCCAGATAATATGGCGGTCAACGCTGAATTCAGGGGCTCTCGGCCAGGTCAGTGGAAAAAGCCTTTCAAAGTCAGCAGAGATGGACCGTCTGGCCTAAACAGGATTCTTGACAAACTATATCAGATTCATAGCACCCCTGATAAACCTGCAAATCACACCCACAGAGAATGCTGGGTCTTCAAGCAGGCCAGTAAGCTAAACGCCGAACACAAGGGGGGAGACACCAAGCGAAGACGACGATGAACCTCGCCAGCAAAGCACTAGAGGACAGAAAAAATTCCCACCAAAGGTTAAAACAGTAAACATGATCCATGTGATGAAGAGGAGAAGCAAACATGCACTCCAAGACATACGCGCCATAGAGCCCGTCACCCCTGGGTTCAACCCCTGGTTGGCCTGCCCGATCATCTTTGATCGCGGGGATCACCCGACAAGCATCCGGCATGAAGGATTTTCTGCCTTGGTGTTAGACCCAATAATAAACGGATACCATCTCGCACAAGTCCTTATGGACGGCGGCAGTGGTCTAAATCTGATATATTAGGAGACAGTCCACAAAATGGGGATAGACCCGACAAAAATAAGCCACAGTAATACTACCTTCAAGGGAGTAATACCAGGCCTCCAAGGTTGATTCATTTTAATTAAGTTAAGTTTCATGTTATCTACAACCGGACATTAACAAATTCCCATCTTCCCATAACCGCGGGCATGGCTTTCGAAAGTTCAAATTCCTGCAGGGGTGTCCCAACTTAGCCCATCACAAGATCTCACGGTCAACGAAGGATATTCCTTCTCCCGAGACATTCTGATCAGACTCGGCATCTCGGTTTTACAAGACATCCTCGACAATGGTAAAACAAGTCCAGGAACACCGCCCGAATGTGCCGACAAATCCCGATAGGAGCTCCACATATCTCGTTCTCAGGGCACACTCAGATCAGACATCCTACGAGTAAAACCAACCCTCAAGTTTCCCCGAGGTGGCCCCGTAGTATACTCGGTCGGACCAACACTCAGAGGAGCACTGGCCCAGGGGGGTTTAAATAAAGATGACCCTTGGGCTCCGGAAACCCAAGGGAAAAAGAGGCTAGGTGGCAAATGGTAAAACCAAGGTTGGGCATTGCTGGAGGAGTTTTATTCAAGGCGAACTGTCAAGGGGTTCCCATTATAACCCAACTGCGTAAGGAACGCAAAATCCGGGAACATAACACCAATATGACAGAAACTAGGGCGGCAAGAGTGGAACAAAACACTAGGCTAAAGGCCGAGCCTTCCACCCTTTACCAAGTATATAGGTGCATTAACATAAACAAGGTAATATGGTGATATCCCAACAATAAACAATGTCCCAACAAGGAACGATCTCCAATCTTCACCTGCAACTAGCAAAGCTATAAGAGGGGCTGGGCAAAGCGGTAACATAGCCAATCAACGGTTTGCTAGGACATGGTGGGTTAGAGGTTTGACATGGTAATTTGGGAGGCATGATAAGCAAGTGGCAGGGTGTCACCTCATAATTTGAGATGTATTCCATAAGACCATATCAATCTTATTCTTTTCGTCATTGGTTCTCCAACAACTCCGTTCAACCCTTCTCCTAAAGATGCCTTTTCAAGCTCTTTTGTGGCAGAAGTTGGCATTTTCTTCTCCATTCTCCTACTTCAATTATCTATCTTCTATTCTTTCATTCCAGGGGCATTGCGTTGTTGTTCTTTCACCAGTCATCTCGTTTTGGCAAATATCATGTTCTTTTCATGCCTATCCTTTCAACCGGAGTGTTGTACCCCTTTTGCACAAGTTCTTTTCGCTTTATCAAGCCTTGCATCTCTTTTCAACCGGAGTGTTGCCCGAATGTGTTCTTCCTTGTTTTTTGTCCTAACGGAGTGCTTTCAACTTTGCTCATTCTTGTTGCATTCGTTCTTTCAATTTGTTCAACCTCTCAAGGTTCGTGGTTTTACTCGTTTGTCAAAGAAGCAACTTAGGTTTACCTCTTCTTTTTCTCTTCCGTTTTTCCATCCGGTGCCACTCTAGATCTCAGGACGAGATCCTCTCGTAGTGGTGGAGTGTTGTAACGCCACGAGACCGATGTGCCAGGTGTCTTTCAGTAATTCGCTGTTGTTGGCTTGTCATTGCTTGCGTTTCATGCATTCCATATCATGTCATCATGTGCATTTCATTCGCATACGTGTTCGTCTCATGCATCCGAGCATTTTCCCCGTTGTCCGTTTTGCATTCCGGCGCTCCTATCTCCTCCGGTGGTCCTTTCTACCTCTTTTCGTGTGTGGGGGTTAAACATTTCCGGATTGGACCGATACTTGCCAAATGGCCTTGGTTTACTACCGGTAGACCGCCTGTCAAGTTTCGTGCCATTTGGACTTCGTTTGATACTACAACGGTTAACCGAGGAACCGAAAAGGCCTCGTGTGTGTTGCAGCCCAACACGCTTCCATTTTGGCCCAAAACCCACCTAAACCTCCTCCATCATCTCGGTCGTTCGATCACGATCGCGTGGTCGAAAACCATGCTCAATTTGGAGCCTCCTAGCTCCTCCTACCTATAAAACTAGACCTCCCCCCGAAATTCCGGGTCAAAACACCCCTAACCCTAGCCTCTTCCTCCTCCCGCCGCCGGACGCGTCCGGATCGGACCGGACACGTCCGCCCGCCGCCGCCCGACCTACCGCGAGCCGCCACATGGCGCCTTCGCGCCCCACTTCGCCGAAGCCCGCTCGGGCCCGGGGCAGGCCCTCCCGGCCCGTTCTTCTCCGCCGCCTCACGCCCGCGCCCCGCCGCCATCCTCCTCCGCGCCGCCGCCAAGCACGCCGGCCGTCGATGCCTCCGCCGTGGATCTGCCACTCCGGCCGCCGCCTCCCTCACCAACCGCCGCCCGCACCGGCGAGCGCCGCCACACCCGGCAGACGCCTAGCTCCTTGTCGTGCCGCCCGGGACCGCCGTCTCCGCCGCGCCTCCTCACCCCGGCGACCTCCCCTCCGGCAAGTCCGGCCACCGTCGCCCCTTTTCCGGCGAAAAACTCCGACGACGACCTCCTGCTACAGTGATCCGTCGAACCTCGGTTCGCGTGCCAGATCTGGATCTGAGAGAGAGGGTTGACTTTCGTTTCTCTAAGTCCCCAGTTTTTCAGTATTTTAGGCATCTTCATCATGTTGTAACTCTGCATCCGTAGCTCCGATGTGTGCATGCAGCATATCAAAATGTTCGCCTCGACGAGTACATTATTTCATCTCATTGCATCATTTTCATTTGAGCTCATTTTGATGCCCGAAATGCTGTTGGAAGAGGGCTATGTGGTGAATTTCTCATATCTGTTTCAGCAAATGGCATTTTGTCATTTTTGACATGATTAATGTGTGCATGCTATGATCCTGAGCTCTACATGTGTTTTGTTATATGTTATGCCATCTTTACAAGGGTGTATGCCATGTATTTTTTTGATATTTGTGGTTACTAACACAAGCTTGCAAAGTAGCGTAATCGGTAATGCTGATTTTAGCGACTTAGAATTTCACTAAGTCCTTGTCCTGATTTTGTCGTTATGCCATATGTTCATGTTGTTTCCTAGTGATCAGTGCCTCTTTTGAGGATGATCAGTAAGGATGATTTGTTAACATTGCGGTGCTCTATCCATGCATGTCTTTGTTTGCATTTATGGAGCACCCTAGCTTGAGTCAATCGAGCTCTACTTTTGCTATAAAGTGAATCCTGGCAGATTGTTGACTTGTTCAGCGATTTTGCCGAGGTTGTTGCTATTGATCCGTGCATGCTATGATGTTGTTCTTGCCATTTCTAGCTTCTATGCCATGTATTCTTGATGGTTGTATGCTTAGTTTGTCATGCCATGCTATGTAGTGAGTGCATCGATCTCGTAAACATGCCTACTCATTAACTGATATGCATGCTCCAGTTTTTCACTAAGTCTGTATCTGTTTATGTTTTTGCCATGTTCACATGCTTTCAATTGTATTTTCTGATCCCTTTTGGTTCAAGGTCACTAAGGGACTTTTGTTAAGTGCTTTGAGTAGCTTCATTCCATGCCTTGATTTGCCATGTTAAGTTCCTGTAGCATATAGTTTTCATGCTCTAAAGTGTGCTTCCTGATGATAAATTCCAGACTTGTGTTAATTTCATGAAGTCTGAAACCTATTATCGTTTGCCCTTTTGCCATGCTTGTTGTAACCTATTAATGAGTGAATTAGCCATAGCTCAGTGTTCACCCTTTGTCAAGCATCTTGAGTGGATTCCTGCCATGTATTTTGTTGCCATGTTTGAGTGCTGTAGCATATTTATCTTGATCCATTTAGTTGGTCACTTGCTGTTTATCGCAGACCGGTGCCATATTTGTTTTGCTTGCCATTTCCAAACCGTCCATCCGATTCCGGTGATCTTTATATCGATTTCAACCGAAATCACCTCACCTTTCTAGTGGCACTCTGGGATTTCCAAGTTGAGGCCAGGTTCATTCATTCCTTTGCAAATCTTGCATACGCATCCCGCATAGCATACCATGTTTGCATCATGTTGTTTGAGCATTGCACGTGGTTGATTGTGGTCCTTTTGCTTGTTTGTCTTGTTTGGGTAGAGCCGGGAGACGAGTTCGCGAACGAGGAGCCCGTTGAGTTCGCTTACGAGGATCAAGTCAACTCTGACAACTTTGCAGGCAAGATGATCATACCCTCGAAATCACTTCTATCTTTCCTTGCTAGATGCTCGCTCTTTTGCTATGCCTATGCTACGACACCTAACACTTGCTTATCATGCCTCCCAAATTGCCATGTCAAACCTCTAACCCACCATGTCCTAGCAAACCGTTGATTGGCTATGTTACCGCTTTGCTCAGCCCCTCTTATAGCTTGCTAGTTGCAGGTGAAGATTGGAGATCGTTCCTTGTTGGAACATTGTTTATTATAGGGATATCACCTTATTACCTTGTTTATCTTAATGCACCTATATACTTGGTAAAGGGTGGAAGGCTCGGCCTTTTGCCTAGTGTTTTGTTCCACTCTTGCCACCCTAGTTTCCGTCATATCGGTGTTATGTTCCTGGATTTTGCGTTCCTTACGCGGTTGGGTTATAATGGGAACCCCTTGACAGTTCGCCTTGAATAAAACTCCTCCAGCAATGCCCAACCTTGGTTTTACTATTTGCCACCTAGCCTCTTTTTCCCTTGGGTTTCCGGAGCCCAAGGGTCATCTTTATTTAAACCCCCTGGGACAGTGCTCCTTTGAGTGTTGGTCCGACCGAGTATACTGCGGGGCCACCTCGGGGCAACTTGAGGGTTGGTTTTACTCGTAGGATGTCTGATCTGAGTGTGCCCTGAGAACGAGATATGTGCAGCTCCTATCGGGATTTGTCGGCACATTCGGGCGGTGTTGCTGGACATGTTTTACCATTGTCGAGGATGTCTTGTAAAACCGAGATGTCAAGTCTGATCGGAATGTCTCGGGAGAAGGAATATCCTTCGTTGACCATGAGATCTTGTGATGGGCTAAGTTGGGACACCCCTGCAGGGATTTGAACTTTCGAAAGCCGTTCCCGCGGTTATGGGCAGATGGGACTTTGTTAATGTCCGGTTGTAGATAACATGAAACTTAACTTAATTAAAATGAATCAACCGCATGTGTAACCGTGATGGTCTCTTCTCGGCGGAGTCCGGGAAGTGAACACGGTGTTGGAGTAATGCTTGACGTAGGTTGTTCTAGGATCACTTCTTGATCATAGTTGTTCGACCGTGCTTTTTCCTTCTCTTCTCGCCCTCTTTTGCGAATAGGTTAGCAACCATATATGCTAGTCGCTTGCTGCAGCTCCACATTATACCTTGCCTTACCTTTAAGCTTAAATAGTCTTGATCGCGAGGGTGCGAGATTGCTGAGTCCCCGTGACTCACAATTTACTTCCAAAACCAGATGCAGGGACCGATGATACCATTCTAGACGATGTGCTTGAGCTCAAGTGGGAGTTCGATGAAGACTCTCGCCGTTACTATGTGTCTTTCCCAGATGATCAATAGTGGTGCCCAGTTGGGGCGATCGGGGACTTTGTCGCATGTGGGGGTTGATCTTTATTTTGGTACCATAGTCGGACCATGAGTGTATTGGATGATTGTAATGTTATTCATATATTTGTGTGACGTGGCGAGTGTAAGCCAACTATGTACCTTTTCCCCTTTTATATTTTTTACATGGGTTGTTGTGAAGATTACCTTACTTGCGACATTGCTTTCAATGCGGTTATGCCTCTAAGTCGTGCTTCGACACATAGGAGATATAGCCACATCGAGGGCGTTACATCAGCCCAGCATATGTTATAAATACCGAATACCTTAGGGAGTGTCCGGCGTCGTGAGTTTGGCCTTATATGCATCACCTCCGTATCATGTCTTTGATCGAATGTTGGGTTTTCCCGGATCCCATGTTTTGGTACCTTACGTTCCGCTATATCGGCTAAGGTAGCACTGGGAGAACTACTGTGATTGTGCCCTGGTTCATCCAGATGAGCACCTCAGTAGAGAAAGCCGAAAACTGACTGCCATGATACAGCGCGACACTGGTCAACCACTCGATGACTTAGTGGAATCTTCGGGATTCCTCTGCATTAACGAAGTGCCGTTTCCTGGTCATGTACGTACGCGCCCCGTATTCGGATGAGCACCGAGGTACCATGGGCTATCTAGTAGTCCCGCAGTCAAACTCCTATGGCTAAGTGAAAGTGTTAAAGCAATATAGTGTGATTGCCTCGTTCGCTACGCTACCACCTCCTTCATGGACCAAGACGTTGGATCAAGTGTGAATACGCGTTTTTTTGCGAACACCCCCGCATTATGTGCGTGGGGGCTGAAGCCAACGACTGCAATCTTTCAGGTTATATACATATATACATAAATAGCCGCACAGGAGGCATCATAATACTTTCAGGCAAAAGTATAAACACACCCTTTATAATTCAATAAAACATTGTTTTTACAATGGGAATACATGTCACTAGAACATAATATTCTTCGAGCACTGCGCCTCTATCGAACGAGCGCCTTCAAGTACCTCTTCAAAGTAGTGCTCGGCGGCTACTCGGCCCACGGCGGAACCCTGTGTTGCAATAGAGGTGGCCTCCATATCTGCCCAGTATGTCTTGACACGGGCAAGTGCCATCCGCGCACCCTCTATGCACGCCGACCTCTTTATAGTGTCGATGCGCGGCACAGCACCAAGGAATTGTTGCACTAAACTAAAGTAACTAGTCGGCCTTGGCCCTTCTGGCCACAGATGATCCACAACAGACCTCATGGCAAGTCCGGACAACCTATGGAGCTTGGCCCACTCGGCCATTTGCTCATTCAACAACAGCGGACGCACTGGAGCATGGAACTATGACCAGAATAGCTTTTCCACTTCACGATCTTTTTGATACTTGAAGAACTCAGCCGCATCAGCAGCACTTGCTGCCAAATCCACGTATGCATCTGCAGAACTCCATAGTTGATCAAGAGGAGCATACTTCGGATCTCCGAACTTAGTCCGCAACAAAAAGGGCTTCCCAGCCGCAATATCTGCAGCTTGACGCAGCTCCTCCTTCGTTGTTCTGATTTTGGAGCGGGCTTCCTTGGCTCCTAGCATGGCCTTCTCCAGGTCCATTGCCTTCGCTCGGCTTTCTTTTTCAAGAAGCTGGTAACATTCAGCGACATCTTTCAACTCAACGGCCATCTTGGCTATTCTTTCCTTGCTCTAGCAATGCGTGGCCTATTCGACCCTCAGCTCTTCAACTGCCTTTAGAGCGGCCGCGTCGCTATTCCTTGCTTGTTCCTTCGCTCAGGCAAGTTCCGCCCGAAGGGTCTCCATGGTGGCAGCTCCATCTGCAGTCACAACATATTAAAGATACTGGCATCATGCTCCTCTTACTATGTGTTTATCACCGGAGAAATCACTTACCCTGTGCCTCGTCAAGCCGCTTGTTGACAAGCACGATGTCGGCATCTGCCGCATCAAGCTGTCGCTTTAGCTCGGCAAACTCATCAGTCCGGCTAGCCACCGGACCTTCAGCCACCTGCATATAAAGGCGGTGTGGTTATTACTTGGGAATATGATCCTCCGTTTGCCTCCGTCTTCGACGGCAACCAGAGTCTCAGGGGCTACTATCTGCATAGGGCACACCAAACGTGTGCGGTACTGTCAAAAACATACACTATTTCACGTACCTCAAAGCCTTTCAGCAGACTCATAAAAGCTTCATGCAACCCGCTTTTGGCGGATGAAATCCTTTCAATTACCGTCCCATTGGCGTACAATGCGCTTCTGAGATGGCCACTTGCTCCAAAAGATCCTTCAGAGCATCCGACCGAACATTGTACGGTTCCGGACTCTTTCTATTGCTCTCTTTAGGAGCTGAATGCTGGGGACTTCGGGTGGCCAAAGGATTACCCTCTGGCCTTGGCGGATCAGGAGAAACCCTTCGCGACGACACTTTAGGGTCGCCTGCCTCATGAGGCGCGGTGGCCGGGGGAGGTGTTTCGCTCTCCATCATCTCCAGAAGAAGATCCCCCGAAGACGAACTCTGTCGAGAAGGGCTACGATCCGAACTGCAAGACATATGCTTCGGTTATTATCTTCAGAAGTAATGTAAGATATTTTAACTATTAAGTACTTTTTGTTTACTTACAGCTCAGTAGAGGGCTGATCCCCTTGCAAACACTGTGCGGCAAGAGTACCCTCCAAGGCAGGACCCTACCCTCCAAGGCAGGACCCTGTGGTGGAGATTTCTTCCCCCGTTTGGAAACCTTTGTTTCCGGGTCTTCCGAGGTGGTCCTCTTCCTTCCTTGGGGAGAGGGAATTTCAGATTCTTCTCCCTGGCTATCCTCCTTTGCGGAGGCGCTAACTCCCCCGATTTGGATGAATAGTGAGTGAGGCCCGCTTTCAGCCTCTTTGTTCCCCCCTTTATCTTCCTTTGAGGGTGCCTGATACGGCACCGGCTCGAGCATTTTGTCTAGTACTCGATTGGCCAAGCCTTCGGGAAGGGGGGCCGAACACCTGATCATCTTCGCCTTTGTTATCTAGTCCTTGTCAAAGAGCATCTTTTCATAATGGTGTTATGATAAATAGAAAGGCAGCGTGTTCGGCCATGGGATTACTTACTTGGGTATCGGGGCAATTACAGCTCAGACCCGCATCCTCGGTGGTGTCCGGACACTCCATTTGGGGTCCGAAGAACAATTTGTACATCTCTTCGAGCGTCATGCCAAGGAAGCGATGAATAGTTCGTGGTCCTTCTGGGTTGAATTCCCACATATGAAGGGGTCAACGTTTGCAAGGCTGGACTCGACGAACTAGCATGACTTGCATTACCATGACCAGGCTGGCATCTCTCTCAAGGAGATCTCGGATGCGACTCTGCAATATCGGCACATCATTTACTGGCCCCCAGTTCAGTCCCTTGTTGATCCATGACGTCAGTTGTGGTGGGGGGCCTGAGCGAAAGGCAGGGGCGGCTACCCACTTGGAACTCCAGGGAGCTGTGATATAGAACCACTCCCGCTGCCTCAAACTAGACACCTCCGGGAAGGAACCCTCTGGCCATGGAGCCTCAGCACTTTTAGTTATTACGGCACCTCCGCACTCTGCGTGCCGCCCCTCGATCATCTTCGGCTTCACATTGAAGGTCTTGAGCCACAGGCCGAAGTGTGGGGTAATGCGGAGGAAGGCCTCACACACGATGATGAACGACAAGATGTGAAGGAGGGAATCCGGGGCTAGATCATGGAAATCCAGCCCATAATAGAACATGAGCCCCCTAAGAAAGGGATCCAGAGCGAGGCCTAGCCCTCAGAGGAAGTGAGAGATGAACACTACACTCTCGTTGGGTTCGGGAGTGGGGATGACCTGCCCTCGGGCGGGCAGCCTGTGCGAGATTTCGGCGGTCAGATACCTGACCTCTCTCAGCTTCTTGATGTCCTCCTCTGTGATAGAGGAAGGCATCCACCGACCTTGGAGGTTGGATCCGGACATGGTTGAAGGTCCGAAGTGCCTGACCTAAGCCTTGGGTGTTGGGACTCGAGGCGAGGGAAGGATTCGATTGAGCACGAGAGGAAAAAAAGGACAGGCCTTGGCCTCTTTATAAAGAGGGTGAATATCAAGCATCCCCCTCATGGCCGTTTGGGACTTGCCTAAAATTGAGGAGTCATACCAACAGGCACGGTTGGGTTACCCACGTCCGTATTGATGAGAATCCCGTAATAAGGGGGCACGATCTCTGCTTTGACAAGACGTGTCAAGAAAACCGCCTCGCGATATGTGCGGTGCTGGTTGAGAAAAACGGTTCGAATAATGACCGAGCCATGACCTGATGTCATGCTGTCAAAACATGTCAGCAGATTAGATTTGTGGAAATATTATTCTCTCTACGGTGGTATGTGGAACTTGTTTTGCAGAGCCGGACACTATCCTTGTGTTCAAAATCTTCCATAGAGTATTCGGAGGAGGAACCCGCCATGCAATGCCGAAGGCAAAACTGCGCGCCGGACTCATCATCATTGAAGCCTGGTTCAGGGGCTACTGAGGGAGTCCTGGATTATGAGGTCTCCGGACAGCCGGACTATATCCTTTGGCCGGACTGTTGGACTATGAAGATACAAGATTGAAGACTTCATCCCGTGTCCGGATGGGACTTTCCTTGGCGTGGAAGGCAAGCTTGGCAATACGGATATGTAGATCTCCTCCCTTGTAACCGACTCTGTGTAACCCTAGCCCCCTCCGGTGCCTATATAAGCCGGAGGGTTTAGTCCGTAGGACAATAGACAATCATACCATAGGCTAGCTTCTAGGGTTTAGCCTCTACGATCTCATGGTAGATCAACTCTTGTAATACTCATATCATCAATATAAATCAAGCAGGACGTAGGGTATTACCTCCATCAAGAGGGCCCGAACCTAGGTAAACATCGTGTCCCCTACCTCCTGTTACCATCCACCTTAGACGCACAGTTCGGGACCCCCTACCTGAGATCCGCCGGTTTTGACACCGACAGTTTGCAATGCTATGCTTGGAATTTGTGTGAAATATATGATATTACTTGTTGTTCTGAAAACCCTAAGAAACACCTTCCCTACCAATGTGAGTTTAGTGATAACGGAATCGTATCTTCGTATGCTAAGGGTGTTTATAATTACTATGATGTTCAACAAATTGAAGAATTTGTTGCTTTTAAGGGTGCTTATGAAATTGCTTCTTTGATTGGAAAGTATGATGCTACTCTTTACAAATCTGAAAATTTTGCCATACTTAAATATTGTTATGATAATTATGCTTCTAATGCCTATGTTAAACCATATATTGAGGACTCCTCCGCTGTCCAAGAAGAGACTAATATTTTGCATGAGTCTATGGAAGAAGGAATTGATGAAACTATGGGCTCATTGGATGAAAAACATGATGAGGAGAGCGCAGAACAAAAGGAGGAAGAACAGATTTGCTACCCGTGCCCACCTTCTAATGAGAGTAACTCTTCAACTCATACGTTGTTTAATTTCCCTTCATGCTTACCAAAGGATTAATGCTATGATGATTGTTATGATCCCATTGATTCTTTTGAAATATCCCTTTTTGATGATGCTTGCTATGCTTGTGGCCGAGATGCCAATATGAATTATGCTTATGGAGATGAACTTGCTGTAGTTCCTTATGTTAAACATGAAATTGTTGCTATTGCACCCATGCATGATAGTCCTATTATCTTTTTGAATTCCCCCGACTACACTATATCAAAGAAGTTTGCCCTTATTAAGGATTATATTGCTAGGTTGCATTTTACCGTTGCACATGATAATTTTGATGAATATAATATGCATGTGCTTGCTGCTCCTACTTGCAATTATTATGTGAGAAGAACTACATCTCCGCCTCTCCATGTTTCCAATATGATAAAATTGCAAGAAACTGTTTATACTATGTGATACATCTCCAACGTATCTATAATTTTTGATTGCTCCATGCTATTAGATTATCAGTTTTGGATGTTAATGGGCTTTATTTTACACTTTTATATTATTTTTGGGACTAACCTATTAACTGGAGGCCCAGCCCAAATTGTTGTTTTTTTGCCTATTTCAGTGTTTAGTAGAAAAGGAATATCAAACGGAATCCAAACGGAATGAAACCTTCGGGAGCGTGATTTTTGGAACAAACATGATCCAGACGACTTGGAGTGGACGTCAAGCAATCAACGAGGAGGCCACGAGGCAGGGGGCGCTCCCTCCACCTTCGTGGGCCCCTCATGGCTCCACCTACCTACTTCTTCCTCCTATATATATCTACGTACCCCGCAAACATCCAGGAGCACCACGAAAACCTAATTCCACCGCCGCAACCTTTTGTACCCAAGAGATCCCATCTTGGGGCCTTTTCCGGAGCTCCGCCGGAGGGGGCATTGATCACGGAGGGCCTCTACATCAACTCCATGGCCCCTTTGATGATGTGTGAGTAGTTTACCTCTGACCTTCGGTTCCATAGTTATTACCTAGATATTCTCATAATTATTCACTTTTCTATCAATTGCTCGACAGTAATTTGTTCACCCACCGAAATACTTATGCTATCTTGAGAGAATCCACTAGTGAAACCTATGCCCCCCGGGTCTATTCTCCATCAGACAAGTTTCGAATCTATTTTATTTTGCAATAGTTACTTTCAATCTATATCATAAAAATACCAAAAATATTTATCTTATTATTATCATCTCTATCAGATCTCACTCTTGCAAGTGGCCGTGAAGGGGTTGACAACCCCTTTATCGCGTTGGTTGCGAGGTTCTTATTTGTTTGTGTAGGTGCGAGGTGACTTGCTCGTGGTCTCCTACTGGATTGATACCTTGGTTCTCAAAAACTGAGGGAAATACTTACGCTGATTTGCTGCATCACCCTTTCCTCTTCAAGGGAAAACCAACGCATGCTCAAGAGGTAGCAAGAAGGATTTCTGGCACCGTTGCCGGGGATATCTACGCCAAGTCAAGACATACCAAGTATCCATCACAACTCTTATTCTCCACATTACATTATTTGCCATTTTCCTCTCGTTTTCCTCTCCCCCACTTCACCCTTGCCATTTTTTCGCCCTCTTTTCCTTTCGCCCTCTCTTTCCGTTCGCTTTTTCTTCGCTTGTTTGCCCATGTGTTGGATTGCTTCCTTGTCACGATGGCTCAAGATAATACTTAATTGTGTGACTTTGCCAATACCAACAATAATGATTTTATTAACACTCCGATAGCTCCTCTTACCAATGATGAATCTTGTGAGATTAATACTGCTTTGCTGAATCTTGTCACGAAAGATCCATTTTCTGGCCTTCCTAGTGAAGATGCTGCTACCCATCTAAACAACTTTGTTGATTTGTGTGATATGCAAAAGAAGAAAGATGTCGATAATGATATTGTTAAACTTAAGCTATTTCCGTTTTTGCTTAGAGATCGTGCTAAAGCTTGGTTTTTGTTTTTTCCTAAAAATAGTATTGATTCATAGAATAAGTCCAAAGAAGCTTTTATCTCTAAGTATTTTCCTCCCGCTAAGATCATCTCTCTTAGAAACGATATTATGAATTTTAAGCAACTTGATCATGAGCATGTTGCACAATCTTGGGAGAGGATGAAATTGATGATACATAATTGCCCTACACATGGATTGAATTTATGGATGATTATACAAAAAAAATATGCCGGATTGAATTTTGCTTCTAGAAATCTTTTAGATTCGGCCGCAGGAGGCACTTTTATTGAAATAAATTAGGAGAAGCTACTAAACTCCTAGATAAAATTATGGTTAATTATTCTCAATGGCACTGTCGGTGTCAAAACCGGCGGATCTCGGGTAGGGGGTCCCGAACTGTGCGTCTAAGGCGGATGGTAACAGGAGGCAGGGGACACGTTGTTTTACCCAGGTTCGGGCCCTCTTGATGGAGGTAAAACCCTACGTCCTGCTTGATTATTCTTGATAATATGAGTAGTACAAGAGTTGATCTACCACGAGATCGGAGAGGCTAAACTCTAGAAGCTAGCCTATGGTATGATTGTCTATTGTCCTACGGACTAAAACCCTCCGGTTTATATAGACACCGGAGGGGGCTAGGGTTACACAAGGTCGGTTACAAAGGAGGAGATATACATATCCGTACTACCTAGCTTGCCTTCCATGCCAAGTAGAGTCCCATCCGGACACGGGACAAAGTCTTCAATCTTGTGTCTTCATAGTCCAACAGTCTGGCCAAAGGATATAGTCCGGCTGTCCGGAGACCCCCTAATCCAGGACTCCCTCAGTAGCCCCTGAACCAGGCTTCAATGACATGAGTCCGGCGCGCAATGTTGTCTTCGGCATTGCAAGGCGGGTTCCTCCTCCGAATACACCACAGAAGAGTTTGAATATGAGGATAATGTCCGACCCTGCAAAATAAGTTCCACATACCACTGTAGAGAGAATAATATTTCCACAAATCTAATCTGCTGACACGTTTTGGCAGCATGACATCATGCCATGGCCCGGTAATTATTCGAACCATTTTTCTTTAACCAACCGCGCACATAACGCGAGGCGTTTTCTTGACACGTCTTGTCAAAGTAGAGATCGTGTTCCCCTTATTAATGGATTCTCATCAATACGGATGTGGGTAACCCAACCGCGCCATCAATTATGGCTCTTGGGTGATAAGCGAGTTTTACCAGGCTAGTGGGGGCGCATAGTTTAGTCCGCCCTTATAAAGGGATAAGATCTCACCTTTTTTTTCTTCCCACGCCTTCTTCCTCCTTGCTCATCCATTCTCGCGCACTCGAGCTCCAACGCCCAAGTCCACATCCTTCTCCTCAACTCTCTCCAAACATGTCCGGAGTGGGAGGCAAGTGGATGGCCTCCTCCGTCATGGAGGGACACATCAAAAAGCTGCATGGAACCGGATACTTAGCAGCGGACATCGCGCACCGGCTGCCAGCCGCGGGGCAGGTCATCCCTACCCAGAACCTCACGAAAGGGTGGTCTTCCTCCCCCACTTTGTTCGCGGACTAGGGTTTCCCTCCATCCATTTTTCTGCGGCCTCATGTTCTATTATGGGCTGGACTTCCATGATTTGGCCCCGAACTTCATCCTCAACATCTCGGCGTTCATCGTCGTGTGCGAGGCCTTCCTCCGCATCCGGCCCCACTTCAGCCTGTGGCTGAAGACCTTCAATATGAAGCCGAAGGTGGTGGACGGCCAACAAGTGGAAAGCGGTGGAGCCATGGT
The DNA here is from genome assembly GCA_034509565.1 of Triticum monococcum. Lineage (NCBI taxonomy): Eukaryota > Viridiplantae > Streptophyta > Magnoliopsida > Poales > Poaceae > Triticum > Triticum monococcum. Next base: position 165,800,862 of record CM067842.1, on the reverse strand, counting down.
GGGCAAGATGCCCAACGTTATATAGCTCGAGGGCTCCTTTGTGGAGACCATAAAGGGGTGGCAATCGGGGTGGTTCTACATCACCGAGCCACGCGACACCAACTGGGTGGCGGCCCCTGAGTTTCGATCCGGAATCCCCACGCGGCTCACTTCCTGGAAGGAGAAGGGCCAGTCCTGGGGTTCATCGGTGGAGCTGGACGGACTCCAGAAGTGTATCCAGAACATGACAAGCAAGAAACTTAAGCTTGTCAACATAGTCCAGGTCATGCTCTTCCGCTGGATCCTCCCGTGTCAACAACGGGGCTTCAATTTATGGGAGTTCGACCCAGCCCAGCGCCAGACTCTCAGTGATCTCTTCGACACAACACATAAAGACGTCTGGAGGGTGCTGTTCAAGGGCGCCGAGATCCATCCTTCTCTTACCGAGGACTGCGGGCTAAGCGCGAAGCGCCATGCGAATCCGGTAAGTTCTGTACATCTGGCAGGGTATTTATTTCCCATAGCTTAACCATGTGCGAGGTTTGAGATCCCATGCCTTTGTCAGGACTGGGTGAAGACACTGGAGTAGATCAACTGTCCGGCCCCTCTGGCCGAAGACCCTGCGGACGCTCTCCTGACGGAAATGCAGACTCGGGCTCCTTATGAGGTGCCGGACAAGACCAAGAAGAAGGCCAAGGGAACCCGAAAGAGTTCCCGGCGCCAGGTGGTATCAGACTCATCGTCCGACAACACCGAGACACCCTCCTCCCGTGAAAACGAGGAGAAGGATGATGAGGATTCTCCCCCTCCAGCCGGGGGAGACAAGAAAAGGAAAGCCGCCCCAACCGGGGACGCCGAAGGGTCCAAGAAGGGAAGGACTCTCCTTCCGGACTGCTCCACCACTGCCGCCGATGGCGAAGAAGAGTGGTTGCTCAGGGCCAAACCCCTGGCGAAATCGTAAGTATTCGGATACCAGAGTAATTCATAGTATACCTTTGTCGCACTACTTGTCCTAACGTCGAATATGATTATGCAGTCCGCCCCAAGCCCGTATTGATGTATCATCGTCGGACGGTTCCTTGGACTCGTCGGACATGAATAGTGATACACTTCCAACCGCCTCCTCCCCTTGCCCTATGTACAATGCCGAGCATTGTCTCAAGGGGCACCGAGCCGGGGGGAGACGGTCCTGGAGGTGCCTCAAGGCGACCTCTTGGACTCCAGGAGCAAAGGGAGCAAGGCTCCCGGGGGCTCCAAGTTTGGCTCTCAGCTGTACACCGCGCTGGAACCTCCAGTGGTTCCGGACTCAAGCAGGCGGCCCTCTTCCAAGAGGGGCAAGCCGCCCATGTCGGTGACCTCTGTCCATCCAGAGGCACCGGACAACCTCCTGGGAGCGCTTCGGGGTGCTTCCATCGACAAAGAGCACCGCACTATTATGAGTGCGGTGATCAAGAAGGTTCAGTCCGCCAAGAGCGGACTGACTGAAGCTTGTGCCAGCCTTCTAACAGGCTTTGAGGTAAGTATTTAGAATATAGGAAAATAATACCACATAGACAGTAGCCCTGATGCTCTGTTTGGCATTCACAAAGAAAAGCCGAATAGAGGATCAAATAATATCCGCAGGAGTCTAAAATAAGTATGTATGTATGTGTATGCAGGCTTGGCTGCTGACCTCTGCCGCACTGACTGCGGAGGTCGCCGCACTGAAGCAGGACCTCGAGGGGTCCGACAAAGAGCTCGTCCTTGCCAAGAGGCAGCTCGAGGAGAGCAAAGGTAAGTAATACCTTGTCTATATATAAAAGAAAATGTGGTTACGATATGACAGGATCATCATGAATGTGCCAGGGGCCACGACCGAAGTGGCGACCCTGAAGCAAGCGCTGTCCGAGGACGAAAACAAAGCGTCCAAGGAGCGCACCGAGCGGGAGAGGCAAGAGGCACGGGTGGGCGAGGTGCAGCAAGAGCTCCAGGCTCTCGTGAAGAAGCACGAGGCTTTGGAGCTTGACTCAAAGACACGAGAGTACGAGCTTGCCGCAGCCCTCGAGAGCGCAAAGAATGCCAAGGCTGAAGCCCAAAAGGCCCTCCAGGAGATTGAGGCGATGAGGAAGATAGCGGCGGGTAAGGCATTCAATATGCAAAGCAAGCATGTGAAAGTAAATTACTTGTTACTTACCTGAGTCCGGAGCTCTCCAGGAGCATTCGCATATTTTCCCCACAGCGTGTCGGATGCCGTGAGAAGTTGTTCTGGTCTCAGTATACTAGGACCGAACACCCGATGCCCATGAGCGACCAGCTGAAGCAACAGGTCGAGCTACACAAGGCGGGCGAACAGGCCATGAAGGGCTTTATAGTCCGGATGTGGCCTGGCGACTCCCTTCCCAACAGCTATTTCGGCCTGGTGAGGCGGCTTGTGGATGCCTGCCCATGGCTGGATGTCATCAAGCGGTCCGTCTGTATCGAAGGTGCCTGCCAGGCTTTTGTTCTGCAAAGGTGCGCTGGGCCAAGATGGACGGTAAGAAGCTGGTGAAGGAGGGGCTGCCGCAGGGCAAGGAGCATCGCCACCCCGAGATGTATTATGAGGGCGTCCTGAAGGGTGCCCTTCTTGTAGCGGACGAGTGTGTGAAAGATGTAATATTTGAATGAACTTGCTCGTGTGATCCTGTATTATGAAAACTTGTTCATATGCGCTATGCAACGCTTGTTTGAATTTAAAATATTACCTTTTGTTTGGCTGTTTATCAAATATGAGAGATGGCTAGTCCTCGGCTTCTACCCCCATGCCACGAGTGCTGGGGTGTTCGGGATAAACCTAAGCACTCTTTTTCCCATTTTTGGGTCCTTCGAGGGAGGTGCTCAGCACAACGAACAAGGCAATTGGACTATAATGCTTTATCACTCTCACTTAGCTATAGAATTCTATCATTTTAAATTTTGGCGAAGCCCCTAGTATTCGGAAGGCCGAATTCGGGGCGCTATACACGCCTTTAAGCCGGACAAAGCCGACTCCTTGCTCTAAGCGGCATAAGTCTTTAGGGACTCGAAACCTCTCGAATAGCGACCAGCTCTCGCCTTATCATGACAGTCAGTTTTAGCTTTCTCTACTGAGGTGCTTAGCCCAGCTGAACCAGCGCACAATCGCAGTAGTTCTCCCAGTGCTACCTTAGCCGATATAGCGGAACGTAAGGTACCAAAACATGGGAGCCGGGCAAACCCAACTATTGACCCAAGACATGATTCGGAGCTGATGGATATAATGCTATAAGTTTGGGGTGCCGCACTGTCGAAAGTGTTCGGACTTCTCACGCCGTATTATGGGGTATGCTTAAGCCCCTAGCGTACTGGCCATACCAAAGTGTACGGGTGCTGGATGTCATGAATGAACATATATATATAAGAAGAATAGAGAATGTGATAATAGTCTAGTGCTATGCATTGTTTATTCAAAAAGGTGCGTTAAAGCAGAATGATACAAGTAGTGTGATAAGAAGAAAGTAGGACTGTTTGACATGTCCCCTCCAAGGGCAACCGGAGGAATGGTATTTAAAGAAAGTATTTCACTCGTTATCAGAATGCACCTGGGAGTTCAGTGGTGCGACATAGCTTTCTGCCTCCTTGGTTGCTGCATCATGTGTCCGGCAATCATACTGCCGGACAAGGTTTCCAGAGATTAAAGTCCTGAAAGAGAGAAAAATAACAAAGCGGGAAGCCCCTAGTGCGTTTGAGCCGCGTCTTGGGGCGTGTCGTAGTCGTGCCCCCTCCCCACATGTGCCCATGGTATTTTCAATGCATAGTTGTGTACGCGTGGCACGGATTTCGCTGTTTGGCTGGGGCTGGGGCGGGGGCCGCGTTGCTATGCGAGCTCGCAACGTGCCAGGCGGCCTTGTTGCCGATTACTCCGGGCGCGCTTGAAGGTGTCAGTGTCTTTAATCACCGAACTAGTGGATTGCCTTAAGAGGCTGCTTTGCGCTTCTGCTGCGAGGGCCGCAGTGTGCTCCTCCATACGGAGAGAGCGCTCTGTGTTTCCATTAACTATGATGACCCCCTGAGGTCTTGGCATCTTGAGCTTGAGATATGTATAATGAGGTACCGCATTGAATCTCGCAAATGCGGTTCGCCCAAGCAGTGCATGATAGCCGCTGCGGAACGGGACTATATCGAAGATTAACTCCTCGCTTCGGAAGTTATCCGGGGATCCAAAGACCACTTCCAGTGTGACTGAGCCTGTGCAATGGGCCTCTACACCTAGCATGACGCCTTTGAAGGTCGTTTTTGTGGGTTTGATCCTTGAGGGGTCTATACCCATTTTGCGCACTGTGTCCTGATAAAGCAGGTTCAGGCTGCTGCCGCCATCCATAAGGAGTCGAGTGAGGTGAAATCCGTCAATGATTGGGTCTAGGACCAGTGCGGCGAATCCACCATGACGGATACTAGTGGGGTGGTCCCTGTGATCGAAGGTGATCGGACAAGAGGACCATGGGTTGAACTTTGGGGCGACTGGCTCCAACGCATATACGTCCCTTAGCGCACGCTTCCACTCCCTCTTGGGGATGTGGGTTGCGTATATCATGTTCACCGTCCGCACTTGTGGGGGGAACCTCTTCTGTCCTCCGGTGTTCGGCTGTCGGGGCTCCTCCTTGTCATCGCTATGTGACCCCTTGTCTTTGTTTTCGGCATTTAACTTGCCGGCCTGCTTGAACACCCAACAATCCCTGTTGGTCTGGTTGGCTGGCTTGTCGGGGGTGCCGTGCATTTGACATGGGCGATCGAGTATACGGTCCAAACTGGACGGGCCCGGAGTGCTTCTTTTGAATGGCGTTTTCCGCTGACCGGGTTTAGAGCCTTTGAATCCGGCATTGACTGTCGTATCCTCGGTATTGCCGTTGTTGATGCGGCACTTATGTTTGTTGTGATGTGAACTGCCATTGCCGTCCTTCGTATCCGAAGTACCATGGTTCTTTGGTATGTTATTACTGCGAGCCAGCCAGCTGTCCTCTCCCGCACAAAAGTGGGTCATGAGTGGCGTGAGGGCTGCCATAGATTTCGGCTTTTCCTGGCCAAGGTGCTGGGCGAGCCACTCGTCACGGATGTTGTGCTTAAAAGCTGCTAGGGCCTCTACATCCGGACAATCGATGATTAGATTTTTCTTTGTTAGGAACCGTGTCCAGAATTGCCTGGCCGATTCCTCTGGCTACTGAATTATGTGGCTCAAGTCATCGGCATCTGGTGGTCGCACATAAGTGCCCTGGAAGTTGTCGAGGAATGCGGCTTCCAGATCTTCCCAACAGCCAATGGACTCTGCTGGCAAGTTGTTGAGCCAATGCCGAGCTGGTCCTTTGAGTTTGAGTGGGAGGTATTTGATGGCGTGTAGATCGTCACCTCGGGCCATGTGGATGTGTAGGAGGAAATCCTCGATCTATACCGCAGGATCTGTTGTGCCGTCATATGACTCGATATTTACGGGTTTGAAACCCTCTGGGATTTGGCGATCCATTACTTCATCTATGAAGCATAGGGGGTGTGCGGCGCCTCTGTACTGGGCTATATCGCGACGCAGCTCAATTAAGTCTTGTCCGCTGTGTTCGGCCCGACCGGATTTACTTTTACTGTATTCGGCGTGACGGTTATTGTCTCGCATAGTGGCGCGCCCTCGTGATTCGTAGATTGATCTTGCGTGCTTTGCTTTGTCCTCCAATACGTCTCGCAGGTCTGGCGTATTTCCCCATGCCTTGACATTTTTATTTGAGTGGCGTCGGAGTGCGGGCTGAGCTTTTGGCTGAAATGCTTCTCTGTCGCGGCCACAAGGTGGCCGATCGGCCGCATCATACGCTGGAGATGTAGGTTTTGGTGCTTCCTCCTCAAGTCGGGGTAGCAACCTGCGCTTTGGGTAACTCTTGGAGGGATGTTCGAGTTTATATTCCTTGGCTACAAGGACTTCAGTCCATCTATCGGCTAGCAAATCTTGATCAGCTTGAAGCTGTTATTGCTTTTTCCTAAGGCTATTTGCCATGGCTATAAGACGGTGCTTGAAGCGCTCTTGTTCGATGGGATCCTTAGGCACGAAAAATTCATCATCGTCGAGGCTTGCCTCATCTTCGGAGGGAGGCATGTCATTATCATCCTCCGCCTCTCCATCTGCCGCTCTCTGGGGAGGGCTGGCTTCTCCATCCTCCTGCCCTAAATCTTGCTCGAGGGGATTGTTGTCATCTTCGGCACTGTTCGGAGTGCTATTATCTCCTATGCCGGTGTCACCGCTTTTTCTTTGGCGAGACTTAGAGCGGCGCCGCTGACGTCGGTGCTTGGGTTGCTTCTTGGAGGGGTCATCCTCCACTGTCCCATCGCCATTGCCTTCTTTGGGTGTGTCCACCATATATATGCCATATGATGAGGTGGGTGTCCAGTGCCTTGTGGGCAGTGGTTCTTGTTCGCCTCCTGCATCGTCGTCCATGCCGTCGATGTCTTCGGAGTCGAAGTCGAGCATGTCTGTTAAATCGTCGATAGTGGCTACTAAGTGGGTGGTGGGTGGGCGGCGAATTTCTTTGTCATCCGCATCCCAATCCTGCCGGACATAGTTCGCCCAGGACTCTCCTGACAAGGAGAGAGACCTTAATGAGTTCAGTATGTCGCCGAAGGGTGAGTGCTGAAAGATATCCGCGGAGGTAAACTCCATGATCGGTGCCCAGTCAGATTCGATAGGCACGGGCGCAGGCAGTTCAGAGTCCGTGGCCGGAGAAGGATCCGGCAGTTTGGCATCACGGCTCTCGTGAAGGGTAAGATCGATATTCGGCTGGATCGCTGCTGAGGATACGGCCTCCATGGCAGGGTCTATCCACCCGTCCATGGATGGCGCAACAGGTTCCGAATTGAGGGTCGGAGCGGTTGCCGGTGGTAGAGCTAAATCATACTCATCGTGATCGTGTGGCGCACAAGGCAGGGGCTCGAATCCGTTGAAGATCAAGTCTCCGCGGATATCGGCCGTGTAGTTTAAGCTTCCAAACCTAACCTAGGGGCCAGGGGCGTAACTCTCGGTCTGCTCCAGATGGCCAAGCGAGTTGGCCCGCAGTGCGAAGCCGCCGAACACAAAGATCTGTCCGGGGAGAAAAGTCTCACCCTGAACTGCATCGCTATCGATGATTGAAGGAGCCATCAAGCCTAAAGATGACGACACAGAGGAATTCTCAATGAAAGCACCAATGTCGGTGTCAAAACCGGCGGATCTCGGGTAGGGGGTCCTGAACTGTGCGTCTAAGGCGGATGGTAACAGGAGGCAGGGGACACGATGTTTTACCCAGGTTCGGGCCCTCTTGATGGAAGTAATACCCTACGTCCTGCTTGATTATTCTTGATAATATGAGTAGTACAAGAGTTGATCTACCACGAGATCGGAGAGGCTAAACCCTAGAAGCTAGCCTATGGTATGATTGTCTATTGTCCTACGGACTAAAACCCTCCGGTTTATATAGACACCGGAGGGGGCTAGGGTTACACAAGGTCGGTTACAAAGGAGGAGATATACATATCCGTATTGCCTAGCTTGCCTTCCACGCCAAGTAGTGTCCCATCCGGACACGGGACGAAGTCTTCAATCTTGTGTCTTCATAGTCCAACAGTCCGGCCAAAGGATATAGTCCGGCTGTCTGGAGACCCCCTAATCCAGGACTCCCTCAGGCACACTGAAACATCTACTAGTAAAAAAGTTCATATGATTGAATGTTTTGAGTGGAAAGATGGATGAACTTATGAAATTGTTTGTTAATAAGAGTGCTCCTACTGATCCTAATTATATGTGTTTGTCTACTTTGATTGAGAATAATAATGAATCTATGGATGTAAATTTTATTGGTAGGTACAATTTTGGTAACAACGCGTATAGAGGTAATTTTAATCCTAGGTTGTTTCCTAGTAATTCCTCTAATAATTATGGTAATTCCTGTCGGTGTTCTGGGAATGGGGGTCCCCAGACTTGCCTGCCTGCGGCCTGCGACATGGCTCAAAGGGGGGCCCAGCACGGCCCATCTTCACCAACACAAACTCAAGACCCTCGCGAGGGGCCAAGCCTCGCGGGGCGGACGACACGGAGCTCCTCAGGCACGGCCTCGTCAGGCTGGCTCACGAGGAGGCGGAGAGATCAAGGCAGGGTACCTCGCGAGGTGCCCGTGACGCAAGCCATGACGACCAGGGGCGCCAGGTGGGCGCCTGCCCGCGCAGCGTCCTCCTTTCCTCTTTGGTGCAAAGGGGGCAAGCGCAGCCGCGGAGTACCGAGGCATCAGGCAAAGGTTGCCATTTCGGTGCAACGAGACCAAGACCAGGAGGACTACGAGATGGAGGTAACCGTGGAGCCCAAGATGGCGTCATCACCAGAGCTTTGCGCAGGCGAAGACTACTTTTGTCAGGATAGTTGATACTTGTTGTCCCCCTTCAAATTAGCCCGCCATTGTTGGCTCCCTTCCCGCTCAATATTTGGGAAGAGGACCAGGGCCTCTATAAATAGGACCAGCCACCCACCTAGCAAGGGGGTCGGTCGGTTCGGTCGCGTCGAAGTGTCTCTAGGGATCGACTGGTTAGAGAGAGAGAGACAGAGAAAGGTGACTGAACTCCTCCCAGCAGTTCATCGCCCCAGCCAAGAACAGACCCTCGCGAGGCTGTTCTTCCTTGTATTGTTCATCATCATCAGCCCAAGAGGCAATCCACCACACACACTGGAGTAGGGTATTACACCACAACGGTGGCCCGAACCAGTATAAACCCTGTGTCTCTTGTGCTGTTCTTCCCGTAGTTCTGATCCTAGCACGGCGGAGGGGTGCAGGTAGGTAGAAGGTGAAATCTTCGCACGCACCCCAGTGTTCGAACCTCAAGGGTCTGCCGGAACCCGAAATCTGACATTTGGCGCGCCAGGTAGGGGTGCGCCGGAATTCGTCTTTCACCACCCCGTTCTCCTCCGACCATCACGCTCATGTCTGACGCTCGTCGGGCCCGCGCGGAGCGCCTGGCCGCCCTCGCTTCCCACGTCGCCCAGACAGCCCCTGTCGGCGGGCATCCTCGCCATTCTCCGTCACCTGCCGTCAACGCCGCCACCGGCCCGACGGGGGACGAGCAGCAAGCATCGTCTCAGCATCCATCCGGGCGCCAAGACGGCCGCACCGCAACTCCCTCGCTCGCCCCAGCTGGATCTTCGCCCCGCGCGCTCCGCGCACCCATGGAGGCTCGGGCTGCACTCATCGCGGCAAACGAGCTCCTGCGCTACCGTCCCGTCGACGACGTCTACGAAGAATGGCTCGACCGCGTCGCCGAGCTCGTCCGCGCCGCAGGGGGCTCTTCCGCGCCGTCTGTTCCGCTGCACCGCACCCTGCCCCGCGCGGGCGACGAGACTCCGGTGGCGCCCCGGCCGCCTCCTCCTCAAGAAGACACCACGGCTCCAAGACGTGTGGCCCCTGGGCGGAACCCGCTCCGTCAGGTGCCAGCGCGGCAAGAACAGAGCTGCCAAGAAGTCCCTTGCCCGCCAGAAGCTGCTCGGGCGCTCCCTGCTCCAGCACGTCACGACCATCCTCCTGCTCCAGCGTGTCGGGACATGCAAGACTAGGATCTCCATCACCCAAGGCCTCCCGCGGCCAAAGCAGGCTGCCGCGCCTACACCACCAAACTACGCAGCGTCGCGTGGCCCGGCAAGTTCAAGCCAGACCTGCCTCCTCGCTACGACGGCACGGCCGACCCTGCGGAGTTCCTCCAGCTCTACGAGCTGGGCATCGAAGCCGCCAACGGAGACGAGAAGGTCATGGCGAACTGGTTTCCCATGGCGCTCAAGGACAGGGCCCGCACCTGGCTCCTGAACCTGGCTCCAGGCACAATCTCCTCCTGGGAAGAGATGCGCACCCACTTCATCGCCAACTTCCAAGGAACTCACGACCGGCCACCCGCCGTGAGCGACATGCGCTGCATCAAGCAACAACCCGGGGAGACCCTGCAGAAGTACATCCAGCGCTTCAACAACGCACGCCTCAAGATCCCCAAGGTGACGTCGTAGAGGAGCTGGCGATGCATGAAGACCTGTGCACTTCCTTGGAGCTGTTCAACTTGGCGAACAAGTGCGCCGGGGCTGAGGAAGGGCGTCTCTCCCTCCTCGAGCTGCCTGCCACAGACCCAGAAGTGAAGAAGCTCAAGGCCAAGGAAGTGAAGCGCAAGGGGGCTGCCATGCTCGCGGCAGAACCACACACCAAGCGGGGCAGAGATCAGCCCGAACCTCCCAAGGGCAGCCGGTACTGCGTGTACCACGACCTCCACACCCACAACACCAGCGAATGCCAAGAACTCTGAGCCGTGCGAGAAGGAAGGATCGGCCGTCGCCCTGACCGCGGTGACTGGGGCTACGGCTGAGGAGGAGGAAGAAACGCAGGGCGCTGGGAAGACCGTGGCCCACGCCAGGGGTGGCGCGACCAACCTCGCGAGGATCACTGGCAAGACCCGCCTCACGAGGGAGGCTGGAGGGATCAACCTCACGAGGATCGCCCGCAAGGCAACGCAGGCCTCCCGCCGCTGCCGCCACAGCCAAGGAGAAACGAGGACCGTCACCAAGACGAGGAGGCTGGGGGCTTCCAAGAGCCGCGCGTGATCGCCTGCATCCTGGGCGGAGCTCAAGCCCCAGCCTCTCAACGCATCTTGAAGCAGTTCGCCCGCGAGGTGAACGCAGTCCTCCCCAGGCTCGAAGCCACGCGCCCTCTCAGGTGGTCGGCGTGCGCCATCACCTTCAGCTCGGCAGATCAGCTCAAGTGTGCAGCTACAGCCGGAGTCCTCCCAATGCTTTGTTCCCCAATCATTAGCAACATGGTGGTCACCAAGACCCTCATTGATGGCGGGGCAGGGCTCAACATCCTGTCCGTAGAGACATTCAACAACCTCCAAGTGCCCTACAGCCAGCTTCAGCCAACCAAGCCTTTCTCCGGTATCACCGACGGCTCCACGGTCTCGATCGGGCAGGTCCGCCTCCCTGTCACCTTCGGGGCACGCGACAACTACCGCACCGAGCTCATCGACTTCGACGTCGCTCACATTCGCCTGCCATACAACGCCATCCTCGGGTACCCGGCGCTGGCCAAGTTCATGGCCGTGACTCACCATGGCTACAACGTCCTCAAGATGCCAGGAAGCGGCGGAGTCATCACGGTGCCTTGTGAAGTGAAGGACGCGGTGTGTTCCCTGGAGCGAGCCTTTCAGGCCGCATCGCTGGAAGACCCGAATCGCGGAAGTAGGAGGCTTCCCGAGGCCGCCCCCAAGAAGAAGAAGACGTCGTCCGGCCTGGCCCCTCAGGAGGTAGGCCCCTCTGGACCCGTGCTTGCCCAGGGGAAACCTCCTTCCATCGGATAGGAAAGCGCGCCCAGCGCCCTCCTCAGGCAGGGCTCGGGGGCTCTCCTCTGGAGGGTCACCGACCTAGCTAGGGTCATGAGGGAGGCGCTTGGGCACCACATGGAGGCGTGTTTCGAAGCACGTTTCCCTCAAGAAGGAGCAAGGCAAGGAGATCCAGACCCACAGGAGTTCGTCAGCAGGGCCATTCAGGAGCCATAGGAGTCAAGAGTCATGAGAGGCGCCCGCCGCCTACCAGCAGTGGCTCCCCATCCAAGCGACGATGGCGGGCTGCGCGTCTGCATCGACATACCAGGGCTCAACCGAGTCGCCTCCCTGGGGCGCCTCTGGCCCTCGCGAGTGGGGCGCTACGGACGTCCACCCCACAGCTACGTTCGCATGCCTTATGGCTTGCCGAGCACGGCTGACACGCACCAGCGCCTCATGAGGGGCATCACGGAGGCACAAGAGACCAGCCGCTCCGCAGCCCTGGCGGAGATGGAGATGGCCCGCGAGGAACCGCCAGCACCTCCGAAGCCTCCCGATGCCCCTGGGCCTAGGGGCTCATGAGGATTGGCTTCCGCAGTCCACCGAGCCGGCTACACCAACACCCCTTCGTCTTCAGCGTCATCAGGTGACATCTTTCAAGTTTCACTTCCAGCTAGGAGCGCCCCCAGGGCTGCATTATTCCCAGGCCGCGTGGGTCCGTCCCTGCGGCGTGTATCCCTTTACATTCCATGTTGCTAGCTTACCTTGTTGGGGGCGCCCCCCGGGCTACATGATCCCCAAGCCGCTCGGGCCAGGCCCGGCGGCATGTACCCCATTTGCGTTCATTTTCCGGTTATGGGTTAGAACCACCATGCTTGATTATTTGATGCCGGTCCTCGGCACCTCTTCTTCTCCATGCTGACCACTTGCACGTTAAAGGGGGGGTACTTGAGCATCGCGACTCAGGGTTCTTACTGGCTCTCCAGCCCTCACCCTCTGGCCTTGACCACGGCATCGCGACCTGGCATACCAGCGACTGCCGAGACTCGCTCGAGGGCCGGGACCCGAGGACACAGAGCACACAGGGGAGTGTGAAGAAAAACTTGAGTTGGAAGTTTCTATCCCTAGAAAACTTTATCATGAGTGCGAACCTACAATTAAAATTAAAATTAAAGATCATGAATGCTATGCTTTGTGTGATTTGGGTGCTAGTGTTTCCATGATCCCAAAAACTTTGTGTGATTTGCTAGGTTTCCGTGAATTTGATGATTGTTCTTTAAACTTGCACCTTGCGGATTCCACTATTAAGAAACATATGGGAAAAATTAATGATGTTCTTATCGTTGCAAATAGGAATTATGTGCCCGTAGATTTCATTGTTCTTGATATAGATTGCAATCCTTCATGTCCTATTATTCTTGGTAGACCTTTCCTTAGAATGATTGGTGTAATTATTGATATGAAGGAAGGGAATATTAAATTCCAATTTCCGTTAAGGAAAGGCATGGAACACTTCCCTAGAAAGAAAATTAAATTACCATATGAATCTATTATTAGAGCCACTTATGGATTGCCTACCAAAGATGGCAATACCGAGATCTATCCTCGCTTTTATGCCTAGCTAGGGTCGTTAAACGATAGCGCTTGTTGGGAGGCAACCCAATTTTATTCCTTGATTTTTGTTCCTGTTTAGTAATAAATAATTTATCTAGCCTCTATTTTGGTTGTGGTATTTGTGTTTAATTAATGTTTGTGCCAAGTAGAACAGTTGGGAAGACTTGGGGAATGTCTTTTTGATCTTGCTGTAAAAAACAGAAACTTTAGCGCTCACGAGAATTGCTGCCATTTTTCACTGGAGAGTGCTATTTAGTTAATTATTTTTGCAGATGAATAATAGATAAATTCCTCACGTCCAGCAGTTTATTTTAGAATTTTTGGGGTTCCAGAAGTTTGCGGTAGTTACAGATTACTACAAACTGTTCAGTTTTTGATAGATTCTGTTTTTCGTGTGTCGTTTGCTCATTTTGATGAATCTATGGCTAGTAATAGATTTTATGAACCATAGAAAAGTTGGAATACAGTAGGTTTAACACCCATATAAATAAAGAATGATTTCATTACATTACCTTGAAGTGGTGATTTGTTTTCTTTCGCTAACGGAGCTCATGAGATTTTCTGTTAAGTTTTGTGTTGTGAAGTTTTCAAGTTTTGGGTAAAGATTTGATGGATTATGGAACAAGGACTGGCAAGAGCCTAAGCTTGGGGATTCCCAAGGCACCCCAAGGTAAATCCAAGGACACCAAAAATCATAAGCTTGGGGATGCCCCGGAAGGCATACCCTCTTTTGTCTTCGTTCATCGGTAACTTTACTTGGAGGAGCTATATTTTTATTCACCATGTGATATGTGTTTTGCTTGGAGTGTCTTGTATGATTTGGGTCTTTGCTTTTTATTTACCACAATCATCCTTGCTATACACACCTTTTGATAGAGACACACATGAATTGGAATTTATTAGAATACTCTATGTGCTTCACTTATATCTTTTAGAGCACGGTGGTGGTTTCATTTTATAGAAATAATTGATCTATCATGCTTCACTTATATTACTTTGAGAGTCCTTTAGAACAGTGTGGTAATTTGCTTTTAGGATTAATAAAAACTTTCATATAAGTGCATTGAATACTATGAGAAGTTTGATACTTGATAATTTTTTGAGATATGGAGATGGTGATATTAGAGTCATGCTAGTTGAGTAGTTGTGAATTTGGGAAATACTTGTGTTGAAGTTTGTGATTCCCGTAGCATGCACGTATGGTGAACCGTTATGTGATAAAGTCGGAGCATGATTTATTTATTTATTGCCTTCCTTATGAGTGGCGGTCGGGACGAGCGATTGTCTTCTCCTACCAATCTATCCCCCTAGGACCATGCGCGTAGTACTTTTGTTTCGATAACTAGTAGATTTTTGCAATAAGTATGTGAGTTCTTTATGACTAATGTTGAGTTCATGGATTATACGCACCCTCACCCTTCCACATTTGCTAGCCTCTCTATTACTACGCACTTTTCGCCGATGTTATACACCCACCATATACCTTCCTCAAAACAGCCACCATACCTACCTATTATGGCATTTCCATAGCCATTCTAAGATATATTGCCATGCAACTTTCCACTGTTCCGTTTGTTATGAGACGCTTCATCATTGTCATATTGCCTTGCATGATCATGTAGTTGACATCGTATTTGTGCCAAAGCCACCTTTCATAATTTCCATACATGTCACTCTTGATTCATTGCACATCCCGGTACACCGCCGGAGGCATTCACATAGAGTCATATTTTTTTCTAAGTATTGAGTTGTAAGTAAAAAAGAAATGTGATGATCGTCATTATTAGAGCATTGTCCTAGTGAGGAAAGGGTGATGGAGACTATGATTCCCCCACAAGTCGAGATGAGACTCCAGACGAAAAAAAGAGACCAAAAGAAGAAAAAAAGGCCCAAATAAAAAATTAAAAAATGAGAGAAAAATAGAGAAGGGACAATGTTACTATCCTTTTTCCACACTTGTGCTTCAAAGTAGCACCATGATCTTCATGATAGAGAGTCTCTTATGTTGTCACTTTCGTAAACTAGTGGGGATTTTACATTATAGAACTTGGCTTGTATATTCCAATGAAGGGCTTCCTCAAATTGCCCTAGGTCTTTGTGAGCAAGCGAGTTGGATGCACACCCACTTAGTTTCTTTTTGTTGAGCTTTCATATACTTATAGCTCTAGTGCATCCGTTGCATCGCAATCCCTACTCACTCACATTGATATCTATTGATGGGCATCTCCATAGCCCGTTAATACGCCTAGTTGATGTGAGACTATCTTCTACTTTTTGTCTTCTCCACAACCACCATTCTATTCCACCCATAGTGCTATGTCCATGGCTCACGCTCATATATTGCGTGAAAGTTGAAAAAGTTTGAGAACATCAAAAGTGTGAAACAATTGCTTGGCTTGTCATTGGGGTTGTGCATGATTTAATATTTTGTGTGATGAAGATAGAGCATAGCCAGACTATATGATTTTGTAGGGATAACTTTCTTTGGCCATGTTATTTTGAGAAGACATGATTTCTTAGTTAGTATGCTTCAAGTATTACTATTTTTATGTCCATATTAAACTTTTATCATGAATCTTTCGGATCTGAACATTCATGCCACAATAAAGAAAATTACATTAAGAAATATGTTAGGAAGCATTCCACATCAAAAATTCTATTTTTATCATTTACCTACTCGAGGACGAGCAGGAATTAAGCTTGGGGATGCTTGATACGTTGCCAACGTATCTATAATTTTTGATTGCTCCATGCTATTATATTACCAGTTTTGGATGTTAATGGGCTTTATTTCACTATTTTATATTATTTTTGGGACTAACCTATTAACTAGAGGCCCAGCCCAAATTGTTGTTTTTCTGCCTATTTTAGTGTTTCGTAGAAAAGGAATATCAAACGGAGTTCAAACGGAATGAAACCTTCAGGAGCGTGATTTTTGGAACAAACGTGATCCAAAGGACTTGGAGTGGACGTCAAGTAATCAACGAGGAGGCCACGAGGCAGGGGGGCGCGCCCTCCACCCTCGTGGGCCCCTCATGGCTCCACCGACCTACTTCTTCCTCCTATATATATCTACGTACCCCGCAAACATCCAGGAGCACCATGAAAACCTAATTCCACCGCCGCAACCTTTTGTGCCCAAGAGATCCCATCTTGGGGCCTTTTCCGGAGCTCCGCCGGAGGGGGCATTGATCAGGGAGGGCCTCTACGTCAACTCCATGGCCCCTCTGATGATGTGTGAGTAGTTTACCTCAGACCTTCGGTTCCATAGTTATTAGCTAGATATTCAAATAATTATTCACTTTTCTATCAATTGCTCGACAGTAATTTGTTCACCCACCGTAATACTTATGCTATCTTGAGAGAAGCCACTAGTGAAACCTATGGCCCCGGGGTCTATTCTCCATCATACAAGTTTCCAATTTATTTTATTTTGCAAGATTTACTTCAATATATATCATAAAAATACCAAAAATATTTATCTTATTATTATCATCTCTATCAGATCTCACTCCTGCAAGTGGCCGTGAAGGGATTGACAACCCCTTTATCGCATTGGTTGCGAGGTTCTTATTTGCTTGTGTAGGTACGAGATGACTCGCGCGTGGTCTCCTACTAGATTGATACCTTGGTTCTCAAAAAATGAGGGAAATACTTACACTGCTTTGCTGCATCACCCTTTCCTCTTCAAGGGAAAACCAAAGCATGCCCAAGAAGTAGCACTATGCATTGGCCTTTACTATGTTTACATGATTTGTTCTTTTATGACATGCCGATGCATAGGAAGAGAGTTAGACTTCGTTGTTGCATGATATATGTTACTTTGTGCTCACTACTAAATCACAAATCATTGTTAATTAAAATTGGCTTTGATATACCTTGGGATCCGGGTGGATCCATTACTTGAGCACTATATGCCTAGCTTAATGGCTTTAAAGAAAGCGCTGCCAGGAGAAAACTCGGAAGTTTTAGAGAGTCATTTATTTATGTTGTGTGATTTTATAAAGTACAAATCCATAGTATCATAAAAATAATGTGCCAAGATTTGCCTTTAGAATGTTTACATTGCTTGTTGTTTGTGCGGTGCAAGACAGAAACTTTGGCTGTAGTGCGCGATTTTACATTTTTTACTAGAATGTCAAACGGTTCTGAAACTTTTTGCACTGTCTTCCTATACAAATTGTTTATTTTTCCTAGTTGTTTCCAAAATTTTGGAGTACTAGAAGTATGGTGAATGTTTAGATTACTACAGACTGTCTTGTTTAAGACAGATTCTGTTTTTGATGCATTGTTTGCTTGTTTTGATGAAACTATCGATTTCTATCAGTGGATTAATGTAACACCCCCAGTGTCATGCTACAGTAATCCCCTGTTAATGGCGCCATGTCATCATGTTACTGTGGCTAATCTTCACTTGATCCAAATCACAATTCAAATTCAAATCCAATCTAAAGTAAAAAATTCATATTTGCCAAAACCTGGAAAACTAAAATGTTCAAAGCGTGGAAAATAATCCCTAAGTAATTATCATGTTGGAACCAACCTCTTTTGGATTACAAAAGTGCTCCTGGAAATTATTTAGTGGTCCAGAAGCATTTAAAATTGGCCTTTTGAAATTTCTAAAAATGGTTTGACAACTCCTCTTGACCCCAAACTTTTTATTCCATCTCATGGTATTGTGTTAAATTTATGTGCCAAGTTTTGTTCAAAAACAAAACTCATTTCGTACTAAAAGAAAATGCTAAACTGGGACTAAAAATGTTAAATAGAAAAATTAAAAATTAAAATGTAAAAAAGACCCGCCCACGCTGGGCCGAACGGCCCAGCTGGCCGCCGCACCGGCCGGCCCACCAGGCCCAGCCGGGCCACCTTATCCCCACCCCGTCGGAAACCCTAACCCTTTCATCGCCCCACTTCCCACCCCCACTCCCTGATCCCCTCTGGATCAGGGCAACGACCTCCGCGCCTGGCGCCCCGCTGCCTATCCCACCGTCCCGCCGTTGCCAGGTGCTCGCAGGACCCCGTCGACGCCGTCCCATCCTCTCTCCCTCGCCTGTTCGAGATCTCGCCCGAAGGCCGCATATGCCGCGGCCACTGCCGCCCCACCTCTGCCTCGTCGGTGCCGCTTCCCCCGTTGTACTGCCCCGTTATCATCTCCTCCTCGCTGGCCCCCTCGACCCTCGCCGGCCCGCTCCCCTCCAACGCCCATGAGCGACACCCCCTTCCTTCCCTTTCCTGTTCGGCCGACGCCGTGGCCCGCTATGGCCTCGCCTGAGCGCGTGTGTGTCGCCCCTGCCGTGCTCTCACTCGCCCTGGGCGTCGGGCGCCGCCTCGCACCGCGACCTCCTGTCCCCCGCCGAGCTCCCCTGCATCCCGCGTCGCGACCAACACCGTTCGTGAGCGAGCCCCGTTGAGCCCGCTCGCTGGCCGCGTCCCCTGTGCCCGCCTCTGCCCCCGCACCAGCGCGCCTACCCCGCGTCGTTGCTCGCCGTCCGCCCGCTCCTCGAAGCCCCGATCTGGTCGGCCGCCCTCGTCGCGCCCAGCGCCACTCCGCCGCGCTGCGCGCTCCGGCATCAGTGCCCACGCCCGCGCTCCCTGGGGCTCCGCCCTGCCCGTTCGCCCATAAACACACACCCGCCCCGCTAAGACTAGCCAAAGTGGGAGTAACTTTAGTTGCAAATTTGCTTATGTGGCAATGAGTTAATGAAGAGAGAGATAGTTATAGTAACTTAGCTAGTTACTATAACATCACATGTCCCAATACAATATGAGTCTATAACCTAATAAATGAATCGTTGCATGTTACCACACTTAAGTTACTACCCACTATGAAGGTGATAACATAGTCTAGGGATATGTGTATGTTACTATCCATTGTGGCTAGTCTAAGGCCCTCGGCCTACGGCGGTTGAGGCCCACACCCCCTGTAAAAAAACGAAAAAGATAATGTTAATAAAAATAAAATTAATAAATAAAGTTAATTAATTAATTAACCACTTGATTAGCTTAATTAACTCTGTTTAGTATACCTAATTAACTTGATTAGTTAATTAAAACTGTTGATTAGCTGTTAGCCTATGACAGAATGGCCCCACATGTCAGGGTTGACTCTGGTCAACTCAGTTGACTACTGATGTCATGATGATGTCATGCTGAGGCAATAACCCCATTTTAGATTTAATAATAATTTCAGAATATTGCTAAAACTTTAATAATTCGTAGAAAAATAACCGTAGTTCGGATGAAAATACTTTGTACATGAAAGTTGCTCAGAACGACGAGACGAATTCGAATACGTGACCCGTTCATCCGCCACATATTCCTAGTATAGCAAACACACAACTTTCCCCCTCTGGTTCATTTGTCCAAAAACGCGGAACACCGAGAATACTTTCCCGGATGTTTCTCCCCTTCGCCAGTATCGCCTACTACTGCGTTAGGTCACCCCTAGCACCGTGTATTGCCATGTTATGCTATCTTTGCTCTGTATTTACTGTTTCTTCCCCCTCTTCTCTCCGATAGACCCCGAGACCGATGCTGCCTCTGTGATCGACTACGTCGACGACGACCCCTCCTTGCTAGAGCAACCAGGAAAGCAACCCCCCTTGAGCATTCCGTTATCGCCCATTTCTTTCCCTCTCATGCTTGCATTAGAACTGCTACTGCTTTATGTATGATCCTACTCTGATGCATAGCCTGTTGTTGTTACCTGCTTTTGTACCTTACCTGCTTATCCTAAACTGCTTAGTATAGGTTGGTTAAAGATCCATCAGTGACCCCACGTTGTCCCAATTGCCTCGCTTTATGTTCGATGACCTGATCAACATGATCGATGTCCAGGCCCCGACATCGCACATCACCCCCCTAGTTGTATGACTCTGTAGAGTTACCATCGAGTGCCGAGGGTGGAACCTCTTACATCACTCCTGATGAGATCTCTGTAGTGAAGCTATACAGTCGAGGTCATCGAGGGTGATTTCCTCCTTAACCACTTTCATTACGGCTCTGTCGTGCAACCCATCAAATGTGAACCTCGAGGGTGGATCCTCTTACGTTCACCTTGATGATAACATCGAGTGGGATTCACCGGGGGTGATTCCTCGGGTTTTCCCCTTGGTGTTAGACACACAGTTACTATGGTTACTATGACATTGCACTGAGCCATGATTACTAAAGGCGGGTCGACCCTGAGGGGTACCCGCGAGTGATGTTGAGAGGGGTTGACCTGGAGGGTGCCTGCGAGATAATTACGAGGCGTGGCTGGGCATTCCTAGCCCTTGCCGCAAGTCCTCGAGACGGGGCAACGGGGTCACATCTTTCGTGAGTCCCTTCTTGTAACCATGCGTTCCTAATCCACAACGATTTGGATATTTGATCCGAGGGGCCCTGTGCCTGATAGCACTAACCATCACGTGGGCATTGTATGGGTGTTCTACGTCGTATGCATTAGCCGAAGCTTAATAGACGTCATCGACTAAGCGGCGTGCACCGGGTTGGACTAGTAAGCTCCTGCCTTTTTAAGGAGGTAGCTAGGTCTGCTCACCGGCCGCCCACGCAATGTGAAGGAGTTCCCGGGTGATGGACCAAGACCCCTGGGGGCATAGGTTTAGTCCGGCGTGCTGACCTCTCTATTAATCCTAGGTCGAGTTGTGGCATATTGCTTGGCCGAGGCCGGGCATTACCCAGGAAAGTGTGTCCAGCCGGAGTTAATCGAGCGTGGTGGGTAAGTTGGTGCACCCCTGCAGGGAAGAAAACATCTATCGATAGCCTGTCCTATGGTAACGGACACTTGGAGTTGTATCCCGATCGATACAACTAGAACTGGGTACTTGAGATGAGAAATGTATATGACAGATGGATAGTATGGCTCTGGGATTGCTTTCTCGCAGGGAGTCGAGAAAGGATCTCTGAACGAGGTTGATAACACTATTACTACTTTACATTATGTCGATCTGTACTCTTCTATATGCTGCAAGATGCTTGAAGATGCTAGTCTTCGATAGGCTAGGCTTTCCCCTTCTTTTCTGGCATTCTGTAGTTTAGTCCACAGATACACCCCTTTTCCTTTGATACAGATGCATACTTAGTTTAGATATGATGTAAGTCTTGCGAGTACTTTGGATGAGTACTCACGGTTGCTTTGCTACCTCTTTTTCCCATATAACCATTTGTTGCAACCAGATGACGGATCCTAGGAGCCAGACGACACCACTGATGACTACTACTACCCCGAGGGTGCCTACTACTACGTGATGGTCATTGGCGACTTGGAGTAGTTAGGAGGCTCCCAGGCAGGAGGCCTTGCCTTTTCGATCGTAGATGCTTTTAAGTAAGAGAATAAATTGTTGTTCTGTTTATATGAATAAAACCTTATATGGTTACACACCCAAAGAAAATAGTTCGTTGGATCTCGATCGTAGTGATACACATAATCATAATATTGAAACCAAAAGATGCAAAGTTAATAATGATAGTGCAACTTATTTGTAGCACTGCCGTTTAGGTCATATTGGTGTAAAGCGCATGAAGAAACTCCATGCTGATGGGCTTTTGGAATCACTTGATTATGAATCAGTTGATGCTTGCGAACCATGCCTCATGGGCAAGATGACTAAGACTCTGTTCTTCGGAACAATGGAGCGAGCAACAGATTTATTGGAAATCATACATACTGATGTATGTGGTCCGATGAATATTGAGGCTCGCGACAGGTATCATTATTTTCTGATCTTCACATATGATTTGAGCAGATATGAGTATATCTACTTGATGAAACATAAGTCTGAAACATTTGAAAAGTTCAAAGAATTTCAGAGTGAAGTGAAAAATCATCGTAACAAGAAAATAAAGTTTCTATGATCTGATCGTAGAGAAGAGTATTTGAGTTACGAGTTTGGCCTTCAGTTAAAAACAATGTGAAATAGTTTCACTACTCACGCCACAAGGAACACCATAGTGTATTGGTGTGTCCGAACGTCATAATCGTACTTTATTAGATATAGTGCGATCTATGATGTCTCTTACCGATCTACCACTATCGTTTTGGGGTTATGCATTAGAGACAGCTGCATTCGCGTTAAAAAAGGGCACCATCTAAGTCCGTTGAGACGACACAATCTGAACTGTGGTTTAGCAAGAAACCAAAGTAGTCGTTTCTTAAAGTTTGGGGTTGTGATGCTTATGTGAAAAAGTTTCATCCTGATAAGCTCAAAACCAAATCGGAGAAATATGTCTTCATAGGATACCCAAAAGGAGACTGTTGGGTACACCTTCTATCACAGATCCTAGGGCAAGACATTCATTGCTTATAATGGATACTTTCTAGAGAAGGAGTTTTCTCTCGAAAGAAGTGAGTGGGAGGAAAGTAGAACTTGATAAGGTAATTGTACCTTCTCCTTTATTGGAAAGTAGTTCATCATAGAAATCTATTCTTGTGACTCCTACACCAATTAGTGAGGAAGCTAATGATAATGATCATGAAACTTCGGATCAAGTTACTACCGAATCTCGTAGGTAAACCAGAGTGAGATCCGCACTAGAGTGGTACGGTAATCCTGTTCTGGAGGTCATGTTACTTGACCATGACGAACCTATGAACTATGAGGAAGCGATGATGAGCCCAGATTCCGTGAAATGGTTTGAGGCCATGAAATCTGAGATATGATCCATGTATGAGAACAAAGTTTGGACTTTGGTTGACTTGCCCGATGATCGGCAAGCAATTGAGAATAAATAGATCTTCAAGAGGAAGACGGACGCTGATAGTAATGTTATTATCTAGAAAGCTAGAATTGTCGCAAAAGGTTTTCGACAAGTTCAAGGTGTTGACTACGATGAGATTCTCTCACTCGTATCTATGCTTAAGTCTGTCCGAATCATGTTAGTAATTGCCGCATTTTATGAAATCTGGCAAATGGATAAACAAAACTGCATTCCTTAATAGATTTATTAAAGAAGAGTTGTATATGATGCAACCGGAAGGTTTTGTCGATCCAAAGGGAGCTAACAAAGTGTGCAAGCTCCAGCGATCCATTTATGGACTGGTGCAAGCATCTCGGAGTTGGAATATACGCTTTGATGAGTTGATCAAAGCATATAGTTTTATACAGACTTGCGGTGAAGCCTGTATTTACAAGAAAGTGAGTGGGAGCACTACAACATTTCTGATAAGTATATGTGAATGACATATTGTTGATCGGAAATAATGTAGAATTATTCTGTAAAGCATAAAGGAGTGTTTCAAAGGAGTTTTTCAAAGAAAGACTTCGGTGAAGCTGCTTACATATTGAGCTTCAAGATCTATAGAGATAGATCAAGACGCTTGATAAGTTTTTTCAATGAGTACATACCTTGACAAGATTTTGAAGTAGTTCAAAATGGAGCAGTCAAAGAAAGAGTTCTTGCCTGTATTACAAGGTGTGAAGTTGAGTAAGACTCAAAGCCCGACCACGGCAGAAGATAGAAAGAGAATGAAAGTCATTCCCTATGCCTTGGCCATAGGTTCTATAAAGTATGTCATGCTGTATACCAGATCTATTGTATACCCTGCATTGATTTGGCAAGGGAGTACAATAGTGATCTGGGAGTAGATCACTGGACAGCGGTCAGAATTATCCTTAGTGAAATAAGGATATGTTTCTCGATTATGGACGTGACAAAAAGGTTCGTCGTAAAGGGTTACGTCGATGCAAGTTTTTGACACTGATCCAGATGAATCTAAAGTCTCAATCTGGATACATATTGAAAGTGGGAGCAATTAGCTAGAGTAGCTCTATGTAGAGCATTGTAGACATTGAACTTGCAAAATACTTACGGATCTGAATGTGACAGACCCGTTGACTAAAATTATCTCACAAGCAAAACATGATCACACATTAGTACTCTTTGGGTGTTAATCACATAGATATGTGAACTAGATTACTGACTCTAGTAAACCCTTTGAGTGTTGGTCACATGACGATGTGAACTATGGGTGTTAATCACATGGTGATGTGAACTATTGCTGTTAAATCACATGGCGATGTGAACTAGATTATTGACTCTAGTGCAAGTGGGAGACTGAAGGAAATATGCCCTAGAGGCAATAATAAAGTTATTATTTATTTACTTATATCATGATAAATGTTTATTATTCATGCTAGAATTGTATTAACCGGAAACATAATACATGTGTGAATACATAGACAAACAGAGTGTCACTAGTATGTCTCTACTTGACTAGCTCGTTAATCAAAGATGGTTATGTTTCCTAACCATGGACAAAAGAGTTGTTATTTGATTAACGAGGTCACATCATTAGTTGAATGATCTGATTGACATGACCCATTTCATTAGCTTAGCACCCGATCGTTTAGTATGTTGCTGTTGCTATTCTTCATGACTTATACATGTTCCTATGACTATGAGATTATGCAACTCCCGTTTACCGGAGGAACACTTTGGGTACTACCAAACGTCACAACGTAACTGGGTGATTATAAAGGAGTACTACATGTGTCTCCAAAGGTAGATGTTGGGTTGGCGTATTTCGAGATTAGGATTTGTCACTCCGATTGTCGGAGAGGTATCTCTGGGCCCTCTCGGTAATGCACATCACATAAGCCTTGCAAGCATTGTGACTAATGAGTTAGTTGCGAGATGATGTATTACGTAACGAGTAAAGAGACTTGCCAGTAATGAGATTGAACTAGGCATTGGATACCGACGATCGAATCTCGGGCAAGTAACATACCGATGACAAAGGGAACAACGTATGTTGTTATGCGGTCTGACCGATAAAGATCTTCGTAGAATATGTAGGAGCCAATATGGGCATCCAGGTCCTGCTATTGGTTATTGACCAGAGATGTGTCTCAGTCATGTCTACATTGTTTTCGAACCGTAGGGTCCGCACGCTTAACATTACGATGACAGTTATTATGAGTTTATGCATTTTGATGTACCGAAGTTAGTTCGGAGTCCCGGATGTGATCACGGACATGACGAGGAGTCTCGAAATGGTTGAGACATAAAGATTGATATATTGGATGACTATATTCGGACACCGGAAATGTTCCGGGTGATTTCAGAGAAAACCGGAGAGCCGGAGGGTTACCGGAACCCTACCGGGAGAAGTAATGGGCCTTATGGGCTTTAGTGGAGAGAGAGAAGGGCTGCCAGAGGTGGGCCACGCGCCACCTCCTCCCTAGTCCGAATTGGACTAGGGGAGGGGGGGCGCCCCCCCCCCCCTTTCCTTCTCCCACTCCACCTCTTTCCCCCTCCTAGTAGGAGTCCTACTCCTACTAGGAGGAGGAGGACTCCTTGGCGCACCACACCTGGCCGGCCGGCCTCTTCCCCTTGCTCCTTTATATACGGGGGCAGGGGGCACCCCAACACACACAAGTTGATCCACGTGATCGTTCCTTAATCGTGTGCGGTGCCCCCTGCCACCATATTCCACCTCGATCATATCGTTGTAGTGCTTAGGCGAAGCCCTGCGTCGGTAGAACATCAAGATCGTCATCAGGCCATCGTGCTGACGGAACTCCTCCCCGAAGCTTTGCTGGATCGGAGCCCGGGGATCGTCATCGAGCTGTACGTGTGCTAAGAACACAGAGGTGCCGGAGTAACGGTGCTTGGATCGGTCGGATCGGGAAGAATACGTACGACTACTTCCTCTATGTTGTGTCAACGCTTCCGTTGCGATCTACACGGGTACGTAGATCAGACTCTCCCCCTCGTTGCTATGCATCACCATGATCTTGCATGTGCGTAGGAAAATTTTGAAATTACTACGTTCCCCAACAGTGGCATCCGAGCCTAGGTTTTATGGTTTGATGTTATATGCACGAGTAGAACACAAGTGAGTTGTGGGCGATATAAGTCATACTACCTACCAGCATGTCATACTTTGGTTCGGCGGTATTGTTGGATGAAGCGGCCCGGACCGACATTACGCGTATGCTTACGCGAGACCGGTTTCCCCGACGTGCTTTGCACATAGGTGACTTGCGGGTGACTGTTTCTCCAACTTTAGTTGAACCAAGTGTGGCTACGCCCGGTCCTTGTGAAGGTTAAAACGGAGTCTATTTGACAAACTATCGTTGTGGTTTTGATGCGTAGGTGAGATTGGTTCTTGCTTAAGCCCGTAGCAGCCATGTAAAATTTGCAACAACAAAGTAGAGGACGTCTAACTTGTTTTTGCAGGGCATGTTGTGATGTGATATGGTCAAAACGTGATGAGTTATAAGTTGTTATATAAGATGATCATGTTTTGTTGAACTTATCGGCAACTGGCAAAAGCCTTATGGTTGTCTGTCTATTGCATAAGATGCAAGCGCCCAATAATTGCTTTACTTTATCGCTATGCGATAGCAATAGTTGCAAGAACAAGTGTTGGCGAGACGACCACGTGACGACACATTGATATAGATCAAGATGATCGAGATCATGGTGTCATGCCGGTAACGATATAGATCATGACAGTACTTTGGAGATGGAGATCAAAGAAGCAAGATGATGATGGCCATATCATGTCACATATTTTGATTGCATATGATGTTTATCTTTTATGCATCTTATCTTGCTTTGATTGACGGTAGCATTATAAGATGATCTCTCACTAAATTATCAAGAAGTGTTCTCCCTGAGTATGCACCGTTGCGAAAGTTCTTCGTGCTGAGACACCACGTGATGATCGGGTGTGATAGGCTCTACGTTCAAATACAACGGGTGCAAAACAGTTGCACACGCGGAATACTCAGGTTATACTTGACGAGCCAAGCATATACAGATATGGCCTCGGAACACGGAGACCGAAAGGTCGAGCGTGAATCATATAGTAGATATGATCAACATAGTGATGTTCACCATTGAAACTACTCCATCTCACGTGATGATCGGACATGGTTTAGTTGATTTGGATCACGTGATCACTTAGAGGATTAGAGGGATGTCCATCTAAGTGGGAGTTCTTAAGTAATATGATTAAATTGAACTTAAATTTATCATGAACTTAGTCCTGGTAGTATTTTGCAAATTATGTTGTAGATCAATAGCTCGCGTTGTTGCTTCCCTGTGTTTATTTTTGATATGTTCCTAGAGAAAATTGTGATGAAAGATGTTAGTAGCAATGATGCGGATTGGATCCGTGATCTGAGGTTTATCCTCATTGCTGCACAGAAGAATTATGTCCTTGATGCACCGCTAGGTGACAGACCTATTGCAGGAGCAGATGCAGACGTTATGAACGTTTGGCTAGCTCAATATGATGACTACTTGATAGTTTAGTGCACCATGCTTAATGACTTAGAGTCGGGACTTCAAAGACGTTTTGAACGTCATGGACCATATGAGATGCTCTAGGAGTTGAAGTTAATATTTCAAGAAAATACCCGAGTTGAGAGATATGAAGTCTCCAACAAGTTCTATAGCTAAAAGATGGAGGAGAATCGCTCAACTAGTGAGCATGTGCTCAGATTGTCTGGGTACTACAATCGCTTGAATCAAGTGGGAGTTAATCTTCCAGATAAGATAGTGATTGACAGAATTCTCTAGTCACCATGACCAAGTTAGTAGAACTTCGTGATGAACTATAGTATGCAAGGGATGACGAAAACGACTCCCGAGTTTTTCATGATGATGAAATCAATGAAGGTAGAAATCAAGAAAAACATCAAGTGTTGATGGTAGACAAGACCACTAGTTTCAAGAAAAGGGCAGAGGGAAGAAGGGGAACTTCAAAAAGAACAGCAAGCAAGTTGTTGCTCAAGTAAATAAGCCCAAGTCTGGACCTAAGCCTGAGACTGAGTGCTTCTACTGCAAAGGGACTGGTCACTGGAAGCGGAACTACCCCAAGTAATTGGCGGATAAGAAGGATGGCAAAGTGAACATAAGTATATTTGATATACATGTTATTGATGTGTACTTTACTAGTGTTTATAGCAAACCCTCAGTATTTGATACTAGTTCAGTTGCTAAGATTAGTAACTCGAAACGGGAGTTGCAGAATAAACAGAGACTAGTTAAGGGTGAAGTGACGATGTGTGTTGGAAGTGGTTCCAAGATTGATATGGTCATCATCGCACACTCCCTATAATTTCGGGATTAGTGTTGAACCTAAATAAGTGTTATTTGGTGTTTGCGTTGAGCATGAATATGATTTGATCATGTTTATTGTAATACGGTTATTCATTTAAGTAAGAGAATAAATTGTTGTTCTGTTTACATGAATAAAACCTTATATGGTTACACACCCAATGAAAATAGTTCGTTGGATCTCGATCGTAGTGATACACATAATCATAATATTGAAACCAAAAGATGCAAAGTTAATAATGATAGTGCAACTTATTTGTAGCACTGCCGTTTAGGTCATATTGGTGTAAAGCGCATGAAGAAACTCCATGCTGATGGGCTTTTGGAATCACTTGATTATGAATCAGTTGATGCTTGCGAACCATGCCTCATGGGCAAGATGACTAAGACTCTGTTCTTCGGAACAATGGAGCAAGCAACAGATTTGTTGGAAATCATACATACTGATGTATGTGGTCTGATGAATATTGAGGCTCGCGACAGGTATCATTATTTTCTGATCTTCACAGATGATTTGAGCAGATATGAGTATATCTACTTGATGAAACATAAGTCTGAAACATTTGAAAAGTTCAAAGAATTTCAGAGTGAAGTGAAAAATCATCGTAACAAGAGAATAAAGTTTCTATGATCTGATCGTAGAGAAGAGTATTTGAGTTACGAGTTTGGCCTTCAGTTAAAAACAATGTGAAATAGTTTCACTACTCACGCCACAAGGAACACCATAGTGTAATGGTGTGTCCGAACATCATAACCGTACTTTATTAGATATAGTGCGATCTATGATGTCTCTTATCGATCTACCACTATCGTTTTGGGGTTATGCATTAGAGACAGCTGCATTCACGTTAAAAAAAGGGCACCATCTAAGTCCGTTGAGACGACACAATCTGAACTGTGGTTTAGCAAGAAACCAAAGTAGTCGTTTCTTAAAGTTTGGGGTTGTGATGCTTATGTGAAAAAGTTTCATCCTGATAAGCTCAAAACTAAATCGGAGAAATATGTCTTCATAGGATACCCAAAAGGAGACTGTTGGGTACACCTTCTATCACAGATCCTAAGGCAAGACATTCATTGCTTATAATGGATACTTTCTAGAGAAGGAGTTTTCTCTCGAAAGAAGTGAGTGGGAGGAAAGTAGAACTTGATAAGGTAATTGTACCTTCTCCTTTATTGGAAAGTAGTTCATCACAGAAATCTGTTCTTGTGACTCCTACACCAATTATTGAGGAAGCTAATGATAATGATCATGAAACTTCGGATCAAGTTACTACCGAATCTCGTAGGTAAACCAGAGTGAGATCCGCACCAGAGTGGTACGGTAATCCTGTTCTGGAGGTCATGTTACTTGACCATGACGAACCTACGAACTATGAGGAAGCAATGATGAGCCCAGATTCCGCGAAATGGTTTGAGGCCATGAAATCTGAGATATGATCCATGTATGAGAACAAAGTTTGGACTTTGGTTGACTTGCCTGATGATCGGCAAGCAATTGAGAATAAATGGATCTTCAAGAGGAAGACGGACGCTGATAGTAATGTTATTATCTACAAAGCTAGAATTGTCACAAAAGGTTTTCGACAAGTTCAAGGTGTTGACTACGATGAGATTCTCTCACTCGTATCTATGCTTAAGTCTGTCCGAATCATGTTAGTAATTGCCGCATTTTATGAAATCTGGCAAATGGATAAACAAAACTGCATTCCTTAATAGATTTATTAAAGAAGAGTTGTATATGATGCAACCGGAAGGTTTTGTCGATCCAAAGGGAGCTAACAAAGTGTGCAAGCTCCAGCGATCCATTTATGGACTGGTGCAAGCATCTCGGAGTTGGAATATACGCTTTGATGAGTTGATCAAAGCATATAGTTTTATACAGACTTGCGGTGAAGCCTGTATTTACAAGAAAGTGAGTGGGAGCACTACAACATTTCTGATAAGTATATGTGAATGACATATTGTTGATCGGAAATAATGTAGAATTATTCTGTAAAGCATAAAGGAGTGTTTCAAAGGAGTTTTTCAAAGAAAGACTTCGGTGAAGCTGCTTACATATTGAGCTTCAAGATCTATAGAGATAGATCAAGACGCTTGATAAGTTTTTTCAATGAGTACATACCTTGACAAGATTTTGAAGTAGTTCAAAATGGAGCAGTCAAAGAAAGAGTTCTTGCCTGTATTACAAGGTGTGAAGTTGAGTAAGACTCAAAGCCCGACCACGGCAGAAGATAGAAAGAGAATGAAAGTCATTCCCTATGCCTTGGCCATAGGTTCTATAAAGTATGTCATGCTGTATACCAGATCTATTGTATACCCTGCATTGATTTGGCAAGGGAGTACAATAGTGATCTGGGAGTAGATCACTGGACAGCGGTCAGAATTATCCTTAGTGAAATAAGGATATGTTTCTCGATTATGGACGTGACAAAAAGGTTCGTCGTAAAGGGTTACGTCGATGCAAGTTTTTGACACTGATCCAGATGAATCTAAAGTCTCAATCTGGATACATATTGAAAGTGGGAGCAATTAGCTAGAGTAGCTCTATGTAGAGCATTGTAGACATTGAACTTGCAAAATACTTACGGATCTGAATGTGACAGACCCGTTGACTAAAATTATCTCACAAGCAAAACATGATCACACATTAGTACTCTTTGGGTGTTAATCACATAGATATGTGAACTAGATTACTGACTCTAGTAAACCCTTTGAGTGTTGGTCACATGACGATGTGAACTATGGGTGTTAATCACATGGTGATGTGAACTATTGCTGTTAAATCACATGGCGATGTGAACTAGATTATTGACTCTAGTGCAAGTGGGAGACTGAAGGAAATATGCCCTAGAGGCAATAATAAAGTTATTATTTATTTACTTATATCATGATAAATGTTTATTATTCATGCTAGAATTGTATTAACCGGAAACATAATACATGTGTGAATACATAGACAAACAGAGTGTCACTAGTATGTCTCTACTTGACTAGCTCGTTAATCAAAGATGGTTATGTTTCCTAACCATGGACAAAAGAGTTGTTATTTGATTAACGAGGTCACATCATTAGTTGAATGATCTGATTGACATGACCCATTTCATTAGCTTAGCACCCGATCGTTTAGTATGTTGCTGTTGCTATTCTTCATGACTTATACATGTTCCTATGACTATGAGATTATGCAACTCCCGTTTACCGGAGGAACACTTTGGGTACTACCAAACGTCACAACGTAACTGGGTGATTATAAAGGAGTACTACATGTGTCTCCAAAGGTAGATGTTGGGTTGGCGTATTTCGAGATTAGGATTTGTCACTCCGATTGTCGGAGAGGTATCTCTGGGCCCTCTCGGTAATGCACATCACATAAGCCTTGCAAGCATTGTGACTAATGAGTTAGTTGCGAGATGATGTATTACGTAACGAGTAAAGAGACTTGCCAGTAATGAGATTGAACTAGGCATTGGATACCGACGATCGAATCTCGGGCAAGTAACATACCGATGACAAAGGGAACAACGTATGTTGTTATGCGGTCTGACCGATAAAGATCTTCGTAGAATATGTAGGAGCCAATATGGGCATCCAGGTCCTGCTATTGGTTATTGACCAGAGATGTGTCTCAGTCATGTCTACATTGTTTTCGAACCGTAGGGTCCGCACGCTTAACATTACGATGACAGTTATTATGAGTTTATGCATTTTGATGTACCGAAGTTAGTTCGGAGTCCCGGATGTGATCACGGACATGACGAGGAGTCTCGAAATGGTTGAGACATAAAGATTGATATATTGGATGACTATATTCGGACACCGGAAATGTTCCGGGTGATTTCAGAGAAAACCGGAGAGCCGGAGGGTTACCGGAACCCTACCGGGAGAAGTAATGGGCCTTATGGGCTTTAGTGGAGAGAGAGAAGGGCTGCCAGAGGTGGGCCACGCGCCACCTCCTCCCTAGTCCGAATTGGACTAGGGGAGGGGGGGCGCCCCCCCCCCCTTTCCTTCTCCCACTCCACCTCTTTCCCCCTCCTAGTAGGAGTCCTACTCCTACTAGGAGGAGGAGGACTCCTTGGCGCACCACACCTGGCCGGCCGGCCTCTTCCCCTTGCTCCTTTATATACGGGGGCAGGGGGCACCCCAACACACACAAGTTGATCCACGTGATCGTTCCTTAATCGTGTGCGGTGCCCCCTGCCACCATATTCCACCTCGATCATATCGTTGTAGTGCTTAGGCGAAGCCCTGCGTCGGTAGAACATCAAGATCGTCATCAGGCCATCGTGCTGACGGAACTCCTCCCCGAAGCTTTGCTGGATCGGAGCCCGGGGATCGTCATCGAGCTGTACGTGTGCTAAGAACACAGAGGTGCCGGAGTAACGGTGCTTGGATCGGTCGGATCGGGAAGAATACGTACGACTACTTCCTCTATGTTGTGTCAACGCTTCCGTTGCGATCTACACGGGTACGTAGATCAGACTCTCCCCCTCGTTGCTATGCATCACCATGATCTTGCATGTGCGTAGGAAAATTTTGAAATTACTACGTTCCCCAACAGTGGCATCCGAGCCTAGGTTTTATGGTTTGATGTTATATGCACGAGTAGAACACAAGTGAGTTGTGGGCGATATAAGTCATACTACCTACCAGCATGTCATACTTTGGTTCGGCGGTATTGTTGGATGAAGCGGCCCGGACCGACATTACGCGTATGCTTACGCGAGACCGGTTTCCCCGACGTGCTTTGCACATAGGTGACTTGCGGGTGACTGTTTCTCCAACTTTAGTTGAACCAAGTGTGGCTACGCCCGGTCCTTGTGAAGGTTAAAACGGAGTCTATTTGACAAACTATCGTTGTGGTTTTGATGCGTAGGTGAGATTGGTTCTTGCTTAAGCCCGTAGCAGCCATGTAAAATTTGCAACAACAAAGTAGAGGACGTCTAACTTGTTTTTGCAGGGCATGTTGTGATGTGATATGGTCAAAACGTGATGAGTTATAAGTTGTTATATAAGATGATCATGTTTTGTTGAACTTATCGGCAACTGGCAAAAGCCTTATGGTTGTCTGTCTATTGCATAAGATGCAAGCGCCCAATAAT